>JAGJXA010000002.1:2400000-3600000 GCA_020726445.1 Chaetomium sp. MPI-SDFR-AT-0129 | reverse complement strand
GGATTATATTATATACTAGAACGTTAACGATATACTACTATATACCTAGAAGGTTTTTAACGACTTTGACAATTTTAAGGGAGAACTATATAAGGTATTTGGAGATTAGGATAAGAAGGTCTATATTTAAGATAGATTTACCTGACTTTAGTAGACTAAGTTAGCTTTAACCTATACTATAATATTCTAGTAAGACTCTATTAGGGCTAGTATCAATGAGGAAGGTCTAATATAGCTATTCTATAATAGGTTAAAGGAGGATATTAAGGATAAGCTATATAAGGAAGACCGTCCTTTAGCCCTTAATAAGTATATTACTAAAGCTATCTATATCGACGACTACCTATATATTAGGAAGTAGTAGAGAAAAGGGCAGTAGAAGTTGATCGTTAGGGGGAACTAGGCTAACGAAGGGAAAAAACAGTATAAAGGAACGTCTTATAGTACCCGGCTAAGACTAATAGAGATTAATATAATCTAGATTTAATAGCCTAATAAGTAACCCTATAATAAATCTAGCATTACCTACTATAACTATAGAAAGAAGGGCTACTATAAATATAAATATAGAAGCCTATAAAGGTAGGGTAGAATACTAGGCTAATAGTCCCCGGTACTAGGATAAGAAACTACTATTATTAAGAAAGGAGTCAAGTTTAAGGAGGTTACCATTAGTAGTATGGACTAGGACAACATTGACTATACCTACTATAAGGAAAAGCTCTATAGGAACTATAATAACAAAGAAAGATTTAGGTTTAGGAGGGAGGAGGAGGAGTTCTTAGATATCTTAGAGAAGTATAAGGAAAAGCCTATAAAGTCTATTAATAGTAACGATAAACGACTCTATACCAATAAACTTAGGTAGATAGTACCCTACTTCGAAGGAACTAATATCTTAGAGTATAGGGGCTAGATACTTACCTAAAATTCCTAAGGCTAGTAGTATACTATCTAGGAAGGAGAAAAGCCTAGACTTAATCTCTAGTACCTTAGGAAGAAGGTACTCGAATCTTACAATAAGATCAATAGCCTCTGGCTATCGATTAGGGGGTTAAAGAACGAAGTCATTAGCCTATAAAGGCAAGTCTAGGATAGAGCCTATAAGCAACGATAACTCCTAGAATATAATAAGATCTAGTTAGAAGAATTAGACTAGAGGCGGTATAAAAATAAGAAACTTCAAAAGATCAATAAACGACTTATAGGACGAGAATAACCTATACTATAGATAGTTAAGTAGTTAAAAGAATACCAAACTATTAACGCTACTAGCTAGGGGGTAGATAGGAGTGCCTTATAGTACTAGAGGGATTTAGGAAACGACTATAGGCCCTCTAAGGGGCCTATTAACCACTAAGCTTAGAAACTAAATAATAGGTTATATAGTATAGGTAGAACTAGTATAAACGAAGGCCTTATAACGATCTCCTAGCTAGCCTAGAAGAGGTAGCTATAGTTTAAGACTAGAGTTAGGATAACTGACTTTAGGTTATTACTAGGTAGAAGTACTTATAGGCCTTAACGCTAGTAGATAGTGGGTTATAAGTAGACCTTATTAGCCCTACTCTAGTTAACAAGTATAGAATCCTCTAAAGGATAAAGAAGGAACTTTATCTAGTATAAGGACTATTTCTAACCTAGATAGTTAGGAGAGAAACCAAACCTCTAGATATTGAGGTAGAAGGGAAAACTACAAAGGTAGTATTTAACATTGTAGATATAGGAACTACTAAGGATATAATTTTAGGATTACCCTAGTATAAGGAATATAACCTAGATATTAGTTAGAAGGATAGTAGCTATCTATAACTATATAAGCTATAGAAGTACCTGACTAATAAGATAGGAAGTATAGAATAGGAGCTATAATAGGGCAAAGTATAAGAAAATATAACCCCTATAGGCCTATTATAAGAAATAGTTAGTAGAAAATAACTAGCTTTAGATTCTAGAAAATATAGTCTATAATAATAAAAGAAGATATAGACTAACTAAGAAGTTACTATTGTCTTAGTTAATGAAAAAGGGGAGCTTATAATCGAGCAATAGGTTAGCCTAGTTAAGGTAGTAAGCATTAAGTATAGAGGGAAAAGGATCGATATACTTAAGGTTATAAGTATCGAAGTAGGGAATAATAAGTTTGCTTATTATAGGGGAACTATAAAGACTACTATAACCAGTAAAGTCCCCTAGGAATATAAAGGATACCTAGCGTTTTAAGCTAAGTACCTTAAAGGACTCTTAAAGTATAGACCCTAGGATTATAAGATCAAACTTAAAAAGGGGGTATAACTAAAGTTCTTCAAGGTCTACTATACTAACGAGAAGTAGGATGCTAAGTTAAGGAAATACTTGGATAATAACTTAAAGATTAGGTATATCTAGCTATCTATATTACCTATTAGATACCTAGTATTATTCGTCCTGAAAAAGGATAGGAAACTTAGAATATATATAGACTACTAATAGCTAAATAGTAAGACGATCAAGAACTAATACCCTCTACTATTAATCTTAAGGCTTTAAGACTAGTTAGCTAGAGCCTAATACTTTATCTATCTTAATCTACTAATAGTATATATCTATATTTATATTAAGGAAGGGGATAAATGGAAAATAGCTTTTTAAATACCCTATAGGCATTTTAAGTATCTAGTAATACTATTTAGACTTACTAATATACTAGTAACATTCTAAGCTATAATTAACTATACTATCTAACCCTATCTTAATAAGTTTATAGTATACTATCTAGATAATATCCTTAACTATTCTAAGATACTTAAGGAATATTAATAATATATATAATAAGTGCTCAATATACTATACTAGTATTAGATATTAGTTAATAAGGAAAAGAGTAAATTTTACATCTAGAAAATAGTTTTCTTAGGGTATAAAATCTCGCTAGAGAAGGTTAAAATCGAACCCTAGAAAATCTAGGTAATTATAGAATAGCTAATGTCTACTAATACTACTAAGGTTTAAGGATTTATTAGATTTATAAACTTCATTTAGATATTTATCCTAAAGTTTAGTAATATTATATAACTATTATATAAACTTACTAAAAAAGGAGTAGAGTTTAAGTAGGGAGATATCTAAGAATAGATATTCTAGAGGATCTAATAGAGTATCTTAGTAGACCTAGTACTCTTATTGCCAGACCCTAACCTACCCTTTAAGGTAGAAGCTAATATATTGAACTTTATAATTGGGGGATAACTTAGATAGAGGGACAAGAATAGGAAGCTATATCTAGTAGTGTTCTTTTTAAAGAAGCTAGATAGGCCCTATTTTAATTATCCTATTTATAATAAGGAATTACTTACTATTATTAAAGTATTTTAGGAGTAAAGACCTTACTTTAGTAGAACTATCTATTTAGTATAAGTCTATACTAACTATAAGAACCTTAAATACTTTATAATAACTAAAGTCTTAAATAGGTAATAAACTAGATAGGTAGAGTTCTTATTAGAGTTTAACTTTATAATTAACTATAAGAAGGGTATAGAAAATATATAAGTAGATACCCTAAATAGGAGGACCAATCACTAAGGTAATATACTAGAAAGCTTATTAATACTACTATAGTAATAGATAGATAGTACCTTTTACTATACCTTATAACTAGTTAAAGACTATAAGATTATAGCCGTTTATCGATAGATAGAGGAAGAAGAAGTATCTCTATAGCCACTTATAGAATATTATATAGTTTTTAGGGAAGAAAGAGAAAGATAGGATTTTCAGGGAACTATTACTAGTAGGGAATAGGCCGACTAGGGAATAGACCTAGAGGTAAATACCCCTAGCCTATAACTAGATAGGATAAGACTCTAGTATTATAATAAGGCTTATATTAAGATCTAGGACTAAAAGGACCTTATACTTAAAGTCTACCAGTCGAAACTTAGAGGATATATAGGAATTATAAAAATAGCCGTTAAACTTAAGTAATATTATAACTTCCTATATCTTAAAGAGAAGGTCAAAGAGGTTATTAATAAGTATAATCTCTATAGATAGAGTAAACTAGGATAATATAAGCCCTATAAGCTACTATAACCCTTATCCATTACTAAACGACTATAGAGTTTGGTTACTATAGACTTTATTATTAAATTACTAGAATCTAGGGATATTATAATATAGGTAGTATATAATAGTATTCTCACTATAGTAGATAGGCTTACTAAGTAGATCTACTTCCTATCCTATAAAGAAACCTAGATAGTAGAATAACTTATAGATACTTTCTACTAGTATATTACTTTAATTTATATATAGCTAAAGAAGTAGATAATAGATCGAGATATTAAGTTTACCTTAAAGTTTTAGTAAACCCTAATAATAAGACTTAATATAAAAAGCAAGCTTTTAATAGTATACTATATATAAATAGATAGATAGATAGAATAACTTAACTAGGTAGTTAAATAGTACCTTTAACTCTATATCAATTTTTAATAAGATAACTAGGTTAAGCTATTACCTATTATATAACTTACCTATAATACTATCGAGATAGAAACTATAAAAGTTATACTATACTTTATAAACTTTAGTTATAAACTAGACCTCTAATAAAGACCTAATATTAGGATACCCTAGGCTACTATTAAAGTAGATAAGATAAGCTTACTCTATATAATACTTAAGGAAGAGCTTAAGTTTATAAGGGCTAAGATAAGGAAGTTCTATAACTAGAAAAGGCTTAAAGGACCTTATCTAAAGAAGGGGAATAAGGTCTACCTTAGTTTATAAAATCTTAAAACTAAATAACCTAGTAGAAAATTAGATTTTAGGAAAATTAGACCGTTTAAAATCAATAAGAAGATTTTAGAGAATAATTATACCTTTACCTTACTACTAACTATAAAGTTATAAATGAATGTCTTTTACATTATACTACTAGAACCTATACTAAAGAACTTAAGACTTAATAAGGACACTAAAGTAAAGGATAAAGAAGAAGAATAGGATATAGAGGAAATCCTTAACTTAAGGATTATAAAGGGATAACTTAAATATTTGGTTAAATAATTAGACTTTAGACCTAAAGATAACTTATAGTAACTAGTAGGAAATTTGATCAATTACCCAGAGAAGTTATAGGATTTTTACCGCTAGTACCTTGATTACCCTATATAACTAAAGAAGACTAGTTAAAACTACCATTATTAAAGGAAATTGACAAGGAACTAAGATAGTTAGTAAAAAAAAAAAAAAAAAATAATATATATATAGTTATAGCAGGAATCGAACCTATAACCTTATATAGATAGGTTACTATACCTAGGGAATAAGTATAAAAACCTACAAAGTATATATATACTACTACTATACTATATAACTATTTCATTTATTAAAATAAGGAAAGGAATACTTATTTAAGGAGGGAAGGGTTAAAGATAGCTATTAAGGAAGGAATAGTCAAGATATATAGAGAGCTAGTATAAGAGGTCTCTAGTATAGTAGATACCTTTACCTTCTCCTACTCCAACTATTCTAGCTCCTCTACTAAGTCAATACCCTATAAAATGGTATATACTATCTTCTTAAACTATATCCTCTTCTACTTATATAGATAGGCGATTTTAATGTCTAAGGTAGTATATTCTACCTTAGCCTCCTCTATCTTAGCTTCTAGAGAATTATACTAAGTAGTAATTTATCGAAGTTACTAAGGAGATAAGCTTTAAGTATTATAGTTAGATTAGTTATTTTAGATATAGAAGGTATAATGTCTAAAGCTATTAGGTAAGACCTTATACTTAGTATACCTACATTTTTTATAGTATAAGTAAACGTTCTTTATTATAAAAGGTAAATGGGTAAGAGTCTCTAGAAGTATATTATATTATATAGTTTTAGAATAAGGAACTCTCGATTTTGAATTCCTTATATAGCTTAATATTATATTAGTAGTTAGATAATATAAAAGGGAATAGAGACTATATTTATAAGTATAAGCTATAGGTAGTATTTAAAATAAAGACCTAGGCTCTTTTAGGTTAAAAGAGCTTAAAGAGGGGTATTATATTATAAGCTAAACTATAGAAGGTAGCCTATAGTATATATAGGTAGGGTATAGGATATACTACTAACCAATCATTTATATAACTAATCAAGGGAGGCTTAAAGGGATCTCTTTAAGATCTATAAGAGCCAATATTAGGATCGATAAAGGAAGGCTAAGAGCGAACAAGACTTGATAGGATCTTGGTAAGAGCTATAAGATCTAGGTATAAAGGAACTTTAGGATAAAGGAATTATTAAGTATATAGATAGCTAGCTAGTTACTCGTTAAGGGAGTCTAGGACTTCCTTAGTAAGTAATATAACTTATTTACTACTAATTGCTATAGACATTGAGACTAGATCATTATCTTATTGTAAACCCTTTGGCTTCATTGAATTATAACCCTTGCCGATACCTTCAGTGAACCCTTTTAGAGTGTGGTTGATATAATTCGTTATACAACTAATCATTTATATAACCAATTAGAAGAGGCTCGATAGGATCTCTTTAAGATCTATAAGAGCTAATACTAGGATTGATAAAGGAAGGCTAAGAGCTAATAGACTTAATAGGATCTTAGTAAAAGCTATAAGATCTAGATATAAAGGAACTTTAAAATAAAGAAGTTATTAAGTATATAGATAGTTAGCTAGTTATTTATTAAAGGAATCTAATACTTCTTTAGTAAATAATATAACTTATTTATTATTAATTATTATAAATATCAAGACTAGATTATTATCTTATTTTAAACCTTTTAACTTTATTAGATTATAGCCTTTATAATAATATCTTTAATAAACCCTTTTAAAGTATAGTTAAAAGATAATCTATTATATATTATTTACTCCCTTTATTTCTATTATAGTTTAAATAAAGGTATTTAATAACTATAAATAACTTTAAGGAAGTTATTATAATTAGTATTAACTTTAAGGTTATCTTTATAGAACTATAATAGAAGGTCTAAGATCTTAAAAAAGAATCTAAGATCTAAAAGGACTTACTTTTAAAGTATAAGACTAAGTTCAATAATATCTAAAGGGCTAAGTTTAAAATCAAAGCCTTTAAAAGGTTTAATAAAGGAAAGGAGGACCTTATATATTTCCTTATAGAACTATCCTCTTATATTAAATACTATAACATTTAATTCCCCAATAAAGGTATTAAAGCCTATTATATAGCTTTAAAGCTTACTAGCTAGGCTATATATTAGTTTAAGCTAACCTTTAATAACTATATTATATATAAAAACGTTAATAATACTTTACTATTTATTTAGAAGGTTTTTAATGACTTTAATACCTTTAAGGAGGAACTATATAAGGTATTTAAAGATTAAGATAAAAAGGTCTATATTTAAAATTAACTTAGCTAACTTTAGTAAACTAAGTTAACTTTAGCCTATATTATAATATTCTAATAGAACTTTATTTAAGCTAGTATTAATAAGAAAGGTTTAATATAGCTATTCTATAATAGGTTTAAAGAGAATATTAAAGATAAACTATATAAAGAAGACTAATCTCTAGTTCTTAATAAGTATATTACTAAAGCTATCTATATTAATAACTACCTTTATATTAGAAAGTAATAGAAGAAGGGATAATAGAAGTTATTTATTAGAAGAAACTATATTAATAAAGGAAAGAAACGTTATAAGAATATATCTTATAGTGTCGTGGACAAGACACGGGCCACCTCAGCCTATCGCTTAATGAACCAATCAGAAGGGTTATTACCGGGTATCAGTAATAATAGAAGATTATTACTAGTTGTCAGTAATAATAAAGGATTATCACCAGTTATTACTAGGATATAGTAATACTAGTTAGTATATAGTCACTCGTTCTAAAGAGCTCTAGGAGTTCTCTAGTAAGTAATATAACTTATTCACTACTAATTACTACAGACATTAAGACCAGATCCCTATCTTATTATATACCCTTTAGCTATATTAAATTATAACCTTTAATAATACCTTTAGTAAACCCTTTTAAAGTATAGTTAACATAATTTATTATACGTTACTTATTCCCTTTACTTCTATTACAGTTTAGACGAAGGTATCTAATACTATAAGTACTACCGATTCTAATATAGCTGAAGACAGCTATATAATTCTATAGGACGATATAGAAGCTAAGACTATATTCGTTCTACTTTAGAAAAAGATTAAGGAGCTCGAGAAGGAATCTAAGGTCTAAAAAGATTTATTCTTGGAGTATAAAACTAAGTTCGATAATATCTAAAGGGCTAAGCTTAAGATTAAAGCCCCTAAAAGGTTTGATAGAAGAAAACAGGACCTTATATATTTCTTTATAGAATTAACCTCTTATATTAAACATTATAATATTCGGTTTTCCAATAAAGGTACTAAGGCCTATTATATAGCCTTGAGGCTTATTAGATAAGCTATATAATAGTTTAAGCTAACCCTTAGTAATTATATTATATATAAGAATGTTAATAATATTCTACTATTTATCTAGAAAGTCTTTAACGACTTTAATAACTTTAAGGAGGAATTATATAAGGTATTTAGAGACTAGGACGAGAAGATCTATATCTAGAACCGGCTTACCTGACTTTAATAGATTAAATTAGCTTTAGCCTATATTATAATATTCCGGTAAGATTCTATCTAGGCTAGTATTAATAAGGAAGGCCTAATATAGCTATTCTATAATGGGCTTAAGGAGGATATTAAAGATAAGTTATATAAGGAAGATTAACCTTTAGTTCTCGATAAATATATTACTAAAGCTATTTATAATAACGACTATCTATATATTAGGAAGTAATAGAGGAAAGGGTAGTAGAAGCTAGTTATTAGAGGAAATTATATTAATAAGGGGAAGAAGTAATATAGAAATATATTTTATAGTATTTAGCCTAGACCTATAGATATTGATATAGTCTAGATCTAGTAGTTTAGTAAATAGCCTTATAATAAGTCTAGTATTATCTATTATAACTATAGAAAGAAAGGCTACTATAAATATAAATATAGAAGCCTATAGAAATAAGGGTAGTAGTCTCTAATATTAGGATAAGAAGCTACTATTATTAAAAAAGGGACTAAGTTTAAAAAGGTCGTTACTAGTAATATTAATATAGATAAAGTTAACTATACCTACTATAAGGAAGAGCTCTATAGGGATTATAGTAACTAGGAGAGGTTTAGGTTCTAGAAGGAAGAGGAGAAATTCTTAGACGTCTTAAAGAAGTATTAAGAAAAGACTAAGAGGCCTATTAGTAATAACAATAAATACCTTAGGACTAATAAGCTTAAATAGACTATACTTTACTTTATAGGGACTAATACCTTTAACGATAGAGGATAGTTATTTATATAGGATTCTTAGAGATAATAGAGTATTATTTAGGAAGGTAAAAAGCCTAGACTTAACCCCTAATATCTTAGTAAAAAGATACTTAAATCTTATAATAAAATCGATAACCTTAGATAGTCAATTATAAGACTAAAGTATAAAGTCTATATCCTATAAGTATAGGTTTATACTAAAAGATATAAACGTCGATAACTTTAGGAATAGAACGATATCTAATTAGAAGAACTAGATTAAAATCGGTATAAGAATAAAAGACTTTAGAGAGTTAATAAACGACTTATAAGATAAAGATAGCCTATACTATAGGTAGTTAAGTGGTTAAGAGAATATAGAACTATTAATACTATAAGTCAAGGGGTAGATAGAGATACTTTATACTACTAAGAAGACTTAGGAAATAACTTTAGGCCCTTTAAAGGGCTTACTAACTACTAAGCTTAGAAATAAAACGATAGATTATATAGTATAAGTAGAACTAATATAAATAAAGACCTTATAATAACCTCCTAGCTAACGTAGAAGAGATAGCTATAGTTTAAGACTAGAATTAAGATAACTAACTTTAGGTTATTACTAAGTAGAAGTACTTATAAGCTCTAATACTAGTAGATAGTAGGTTATAAATAGATCTTATTAACCTTATTTTAGTCAATAAGTATAAGATCTTTTAAAGGATAAAAAAGGAACTTTACCTAGTATAAGGACCTTTTCTAATATAGATAGTCTAAAGGGAAACTAAACCTTTAGATATTAAAGTAGAAGGAAAAACTATAAAGGTAGTATTTAATATTATAGATATAAGAACTACTAAGGATATAATTTTAAGGTTACCCTAGTATAAGGATTATAACCTAGATATTAGTTAGAAGGATAGTAGCTATTTATAACTATATAAACTATAGAAGTACCTAACTAATATAATAGGAAGTATACAATAAAAGCTATAATAAGGTAAAGTATAAAAAAATATAACCCCTATAGGCCTACTATAAGAAATAGTTAGTAGGAAGAAATAAGCTTTAGATTTTAGAAAATATAGTCTATAATAATAGAAGAAGATATAGACCGACTAAGAAGTTACTATTATCTTAGTTAATAAAAAAAGGAAGCTTATAATTAAGTAATAGGCTAGCTTAGTTAAGGTAGTAAGTATTAAGTATAGAGGAGAAAGGATTAATGCCTTTAAAGTTATAAGTATCGAATTGGGGAATAATAAGTTTACCTACTATAGAGGAACTATAAAGACTACTATAATAGATAGGGTTCCCTAGGAATATAAAGGATACTTAACATTTTAGGCTAAGTACCTTAAAGGGCTTTTAGAGTATAGACCTTAGAACTATAAGATTAAACTTAAAGAAGGGGTATAGTTGAAGTTCTTTAAAGTCTACTATATTAATAAGAAACAAAATACTAAGTTAAGAAAATATTTAGATAATAACTTAAAGATTAAATATATCTAACTATTAACCTTACCTACTAGATATCTAGTATTATTCGTTCTAAAGAAAGATAGAAAACTTAGGATATATATAGACTATTAATAGCTAAATAGTAAGATAATTAAAAACTAATACCCTCTACTATTAATCTTAAAGCTTTAAGACTAGTTAGCTAGAGCCTAATACTTTACCTATCTCGATCTATCGATAGTATATACCTATATTTATATTAAAGAAGGGGATAAATGGAAAATAGCTTTTTAAATACCCTATAGGCATTTTAAATACCTAGTAATACTATTTAGGCTTACTAATATACTAGTAATATTCTAAGCTATAATTAACTATACTATTTAACCCTACTTTAATAAGTTTATAATATACTACTTAAACAATATCTTTATCTACTTTGAAATACTTAAAGAGTACTAATAATATATATAATAAGTATTTAATATACTATACTAATATTAGATATTAGTTAATAAGGAAAAGAGTAAATTTCACATTTAGAAAATAGTTTTCTTAAGGTATAAAATCTTACAATAACTAAAGTCTTAAATAGATAATAAACTAAATAGGTAGAGTTCTTATTAGAGTTTAACTTTATAATTAACTATAAAAAGGGTATAGAGAATATATAAGTAGATACCCTAAGTAGGAGGACTAATTATTAGGATAATAGTATATTAGAAGACTTATTAGTACTACTATAGTAATAGATAGATAATACCTTTTACTATACCTTATAATAGGTTAAAGACTATAAGATTATAGCTATTTACTAATAGATAAAGGAGGAAAAAGTATCTTTATAATAGTTTATAGAATATTATATAGTCTTTAGGGAAGAAAGAAAAGGATAGGATTTTTAGAGAACTATTACTAATAAAGAATAGGCTAATTAGGAGATAAACCTAAAGGTAAATATCCCTAGCCTATAACTAGATAGGATAAGACTTTAGTATTATAATAAAGCCTATATTAAGACTAAGGATTAAAAGGACCTTATACTTAAGGTTTATTAGTTAAAGCTTAGGGGATATATAAGAATTATAAAAATAGTAGTTAAACTTAAATAATATTATAATTTCCTATACCTTAAGGAGAAGGTTAAAGAGGTTATTAATAAGTATAACCTCTATAGATAGAGTAAGCTAGGATAATATAAGCTTTATAGACTATTATAACCTTTACCTATTGTTAAATAACTATAGAATTTAATTACTATAGACTTTATTATTAAGTTACTAAAATCTAAGGATATTATAATTTAGATAATATATAATAGTATTCTTATAGTAGTAAATAGGCTTATTAAATAGATCTACTTCTTATCCTATAAGGAGATCTAGATAGTAGAATAGCTTATAGATATTCTCTATTAATATATTACTTTAATCTATATATAGTCTAAAAAGTAGATAATAGATTAAGACATTAAGTTTATCTTGAAATTTTAATAACCCTTAATAATAAGATTTAGTATAAAAAGTAAACTTTTAATAGTATACTATATATAAATAGACAGATAGATAGAATAACTTAACTAGATCGTCGAACAATATCTCTAACTCTATATTAATTTCTAATAGGATAATTAGGTTAAACTATTACCTATTATATAACTTACCTATAATATTACTAAGACTAAAATAACAAAAGTTATACTATATTTTATAAACTTTAACTATAAGCTAGACCTTTAATAAGGACCTAATATTAAAGTACCTTAGGCTATTATTAAAGTAGATAAGATAAGCTTACTCTATATAATATTTAAAGTAGAATTTAAGTTTATATAGGCTAGGATAAAGAAGTTCTATAACTAAAAAAGGCTTAAAGGACCTTACCTAGAGAGGAGGGATAAGGTCTACCTTAGTTTACGAAATCTTAAAACTAAATGACCTAGTAGGAAATTAGATTTTAGGAAAATCGGGCTATTTAAAATTAATAAAAAGATTTCAGAGAATAATTATACCCTTACCTTACTATTAACTATAAAACTGTAAACGAACGTTTTTTATATTATACTACTAGAACCTATATTAAAGAACTTAAGGTTTAATAAGGATATTAAAGTAAAGGATAAAGAAGAAGAATAGGATATAGAGGAAATCCTCGATTTAAGGATTATAAAAGGACAACTTAAATACTTGGTTAAATAGCTAGACTTTAGCCTTAAGGATAACTTATAGTAACTAGTAGAAAATTTAATCAACTATCTAGAGAAACTATAGGATTTCTACTATTAGTACTTTAATTACCCTATATAACCTAAAAAGACTAGTTAAAACTACTATCGTTAAAGGAAGCTAATAAAGAACTAAGGGGATAGTAGTTAGTAAAAAAAAAAAAACTAGGTTATAATAGGGATTAAACCTATACCTTATATAAGAATAAGATTTTAATAGATAAGCTATAAATCTAAAGAAATCCTATAGAATATATATATACTACTACTATACTATATAACTATTTTATTTATTAGAAAAATAAGAAGGAATATTTATTTAAGAAGGGAAGGATTAAATATATTTATAATAAAAGGAGGGCTAATATCTAAGGGAATAAAGGCTTCTTACCTTTTAATATCCTTTAATATATCTAAGGTCGATAAGCTATAAGCTACTATATTAGTACTATAGTCTACTAGAAATTTCTTCTATTAATAAAGATACTATAACTAAACTAGGTACTCTAATAAAGCCTATTAATCTTCCTTTAGTTTTTATTAGATTACCTTAAGTAACTCCTCTATATTATATTCCTTATATTTAATTTACTATTACTCCTATATAATTTAGTCTATTAAGGCTATTAGTCTTTAAAGAGGTAAGAAAGAAGGTATATAACTTATACTAAGGAATAAAGATATCTAAGCTATTATATAAGTAGCTTTAATAGATATATACCTTATATTACTTTACCTTTACAAGTATATAGTATAATAAGCTCTAGGAAGTATATTAAAAATAAGGTATAATAATAAAGCCATTCTTTTTAATATTATCGGCTAAAGTAGTACAATATTATATAGACTAAGATAGACGTTTTTCTATAGGTATAATATTAGTATATATCTTATGATAAAGAAGGAGAAGTATATAGGAAAAAGCTACTAATAGGGAGAGGGGAACTATATAATTAAGCAAGTACCTGATAGAGTAGGAATAAAGGGATTAATAGCTTTTAGGTCGAAAGCTATAAAAGGAGGGACATTATATTATAGATAAGATATAGGCTACCTTAGTCTATTGTTTAATGAACCAATTAAAAGGGTTATTACCGGGTATTAATAATAATAGAAGATTATTACTAGTTATTAGTAATAATAAAGGATTATTACTAGTTATTACTAAGATATAGTAATACTAGTTAGTATATAGTTACTTGTTCTAGAGAGCTTTAGGAGTTCTCTAGTAAGTAATATAACTTGTTTGCTACTAGTTGCTATAGACATTGAGACTAGATCCCTATCTTGTTATGTACCCTTTGGCTATACCGAATCATAACCTTCGACAATACCTTCAGTAAACCCTTTCAGAGTGTGGTTGGTACGATTCGTCATAGTAATTAATATAAAGGGTTAATATAGACGATTTTAACCAGGACTTTAGCTTTACTATATAACTAGATATTATAGTAACTTACTAGAAAGATAAAGGAGGGAAAAAAAAATAAGATATAATACTTATAAGGTATATTAAGGACTTTTAAGATAAAAAGGCTTTAAAAAGGGATATTATATTATAAGCTAATTATATAGGAAAGTATCAGAAGTAATATTTAGAACTATTATAGGCTAATCGTTTAATAGACTAATTAATATACCTAAGAAGGTAATTATAGGAGTTATAATATAATTAATATAATTACCTATAATAGATATAATAGGATTATAGGGATTATAGAGTAATTACTATAATCTAGGTATAAACTATATCCTATAGTCTCTTATCTAGATAGTATATAGTTATTCGTTCTAAAGGACTTTGGAAAGTTCTCTAGTAAGTAATATAACTTATTTACTATAATTACTCGGACTAGTAGACATTAAGACCAGATTATTATCTTATTGTAAACCTTTTAGCTTCACCGGATTATAGCCCTTTTAATATACCTTTAGTAAACCCTTTCAGAGTATGGTTGAGAAACGATCCGTTATACTACCTCTATATCAACTAAACCGACTATTACCCCTTAATACGTTCTATAGCTGTAACTATAGAGACTAAGGTTGCCGGGGCGAGCCCAGAGGAAGGACGACTACAGCTGGGTATCTGGACAGTAGATTAGAATCGGCGGATGGAAATGTTCGGTATTAGGGGTAGGAAGTCAGGCCCGTAACTACCTACGCTACTCCTTATCCTAACCTACAATCATAAGTAGTCTCTCTACTTCGTAGTCGATCGTCTTGATAAGATTGAGGTCTTTAGCCCTATACAGATCGGTATGACTGACAACCTTCTAAATATCTATCTGCTGCTTAGTGTGCTTAGGTTGCTCGGGGCTTGGATCGATACTACCTTTCGCTCCTGGGTCATCAATGCCTTTCCTCCCTGGACATGAATCAACACTACTTCAAGCTCAGGTTGTCATAAGGTTGTCGCAAACTTAGCTCTCTTTCCATTCTGTTCCCGGTTACCATAGGCGTGCCAACCTTGTCACTGTCACTCCCGTCGTCAATACTAGGTAGATAGCGACGAATCGATTGAATAGGGCCTCAGGCCTTAAGCCAACGCTGGCATACAGAGCTTAGTAAAGGTTACAGGTAATCACAGCTTCCGCTTACATAATCTCAGTGTCACTATTAACTACAATGTCCAACTCCAGGGCTATGCCTGGGAAAGCCCGGTCGCCTCGGAAAGCGGTGGGACATTGATTGATTGTAGAACAGATGTTGCGTGCGCGAAACGGCGTTGCATGGGGATCTCAAACCCCAGAATGTCCTGCTGTACGATGTTGTGCGGCAAGGGCCTTATATAGCAGATCCTGGAGCACTGGTAAACCTATAGAAGAGCTAAAACTCCAGATACCCGCGCCTATATACCCCACATTGAACCCCAAAGGCTCGCTCCACCCCGTACATATGGCAAAACCCCCTTCCCTGCCTGATGACTCGCCGGCAATCTTGGCTCCTGCGTTTAAGAATGACAGATATGCCTCGTTCTGATGCGGATCTTTCGCGGGACATCTTAGACTCTTCGATCAGGTCATCGTGGCCTATCTACCGAGTGATCAAGGGCTCGAAGTGCGATCAAGAAAGAGTGCTATAATCTGATCGCCGAGGCTATCGAACTCTTCTCCCAGATGCCGACCCCCAACGACGCCACACCTGGACCGTAAACGCACGAGCATGGCCTTAGGCTGATCAGGCATCCGATGTTCAAGGATCAGCACGTCACCATCGTTTACAAGAACGTTGCCGAGCTTGAGCAGCATATCAACACGACCGGCAGGCTGGGTATATATGGTGGAAGATATTCCTGGTGTGGATATCTGGGAGTCGTTGAAGTTCAATACATCAACAGGAACTAGTCTGCTTTGATATTAAATCATACAGAGAGCGCTGGCTGGGCTTTGGTTCCATATGTACACCAGTTCCGTGCCAGATGAAGTCAAAAACTCCACAAACGGTAGTAACACCACCGTACCCAGGTACCTGCAAAGAACCGACCTGCTCCACCTTTGCAAGCTGTTTTACAATCTCCGAAGGCGGTATTTCAAATGCCGAATCTATACAAATGTCAGGTACAACGGATTGCAGTCCCTAGCTGGGTAGGCATACACTTGACCGGTGGGAAGAACTTGTGCTCTTCTTGTACAACAATGTAGAGGTTCGTGCTTGGGATCAGATCCGTCTGATAGGAGCCGCCCGGTTGTTGTACAAACGTGATATCGCTTTCCATCACCTGAAACGGTGCAACTAGGAAATCGGGAGAGTGGGTGACCACGCTAGAGTTACGTATCATCGCTAGGAGGTCCTGCAGACCCTTCCGCAACTTGCTAAGGTGAGAAGCATAGGGTTGACTCAACGGAATCTTTGGTTGTTGTGCTATGTGCGGAGCAATCGGGGAGCACCGGTCAACTAGCATACCACTCAACATGTCCGTGTCTGATCTTGGGCGCTTTTCCGGTCGTATAGCCACTTCGGCTGCACCTGAATCCATGGAAGTGGCATCACCTATGTCCCGGGGCTGCACGGCCGTCGGCGTGGGGTTAACGAGAAACGCTATAGCCGGCGGGAGTCTGTTGTTGTCTGGCCGATCGCCGGATGTGGTGGAGTTCGAAATCGCCTGAGGCTGGCTCGGTAATGCCAGTGGCGACGGCGAAACGGTAGAATCGGGATGCGGGACCCGATACTCAGCGACATGTTGCGGTTCCGGGATCTGACCGAGATTAAGCTGGGGTTGCGAGGTCGCGGTATGGAGATGCGGCGGTATCAAGCCTATCTGCGAGGCAGATGTAGAAGAGGTATCTGGGCCGAGCATTTGTGTTAATGGAGAGTGCGAGGGTTGTAGAAAGCAGGCCTACCGATGCTGCCCCCGCTGTCACTATAATGTACTCTGGTGGGGTTGGTGTTGTCAAGGTATTGGCGATTGATGCAGGCCAAACTTCCAAATACTCGTCGTAGTGCAGTATCGTTGAGCTGTCGAAGGAGCGTGGGATTCCGCGCAAGCCGATCCAAGATATCGACAGCGTCTTCGATGTTGTGCCTCTTGACCACGTTAGCACTGTTGCACCAGCCAGACTCATCAGATTGAGTTTTGTCCGAATGCTCTGCACAGCACTGTAGTAACAACGCTGACAGCTCGCCGCCAATAGCGTTGTTAGGCAAGGCGAGCATATGGCCGGACTGTGTTGGACCGGACGGGAAAGGAGGGTTTGTATTCGAGGGTGGCACTGCTATAAGTGAAAATCGTCAGTGTATATAGAGGGAGCGTGCAAGAGGAATGGGACAGACCGTTTTCCTTCCACTGGGCAACGCATGTTTTCTTCCAGCGGACACAGTTCCCGCACGGGTCTTGCCGATCGCACCTCCGACGCCTTCGACTGCATTCTTCACACGCTTTACGATTTGTATCTATGTCCTGCATTGGGGGGAGATGTTCTGCGTGACTGAGGACATTCGGGGGATTTGGATTCAAGAGTGGCAGTGAGGGGAAACCCAGTATAACGATGTTGGCGCCTGTCATCCGAAGTCGCTTCAACCCCGATCGTCCGTGCGAAGTTGCAGACTGGGGGGGCCGAGCAGAGCCGCATGTGATGTATGGATCGATCGAATGAGATGGAGCGAACCGAAGCCGTGGGACGGGTGCCAAACGCGTCTGTTATACTTCTCGGACGCTCTTTCTTGATGTGCACTTCGGCGTCGGGCTGGCTCCTAGAGGCAATGGGGCTTAAGGCCACGACGAAAATGGCGACGAAGAATGGGCAGACGCCGCTCCGATCACAAGGCAAACGACTCTTGGTTGAAACCCGGGCGGAGGGGTGGATTTGTCCAATCATCAACACAGTCCCTGATCTCGCGGTGCTACGCAAGTGGCGAACCCATCCCGAGAGAAGACCCCCCGACTTAATCAGGGTAGCTCCAAACCCCTCAGAGCGGACTGAGACAGGGGCAGAGAGTTGGTCCCTGATCGAGTCAATCGGATGCAGCGGACGTTTCTTCCTTTTAATGCAGGGGTCGTTGAGGCAGAAGTGACAGAATTACGCCGACCAATGGACCAGGCCCAAACTGACGGTTGGCGTTCAGATTACGACCCTGCTGGTCGAGTCTTTCTTGGCGGGACTGCCCCGGCTGCCCGGGTGGGTGAGTGGGTTTCCTGAGCCGCGGGTACAGATGGTTTCTCCAATCAACGCTTCGACAGCCCCAGACCGGAAGCCGAACAGGCGGGATGGGGCGGGGTGGGGCAAACAGACAGGGTCGGACTTTATCGCCTGTCTGTCCCACTCCCCGAACTTTTGGTGTCGGGGCGGCCACAGTGCGAATGTGGAAGATTTGTAAAACTCAGAAAAACTGTCGGACCTTTCTGGTGCCATACCCTTTACGTAGCCCTTTACCGAGCAATCCTCTGCATGCACCTCTTTTCGTTAAACCGTCACGTTGGTCAAAGTTGGTTCGGGACTCTACCCAAAACATTGACGGCCTTGAAGGCAAGGTCGGCCTCGACCGATGCGCGATTGGGCTCGGGAAGTCGGTCTCGTTTCCGGTCCAGGCCGAAAGGCTCTCACCGAATCGGCCATGAATGACGATGCCAAGACAACAGACGGGGCCTTGAATGCGTTCTTCTCCATGGATCACTCCACCGCCTTCGATGTTCCAACCGCCCAACACTTTCAGCTGGGATGAGGGGTGAGGAAGGAATGGAGACTCTTCCTGACCGGGAGTCTCTTTGCCCAGGCTGTGCTAAGATACCCGGCGAGGGAAGCGCGCAACCGCAAGCGGCGACAGGGGCTACCCATGCGCTCAGGTTTCAAGGAAGGATAGGCTTTGATCTGCTGTTTGCTTTATATGCATGCATGTGCACCCAGCTGTGAGTTCAGCTTAGTCGCTTTAAATATAGCATTTCCGGAGGTGGAATTGCGACGACCTCATTCTACCACTTACCACCTTGTACCTCGCACGTCGCACGTCGCACCTCGCACGTCGCACCTCGCACCTGCTGCTATGGACTATAGTCCTTTCGATGCTCTTGGCCTAAATTTTGGAGAGCACTCTGAATCTGTTATCCGTAAGGCGTATCGGGTTGCATCTCGACATTGCCACCCCGATAAACGGAAATTCTCACCGGTTTCCGAAAGCTGGTGGCCGAACATCCCTCCGAGACTTGGGCGTGGCGCGTCGGACAGCTCCGCGCCGGGAGGCGGACATGGTGTTCCTGCTACTGCTGCCTTTGTCCCGGTCCTCGTCCCCCCCCTATATGTACGCTACGCCCCGGCTATAGGGGCCCTGGGTTTCTTAGGTGTGGTGTCCAAGATTTTGACAAGATATGTAGGGAGTATGTGATGTTCGCCGGCGGGCATATATTACCACGAATTTCTTGGCCGTGCGGGATAACGTTTGTCAGGGCCGTGGCTCTGCCCACAACAGCGTGGGGCGATTCAACCGAACCGGCCGCTGAAAAAGGTGAGGAGCAGGCGCCGGTTCCTTCTGTTGAGGCGGCTGAGCTGGGGCCAAACCTCCGAGCGTTCGGGGGTTCCTGACCGAGCTTCGCGTTGCCCGCTGAAAGGCGTAGCCGCAGAGCCGGGGAAATTCGTGCCGACTCTTCTCTTTCGGTCAAATCACCTCCTGACCTAGCAGATCGATAGACTTAGATAAATAAATTTGTGCTCCAACATCAGACAACAAAAACCAACCGGTCGACCTGACTGACGACAACGGCCCCCGATATACGCGCCTTACAGACGGACATCCGCTCGCCGGCTTCGACGGCAGCGCCCACCACGTCCAGCAATACCTATTAAGGAACTTCCCCATCGCGCCAATGGGGAATATCGCAAAAGCCACTGGGCAAACCAGTAATCCATTCCCCGGCTCGAAGGAACGGCAGATCAAGCCGAGAAGTGAAAAGGGCGTCGATGGATACTAGCCCGATAAATGGCATCCCTTCGGCAGTCGGTCATCTTGTGAAAACGCTTTTTGTCCTCCTTCGCCAATTCGTGCCTCGCGATCGCTGCAAACGCAAAGAAAACCCGACACCTCTCATGCAGAGTATTTTCCAGGAAGGGTTCTGGGACAGGGGGGATAGGCTCCCTATCTAGACCTGCAGATGACCACATCCGGCTGGCTCGCCACCAGCGTGCCCGCAGGAACCTCGACCTTTCCGTTATACCCACCTTTAAGGGTATCGGAAGGCGCGGATTTCCGCAGAGCGGTGGGGGTGGGCTCAGCAGCGGAGCGAGGCGCGCCCTAGGCGTCGTCACAGCAAATGACACTGCTTGTACGTACGCTGCAAGGGTCATGCTGTAGGTATTTGCCGGTCTGTGATGGTCGAGCGTAGCAACGTCGCATTTCACCTCGCAGGTCTGGCCCAAGTTGGGCGTCGCGTAGTTACTGTAGGGACACGTGTAGGCGCCGGCTTCGACTTGTTATGTACGCCCTATACTCACGGAATCGTTTCTCATCGACTTCCATCTTGGAACGCCCAGGCGGGTAGGCTTGTTATGTGTGCTCCCTAACCTCGCTGACTACCCAATAAACATGTTTTGACCAAAGTGACGGGTCAACGAAAAGATACGTATACAGAGGATTGCTCGGTCCGACAGTTTTCGGAGTTGTTCAAATGTTCGAGGAGTGGGACAAATAGGGGGATGAGACAGATAGGCGGGGTGGGGCAGAGAGGCGGGATGAGACAAACGGGCAGACAGGCGGGGTGGGGCAGACTGGCAGGCGGGGTGGGGCAGGCAGGACACGTGTATTACAAGGGACGCCTCCCCGGCATCAAGCTAACGTACTCCATGCACGCCAAGCCTGATCCGTGAGAGATGTCAATTGTCATTCGATCGGCTTAAATGCAGAAGTTGGGGTTGAGCCTGGAGTTATGTGATTGGACAAGGAGCGACTCACGTCGCTGCATTAGCGTAGTTTACAGTCACCCCTCTCTACTGCTAAAATCCGACCACAGAAGTCGCTTGCCTTCCAGGGAGACCCACATCACAAACCCTTGTTTTGGTGAGGAGACTCCACCTATCAAAGGCTTGGCTCAGCTCGAGCCTCCACCGGAATTCTTGGGGGTCCAGGGCACTCCCCGACTCTCTGCGCAAGCTCCACCTACCACTCCATCACCGTCAAAATCGTGTATTCAAGCTCATCGGTTTGTTCTTCCCCAGCCCTGGACAGCATGAGCCAACAGGCTCGGAAACTCCTCGATGCGGCGCTCGAACGCCACCGAAGTAAATTGAATCTCGTGTAGAAAGACTTTATGCGGGTCAGCAAGTTTTTTCAGTACGTGTTTGAGGAAGACAACGACGAGGAATATTACAGAAAGCAGCATTGCTTCCAAGGGGTAGACCATGTAATCCTCCCTGCTGTTGGGGTTCTCCTGTCGATGAAAGAGATCGAACTGTCGACTGTCCCCACTCTTCAGGCATTTTGTTCAGAGGCCTCGAAGTCTATCAAGTCGCTCCGTTGGTATAACGCGCCAGAGCTCTAGAAGGCCTGTCTGGGGGCTGTAAGCAGTAGCAACAGATACTTGAAGTTCCGTAAAAGTACGTCTCCCTCGTGTGTTTTATCGTACGTATTAACAATTACCTAGCCGCTGTTGACGCTATCCGGAAGAGTGAGGCAGGTCCAAGCTCCTACGCGTCTACCCCGCTGCCGCCAGCAACACCTCAACATCTGGCGTGCCCTTCTTGCGGTGCGGAACCAGGCAGCAAGCTATTAATGGGAGGGGTAGAGGTGAAGACAGGGCATTTGGGTGGTAAGCTTGCTCCGATATATCTCCCCAGGGCCTTGTTAACCTCTCTTCGTCTGCCGCAGCGCCGGTTGCAACTCCTGCCACATCCCGGAATCCCCCCCTAAATGACCTGACCCCGAAGAGGATCCCTGACGCCGACGCCGCGTAGATGGTAGTGCTACCCTCTAACATAGGCGAGAACGGGGCCACGTTTTCCAGTTCTTAAGAGGCCCGTAGGGCAAAACGGCAAAGAGAAGAGCCGGAGGGTAGGCCATGCCAGCCGCAGGGCATCGGGAACCGGACACCCAGTCAAGAAATTCCGCAGCCTCCATTCAGTGTTTCTTACGATAGGTCTGCTTGATTGAGTTCTTTTCATCATTGGCTGACAGAAGCGGTGCTTGTACTGCTACAGACCACGCCGCTGCCCTGTAGTTCAGTCAGTTAAGTCACGGTCAGAACCCGACGTCCCAGATATCTAGCACTGAGTCCCAAAGCTCCTGTCCCGATCCGGTCATTCTACCTCCAGCCGACACGTAGCCCGAGAGGATAATCTGGCAGATGCTTTGTTTGGCACCTACCGACAGGGTCGCGACACGGTTTTCGGCTGTTAGGCTTATTTCCGATTTAGCACGGTCGAGACAAGTGTTCGTCTTGGGGGAAGGGTTCTCTAACATCGTACAATGTTATCACTATATCGATGATGTTATTGAGATTGAGATTCATCTTGGTAGTGCTAGTAAACACTCTTGTCTGCAGGCTGCTAACCAGATACGGGAGATGTACAGAGGCCTTCCCGGTGTATCTGTCGCCGTCGAGGAAGTTTGCCAGGTGAAGATGGCGATGCCCCCTTCCCCAGAATCTGAGGCGCTAGTCAACATGTTCTCCTGACATCAGATGAGGATCGTGGCGGCATCGGCAGGAAGGAGCACACCTGTTTCTTGGAGTTCTCGTTGCGATGTCGTTGTGTTCTCAGCTCTTCAGCATACCCATTCATTCAGAGTCTACTTCTCAAATTCCAGTGTTCACCCAACGTTCATCCTCTAGCAGTCTGTAAATCGTATCTCTATGGAACCTACGCGAACGGTTTACCCTACTGTAACAAGCTTTTTGCCCTGTTCTAACAGTTCTGTCCCTGAAACCTCCTCCTGCCCGATCATAATACGTCCTTTGCCAAAATGGCCTTGACCTTTCTATTCTAGCATTCTGTCCTTCTCGGCCGCTGGGAAGGTGTGCGCGACGATAGGTTCGAACTGTCCGCTTTACGCGACATCTCCTTTTTGAAATTAGCACCGGCATTGATGCAACAGGGGGGGCACCTACGGTAGCCATAGCTACAATACCAGGTTTTTATTTGATGAGTATTTGAGAGGTATAAAGTTGCAGAAGTTACATAATTTACGCCGGACACGGCCATTCCAACAGCGGGGTATTGAGGGGTCATTGGGAAATGGTCGATATAGAGCGGATCAACTGGCTACGATGACGGATGGAGAAATTGTCATATAACACCGGAAAAGTACGGCTCAGGAAGTGCCTGGAGCCAGTATTGTAGAGCGCAGAGGGGCCATGAGGACGTTCGAGCATGAGGTTATACTCAGAGTCAAAACTTGAGCGCGCTCCATAGTCTTGAGGTTTAGGAAAGGACAAGGCGGCTGGATAAGGCGGCTGGACAAGGCTGGGTAAGGTGGCCAGTAGTGATTCTGCCCAACTGCAATGTAAACAGGGGTCGTATCTGGCTATCGACGCCACTCTGTCAAGACGGTGCAAATGGGTCTCGTGCGAGGGTCCTCCGGCTTTACCCTGGGGGTTGCTGCATTCCTAGCGCAAGACAGCCGTCTTAAACAACCCGTCGCCAGACTCGGATTTGCCGCTCGGGCGAAGAGTGACAGATCCATAGGAAGCTTGACTAATTGGAGATACAGTGTCGATGAGGCAGACTCTGCATGTGCTCATCAGCCGCCTGCATTGGCGTTGATGAGAGTCCTCCTGGGCCTCACTGGTCTTAGCGAGACCGAAATATATATGGTAGGGGTTTCCCCAAAAACAAGGGTTTGTAATGTAGGTCTCCCGGAGGAGGGTCTCGACAAAAACAAGGGTTTGTAAGGCAGATGTCTCCCAAAACAAGGGTTTATAATGGAGGTCCCCTTGCCAGAGCGGGTGTCTCCAAAAACAAGGGTTTATGATGTGGGGTCTCCTTGACAGCAACCGGGGAGCTTTCCTTCGAAGGGGATGCCTGGGTGACCTCCAAGCGAGCTCGCACTCTGAACGGTGACGACCGATGTTCCGCGGCAGAATCATGCATACATAAGGGATCGTATTACGTTGTCGACGCCACTCTGCTATCGGTTTAGCACGTTTCGTCCAGGGAAGCAGGGATCCTGGAGGATACGATCTTGTCTAATTGTAGTCTCAATGTATTAATCTTAAGTACTCGATATATAGCCTCTTACTATACTGTCCTCGACCCCTGGAATCTAGGTAGCTTCGACCTAAACGAACGCTCCTAATCTAGCACTACCTTTGGTTTATACTCTCTATAAACTTCCTCCTTGTCTTTAAAATCTATAATCTTAGCTTCGTATCTATTCTACCCCCTAGTGCCTATAAAAATATTCTCGCTACTAGCATTAGACATAAATTGTAGTTAGGGTAGATTGCTTACCTATATATAGTTGTATATTGAGAACGACCCTGTCTATCTGCTTAGGGTTGTTCTGTATACTTTAAGGTTCCTATGCCTGCGGAACATATAGGAGTCCTGACTAGCCCCTAGTACCATTAAGAGTACTGGTTAGCTACTTGGGGTTTCTAGAGATAGCCGTTTCCCAAGATAGCCCGTTGCCATTTTCGGAATCCTATATATAGTCCTATGTATATGGTTGTAGACTGCTATACTGTTGACCCTAGTCGGCAAGGCTATACTAGTAATATATAGACTGTTTCCTCAGCTCGGTTTATATATAACTTACAATATAAACTAACTCTTTTTACTATGTTTAATTGGAAACTCGCTCGATAGATCTTTACTATAGACTATTACCTTATTTATAAGCTAGTTATATTTATAAAGCTAGGCTTATATTAACCTATATTCAGTATAGTAATAGTAGCTAGGTCTTTACTACTTAACCCGAAGCTAATAGAGGATAGAGAAGTACAATATAAGAAGCTAACTACTAGAAATAAAGGCAGGACTTATAATAGATATATAAAGTCAACGGTAAATGTTATACTAATCTTAGAGGCTAAAGAGGGAGGTAAAGAAAGAGAGGGTACTCTAAAAACCAGGGACTAGGAGTAAATGTATCACAGACCAATGTACAGAACGTATAAGGCTAGGGCGCAGGATACACTACTAACCAATCGTTTATAAAAGAGCCTGAACCAATCAGGATTGGATTGAGGAAGTAATACAACGATCCAGGACCAAGGTTAGATCGTAGGGAACGACTAACGATCCCGACAATCTAGGTATAAAGGGACTTTAGGATAAAGAAGTCATTAAGTATATAGATAACCAGCTAGTTACTTATTAAAGGAGTCTAGGACTTCCTTAGTAAGTAATATAACTTATTTACTACTATGACAAATCGTATCAACCACACTCTGAAAGGGTTCACTAAAGGTACTGGTAAGGGTTGTGATTCGATATAGCCAAAGGGTATATAACAAGATAACAATCTAGTCTCAATGTCTATAGCAATTAGTAGCGAACAAGTTATATTGCTTACTAGAGAACTTCCAGAGCTCTCTAGAACGAGTAACTATATACTGTCTAAGTTCGCCACTACTAGCTTAGCTATTATAGTCTACCCTAATACCTCTAGGTAGGTGTCTACCTAGGCCTATTGTAAGTCCCTATACTTGCTAGCTAACTAAGGCTACCTAGGGCTACTTTACTATAGCCGTCCTCTTCTTCTTATTGCTTATTAGCTATATCCTTCTATATATACCCTACCTAGGCTTCTACTATATAGTTGGTTTATAATATAATACCCCCCCTCTTTATCTTCTTATCCTAAAAGACCTAGGGTTCCTAACAACTATATCTTAGTACTAATGTCCCTTCCTATTTATAAGTATATATTTTTCCTTCCTTAGTATATCCTTCTCTCGATATTTACTATAGCTAACCCTAAGTACTATAGTTCTTATAATCTAAAGCAAGAATAGCTTATTTTTATAATGAAAATCGAGCGATCAGGTTTTAAGGTCAATATACCCTATAAGCGTTACTAGAATGTAAAGCTATAAAGGTATTATATTATAATAGAGGGTTCAAATAAATGTTCAAACTATATATAGATAGGTAAGAAGTATAGTAGCCCTAATATAACTAGTTCTTATAAGTATTATATAACCTAGGATTATCTCTTAATAGTATTCTAATAGGTATCTTAGTATTATCTAATTTATTAGAGTAGGAGAAGATAATATAGGATATTAAGGAGGTAAAGTAGATATTATCTAAGACTTTAAGTCACTTATCCTATCTCTATTCCTAGTAGCATTTTCTTTATAATCATAGTATTAAGATATTCTACTAGGGTATATCTTATCTAGAGGAGAAAGAGGAACCTGATTCTCTAAGGCTAATACTAGAGGAATAATCTTTGGTTAGTCAGGTATAGTTAATAGGTACCTTTAGTATACTAGACTAGGAGGCTCTTAGCTTCCTAAGGTCTAAGGATACTCCTTCTTTAGTAGGTCCTTTACCTAGCCCTCTTCCTCTTAAGTAAGTATTCCTTTCCCTTCTTTTAATAAATAAAATAGTTATATAGTATAATGGTAATATATATACTATTAGTATATTATTTATATCTATATTTAGTAGGTATAAATAATATATATATACTAGGTTATAGGTTCAATTTCTACTATAACCTTGATTTTTTTACTAACCATTGTCCTTCTAGTTCCTTATTAGCTTCCTTTAACAATAGTAGTTTTAACTAGTCTTCTTTAGTTATATAGGGCAATTAGAGTACTAGTAGTAGAAATCCTATAACTTCTCTAGGCAATTAATCAAATTTTCTACTAATTACTATAAGTTATCCTTAAGTCCAAAGTCCAGCCATTTAACTAGGTACTTAAGTCATTCCTTTATAATTCTTAAGTCGAGGATTTCTTCTATATTCTATTCTTCTTCTTTATCCTCTACTTTAATATCTTTATCGAGCCTTAAGTTCTTTAATATAGGTTCTAATAATATAATATAAAAAACGTTCATTTATAACTTTATAGTTAATAGTAAGGTAAGGGTATAGTTATTCTCTAAAAATTTTTTATTAATTTTAAATGGTCCGATCTTCCTAAAATCCAGTTTTCTACTAGGTCGTTTAGTTTTAAGATTCTATAAACTAAGGTAGACCTTATCCCCCCTTTCTAAGTAAGGTCCCTTAAGCCTTTTTTAGTTATAGAACTTCTTTATCCTAGCCTTTATAAACTCGAGCTCTTCCTTAAGTATTATATAGAGTAAGCTTATTTTATCTACTTTAATAGTAGCCTAGGGCACTTTAATGTTAGGTCCTTATTAAAGGTCTAGTTTATAACTAAAGTTTATAAAATATAGTATAACTTTTATTATCTCTATTTTAGTAGTATTATAGGTAAGCTATATAATAGGTAGTAATTTAACCTAGTTATCCCACTAGAAGTTGATATAAAGTTAAAGGTACTATTTAACTATCTAGTTAAGCTATTCTATTTAGCTATCTATCTATATATAATATACTATTAAGAGTTTACTTTTTATACTAAGTCTTATTATTAGGGCTTACTAAAACTTTAAGGTAAACTTAGTATCTCGATCTATTATCTACTCCTTTAGCTATATATAGATTAAAGTAATATACTAGTAGAAAGTATCTATAAGTTATTCTACTATCTAGGTTTCTTTATAGGGTAGGAAGTAGATCTACTTAGTAAGCCTATCTACTATAGTAAGAATACTATTATATACTATCTATATTATAGTATCCCTAGATTCTAGTAACTTAGTAATAAAGTCTATAGTAATTAAACTCTATAGTTATTTAACAATAGATAAGGGTTATAGTAGCCTATAGGGCTTATATTATCCTAGTTTACTCTATCTATAGAGATTATATTTATTAATAACCTCTTTAACCTTCTCCTTAAGGTATAGGAAGTTATAATGTTACTTAAGTTTAGTAGCTATTTTTATAATTCCTATATATCCCCTAAGTTTCGACTAGTAGACTTTAAGTATAAGGTCCTTTTAGTCCTAGGCCTTAATATAGGCCTTACTATAATACTAGAGTCTTATCCTATCTAGTTATAGGCTAGGGGTATTTACCTCTAGGTCTATTCCCTAGTCGGCCTATTCCCTACTAGTAATAGTTCCCTGAAAATCCTATCTTTCTCTTTCTTCCCTAAAAACTATATAATATTCTATAAGTGGCTATAGAGATACTTCTTCTTCCTCTATCTATTAGTAAATAGCTATAATCTTATAGTCTTTAACTAGTTATAAGGTATAGTAAAGGGTATTATTTATCTATTACTATAGTAGTATTAGTAAGCTTTCTAGTATATTACCTTAGTGATTAGTCCTCCTATTTAGGGTATCTACTTATATATTTTCTATACCCTTCTTATAGTTAATTATAAAGTTAAACTCTAATAAGAACTCTACCTATCTAGTTTATTACCTATTTAAGACTTTAGTTATTATAAAGTATTTAAGGTTCTTATAGTTAGTATAGACTTATACTAAATAGATAGTTCTACTAAAGTAAGGTCTTTACTCCTAAAATACTTTAATAATAGTAAGTAATTCCTTATTATAAATAGGATAATTAAAATAGGGCCTATCTAGCTTCTTTAAAAAGAACTGTCACGAGTTGGCCGCATAAGGGCGGCCCAGAGAACCACGAGTGGGGCGCAGGACGCACCACTGGCCAATCATTTACAGATCGATGGATCTCTTTAAGATCTATAAGAGCCAACGTCACGGATCGATGAAAGACACCCGAGAGCTAACTGACTCGACAGGATCGCGTTGAGATCTACGAGATCCAGGTATAAGATACATTGGGAACAAAGAAACCATCAGGTATATAGATAACTAGCTAGTCACTCGTTAAGGGAGTCTGGGACTTCCTCAGTAAGCAATACAACTTGTTCGCTACCAGTTACTATAGACATTGAGACCAGATCATTATCTTATTGTAAACCTTTTGGCTTTACTGAATCACAACCCTTACCAATACCTTCAGTGAACCCTTTTAGAGTGTGGTTGATATAGTTCGTCATACGTTGCTTACTCCCTTTGATTCTGTCACGGTTTAGACGAAGGTAATCGACACCATAAGCTCTTCGATAGTTCCTACCACGGTAGAGGAGGTCAACATTATCCTCCGAGGGCTCTGTACCCAGATCAAGGCCCTCGAGGACGAGAATAAACGCCAGTAGGAGGTCATCAATAAAAGCACCGCCTAAGTTGAGGCGCTCGGGAAGGCTAAGATCAAGATCGAAGCCCCTGCCAAGTATAAAGGCAGGAAAGAAGACCTCTCGAGGTTCCTCATAGAAATAGCTTCCTATATCGAGCACTATAAGGAGCGTTTCAACACAGAGGCTACTAAGACCTGTTATACGGCCTCCCGACTTGCGGGACAACCTGTCCGATGGTTCGAACCTACCTTGCGGGATTATATGGAAGAGTCCTATATAGATTAGCGCGAGTTTATGTAGAAGGTCTTCGATGATTACGCCTATTTCAAGGAGGAGCTTATAAAGGTGTTTAGAGATAGAGACGAGAAAGTCTATACTCAGGACCGACTAGCCAGGCTTCATCAGAGCAAGTCTACCTCGGCCTACGCTACCCTGTTCCAGTAAGATACTATCTAGGCTAGGATCAATAAGGACGGACTTATATCCTTATTCTATAATGGCCTGAAGGAGGATGTAAAGGACGAACTCTATAAGGAGGACCGTCCAGGTACGCTAGACGAGTATATCGCCAAAGCCGTCTATATCGACGATTGCCTTTATACCCGGAAGCAGCAGCGGAAAGGACAGCAGAAGTTGGTGGTCGGAGGGAACCAGGCCAACGAAGGAAAGAAACGGCATAAAGGGACGTCTTACAATATACAGCCCGGACCTATAGAAATCGACACAGTTCAAACACAGTAGCCCGACAAGCAACCCTATAATAAGACTAACGTTACCTATTACAACTACAGGAAGAAAGGCCACTATAAGTACGAGTATAGAAGCCCACGGAAATAGGGAAGGACCCTAGGCCAGTAGTCCCCAGTACCAGGATATAAAGCCGCCGTCATCGAGAAAGGAGTCAAGTTCAAAGAAGTCGCTACCAGTAGTATCGACCAGGACGACGTCGACTATACCTACTATAAAGAGGAACTCTATAGGGACTATAACGACGAGGAAAGGTTTAGGTTTAGAAGAGAGGACAAGGAGTTTTCAGACGTCTCGGAGAAATACAAGGAAGAACCTACAAGGCCTATCGGCAACGACGACGAACGCCTTAAGACTAATAAGCTCAGGTAGACCGTACCCTACTTCACAGGGACTAATACTCCTAATAACGGAGGATAGTCGCTTATATAGGACTCGTATAGACAATAGAGCACTACCCAGGAAAACGAGAAGCCCGGACTTAACCCCTAGTATCTTAGTAAGAAGGTATTTAAATCATACGATAAGATCGATAGCCTCTAGCTATCGATTAGGAGGTTGAAGAACGAAGTCATCAGCCTATAAAGGCAGGTTTAGGATAGAGCCTACAAGCGACAACAACTCCTGGAGTACAACGAGGTTTAGGAAGAAGAACTAGACTAGAGACGGTACGAAAATAAGAGACTTCAGAAGGTCAATAAACGACTTATAGGACAAGGATAACCTATACTATAGGCAGTCAAGTAGTTAAAAGAACACCGAACTATCGACGCTACTAGCCAGGGAGTAGATAGGAGCGCCCTATAATACTAAAAGGATTTAGGAAACGACTATAGGCCCTCTAAGGGGCCTGCCAACCTCTAAGCTCAGAAGCGAAACAACAGGTCGTATAGTATAGGTAGAACTGGTATAAATAAAAACCCTATAACAACCTCCTAGCTAGCCTAGAAGAGATAGCTATAGTTCAGGACCGGAGTTAGGACAATCGACTTTAGGTTACTGCTAGATAGAAGTACATATAGGCTTTGACACTAGTAGATAGTAGGTTATAAGCAGACCTTATTAGCCCTACTCTAGTCAACAAGTATAGGATCCCCTAGAGGATGAAAAAGGAGCCTTACCTAGTATAAGGACTATTCCTGACCCAGATGGTTAGAAGAGAAACTAAACCTCTTGACATCGAGGTAGAAGGGAAAACCACGAAGGTGGTGTTTGACATTGTAGATATAGGAACCACTAAGGACATGATTTTAGGGTTACCCTAGTATAAGGATTATAACCTAGATATTAGTTAGAAGGATAGTAGCCACCTACAACTATATAAACTACGGAAGTACCCGACCAATACGATAGGAAGTATAGAACAGGAGCTACAATAGGGTGAAGCGTAAGGAAATGTAACCCCTATAGGCCCGCTATAAGAAACAGTCAGTAAAAGAAAGCAGGCTCTAGATTCTAGAAAACGCGGTCTACAACAATAAAAGAAGATATAAACCGACTAGGAAGTCACCATCGTCTCAGTCGATAAAAAAGGGAAGCTTACAATCGAACAGTAGGTTAGCCTAGTTAAGGTAGCTAGCATTGAGTATAGAGGAAGGAGAATCGATAAGCTTAAGGTTATAAGCGTCGAGCTAGGGAACAATAAGTTCGCCTACTATAGGGGAACTATAAAGACTACTATAACCGGCAAAGTTCCCTAGGAATACGAAGGACATCTAGCATTTTAAGCTAAGCACCTTAAGGGACTCCTAGAATATAGACCCTAGGACTATAAGATCAAGCTTAAGGAAGGGGTATAGCTAAAGTTCTTTAAGGTCTACTATACTAACGAAAAACAAGACGCTAAGTTAAGGAAGTACTTGGACAATAACCTGAAGATTAGGTATATCTAGCCGTCGACTTTATCTGCCAGATACCCTATATTGTTCGTTCTAAAGAAGGATAGGAAACTTAGAATGTATATAGACTACCGATAGCTAAATAGCGAGACGATCAAGAACCGATACCCTCTACCATTAATCTTAAGGCTTTAAGATCAATTGGCTAGAGTATAACACTTTACCTATCTCGACCTACCGATAGTATATACCTATATCTATATTAAGGAGGGGGATAAGTAGAAAACGGCTTTTAGAACCCCTTATAGGCACTTTAAGTACCTGATAATGCTATTTAGGCTTACCAATGTACTAGCGACGTTCTAAGCTACGATCGACTATACTATTCGACCCTACCTCGACAAGTTTATAGTATACTACTTAGACAATATCCTTATCTACTCTAAGATACTTGAAGAACACCGGTAGTATATATAACAAGTGCTTGATATACTATACCGGCATTAACTATCGGTCAACAAGGAAAAGAGCGAATTTCATATCCAGAAGACGGTGTTCTTAGGATACGAAATCTCGCTAGGAAAAGTCAAGATCGAACCCTAGAAGATCCAGGCAATTACGGAATGGCTAACGCCTACTAATGCTACCGAGGTTCGAGGGTTTATCGGGTTTACGAACTTCGTCCGGATATTCATTCCAAAGTTCGGCAACATCGTATAACCCTTATACAAACTCACTAAGAAAGGATCGGAGTTCAAGTAGGGGGATACCTAGGAATAGGCATTTCGGAGGATCTAGCAGAGTATTTTAAAGGACCCAATACTCTTGCTACCGGACCCTAGCCTACCTTTTAAGGTAGAAGCCGACGTATCGGACTTTACGATCGGAGGATAACTCGGACAGAGGGACGAGAACGGGAAGTTACACCTAGTAGTATTCTTCTCGAAAAAGCTAGACGGGCCTTATCTTAACTATCCTATTTACAATAAGGAGCTACTCGCTATTATCGAAGCGTTTTAAGAATAGAGACCTTACCTTAGTAGAACTACCTACCTAGTATAGGTCTATATTGACTATAAAAACCTTAAGTACTTTATAACGACTAAAGTCTTAAATAGACGATAAACCAGATAGGTAGAGTTCTTGTTGGAGTTCAACTTCGTGATCAACTATAAGAAGGGTATAGAAAATATATAAGTAGATGCCCTAAGTAGGAGAACGGATTACTAAGGCAATATACTAGAAAACTCGCTAGTACTGCTATAACAATAGGTAGATAGTACCCTTTACTATACCTTACAATAGGTTGAAGACTATAAGATTATAGCCGTTTACCGATAGATAGAGGAGGAGAAAGCGCCTCTACGACCGTTTATAGAATGTTACGTAGTTTTCAGGGAAGAAAGAGGAGGACGGAATTTTCAAGGAACCGTAGCTAGTAGGGAACGGGCCGACTAGGAAATAGACCTAGAGGCAAGTACCCCTGGCCTATAACTGGACGGGATAAGGCTCTAGTATTACAATAAAGCCTACGTTAAAACCAGGGATCAAAAGGACCTCGTACTCGAGGTTTACCAGTCGAAACTTAGAGGATATATAGGAATTACGAAAATAGCCACTAAGCTTAAGTAGTATTATAACTTCCCGTGCCTTAAGGAAAAGGTTAAAGAGGTCATTGACGAGTATAACCTCTATAGACGGAGTAAGCCAGGACGATATAAGCCCTATGGACTACTATAGCCCTTACCCGTCGCTGAACGACTATGGAGTTTAGTTATAATGGACTTTATCACGAAACTACCGGAATCTAGGGACACTACAATATAGGTGGTATACAATAGCATCCTTACTATAGTAGATAGACTCACCAAGTAGACCTATTTCCTACCCTATAAGGAGACCTGGACGGCAGAACAATTAGCGGATACCCTCTATAGGTATATTACCTCGATTCATATATAGCCAAAAGAATAGATAATGGATCGGGATACTAAGTTCGCCTCGAAATTTTAGCAGGCTCTAATAACGAGACTCGGTATAAAAAGCAAGCTCTTAACGGTATATTATATATAAACAGATAGGCAGACGGAACGACTTAACCAAGTAGTCGAACAGTACCTTCGACTCTACGTCAACTTCTAGCAGGACAACTAGGTTAAGCTACTACCTATTGTATAGCTTGCTTACAATACTACCGAGACGGAGACAACGAAAGTTATACTATATTTTACGAACTTCGGCTACGAACTGGACCTTCAATAGGGACCTAACGTTAAGGTACCCTAGGCCGCTATCAAAGCGGATAAGATAAGCTCGCTCTATATAATGCTTAAGGAAGAACTCGAGTTTATAAGGACCAGGATGAAAAAGTTCTACAACCAGAAAAGGCTCGAGGGACCTCGCCTAGAAAGGGGGGACAAGGTCTACCTTAGTTCACGAAATCTCAAAACTAAACGACCTAGCAAGAAATTGGATTTCAGGAAGATCGGACCGTTCAAAATCGACAAGAAAATCTCGGAGAACAATTACACCCTCGCCTTGCTATCAACCATGAAGTTACGAACGAACGTTTTTCACGTCGCACTACTAGAACCTATACTAAAGAACTTAAGGTTCGACAAAGATACGAAAGCAGAGGACGAAGAAGAAGAATAGGACATAGAGGAAATCCTCGACTTAAGAATCACGAAAGGGCAGCTCGAATACTTGGTCAAGTAGTTGGACTTCGGACCCGAAGACAACTCATAGCAACCAGCAGAAAACTTGGTCAATTGCCCGGAGAAACTACAGGATTTCCACCATCAACACCCTGATCGCCCTGCACAACTAAAGACCAGTCGAAACCATCGTCGAAAGGAACGGAAGAAGAACTAAGAAGAAACGATGGTCAGCAAAAAAAAACAAAAAAAAATATATAGTCACGGTGGGGATCGAACCTACGACCTGGCACGGGCTCCAGTAACCTCGAATTCTCTAGAATTCGAGGTCGCTAGACGGAGCATGCACGCGCTACCACTACGCCACACGACCATTTCATTTATTGAAAATAGGAAGAAGGGGACTTACTTAAGAAGAAAAGGATCAAGGGCGTCTGTCAGGGAAGGAGCGGCCGAGGTCTCTAGTATAGCAAGCGCCTCCGCCTCCTCCCGCTCAACCCGCTCTAACTCTTCCACGGAGTCGAGGCCCCGAACAATCGCGCGCTGCATTTTCTCGAACCACAACCGCTTCTATCGACGAAGCCGGGCAATCTTAGCGTCAAAAGTAGCACGCTCTTCCTCCGCCTTCTCCATTTTAGCTTCGAGTTTATTATACTAAGCGGCGATTTTACAGAGTTAATAGGGAGATATGCCTTAAGCGTTACAATAGGGTTGGTTATTACGGATATAAAAGACATAGCGGTCAGAGCCGTCCGGCGAAACCTCGTACTCGGTATAGCCACACCTCTTACAGTAGGAGCAGAGGGTCTATATTACTGTCGACGATCGGACAAGGATTTCAAGGAGCGCGTTACGCTACGCGGTTTTCGAGTAGGAAGATTTTAGTTTCGTTTTCTTCACACAGCTGGACATTTTGTCAGCATTTCGGTAGTATAAAAAGAAAAAGATTACAACACTCACAAGCGTAGGTCGTTAGTAGCATTTGAAGCAAGGGCTTAAACCTTTCAGGACGAAAGGGCTCGAGGAGGGGCATCGTATTACAAGTTGGCCGTATAAGGGCGGCCCAGAGAACCACGAGTAGGGCGTAGGACGCACCACTAGCCAATCATTTACAGATCGATAGATCTCTTTAAGATCTATAAGAGCCAACGTCACAGATCGATAAAAGACACCCAAGAGCCAACTAACTCGACAGGATCGCGTTAAGATCTACGAGATCCAGGTACAAGATACATTGGGAACAAAGAAACCATCAGGTATATAGATAACTAGCTAGTCACTCGTTAAGGGAGTCTGGGACTTCCTCAGTAAGCAATACAACTTGTTCACTACCAGTTGCTACGGACATTGAGACCAGATCATTATCTTGTTGTAAACCTTTTGGCTTCACCGAATCACAACCCTTGCCAATACCTTCAGTGAACCCTTTCAGAGTGTGGTTGATACAGTTCGTCACAAGAACACTACTAGATATAGCTTCCTATTCTTGTCCCTCTATCTAAGTTATCCCCCAATTATAAAGTTCAATATATTAGCTTCTACCTTAAAGGGTAGGTTAGGGTCTGGCAATAAGAGTACTAGGTCTACTAAGATACTCTATTAGATCCTCTAGAATATCTATTCTTAGATATCTCCCTACTTAAACTCTACTCCTTTTTTAGTAAGTTTATATAATAGTTATATAATATTACTAAACTTTAGGATAAATATCTAAATGAAGTTTATAAATCTAATAAATCCTTAAACCTTAGTAGTATTAGTAGACATTAGCTATTCTATAATTACCTAGATTTTCTAGGGTTCGATTTTAACCTTCTCTAGCGAGATTTTATACCCTAAGAAAACTATTTTCTAGATGTAAAATTTACTCTTTTCCTTATTAACTAATATCTAATACTAGTATAGTATATTGAGCACTTATTATATATATTATTAATGTTCCTTAAGTATCTTAGAATAGATAAGGATATTATCTAGATAGTATACTATAAACTTATTAAGATAGGGTTAGATAGTATAGTTAATTATAGCTTAGAATGTTACTAGTATATTAGTAAGTCTAAATAGTATTACTAGATACTTAAAATGCCTATAGGGTATTTAAAAAGCTATTTTCCATTTATCCCCTTCCTTAATATAAATATAGATATATACTATTAGTAGATTAAGATAGATAAAGTATTAGGCTCTAGCTAACTAGTCTTAAAGCCTTAAGATTAATAGTAGAGGGTATTAGTTCTTGATCGTCTTACCATTTAGCTATCGGTAGTCTATATATATCCTAAGTTTCCTATCCTTCTTTAAAACGAATAATACTAGATATTTAGTAGGTAAGGCTAATAGCTAGATATATCTAATCTTTAGGTTATTATCTAAGTACTTCTTTAACTTAGTATCTTATTTCTTATTAGTATAGTAGACCTTAAAGAACTTTAGCTATATCCCTTCCTTAAGTTTAATCTTATAGTCCTAAGGTCTATATTCTAGAAGCCCCTTTAGATATTTAACCTAAAATACTAGATATTCTTTATACTCCTAGGGAACCTTACCTATTATAGTAGTCTTTATAGTTCCTCTATAATAGATAAACTTATTATTCCCTAATTTAACGTTTATAACTTTAAGTTCATTAATCCTTTCTCCTCTATATTTAATACTTACTACCTTAACTAGGCTAACCTATTACTTAATTATAAGCTTCCCTTTTTTATTGATTAAGACAATCGTAACTTCCTAGTTAGTTTATATCTTCTTCTATTATTATAGACTATATTTCCTAGAATCTAGAGCTTATTATTTTCTACTAACTACTTCTTATAATAGGCCTATAGGGGTTATATTTTCTTATACTTTACCCTATTATAGCTTCTATTCTATACTTTCTATTATATTAGTTAAATACTTCTACTATCTATATAGTTATAGATAGCTACTATCCTTCTAACTAATATCTAGGTTATAATCCTTATACTAGGGTAACCCTAAAATTATATCCTTAGTAGTTCCTATATCTATAATATTAAATACTACCTTTATAGTTTTCCCTTCTACCTTAATGTTAAAAGGTTCGGTTTCCCTTCTAACTATCTAGGTTAAGAATAGTCCTTATACTAGATAAGGTTCCTTCTTTATCCTCTAGGGGATTCTATACTTATTAACTAAGATAGGGCTAATAAGGTCTACTTATAACCTACTATCTACTAATATTAAAGTCTATAAGTACTTCTACCTAGTAGTAATCTAAAGTTAGTTATCTTAACTCTAGTCTTATACTATAGCTATCTCTTTTAGGCTAGCTAAAAGGTTATTATAAGGTCTTTATTTATACTAGTTCTATATATACTATATAACCTATTATTTTATTTTTAAGCTTAATAGTTAATAAGCCCTTTAAAGGGCCTAAAGTCATTTCCCAAGTCCTTCTAATAGTATAAGGTATCCCTATCTACCCCCTAACTTATAGTATTAATAGTATAGTATTCCCTTAACTACTTAACTACATATTATATAGGCTATTCTTATCTTATAAGCCATTTATTAATTCTCTAAAGCCTTTTAATTTTATATTAGCTTTAATCTAATTCTTCTTATTAGATTTCGATATACTTTAGGAGTTATTATCATTTATAGGCTTTATCCTAGACCTACCTTTATAGGCTAGTGCCTATATTCTTTAGTCTTCCAATTATTAGTTAGAGGTCATTAATCTTATTATAGGACTTAAGTACCTTCTTCCTAAGGTACTAAAGGTTAAATCTAGGTTCTTCCCCCTCCTAGATAGTATACTACTAGCCTTAGGGGTTCTAGATAAATATCTATCCCCTATATTTAGAGGTATTAGTTCCTTTAAAGTAGGATACTATCTATCTAAGCTTATTAGCTTAGAGGTATTTATTATCACTATTAATAGATACTATAGGTTTTTCTATATATTTTTCTAAAATGTCTAAGAACTCTATTTCTTCCCTTCTAAATCTAAATCTCTCTTTATTATTATAGCTCTCTATAAGTTCCTCCCTATTATAGATATAATTAAGGTTATCTTAGCTATAGCTACTAGTAGTAACCTCCTTAAATTTAACTCCCCTTTTAATAATAATAGCTTTATATCCTAGTACTAGGGACTATTAGCCTAATATTCTACCCTACCTTTATAGGCTTCTATATTTATATTTATAATAGCCTTTTTTCCTATAGTTATAGTAGGTAATACTAGACTTATTATACAGTTATTTATTAGGCTATTAAGTCTAAATTATATTAATCTCTATTAGTCCTAGCTAGGTACTATAGGCTATACTTTTATATTACTTCTTTCCTTTATTAATATAGTTTCCTCTAATAATTAACCTCTATTATCCCTTCTTTTACTACTTTTAGATATAGAGATAGTCATTGATATAGATAGCTTTAGTAATATATTTATTAAGAGCTAAAGGGTAGTCTTCCTTATATAGCTTATCTTTAATATCTTCCTTTAACCTATTATAAAATAGCTATATTAGACCTTCTTTATTAATACTAGCCTTAATAGAATCCTACTAAAATATTATAATATAGATTATAGCTAACTTAGTCTACTAGAGCTAGATAAGTCTATCCTAGATATAGATCTTCTTATCCTAATCTTTAAATACCTTATATAGTTCCTTCTTAAAATTATTAAAGTTATTAAAAACTTTCTAGATATATAGTAATATATTATTAACATTTTAGTAAATAATATAAACCTTAAATATAGGTTTAAACTAATATATAGCTTAGCTAGTAAATCTTAAAGCTATATACTAGGCCTTAATACCTTTATCTAGGAACTAAATATAGTAATATTTAATATAGGATATTAGTTCTATAAGGAATTATATAAGGTCTTCCTTCTTCCTATCGAACTTCTTAAGGGCTTTAATCTTAAGTTTACCCCTTTTAATATCGTTAAACTTACTAATATACTTATTAATCAGATTCTACTAGACTTTAGAGCCTTTCTTAAGCTCTATAATCTTATCCTAAAGGGCTTTAATAGTATTATAGAGCTTCTCCTTTAAGGTAGTTATATTAAAATTATTACTTATAATATTAGATACCTTTATCTAAACTATAATAGAAATAAAGTAAATAAGTAATATATAATTGATTATCTCTTAACTATATTTTAAAAGGGTTTATTAAAGGTATATTAAAAGGGCTATAATCTAATAAAGCTAAAGGGTTTATAATAAGATAATAATCTAGTCTTAATATTTATAGTAATTAGTAGTAAATAAGTTATATTACTTATTAAGGAAGTCCTAGATTCCCTTAATAAGTAACTAGCTAACTATCTATATATTTAATGACTTCTTTATCTTTAATATTCCTTTATACCTAGATCTTATAGCTCTTACTAAGATTCTATTAAGTCTATTAGCTCTTAGCCTTCCTTTACCAATCCTGGTATTAGCTCTTATAGATCTTAAAGAGATCCTATCGAGCCTCTCCTAATTGGTTGTATAAATGATTGGTTGGTAGTATATCCTATGCCCTACCTATATATACTATGGGCTGTCTTCTGCGGTTCAGCTTATAATAAGAAGTAAAGGGAGTAAATAACGTATAACGGATTATCTTTCAACTATACTTTAAAAGGGTTTACTAAAGGTATATTATAAGGGTTATAATCTAATATAGCCAAAGGGTATATAATAAGATAATAATCTGGTTTTAATGTTTACTAGTCTAAGTAATTATAACGAATAAATTATATTACTTACTAGAGATCTCCTAGAGTCTTTTAGAATAAATAACTATATACTAACTACTAAGGGACTTACGATATATAACTTATATCTAGATTATAGTGATCGCTTTACAATCACTATAATCTTATTATACCTTCTAGAGGTGATTGTAGTAATTGTATCCCAACTCCTGTAATCACCCTCCTTATATGCTGATTAGTCTATTAAGCGATTAGTCTATAACAGTTCTAGCTATTACTTCTGATGTCTTCCTATATGGTCAACTTGTGACATATAACTATTTTATTTATTAGAAATAAAGAAAGGAACATGTACTTAAGAAGAATAGGATTAAAAGTATCTAAGGAAGAAGAAGTAGTTAAAATAAATAGGGAGATAACTAAGGACTTTAAAATAGTAAGTACCTCTATTTCCTCCTACTTTAGTCGCTTTAGCTCTTCTATAGTATTAATACCCTAGGTAATAGTACAATTTATCTTCTTAAGCTATAATTTCTTTTATTTTCAGAGTCGATATACCTTAACGTTAATAGCCTTAGCTAGTACCTTAATATTATCTAGTTCTGACTTAACTTTATTATACTACATTATAATTTTCTAGAGCTATTAAAGGGTAATGCCCTAGGTATTATAGAATAGTTTATACTAGTATATATATTTATAATAAGCAAAGGAATTAAAGGGGGATACTTTATAGACTAGGCCCTAGGCCTTATAAAAAGAGTATAGAGTCTTTATACTAATGGAAGAATATAGAATTATATTAAGAAGGTAGCTATATTAGAGAGTTTTAGGATAGGGGAAACTGGATTTTACTTTTCTTATATAAGTAGATGTTTTATTAGCATTTCGGCGATATAAAAGGGAAATAGACAGTGACTTATAATATAGGTTATTAGTAGTATTTAAAACCTATATTTAGACCTTTTAGGATAAAAGGGCTTAAAGAGGGGTATTATATTATAAGCTAACCTATAGGTTATATAAGGATAGAGTATAGGATATACTACTGACTAATTAGTTATAGTAAAGTATAAACTAATCAGGAGTAGATTATAGAGGTAATATAACGATCTAGGATAAAGGTTAGATTATAGGGAATGACTAATAATCTAGACGATCTAAATATAAAGGAACTTCGAGATAAAGAAGCCGTTAAGTATATAGATAACTAGCTAGTTACTCGTTAAAGGAATCTAGGACTTCCTTAGTAAGTAATATAACTTGTTTACTACAATTGCTTAGACTAGTGGACATTAAGACTAGATCATTATCTTGTTATAAACCTCTTGGCTTCACCGGATTACAACCCTCACGTTATACCTTCAGTAAACCCTTTTAGAGTGTGGTTGAGAGACGATCCGTTACAATTATAGCCTTATACCTCGTTCTAATGATCTACTTCTGATTAGCTAGGACAGGATTATAAGCCTTACTTTTAATTCTATCCTACTAAGAGATCTCCTTTGTACTGATTGGTCTGTTATAGCTGTTGTGCCCTACCGGCCTCTGTCGGTGATTATGCTCGTGAAAATAACCTTCTTCTAATATATAGCTGTTTTCTATATCTATATTACTATCAAGTAGGTCAATAAGTAGATAAAGTAAGATATATAGCTGTTTCTAGCTAAGGTAAAGAAAGACCTATATATACTATTGCTAGATAAGTAGGTTACGTTTGTTAATTTCTCTAATTAGGATTTTCCTACTAAGTTCTATAAGAAGGCCTACTTTAACGGGAACAAAGAGAAGTTATACGAGGTAAAGCAGACTTAGGATCCTAATAGGTTTTTTAACTTTGAACAGGGTATACGTTAGCTTGGGGCACCTGAGGAGGATAAGGCTGAGGAGGAGGAGGATATAGGCCAGCAGTTGGATCGGTTGGCGAGTGACCAGTAGACGTATTCCAAGATTTATAAGGATGATTTGGGTTATTTGGGTAATAAGAGTTATAGGGATGTGGATGAGCAACCATAGGCAGCCGGCCCCCGGCAAACTTGTCTCGCTGCGTAAAGGTTAACATTTGGATTTTTGTGGTATGAAGCCTGGATTAACAAGGAGCTATCCGTCAGAGGAGACTTTCTTCTAGCTATAAGCTAAATAGCCCTCTCAAAGGTGCTCTTTACCATTACTTGGTGGGAACCGTCAGTTCCGTCTTGGGTAGCAAATACGGCGTGATCTCGGGAAGCGGCCACGAGATCTGAAATGAATCCCGTATCTGAGCAAACGGTTAGTTCATTGCCACTAGCTTCGCCATGGGTCAACATACGGGATATTCGGGGCAATGTCAATTTGGTCTCCCTCTGTCTTTTTGATAGCGGTCCCGGATGGGTAAAAGCCAAGGGGAATAGCAAAGACAGGAAATCCTGCTCGTGCGGCGTAAGTCGACGGGAGGACGTCCTCGTTGGGGAAGACGAGGGCATCCAGGTTGTTTCGCTTCAAAGCAGCCGAGATTCCTTCGTCTGCGCAGCAACGCAGCAACTTTTTCAGGGCGTTTTTGGTGACACCCGCGTCGACTCCTGGTGACGCCTGAGCCCCGAGCAGTCTTTCAATGTTGCGCTCGGGAAACGCCTCTCTGGGGTCCTCCTTGACGAAATCGATCAAATCGTCAAGGGTCTTGATCCCTTGCGGGTTGGTAACCAGCGAACCGCACCAACGATTAATAGATGCCTTGAACTCTGCTTCCAGCGCCCGTCTCCGCTCCGCTGGGTTCCATGCGTCCCACTCATCCTGGGATGGGATCTCAACGTCCTCAACGACGGTGGCACCAAGACTGGCCAACTTCTTCACCGCTTTGTCGAATTCGGCTAGGACAACCGGATTGGCGGATGGGATAGCCCTGCGAGGCACACCAAGACGGAGTCCGCTGAGATTGGACCCCGAGCATGCTTGAGAATAGTCAGGGATGCTCTTCAGTGGAATTGAATGGGTTGCGTCGTCATAAGGGCTTTCGCCAGCAATAGCAGTGAGGATGTGAGCAGCGTCTTTGACCGTCCTGGCCATTGGGCCAACGGTATCTTGCCGATCGGACAGAGGAATGACGCCGTCGCGAGGAACCAGGCCGGTGGTTTGGCGGAATCCCACCACGTTGTTCTTTTGAGACGGCATCACAATACTCCCGTCAGTCTAGCTGGTGTTAGCAGCCAACTTACTCCACGCTAGGTGTTCAGAACATTACCTCGGTGCCAAGGGATCCAGGAGCTAGACCGAGGGCCATTGCAACACCTGAGCCACTGCTGCTGCCCTCGGAGGCCTGTCCAGGGATATAGGCGCCCCAAGTTTGTCCTCCTCTCGGGCTCCAGCCGTTGGTGGCGTCGGTGGATCGAAAATTGGCGAACTCGGAAAGGTTGGTCTTGCCCAAGATCACTGCGCCCGCCCTTCGCAGCCTCGAAATAACGGTTGCTTCTCTCGGTGGGCTGCTACCGAGAAAGGCGAACGATCCGGCCGATGTAGCCATGCCGTCGTTGGTGCAAATATTGTCCTTGACTAGAATCGGTACTCCGTGGAGAGGCCTTGCAGTGGTGTCAGCCCGAGAAGTCTCTCTCTGAACTGTGGACTAACTTGACTCACCCTCTTCTCCCTCGCTCCTTTATTTCACTGTCTAGCTCGTGAGCGATGGCAAGCGCATCGGGGTTGGTTTCGAGTACGGCATTGAACACGTCATTGACTTCCTTGATGCGTGCTAAATGAGCCTCAACCAAAGACACGACTGTGAAGCGGTTGTCATCCAGCCCGCGTCCGATGTCGTCGGTGGTGATTTTGGCGAGTGACGGCAGGGGTTCCTGTCCACGGTCCATGGTCAGTAATTAGTCGCTGGAAGAGGGCCGTCAATCTTGAAGGAGCCGAAAGCAAAGATATAGCAGCCACAAGACAAGCACAAACAGGCAGAAAAGGCGCCGGAATGTTTTCAGCTCTAGCTCTTTTGAGACTCGGGAGAGCATAGCGGTGTGACCTCGACACGACGCCACTTGCCTGCGAAGAGCAACTGTGCGGGGCGGGAGAACACCAGAATGATGCACTGTACACGAGGCACCAAGCTGCCCAATTGTCCTTCTGCCCAAGGAGGGGTTTGTTTGCCTTTTGCTTTCGTGTTGGTGGAATCAGATCATACCGCAGAGAGTCCTGGGCTTCCGAAATATTCCGCAGGGCACTGCAACCTTTACTTCAAGTTCCTGTTCTTGTAATTAAGGCCCAGCCCTTTTCTCGTCATTCTACCCACATGACATTTGTGGGCAAGGCTATCTCAACTCGTGACAAGGGATGCCCACGGTTTGGCGACGGTTCCTGCTCCTTTTGCTGGCGGTAATTAACCCAAGTTGTCGCTCTCAGGGCCCCCAACAGACCCTAGGACACAAACTCCATCAATGGCGGAACCCAACCTCCTGACAGCAACCATCTTGGACCTCGAGAAGGCGCTCACAGCTGGCACTACAACTAGCAAATAAACTGTCACCACGTACCTCAGCCGAATCGAGGCCTACAATGGCTATCTCCATGCGATCATCTCGAAGCCGTCACGGGAGGGAATTCTCGAATATGCCCGTTCACTCGACCTGCAGAGAAGCCAAGCCCACATACATGGCCCATTGCACGGTATCCCAATCGTTCTCAAGGATAATATTGCGACGGATCCCGACCTTGGAATGGAGACGACATCGGGCACTTATTCCCTTGTGGGCTCCAGAATGAGGCGGTCTGCGGTTCTGGCGAAGCAGGTTTGTTCCACAAATCTCTGGTGTCCGTATCGGCTTGTGATGAACGCTGTCACAGCTCCGAGATGCTGGTGCCTTTATCTTGGCCAAGGCCAATCTTAGCGTAAGGAATACTAGAATCCCGGCACGAGGGCTCGACTGATGGATATCTGTTAATTGGAATTGGCAAACTTCCGGTAAAACATTTCCATCTCCTTGATTTACCTGTCGCTTACACCAGACATCTCAGGGAATCTCGCATGCCCGCAGGATGGTCCGCAGTCGGCAGTCTCACGCAGTCATTCTATGTCATCGGCGGGAAGAAGTGGGATGATGGCTTTGGCGGACACAGCGTGAGTAACGCCAGGACAGCAAGGCACGCGATTGACTCAGAGCTGACAATAAAGAGGGCAGTCCCCAGGAGGGTCGTCATCGGGCTCGTGTGTTGCCATCGCAGTTCGCTTAGCTCCAGCGGCAGTGGGTAGCTAGGTACCTATAAATACCAACGGGTCCATTGTAAAGTCCGCGACGCGCAATGATGTCTATGCAATGAAACCGTCCCTGAGTCTCATATTTCGGGACGGCATCTGTCCCATATGCCTCGAGTCTGACTCGACGGGCCCCATAGCGAGACATCCTCGGGACATTGCCCTGTTGATGGACGCCATGGTAGATCCTGAGAATCCGCATGCGAAGCCAGGAGGATCCTATCTCAGCCGACTGACGGGGTCATTCGACGGCCTTCGGATTGGGGTTTTAGATCCCAAAGAGTGACATCTACCGAGTGGCGTAGCAGTCCTGAATGAAGCTGTGAACAACGAATTTGTAAGGTACTGTCACTAGTTCTTGAGGCTGAAACTCTGTTGCTAACATAAAATGCATTTAGGACACGCAGATTTCCGCAGCGTACGATAAATTACGGTCTCTCACAGTTACGGTGAAAGATGTAAAGATTGCATCACCTGACGAACTGGACGTCGACGGCATGAGCCAAATCGCCCGCGTATCTAATGCGTAAGACTTCTCGAAATCTATCTGTCTACTACCAGCCAGAATCCATTTGCTAATTATCCAAGTCTCTGGTGTCCGACACGATTTTGAAGCGTACTAGAAAGATCTCCAAGTCAGCAAAATTCGGTCATTGGAGGAAGTGATGGCTTTCATGAGGGAGAACGCGAAACTGGAGTTCCCTCCTGGTAAGGAGCTTTCATAGTCCGTAGCGCGCAAGATTCAAGACATGGCAACTGACTTGTTATAGACTTGCCGAATATGCAGCGTCTTGAAACGGCGGCCGCGTTCTCCGTCCCTGAAGACGTGCGCGCGGCAGCCATCCAAGACATGCGAGACTGGGGTCGAGGGAGAGCCATTGACAAATGCCTAAAAGAGTACGATGTGGACATTGTCATTGGTCCTGCCGATAGCGAGATCGATGATCACTACACGGCAACGGGCTACCCGGCAGCGAATGTGCCCCTTTTGTACTCTAGTTTCAACGGACGACCGTTCGGTCTCGTTGCTCTGGCTTCGTAGTATCAAGAGGGGACCCTGATTCAGTTCATGAGCGCTTGGCAGCGTGCCTTTAACCAGGATAGGGTCTTGACAGCCTGGATCGCGGTTATCCAAATGCGCAGTCGGGTGGGCCCAAATATGAGCTTTAAATTGGGGAAAAGGAAGCGAACGGAGGAATTCACAAACCATCAAATGCGCTGGGCAGCCAATAACGTGATCCACCATTTGGATTTGCCACATAGGTAATTATGGCAATTTTCCAAAAATACCTATCCGAGCGCTAGGGAGTGACTGGGCGATCACTGCTTGCCGCTGGCCGTGGATTCTGAGTTTGGATGCGGAGGCGATCAAAGTGCTGTTCCAAAGAAAGGCTCTGTTCATCTCCCTTGGTGCCGGTGCCGTCGCGGGATATCTTCAGCGAACCATAACTCACCACTTCTCCGGCCGATTTGATGAGCTCCAAATGGTCTTTGGCCACCAAGAATGGGCCAAGAAGCAGATTTGTACACTAGTTGAGGTTTAAGGGCATTCCAATGGTTTCCGCGAAGTACGGGATGGCCGGGTGGAACATGTTGCTGTCGCCGAGGGAGTTCGAGGTGAAACCTGCGAGTTGTTTGGCCTTATGAACAAATTCCTTGCGCACGTGGTCTCCTATGTGAAGCTCAGTTACTTCGCAGGGCTTCCACAGTGCCTCGAGCCTTATGACGTCCTCAAAGGTGAGCTTGGATGCCGAATGGGCGACGTACTTTGTGATATCTATCAAGCAGGGGTCAGTCAGGGTTGATGTACTGGGCTTCTTCCGCCATGTCAAAGGATTAGAAGGATTTTCGTTCCTGGAATTGGAGGTTCTGTCTTTGTCGGCATGAGTGCGGGCGGGAAAAGGGGGTGACAACAACTGTGAATTATGGGTGTTCAATATGGCCCGGGTCGTGCAACTGTTTCTGCTGCTGAGCGTGTCTAGGTAATGACCTCGAGGATCCGAAAGGTTCACAACTGACGACTGAATTGATGGATTATCAGACTTCTCTCCCTCCTTGGATGCCTCCTTGACATCTTGGGGATCATGCCCTTACTAGTTATTCTAGTCGCCGTGTTTCTGGACGGCTGATTGGGATGACTGAGCCACGGAGGCAAGGAACCCCTGGGGCTCCCGGAGATGGTACCGTCTCGACGGGTAGGACGCTAGGGTCGGTTGTAAGGTTGATCATTCATACGGAGAAAAGAAGACCGAGAGTCCGTGTGACTTGAAACTTGAAGTTGTCCGCATGATGTATTTTCGTCAAATCGTGACCCATTAGCCTCCAATCGCCTCGAGCCAAAACAGCCAACACAACAATGTTTGGGAGTTGCAATGCGGGGCCTTTGTGGGTGGCCGTCCTAGCTGCACAACCTAGCTGTTCGGTGTACCTTAAATCGCTTTTCTTTCGCCGACTTCCCACAAAACCAAAGAGCCAACAATTTCAATAAATTGACCGCAACCTTCAATTCTTGTGGTTCGACCAACAGCTCCCGACCACTATTTTTTCTTTTCACGCCCTTCATGGCGGCCATGCAACACGCAATGGCAAGCCTCAATCAACACACCCCGAGCAGCACCAGCCTCGCTCCCATCCTCACAGTCCCCAACGAGATCCTGATCCAAATCAGCTGCTATTTTTGCATTCAATGCCGCCATCCTCGCGTCGGCGAAATCTCCGACGACGAGGCGACCGCCGCGGTCCGCGACCAAACCGTACTCGCCAACCTCAGCGCATCCTGCAGACGCCTGCGCGCCGTCGCCCAACCAGTGCTCTTCCACTTCTTCCACCCACTTGAGCGCGACTACAGCGAGGTCCTCCTTCGGCTCTCCCGCTTCGCCTGCACGCTCTGCCACCGCCGTGGCCTAGCCGCATCAGTCCGGAGCCTAGTGTTCTGGCTACCGGACTACTACGACCCTAAACACGACACACGCAAAGCACTTGAGATAGAGGACCTAGTCATGGACAATAGCCCCACCTACGAGCGCGCCGCAGCGGAGCTCGGGCGTTCGTGGAGCCTCCGTGTATATATCTTTCTCAAGGACCTACAGGAGCTCACAACGGCGCTCGCGTCGAGGCTTACATATGTGCTGCTGCAGCGCGAGTTCGAGCCCTTCTCATCGACATGGCAAAAGTGGCCGTGTCTGATGGAGGGCCTCCGGCACGTCGTGCTGGTCGGGTTCCGGAAATGGTGCCTACAAGACGAGTCTTATTGCTCATTCCATATCAAGGAGGCCCGGGCATTTCTGCGGCACGCGAGGAATGTAGAGAGCCTTGTCGCGGCAGATTGCGGCGCGGACGGGTGTGAGCCAGATTTCGACCTGGTCACCGAGCATTATAAGTGGAAACCGGGGTCATGGGATGTGGAGTTGCCCCGACTAAGAAAACTTTCGATTAGTGGAAATAATATCGGGCCCGACGACGTCGAGGCGATCATCCGGCATAGTGCGGTGTTCGAGGATCTGGAATTTTGCCAGTCGAGCTGGGGACGATATATACTTGACTTGGACAAGCATCTCGGGGTCGCAAAGCAGACGCTGAAAAGGTTATGTTACTCGGCGTTTCCGATGAAGACCGGATTCAGGATGAATACGCCTGACGCGCGGGGGATATATTTCGCGGGCGAAGTGGAGGCGCGCACAGGAGAGAGCTACTTTGACCCGACCAAAAATCCACTCCAAGGCTTTGCCGCTGGGTTGTCTCTCAAGGATTTCAATGCTCTAGAAACACTGGAGCTGGAACAGCTTATCCTATACGGGCCTGTGTTCGAGAAGCCCGAGAATGTGGAGCACGATCGCAGCTGTAGGGCGGTATCAAAGTATGCCTTCCTAGACAAGTTCCCGCCATCGCTAGTACGCCTTCGTATAGGCTGTATCTTTCACTGGCCGATCATCTTCCGGGATATGCTGGCCATGGCCCAAGAGCGTGCCCGTTTTCCAAACCTTCGGCCTATCACACCTGAGGTCCACAAAATACCACCGAGGGAGGACTTTGATTGTTTGGGCGAGAGATTTCGGGAAGCGGGCATTGAATTGTCGATTTGTTCAGTGCTCAGGGACGCTTTCTCGAGGGGGTTGCTTCCAACAAGACCCGGGTTTGTGGCTTTTCTTCCCAAGCCAGTTACTTATAACTGAGTTGGGCAGGTAGCCAAGTAATTATCTGCTGGGTTGACCGGATCGTTGGTGGATGTCACTGCAAGGGTTCGGGAGGGTGCGTCGCTATGAACACCATCGGCTTCCGACGTGATATCATCTACGATGTATTGACCGGCCGTCCGCAGCATGATTGCGAATGGCCGGTAGGCGATTACGGTCCTCTTCGAATCCTACTGCGCCAAGGGTTAGAGAAGGCAGTCAATCTGCGCTAATTCACAAATACACCAACCCGCACGAATACACTCTCCGGGGGGCACGTGATCAACTCAGAAATAGGGAGAAGAACCGGCGTAATGGTCGCAATCAAAACATCGCTGCCAACCACAGACTTCAAGAACAGTGACGCCCCTCTGGGCAAATGTGAGATGACCATCCATTATGATCACACAGACCGCAGGTAACCTCCAAATAACCGCCGTGTAACATGGAGGTACAATCTTTGAGATCAATAACCAACAGGATCTCTATGTAGTATGACGCTGAGAACAAAGAGGCAAGCCCAGTTGCAAAGGTTTCCAAGATATTCAAGCTCATCAACCCCTCCTTTATCCCTTGCCCACGAAAATGAGCCATTTATTCGGCAAACTGGAACGGCCCCGAACCGACACCTAACCATATCCGAATCTCCTCCAAAGCGTCGAGGTCGTTCTGAGGCAAAGAGGTGTTGACTTCCTCATCGTACCACTCGTAAGTACGACCACAGTCTTCCAGACTCTCTCCCACCCGCCTACAGGACTCGAAATCAATGATCACCGCCTTGTCACCGTCTAGCATTATATTGCTTGGGTTGATATCGTTGTGAACGAGTCCCAAGGCATGAAGGTGCTTGAGACCGCTCTCAACCCCGGCCAACACCGCACTGTAGTCCTTGCTTCTCTTGTACTTTGATCTGAAGTCTCTCTTCATATGACTGCCAGGGTCGGCTTCTTCCATCAGGGTACGGCGATATCGCGGAAAACAGAGACCAGTTATTCTCCCATCGGCAACCTGGCAGCCAAGGTAGGGGGCAATGTTGGGGTGCGGATGCTGCTTGAGAAGCTCGCAGACTGTGGCTTCGAGGAGAACAGACTCTGCGATATCATTTGGTTGGGATCCTTGGCAGATTCGATCGTAGGATATCAGTTTGGGCTTTTTGATGTAGCACTTCTGTGGCGGGAGATCGGGTGCACGTGTAAAGCCGGACGGGAACAAAGGGGCGTGGGCGGGCATGGGGATGGGGATAACATTGATGAGATGTTCGAGTTTGACCTCCAAGGGGGATGAGTGGCGAGGGATTGAACGTGCATGGTGCAAGCCATTGTGAGTGTTGTACACTATGAGAGTGCCTGTAAACTGGAAAGATCCGTCGATTTCTTCGAATGCCTCGTTCATCTCGAGTACGTCAATATGCTCAGTTGGCGGCGGCGGGTGTAGGGACAACATTGTTTCATCGGCTCTATGAGGCCGGTTATCAATTATCGTTTGAATGGGATAAGATGTTTGCGTGATGACACCGGTACCCTGCGGAGCCTTGAAGGCAAACAACAAACAACAGCGGTGGAGGATGCTGTGTCCACGGAGATAAGCGGGGACAGAGAATGAGTGGATTAAGAGCTCTCAATTGGAGGATAAGTGAGACTTATTGTGGGCGGCCAAGACACCGCATGTTCCAATGACATGGAAGGCGGCCAAATCTAACCACTTGACTCCGTTAACGGTCTTTAGTTGAACCAAAATAACATGATACGAACCGAATGTCAATGACAAGGGGTAGGCAAACAAGCTACAACATAGGATTAGGTGGCATAGTACTCGGAAGCGTTTGAACTACAAAAATCCCGCGAGTGAGATAAACTCAAGTCATCTCCACGGTTCTCGCAGTTGGAACTCTCTCATCCTCTTCCGGCTGCTTCAGATCCTCATCCATGCGGATGCTCACAAAGACATCCCCAAACACCTCGCTGATCTCCTCGAGCGACTTTCCCTTAGTCTCCGGCAAAAAGAAATAGACGGCAACAATACAAGTAATGTTGGTAGCGATAAAGAAAAAATAATACCTCCACCCCACATTCTCCAGCGCCGTCGGCGATGCCTGCGCAAGAATAACCTGAATCACGAACGACCAAAACGTCGAAATAGCACCCCCCACAGCCCGTATCTGCGTCGGGAAGATCTCAGCCGTGTACACAGGCGCGCCGGAGTTCCACGACAGCGAGAAGAAAACCCCAAACAAGATCAAAAACGCAATCCCAAACCCATTCGCAACCGTGTTATCCGACCCGCCATAAACAGCCACAAACGCCTGCACAATAGCGATATCCACCGTCATGGCCACGCTGCCCGCAATAAACAGCGTCCGCCTCTTCACCCGATCAATAATCCACATCAAACAAAAGATATTCGCCAACGGGCCCGTAAGCCCCCACACCCCGGCCAATGCCAACACCAAATGCCCCTGAATCCCCAACGACTTGTACATAAGCGTCTGGTAGTAGTTAATAGCGGAGATACCGCAGATCTGCTGGCCGATCTGCACGCCACAGCCCAGGAGGAGGCGCTTGCGGTAGGAGGGTTTGCGTAGGATGCCGAGGAGGGAGATCTCTTCGTTTTCTTTCTCCCAGCGGATTTGGTCGCGCATCTGGATTAGTTCTTTTTTGACCAGGTCGGGGTCGATGTGTGGTCGGCGGAGGCGCTTCATGACGGCTTCGGCTTCATCGGCGCGGCCTTTTTCGATGAGCCAGCGGGGTGATTCGGGGAGGAGGAAGGACCCGGCGAAGAGGAGGACGGCCCAGAAGATTTGGAGGCCGACGGGGAAGCGGAACTAATATCACGCAAGTATGAGAGGTTAGCCAAATTCGCTCCTTCACTTGCGATGACGGTCCGTCCTGATACTATCGAAAAGGGCAAAGGAAAACGTACCGTTACTTGACCAGTGGTATACGAGATCCCAAACCCGACCCAATTCGAAATCATATACCCAAACCCAATAAACTGCGCATGCAACCCCACAAACAACCCACGATGCGACGCCGGCGAGATCTCAGACTGAAACATTGGAATCGCAAAGTAAATAACACCAATCGCAAGCCCGGTGACCAACCGCCCAATAATGAGCATAATCGATTCCTGCGCAGCCGTCTGCAGCGTCGTGCCAATAGCGGCGATGACGGCGCCAATCTGGATAGTCCCACGCCGACCCCAGCGGTTCCCGATGGGTCCGGACAGGAGACATCCGATGGCGCCGCCGGCTGTGTACACGGAGATGATGCCGCCTAGGAGAGCTGGGTCGGGGTGGAATTGTTCGTTGAAGTAATCTTGGGCTTGGGCTGTGCCGAAGATGCCGGAGTCGTAGCCCCAGAGGAGGGAGCCTACGCCCGCGAAAAAGGCTGTGAGGGTTCTTGTTAGGTGTTTTGTTTTCGTGGGATTACAGAATTAGAGATGGAATAAGTTAAAAGTGTCACCTTACCGCAGAAGTAGGCGTAGCCCGACGCCGCGGGCGAGATGAAGGAGAAGGTCATGTTGCAATGTTTTTGGTAATTGATGATGTCCCGTTGAAGGTGTTTCCCATACTTGGCGTGACTTCTTAATTATATCTCAAGAAGACTGCTTTTGTTTGCTGCCGATCCTGAACGTCCATGCGACACTAGACCAACGGAGCACATGACCCACCTGGAACTTTGACATTCTTGACATTTCTGGGGATCATCGGTCCCCGTATTGGTACCGTCGTACTGGCCGCGATAATTCCTCCGATGGTTTGGTAACATCCCTTGCATCCCAAGCGATGCGCACCAATCAGGTATAACACAGCCAATGAGTACTACCGCGCCAATTGCTGGTCGTTACGACAGTCAGCAAAACACGGGAAACCATATCCAGAAGTTGTTCTTGGAGAACAAGATCTTTAACGAGAAAGGATCTGCGGCCCAGGAGCTCCTCCAACAAAAACGAGAGACTCGTTCTATTTATTGAGCTTCCGAAGATTTGGTCGTGTAGGTAGCTCTTATGACGTGCTAAATAAATAATCTAATTACATCCTTGTTTAGTCCTTGTTTACTTTCTAGTTCAATTCCAAATTGCCAATCACCACTTGTGGTTTGGCGAGTAACTGGAACATCATGAAGTTCACCCACGGCTACTGGTTCGACCGCGAGCACACCTCCATCTACAATGCCGTCGAAGTATCACACGTCACCGAGCCCCAGCCGGGCCAACTCCGTGCTGTCTGCACAACCCGCCATGTCAGCAACCGCGGCGACACCCTCAACCGCCCGACCATCACCATGAGCATCTCAGCCGCCTCATCCGGTATCATCGCATGCTCGGCATGGCACTTCCGTGGGGCCAGGACCAACGAGCCCAGGTTCACCCTCTTTCCGGAGGCCAAGGACAAAGATCTTGAAGGAAACCAGGGAAATCTATCTCACCAGAAATCCTCCAACACATCAACCATCACAAGCGGCGGGATCCGCGCCGTGCTAAACAAAAACCCCTCCGCCTTCCGCATCGCCTTCGAGTCCACCGAAGATGGCGGCAAAACGCTAACCGACGTGGGCTTTGCCTCGCTGCAACACATCATCGGCCCTCCGAACCAAGGCATCCCCAGCCCTCTGGAGGCATCGACTAATATTGCCGATCCGTATTACCGCTCGCCAGTTTCCAGGAGCAACAAGCCGTATATGTCCGTGTCGCTGGGCTTGGATGTCGGGGAGTATGTTTATGGTCTTGGGGAAAGGTTTGGGCCGTTTGTGAAGAATGGACAGGAGATTGATTTGTGGAATGAGGATGCTGGGACGTGTACGCCTTATAGTATGTACAGTCTGCTACTCGCTACCTTCTCAGATCGGGTAGTCGTGCCGAGTTGCGTGGTACACGACGAACTGACCGACTGCAGCATACAAGAACGTCCCGTTCTACATGACCAACCGCGGATACGGCATCTTCTTCGACCACTCGGACTTGCTGTCGTACGAAATCCAGAACGAAAAGCTGGCCAAGGTGCAGGTGTCGATCCAGGGCGAGGAGATCCGGTGGTTTGTGATCTACGGCCCAACACCTAAAGATGTATGTGATGAACTCTCTCTAAAAGAAGAACCCCCCAACAACACAGCTAACCTACTCCCAGATCCTCCGTCGATACGCCTCCCTAACAGGCCGCCCCCCCCTCCCCCCAACCTGGTCCTTCGGCCTCTACCTCTCGACCTCCTTCCTCACCTCCTACGACGAAACCACCGTCACCACCCAACTCACCCGCATGGCCTCCCACTCCATCCCCGTCTCCGTCCTCCACTTCGACTGTTTCTGGATGCGCCCCCACGCCTGGACCAATTTCACCTTCGACCCCAAGTACTTCCCCGACCCCCGCGCTTTCCTCGACCGCCTCCACACCAACCACAACGTCAAAGTCTGCGTCTGGATTAACGCTTACATCGCGCAGGACTCGGAAGTCTTCGACCATGCCGCCCAAAACAACTACCTCATCCGCCGCGCATCGGACAATTCCGTCTGGCAAAGCGATATCTGGCAAGCCGGCATGGGTATCGTCGACTTCACCAACCCCGCCGCATACGCCTGGTATCAATCCCAACTTGAAACCCTCCTCGACATTGGCGTGGATACCTTCAAGACCGATTTCGGCGAGCGGATTCCCTGGGAAGACATCCGTTTCCACAACGGCATGGATCCCCGCGCCGGACATAACTATTACTCCCTTCTCTACAACCGCGCCGTCTACGACACCGTCGCGCGCAAGCGCGGACCCTCCCAAGCCGCCGTGTTCGCGCGCGCAGCCACCGCCGGCGGGCAAACAATGCCAGTCCACTGGGGCGGGGACTGTGAATCCACCTGGTCTGGCATGGCACAAACGCTTCGCGGGGGGTTGTCCTTGGGATTAAGCGGGTTCGCCTTCTGGTCGCATGACATAGCCGGGTTTATGAGCGAGGGCTTATCCGGGGATATCCCCGACGCAGCGCTTTACAAGCGGTGGGTGCAGTTTGGGCTGTTGTCGTCGCATTCGCGGTTGCATGGGTCGCATACGTATCGGGTGCCGTGGCTTGTGGATGAGGAGGCGGTGGGGGTGTTGGGGAAGTTTGTAAGGTTGAAGAATATGCTGATGCCGTATGTGTATGCGCAGGCGGTGGAGTGTTGTAGGGGGGGGTTGCCGTTGGTTAGGGCGATGGTGGTGGAGTTTCCGGGGGATAGGGTGTGTCAGACGTTGGATATGCAGTATATGTTTGGGGATAGTTTGTTGGTGGCGCCGGTGTTTGATGCGGAGGGGGTGTGTGAGTATTATGTGCCGGCGGGGACGTGGGTGGGGTTGTTGGATGGGAAGAAGAGGGTTGGGCCGGCGTGGGTGAAGGAGACGTTTGATAGTTTTCATTTGCCGTTGTTGTTGAGGGAGGATCGGGCGTTGTTGGTGGGGACGGGTGACCGGCCGGACTATGACTGGGCCGCTAGCTTGACCAAGGTTGTCGTTGGCAGTATCTCTGGGAAGGGAGTCATTGAAGCCCCTATTCCGAGCGCAAGCGAGCTTGGGCAGTTCTGCGGCTCTGTGAAGGTTTCTGTTGCCCCGGGAGACACAAATTCGTCCTTCAGCGTCGAGCGAGACGGGGACGGCCAGACCCCTGCGGTCTTGGTGCTGGGAGAAGGTTCTCACCTTCGATTTTAGGCGGATATACGTGATTTAGACTGAGAATCAGTCTGGGGACGACAAAAAGCACTGCAGAATCAACCACTGCAAACCCACTGCAAACCGCACTGGAACCTAAAATCCCATACTTAAATCCAGTGATGTTGTTACTAATAATGAGAGTACAATGGCCCTGGTATTACTTGTCGCATGATTATTCGGGTGGTTTGTTTTGTGCGAAAACACCAAAAATATAGCGTGCATCGATCCACAACGTGGGGGTCATTTGTCGTCGGAATAAACTTTGCGAAACACCAAGCCTTGGGGGCCCGTGCACCTGTCGTCGAAAAACTGAGACCCAGCCACTTTGTGGCACGGAACCCCACAGCTCATAGCACGTGATCAGGACCGCCAACCCAACTTCTCCAACCACGCGTCCTGCGAGGAACGCGCCATGAAAACCGGCAGGAGCGAAATAACTGAAGCCCAAAAAAAGTGCAAACTGCAGGACTCGAAAAAGAGAGCTGTGGTCAGCCTCACTGCCCAGGGGACCCATTTCACCCTGGGGGGGACCGACAAGGTTCACAGCTTAACCACTCCACTAACTGGTACCGCAGACCTTCCCTAAATACTCTCTCTTCCCTCGTCACTCGTCAATTGACCCAACTCAACTTTTAAATCTTTTTAACACTGTAAATCGAAAACGAGATCTCAATTATCAGCCAACCCGGATTTCCTTGCCAGTCAAAATCATCTCTGGGTTGGCGAAAAAGTAGCAATAGGTACACACGTGACGCACTATAGCTTATAACCGCTCCAGTGACGTTGCGACCAGCCCCCGCAAGCCAGGAACACGGCAAATCTCGATTTGGGCAACCAACTGCTTGGCAACCCCAGATCCTCAGCCGTCCTACTCCCGGGGATAAGCGCTCCAAGGGAAAACTACACGTCGCCGGATAAACAACCGAGATTCAATACCCGCCGAGTTCAGTTCCCAATGGGAGCTAGGCTCAGCTCAGTGATTTCCTCGCATCCGCCCATCAGGGTCGACCCACGGCGCGATGATACCCCCAGGCGACCCGAGTTTAGCTTGCGGGGGATCGGCGGTTCCCCAACTTTTGACATCCGGTAGTGGTAATGGACGCTTTATTACCTTCCGTACTCCGTAGACAATCAGTAATTACGGCTTTCGGGACGCTGGCTGTGAGTGAAATCCGAAGTTTTTGCGCCAGTAAACGCGCATCCATCCAGTAAAAAAGTACCAGGGAAGTTTGTTCAGATTTATTCATGTCGTGTCCATGTCGTCCGTTCCTGAAAGACCACTGTCCGGCTTTGACGGACTCTTTTCGTGCTGAAGCCGATCGCATTGTAACACACGAAGGGCATTCATCGCCCCCTCGCAAATCACAATGCGGCTCTCCTACCTCGGCGGGCTAGCCATCGCTGGCCTGGGCCGTTTCCCAGTTGCCGCTCTTGACTTCTACATCTCGCCAACGGGATCGGACAGCAACGATGGAACCAGCGCTGATGCCTCCTTCGCCACGATCGAACACGCTCAAAGCGCCGTCCGCGACCAGATCTCCAGCTCCCCAACCGACAACATCACGGTGCACCTCGCCCCAGGCGTGTACCCAGTCACCGAGACCCTCAACTTCACGGCCGAAGACTCGGGCAGCGACGGCTTCACCGTAAACTGGGACGGCCCCGGGGCCGTGGTCTCCGGCGGGATTGAGGTGACGGGATGGGAAGAGGGATCCGATGGCGTGTGGTCTGCGAGCGTGCCGAAAGGAACGCGGTCGCGTAACCTGTACGTCAACGGGCAAGCGGCCAACTTTGCCCGCCGGAAGCTTGCCAACCGCAAGGATTTTCAGTTTACCTCGTCCGGCATGACGTGGAGCAATGGGCAGTATGACTGGCTCATGGACACGGAGGGGATTGAGGGGGCCGAGGTGCGGTTCATCAACTCCTTCACGGACCGGTATGCGCTCATCGATTCAGCGAGCAACCGGCAGTTGGCCATGAAACAAAACACCTGGTTCAACAACATGTGGGGGTACGACACGGTGGCCCAGCCCAACGCGGATTTCGGTGTGTGGGTGCAGAACGCGCTGGCCTTGATTTCGGACGGCGGACAGTTCTATCTTGATTCCGCAGAGGGCACGGTATACTACAAGCCGCTTGACGGCGAGGATCTTACCACGGCTACGACCTATCTCGGCGTGTTGGAGTGCATCGTCTCGGTCAGCGGCACCTACGACGACCCGGCGCACGACCTCACCTTCACAGGCATCAGCTTCGCCCACAGCACGTGGATGAAGCCATCCACCGTGGGCTATCCCGACCAGCAAACAGGCGCCTACATCGGGGAGAACTCAACCTACACCCCGTCCAACTTCGAATCCACCAGACCACACTGGTTCCAGATGCCCGGCGCCATCCAAATCAGCGCCGCAACCAACATCACCTTCTCCGGCGGCAACTACACGCAACTCGGCGGCGGCGGCATCGGCATCGGCAACGACGCCAACGCGCACACCTCCGGGGTCGGCCTCGGCGCAAGCCACATCACCGTCTCCAACGCCTACTTCACCCAAATCATGGGCAACAGCATCACAGCCGGCGGCGTGCAAGCCGACGCGCACCACCCGACCAACCCCTCCACCATGACCAACTCCCACCTAACCATCACCAACAACGTCTTCTACAACACCTCCGCCCTCTTCACCTCCACCGTCCCCATCCTCCTCACCTACGCCCACCACTCCACCATCTCCCACAACGACCTGCACATCACCCCCTACTCCGGCATCTGCCACGGCTACGGCTGGGGCTCCAACGACGCCGGCGGCAGCCCGGAATACCAAAACCGTGGCCTCTACAACTTCCAACCGAAATACTCCGACCCCACTACCTCCAACACCAACCTCATCTCCGCCAACTTCATCCGCGCCTACGGCCACAGCCACACCGATCTCGGTGGTATTTACACCCTGTCCAAATCCCCGTCTACGCTCATCACAGAAAACTACGTCCTTGACTCCGGCGCCTACGGGCTGTACACCGACGAGGGCTCAAACAGCTACACCTTCACAAACAACCTCCTCTTCAACACAGGCACCTGGCTAGCCCAAAACGGCGCCAACACAGACAACAACACTTTTGAGGGTAACTACGGCCACTCCGGCCCTACCAACCGGCCGGGGAACTCCCTCATCGATAATATCTCCCAGGCCTCGGCCGCTGTCCAACGCGCGGCGTATCGCGCCGGTGTGGAGCCCGGTGCGAGGGTCGATCGGCCAGAGACATCTGAAACTGGCGCGGCAGATAGTATTGTCACAGTAAAGGGGGACGGGCAGGCGGTGGTGAGTGTGACGGTGAGTAATTTCGATGATGCCGCTTTTGAGGGGGTGGAGTTTGATGTGTCGTCTGGGTCGGGCGGGGTGACGTTTACGCCGGAGGGGGATGTGCCGGGGGAGATAGAGGGGGATGGGGAGACAGTGGTGAAGTGGAAGGTGGAGGGGGGGAGTGGGAGTGTGAGGGTTAGTGTCAAGGTGGGGTATACGAACGCGAGGACGGGGGAGGTGGGGGAGAGGGAGGGGAGTGGGGATGTTAGTTTGTGAGTACGTAGTGGACTGTGTAGAGGAGGGGGGGTAAGGAAGATGTTGGAGGGGTAGCTGGGTATGTACTGTATGTAGCAATCCATCGGCAATCAGCCGTCAAAGTGGTTTGGGAGTGTTGGTTGAAAAACAGGCAGCGCATCTGTGGCAGCTTCGCTCTTTCAAGGTTCATGGAATCAGTGCGAAGGGATAATTAGCCAAGTAGACAGCTGGAATGGCTCCTTATTTCCAAAATGGCCCGTGTCTCGGACGTGCACAAGGAGGACCAACATCAGTCGATGATCATCGATCATCTTTGACGCCCGATGGAAAAACGCTCCTGGTAATTTGTATATTCTGATGTGCATTGCGTGAAGTATTTCGTTACGCGTTCCGTGTAGCTCCATTCCAAAGATGGTTACAGTCCGGTTACATCGATGATCAGGAGTCCCCGTCATTAAGGTAGGCTATACCCAAATAAATACAACCCGACCCTGGCCCATATTTCTGGGTATCTCTGGACCCAACCCATATGAACCCAGCCCATGTGAACCCAAACCCATATGGGTACAGACCCAAATGGGTACCCAAATGGGTTATGGGTTGCATTTGGGTCCTACCCATGCGGGTACCCACGGGTAATTACTTTGCAATTTCCGCGTCTAATTACTTCAACATGTGTGTTATCTACCGATGTAGATTTTCCAAGGGTGATCAATGGACAGGCATTGAGACAACCTAGGTAAGGAATAATTAAAGGCACCAACCCGGAAGGGTACATCGCAACGCCCTGGTTTTGACAGCGGAGGTAGGTGTACTGTGTATAAGTATGTACATGGGCAATCCATTTCGACGAAACAATTGACGGGTGGGCCGATCTCATCTGATCTCGTCAGTCTGAACCCCGACGCCCGGGCGCGGGACGGACCGCCAAGTGTCAGATCCCCCGATTAGAGGAACGCGGACGTCAAACATGAAACCTGGGAATGCGGATGGATTCAACATGGACGTCCCATCCGGCATGAACCTGCATGCAAAGTACAGTAAGAAAACATGTGGACACAATTCACTGGCTCCTTGTTGAATACGGTTCTGTTCCTTGTACGGTTGGGCGGGCGACTTGGGGGCGAGAGAAGAACGGATGATGACAATGACGCTTCTTTAGTTTGGGATTGTTTGGATGTCTATTTTGGTAATTATGTCAGTAGGTTAAGTAGGTTACTGAGGGTCGGCACATGTAACCGTCTCGCGAGCTTTCTCAAAGGAAACAAAATGCAGGCGAACAAGTGGGAGACTGCTGCAATCGGGGGCCAACTGGGCACTACATAATTAGTACTTTTAAGCGGGGTAATCTCTCCGAAGTATTGAGGCAGGGGACCAAGTTTGTAGTTGCAGGCCGTATTTTGTGTTTCATATCTGGCATCATTCAAGCCAAATCGCGTTTAGTATAGTACGGTCGTGGAACCCGGGGGTTAGCAAGTTTTTCTCCGGGCTTATTGTTTTGTTTTTATCCTTTGCCCCGGAGAACGGGAGTTTGCACTTGAGTTCGCCCGGGTCGGATCCGATGTCCGATGCGAGATCCGGGGTTATCTCCGGGTGGAGCCTGTCATAGGGCGGAGGTGGAGATCGGGCCGGAATGGTGGTTCGGGGCTGTCTTCGGAAAGGTATAAGAAGCGGGGGTGAGGCTGCAACGTTAACGTTAACGGTGCTTACACTCGACCTTACTTCCCGTTGACGTTAGGTACTTTGGCTTATCACAACGCTCACTATTCCATTCTGAACTTGCACCTTACCCAACCAAAGTTACCAAACCAACACCACCAACTCACAGCCCAACCGCCCCCAAAAATAAAAATACAACAAAAACAGCAATCCAATGGACGCCCCCGCCCTCCTCGCCCTAGCCCAAACAGACGGCACCCTTCCCCTCCCACCCACCTCCACCCCCCTCGCCACAATCCTATCCTCCCCACCCTTCATCCACGTCCCCTTCTCGTTCAATTCCCGCGACCTTGGCCTAGTCCCCGGCTCGCCCATCCGGCCCGGCCTGTTCTTCCGCACGGCTGGATTCAGCGCGCCGAAGCCGAAGCCGAACCCGGACCCGGACCAAAACACCTCCTCAGAGGCACCCTTCACGACGTCAACCCTCCGCGACGCGCTGGGCGGTCGGGTCAGGTATCTAGTCGACTTACGCACCGAAGGCGAGCGGGTGCGCCGGCCGGATCCGGACGGCGATGACGGCGATGAAGGCGTGACAGCGATATGGGAGCCTACGGCAGAGGGTGCGCCGAATGCGGTGGACTTTGCACTCTTCGCCGAAGGCGACGGAGAAAAGGGGTTTGTGGAGATGTATCTAGGTGTGTTAAAATACTACGCCGCCACCATCCGGCGGGTGCTGGAAGCAGTGCGGGACGGGAAGGGAGAGGAAGGGGTGGTATTTCATTGTACAGCTGGCCGTGACCGCACAGGCGTGGTGGCCGGACTCCTGCTGAGTCTTGCCGGGGCGAGCGCTGATACAGTCGCGCTGGATTATGTGCTGTCGCGTATTGGCATTGAGCCGGCGCGGGAGATGCTGGAGGCAGCGTTGACTAGTGGTGGGCTTGGTGGCGCGCCGAGTGTTGAGGCGAGGCATGCTGGGTTGAAGAATTTGTCGAATCTGAGAGTTAGGACGTGGGCGGCTTTTGTGAAGGCTCTGGAGGCTGAGCATGGCGGGTTTGAGGGGTATGTTAAGGGGGCGTTGGGGTTTTCGGATGACGATGTGAGGTTGATTCGGCGGAATTTGGTTGGGGGGTAGTAGAGGATAGAAAAGGAACGGGGTGTGATACTTCTGAGTGCTGGGTGTTGATGGTATTGGATGGGGGCCGAGGTACTTTCGAGACGAAGGACTTCGAGGAGGGAACCGTATCACGATCTAGCACAGCGATACAACAATAGAGAGCTCTATGATAGTAGGATATAATTGGGTTCGTTCTGCATTTTAACGCTGTTGCAAGTTTTCAGGATCTCGGCTTTGGGGTATTCCCACTGTGTTGGCATGTTCTACACACTGGGCCCAGCAAGGCCACATTCACGCCCCTTCCCTCCCACAAAGTATATATACAACATCCACCGACCTCCTGCCACCAATCCCCCCAGCAATACCCACAACTGGTTGCGTAGCGCAGTTGGCTGGCGGGGAGCGGCCCAGGGATACCTCACCCTGCGACAACCGATCGAGAGGCTCCAGTTCAATCCGGAGAAAAACCCGCCGGGGTTTTCGTAACCAAGCACCCTTCTTCAGCCGGTGAAGGAGGTCGGCTGGTGAGCTTTTTGGATTTTTGTAACCTATTTATTGGGTTGCTAAACTTTTGCTTCGTGCTGATGATGACTCTGTATAAGTATAATAAGCTTGAGCAGGGGAAAAAAAGGGACAGGAGATTCCAGTGCCTCACAGCCTCCCTTATTACTGCGAGTATGGTTGTCCGAGCCCATTGCTAGAAATTCCGTCTCAGCTCGTCATTACGCCCTCGACGGGGCAGCCAATCATGGTTGGTCCCTGCAATCCCGCAACTCGTCAGGAAATCTTGGGCAGCAAGACGGGGTCTTCCACAGCGGAGACACACTCTGTTCTGTAGCCACCTTATCGGCGCTCTGGGTTACGTATGATCAACCACCGCCGCCGCATTACCGTTGCCTACTAGGTAGGTAGGTGATATGATCAATAGGATATTACAGGGGCGAGAGCACCGGTTATAGTGCTTTCGATTTTTGTTTGGTTCCATTGCGCCCTCCTGATTCCTGATTTTGCAGCCGTAGAAGTATAGCGGGACTTCAACAACGGTTGAAGACACACGAAATGGGGGATTTGCAGTGGCAGATGTGTGCAAACGGCGATGTGCCCTTACTGATTCTTCATTGCCTTCTCATAATGCCTCAGAACCTTCCTGGGAAAATATACATTGAGGTCAGCGATATCAAGAAGTCAACATAGCCCATGCTGAGTGTTGAGAGAGGTGACAGAGCAGCAAAACCTTGTTCATCTATCGGATAATTAGGTACCATACTTACACCCAGCCCTCCACCTTCGGTCCCAGCTCACCCTCTTCCATTCCATCGCCTGGCCCCCTCGGGCCCTCATAACCATCCCCCAAAGGAATATCCCCTGGCTCTGGCCCTCGCAGCATGCCATCTCGCCCACCGACTCCTGCGTCCCTCTCGTGACTCATGTCTCGCACACTCCGGTGCACCGAGCATTAGGGGGTCGACCTCATCCAGGTCAAAATACTCCTCGCCGTCGGAATCGGAATCGGAATCAGCGTCAAAAAGCACGCGATCGTGCCTATGGTGGTGACCATGGTGGTGATGGTGATCATGATGGTGGTGGTGATGGTCATGACGATGACCACGGCCGTAATCACGTCCCCCAACCCGCCTCACCGCCTCCCTGACCAAGCACGAGTACGAATGCGAATGCCCATGCAACCGTGACCACGCCAGCGGCCGACCGACCAACCCCAACCCACCCTCCAGCGGCACCATCCCCATCCCCGCGGCAGCGGCAGCAGTAGCCGCAGCCGCCCCTCCTACACCCACCATGGCGCCTTTCACACCCATTGCCACTCCCCCAAGGGCCGCGCCCATCCCAGCCCCAACCCCTCCCATCGCCGCTCCTACGCCCGCACCCACACCCGCGATAGCACCGCCCACCCCGGCACCCACGCCTGCCATGGCGCCTCCCACGCTGGCTGCCACGCCGGTGCCGACCGCTCCGGCCGCTGCTGCAAGTCCGACGCCCCCTAGCACTAGCGCTGCTACCTCGGCTGGATGTACTTTGTCTGGGTCGTGCCGATGGTGTCGTCGGTCATGCGCAGAGATGTCGATACCTGCTTCTACGTCCGTGCTGTCATGGTCGTAGATGCCGCCTTCACTGGCTGCGCGGCGGTGGCGGTTGTGGTGGATAGTAATGGGCGGGGGGATGGACGTGCCATCTAGTTGGGCCCGGCGTGAGTGTGTAGAGGTTTGGTTGTTTGTCCGAGGTTGTTGGGTGGAGTCGTCGTGAGGGGGGTGAAGGAGGTTGTTGTCGTCGTCGTGAGGGGAGGAGCGGTGGGTGTCTCGTCTTTGCATTGAGGTCAGGATGTTGAAGGGTGGGGTGGCCGAGGTCGTGGAAGGCGTCATGTTGTTCATGTCGGGATCATAGATGCACACGGCCGAGTGGACGCGGATGGGAACGTGGTTGGGGGTTTGTGAGGTTATTGGGTTCGACTTCGTGTTTTTGGAGAGGGTTATGGCCGGAGAGGATGAACTAAAAAGGGAGTGTATCTGATGAGGCAAAAGAGAATCTCGAGGCCTGGCAGGGAGCGTAGTGAGTTATGATATGCGTACGGGTGGTTTAATAGAGAGAAACAGGCCGCCTAGTAGTAGTATCTTTAGGTTAAAAGGTGAACAAGAGAGACCTTAGTAGGGCGGTAGGAATAGGAGAACGGAAATCCAGGACAGGTATAAGTGATGCCAAGTTCGAGTGTGTTAGGAGAACGAGAAGAAACCAATAGAGGCTAATGCAGTTTTGGAGATCCGTCAGCAGAACTGGCAAGTACCGAGAATGTGGTTCGATCTGTAGCGCGGAAGGAACTGCTGGCATGGTCTCAAGAACCGGTCTAGGCCACGCACTTCCATTTGACACGGATGACCCCACCATCGCCGATAAGCTTTGTTTAAACCATTTCATTAAAATGCGCCCAGCCCTCTGTTGACTTCTGCGGGAGCTAAGTACCTGATATAACGCCATGCCGTCTATCTTCTCTTCCGCATCACCAACTCTCCTCGTTTAGCGTACCCAGCCCGACGAATCCCATACCGTACTCAAATACGGCACGCCTATGAACCGGTCCGGTGCCGCATGATCATGTCCAGCGCCTAGGTATTGTGACCGAACCTCCAAACAACCCACCCCACCAACCCTAAAGCAGCTCAAAATCATCAACCTTATCCCGATACTTCATGATATTCTGCTTGATCTTGCTCCCCACAGTCCACGTAACAAAGTCCTCCATGCTCCTCGTCACAAGAAACGCTGGGTCCCGGACCTCTTCGACGCCCACCCGGACATGGCCCTGCTCGATCATCTTTGTCGCCGCCTGGACGGTCTCGGCCATGCGCAGTCTGTTGGAGTCAGCATGGTCCTCCACCTCCACCTTGACGTCCCCGTTATCAGTAGGGTAAGATACAACAGAAACATACCGTGTCATAACCACCGGCAACCGCCGCCGCGCGAATGCAGACACTGTGACGTTGTGCTCGACTTGTGACAGTTTGGACTTGCTCTGCAGGATGGGTTAGCTAGGCACCGCGCACTTCAGGGTCGTTTTCGGGTCGCATACCGAGAGAATGCCCATGTCGTAGAGCTTGTCCAGAAGCAGGACCTCATGTTTCCTCCGCACCTCGCTTTCTGGAGGGAGTAGCTGCGATGGGGTCAGTAGGCCGTTTTGCCGAAGATGTTGGTGAGGTAACATACGCTGAGGCGGTGTGCTAATTGCCGGAGAGACTGAATGTGTCAGTAACAACATGTTTTAAGATGGGGGCTCACTCTCAACTTACACCACATATCCTGTTGTACTTGTGCTGGCAGGGGGTTAGTCATGGATCAAGAATGAGAGTCCAGTGGGGACGTACATAGTCCTCTGGTTTTTGAATCATGTACCGTCTAGGATGATGAGTTAGAGACGACATTAGCAATAGGACTTGGGGTCTCGGAGCTTACCTCGCGACATCGTGGTCTCGGTGGTTGTTGTCTTGTTTGTAGTTGATGAAGTCGTGCCTGGTGCAGCCATGGGTTAATCGTGAATCCGTGGTTCATCGTCCGGCGTGTCCACCCACTTCTTGAGCAGCTTCTGTTCGTGGAACTTGAGTTTCCGCGGCATTTTGGCGAGGGCGTATCCGATGACCCAAAACTAGGCAGAGTAATCAACCGTTGTCAACTGAGAAATTGGATTTGACTGTTGTTTGTTTTGAGCCAAAGATTTGATGGACCGATTGATGAATGAATGAGATGAACGAATGCCAAGTCTCGAAATTTTGCTAAGAACTGCCTGCCGCAGCCCCTGGCGCGCGGAATCCCCACTTATAACTCCATTCCAGCCAATCCGACCGCACCAAAGATTTTATCCCACCAAACCCCACAGGTGCCCAGACCACCAAACACCAGCATCACGAACCGATTTTTGACGACCTCACGACGACAGCAGCAGCGGGAGAGATACACGCACAACACAGCCAACATGTCGACATCCCGGCAATGGCTCTCGGCAGCCGCGCGCCAATGCCGGTCTGCCTTGACGACACAGCAACGAACACAGCTGGCGCAGCAGCCACCACTCTCGCGGGCGTTGTCGACGACACCAAGCCTCTCAGCATGTCAGTACCCCTTTGTCCCTCCTCCCAACCGAACATCCCCCTCAACTGACGACTGACACTCTCCCCCCCAGTCCGCGACTCGCAGAACAACACGTATCCCAACACCAACACCAACCGTCTCGCCGGCAGCACCCCCACAACCTTCACGAACCCCAACGCGGCCCTCCAAGACCTCGCCTCCTCCGGCCTCAGCCGCAGCGGCCCGCTAACCCCCGAAGAGCGCCGCCGCGTAATCGAAGAACAAGTCGGCACCAGTGGCCACATCCGGGACCTCGCCATCAACACGACAACCGACAACTACCTACGCCAAAACCAGCGACGGTGGCGGGTCGGCGATGTCTACACGCCGCGCGACATTGGCAAGGCGGAGATGAAGAAGTGGGGCAAGATGAGGGCGCCGCTGGAGGATGTGGTGGAGGTTTTGGGGTTTAATCCTGTGGATAATTACAAGGTAGGCCTTTCACCCTTCTTGCGGTATGAAAGAGAAGAGAAGAGAAGATGCTGATTAGGGTGAACACAGAACTTTTCCCTCATCTCGGATTTCATGACCCCCATGGGGCGGATCAAGCACTCATCTGAGACGGGGCTGCGGCCGGTCAATCAGCGGAAGATGGCCAAGGCGATCCGCCGGGCGATTGGGATGGGCTTGCACCCGAGTGTGCATCGGCACCCGGAGATTTTGCGGATTAAGCAGAGGGGTATTTCGGCTATGGTGCCTATTGCGCCGACTGAGAATCGGCTATGAACGAGGCGTGCGTAATTGGGCTCGTAGTTGGGAAATGTAGGTGGGAGCTGGTTTGGGTGGAATGGAGGTTCAGTTTCGTTGGGAGAACGGACCGATGGTGAGGGACACAGGAGTGCTGGAGGATAGGAAACGACATGGAAGAGACGCAGCATGTGTCCACGACCGTACCAAATACAAAATACACTAAATGTACATTACCAACCAACCAGATCATATACAAAAATAACCAACATGCATGGATATGCCGTTCCAAGTTGCTCAACCTCCAACATCGGTCAATGTCACCGCGCCCGCCTATGCCAATGTATAAACAATCAACCCTATCACATATACATACATAAATCCCTCCCTCAATTTTACATGCAGCCAGCCTTCCAACCTTCCTCCCAATCCCAGCCTTCATTCTTCATTGCTTCATCACGTACACAATTCCCCATTCCATTTCAACCCCTCCAATTTGAAACCGTCCCACCCACGCCCACTTTTCTATGCACCCTCCTACCCTCAGTTTCTATACGCCAAACTCAGCCTCAAGCCCTCATATCCCTCCGAATATTGAACTTGGTCCCCTGAATCGTCTGCTTCCGCCCCTTCTTCTCCAGCTGTGCCCAGATGTCCGGGTACTCGGCGCGGGCCCAGGTCTCGAACTGGTCTTTGACGTTGGCCCAGGGGAGTGCGTTGTAGGGTACGCCGAGGCTATTTTATAGCGTTAGTGTGTATTCTGGGTACTTGTGTTTTCTGGAGGAGGGGAGGGGAATAAGGGGTAGGGAGGTTGGTTAAGGGGGGAGGTTAACGGGTTGAGTAAAAGGGTAAGGGTAGGGGTAAAAGGTAAGGGGGTAAAAGGTAAGGGGGTAAAGAGTGAGAAACAGAGAAGGAGGTAAAGAAAGAAAGAAACCCACGTCATCATCCCCGGCGCACACCCCACACTCCCCTCCATGCCCCTAATCAACCTCATCACCTCCTCCACATGTCCATTCCCCGCAATCGCACCACAATACGCCCCAAACACCTCCGCCGGCACGGCCAAATCCATCCGTTGCACCTTCTGCCAAATCTCCCGTGCCACCCGATCCCCAAACGGCGATAACTCACACGCCCAGAACACTATCGCTAGACTGGCGTAGGAAGGGCCTTCGGCGGAGGCGGTAATGTCCCGCCAGAACTCGTGAATGGCCACATGCGGTTCGTCGCACGCGGCGTACGCCATCATCAGCGCGTTGCGCAGACGCGTGTCGAGTTGCACGGTCGTGTCCATTTTGAGCATGTTGTGGATCATTTTGAGGGAGTCGGCATGCGCACTGCCGCTGGTGCCCGTCCCGCTGGGTCCGCTGGCGCCGCCGGACAATCCCATGCCAATTCCCGGACTGACACCGCTGCCGCCGGTCCCCGCGAGTTCCGGGTGTCGGCCGAGACCTTCGAGGCAGCGGACGTACATGTCGGCGGTGGGACGGTGGCCGGGGCTGTCGGAAGAGCGCATGTGGCCGAAGATGTAGCAGGCCATGTCCGGGCGGCGGCGGGCGAAGAAGGCGTCCATGAGGCGGGCGCGTTCGGAGGGGTCGGTGTCGGGGAAGAATTGGCGGAGGAGGGAGTAGGCGTCCCAGGCGCGGGCGGTGCTGAGGGTGTGGCGGTCGAGGCAGCAGTAGTCGACAAAGGCGCGGCGGACTTGGGCGCGTTCGTCGCGGGAGTAGGAGACGGTGTGCAGGGAGAGGGTGTCGATGACTTCGAATTGGTTGTCGGAACGCAGAAAGACCATGCAGAGGGCGACGACGGTATCGGGTTCGAGGGTCGCGTGGCGTTGTTCGAGGTCGGCGGTGATGTCGAGGATGCGGCCGAGGTCGGGTTCCGGGGTTACGGCGCAGAGGGCGCGGAGGTATTTGTTGAGGACGGGGAGGTCTTCGTCTTGGTAGACGGGGACTTCGCCTTTGAGGAGCTTGTCGTAGAGGGCGCGCACGCCGGAGAAGTCTTGGGCGTCGAGGCGGTAGTCCATCTGGAGGATGTAGGTTGATGCGCTCGGGGGGATTTGGAGCTCGGCGCCGAGGGAGAGGAAGCGTTCGGCCAGGTAGGGGTTTTGTTTTTCGATGGCGGCGGAGATGAGGGCGTTGATGGTGGCTGCGTCGGCCTTTGGTCCTTTGTCTTTGCGCTCTGGTTGTGGTGGTGGTTGTTCTTGCTGCTGCTGCCTGCTCCCTGTTGAAGACCTTTGCACTGACATGACCTGGATCATCTGCTTGACATCCTCAACCCCCTTATCCATAGCCAGCACGGCCCACTGAAACACAACATCCCAGTAGTCTTTTTGCGGGTTCGAGTTGATCAGGCGCTCAAAAATAGGCTGCAGCCAGGCTTGCTCCCCATTCCGCACCGCAAACCGCACCAGCTCGAGGTAAACCTTGGGACTCGGCGCCCAGCCGGCCTGTATGGGCCGCGAGAACCACCGCTTGGTCTCCTCGACCTGGTCCCGCTGCGCGTAAAAGGTGGTCATGATCTCGTGGATCGGGGGCTGGTACTCGAGCTTGGCTGCTTCGGCCTTGGCGAACTCGGCCAGCAGTTCCTCCTCGCGGCCTTCTTTCGCCAGCCCGCGCAGCACGATCGTCCAGAACGACCGCTCGCGGGGGGACATGCCCTTGTTCCCTGATCCTTTGCTCTTACGGCCCTGCACCTGTATTTGTGTTTCTGTCTGTGTTGTGTCCTGCGTCGTGTCCTGGGCTATTGTTCCCTGCGTCTGTGTCGTATTCATATTCCTCTCCCGAAACTCAGCCAACCGCACCGCAGCCTCCCGCGCGGCGCCGTACTGCGACAGCGCGGTCAAGAATAGCTCCAGGTCCAGCATCTCCTTCCCCCCCAGCGTGTCCCGAATAACATCCTCTTCAACACCAAGCCCGCGCATCTCCTGTATCCTCCGCTCAATCTCGGCATACACCAGCTTCGCAAGCTCGAGGTGGTGCTCGGTGGTCCCCTTGGGCGGTTTCGTGACCGTCACCCACAGCGCGGTGCGCAGGTCAGCAAACCCGAGGTCTGCGGTCTGTTGGCCGTTTGTCGCGCCATTCGTTGTGCCATTTGTGGCGTCGTCCGCATCGACAGCGAGCAGGTGTCGCAGCAAGCGCTGAATCAAAAACGCCTGGGTCGGGTTTAGCGGCTGGTGGTAGTTCTTGCGCTTGTACTGGATGAACTGGCGCCAGCCGCGGAGCAGGTCCTCGCGCGGAGGCGGACGGGCATTCTCGACCTCGACGCTGCGGAACTGCAGTAGTATGTCATAGCCCGGCTCGAGGTCGGGCTCCTTTAGCATGCGCGGGGGTTTCTGGAAGATGCCGAAGAAGGTTCGGCGGGGCTGGCTGCGTGCGAGGGAGGTCGGGACTAAGGCCGAGGACGAGGCCGAGTATAAAAGAGCGGCGCGGGAGGAGACGGCGTAGCACCGGCCGGGCAGCGACGGGCAGGGCCGCAGCAGGCCGTGGCGGGCCAGCAGTCGGAGAGAACACACATTGCGCGTCAGGTGCTGTGACCGCATGGTGGGAGGAGGGGCCCGGGAAGCCTAAAGAATAGGTCGAGTGGGCGCAGCGCTAGTACCAGCGCATGTTGAGGGCGCGCGGCCGCAGGTGGGGGTCGCCAGCGGTGTTGGTCTGGGGTAGGTCGAGCTCGAGGAATCGGGGGCTGTATATTTGTTGTGGTGCCGTGTTTCGTTTCTGGTTTCTGCTCGGTGATCTCGGATTCGACAATTCATGTTCCAACTTTTGGTGGATTTGCCTGCAGATGCACCCCACAGCGAATGAATGACCTCAATTTGCCAGAGCTCATGTGGGGTCGTCCCTGGTGTACCCTAACCCTGACATTTCTCATCCCATCTTCCATTTCCCCTTTCGGCCTCACTCATCGCTTGAACATCAACTTAAAACACCAAACACATCACCATCCAAACAACGACTAAATATCACCACCAAAATGGCCACATCCCCGCCCACCGTCCTCGCCCTCAAACAATTCTTCCTCACCACCCAAACACGCGTCCTCTCGCAACCTCTCGCTCCAACCCGCGACTGGCTCTCCAATAACAAAAACAACAACACCGACGACAACACCGACGACAACACCGACGACAACAACAATGACTCGGAAAAAACAGTACCACCCCTCCCCGAGAAAGCCATCGACGACGCCCTCTTCAAACTAAACCACCGCCTCCAGCAACACGTGAAGCGGGCGTACGCGCCCCAGGCGACGCGGCATGTGGCCGAGCAGATCGACCGGCTGTACTGGGACGCGGCCGAGCGGGCTGTCGGGCAGGCGGGTGAAGGGTGGGGGGAGGATGAGGTGGAGGGGGGGTGGTTGAATGTTGGTGCTGATTTGGGTGTGTTCTTCCTTGTTACTCCTTTCTATGGGCATTCTTTTGTCTCTGCTCTTTTCCTCACTTCATTGACCCAACGTATCTCACCACCATCTCTCTCTCTCTCTCTCTCTCTCTCTCTCTCTCTCTTTTTTTTTTCCAGTCCTTTCCTCTCTCCCTCTATCTCTCTCTCACCAGTAACATACTAACAAACACCCCCAGCCAACCCCCAAATCGCCCTCACCCTCCCCCTCGAATGGGAAGACCACACCGACCACACCAACCACCCCACCGCCACGGAATCCTCCCCAGAAACAAAACACTACACCGCCCTCGCCACCGACCTCCACGCCCTCGCAGACCGCAAAAGCCAAGCCGCTGCCCGCGTCGCCCGATTACGCAGCCTGCGCGCTCTTCTCGAGCCGTTTTCTTCTACTTCTTCTTCTAACCCTAACCCTACCGGTAACCCTGGTGCGGAGCTGGGTACTGAGGGGACAACCAATGAAGGTGGACAGAAAGGAAACGGCCTCGGCAGCGTGCAGGAGAATCTGGTTACGCGGAATGGAGAGGTGGAGGCGGAGTTGCAGCGGATGAGGATGTTGTTGGCGAGGGTGGGGGGACGGGTTGGGTTGTTGCAGGAGCAAAGCGCAGATCGAAGTCAAGAAGGGGAAAGGGGAAAGGGGGTGGGGGATGTGGAAGGGGAAGAGAGGAGGAAGGTGAGGGCTTTGTTGGATGGGTTGTGACGGAGCTAGGTAGTGCGGTGTGAAGAATAAACGCCGGGGCGGAATGTATAAGGGTGACGTGAAGGGGTAAGTTTTCTGTTGTTAACTTTCTCAGGGTTAAGTTAACTGTCTCAAGCTGAACACAATCAGACGGACACAGATTGTAAGGCCATAGATACCGACGTCTAATACACTGCGCACTGCTACTACTTCTGCCATACCCAACATTCTAACTGCAATTGCAATCCAACTCACCTACACCGAAAAACTACACCGAGAACTACACCGGCACACCAACAGCATCCCTCGCACTATCATCCACATCCAACACCTGTGTCTCATCCGCCTCCAGCTCCTCCCCCTCTCGCTTCTCCTTCCCCTTCCCGTCCTTCTTCCCCCCCTCCTCAGCCTTCTCCTCATCATCAATCACCCACCGATTCGGCCTCACCACCCTCAACACCACCTCTTCCTTTTCCTCTCCCTGTTTCTCCCCTCCCTGTTTCTCCCCCTCTTGTTTCTCTCCCCCCTCCTCAGATTCAGGCGCCTTATAATAAACCCTCAACCCAACCACCGCAACCGCATTCCACGCCTCTGCCTCCCTCCTCCCACTGCCCGATCCCCCCGATCCCCCAGATCCACCCTCCCCACCATTCCCCCCCTGACTATCACCCCCCTCACCATACCCCGGCCCAAAAACCAACACCGCATCATTCCCCCTCCCAGCACGACCTCCCCCACCCCCCCGCTGACCCACTCCAAACAGCGGCCGCGGCCGACCTCCCACCGCACTACCATTAATAGCCCTCTCCTCTCGCTCAATAGCCTGCAAATGATACTCCAACTCGGTATCTGATACCGGCGAGTCGGGGCGCACGGGACAGAGGAGGGGGTTTTGCAGGTCGGTGGGGGTCCAGGCGTCGTCGGAGTCTGATGATTCTTCGGGGGGGTGGGAGTTGGGGGGGAAGGGGAGGTCTGAGGGGCCGTTGGGACCGGGGCCGGGACTGGGACGAGGGCCACGACGGGGGTTGGGGGGACGGCGGAGGGTGCGGAGGAAGTTATGGCCGCGACTGGGGCCGGGGCCGGGATGAGGACCGGGAGGGCCGGGATGAGGAGGGCCTTGACCGGAAGGCCCGTGGAGGAAACGGGGTGGGCCGTGAGGGGGTTCGTGGTCGTGGTCGTCTTCGTCTGACCAGGGTTCGTCGTCGGGTCTGTTGGGTCTCGGTCCGCCTCTTGGGCTTCCACCTCGTAGGCCACGGAGTAGGCGGGAGCTTATGCGGCCTCCGGACCAGCGGTGGCCGTGCAACCCGGGGCGTGGGTGTGGGTGGCCTTGTTCCTCTTCTTCGTCTTCTGCTAGTGCTGCTGATGGGGGCCCGCGGTGGGGAAGAGGACGGTTTTCTGGGTTGCTTTGTTCGGTGGATGCGGATTCGACGGTTTTGGTATCGGCCTTGGTATCGGCTTTGGTATCGGTTGGTTTGTCGGAATCGGGGGACTCTGTCGGGGGTTCTTCTGTCTTCTTCTCTTCCTTTTTCTCTTCTTTTTCATCCTCCCCCTTCTCCTCCTTCTTCTCCTCCTGCTTCTCCTCCTGCTTCTCCTCCTGCTTCTCCTTGTTCTCCTTCTTCTCTCTGTTCTCCTCCTTCTCTTCCTCGTTCTTCTGGGCCTCCTCCTTAACCCTCCGCCTCTCCTCCCTCTTCGCCAACCACCTCTCCTCCCGCTTCTTCTTCACCTCCCTCTGCCACTGCACATCCTTCATCTTGGCCAACCACTCCTTCCGCCTAAAATAATGGTCCCTTTGCACCTTGGCATCATGCGCCGACCGCAGCGCCTCCCTTCGTGTATCCCGCCTCCACCGAAAATACTTCTCCCGCGCGGCCTTCTCCTCCGCCGTCTCCACCACCCTCGCCTTCGCATGCGCCAGATCATACGCTCTCCCAACCCTCAACAGCTTCTCCCGCCGGTTCCGCGCATTGTACTTGACCACCGTCTCAGCCGGCAACCGGCCCCGCAAACGAAACGCCTCGATTTTAATAGCCACCGTGTACTCGCCCGCCTCCAGCTCCAACTCAGCATTACACGACCGCCGCATAGCATACGTCGCATACGTCCTTACCAAATAATCCTCCTCGCCAGCGCGATGCAGACGGAAAGCCAACTCAAAAAGGTACGGGCCCTCGAGACCATAAAAGTAGCGCTCGTCGAGTTGGGAGAAAACGATGACCACGGGCCCCGGGCGGGCGAGGGTGAAGGTGAACTTGGTGTCGTGGTATTCGAGGGCCCAGGGGACGTTGAGGGTGGTCCAGAGGGAGGCGACCTTCCAGTTGGCGCTGAAGAGGCGGGTGCGGTCGAAGCATTGGAATTTGCGGAGGAGGTCTTTGTAGGAGATCCAGAAGGCGCCGTCGTCGCCGAAGGTGTGGTTGAGCTTGGAGAGCCAGTCGGGGGTCCATTCTTTTGAGCCGTCGCCTTTGCAGTGTTAGTCAACGAAAAATAAAGAAAGGAAAAAAAAAGTCGAAATAAAGGAGAAAAGAAAGGGGGAGACATACTCCACGGGCCGGTCCACTCGACCTTTCCCCACGGATTCTTCAGCAACAAGAGTCGCTGGCCATCAATCTCGACAGCGCGCATGACCGAATATGCGTGGCCCTCCTGGATGCCCTTGCGCTCGCCGTAGCCCAGGCCCCTAACACATGTTAACTTGGCAATAACACGGCAACCAGAATGGCAGAAGCAACATACCAGAGACCCGTAAAGCAGCCAAACAGAAACTCCTCGTTGACCTGCTTGAGCTCCTCCCAGAAGCGTTCCTGCGGCCGTCAGTCAGTGAAGTCACTCATTACCCCTTACTTTTCCAAACAAACCGCCAAAAAAAACATACCTGATCCAAAATATCAGCCGTAAAAATCTCCGACGTCACGCCCCCCGTCAAATCCTCAATGCCCTCCCCCGTAAACCCCCCGTCAATAGCGGCATAGTCCCCGTGGGCCTTAGCATACGCCTTCTCGAGCAGCGGCAGCCAGGTCTCGTTGTCGTGGGCGCACTGCGCAAAGTACAGGGCGCTGCTGCCGGACTGGAAGATGCGCCGGTACTTGTCCTCCGAGTCGGCGTGCGTCATGTCCTCCCACACGAACCGCTCCACGTTGCGGATCTGCCCGATGCGCGCCTCGTCGTAGTCGGGTTTGACCAGGTAGAGCTTCTGTCGTTAGTCCAGGATCTCATCTCACTGTGTGATGAATAAATAATAAAAAATAAAAAGAAAAAGAAGAAAAGAACTCACATGATCATCAATAATCTCACTAACCCACTCCCCATCCCTACAAAACACAAACCCATACACCCCCACCGCCTCATCCCTCGCCACACACACCCTCTCAATCAAACTCGGCTTGTTCCCCAGCGTACACAACGCCGCCATCAACCAACAATCCCCATCCCTTCCCTGCCTCACATCATTCGCCGTCGGCCCGTCAATAAAAAACCGCGGCTCCTCAAATATCTCCCCCACCCTCTTCACCGACCGCGGCTTGAACTCGCTCCCCGGCCACGGTCGATGGAACCGCGGCAGCTGCTCGTCCTCTTTCCCTTCTTCATCTCCCCCATCTCCTTCCCCCCGAACACCACCACCCCTCCCCCTGATAAACCCCATCCTCCTCACATTCCCCCCTTCAGTCCCTTTATTATCCCCCCCTCCCCCAGACGTTGAGCGCTCCCTAGGATCCTGAACCCGATAATCATCCGCCCATCCACTCAACGCCTCCAAACAGTCGCGCGTATTCGACCTCAGATCGAAGTCTAAATCGAAATGGGGGTCGCGGTAGCGTTGGTTGCGCCGGCGGCACTCGGCTACGATTTGAGCGACTTTGAAGCGGCAGTGGGCCGCGGCTTCGTTGTAGGAGGCGGCGACGGAGCGGGGGTGGGAGGTGGGGGGGCCGGGAACGGTCTTGGGGGTAGGCTTGGGGATGGTGCTGGAGGAGGGGGGGTTGGTGGTGCGGGAGCGGGGGGTGGGGGAAGGCCGGATGGTGAGGTCGTTTTGGGGGAGGAGGGTCGTTGCTGGGTATTGTTAGTGATTATCTCTTGTTGGAGTTTTCTCTGTTGGAGTCTTTTCTGTTGGGAATATTCGGAACTCACCCTTTCCCGGAGCTCGCGTGATGAACCGGTCCCAGAACTGGTCAATGTTGCGCTGTGCGGGGATCCGAGTCTCTTCCAGCAGCGTCTTCATCAGGGACTCGCCGAACAAACTACCGCCAGAATCACCGGGGCCATCGGGACCATCAGGACCGCCAGGGCCATCGGCGCCGCTGGGGGTGCCCGGGGTGTCGGCGATGTCGGGGCCGCTGACTTCTGACATTGTGAGATGGTAACCGGAGTGTGTGTGGTCAATATAACGATAATAATACGTGAGTGAGTCGAAAGTATCCCAAGAGAGACAACTCCCTCCAAAAAACACAATTCCCCTCTCAAAATATTCTCAAAAACTCCAGGCAGGCAAACACCCGAAATAAGTACAAAAACCAACCCCTCACCCATTCTTCACTCCTTCAACTTCGACTCACCTCTCACAAAAACCCCTGTACCTGTCCAGCCCCCAATCACCCGCTTCATTTCCAGCATTTCCGTCCCACGATAAGCACTCAACCAACCCCGCCATTGGCTGATAGAGCCGGCTTAGGCAAGCAACACACAAGTCCACGCGCCAGAGTGGAAGCCTTCATGCAGCTAATCAGTTTGCTGCCTGCTGCGCCGCACAGTATACCCGATGTTGCTCATTTCAATTTCCAGTGACCGACCACGCGCTTAGTTAGTGGACGGTGTCACCAACAATTGACTTCCTGACGTGCGGGGAAGGATGGGTGGACGAGAAAATGACCTTGTATGAAGTACAACGAGGATTTTAATACCCGAAGGGGAATGAAGACAATAGCAAGGCGAGGCAAGGCAAAACTCGAGAGCCCGCGCTCCTCGAAAGACGCATCATCGCGTGATCGGGAAATAGGACCCCTAACGTTAATTAATTTAATTAACTCCAGTACCTTATGGCACTGTGTGCTCTGTGTAGGGCTGAGCTGCACCACAGCGGCGTGGGGTAAACTGGCTAACTGTAAACGGAACCTCACCGCCGAGCCGCCTGCTACACTCCCTCTGCACTCTGAACAAGTAGATCCTCCGGACACGGATATCCAATCCAACCAATCCGTTTCCGTTTCCGTTCGAGGGGAAGGAAACTCGGCGACCGAGGTGCGTTGGTCGGTGATATGCCTGGAATATAAAAAGGAAGGCTGGGGTGATTTGAGTGGAGGAGCATGTCAAGTCCGACCTGGGATAGGGGTAAGTTACTATCAATGGTCAGGTCGGAAAGGAAAGAGAGCGGATGTGGGTTAGACAAAATACCCTATCCACTACCCCTGACAAACAATAGTAAATACCGACACTACAGAAAAAAACGGGAAGTGAAATCGGTGCTGAATTACGCAGCAGCTGAGAACCTCAGCAGTCATCTTCCTCAGGTGCTCTTCGGGAGGATACACTAATAATACCCGGAATGAACCCCCAGTGCTTTCCTCCCCCTCAGCTGCGATGGTAAACAAGTCTGATCCTCAAAACACCACTGGCGGATTCTTTCCAAATAAACACTGAACTTTACTCAGTGTGAGAAAGAGATGCTTCCCAAGCGGTAAGCTCAAGTCAGGTTTCTCCGACCATCGCCTTCACAAGTTAGGTAGGTATGAACATGTATGTACAGCACAGTACACAGGCCAGGCAGCGACTCCAGGAACCAGACTCTGCAAAAGTCCACCACAACACCTTGAATTAACCCTCCATAACTACACAACCCCAAACACCACAACATCCTAGATACACAACCTCACACTGCATGCTAACAACCCATCCATCCCTAGTTATATACCCACAGAAAATGACAAAAGGAAAAACCAAGACCCTGACCTTACGCTCAATGCCCCGAGCCACACACCACAGTACTATATACAACGAGCGAGCGAGCGAGTGGATACACCCCCCAACCAACCCGCCAACCAAACACCTCTAGGCCCCTTTCCCAAATCCCGTCCCCGTCCATAGAACCCCTGCCTACATACCAGACCATCCCTCCCCCTCTCATATCTACTGTGTAGAGCAGGAACAAACCCCTTATTTACTCCCGACCATCCATGCACCAACCACCACATACTCCACATACTCCCTCACACACCCCCAGATCCCCATCCCAATTCCAGCCCCAGCGCAAGAAACGAGAGATCACCTCGTATCTCTCGCACTCAAACTAGCAAACGCATCCGGACTATGCCGCCCATTCGACCAATCCAGCCCCAACGCCATGACACTTTCCCGACTGACATTATGCTGCTTAGTCGGCTGCTGCGGCGGCGGTTGTAGCGGTGCACCTCCTCCCGCTGCTGCTGCCGTGCCAGAGTTCAGCATGAATGGGTTCTTGCTTGTTAGCGCCGTTGGTTGTGCGGTTAACGGCTGTTGTTGTTGGGCCGGTTGGGCCTGATGTGGTGGTTGCTGAGGGTAACTCTGCTGCTGCTGTGGTAGTGATTGAGGAGGGAACGGCGAGTTCGGAGTCTGAGCGGGCGTAACCTGGTTTGCGTCCTGGGTCGGAAATGGGTTTTGGCTCGGGGCGGATGGGGCCATGTTGTACAATGCCATGATCGATGCTTTGTCCTGGCGTGGGGGTTGGTACTGCTGGTACTGCTGGTACTGTTGGTACTGCGGGTGGTTCGGTGGTAGGAACCCGTTGACCTGTGGGTTTAGACCTGTCTGCTGTGGTATCTGCATCTGCCCGGAGAACGGCTGCGCGGGGGGTGTCAACTGGTTAAAGAACGGATTCGTTGCCGGTGGTTGCTGAGCTGGCTGTGCGGTCGGGGCTGGTTGGGTGTAAAAGTTTTGCTGGGTTTGCTCGGGGATCTGGGAGAGAGTGGGCGACTGGATCCTCGTGGGTGACCGCGTGAATGGGTTGCTAGTTATATTCCCTCCAAACTGTGCCGTGTTCACAGACAGCGCCTGTTGCTGCTGCTGCTGTTGCTGCTGCTGTTGCGGCTGGGATTGGAAGAACGGGTTGAAGCCAGTGTGCGTCGGTTGCAGAGGCTGTGGGTAGGTATGGCTTCCGTTGACTGGTGCGCCGTAGTACCCTTGTGTCGCAGCAGGCAGTGGAGCGGTCAAGGGGCCGCTGGCGGACTGCTGGTACATCACCTCGCCATTTGGTTGTTGCACCAAGCCGCCCGTGTGATGTGGAAACAGAGGTTGTGATGGTGGCGCAAGATTCATGTTTTGGAACGCGAGATCCAGAGCTGACTGGCCCTGCTGCGGGGGCCCGAAGGGGTTCGTCGACAGGTATGGGTTCTTGGTCTGCAGAGTCCCAGTGGACTGGGAGGACAGCGGCTGGGGCGGGGGAGGTGTGTCGAGCATGTCGAAGGGATTCGTGCTCGCGGGGCTAACCGGCCGAGCGCGGCCTGTGTCGGCGAGTGCTCCTGGCGTCAAACTTCGGGATATTGGCATCGTAGCTGCCCTTCCGGGCGCTGGTGTGAGCTGCGTTGGCGTTCTTCCACCACCTTCCCCAAGCCGTATCAAACTCTCCACCGCCTTTTCCAGACTCCCGCCGACTCCCTTCAGCACCATGGCGCTCTTCTTGTCATCCATAAAGCCCATATCTCGGAGCTTGGCAACCTTTTGTTCCAGGTCATCCCCATTTGATCGGTCTCGATCGACACTGACACCGAACCCACCGGACGATTGGCTCCGGAGAGGCGGCTCCGCGGGGTACGCATCGCGGGGACTGGTGGGTTCGGCCGCGGCCGCCTTCTTCGACTTCGACCCGAGAGGGAATATGGACGAGGCCGACCGGAGGCCGAACCGGCTCGGTGTTTTCGGGGGAAGCGGAGGCGGGGTCTCATCCGAATCGGCACCGGGACGTTTCTTTCCCACCGACAGGGTGCGAGCAATGTACTTTTGTCGAATGAATCGCTCCATAGCGCCGTCGACTTCGTCAGCATCGATCGGCACGGGCGGTTTCTTGTTGTCAGGGTTGTACAGCTTGTTTGACACGGTGTTGCCGACTTTCCTCATATTCTATGCGGGTGTTAGCTGGGCGCGCGGGCCGACCCGGGGAACCACTGGGCACGTACATCGACCTGCTCGTTGGTCCAGCTGTCCATGCTCAGCGACTTCACCTTGGACACGTGGGTGCCCAATTTGCGGTGGATAGTGGCGCATCGCATGCACAGGAAGATGCCCAACTACAAATCCCCCCACGAGTTAGCGCCTGTTCTTGGAACTTTTGTCTGCTGATTGCATGCAGGAGATACGAAATCGCAGGTCGGTGCGGCTCGATTCGGGGGAGTCCAAAAGCGACGGCCAAAAGGAACGGGGCGGAGGGGACGCACACTCCATGATGCCCAAGCTGGCAGCAAGGCTCCGTTAGTTCCACGATAATTTTGTCAGGAGGTCATTGGGGAGACACGGGGGGCCAATTCACGTACCAGGATTCCGCGCTTGACAGTCTGCGCAAAAGCTATTACCGGCAACATTGCGCAGAAGGTCCTGCAGGTTCTTTTCGTTGCGCGCCTGCTGGCGCTTGCTCAATGCCGAAGTCATAGTGCGTACAGGCCGTGTGTGTGTGTGGTTCAACCCGTCCTCGAGATGGTGCCGGAAAGTCGAGGGAACGACACAAAAGTTCGAGGTGGCTTGTGTAAGATCGGAGGTTTGGGGCGGGCCACCGAACCCACGCGACTTTGCCCACTCACAACCAAAGCGACCAGGATTCCCAGCAGGGGTCTTGAAACCGGGGGAAGACCAGAGAGGGCTGGGTTGGGTCTCGTCAACTTGCGAACAGCTGGCGAACTCTCGACCCAATAGTTAGGTGGCTAGCTCCTGTGTAAACCCCAACAGCGCCTTGCCGTTAAGCCCTTTGCTTGTTGTTGGCCGAAACCTTTCCCAGCTCTCGAGTTCGGCTGTCGGCGAGCTGCTGCGAGTTTCCCAGTAAGGAAATGGCCAGACAGCGAAAAAGAAGCGAGCATGCTTTCAGGAGCAGCCCCAGTTTTGCAAAAGCGAGCGTGCAGCCCAATCACCCCTAACGTTACCACAGGACAACCACGCTTTTCAGGAGGTTCCTTCCCATTTTGGTGCTCCTGAAGACATGCAGCAGCCCGGCACAGTCCATTCCGACAAGCTGTCACCGGGTTGTGGAGAACCACCTGTGGGCCACTCACGAGACGGGAAGGCGCTTCCATGCTTCCTCCTATCTCCTATTTAGTTATTGATTCCATAGTCCAGTCACTGCTTCATTTTTATGGAGGGGAAAATGACAAGCAGTTTAAAACTGTTCCAACCGTCCGGAAACTTTCCCCGGCGGAAACTCTGGCGACCCGCAATGGAAGCATAACGTTATGCGCACGGGCCCTGAAGCGCCAGGGCCGGCGCCACAACGCCGTGCAGCCACCCTGTGGCACTAGAATGCCAACGTCCACAACGCAACGGCAAACTCTCCCGATGTCTTCCTGAACAAGTTGTTCATGTTCCAAGTCTGTGGCCACCTATGTAACGGCGATAAACGGCGCCAGTAACAGCGGCGGAAAGGTATGGCCCATTCTCCTTCGTATGTACATGTCGGGTCCTCCAGAGCGTCCAGATCCCTATGTGACGGGATTGTGGTAAGGTTATAATTACACCGGCTTCGCCGGCGTCCGCCAACCCCAGCCCTTGCGGCCTTTGACAATTACCAATGGGAGTTCCAGCTTATCCACATTGAGGTGCATCAAGCGCCGGGCCGGTTGGTTTGGTCAAGGTCGGCGGAACAGGTGTAGGTGATCGGCTACAGTTTAAGGGGAGATGTGTCCTTGGTGAACCTCAAGGGCATGTCACCCGAATTCGAGATTCCAGTTCCCAGTAACTCAACAACTCCTGTCAACATCATGCCCTTCACCTTCAACTAATTTCTAGAGACATAATCAACGGGTACGGTTTCTCAAGGGACGCGTAACGGGCTACCTGAATAGGTATGGCGCTACCTGTGCTTTTGACATCTCACTTGCCTACCGATGGGTTGCTATTCCACAAGGAAAGAGGTTCCCTTACATATGGGAGGTGCGGGTTACCAATGGGTCGGACTCTTAGATGTATGTGCCTTCCTCTTAGACCCGACAGACCCGTATGGCGCTTTCCCAACGGAAACAGCCTAGGTACCTAATTTACCCATCCAAAGATGGATTTATATACGAGTGTGCCCCGTTTCCCTTCCTCTTCTTTTTTTCCTCGAAACCATCCAAACAGAAAGCTCTTTTTTCCTTCTCCAGAACCATCAAAATAAAATACTCTTTCTTATCCAACCCATGATGAGATTTTCCTTTTTTCTTTGGAATCATCAAGACAAAAAACTCGTTTTTGTTTTCTCAAAACCATTATGAGATTCTCGCTTCTTTCTTCGCAACCATCAATATGAGATTTCTCTTTTTTCTTCAGCACAAACACCATGGAATTCGGTATGTCAAGCTTTTCTCTCATCGCCTGTCACTAAGAAAACATCCTTCCCAGCTTCGGCTCGCACCTTTTTGTAAGAAGCTATAAACTAACGCCCCTATTACATAGTCAAGGGAATCGCTATCGGCGCCATAGGCACTTCTATGAAGGAAGGAGTCGCCGACTCCTTCATTGGCGTCGTTGTGTTCATCGTCTTGGTCGTTCGCTGGGCTGGGAGGGTGGTGAGGTTGTGGTGGGCTTCAGCCGGTGAAGGGGACGCCACCAGCCAGCGAGATGACGAGCGGCCGGGTGCCGGTGAGGGTCGGGCCCCTGGGCTCGAACTCTCCCAGTTCTTCGGCCGTCTCGTGATCTCGCTGGCAGAGAGGGTGGAGAGGAGCCCAGGGGCGGAGCCAGCGAGTTTGCGACCGGTGGTGGTGACGGTGATGGGGAGGACTAAACCCCCTCCGGCTCCGGCTCCGGCCGTGGACGTGGAAGCGCCCGCGGTCGAGGTGGGGGACCCGGATCCCACGCCGGATCCCGCGCCGGAGGCCACGCCGGATGACGCGCTGGTGGAGGCCGCGGCAAAGGTGGTGGCGGCCGCCGCAAAGAAAGCGGCGGTGAAGCCGGTGGTGGACGTGTGATGCAGTCACAAAGGATGATCTTGACGAGCTCATGGGTTCTGAGGACGCCCTTGAGGCTCGCGTACGTATTTGCCCCTTTTCGCATGGTTTTCTCACTAATTCTTCCCAGATTTCGCGCCGTGAAGGTGGCAGTGGCGGCGGCGTTGGGGGTCGCCTTTGAGGCGGGGGTGCCAGATCCCGTGCTGGCGGCCGCGAAGAAAGCCGCGGTGACGGCGGCGGACGAGGCGGTGGCGGCGATGCTTTCTTAATTTTTATTTTTATTTTAGAGGCGGGGGGTAATGGGAGGAGGTATGGAGGGGTTTATTTTTGGTCGTCTCTTTGCGCTACCCATTTTGGCAAATAAGGTATTCTTATCCCATCCGAAGCCTCTCACGTCACCGCCATGTATTCCTCATCAGACTGTAAATAGAGGGACTATGCTGCTCGGTGCTCCGTACAAGCTGATCATGAAACTAGGAACAGCCTTCCTTGTATCCTCTTTAACCTAGACCATTGTAGTCTGGTGCTCGTATTTTAGAGTGCACGGTTGTAACCAGAGTTAGGGACTTTGACATCTAAGATCATTGGGCATTTGTGTTATGAATTAATGCTGCACCGCCGCTCGTCGGACGCGTAGCTTCCAGACGAAATCCGCCCCAGTTTGTCAGTCAATATTGCGGAACAAGACAGTTGAACTAACCGCTCCGCCGTCCAGGCCGACACCGTCATGTCAAGTCTGCGCTTTAGGCAACAGGAAGATCATGGGAATGTGGATAGGGGCTCGCTGCCCGGCACATTTGCACATGAGTTGTTAGGTATATAGTAGTTTATAATAGTGGTGACTTGGATTCTAGATCTATATTTAAAATATCCCTAGTAATCTTACAACTCCTTCTCTTTTGCTTTCTCCATTTCTTTCTCTTTTTCTTTTTCTTTTTCCTTTTCTTTTTCCCTTTCCTTTTCTTTTTCCCTTTCCTTTTCTTTTTCCTTTTCCTTTTCCTTTTCCTTTTCTCCTTCCTTTTCTCCTTCCTTTTCCCCTTCCTTTTCTTTCTCCTTTTCCTTTTCCTTCTCACCCGCCCAACTGAACCAGAAAAGGTTGACAACAGCATCCAGCCACCCCCGCGATGGATTGGGATGACCAGGAGCAGAAGCAGCAGCGGTAGCCTCCACCAGATTCTCTGGGCTGGGCTGCTGTAAATGGTGAAGGTCCGCACCGCAATTCGGGCAATGCAAGACCAGGTTCGGGTTATCGTCGGGTGGTTGGTGGCGGGATATGTTTGACTGTGAATGGGATGTCGGGGTTTGGTAATCTTGGGACTCGGCTTCATCTTCCAATCCGGACCTTATTACTTCCACATTAAACTGTACCACGTCCACTTTAGAACGTACCACTTCCAATTGGGATATCATGGTTCAATCAGCGAGGCGCTCAGCCCTATCTTTCGAGGTGCGACATGCCACGTCCAAGTTGGAACGTGCCACTTTCAATTCGGATTGTGCCTCTTCTAATTCGGAAAGTAAAACCGCTAAATTTTCCATGATGGGGGTAGCGGTAAGACATAAGAGAAGTTAGTTGGGGAAAGAAATGACCAGAAAAGCTCCGAACAGTGTAGAAAGGTTACATACAGTATCTATATAGGTATGCTACATATACGTACCCGATGACATAAGGGGTGCTCCTGTCGGATAGCGTTTCCAATACGTCACTCGAGTCAAGAAGACAGTTAACGACCAGACAGCTTCTCTTCTAGACCCATTTTGGGCCGGCAGGGGCCTTTCAAAGGCGGCAAAAGGGACCCATCTTGATCTCCTGTTTCATGCCCTTTTCTTTGGTCCTCACATCACCCCTCTCGCAGTTTCGGCGGGAAATGGGAAGTTCAGGCAAAACCCTTGGAATTCCAGTTTCCCCACCAAAACGCTGTCGCCTGCTGTCTTGACCTGCCCCTTCGTTTTGACTTAGTGAGTTTTGGTTAATGGGTCGGTTGGTGTCTTGCAACATTGCCACTTGTGCTCCTCCCTTGTCCAGAGGGGTCTTGCAGTTATCAGATGGAGAGGAGAGCGGTTGAAGTTTGAGCTAGGGGGAGAATGCCACATGTGGAAGTGAGAACAGCGGAGGGATACGGTAAAGGAGAAATGTGGTACGGGGATATTGTCAAATGGCTCGTTCAGGGGGATATCTCCGAGACTTGCTGATGTGCTTCCCTGCTGGTTCAATCTCGCCTTGTGACATATGAAATCCCTATAGATGAAGGGGCTGGCCACCTAGCGCTAGATTTCTTCTCTCAAGGTCCATCACCGATATTAGTTGTGATATAGGTTATCGTAGTTATGACTTGGAGCCCCGACACGTACCCGAAACATCCCTGATAGTCTTCCAAAGTTTGCGGCTGCCGATGTAACGGCTATAAACAGCGTTAGTAACAATGGCTAAAGGGTATCATTCCAGTTCCTTGTAAATTGGCAACTCTTTTAACATGATACCTTTCGCCTTTAATTTCAAGGGACGTGTAACGGACAACCTAAATATCGCGCTACCTGAGTTTTTGACATCTCAGACCGCCCAAAGAAGGCGGTGATGCTGGAGAGCTCTTTCTCCACCTATGATAGGTGAGCCGAGTTTGTAGCAATGCAGGACGTAATGTGAGAACTTTACTTGACGTTGGGACCCGAAAAGTACAAACCTTTGTCTTCTAGTAGATCTGATGTATCAATTTTTACAAGCTACATAATACAATTTCCTCCTCTATCCATCATCACAGTGCTATTTTGGTAGGTATGTCTCATATCAGAAGGACGCAACTATACCCAAGGTAACTGATCTCACTTGCCTGCTCTACCACTCCACAAGGAAAGAGGCTCCTTTACACATTGTAGGTGCGAGTCACCAATGGGCCGTACTCCAAGACGTGCCTCCCTCTTGGATCTGACGAACCTGCATCGTTAGCTCGAACTTGAAGTTTGGGGCGCACTTGCCCTCGAATATCAGTTTATCTTCCCGATAACACATGGCACCTTTTCGACAACCTATCTAAGAGATGGATTTATATGCGAATGTGAGTGTGCCCCCCGTCCGTCTCCTCTTCTCCTTTTTCTTCAGCACAATCACAATGGATTTTGGTACGTCAAGTTTTTCTCCTATCCGTATCGCCTACCTGAAGAAACACATCCTTCCCAGCTTCAACTCGTACCTTTTTCTTTCTGTAAGAAGCTGTAAACTAACGCCCGCCCCTATTACTTAGTGAAAGCTATCGTCATCGGCGCCATAGGCTTGTCCATCGGAGGAGGTCTCGCCGACCTCCTAATTGGTCTCGTTGTGTTCGTTGTCCTGGTCGTTCGGCGGGGGGGATCCATTCTTAATCCGGGGAGGGGGGGGGGGGGGGTTGTTTTTGGTCGTTTCTTTACCTTGCCCATTTTGGCTAATATTCTTATCCCATCCGAAGCCTCTCACGTCACCGTCGTGGATGGGTGTTCCTCATCAGACTTCACTACTGATGAGCTAAGAAGAGGCACAATCTCATGCCCTGGCATCATGCCAAGGTAACTGACCCCAAACCCCTTGCCTCTGGGCTCTCTCCTATCTCCCCGTTTGAGAATCTCTAACAAACTCGAGTCAACGTTAGCAGAAGCCCGGCTACAATGTCGAATTGGTCGTTCATTCGAGACTAATCTCGCAGCCCATGACAAGGGCCCCGCATCCTTACACAACAAAACCAACGCTCTCGTCCTGCTTCACCACGGCTCATTTCCTGACGAAGTCCATCTTTGTTTGAAAAAAGGCCCGTCCACGCCGGACGCCCATCATCCTCAAGTTCCATCGACGACGCATCCCGTCGATATCCCCTCCAGCTTTTCAGTATTTCACAACAAGACAGTTAAGCTCATCGACAACGACCGGTGTTCCACGCTCCGCCGTTGAGGCTGACACCTCACCGTCATACGGGAACCGGCGTCTTACCACTCTAGACCTTTCCCGCCAGAAACCAGGTCAACGGCGGATCGGCCAGCCGGCACTAAACCGTCATGTCGAAGCAATTATCCGCCATTCGCGGTGTCTCAACATTGGACCACATGCCACCAACGTCGGTAGCTGGGTCTGCGCTTGAGAGAACAGGAGAATGATGGGAATGTATATAGGAAGCCGCCGCCCGCCATTTTTGTACATTAGTTGTTATGTAGTTATAGTAGTGATGACTTAGGACCTAGACACGCACCACGAACATCCCCGGTAATCTTACAAGTCCTTTTCCTTTTCCTTCTCAGCCGGCCGACTGAACGAGAACAGATTCGTCACAGCATCCAGCCATCCGCCACCACGCTTTGCGTCTATTATTGATACCTGGTACTCCTGTGCAAGACGCCTAGCTTTGTACAACATAAAATCCCGAATTTCTCGATTTGTGACGTACTCTGGGATGAGAACATTGATGTCCAACAACAATTTTCGGGCTAGACGATCAGTACCTCGCCGAGGAACCTCTCTGATCATCTCCTGTAACACCCCGGTATACCCTGACCACCCCTGCTTCGCGGACTTGCTGTCGACTGGCTTGTAGCGGGTAATGTAGTAATACATGAGAGTAGCAGCATCTTGTATCTCCAGTGATGACCGTCGAGGGAACCCATCCATGCTACGAGCTAGATTCTCCCACGCTGCGAGGCGCGGGATGAAACCGGCGTTCCAGCGATAGGCTGTAGCGGCAAGGAAACGGCAAAAAGGCTTAAACTCGGTCAAGACGAGGCCGATAAAATCTTCTCTGGGCCAGCACCAGGGGACTCGAATGGGACAGGGTGGGAATCCATAATCTACGAGAAGCATCGTCTCAAAGATATAAGGCGAGAGAAATAAGATGGTGTCGCTGCCGCCGCCCAGAATGGTGGGGTCGGGTTCCTTAATGAACCCCGGACTTGGATTGCCCGTCCATTCGTGGTCATACAGGATACTGCCGACGCACTTGACAGTGTGCTCCGGTCGGAGAGGTTCGCCCCAATAGTGCTTTCCTTGGAGTCGTGATCTGAGGAGCTTATCGACGGAGTATTCGTCTGCGAGACACATGGCTATGTACATCTTGGTGGCCACCCGTGTCAAGGCCTTGTTGTTGTGGTCGTCCTTTGCCGCTTGGGATTTGTCCAGCACATCCGGACGCAAGGTGCGCGGATGGGGAACTCCCGGTGTCACGCCGGTTTTGTTGGGGGCGCATATCAACTGTTTGAGCTTGTCCTGTTCAGCAAAGCTCCCTGGCGTGTCGGGCTCGTTACCTTCCCGGGAGGAATTAGGATGATGAGGAGCAGAAGCAGCCTCTATCGCGCCCTCCGGTATGGGCTGCTGTAAATAGTCGAGGTTCGCGCCGCAATGAGGGCAATGCAAAACCTGGTTCCGGTTGTCGTCGGACCGTTGGTGGCGGTGTATGTTTGAGCGCGACTTGGCGCTATCCATTATCTCTTCCAATCTGGCACGGAAAGAGATTAAACGACACTCTCTGCAATCGATATCCGGATATTCAAGTTGTGTCATGATGGGAGCGCGGTGAGGCACGAAAAAAGGTTGGTACAAGTAGGGGAAGAAATGATCAGGGAGCCGTTGAACCAGACTGCGGGGCGTCTACACTCAGGCAAAGCTATATATATATACCTATATGTGTCCTGTACATACCTGATGATGTAACAAGTCCGAACGCTAGGTGCTTGACCCTCTTCGAGCTAGCTTATCTTCTTATCAAAGAAACAGAGTTTATTGTATCTCTCAGACTATACATTAGCTGTTATATAGTTTTTGTAGTGGTGATAACCTGAAGCCCAGATATACACCCTGAATATCCACGGTAGTCTTACAACTCCTTTTCCTTCTCCTTCTCCTTCTCCTTCTCCTTCCCAGCCACCGATTTGTACCACAACAGGCTGGCAACCGTATCCAGCCATCCGCGATCACGCTTCACATCCGGACGTAAAGTGCGCGGATGGGGCGCCTCCGCCTCCAGCGTCAAGTCGGTCTTGTTAGGGACGTCTATCCATTGCTCGAGCCCGTCATGATCGGCAGCGACCTCTGATGTTGCGGGCTCGTTATCTCCCTGGGGGGCATTGGGATGATGAGTAGGAGCAGCAGCAGCCTCCATTGGGACCCCCTGTCTGGGCTGCTGCAAATGGTCGAGGTTCGCGCCGCAATGAGGGCACTGAGAAACCTGGTTCGGGTTGTCGTCGGGTCGTTGTTGGCGGTGTAAGTTTGACCGGTGCTCGGCTCTATCTTGCAATATGGAATACAGGAGACGCGTCAATTCCCATCTAGATGGTGCCACTTCCAATTCGGAACATAAGGCGTTGAGGTAAGGATCGTTATCAGTACCGGCCGTATATTTGGGTTGTGCCATGATGTGGGCGTGGTCGGACATAAGGAAAGTTGGTTTGGGGAAAGAAATGACCAGGGAGGTTTCGAAGAGTGTAAAAGAGTTAAGCACCTCGGTATATACTATATATACTTGATGACATCAGGGGGGTCCGAACGCCTGGAGGGACGTTTCCATGTGCTCCGCAACTTCCGCACGGTTATCCACTCCTCTCCGCACGGGGGAGGAACGGTTTGGGGAACTGGATACCGTTATCGCGATGTGGTCTGACTGATATCATCTTAGACTTAACGCGTTGTGCAGTAAAACTGAGCGGTCCACGTTCACTTGGCCCACTAGTATCTGGATATCGTTTTTAATACGTCACTCGAGCCAATCTCAAAAAATACAGTCAACGACCGGACGGCTTCTCCTCTTCAAAGGGTGAGATTCAGTTACCATTCAATACCAAGCCAGCCAGCCGGCCCCTTAAGCCGGCGAGGCTTGGCCAAGGAGCCTTACTCCTTTCAACACCTCTTCCAGATGCTCGTTTCGGTCCTTTCTAAGCCTAAATAAAGGCCCCCTCTTCTTGACTCCCTCGTTCCCCCGCCTCATCACCACTTCTCGTCAACTCATGACTCCGATAGAGTTCCTACTCTACCATGCTGCAAAAACGCCTCGCTAGAAAGGAAACCGTCATACATGCATGTAACAGACCAAAAACAGCCGATAATCACCTGAAAGCAACCATCTTCTTCCTCCTCCTCCTAGCTTCAACTCTCCACGGCCACAACGCTTCAGTTGGGACTGCAGCTAACCACCACAGAAGCCGTGCTCTTTGTCCTAGTCACCTCTCTAACCAGAACCATTACAGCCGCTTCCACTCTTGATCGTTAAAATCGCGGCCTTCGAGATCCGGTGTTAAAAACAGAAGCCTCGGCGTTTTGTTTCTTTGACGATGGTTCTTATCATCGTAAGAAACGAGTGTGTTGACAATGTCGATCTGGCTTCCGTAGATTCAGCGCAAAGCTGGAATCTCAGTTATCGCCTAGCACCCATCGAGGAGGTCGATCCGCTAACCGTGCATTTCGAACGGCCCCGCCACTCCGGACCATCGAAGAATGCTACGCGGCCTCCGGTTTCCGGCCGCAGACGACATATAGCCTGTGGTATGCATGTACCGAGCGGTCGAGCAAACTCTTCCGTACGTCGACAAGTAAAACCTAGTAAAAAAAAAACAACAGGCTCAGCATCAGCATCAACCTCTCCAAGTTTCCCCTCCCCACACCTCACTCTCTCTTCAAAACTTACCTCAATCTCCTCCACAGTCCGATTCAACGACCGATTAAACGTGCGCAAACTAAACCCACTAACCCCCTCCAGCAATATCCTCTGCCACATCATCCCGAGCTGCTTCAGCCTCAAATTCTTCGGCCACCCATTTATCGGAATTTTGATGAGGACCTCGTGCACGTCGACAAACCCAATCTCGCGCATCCACTCTTTGATCTGCGGGCCATTGTCCACCTGACGGTTGGCGATGCGAGAGCCCGCCCGGAACTCCCTCACCCAGCGCGCCCAGCCGTAGTTGTCAGTTAGCGTGCCGTCGTCACAGTCGATCCCGACAGGGATTTCCTGAGACTCGAACCAGCCGCCGGGCCGGAGGTGGTCAAAGGCACGCTGGAGAATTTGTTTTTTCATGTCGGACCAGCAGCCGATGGTGACACGGGTGTGAATGAAATCGAATTCGGGAGGGTAACACCTGTATATATTAGTAACTTATTGTTGAGGTCTCAGTCTCGCCCGAAATGAGAAGTAGGACCATACCAATCTTCAGATCTGTGAACCCGCGAGGTGTGTTAGCATGCTGGCTAATACTAAAAGCCCGAAGGGGAGAGGGGGAAGCATACGAATCTTCCACGAAAAAATGAACATTTGGAGGAACAAAACCAGGTTGAATGGGCGATAGATCTGTCCCAATGATCTCGGCTTCGGGATACAAGTCACCCATTTCGATGGCCCAGAGGCCCGTTCCGGTAGCGATATCCAAGACCTTCCGAGGAGGGTTGGTGCGGGAGAAAGGGGCAAGGTGCAGCCGCCCGTCCATGGCTTCCTTCATGATCATGTACTGCTCTTCCGCGCGGTTATTTTCTGTGTCATCATTGGGGTAGAGGTAAGCTGGTCAAGCTATAATTAGTACGGTTTTTGAAGAGGACGGGCTGGCGAGTGGGATGATGGGGAAGGACACACAGCCGGCTCGGTAAGAGTGATACGTCCTCCCGAACTCGGTTTGGAAGGTGTTGATGCTTTCCGAGATGGATCTCGAGTCACTGGGAACCGTTAGCTAGGAAGGGCTGGGGAGTTAAACGCGCGGTTGACTAAGGACGTACTATGCATCGTACTCATCGGACTAGTTGTTGTGTGTTGTCAGTGGATTAAGCAAATACGACCTCTGGTCTTGAGGAGAGCGCACGGCCATGACCTACATCAGGCTCGATCCGTGCGGAATTATTTAGGTAGGACTCGAATGTAAATTCATAATTATCCAGTGTTTGATCTGTCGGACGTGAAGACATGCTGAGAAATGCTGCACGGAGCAGCTGTGGTGCTTCGTACGCTGATGGGGCCGATGTTAGTTGCGTGGAGGGCGAGGGAGCAAAGGTCGGCCACGACGACGAAAGATGACAATCACGGGAGAAGGAAGCAAGAAGGAAGAGAGTAAGTATTACAAGACGGGGGAAGCGGAAAAGTAGAAGAAGAAGGGAGTAAGAAAAAAGGGAGAGATCGGCCCGAGATGACCTTCAAAATTGGCTGGCCCCCTCTCCCAGGACCACGCGATGGGAACACAAAACCCGGCAGCTTGGGTCAAAGGTACCGATGCTTGCGGCTTTACGCTCGGGGTTTGCTTTGGGGAGCGAATGACCCGCCCCCCTTGGGGGACAGACGACCCGGGGACGTGGTGAACGGCCCTGGAGACCCAGCGGTCTGGGTGGAATGCCGAAGGTGGCAGCTTTGGGGGGATCACAACCCGCGCGGGCGGTCATTTCTCGACCCACACCCACCCAAACCACACACACCCCAGTGACACCACACAACTGATTCAACTGAAGAAGCCTGGACAGGGGGCGTTACATCCCTGTAACCCACACCCATAACCACGGGTCCATATTCCCGGCAGCTCGGATCGTCACATCAGAGTTCACGCGGGCTGCACGCGGTACGGTGCCGAGTCGGTCGACTTGTCGGTGGTTGGTGGTGGTTGAAGAGCTGCAGGAGTTGCCTCCGGGCTGTTGCATATTTCCGGCGAACCGAGCCAGTGGAGGCTAGCAAAAGGCCTCGCTGGAGCAAACCCCTCCTTTTTCTTTATTTCCTTTCCCGTTCTCTGAATGTGAGCACCTTGTCGCTAAGGGGAAGCGATGGAGAAATGGAACCTCAGGCTCCTGTTCAGGAGGAGGTCGGCCGTTCCTTGCGAGCATGGGTGGATCGTTGAGCTGCGTATTAATGGATGTACACTACACTACATGTGTGTATTGTCAGCACCAGAAGTCCGAGTGAATCCCAAGGAAATGGATGAGGGTCCGAGCAGGTCGGGTAAGGTGGTTTTTCTTTTTCTTCGGAGGCTCGCCGAGGGATCGGCACCTCTGAAGCCGTTCCAAGCCCATGGCGCCGCAATCTCGGCTCTTGACTTGTTGAGTTGCTTGCAGAGTCAATGGATTCCACTCTTCCAGGCCCGTTGATCCTTCATTTCAACCCTGAACAATTCCAACAACCGTGAAACACGGACGGCAAGGGAAAAGCTTACGGAGACACGACCGTGGTAGGGTTTTGGGGGAGGTCTAACACAACACAATAAAATCGATGGGGCTCAAGGACGTGCCTTCCAAACAATGGATTCCCACTAACTAACCGGCATCCGCTTGGCGACTTCCGTTTTGGGGGAATTTCAGCGCTCGGAGTTCTGTGGCCGGGTCGTGAGGAGCACTGTCCCACCAAATGGACCCCGACAAGCAGCGCGACTCCGTAGTGCAACATTCTTTGACAACGACAACAAGCGCCCAAGTAACCATGGAAGATAATTCGTTATCGGCTGCGTGTCTAGCACGAGTGTCGTGCTGTAGATGCAATACACAGCAGGTCTTGAACGCCGCCAAGGATGCGCTAGTTAAGCATCGAGCCCGTTTGCCATTTTTCGCATTGGCTCCTTCCGTCATCCAGCAACATGAAAGCAATTCCAGGTCCGGGATCATCAAATCTGATGAAAACTCCATAGTATCGCCCGGCCTGGGACCATAAACGCAATCAACGACGGGCCGTGTACTTGGATTTCACAAGGGAAGGAAATAGGATGTCCCCCTATCTTTTCATAACCAACCTCTTACGAACGTAGAGGCCTTCGCATAAACAGGTCCCTGTTGTACTGTAACCAAGCGTTGTTGTCGGCCCCGACACTGCGTTCCGCATGAGCACGGATCAGGGCCGGGAACCCCGAGCATTCCCCCGCGACCTGTTAAACCCGAAGTCCCTAGAGCCGCGACGAGAGGCCACGAGTGATTCGTGCACACCGAAAGGTTGCACCACAGGACGCCATGAGCCACAACGTTGAAGGGGGCGCTCAACACCGTTCACCGGCTGCCCGGATGTGGGGAAAGACGCAGCCACTGTCACCCTAGCAGGGAGAGGACCTCTCTTCTTCCGGTTCCGTGCATTTGTCTCTGGTCGAGAATGGCGGGATTTTCCAATGTTTGATGCCCTAATTTCTGTTTGCATTCGCCCACAAGTGAGGGGGAAAGGATGGGGCTGTCCACCGTCCCGGGACCGTGGCATTTTTTCTTTCTGGAAATCCATCACCACCTCAGCCGATGAGCCAAGAGCCAGTTGGCATTGCAGGAGAGGAAATATAGGTACCATAGTCACCTTCCTTTTCAGTCTGCCTCCGGCCAGCAGGTTCCGGTGTGATTTTTATGGCCGATAGGCCCAGGACATGTCAATTGTCAACCTCAAGGCACAGGAGGAATACTACATCCGGACTGCCGTAAAGCACTCAGGGGTGCCTTGTCAGTCCGTCACGGGCCGGAATTCACTCAAGATTCGAGCGGGTGATCCTCCCGCGCGGATCGCCGAGGCCGCTACCCGAAGGCTTGGGTGCACAACAGGCAGTGCCGATTAACGAAATTGATGGACTCCGTGTCATTTCGGTGAACTCAACGGCGAACGCCTCGCGACAGAGACTACACCGAAAAGCCACCGGTTTCGCCCAAAATAAACAAACCACTATGGCACACCAACAAGCCCCGAGTGAGATACCCCTCACTCCAATCGCCCACCTGGACCCTAACTCCGAATCCGAATCCGACTTCCTCCTCCAAGCCTACACCCGCCTCCGGCAGGCTACCACCACCACCTCTTCGACAGAGACGGCCAAATCAACCATCCCTATCCTCCCCTCCATCCAAACCATCACCACCGCTCTCTCCTCCCTCCCCACTCCATCCTCTCCTTCCTACCTCCAACCCCTAGGTCCCGCGGACACCCACGCGCACTTGCTCACGTCCATCCTACCCGCGCTCAACCACCAGGGCCTGTCATCACGTTACTTCGGCTTTGTCACGGGCGGTGTGTTGCCCGTAGCCGAGGCGGCCGACAATCTAGTGACTGCATTGGACCAGAACGTGCAGGTGCATTTTCCTGTGCCGGGTAGTGCGTCTACGCAAGTTGGAGGGTCTTCGGGAGCGGGGAAGGAGGAAAAGGAGAGATGGGTGCATTCGGTGTGTACGGCGGTGGAGGATGCGGCGTTGGGGATGTTGGTGTCCTTGTTGGAATTAGATCCTCATCACCCTGATCATGACCATGGTGAGGGAAAGGGAGATGATGATAGCAATCCCAACGAAAAGGAAGAATCAGCTACACCGTCCACCTCGCCACCTGCAAAGCAGCAACGGTGGCCCGGCAAGACCTTCACCACGGGCGCAACAGCAAGCAACATCCTCGGCCTCGCCTGCGGGCGCGAAGCCGTCGTAGCCGCACGAGCACGCGCACGATTTGCCCACCTCAAAAAGGGGGCTGACCCCAAAGCCTCTGTCGCCGAACTCGGCCTCCTCGCAGCCTGTCAACTCGCCGGCGTCTGGCACATTCAAGTGCTAACCAGCATGGGCCACTCCTCGCTCAGCAAAGCGGCCAGTGTGGTCGGACTGGGGCAGAACAGCGTCAAGGAGGTTGGGATGGCCGCGGAAGGGGAACCGTGGCGGCTGGATCTGGATGCGGTGGAGAGGGAGTTGGCAAGGGGTGAGGTGGAAGGGTGGGTCAGCATTGTGGTGGTGAGTGCTGGGGAGGTGAATACGGGGCGGTTTGCGACGAATGTTTTGGATATGCCGAAGTTGAGGAGTTTGGCGGATCGGTATGGTGCTTGGATACATGTTGATGGGGGTAGGTGTCTATTGTTGCTGTTTTTATGGCAGACTAACTATCTGCCTAATGGTCTTGTTGTAATGCTGATATTTTGGGGATCTTTAGCATTCGGCCTTTTCGCGCGGGCTCTACCCAAAACGGACGAGTTCCTAGGTCTACATGCGCAGGTTGCAGGGTTGGAACTGGCCGACAGCATTGCGGCGGACGGACACAAGCTTTTGAACGTGGTATGTCTGTCATGGATATATTTTCTGGGACTCCTGTTTTGGTTCTAACAATATCCCCCAGCCCTATGACAACGGCGTCTTCCTCTGCCGGGACGCCTCCATCCTCACGCAGGTCTGCAGCAACCCCAACGCCGCATACCTCGCGTCGTCCCCGGGCAGTAGCCCCAACGCCATCCTCAGCCCGCTCAACATCGGCCTCGAAAACTCCCGTCGTTTCCGCGCCCTACCGGTGTATGCCGTGCTCCTGAGCGAAGGTAGGCCAGGCATCTCCGCCATGCTGAGCCGTATGGCCCTCCTCGCGCGGGAGATTGCCGCGTATGTGCGCGACTCGGAACAATACGAATGGCTGCCCAGTGCGGAGGCGTCGTTGGAGAGCGTGTTTATTGTGGTGTTGTTCCGGGCGAAAGAGGATGCGCTGAACGAGGTGCTGGTGGATCGCATCAATGCGACGGGCAAGATGTTTGTGAGCGGGACGAAGTGGGATGGAAAGAAAGCGGTTCGTTTGGCCGTGGGGAGCTGGCGGGTCGATGTCGAGAGGGATGCGGCCGTGGTGAGAGAGGTGTTGACGGATATTGCGGAGGGCCGGTAGTGTGGTATCCTCCCACAGGTTTCCAACTGAAAATGCGTCCTCGCTCGGCTGTTGATCACAAAATCCGTACTTGTCGCACCTGATACCGAGACGTATCCGTCCATAGCCCATTCGCTCCCCATGTCGTCGACCGTACCTAACCAAACTTGCGGCTGCCGCCCTTGAACTCCTTCTCCGAGCCCTTCTTCCTCCCCTTCCCAATCAACTCCAAGTGCCCCGCGCGCTCGCCCAGCATCTGCTCGGTCCGGGCGACCATCCCCGCGGTGTACTTTTTCTGGATCTTGTCGGCCGTGCTCTTTGACTTTTTGACCTTGGCGACGCCGCTCTTTTTCGCTTGTTGTTTGCCGCCTGCCTTCCCGCCTTTCCCGCCCGGGTTAGGCTTGGGTGCCTTTTTTACCGCGCCCTGGGCCATGGTTGGTGGTCAATTGGGTCGGAGGTTGCAGGTGAAGATGGTTGCTGGGATGTTGCAGCCCGAAAATAATTTGGCCCAGTTTTCTGGGAGAGACATTATTTGCCGCTTTACACCGCCTGTATTTTACCGAATTTGTCACACTGTACCACGTAACTTTCACATCCTGGACCACCACCGTTCCTTCCTCCGTTCTCTCCCACAACACCAGCCCTTTATCAACAGGCTCTGCGCAGCTCCTTCCAACGCCCCCCCAATTAGCAGCTCCCAAACCGCTGAATAGCGCAGTTGGGGGGGCATGGGCAACACGTTGCCCTCTAGTCTCGCCCGCCAGGTTCGATTCCTGTCTGGGGCGCCCGCAGCAAAACCTGTTATGGGTTTTCGTAGCTGTTTCACTCGTCCTCCTTAGAGGGACTCGAGTGGGCAGTGAGCTTTTTGGGTTTATTTTTCTTTTTGGTTTCTTTTCCAGTTTGCCCTCTCTCATTCATCGCCCCAATTCCCCGATATCCCACGGGGTAGTTGGTTCTCGTGCATACATCTTAGTCGCATGCGTAAAGACAAACCCAAACCCTGACCTGATGTTTCTTATAAGTTTGACCACTCCCAACGACTGCTTGTCTCATTGAGAAAATACTGCTGGAAATGCAGACTAATTGAGACAACCATGGGCAAATTCAAGTAGCATCATAGGACGGACTACTTTGTTATTTGCGCAGCCCGACAAAACGCGGCAGCTCCCCAACTAAGACAACGTTACTTCGTGAAGAACAACCTCCATGCTGCTGCAAGTGTACACTAGGATATTCCAACAAACCGAATCCGGATGCAAGAGATCACGTTCCGGAGAGTGCGGTCTGCACAATGCCACCCCGAAACCATTCTCTCGGTGCTTGTCCCAGGTGTTGCTCCGACATTCCTCGGGCGTTGGAAGTCAATTCGTCAACAGCCCGGAGTCAACTCCAGCCTCGCACACCAATCAAGTCCTCATCCCCCCCCCTCCCCGATCCAATCTCACTGCTTGCATGGACTTTGTGCGCCCCAGCTCCCACTCCCTTGGATCGATCCCCCACTTAAGTGAGGACATCGACCGGTCGGTTGGCCAGCGGCTCGGCAAACATTCCGTCTTTCCCAGGGCCGTTGGACCACCCGGATTGGTGGGACGTTTCCATCTTTTTGATCCCACTGCTCTGGGTTCCAGCCCTACCGCCTCTCTCCCTCCCGTGACTGGAATGGTTGTTGGTTGGTCAGACTTGGCTCTGATTCGGGAAGGTGGCTTGAAAGGGGGGGGGGGGGGGGCTTCCCGGGTCTTTGGTCCTGGGTTTGGTTGGGTGTGACGAGGGGGTGGGTGTAACGAGTACGTACACTGTTGGCAAACATGGTGTTGGTTAATTGGAAGGGGGGACAATATCATTGTTGTTGAAGACGTCGGCCGTAGACCGAAGCCGGAGCGGGAGAGTTGGGAAGCTGTACCTGGAGGAGAAGGTACCCGTGATTGACACCGAGTAGGTTTATTTGTAGGTTCACGTAGCGAGTAGCAATCATATAATTCACGGATGTGAGCAATATCTAAGTTACAGCCAGAGACCCTGTCGAAATACGAAGGGTAAAAAGTCCCGAAGGAAAAGTGTGTAAAACTACCAAGCAAAAGCAAGATCAACGCCATCGTGAAACTCATCTCACAACTCATCGCCGACCTTGTGATAACCCCCAACAGCAATCCCATAATAAAACTCATTGCAAAATTCATAATAAACCCGATCGTCCATCCCATTGTTAATCCCATTGCCCAAGCCATCGTCTAAGCCATCGGAAAACTCATTGCAAAACTCAACGCCAAACTCATCGTCAACCCCAATGTGAACTTTATGATCAAGCTCATTGCCAAACTCATGGCTAACCCCAAAGAAACTATATAATCCACTCTAATGGAAAGCCCATTGAAAAACCCCTTGTATAGTCGATTGTATAACCCGTTGTTGAACCCATCGCAAACCCCATCGCAGAACTCACCACAACCCCCTCTCAAATCAAAACCCCCTCCCCCTCCTCTTCCAAACCCCCCTCCTCCTCCTCACTCCATTCCACCTGCGCAGCCGCCTCCTCCGCCTTCCGCTGCACCTCCGCCAGCCCACTCAACTCCGCCACATAATCCCGGCTCGCCAGCGCCCTCTTCACAAACTCCCACCCTTCCTCACGATACGCCGAAACAATCGGCCGGCTGCAGGCGCTGCACTGCGGGTACGACCGGCCGTGGATGACCATGTTCTGGAAGCTGGCTAGGAAGCCGCGGATCTGGTGGGGGACGAGACCGAGTGGGTGGTCCGGCGGGTCGCGGTCGGCGTGTTGTTGCGTGCTGCCGGCGGTGGTGTGCGGGGTGGGGGCGGGCGCGTGGTGTTTTTGTGGGTGTTGGAGGATGCTGGTTAGGAGCTCGACGAGGAGGGCCGAGGCGATGGCTGCTACGCCGGGGCGGGTCACGGTGCATTGTTGGTCGAGGGTTTGGTCTTTCATGGACTGTGGGTAGGTGGGCGTAGGTGTTAGCTTTGGTTGGTTTGTCACTGTTAGCTTGTCAATAGGTAGAACTTACATCTGCAGCAACGACAACATCGTTGCAAAAGTAACAACCCAGTGTATCCTCGGTGCCGTCTTCCGGTGCTGCACCATGGCGCATGACCACATATGTATCAAATCCCAGCGCCGCGTTCATGACGATCTTGTTTGAGGCCTTGCCCATAAGTGTCGGCAGCCACCTCGACTCACGGGTATCCATGAGGAGAAAGATGACGTCGTGGTCATCCACAAGCTTCTGCAGCTTGTCGAAGTCTGCCTTTACCTTCTGCTCGTCCAAGACGGGATGGCCCAGCATCGGCACCGAGAGGACATGGCCCTCTGCTTCCACGCCCGGGTAGATCTCTTTGAGAGCCTCGGCGGCACGAAGGGCCTTGGGCTTCCCTCCATTGGCGCAGTCGTCAAAGAGAAACAGCGGCTGGCGCACAGGATTTGAATAAGAGACCGAACCGTAGTCGACAAATGTGATCTTCCGCACGCCCCAGCCCATGAGGTTCCTGGAAACGTAGCTCCCGAGGGTCCCCGCGCCGAGCAAGAGACACTTTGTGCCTTTGATGGTGTCCAGGTCGAGGTTCGGAGCCAGACGCCACTTCATGAGTTTGAGGTTGAGGTCAACTGCCTGGTCAGCCAGGCGTGTGGGGTCCATGTACTCGTTGAGATTTGCCAGACGCGCCTTGAGCTTCCCACTCGGGTCTCGCTCCCAGCCGGTAACATTGGGCATCTTGGTGGCAACCTCAGTGCTGTCGGAGTCGGTGGCTAGCGGGAGGACAATGCTGCGGGCCTCGTGTCTCCTGGCCTGAGTGTCGCGGTAACATAGGATCTGGACTTTGTTGAGGCGGTATCTTTGCTTGATAAGAACCAGGAGATTTCGCAGCGGCCATGAGGGCGAGTCGGCGTAGTTAGATGGATCCACGAAGGCGACATATTGGTCTTTTTCGGCGACGCCCGTGAAGAACCCATTCTCAAAATCCCGGAGCGCCCCGATCTGCCAACGATACCCAATATCCTCGACCTCGTCGTCCGCCTGGAGCTTTGAGGGGCTGCTGGCTCCATAAACCTTCTTGGCGAGAAAAAAGCCGTGCTCGCCTTCCGTACTGACCACGTACCGCCAGGTCCCGACCGCATCCACCAGCGCAGTGCTTTCTGATGAGGTGAAGTGTCCAGTTGATCCCTGTTGCTTCCAGGTGGACTCGGAGTGAAGTGCGGGGAAGGCAAACCAATAAGTGAATCGGTATTTCTTGAGATCCGCATATGAAAGAATGGCGAATGATGAAAGGAGTGAAGGCACTGAGTAAATTGTGCCATCCTGAATGGCTTCCCAAATCTGTTCAAAGTGTTAACAGCTAGCACAGCGCATGTTTCCACATGACAAAACAGCGAGTTAGGTAGATGGGTAAAAGTGTTAAAGTGACAGTTTGTGAATCAGGAGGCACCTACCTGGCGACCAGCATCTGTGATCATAGCACTCTTGTCGGTGTTCTTGAACTCCTCGATGGTATTGACGTTCTTGATGTAGCCCTTGGCGCGGCTCATCCCCGCGGGCACACTGTATCATCCCAAGTCAACAACACCGCTGCACCGGATACCCGGAACCGAATTCACGGGATCGGTCTGAACTTACTCCCGGTTTGTGAGCGCGTTGCCGAGAATCTGCACCCTCGCACCTGCGTCTTGCCCCGCCTGCGGGCGGGGTTCATAAAGGCCTGTTACCGACCGCGCCGAGGAATCGAGTTTATCGTGTTCAAGTTTAGAGGAAAAGAGAGCAGAATAAAACGGCAGCTCAATCTCCGAAGAGAAAGGCACATATTTGAGACCGGACATCACGATGATTATGTGCGCGGATGTGGATCGTTGTGATGGGCTTGTCGGTTTTTGTTGTGGTTGTTGCGAGTTGAATGTGGTTTGGAATGGAAGTTGTGGGAAAGTTTGGCGTAAGGTAGTTAGGGTGAGGGGGGGGGAGATATAGTTTGGGGACTGCAAGATGATATGGGCAACGTCATGCGAGACGAAGACTTCGATATTCACGGAAAGGGACGCGGTGTTATGTTCAAAAATATAGCTCCAAGACCAGTTGTTCAAGGAGGATTAATCAGAAGCATGAGAGGTTGCGGATCAGAGAGCAAAAGATGTTGACAGTTGTGTGGGACTTTGCGCTACTGGTCAGCTGTTGTCTGCTTGGATGACCAATATGTGTCACAGGATCCATTCTCAGATCGAGGTTCTTGGTGTTGGGAGCAAGGCAGCCGTGCCGCCTCCTCGGGATGTTAGTGGGGGAACCGCCTGTGCCCCGCACTTGGCCTTGAACACGCACAGTCACTTTAATCAGCTTGGTCCTCGGGCAGAGATAGCGGCAACAACTTGAGCCCAGAAATAATTAACCAAAAGAGAAGCGACGTAATGGTTGCCTCAAGCCTTTAATTTTGGTGAAGTTTGCCCACTGAGACGGCTTCTACCAGCGGTGATCTTGAGCTTTATGTTTGCATTCTCTAACATGAGTAGGCGAGTTTAAAGCTGAATGTTAAAGAAACCATGCAAGATGCCCCTCGCGCTGGGCTTTCCGCTTTTGACGCGTAAATTGCTGCAGGAACGCGTTGGGCTTCATCCACTGATTTAATTTTGGCATGTGTCTTTTTTGTCTTTCTTTCTTTTTTTTTTTTTGCCCGACAGTCGCTTGCTCATGAAAGCCGCAGATTACCTGTTGCATCTGAACGTTCTTTGGACTATTCTGTAAAATACAGCCAAGGCATAAAATTTGGCATAGCAAGCAAGGGGCATAATCAGCCATGTTTATCGGCATTTGCGGCAGTACATTCCCCTTCTAACTTTCCCTTTTCTTGTACTCCATTTCCAGAGTTGACAAGTTTATGCTAGGTATTTGCGCGGGAAAGCGGACAATCGCCCGGTACTTGGTGGCCCATCATGGTTTCACCCAGCTTTACCTCGAGCCGAGTGCCTACACCGCGACATACGTCCAAATCCCTAGCGAGGAAAACAACTCCCAAAGCAAGGACGGCGTCAGCACCCCAGAGAGCACCCCAAACAACACCCCCCAGGACACGACCCCTCCACAACACACCTTTTCCACCCCCGAGGCCCTTCTAGAATTTGTCACCGCGCACTGGAATAAGCGCTGGGTGACCACCGCCCTCCCATCGGAGGCCGTCCTCGACCTCTACGCCCGCCGGCCCTTCTTCCTCCTCATCAGCGTCGATGCGCCCTTGACCGTCCGCTGGCAGCGCTATCTCATCCGGCGCAACGCAGGCGAAGGATACCTAGCCTCCGTCTCTCCCTTCCCGACGAACCTCCCCGGCACGCCACCCACCCGGTTCGTCGTCGACAGCTTCGAACGCTTTGCGGCCCTCTCCGACCAGCAACTCTTCGACCCCTCCAAAGGTGCCCACCCCCTCCTCTCGCGCGCCTCCATCCGCCTCCTCAACACCTCCCCCTCCCTCGCCGACCTCTACGCCACCCTCGGCAAGCTCGACCTGCTCGACCCCAACCGCCTGCGCCCCTCCTGGGACACCTATTTCATGGCTCTCGCCTCGCTCGCCGCGCAGCGCAGCAACTGCATGAAGCGGCGCGTGGGGTGTGTAGTAGTGCGCGACGGACGGGTGGTGTCGACGGGGTACAACGGCACGCCGCGCGGGTTGCGGAACTGTGGGGATGGTGGGTGTGGGCGGTGTAATGCGGGCGGGACGGGGTCGGGACATGGGCTGGCGACGTGTTTGTGTATTCATGCGGAGGAGAATGCGTTGTTAGAGGCGGGGAGGGAGAGGTTGAGGCAGGGCGCGGTGTTGTATTGTGATACGTGCCCGTGCTTGACGTGTAGTATCAAGATTGTGCAGGTTGGGGTGGAGGAGGTGGTGTATAATCAGGGGTATAGTATGGATGATCAGACCGCGGCGGTGTTCCAGGAGGCGGGGGTGCGGTTGAGGCAGTTTGTCCCGGTGAGTTCATTCCTCTTCATTCTTTTCCTAACGGCATTTCTCATCGTCACTAATACAATACAGCCCGCCAATGGTCTCATCCACCTCGAAAAGCCAGAACTCTACACCTAACAGGTCAAGTTAAAAGGTCAACTATAGCTTCCGAGTCCCTGTCATCAAGAATAACGAGACCCGTAACAAATACGATTCTTGCTACGGGACAAGGTCTTCCTGTATCTCGTCTGCGAGACTAAGCCAACAAACTAGATCCCGTGTGCTTCGAAGTGGCCGTACGATGAGGATCAGTTTTAGGACCCTATAAGGCGTAAATACCGGCTAGTGATCCAAAGGCGGGATTTAAACCTTCCTCGACTGTGTAACCCACCGGTCACTACATCCATAACACCGACGGCCCATTCCATCTGCACAACCGTTGTACTCGGTAGTTGGCGCCCCGTTGCAGCTCCGCCGCATTACACATGCCAGCCGTGTTACATCTGTACGTTGTTTACAACGTCCACCATGGCTGTCGAATCGTGGTATTAAACCGAAAGCAAGAAGAAAAGAAAGGAAACCCTAGCAAAAAAGAAAAAAAAAAAAAAAAAACGTAAATCAGGCCAAGAATATACCCCCCACTTCACCTCCCCATCACTATGGACTTAATCGAGAAACAGGGTCCAACGCCAAGCAGCCAAGAGATCCTGCTAAAAGCAAAAGCCGAAAGCGGCGATTTTTTCCAAGCGATCGATCAATAATTCATGAACTGCCAATGGCCCTACCCCAGATTTTCGCCCAGGTTTTTTCTTGGCGGGTTGTCGCCGGGCGTTAGCAAAAGACTCGAGTTGGCTTCAGACTAGAAAGTGACAAACAACTTGCGAGTGAAATAAATGCCAAAGGCCGACCGATTGCGGTATTTTACGGAGTGTGGTATTCCCGGAGTGTTAGTGCCGCGGAAAAGCGAGAAAGCGAGTAATATTCTTTCATCCTGCAGCTCCGCCGAGTCCGAGGAAACGCCGCGGCATCTGAATAATATGCCGATTGATCCCCGGCCGGGTTTTGCAGCGAGATCAATTGGGATTGACTCTTTGGGAATGGCACAGTTTCAAAAGATACATCGAGTCAGGGAAATGGCAAGGTTTTTGATCAGTGAAGGTATCAAGTTGTATTAGAAAAGTGAAATGTATAGTAAAATCAGCTGGCCGAGACACTCGTGTATATGGTTGATGAGGTCTGGCCTATGCTGCGTGAAAATATCTCCGGGTTGAGATACAAACGGGGTTGCTGGGACCTGATGAGTGGACGCAGTGCCGACATCGACGCGGCAAGTTGCAGCAGCACCCCTTACATATCTGTACCCATCCGTTCCAATTGTCCCAAAGCAGGTGACTCTTCCAAGCCGCAAGGCTGATTCAATGGTGGCGGACATCGACAGAAGGGTTTGTGAGGAGCTGTTGCGAGAAAATGCGCGAACAAGTTGTCGATGTGGTGATTGTTGTCGCAACTCCACCCGTCGATCCAGGTCTGGAAGCACGCCGCTTTGTTGTCGTCAAACCCGCCTTTCTTCCTTCCTTCCCTTGAGAACCCTCCCGCCGAGCAGGCCAGGGAACCCTCCAAACAGCGCTTTCAGCCTCCCAGAACAAAGCGCCCGCCCCCATCCCACGACAAATCATTACTTCATTGCCTGATCCCGGACTAGCCGGCCCACCTCCCCATGTCTTCCATCCTAACTATCTTTCGGCGAATTAAGAGGCTGATGTGACATGGAGTAACAAATCCCCGTCGAGATTTAGACCTGCGATTGTCTCTTCTCACGGCGGGCGAGCGCCTTCTTGTAGATGAAGAGCGACAGAAGACCGACGGCGACGACAAAGACGACGCAGAAGACGACCATGACACCCGCGTTCTTGGCGGGCCAGTCGGTGCCGCGCTTGGCGAGCTGGGTGAAGGAGTCGCGAGCGACAACGGGAAGGCTGATGGCGGCCATTGCAACGGTATTTGCTGTCGGTTTGATCTGAATTAGCAACTGGAATTCTGGCAATTGAAGCTTTCGGTCAAAGAAGAATTGATCGGATCAATCGAGGAAATGGGCAAATGACAATGGCTTTGTATGCCTGGGAGCAAAGCTAGCTGATTTTGGTGATTGGCCGCACAGACGCTAGGGATGAAAGGTTTCGGGGAGGTTGGGCGTGTGCTGCGCTGCAGGTCCCTGCAGCGCAACAATCCCGGCTGGAAGCGGCATCCTTGGCATCCGTCATGTCGCTGAAGCTTCGGTTCTCGGCTGGCCGAGAGATCCGGCAGGGCGCTGGAAAATGGTGTTTGATGCGAAGGAACCTCTGAAAACCACCTCGAGATGGACCAATTGATTAGGAGAAATATGCTTACATTCTGCTTTCGCGGTTTGATTGCGGAGAGGGTGATGGAAGGGGATGAAGATAGCTTTCACGAGAGCGGCGCGAACGCGGTACTCGAGACGTTGGATGGGTGACGAGAAGACGGGGTGAACAACACAAGACGTTGGATGGAATTGAAGGACGACGGGGCCAATTGGGATCGGAATTGGGCGACACAAGTGTCCGTTCAGGCGTGAAGGTCAAGTGAGGTTGGAGAGGGAAGGGAAATGGAAGCAAAGAGACGAGAGCGCGGGTGGGAAGACGAGAAACAAAATAACTCCTGTGGGTCCATCGGCAGAAACAAGAAAGCTTGGCCGGGCTGGCGGCACGGGCAGGGCTTTTCTGCCACTGCGCGAATTTCGAGATCAGACCGCCCCCGACAGGAAGCTTGGGGCAGGCGGTGGGAGAGTGGGGGGCTCGCCTCGGCTGTGATGGTGAACTTTCAGCACCCCAGGCGTTCTCGGTCAGCAGCACGACTCGCAAGGTTTCAACGGCCTGCAGCCTGCGAACATGCATGAACGCTCCATCAACTACCGGGCTAGAGTCCTGCACAATGATGAACGGGCATCCCGTCTGCGTGCAATGGGCAGAAAAATGACGCTTCCCCCAGGCTTTTCCACTTGAATTGGGGTTCGTTCCATGGAGAGGTCAATTCTTTCACCAACCCCCATCCATGGATGGGTGTCAGCAAGTGAGCTCCGGGATTGGGAGCAAGCGCGGGTGACCTTGATTCCCATTCCAGGCTAGCCTGTCGCCACATTGTGGGGACGATACCTGGTATCGGACAAAAAAGGCCCGTGAAATGAGCGAAAGAAGGGCGCCCTTGCACGGAATCACTGATCACTCTGGGGCCAATTCCGAGCTCTCTCACACGGCAACCAAATTCCCCGGGTGCTTGGATCAACCACACACCTCGCGCTTCGCGCTTGGGGCCTCGTCGCGCCTGTTGTCGCTGTCCTTGAGGCGTTGGCCGGGCAGGCAGACAGTCTCAATCACCTCAGCATGGCAAGCATATGTTCCTTTCCAGGTAGCGGTGGTACGGATTACCGTTACCAGCATGCAGATGTCATGCGGCCATGGGAGGACGAACAAGATGAGAGAAAAAAGAAAGAGTAAAAAAAACGCTGCTGCAGAAGCATCCGTCGTCGGCCCCGCGTTTTGAAGCTCGCTCGGTGTGAGCGTGACACAACCTGCGAGACAATATGGCGATGATCCTCAAGGGTGAACGAAAAGAGCCCGAAACACCCCATGGGGATTTTCCGTACGTTAGGGTTGTTCTTGGCCCAGTATGGGACAACACCCCAACCGATGGGAACCACAGTCACGACGACCTGGCGGTGCCTGTCGCGTAAATGCAGCGGCCGACGAGACGAGTTTCATCAATTCTTTCAAGAAAAAACCTCGAGACAAAAACAGTTATTTCCGATCACTCCACTGGAGCTCCATATATTTCTCACCTCCCGCGCTCCAGTCAGAGCATGCCGTGATTCCCGATTGAGACGACCATCTTCTCATGTGGAGCCCACACGCGCGTTCCTGGGGGCGCGAAAAGGGAATAGCAGGGTGACTTTGGATGTCTTTGACAGCTGTGCTGGTGTCATAATATCGCGGTTATCGCCCAGGTTTCAGCTCGCAGAGAAACAATTTACTAGGGTAGGGTTTGTTTTTCCAAAGAACAATCAGGCTGATGACACAGCGAGAAATAAGGAAGACGTGTATAAGAGAGCTACAAAAAACCGCTCAAGTACATCTGGATATCCTTAAGGAGTTTGACGATACCGCGGGCCACTTTAATGAGTTACCCAACGACCAAACTCATGACCGTTCCGCCGTCCAACCCCGTTCTAATCTACGACTACAAGTACACAATTGCGCGCGACGGACCGAGAACCCACTGGTGATTATCTTGTAACAAAAATGAAGATCGAGAGCACAGCATGCTGATAATGGTTTATTTATTGGGGTTCTGCACATCATCGATAGATGCTATGAGAACCCAAGATATCGCACTTTGCAAAAGACACAAATGACTGCGCTCAAGCCAAAAGAACCGGCCGACTGACCGACCAGATCAAACCGATCGATCAACCGGCCTTTCTTCCCTCCCACACAACGCCACGATGCATGCGGCATTGATATCTTCCCTTCCTCTTCTTTCCTTCCTCCCATCATCCAGTCCATGCCCCCACCGACATCCCATCGTCACCATCTCCACCGTTCCCCCAACCAAAAACCCCCCGGCTCAAAAAAAAAAAAACCGCTTAGCAAGAAATAGGCGACGGGCCCGGAGCAGTGTACGGCTTGCCATCATTATCCGGGGCACCAGTCGAGCCATAAATGCTAGTAAGAATAGCAGGCTCATCAGCAGAGTAAGCTCCCGGGAAGCTGACAGTCTGGGAGGGGCTGGTCGAGCCGCCACCGGAGAGGTTGATCTGGGCGCAGGACTGGTAGAACTGGGCCTGACCGGGCTTGCTGGCGGAGTGCAGGGCGAGGACCTCGACGCGGAGCAGGTACTGGCCGTCGGCGACGCAGGAGGGGAGGTTGAAGTAGACCCAGCCGTTGTTGGCGAGAAGGTTGTCGACGCCCCAGGTGCGGCTGCCGGTGTCGAAGGTGTCTTCCCAGATCTTGAACCTGTGGTGGTATATTGTGTTAGATGAGAGGTTTGGGTAAGGGCTAAGGTGAGAATAACGGTAGGGGTACGAGAATAGAACAAGACATACCACTTAAGACCCGACTTGTCCGAGCTGGCGGCGTTGTCCACCTTAGCCAAGTAAGCCATGACGGGGCCCTTGTGGGACTTAGCGATCGGGTTGTCCTCGTCGCCGGGGAACTGCTCGCCGCCGATGACGTGCTGGTACCAGGCGCCGATCTTGTCGCCGGCCTTGACCTCGAGCACGGTCTGGGAGGTCGAGCCGGACTGGCCGCAGATCATGTCGGAGCTGGTGACGTCCTGCACGGGGTTGTTGTTGTTGGGGGCCCGCAGCGCGGTCAGCGAGCCCTGGTCGGCGCCGTTGACCGACACCTTTTGGAAGATGGCGTGGCCCTCGACCGAGACGGCCGCGGCCAGGAGAGACGAGAGGACGGAGAACTTCATGGTGGGCGGTTCTCTGTTGTGTGTGGGTGGTAGAAACGGTGTGTTTGTTGGGAGTGGTGGTGACAAAGACGGACCATCAAGGGGGGGGGTGTTCGAGATGGAGGACCTGGCGGGATATTTATACACACGAAAGGGGGGGGCTACCTACCCCGGCAACCCCCAGTTACGATCAACTACTAGTAACATCCACAACTACAACATGGGCAGATGGGGAGACATGGGAGAGGGAAGAAAAAAGGGGGGCAAGGCATTTGATGCGCGGCATGGCATGCGACGCCCCGGCACCCACGCACTCACATTTCGGCTGATGGGCCCGAGATGGCACCGAGTGTCTGTCACTCTCTAAGGCATCCAGAACACTACCAAGACCGGCACGCATATTAGAACATGACGGTATCCTTGATCTTGCGAGCCATCGTGACAAATGTGGGCGGGGGGGGACGGCTCGAGACGACCGACCCGCAGGCCCCACGATTCGACGCCGACTTCACGGCTTCCACGACTCCACAAGAATGAAGCAGTGACACTGGGCTGCGGTCCCGGAGGCCAGTTGCGTAACCCGTGTTGTTGGTGAGCGGGGGAGTCCCCAGGTTTCTTGGTGCAGAAATGGGGGGGGAGGTAATATATTCAGATAGACTGCAAGTGGATATTGCGTCTGGGGGACGGGAGGATTGCGGTGGAATGAGAGGCTCTCAACATCTCCCAAGGCGTGTTGGGCGGCAGCAAAAAATAGCGTGCGAATGTACCCCATGCTAGCAATGCCGCCCGCGCCCAGCCTCGACAGATATTAGGCAGTTTCTAGTTGTCCTGGCAGTGGACGACCCCCTGGCTAGGGGCGGGTAATGCGAACCCAAAAACGCCCCAAAACAGCACTTCCCCGGAAGCTTTCCCAATTGAGCCGGCTGGGGAACGGCACCCATCCTCGCCAACCTTCCCGGAGTGGTGGGCTGAGATGTCGATCCGATGTCGAAATACCATGCCGTCCAACCCGTTTGGCCGGCTGGCGGGCTCCGTCGAGGGGGGCACTGGACGGGTTGGCGGGCTGGTTGCTTCGGGAGGCCGAGAGGAGCCTGGCGCCAAACGTGGACGGCGGCTCGGGAACAACGCAGGAAACCTGGTGAACATCACGCATATCATCCACAATATCAGGGTGGTTCAAGGTGGACACTGGTGGGCAGCGAGCATGACAGGCCGGACGAGTCTGGGGGCGGGAGACCCGGCGTCGCATTGATGAGGAATAAGCGAAGAGGAGGATGCTGAAAACCCGGAACTCAGAGGCCGTGCCCTGACGCCCACAACCCCCCCTAGTGAAAATCAGTTTCCTCATCGAGGTCGATCTGGGTGCCGGTGATCATGTTTCCAAAATGTTCCACCGCTTCTTCGAAGGACGAGGGCGCCGACAGCGTGGCAGCGTGGCAGGGCTCGGCCCGGATACCGGAGGGAACGTCGCCGGCCAAGGCGTGGAAACGCCGATGCGCCGGTGTTTAATAACATGCAGGTCGTTGAGCCATCATGAGTGTCGATGTGATGAGATGCCCGAAGCGGGATGCGATGTCGCGCGACGGGTAGCCTGACTTCGTACTACAGTACCGGAGGTATAATGTGCAGTCTAGCGTCTGCCGACAGCGCCTACACGGTAGTCGTGCGCCACACAGTAACGTCGGACCATGGTTGCGGGATCGCACTGAATAGTTAAAGTTTCGAGTCCAAGCTAGCCTTCATCCAGCTGGGAGCTTTCTCTGGTCGAGAGGCTCCCGTCGCATTACTCTCCACATGAAGAAATGCACAATTTACAGTATGGCCTGGCTTTGAACCTGGGATCCTGGGATCCTGGGGTTGGTGTGGTGGATTCTCAGAATGGAAGGTTTGGAAAAGGAATGGAAGCACCAGCTTCCACGCCCGGTAAGGAAGTGATCAGTTAGGAGGGCACTTGGGGCATCAAGCAAGAAGAGCATGCACGCATTGAGTTATCGCATGATCATGTACCGTGTAGATGAAATGCCCTGATATGCGCATAGCGGAGCAAAGCACCAAGCTCGACAAGCTTGGCAACCAATCAAACCGCATTATTTGTCAGAGCAAGCTGGTCTGTGCACCCCCTGCGGCGTCGATTCAACGAAGCTCCATACGGATTGGAAACTCAACGACCTGAGTTTAGCCCCCCCCCCTCCTCCCAAGCCGGGCCAGCCATTGTGACGCCGCCGAAACGATTTGACGCCGCCCATTGCCCGACGCTGCTCGCAACCATGACGAGCAAGCTGGCCCCCTTCCTCATGCGGACCGCTGTCCGGTCGGCAAGCCGGGCTGCGCGGCCACTTGCGCCCCAAACCCGCGCATTCTCGCTGTCGATGCGGAAACAGAGCGACACCCTCATGGTGGTGAGTTTAGTCCGAACTACTCTGGGGGACGGGTACACAGACTGGCGGGAGTGTGGCGGGAGAGCTGAGGGAAACAAAGACAAAAAAACAAGAGAGTAAAAGTTGACCTAAGATATCTCCCCCTCCTTGGAACAGCATCGCAATACACCCGACAACAACCCCGACATCCCGTTCAAGTTCACCGAGCAGAATGAGGCCATCATCACCGAGGTCCTCAAGCGCTACCCGCCGCAGTACAAGAAGGCCGCCGTCATGCCGCTTCTCGACCTCGGCCAGCGCCAGCACGGCTTCACCAGCATCAGCGTCATGAACGAGGTCGCCCGCATCCTCGAGATGCCCCCGATGCGCGTGTACGAGGTCGCCTCGTTCTACACCATGTACAACCGCACACCCGTGGGCAAGTTCCACGTCCAGGCTTGCACGACGGTACGAATCTTTTTTCCTGTTTTAAGTTACACTGCTCTACATGGGACTGGTAAACGGAGGAGCCGGAAGAGAGAAGAGATAGGGAGATACAGATTTCGGGACAGCAGAGAAGCAAGCATAACGATCCCAAACAACCACTGACTCTCCCCCCAGACACCCTGCCAACTCGGCGGCTGCGGCAGCGACGCCATCGTCAAAGCCATCAAAGAGCACCTGGGCATCAAACAAGGCGAGACCACAAAGGACGGCCTCTTCACCTTCATCGAAGTAGAATGCCTGGGCGCCTGCGTCAACGCCCCCATGGTGCAGATCAACGACGACTACTACGAGGACCTTACCCCGGAGACCACCAAGTCGCTGCTGACGGCGCTCAAGGAGAGCGTGACAGCCGTGGGCAAGTCTAAGGCTGGCGCAGCGGCGGTGCCGAAGCCGGGACCGCTGAGTGGAAGGGATACGTGCGAGAATAGTGCGGGCGTGACGAATTTGACGAGTGAGCCGTGGGGGGTGGAGAAGACGAGGAGTGATTTGTAGAGTAGGGTCGTAGGAGTAGTAGTACCATAGGTACATAGTATTGCTACTACTGCGGAACCGGAATGGAGAAGGGAAGGAAAAGGAAAGCAAATAAGAACCAAGATGACAAAGTAACGCTATAGCGGGGACATAAACTCGCGGGGTGATCTACAAAAACGAAACCCTCTTTACCTGTCTCCCTTACCCGTGTACCATACATAGACTCTGTATTTGCGCGCGCAACAATAGCAGCTCGCGGCGCCGGGACCTGGTGCGCAAGTGAACAACAACAAACCCGACGGCCCAACACCGCCCCCCATGACACAACGAACGGGCCGAATACTATGTACGCTACGTCTCCCGCTTTTGACAAGCAGACTGTGAGGTAAGCAATGAACGAACGACAACGCAGACAGACAAAAAGGTAAGCATGTTGCGACTACCACCCACCCAACAACAACCCAACGCAACCCGCCCCCTAGGCAAGGCAGGCCATCAAGTAGACAAAATAGATTCTTTCTCGATTCGATTCCTTGACTATTCAAACAAACCCATCCCCGCCTAACATTTTATTTTTTCTTTCGTCATCATTTTGCTTGTCCATATACCAAGTTACCATACCATACCTACCATACCATACCAAAAAAGAAAGCAAGAAAGTAAATCAGAACAAATCAAAGTAATCCAAAACCCCTCTCTTCCATTTATTTCGGTTCTCTTTGACTGGCTGTTCCCGTCGCCTTCGGCCTTTCCTCATCCGCGCATCCATATTAGCCAGGCCCGATTTCCCCACACGTCTTGTCGTAACAAGCCCGCCTGCGCCAAGGTTGCGCATCATCTCTATTTGCACCGTCGCTAAGGGTGAATAGAATAGAGGGGGGTAGACGAGGAAGGCTTGTGTTGGAGTGATGGGGGAGAGCCAGATAAGACGAGGCAAAAATGAAAAAAAAACACAAGCAACCGAAAAACGAACAAAGAGATCCAAAAAAGATCAACCCAACCGCAAAACCCACCCATCCCCCAACCGCCTTCCACCCTCCCCCAACCCCCCAAACACAACCAACCCATTCTCCTCCAACATCGCCGCACTCGCCACCCACCCCCTCGCCCCCGGTCCCTCCGCCGACTCATCATCCTCTTCATCATGCGGGCCCGCCTCCACCCGCGTCCACGTCAGGCCCAGGTCAACAGCGTTGATCGTTGCGTTAGTCCCAATAGTACCAGTGGTAGCGGCAGTGGAGGTAGAAGTAGCGGTAGAGCCAGCAGCGGTAGAAGCAGAGGGCGCATAACTAGTATTAGTCGTAGTGCTAGCAGTAGCCACAGAAGTGGCCGTGCCGGGTCGGGAATTGAGACTGCCGCTGCGGACGGTGCGGACCACGGAGAAGGCGGTGTCGGCTACGCTGGCGAGGGAGAAGCCTTCTGAGGGGACTTGGAGGGCCCAGATGTCGTCCCAGAACTGGGCGCCGTTAGTAGTGGTAGTACCAGCGGCAGCAGGGGAAGATGGTTCGCGTGCGCCGAAGAGGAGGACGAGGTATTCGCGCCCGCCGCCGACGCTGACGGCTTGGAAACCGGCTACGCTGCGGGCGCCGGGCCAGTCGATGGTGTTGTTACCGGGTGTTGCCCCTGGTTGTTGTTGGAGTCCCTGGGTCTCTCCCCCTTCCTCGTCTACGGTACTAAACCCGAATCCTGCTTGCGGTCCGAGAGACACACCCAGCGTCTTCCACCCGCCCCCTCGCACGGCCAGCACTGCCTCGCTGCCCCGGCCACCCGTGACCTGGTCGTCGAAGACGTCCACGCCGAGGTCAAGGAAATCGAGATTCCCACTGGCGGTGCTGCTGTTGCCGGGAGTGCTCCCGGTAAACCCGCCAAAGCGGTACAGCCGGCCTCCCTTCCCACGGCCAATCGCCAGCGAGACACCCGCCCGCGCTGGGGCCGGGGCGTCAGGCAGACGCTGCCAGACGCGTGACCGCACATCAAAGGCCCAGGTCTCAGCCGTGGTTTGTACGGGTGCGGGGGCTGGTGCGGAGGCCGGCTTGGAAGAAGCAGACGTCGATACTGGGGTCGGCTTGGGTTCTGCTTTCGCCTTGCCCTTGTTGTTGTTGTTGTTCTTCTTGGGAGCTTCGTCCTCCGACTCCTCATCCTCATCACTGTCGTCGCTGTCATCTTCATCATCCTCATCATCATCCTCCTCACTATCATCCTCCTCATCGTCATCATCATCCTCATCATCATCCTCATCCTCCTCACTATCATCTTCCTCCTCCTCGTCGTCCTCATCATCCTCAACCTTCTTCCCCGCAGCCGGCTTACCAACACCAACAGCAGCAGCAGGCGCCAAAACCCCCCCATGAATAATAAACGTCCCATACCCATCCGCATCCGCATCCGTCGCCTTCTCCGCCAACACCCCGACCACCGGCCGGTTCGGCGTACCATACGTCTGCTCCGCCTCGGCCGATGTGCCCAGCGCCCAATCCCGCCACGCCTCCGCGCGGGACGAGGCATGCGGGCGCGAGCGGAACTTGGGCGATGTCGGCGAGGTGATACTGTCGAAAGAATCCGGCTTCGCCGTGGCTACCGCTGCGTGGTGGCTGCGCGGGGATGGGTGGATTTCTTCTACCGCGGCGGTCGGAGACTGCGGGTCGAGGAAGGACCAGAGGTGCGTGCGGGTGTCGAAAACCCAGACTCGGCCGCCTTCGTCGAGGGGGACGGTTGAGCCCCCGTTGGTTCCGTTGGTGTGTCCGCCGAAGAGGAAGATCCGGTGGCCTATGACGGCTGTGGCGTGGCCTGCACGCGGGGGCGGGACATCAGGGAGGTCTGGACGGGGGGCCCGGGGTGTGGCGGGAGTAGAAGTAGTAGCAGTCGTGGCAGTAGCAGTACCAGGACCACCCAAGGGAATTTCAGATAGTTCCTCCTCTTCTGTCTCCGGGGTGGGTTCGACCACAGTCGGAATAACCACCGGTTTCTTCGCCGGCTTGGCCTTGATAGCATAATAATCCGCCGGTGCGCCGCTAGACGGCAGTTTGACGGCGTGCACGTCGTTGTCAGCCACGACCCGGCCCGGGGTGATCTCACCGCCAAAGAGATACACAGTCCCCGCGACGACATCGGCCGAGTGGGCAGACCGCGGGAGATGGGGGATGTCCAGTTTCTCCCAGGTGGCTTTCATGGTGTTGGCGTTGTTGGACTTGTTGCCACCCCCGCCAAGCGAAGGGACAGATGGGAGAGAGGGCATGGCCGGCATCGAGGGGATGGCAGGCATGGCGGGGATGGATTGCTCCAGGGAGCTGAAGAGCTCCGTGGTGCGGCGCCGGAGGAGTTGGAAGGACTCCATTGTGGGCGGATGGCACGCAGCGGTGTTGTTGTTGATGGACTTGGTGATCCGGCGAGTTTCAAGGAATTGGTTCGGTTTGGGCCGGAATTATCGTGAGAATATTCGGGCGAGAGAGACGGGCCCTCGTGTGTGGGGAAAGCTGAAGCAGGCACTGGACGAATACACAAGCGTGTATCCTGCAGCTCGTAATCCGTATAATCAATCCTCTTGTTTGTTCAGACCCCGCTTACTCCGAACAATCCGGGATTCGCGGGGAGGGGAAAAGGATCAAGGGATGATGAGTGAAAAGAAAGGAGGATGATAACGGCGTCGTGGATTCAGCTGAACAAATCTCGGCCTCAAGTTCAAGCTTAAATCCCCGTCATGCAGCATACCTACCAATATATCCTTTGAAGGGAGTGTGGGCTGTGTCGAGGCAGGGCAACCTTGGGCTTGGGCAGCGCCTTGGGGAAGGAGGGGAGGGGGTTTTCCTTGGACAGGGGTTCTTCAGCCCTGGGGTTGCGTCACGAAGTGGGGTAACAGGGGAGCTCCCAATTGGGAATCTTTTGCCCAACGACGAGGAGATCGAGGCGGTCAGATTTGACGAAAAAGGGCGAAAAATGTATGTGAGATCATGAGTGGCTGCTTACTTCCATTGTACTGTAGGCGCAATGTGTTTACCATAACCAAGGGTGACCGGCCCAAAACGGATGTTGTGTCTAACAGGTTAGTATGTAGGTAGTTATTTATTACACTCAGTCGGTTACCATACGAGTATAATATAGAGTATCATTACGACTGGACTCCAATAGTTCCTCTTGTCCCGAGACACTCCCTGCCCAACGTCCAAAGTATGGAACTCATCAAAATAATTGCAATGAAACTAGGAATAAAAGTAAACATAGCCATAATTCATAACGCCCCTCAGGATATCAATATTCCCCCCTTCCCCCTTTCCCTCCTTGTCCCAGCCATGAATCATAAGACCATAAGACCACAAGACCAACTACACCAGCGTAAACGGCAAAGTAGCCCCCTCAAAAGCAGTAATATCCCCCGACAACCCCTTCGCATCACCATAATACCGAATCCGATACACGCCCTGTTCCGCCCAGTCCTCCGGTTCCCACACAATCTCGACCTCACTCGTGCCCAAAATCTCATTCGTCCGCCGCCAGTGATAGACCAGCGCCCAATCCGCATCGTCCCGCACCCGCTTCCACGCCGATGACTGAGACCCTGACTCGGTCCTCGACATGGGGCTGTTGCTGCCGCTGCTGCTGCTGCTACCGGTCGCGCTCACTTCCTGCCCATCTCCATTCAAAAGACTCAGTTTCTCCACCGCAGCAAACGTGCCCTCCAACCGTAAATTATTCCGCGGGTTCGCACCCACAAACACCGCCTTGACCGACACCCCACCCCCGTTGCGTCGACGATACACCCGTTCCACATCCGTCACGACGTCGCCAAACCCTTTCATCAACGGCGTCCCGTCATACACGACCGGCGAGATGAAGGACAGCGACCGGCCCGAGTTGTCCGGCGGGAATATCCCGGCCTCGTCGTGCGGCGGGGGCGGTGGTGCATCGGCGTCCAGGTGGTGAAGGTGCGCCAGCGTCACGTTGATGTACGCTGCGAGAGTGTGTGGGCCGTAGAGCGTCGAGGCGCCTTCGTACCGCTGGATGGAATATTCTTCCTCGGTGGCGATGTAGTGCGTGTAGCTGTTCGCGGGTCCGCCGAGGACGATGACGGGCGAAGCAGCAGACGAAGAAGGGTTATGAAAGAGGGCGGCCGAGGCATCAGCCACGGCATTTTTCCAGCGTCGCCCGGACATGGTGGTCGCTTCGCCGGGACTGACGACGATGAAGAGCTGGCCGACGCGGAAGGCTTGGACGTCCACGACGTTGGGGGTCCAGTCGTACGGTTTGTGGATCTCTCCAACGTCGAGGAGGATCGGCTTGAGGCCGTGGCAAGCTCGTTGCTCGGGTGTTGCATCTTTCAACAGGCGAGAAACAACTTTCCAAACTGGGGATGTGGTGTTCTCGTTGCCGTTGTGCTGTGTAAAATCGAAAGCCCCCGGCCCATCCGAGGTACCCGCTGCGAACGAGTAGCCAAGTGCGGCAGGGCATGTACGGGCCACGGAACCATTTGGCAGGAGGAACGAGAACCCAGACATGTTATGGAACGTGTGAAAGGACTTGACCGCGCCTCCTTGGATAGGGGTTGGGTTCCGTTGGAGTTGGTTATAGAGGGCACGAGCTGGCTCAAACTGCCGCTTTCCGACCTCGAAGCAGGAGCTTTGGCCGGTGTTATCGACCCGGAAGTGCGGTCCGCGGGCGTGGCAAGCCTGGGATTTGCCATCGCTGCAGGTGCTGTTCTCAAAACTGCACATTTCCCCGGAACCATCTTCACACCAGGCTCCAAGAACGTTAGGGCTGGTATCTCCCACGTTGGCCTGGGAGAACCCGGCTACGAAGCCCTCGGCTGCCGTCGGGTCCTGCCGGGCGCTCTGTTCAAACAAATAGGCCGCAACGCCCTTGTTGTCGCCTGCGACGAGCGTGTTGTTTCCTAGGAGAGATGTGCCATGCGTGGGAAACCAAGTAAGGACGCCGATGTTTTTCGAATCTGAGGCCCGCTGGAATTTGAGGAGGGTCAAGTCCTTCTCAACGGACCCATCGTCGTCCACGCTGACATTGTACCTCGCCCGCTCCTCCGCGGGGTTGGCTAGATAGGCAAAAAGGCTGCGGTTAATGTTGGCACCGTGCACTTTGGTAGTCCCAACGCTCAGGTACCCCGGCTGGAGGCTCTCGTGAGCCCTGCGGATCGACAGCAGAGCACCGTCGACGATAGCGCGGTACCCCTGACTGTTGAAGCCTTTGCTGGTGATCTGAGGAAGTAAATAGTTGAGCCACCCGGCAGGTCCGGAGTGCGAGTGGGTCCCGGTAACGGCAACATTGTGGTGGTTGTACACAGCGTACGAGGCCCCGAGCTCCTTGAGGCCGTCGAGGATGCCATATCGGACAGCGGTGTCACCGGACTGGGTATCCAACACTAGGTAAATAAACCTCTCCTCGGGCTTGTCGACGCTTCCGATGATGAAGGCCCGCGAGTAGATCCGTTGTCGGAGTCCGGTGCCGATCTGGTTGGGGTCTGCGTAGCCCATCAGGTTAACCTCGACCACAGGCCCCGTGATATCCGCCTTTCCGACACCGAGAAGGTACTGGTCGCCAAGAGAGGATGTTCCCGGGGACGGGCCGTCGGGATGCAGCCACTGGTTTGCCCATCGAACCGAGGTTTCCCAAGCAAGCGCCCTGATTACGCCGCAGCCGAGAAGCAGCAACCCCAAGAGCGCTGAGCCAAAAATGAGCAGTCGGCGACGGGATGGAGCTCTGGACGTTTTCCGCGGTGCGTACAATCCCCGTTCCCACTTAGAGTCCTGGTCAGGAGGCGCAACGAGAAACCCATCGCCAGACTCATCGTCGGATCGAATCGTTAGGTTATCGGCCTTTTCGGGTCCAGCCCCAGCAAGCAACGGCTCGGCCAGCTCTGCTCGGTCGGCCATGTTAATATCCGTGTTAGAAATTCCACGGGATGTGAAATGAAAGAAGAATATGGAATCGGCCAAGGCTTCACCTAGCCATATTTGAAGAATTCAAAGTCTGGAAATGAAATGGGGGGTCATAAGGTCACTTGCGAAGGAAGTCGCGTGGTCCTCGCCTCTGTGAAACAGGCAGCGGCTTGCGATAGATACGGCTTGGCAGCCGTGATGAGCCTGGAAGTTGCCCGATTCGGCAGCGCTCAGGTGCCCCACCGCCAAGCATTTCGTTCGATCAAAGTGGGTCCCGGATTTTCTGTCGCGTTCAACACCTGCGCTGGCCGTTACGGTACATACATCCAATACAAGACCCATACCAGACCAAAATCGACAGCGTCGTTGCTCCCGAGGAACCTTCCTCTCACGACACCGACCTCGATTGATCAAGCTCCCAAGCTACCCCTACCCCAATCATTGGGCCCCATATCCACGAAGTAAACCAGCACGATTATCGTAGCAACGCGACAAACAGCACACAACCACTTCGCCCATCATGCCTGTCGACTTCGTCCACCAGTCACTCCCTTGTGAGTCTTCTCCCTATCTCTCCCCAAAATACAGGCGCAGGCGCAGACTCTAACCACTTACCCTCCTCCCCAAATAGACATCGACCCCGAACCAACCCCAGAAGCCATCGCCGCGGCCGAAGCCCTCATCACCGAAGAACGCGCCCTCGTCCCCGACGACCCGCACCACATCCACCTCCCCACAGCCCCAACGCCAACCCCCTTCCTCACCCCCCTCCTCACAGCCGAACTCGCCCGCCTCTCCTCCTCCACCGACCCATCCACCGCCAAACTCTCCGCCCTCAATTTCACCCGCTACGAAGCCCCCGAACCATCGGCCCCCAACTCCACCAGCTCAGCAAGCGATCTCCAAACCGCCCTCTCCCAAGCCTACACCTCCCACGCCTACATCGCCTCCCGCCGCGTGCACCTCGCCCTCCTCGACACGCACGGCCGCAACGCCTGGCTGATCGGCAACGAGCAGCTCGCGGGCGAGCTACGGCAGCTGGAAACCGAGCTGGCGGCTACCAAGCGCGAGGTGGATTTGGTGACGCTTAACCGGCGGGCGGCGCAGGACGCGGTGGCGGGGGAGATGGGGTCGTTGGCGGGGGCGTGGCAAGGGGGGGTGGGACGGGTGTTGGAGACGGAGGCGGCTGTTGAGGGGGTTAGGAGGGAGGTTGTGGAGGGGTTGAAGAGGGGGTGAGGGGGTTATAGGAGCATTAGGGGTTTGGAAGAAAGGGATTTATTTTGGGGTGAGGAGATAGAGATGGACTAGGACATGGTGTGAGAGTAATTAGACGGGAGGTGAAAAGAGGGAGGGAAAGTGATACCACTTGAGATATCCGTGGGCGTTATTGTACATTTCACACACACACGGCCACGGCCATCACGAATGCAAAGCAACCAAACACAAAAGATTTACACTCACATTTGCACACTCATACCTAGCACCAACACATGCAATTGTACCTGTCCTGATGCATCCTTTTCTGCCAAACCATGTGGCATGACGGCAAGCAGCCAACTCTGCGCTGTACCAAACAGATCCAGAAAGAAAACAACTAAAAAAGACAAAAACAAAAAGAGAAGCGAGCTCTGGGGAATTCCGAAAACGCCAATCTCCGCAACCCCAGTTTGCTATGTTCGACTCTGGCAATCCCCTTACCTTCCTTCCTCTCTTCCCCTCTTGCCTCGCCAGATGATACATGGATATGATCTCCTTGACCAGATCCGTCTTTCAAATTCCATCTACCTCCCCCTCCCCCCATCTCCAGTCACCAACCACCATACATCTCAACTTTAGATATCTCTCCCTCTTCCTCCCACCCTGTTAGCATATGCCTGCCTTTTTGGCATGTCTTCCATATGCTGTCCTCCCTCTTTCGTTCCCCGGCCAAGTTCTAATGCGCCTGCAGGGGATCCATATCCTCAACGCCAGTCTTGACACCCACATACTTAGTCCGGCGCATGATACCCTCAACAGGGCCAAGCAGGCGCTGAAAAGCCGACTTTCCGAGCCTCGCGACCTTAACCTCCGACTTGCTAATCACACTAGCGGCCCGCGGTGCGTCGTTAAGCAGCGCAAGCTCACCAAAGAAGTCGCCCTTCTTGTAGTGCTTAACAGGCGTGTTATCGTCATCACTACCGCTGCGGTACGCGGCCGCCTCGCCCGACTCGAGCAGGTAGAACGAGTGGCCCGGGTCGCCCTCGCGGATGATGGTGTAGCCCGCGGGGAACTTTTGGCTCTCGAGGGCGTCCGCGATCTTGGACCGCTCATAAGGTGTCAGGCTCGATAGCAGCGGGACTTCCTCGAGGAAGCCTTCGTACATGCGCCGGCGCGCAAAGGTTGATTCCATTAGGATACGCCGGAAGGTTACTCGGTCCAGCGCCCAGAGCGTGCATTGCGGCTCGGCCGAGATGACGGTGGCCGCGCGGGGCGCGTTGTACATGAGCGCGAGCTCGCCAAACGATCCACCGGCTTCAATGGTGCTAACCTTGGGGCCCATCCCGTCTGGCCCTGGCTGTAGGGTCCCGCTGCTGTTGACGTGGATGTCGAATGAGCCCTTCTCGACGACGTAGAAGAAGTCGCCTGCGTCGCCTTGGATGATTACCTATTCACGAAGTTAGATCATGTCTCCTTTTTGTTAAATTAGGTACCATTCAGGGGTTACCCACCTTGATTCCCTTAGTTGGGATCGGCTTTTCTTGCAATGCACCCAGAACCTGGGCGGCCTGTTCATCATCGAGATGGCTGAACAGAAAGTTTCCGCTAATGGCCTTTTTCAGCCGTGCCAGCTGGTCCGGCGTCTTGGAATGTACAGGTGGCGTCCAGTTGTCGAGGCTATCGCCAACTGGTTTAAGCGACTCGGCCGACACCGAAGTACGGCGGCCAAAGTTATACTGAGCCGGGTACCCCTCGGCCACCGGGGGCCCTCTCAGATTGGAATGTTGTTGTGTCTCTGAGGAATCGCTGCCGAATGGCCCCCTGAACACGTTGCCCGTTCCCTGGCCAAAATTTGGTGTCGTGGGCGAGGTGATGGTATCGTTCTCATCCTCTTCTGCCACTCGTTGCATACCGTTGCCTCCTGTGTCGAGTCTCGCGGAGCCAAAGGGGTTCGAGTTCGCCCCAAAGGGGCTAGTGAAGCCCGATCCCGACATGTTGGTGGGTATTCAAGGCTGTCGTGATGATGGCTCGAAATTGCGGCAGGACCCAATCACTTGTTGTCGTGAAGTAGGGCAACCCCGGGACAAAGTCGTCGAGTGCGTTCTGGGATATGGGCGTTGTTGTCTAATCCGTGATATCGAAAGGGAGGCTGCAAGTTATTTGTTGACCGTGTCAGCAGCAGAAAGACATCAGAATGGGGTTCAGCAACATGCATATGAACAGATGTTGGAAGCAGGGGAATGCAGGGACCGCGGTTCAGGAAATGATTGTACATCCGACAACGCAGGTTCAAAGGGGGTCGGGCCGCTCCAGCATTTCGCGCGGCTTAAACTGTGGCTACATGTCCCGTTCAAGTTGCACGGGCGGGGGATAGAACAGCTGAACAGATGGCTTACCCTGTGTGTTGCTGCCACTCAGGCGATGCCAGCAAACAAAGACAAGGCTGGCTAGATAGCTCAGTGGTGGCTCCCACTTGCCGCTCCGTCGAGGTTTCCACGGGGGGTCGCGGACAGGAGAGGCGAAGCGGGGGAGTCTGGCGGCTTGCGGGACAGTTCGAGCTGTGATCAAAACAACAAGGAGGTGGACGGTGAGGAAATGAGTGCGAAATGCCCAAGTCGCGGGTGAAAGCGGGCAGTCTGGGCGAGGTAACCACTGTTGGTGTAGGACGGATCTGGAAGAATGAGATGAAGTGCGAGATTAGGCCGGCACTGCGCTCTCCCTTTTCCGATTTGCGGTAGGGTGCAGAAGAGATCGGCGATGGGCGGTGGGTTGTCCGGGCGAAGGCGACGGGAGGGAAATAAGTAATAAGGGACCCGCGGGCGATCACCAAAAGGGAGGTCAGGCGCGGGATGTCGATGCGGACAAGAGAGCCTGATGGCGGGGAGAAAGAGGCGACGAGAATGACAATGCCTTCGCGAACCTATACCTTCGCTGGCTCGGCTGGGTAGCAAAAAGGCGAGAGGGCGGGGAGCATGAAGCTTAAAGGGAGAGGTCTGGTTCCAGTTGATGAGTGGGGTGCTCCCCGTGTCTGTTGCTGCGATACAGTACTGAGTCTCCCGTCGGCGCACGTTGCTTGAATGCTGTTCCTCTCAACAATTCAGAAGACCAAAAGCTGATGAGGCGCTTGAGAGATCTCCCCGTCCCGCAGAGCTAGCGAATCTCTAGTTGCTCCTACTATTGCTTTTTCAAGGGAGATCTTCGTGATGTGCAACCTTAGATTTCTCCCCACCTTCGAATATCAGCAACACATGGAGCCAGCAAGTCGGTCCATCTCGCAGAAGCTCTCTCGTCAGTGCCCGTGCATGATTGAGACCAGTTCGCCATGTGCGTGCACTGTGGGTGTCGGGCGAGCTCGCAGCTTCCCCTCCCATCCCCTCTGCAACCTGGCCCTGGCCCGCCCTCTTCTCCACAATCTGCTGCTCGGCATGACCGCTCGTTTTCGTCGAATGTTTCTAGAAGATGCACGGACTCGGGAGTGGTCCGGGCCCCCTAACTCTATACGGGCTCAGCCGGGCTCGTGCGTCGGGTGCAATGCAAAGCACCCAATCTGGCGCGCTGATGTGCTGCCACCCAGTGCCGGCCAGGGTTTTTGTTGGGCGTCAACCTTTGGATCATTCTCAAGCGGCTTCTCTTGCAGATCGACTGCGCGAGGTGCCGATAGCACAACCTCGCGACGTGTGACGATCCCCCGCGACGCCGTCGACGACGACGTACAACCCAAACAAAGAGAGTGTGTGCTACACACCACCGTTTCGTCCTGTACTATTGCAACCACTTTTTGGTGGCCGATCCATGTTTTTCTCGGCGAATCCGCAACGGAGGTGCCTTGTGCCATTGTGCAATTGTGAGAGCCAAAGATGCTCGCCGAACTTGGAGTTACACACCTCCTCATATCTGGGACGAAACCACCACATACACAAAACATGCTCATGTATGTATCAAGAAAGAGCTAAAGGGATGTCCCGGTCGCGCATGTGAATAGTAAAGAAACCAACAGCCTTGCAGCGTAACTAGTTAGCAGTCCTTTCCAACGTAAGAGCGTTTGCTTTGCCCCAAGATATTCTTGGAATACGAAACAAGTCCAATCCCACGTGCCAAATCCCGTGACTTTCGCCAGCCAAACTCGGCGCGAACTGTCACAGCCTCTTTGCCAAGCAATGCACGGGCCACATTACGCCGCCGAGCCCCCGAAGGCTCCGTGTCTTTCGAAACGCTCCTTTTCTCTAACAACTTCCCGGCCCCTTGACGAGACACAGCGGGACCCTGAGACTTTGGGACCGACGACAACAACGACCACCGTAAATTCTCACCCATAATGGCGCCCCGTCGTCGCCGTGGCGCCGCCGACGATGCTGGCGACGATGCCGCTTCAGAAACGGATGCGCATAAGAACCGCCCGCCCAACACAGCGTTTCGCCAGCAGCGCATGCGCGCTTGGCAGTGTGTGCTGACGCCCAAACTCATTGTCACCATTTTCTCGATCCTGGCTGCCATTTACCTTGGATTCGGCGCCTACCTGACGTATCTGGCTTATACGGTATGTGCTAGCTCGATCCCTCCATTGTGGTTGACCTTCGGTGGCTGACAAACTATGTTTTTTATCGCATCAGGTCCGAGACCTTAAGATCGACTACACCGATTGTCAGACAGCTGCGACCGGGAAGTTCCAACCGCTGCCGAAAGAGCACATTACCGCGCACTTTTCCAAGACCGACAGCAACTATGACCCCTACCAAGCCGAGTGGATGAAGGAAACCGTGTCGGTGCAGGAGCCCGGGTACAAGGACGACCGCCAGGTCTGCCGCATCAAGTTCAACATTCCCGAAGAGCTCCAATCTACCATCAGCTTCTTCTACAACCTAGAGAACTTCTACCAGAACCACCGTCGCTATGTCAACTCGTTCAACGCCAAACAACTACTCGGCGACGCCGTTGATGGCGGCACCATCAACGCCTCCACCTGCGATCCCATCGCGCACGATCCGAAGGGAAGCGGCAAGATCATCTACCCGTGCGGTCTCGTCGCCAATTCAATTTTTAACGACACGTTCTCGTCGCCCGTCCTACTGTCCGTCCCGGGCTCCAATGCCGCAAATGAGACGTACAAGATGAGCACCACCGGGATCGCCTGGGGCGGTATGAAGGACCTCTACGGACCGACAAAATACAACCTGGACCAGATCGTGCCGCCGCCGAACTGGGAAAAGCGGTACCTGAAAGGATACACCAAGGAGAACCCGCCGCCGGATCTCAGCAAGGACGAGGCCTTCCAGAACTGGATGATGCTGGCCGCGGCGCCCAACTTCTACAAGCTCTACCAGAAGAATGACAACGACGCCATGAAGGAGGGCCAGTACCAGATCGACATCGAGGACAACTTCGACACGACCAAGTACAACGGTCGCAAGGCGTTTGTGATCACCACAATCTCTACCATGGGTTCGCGCAACATTTGGCCGGGGATAATATTCTTGATTGTCGGTGGCATCTGCCTCATCCTCGACGTTTACTTTATCCTCTCCTTCTTCTTGTGGAAACCGCGCAAGCTGGGCGATCCGTCCTATTTGTCGTGGAACCAGCCGTCCGCGCCTCAGGGACACGGATCGTCATAAAGGAACGGGATCGGGGGGGGGGGGGCAGTAAATGAGTGCAAACAAAGTATGAACCAGGAGAAATGAGATGAGCAATGAGGTGCTGGGTGAGCGTGTGCTATCGGTTTGCTCTTGATTTACGTGTTTTTGTTTTTCCAACTACTAGAGTTGTCTTGGGATATGGGATTATAAGGCGCAAGGGTGGCATTGCGGTGATTGCGGTGTCTTTTTCTTTTTTCATCTTTTGCTGTTTTGTTCGATGCTGCTGTCAACATCTCGATTAAAATGGACACATTCGTCACCATTACTGGGGGATGTACAGAGAGAGAAGACGTAGGGGCCATCCGCTCTCCTCCAGGCGAATAGGCCTCAAAGGTGGTTAAAATGTGTAATGAATCCGTCATGTTACTCGAAAACAAAGGAATGGTTCCGGATGTGAATAAGTGTTGGTGAGCCTCACCCCGTCATGCCCACAAGATAGTCTTGCCGCTGATATCTAGTCCCTTCTCAGGGAGGAGGAAACCTCAGCATAGACTCGCACAAAATGAAGATGGGAAGCGGACATGTCCAACATGTAAACCAAGTGCAATATTCCCGATCGCGACTGTTTTTTTGCTCGAGTCTCGATTCTTTGAGAAGCCAGCCTCGAGACTCGAACCAACACCGGCACAAACAACCCCCAACATTTTGCCTAAAAGTGCATTCCAATTGAGCAGTGGCACCCTCAATTGGCTCTTTTCAGCACCGTTACTTTATTTCTTTTCCTTCCGCCATTTTTCGTGCACGAACGATCTACTACAGCCTCCGGTCGCCATCTGCAGCCGAGCAACGGAACCACTTAGGCACCTGCCCCACCCAGACGCGACAAAGCCCGTCCGTGACGTGAACGACGCGTGAACCCGGGAATTTTTTGGCACTAGCCACCGCCCTGTGGCCCCCCTGGAAACCCATTAGTCCCATCTTTCCGCCTGCTTTTGGAAGCTCCATCGCGGTGCTTTACTCGCTGCGCATCCCTTCCGCGGGCCAAAAGCGCATCACATTTTCTTTCACTCCTGCCCCCAAACCCATTCCCCAACCTTCCTCAATTTCACAATCCATCGTCCGTCGGGAATCGGGAATCGAGCTTTCTTCCATCGTCAATCGCAGCGAACTGCGCCCCGTCGCCCACCATGGGGGACATCAAGATCGACAGCAAGACCTTTCAGGAGCGCCTGTCGCACTTCGTGACCACATGGAAGGCCGACAAGCGCACCGGCGGCGACGCGCTCTTCGCCGGCGCCTCGTCCATCGTGATTATGATGGGCAAGGTCGATGAGGAGCCCGAGTTCTTCAAGAACAATGCGATGCATGTACGTTTTTGGTCCTTTCCGGCGACGCGACGATACCGAGCTTTGCGAGTTGGCTCGCGTGGGCAAGAAAATGGGCTGGTTGCTAATTTATGGGGGTTTTGCAGTTCTGGCTGCTCGGCTACGAGTTCCCAACGACGCTGATGCTTTTCACGCTCGACACACTCTACATCCTCACCACACAAAAGAAAGGTTAGCGATTTTACCGGCTTCGGGTCCCGCGATCGATGGTTTCCGGGGAGTTATTGACACGCGTGCGTTGCAGCCAAGTATCTCGACCAAATCAAGGGAGGGCGCTTCCCCGTCGAAGTCCTCGTACGAGGCAAGGATGCCGCCGAGAACGAGAAGCTTTTCGTCAAGATTACAGATGCCATCAAAGCAGCAGGCGTGAGTCAGACCTTATTGAGATAACTTCCCCTTCCCCATTGCGCTCCGTTGCGCTGACCACCGTGCATTGCTACAGAAGAAAGTGGGCGTCCTCACCAAGGACACCTCCAAAGGCCCGTTCATCGACGAATGGAAGAAGCATTTCAGCGAGAACTGCAAGGATGTGGAGGAGGTCGACATTGCCCAGGCTCTGTCCGCCGGCGCTTTCTCCGTCAAAGACGAGGCAGAACTGCGCGCCATGCGCACCTCATCCAAAGCCTGCGTCGCGCTCCTGACCTCGTACTTCCTCGACGAAATGTCTGATATTCTCGACCAAGACAAAAAGATCAAGCACAGCGCACTCTCCGACAAGGTATTCAGCAAGCTCGACGATACGAAGTTCTGGAAATCCGTCGAGCTCCCCAACCGCCAGAAGATGCCCGCAGATTTTGATGCCTCGCAACTCGACTGGACCCTCGGGCCTATTGTGCAGAGCGGGGGTAAGTTCGACCTAAAGTGGCAGTCAGACTCGGACGATCAACCGTTGCACCCGGGAATTATCATTGCGTCCATGGGACTGCGGTACAAGTCCTACTGCTCGCAGATTGCGCGGACATTCATGGTCGACCCGAACAAGTCCCAGGAAAGCACCTACAAGTTTCTCCTTGCCGTCCACAGCCTGATTCTCAAGGAGATCCGGGATGGAGTGGCGGTCAAGGAGGTTTACAACAAGGCGCACAGCCTGATCAAGTCCAGGAAGCCCGAGCTCGAGAAGCATTTCTTGAAGAATGTTGGCTACGGCATCGGCCTGGAGACCAAGGACCCGACTCTGATGCTCAGCGGCAAGAACTCGCGAACGCTTCGGGACGGTATGACCCTCTGCATTACCACAGGGTTTACCGATGTCCAGAACCCGGACCCGCGTGATAAGAACAGCAAGGTCTATTCGCTTGTCCTTACCGACACGATCCGAGTCACGACCAACGAGGTGGTCGTCTTCACCGGGGAGGCTCCAGCGGACGCGGACGCTTCGTCCTTCTTCTTTAAGGATGATGAGGAGGCCCAGCCGACGCCGAAGAAGGAGAAGCGAGACTCGCGGGTGGGTGCTGTGGCAACTAAGAATATCACTAGCACACGGCTGCGCTCCGAAAGGAATGCTTCTCTGGATGACGATGCGGATAAGAGACGCAAGGAGCATCAGAAGGAGCTCGCAGCCAGGAAGCAGAAGGAGGGTCTCGGCAAGTACGCCGAGTCGACGGCGGACAAGAACGGTGTCGAGGTCAAGAAGTTCAAGCGTTTCGAGTCGTACAAGCGAGACAACCAGTTCCCGCCTAAGGTTCGGGATCTGGGCATCGTCATCGACCAGAAGAACCACACCATCATTCTCCCCGTCATGGGTCGGCCCGTGCCGTTCCACATCAACACGATCAAGAACGCGAGCAAGAGCGACGAAGGAGAATGGGCTTTCTTGCGCATCAATCTCCTGTCTCCCGGCCAGGGTGTCGGCCGCAAGGACGACCAGCCATTTGAGGACGCGTCCGCGCACTTCGTCAGGAGTCTGACGTTCCGGTCCATGGACGGTGACCGGTACGCCGATATTGCCAATCAGATCTCGAATCTGAAGCGCGAGTCGGTCAAGAAGGAGCAGGAGAAGAAGGATATGGAAGATGTGGTGGAGCAAGACAAGCTGATCGAGATAAGGAGTAAGTTACCCCGGCTGTTCGTCTCTCTCCGTTTTGGATTCCAAGAACTAACACATTTGCAGATCGACGACCGGCTGTCTTGGACAACGTCTTCATTCGGCCCGCGATGGAAGGCAAGCGGGTGCCTGGCAAGGTCGAGATACACCAGAACGGTATCCGATACCAGTCACCCCTTAGCACGACGCAGCGGATCGACGTGCTCTTCTCCAACGTCCGACATCTGTTCTTCCAGCCGTGCCAGAACGAGCTGATCGTCATCATCCACCTGCACCTGAAGGACCCCATCCTGTTCGGCAAGAAGAAGACCAAGGATGTGCAGTTCTACCGGGAAGCGACGGATATCCAGTTCGACGAGACCGGCAACCGGAAGCGCAAGTACCGGTACGGCGACGAGGACGAGTTCGAGGCGGAGCAAGAGGAACGCCGCCGCCGTGCTGAGCTCGACCGTCTCTTCAAGAGCTTCGCTGAGAAGATCGCCGAGGCCGGCCGGAACGAGGGCATCGAGGTAGACATGCCGCTGCGCGATCTCGGCTTCAACGGTGTACCCAACCGTAGCAACGTGTACATTCAGCCGACGACCGAGTGCCTGATCCAGATCACGGAACCACCCTTTATGGTGATCACCCTCGACGACATCGAGGTGGCCCATCTGGAACGCGTCCAGTTCGGCCTCAAAAACTTCGATCTCGTCTTCGTCTTCAAAGACTTCGCCCGTCCCCCGGCGCACATCAACACTATTCCTGTTGAGTCGCTCGAGGACGTCAAGGAGTTCCTTGACTCATCCGACCTCGCGTACTCGGAGGGTCCCCTCAACCTCAACTGGTCGGTCATCATGAAGACGGTGACCGCCAACCCGCACCAGTTCTTCGTCGACGGCGGGTGGGGGTTCCTGCAGAACGATTCCGATGACGAAGACGGGTCGGAAGAGGAAGAGGAGGAGAGCGCTTTCGAGATGGATGAGAGCGAGATGGAGGAGGCGTCGGAGTCGAGCGAGGAGGATTCGGACTACGACTCGAACGCGTCGGCGGATGCGAGTGACGAGGCGGAGATGAGTGATGAGGAGGAGGGTGAGGACTGGGATGAGCTGGAGCGCAAGGCCAAGAAGCGGGATAGGGAGAGTGGGTTTGAGGAGGAGGACCGGGCGGCGAATAAGAAGAAGCAGCGGAAGAGGTGAAGGAAGAAAACTTCTTCCTTACCCCAGATAAAGAGATGAGGGAGATTGTGTACCAAAAGACCTGAGGGGGGGACGTGGCGTGTGTTCTTGCCATTATCATCATCCCTATCTCTCCTTGCTTCGGTGAATTTTTTTTCTCTCTTTAGCTCACTTCCGTCACGGGCCGGGTCGGGTTAGGGCTGGGCTGGACAAGACAGGAAGGAAGGACTGTGTCTTGTGTGTGTGTGTGTGTAGTTGTGTATCAAATTTATTTATCAACTTTCAGAATGGGTCTGCGTGGTGGCTTTTATGTTGTGCTTTCTGCTGAGTTTGGCTGTGTTAACTATATTATATCTTTGGCACTAAGCAGTTAGTGAGGGGATGTTTTGTCCCTGGATGTGATGAATTCAAAAGGTTGGCTACGTGTTGTGTTAGGTGGGTTGTTTCACGTCAGATGTCCTTATGCTGTAGTTAGGTGACAGGTCGCCATGATGGGTAAAGGAATTAGGAGGTATTGTTCTAGTGACCGTGGTCAGTTGATTGCAGTGAAGCTTTCAGGATAGACAGCCAAGCATGGCTGCATGGGTCACTGGGAAGTGCGGACTCTTACCACTGTGTTACCGGGCTCATAACTGTCGCAAAAGACGAATCGTCGATTGCTGCAGCAATCGACCCCATTTTATACTGTGACACCGTGACAGTGTGTTCCGAATCACGGCTGGGCTTCAGTTTCTAAACAGCGGCTCCTTGACGAGCTTTTCCTCCTCTTTCATCTTCTCCTCATTTCTTACACATTGCATACTTGCCCCGCGAAAGCAAGGCCTCCTTCCAGTCACCATGTCCTCGGCGGCACAAGAAGCACTCGTCCCAGACTCGACGATCCTGTCCGGCATCTTGCATGATGTTGCCGCCGACAAGCTAGCCGAATGGACCGTCCTCCCCAACACGCTCACGACCTGCACATTCCGCATCCATGTCGAGACGGTCCGCCCCAGCTACCCCAGCGATCTCCTGATCCGACTCGAAGCAGCCTCTGGAAGTAACCTGGCTGCCCTGGCCGGCCTGCAGGCCCTTGCGCACGCCCAGCTGCCCCATCTCGTTCCCACAGTCCTGCATGTCGGCGCCGTGACGGATGCCGACGGGAGAGAGATGGAGTACTCCATTACGCCCTACTACACGGGGACAGCCACGCTCGAGGAGGTATGGGACACGCTCGGCCAGGATGACCAGCGTGGGGTGGTGGATGTTGTGGTTCGCGCAGTGGAGACGCTGCAGAAAGCAGACTGTGGCCAGGTTGGTGGTCCGAAGCTTGGCTATTCTCCAGACGTTCAAGGATTTCTGCGCGGATTGCCGTTGCGCAATTGCTCGCTCTCCGAGGTTGCCGGGGGGGGATCTAGTGCTATCGTCGATGTCCGCGGACATTGGCCAAGTCACCTTCAGGCCGTCCGACCTGGCGGACCTCAACCGGCACGTCGTCTTTTGCCACAACGACCTCGAACCCCGCAACATCTTCGTCCGGTCCGTGGCCGGCCGCTGCGAAGTGGCTGCCATCATCGACTGGGAAATGGCGGGCTTCTACCCCTTCGCCTACGAGGCCGGGGTCAAGGATTGCGTTCTTGGCCTCTCGAACCTATCGTTTGGCTGGTATTCCCTGTTTAGGGAGCGGACTGCCCATCTGCTGCCGGGGGGTGAGTGTCATGCAAAGCTGATGCAAGCGCTTGGCATCATCCACGATTCAGAGAAGAAGGTCATGACGGGGAATGTGGGCATGCAACTCCAGACCAAGTGGATCGCAAGGGAGCAGGTCAGCAAGGCTTCAGACATCCGTCGTGGTTGGATGCGCAAAGAGGGTTGCAAAGCTCCGCAGACGTTCACAAAGGAGGACAAGGACAAGTTGGAGTTGGAGGTCTTGAAGGAACTGGGCTATATCTGAAGCCGACTTGAGTTCTGACACTCGGGTTGCAATACAAATGAGTTCCTCAACCAGACTTCCAATCTTCACCACAGGCACAACAACAACTAGCACCGTTCGCCTACATCCACAGTACCCAGAGACCCTTGGAAGTTTGAACAAGACCTTCAGCTGCGCATTCGGGCTGATCAACAACGAGCGGCAGGAGGGCTTTGGCTGGCTAATGGACCAAGTCAACGTCTTGCGTCAGAAGATAGGCGCCACCCCTCCACTTGCTGCCATCACCGACTTTGATTCCGCAATGAGAAACGCGATCGCCCGCGTCTCTCCAGATGCGAAGCCGCAGCTCTGTATCTTCCACGTCAGCAAGAACGTTATCCTACATATTAGAAGAAAGTGGGATAAACAGGCCGCAGCCGCCATCTCGCAAGCCCAGCAACAAGCCCAGCCAAGCAATCTGAACAGCGTGCCCGACTTCGACGCGACGACGACCGTATCGTGGAAACGATCAACCGTATGGCTACGCAAGGCGAGGAGGTTGGCCCTGTGCCAGAGACGGTCGAATACTCTCGCGCGGGCTTGTACAAGCTATGGATTCACATGCTGTATGCCAGCATAACAGACGACTTCAATCCTGCGTGGGAGCGGCTACAGGCCTTCTTCGCCACACAGCCAGCAATTGTTCGCTACTTGGAGCAGACTTATATACCAGTTATTCAAGAGTAGGCTGCCTGCTACACAGGGGTTGCGGCGCAAACCTCAATTTCGGCCACCGTACTACATCGGCAGTCGAGTCTGCTAACAAGCATCTCAAGAGCTTTCTAATCCGGGGCAGAAGTACTGTCAAACAAGTTGTTGAACAGTCGCTCAAGATGGTTAAGTCGATGGAAGAGGGCATTCGGCAAGCTTGTCAGTCCCAGAAGAATCACCTTCGCCGCGATTTCCTTGCGCAAGCTTGGCTCGGTAACACACCCACCACAGTGGCGCTACGGGCCATGAACCTCGTTACCAAGAAGCGTCGTCATATAGTGGGAGCTTTGCCGTCCGCAATAAACCCAGACCGCTCGCCTCCTGCTCCCTTTCCTGGTCGATTTACTGAGCAACTCGGTATCCCCTGTCGGCACGAGTTATATCGTCGACATCAAGCTGAGAACCTGGTACTTAGAAAGAGAATTTCCATCCATACTAGTGGCTGGATCGGTCCCTGGTAGATGAAGACCAGTATCTACAGTATCACGAGTTTGACCGCGTCACAGAGTTGCGTGGCCGACCGCGGCACTCACAGCTGCTCACCCCTGACCTGCAGGCGCCACGGTTAACCGCACCCATTTCGACGCAGGGCATTGGGCCGTAGGGCATGCCGCCGCAGGGGTTAGGGTTAAGGTGGGGCTACGGTCCCAATTGCTTTTCTTACGGTCCCAAATGCCCGCCTCTACATTAAACCTTGAGATGCCTCCGATAATTAGCGTGCTTAACCGCTAGAGAATGCACTTGTCCAAGGACTAGTGGGGTGCATGGGTACAGTGCTCCCAGTAAATCAAATTGATGTTTGATTTGATTGGCATATTTCAAATCAACCAAATCAATCCAAAGCCTCTTCAAATCAAATCCATCCTCTGGCGATTTGTTCTCACCTAGTGTCAAGGGCTCAGGCCCAGGGCCATGCCCTCGCAAGGCCTTGGCCATGAGCAGTAGTGTTGGATCGTGGCCGATGGCCTTGGGTTGACGTAGCGGGGCTGTCCCTCTTCCGAGACATTCGCGGGCCGGGGCCGTTCCGGCTCCGGGCCCACACCTGTCTCGGACCCGGCTCGGAGGTGGAGCCCGAGTTGCCCGACCTCCGAGTGCGCACATCAGGGGGGGGAGGGACATCAGGATATAAGGAGCCCTGGGCAAGGCACAACCCCAAGTAGTTCTCTTTCTGTAAGCTTTCTCAATAACATAAAACGCCTATCTGCATTCCGCCATAGGGCCAGTTCCTCACAAAGAGCTAACTTTAAGATTAATAAAGAAAGACTAAGAGCTAATAGGCTCGACAGGATCTTAATAAGAGCTATAAGATCTAAAGATATAAGACTTTAGGACAAAGGAGTCACTAAGTATATAGATAACTAGCTAGTTATTCGTTAAAGGAGTCTAGGACTTCCTTAGTAAGAAATATAACTTATTCGCTACAATTGCCTAGACTAGTGAACATTGAAACCAGATCATTATCTTATTGTGAACCTTTTGGCTTTACCGAATTACAACCCTTACGTTATACCTTTAGTAAACCCTTTCAGAGTGTGGTTGAGAGACGATTCGTCATACTACATCGACAGAGCCGGCAGCCTAGGCTCCTCAGCCTCTCCCAGGGGCCATTCCGACGCCCCCCAAAGTCGCCGCCCTCGACCAGCATCGATTTACAAGGAGTTACAGTATAAACATTTCTACCAAGTTCTATCTACTGATCTTTAACTATATAAGCCTTATCATTATACTATAGACATCCATTTTGTCGGTGGGGTGGGGGTGAAATGGATTCTGGCATCTTCAAGATCTTCAACTAGACCCTGAATCGATTTAGGTCCATCCTGTCGGGAGCGTGTTCCCGTGCATTGAAGGTTCGGGAGAGACGACCCCTCACTTTCGGCACAACGCGGGAAATCAGGCAACAAGCGGGGTTGTTGCCGACCCATGCCCAGCTGGGACCCCTCCTTCATGCAGGGTCCAGTGTGCCTGTGTGATTCGCGTCAGGACGTGGGGCAGGGATCGCCTTCGGGTCCATTGATGCAATCCTCCTCTTTCCCAATCTTCCATGTTCTCAACACCCGCCCAAACGGCCCGGCACAAATGCCACCATCACCAATACCACACGGGATAATTCCATTGAACGCCCAGAATCCATGGCGCTGATTTTCTGATAAGGAGAACTGCAAGGCACTTCAAGTTCTCGGCCGAGCTCGTAACACCACTACAACAATCTGGGTACGATTTCAGACACCGAAAAAGACCAAAAGAAATCACAAAAAACTCCGCATAGATTCACTCCCTGTCCCTCAGACACATAAACATTTTTCTCGCCAGGCAACCCCCCTAAACCATCTCCTCCTCCTCATACTCATACCTCAACTTAAACGCCGCCGGCCCCCCAGGCAAATCCTGCCTCCCCAACGGCGTCATATCCAACCACATAAAAGTCCCCAACACCCTTTCCAACCCCCGCGCATAAGCCGAATACGTATGATACACCTTCCCGTCCCGCCTCAGAAAAACGCTCACCCCGGGCTGCTCCCCCGACACGTTCCACTTCAGCCCCTTGGCCTCCAGCTCGGCCGCCGTCGCGAAGTTGTACTCGACCGGCTGGACGGCCGCGTCGAGCGTCGCGTGGAAGTCGTAGTTGAAGGAGGTGTTGCCGCTAGAGTACCAGGGGAAGGTCCAGCCTAGCTTGCGCTTCCAGGCGTCGAGCTTGGGGAAGGGGGCGCGGGAGATGGCGGCGAAGGATGTGTTGCGCGAGGCGAGGTGGCGGAGGTCGGGGATGTGTTCGCCTGAAGGGGGAGGTGTTAGGTTGGGAGAGGGTTGAGGGGGGGTGAGATGGTGTTTACGCACCCACAAAGGCGCAGCCCTTGCAGCCGCGCTCGGCGTCTGGGCCGAACATGAAGTGGTAGACGATGAGCTGGTCCTTGCCGGCGAAGAGGTCCTCGAGCGACAGCGTAGCTCCCTCGGGGCCCTCAAACTGATACTCCTTGTCGACCAGCACCATGGGAAGGTCGCGCACCTGGGCCGCGAGAACGTCTTGGAGCCGCGTCGCATCCTTTTCCTTCTCGAGGAGAACCTTGCGGGCCGCAAGCCACTCCTCGCGGGCGACGACCTGGGTTCTAGTGTTAGTCCGGGGTTATTGGCCAATTGCTGGAGACGGGAAAGGGGCAACGTGCCTTAGGAGTAGCCATGGTGGAGTTGTTGTTGTGATAGGTGATCACACTCTCTGCATACGTCAGCTCAGGAGTTGTGAGTGGTAAGTTGTGAGGATTGAGTTTGGAGGCCAGAACCCAGGAAATGCTCTGGCCTTAAGTGTCTGGCTTTCGACGAGAGAACAAGGGAGCACTACACCAGGCAGCTACGGGGGAATCTGCTGAAAAGAATCCCCTGGTGATGATTAGTGAACACCCCGTGTAATCGTGACGTCACCGGCATCCGTGGCGCGCTTTAGGGAGCGGATAGCCAACCGATTGGCGCCAAAGTGACGCGCTGTCACCTGAGCTAGGGCTCCCACTAGACTCGCGGGTCCGCGAGTCTTATGTAACATATTTGATAAGCGAGTTGCGCATGCTCCACCACTCTGTGAACACTATCCTCAATTATACCGCAACAACACCAGGAACTAGCTACAATTACAACTCACAGTATGGTGCATTTGCCAACTATTTGATCATTCGATGACAACACCGTCCAGCCAGCGTGTTGGCCAATAAGTGGCGTTCTCTGAGGTTCTCGGACTTCTCAGAATCCCAACCCGTACAAAAACTCTCTCGTCGGGCCTGGGATCGCAGAAGAGACTGTCGAGTCTCTCTCTGAGCACCAGCGGCTGGAGTGCTTTGGCAATTCTGCGCTTCCAATCCAGTTGAAAATACTTCTTTTCCTGCAAGACAAGGTAAATTCCACAGCTGATATGGAGAAGAAACAGCAGCGTGCCAGCCGGCATCCATCCCCTGCCCTCGAAGCAGAAAACATAGTCCGAATAGAATTCGAGAGGTCTGTTCACCCCCGCTCCGAAAACAAGTCCATATCGAAATATGCTGTGAAGCTGAACGTCTGTGCCGCTCGTCGGGTCTGGCTGATAGCGATACTGAAGAGAGGCGCAGGCTATCCACCCGTCGAGCTTCAGTACAGCATGCTGGATTGGCCCTGCAAGACGTTGATCGCCATGGATAACTTCAACGTCACCAAGCTTGCAAGGAGTGAGGAAGTTTCTCGGAGCCTTGGGAGGTGGCGGGACATGCCGAACATCACCCCAGTACTTGACGCCAGTTCCCACCGAGACCCAAGACCAGGACGGTTTGGGTCGTGGGTCACGATCACCAACATTGCCTGACTGCTGTGCTTGGTAGAACTCTCGCAGCTCGTGGATCGACGACCATTTTTCCCCCTGCTCGGGACACGACCCGGTAAACTTGGTCGAGCTAGAAACCGCCGCTGCCGGCAAGCCAAATCGACAGAACCGACGCTGCTCAAGGCACTGAGGCGAGCAGGCTGCCGAGTATGAGTATAGGCACCGCAGAGAGGAACCGTCGTTGCCCGAATTCAAATCCCAACAGCGGCATAGACGGATCATTTCGGATCCTGGGGCCAAGGAGCCAGCATCGACCCTCCACAAAAGACCTGCATGCAGGGACTTTCTCCAGAGCCCAGCAAGATATTCTTTCTTCAATACTAGACCGTTTAGTCGAGAATAGCGGTCGGCGAAGCCAAGGAAGGCCGGTAGGCGGTCCTCCTCCTTGGTGAGGCTCAGCGAGGTGAACAACTCGACAGCCGTTGTCCATGAATCTGTTCGGGTCCATATCCAGTCACGGCGCTTTGGGTTGCACTCGTCAGTGTAGCCCCCGCACTCGCAGCTTCCGGTCTGATTGCATTCCCAGACGAGTTCGTGGTGAGAGAAATGCACGACTCGTGGTGCCAACAGACGTTCCTGGAAGACCCAGGCTCTCGTGAGGAGCGGGAATATCACCGCCGAACTTGACGTCCACAATTTGCCCCAATGCTTGATGGTCTTCCTGACGGAAAACGGCTCCGTGTTTGTCGAAAATGGCCTTTCAAACGAAGCGTCGGCTTCCCAGAAACATCCGCTGTCGCTCCCAGGGGAAGCTGTGGCCGCAAGTGTGATATATGAGTTCAGATAGATACCAGCCATAGACTCGGCCTGTGCTTGCCAGTCACTTGGATCATCTTGAATGATGCAAAGCGAGTCGATCCAGATGTTGTGTATACCCAGAGCCAGCGCAAACCGGATGGCGTGCCGAAACGTACGGGGAAGCGAAGTCCAGGGAATTCCGAAGAGCAGGTCCTTGTAGATGCTTCGCGTGGTGATTCCCAGATCCGACCCGCCCCATCGGTGGCTGAGGCAGGCGTATGTTCCTTTCGCTCCGTTTGTTTCCCTGAGCACCACTTCGATGGAGCCGGCCGGGGTTGCTGTAAGAGACAGAACCCGGGGAGGGAGGAGCGCATCGCGAGTCTTTGGGCAGTTCGCATGAGTGTCGATGCATTCCGCGACGTGCGTCTTGACCCAGGAGACAGTCTCTTCCGACAAGGCTTCCCTAGGTTGAAAGGCTTCCTTTGCAAAACGGATGACAGAGTTGGTTGCAATAGCCCCTAAATCGGTCCACTCACTGTCAGAAACGGTCATCGCTAAGGTACTGAAGCAAGCGGGATAAGAGTCTCAACTTCATCTTGGTGATGAATAGGAATAGGTAACGTAAACTTCAATTCACATACCCCCAGGGCGCTGGGAATGTAGTTCTAGCTCAAGTTTTGGGCGCAATGTCTTGTAGTATATCTCGAAGGACAGTGTATGGGGCGGAAGCTCGGCAGGGCCTCGAGCGTAAATCCATGACACATGAGTAGAGCGGTCGCTCACTTCTGGCTCAAACTGTCGGATGCCGGTTAAAATAATAGCGCAGTACTGGCAGATTGAAGCCGAGAACGCAAGAGCTGCTGGGCTGAAGTCAAACGCTACGCGGTGCTGGCGGATATGGCCGTCGAGTACTCTGTGCTCGAGGTTGTTGCAGAGGTGGCAAATCCGAGCCGTCTGAAATTGGCTGAGGCGTGTCTCGACATCGTCGCCCTCGCCGGCCTCGTTGCTCAAGGTGTTCATATGTGAAGGTTCTCTAGTGGATAATATTGAATACCTGGTAGGGTACCTGGTAGGGAGACCGGAAGATCGTTCACGGGATGGATGCCCGAAAGTTGAGTAAAGTTGAGATCAAGGCAACGGAGGGGGGGTTAGAGCTTATCATGGAGGTACATACAACGCGGGGCTGTGCATAGGGCAGGCTGTGCATATGTGGTTGCACATGTTGGAAGTTGTGGCACGCAGCTGAGGGTCCGTGGCGGCGCTGTGCCCAGTTTGAGGGGGCACCATTCCCGGTGTGCGCGGCAGCATGTTTTGCATTACATTGGTAGGTAGGGAGTAGGAGACATACCTTCTTAATTTCTTTACTGTCGTTCATGTCCATGTAGCGGCCCGTGACACAGGCGTACAGCTGCTTGTACTGGTGGGAATACTGCCACGATATGCCCTAGGACTTGATCCAGTATGTTTGACAAAGGTAGTCAAGGAAATCCTGTGCCATCGCTCGGTGTACGTTCCGGTTTGGGTTCCGGCCTACGTCCTGGATCACGTCTCGCCAGTGCTCGAAGCCGTTGAATGTACAGTAACTGTAGGTTCGTCAGTATAAATGCCGATAGAATACGAGGCAGGTGACCTTTTTACCTCTTCCATTTTCGTAGAATGTAGACAATGTTGATCTTGGTCGTATCGGCATAAGCAGGTAGAAGGAACTGAGTGACCTCGAGCTGCTTGCGCAGAGCGGCACGCTGGCTAGCCGTAAGGGCCTCTGCCTGTTTCGCAATCCGGTCGTCGTAGGCTTGTCGCTGTTTTGCGGTGAACTGCCGGACGAAATCGGCATTGCGGTCTATAAGCAGCTGCGGCGGGCAACGTGCTAGCATAGCGATGTTGTTGAGTGTTTGGCGTTGGGTGTCTAAGGTTACGAGTGTCTGGTGTTGAGTGTCGAGGGCGACCGGCTCTGGCGATGGCGGTCGACATGCCGGGAACGAAGGGAAGGGCGAGGGACGCCATTTTACGCCTGGTTACGCTGCTGCGCGCCGCTTTGCTGGTGAGCCGAAAATGGATGCCAGGTTGAAGAAAGACGGATTCCTGGATTCCGGAGTCGATGCTTTCGAACCAACCGCCCAAGACTGGGGCGCTCATTGGGGGGCGGAGTAAGGTAGGTCCACTGATGAATTGGAGGGGGGTGAGGTACCAAGTACTTGGCTGCGACCAAGCGCCCCGCACTGTTTGGACACCCGAAAATGGCGTCCCTGCCCTGCCAAATTCGGCGGCCAGAACAGCAAATTCCATACTTAACCTGTAGTTGAGAACGATTCGTTATATATATCTTAAAGAACTGTCTAAGGGCGATAGCTATCTTTAACGACCTTAAGGCTTTTTACTCAGGGGACTTTGACGAGTATAAAGGCCTCCTATAGGCCTACGACTAGCTCAAGTGGGAGAAGGACGCCAACGTGGCGAAAGCGTTTGTGGAAGAAAGGCTATTTGAGAGGGCCGTACAATGATATCGCAGCGCTACTGTGGACTTTTCGTAATGTAAGATTTACTGACGAACCCGGGCTTACGAAATAGCGGGAGGGGTAGTACTGAATCATGGCATAATATGCGGTTTTATGCGGTATCGGCGCATAGCCACAACGCAGCATGTTTCTATCCGCGGAACTGTGCCTGTTCGTTGCCACGTGCTTGTGAAGTCCTCCAGTTGTACAAACGCGACGCATCGGTGCCTTGGTACCGCGCAATGAGCCGGCCCACGCAGGTTGCGCCGAGAGCGGTGAACCCCCCCGGGCGCTTGCAGAGTTGCACGACACGGTTCTTTTCCAGCATGCGGCCGAGGAATGGCATGCATCCCACCCATGAGAAGTAGTCGACGAGCTTCTCGGTCGCGCGGAGCGTGCCGTCAAAGTCGGTGCCCGTGGAGAGGTAGCCGAAGGGCTGGGAGAATGTTACGTTGCCTACGACGTCCCAAGCATTGGATGAAAGCGCATCCGGGGTTCGTTAGATATGTTTCTTGGTCAAGGCACGCCACGTCGGTCTTTCCGGAGACGCGGCTGCCTTTACCGGGGGCTCCTCGGTCTAAGTGTTCCCGATAGCAGGCCAACACTTCCCGAGCGCTTGCAATTTGAAAGGCTCACCCACCGACGGCTTGGTGACTTGTTGAGACATCTAGCGGGCTTGGCAAAGCTGCAGGACATAGTGTTTGAAACGTCGAGCGAGGGTGTGTGCTTCCGAGCTAAGGGGCGGCACATACTGGCGGGTGATGTGGCTACGAGCTAAAATGTGCTGGATTATTTAGCTTTTGCTTCCAAGTCCGTCAAACGACGCTAGGCTGGGAGACGCGTGCTTGGGTCTGGGTAGTTGCTAGGACCAGGGTTATGTTCGGATGGACGTATGCTTTTTGGGTGTTCGAGTTTCCTATCGCACTCCCGAGTTCATTACCGAATGCTTGCTGAGAGGAGTGACATGGTCTAGATGGATATCTGAAATGCGTAACGTCAATGATTCCAAGTTATAGTAAGGTAATTACGAGATGGTCATTTCCCCTGGGAGACACTCATCTCCGGTGTAGGCCACGCTCAGCAACTTGCTATCGGATACAGTAATCAGCTTGTATGCGTAATTAAGCCTAGTAACGAAGCGGAATTCGACCGCTTTCAGGTTAGCTAAGACCCGGCGCACCCTCTAGAAAGGAGGCGATCGCAATCAGGACCTGGTTATATCGAGTGAAGATGGCAGATCGTTGTAAATAAGAGCGCGCTATTTTCTGTAACTAATTAATAGCTAGCGGTGGGATCAATAATGTTCAGAATATGACGGGAAATCGAACAACTGCTGTACTAGGTACCACCCAATGTAAGGTATTAAGGAAACCATACCGGCACCTTATTTATACCACAGAGATATTTGAGCAATCCTACATAGGTAGCCTAAGCAATCAGCGTGAGAGCGCCCGCCTGATCGTGATGCTTCTCAACGCGGTAATGCTCCGTTCCGCCGCTGCCAAACTTGCCGAACCCATAGCGTGCATCCAAGCTCTCCAGCCTCTGGATCTTCCGTCTCGTGCTCCCTCTACCAGCCACGCCCTTCAAATCTGCCCTCAGACCGGACGAGTAGATGACGTACGGGATCACGGCGGCCGTATTAGCCGGGGCCCTGGGCAGGGACGCGCGCCTGGGCCAACTGAAGTGGTATCCCAGCGCGAGGTGGACGGCGAGCACGAAGGCGACGAGGAGCGTAGAGGCCGTGGCGGTCGCGAGGTCGCTCTCGAACGTGGTAGACCCGTACGAGGAAGCCGAGAGCTGGAGCGACCCCAGGAAGATGGTGAAGACGGTTGTCGCCAGCGAGGCCAGCATAGAGCTGCAGACGAGATAGTGCCCGTCTCGGCAGGCGGTCCACGCCTCCCACAGTAGGATGCTGCTGCTATAGTCTGCCCAGAGTACGTCGGGCCGTTGGTAGCCCTGCGCCAGGGCGTAGAACGGGCCCAGCGAGCGTACGGCTTGGTCGATTACGTCGACGATGGACTAGACAGTGCGCTGGTTAGTAGGCCTTTGACTCGGTGTAGTATATACGTGTACAAAGTAGGGGGATTGCTGGACTCACTTGGACAAAGATACCGACGATTAGGTAGATGCTCGGGTCGATTGGAATACTGTAATTCCACTCTACATCCTGGGCATTCTTGTTGAGACTCGCCGTAATCCAGCCGACGGCCAACATCAAAAGAAACAGCAAGATAATCCAAGTAAGGAAGACGAGCCGTCTGAAGGGGAAGAAGTTACTCCTATCGCCGACTATCTTTTGAGCCGTACGTCTACTGGTCTTAGCGGCAACCTTGCCAAATTCGGCAATCGGACGAAGCCAATTGCGTATCACGGTAAAGGTTTTGTGTTGAGTTACTAGAAGTATTGCCTGGCCCAACCATAACGGGCCGGAAGCGCCCGCTATTCCGCTAGCGTTCTTAAGCTTAGGCTCATCGTTGTCCCAAACGAGATAGAACTGTGAGGTTACGAACAACCCTTCTGTCTTCGAGAGAGACCGGTTGCTAGAGTCAAGCAGCAGACCAAAGTCACTGACATCGGTTCCCTCGAGGAGATATACTAGGTCCGCAATACCTCTCCTGTCCCTAGAAAGGCCGGTCTTCTAGGAGGGAAGGAGGAAGCACAGGACGATGCAACAGGCCTGTGCCACAGCCAACGCCCCGACCAGTTTGTAAGCCCAGTCATAGTCGACGAGAGCTACCTGCCAGGAATACGTGAGTAGCCAGTCAAGTGCTGCACCATCGTACACTTCCCAGTAGAAGACGTAGTTTAAGAACAGGGGTATAACGATGGTGGCAAGGACAGATCCCAGACTTGAGACCGCAACAGCACAATGCCGGTATCTGATAGCCTGGAAGATGCTTAGCGGTGCCCAAAACACATGGTAGTTGAGGCACAAAGACCGAGCCCCTGTCGTGCCGCCGGGCTTTTACAGCCGATGGTACATGTCGATACGCTTGACTTCGTCATCCAGAGCCTTCCACATACGGCCGTACAGGACGGCCACGAGCATAGGGAGGAAGGTAAAGGCCCAGTAGACGCCACGGCCTAATCTCTGTAGTCCATTTTTCTCGTTAAATTGCCCGGAGGTTTGAGCGTTGTAATAAAACGACAGAAGACCCTGTAGCGGTCGGTCGAGCGTCGGTGCTCTGATGAAGGTCGAGTTGAACGGTACCCCGGTCCAAGTCCCGCTGGAGTCAGAGACGCCTGGCCAGTCTGTCTCATCGGTGTCAACACGGAGATACCAAACTTTAACAGCTTAGGCAACTTACGCTCGAAGAGCAGATCCGGCTGCTGGCTCCTCCACTGAAGGAACGCGACGAGGGCGGCCAGACACGCTGTACTACAGGCGATGAAAGCCAAATATATGTAGCTGAACGTCCAAGGTTGCCAGTCCGTCTTCTGAGGCTTCTTCCATAATAACCCGAGCCGCTTCAGCACCTGGAAAGATAGAGATGGGAGAAGTGAGAGGAAAGGTACCAGTAGCAGAACGGTCGTTACGATTTCGACTAAAGGGTCATAGAGGAACGGACCGGATAACCATGTCCCGAACAGCAGTGTGAACAGCTCTTCTAGAAGCGGATCGGAGAAGTTAGTGAACATGGGCTTGCTATGGTTCGCGAAGCCAGTAGTGCTAGGGACTAGTAAGCGCACGTCGTAGCATACCACGTTTGAAGGTTAGGTGCCTAGTAGGTACCTTACTCACTTGCCACCAATCACCCTCGACACCCCCTCCGGAACGAGGTATCCGACAGCGCCATATGCATAGGGTGCCGGTCTCAGCAGCGATATGTCATAGTTAACAGGTCCAGACGAATAGCTCATACATGGCTTATAGGTATTGACATCGAGCAGGCATCCGCCAGACATAAACAAGAACCTAGCATTAAGAAGGAGGCAAGAACTCTCGGCAGGCGGATAGTTCAGGGCAAATTCTGGGTTAGTCTGCACTTTGATCCAGACAGCACTACCAAGCCCGCAGCGGTTAGCGTAAGCGACATTTACCAGTTAGGTTGAAAAGATACCTCACCTTGGGAGGCTCAAAACCCATGCGTCGGCCAGGGCGGTAGCATCGTTCTGGCCGCCGATCAGGACGATGTTATATAATGTTCTGTCCTGAGAAGACCCAGCCGCCGCGCAAGCGGATATTCGTTGGGATGGGAAAGTCTCAGGGGCGTCGAGATTCTTTCCGTCAGATTGTCCGACAGGATCGACTGTATGTCCGTCCAAATCGGTGACAGGTTACAGGATCCATTATTGCGATTCGATATCAAACACGGATATCGACGACATCTCAGCCTAGTTGGATAGACACCAAGGCATTAGCCGCGGATCTCTCTAGGCGCTACATTAACAGGTGCTTCTCCTTACCAGAGACAATGTCCCGTTCCTCTCGACATACCCACCGAGGGCAACTAGAGCACCGCGTCGCGTCTCTGTATTGAGAAATACAAGGCTCTGGTTGATAATAGGTACAAAGTCCGGAACGGCAATGGTCGACAGCGTCTCGTTCTACATATCAAACACCGTCAGGAGGTGAAGGTAGGTTGGTGGCGACTCGGTCACGCCGTCGCCTGCCATCTGAGTCACGCCGCCCAAGTAGTACCCTCTCTGCAGGTCCGGGATATTGCAACCGGCGCCATAACTCGGCCGACCGCTCGTGACATTGTCCCCTGCGCCCAGTTGGGTCCACTGAACACCGTCGTCGCCCATCTCGAAGCGCCAGAGATCGTTCTTCACCAACAGTTTCTCATGCAACGGCCTCCCTTCGAACATCCAGGCGCGGTCGACCAGATTGCTCCAAATGAAGCCATTCGAGACCACGGGAGCGTCAGGCGGTCTTGCGGAAGCGTTCATGACCGGCCCTGGTGGACTAATGAAATCCAAAGTCAAGTTTGCAGAAAGAAACTCTGGAACTGTTCCTTGGGTCAACATCGGTAGTCTCTTAGCGATTAGGCATGATTCGTAACCTGAAAATGGCCCTTACCTTGATCCAATGTCGTACCATTCTGGTCGAGATAACGGCCGCCGTCGATCAACAACATATCCATTAGATGAAAGCCTGTATGTGTAAGACAAATGGGTCCAAGAGTATCGAGGGGGTCAATCCCCACGTATGTAGGTACGGGGTAGACAGGGAAAACGTACTCTGGGAACCCGCCCTCTGAGGTGGCTGTTGTTCATTTTCGCCAACGACCGTGATGCCGCCCAGACTAGAGAGGGCCGCGGCGGCGAAGGCGTTGCTGACCAAGTTGGCGCGCATTGTATCGCGATGTTATGAAATCCTCTCAAAAAAATGCATGATAATATCTCAAGCTCGCGATCTGATGAGGTGTTGGTAGGCTCAGGCGAGGCAAACACAAGAGGCAGACATCGTCCGCGGAACGCCATGAATCGCGGGTGTGGACAAGGCTCGGACCAAACACGCCTAAAATGGCCGCTCATTTTCCATGTGCATCGGCGCTGTGTTTGGGAAAAGAGGATTGGTCGCCCTGTGGAATGTTGCCCCTGTCAGCAGAATAAGCCCCTGGCGTGACGAGTACACTACCTCCGGTCGCTCCGTATGTGAGAGGTTTCACATGAGTCGGAGCATTTGCAATTTTCGACCTCAATGCCGGGCGTGGCGCAGGCCTACCGTCCGACAGGGTACTGTACTGTCCACTTCGCTAAACACGGAGGAGCTTCCACTCCCTTCATTTCCAACTAGGCGTCCTTGAAACGCTCCTATTTCGCCGTCGACAGAGAAATCGAGTGAGCAAGAAGCACTCCAAAAAAAAAAAAAAAAAAAAAAAAAAAAAAAAAACCTACTTATCGATGGCCAGCGCCAGTCGATCCACTCGAGCTGTGCGGCCTTTTCCGAACCAGGAGTCTAGGAGGTAACCTTCAGTGACCGGAACTAAGTCTTTTCCCAACAGCAATCCCCGTCGCCATGGTGAGGATAGCCCGAATACCGTCCTGTCCAGTCTAAAGTGCCTGTCAGCTCGAGGCTCTATGAAACCCACTCACTCCCGGCTTGCAGTAACACTGGGAATGTGGACACAGCATACCTAACTCATTGAAAACGCAATGGTTCAATGGAAAATGTAGCTATTGTTGTGTTAGGTACCGTGACCGGGAATTCAACTATCTGAGTCCGAGCCGGGACGGCTGATAAAAGAGGTACTATGTCTCTTTGCAACTTGAATTATCTCCAGCTTGCTTCGCCGCCCAATGATAGCCGTGACAAGAACGGATGAGAGCCGCGGGACAATCCAGCTCAATTCGACGACGCGCAGCAACCGCACATAACATTATACCCGATCAGGAAGCGCGCCTATTCCGGTAGGTGCGACAGCGTCTTCTGTGTGATAAAGGGGGGGCAATGAGCGAGACAAGCGAAGACACGAGCAGGGACTAGGAGATAATAAAGCAGGGTGGTATGGAGAGATGGTAATGGATTAAAAAACCTCAACCTTTCTTAAGAAACTTGAAGCCTCTCCGGACAATCGTTCATGCCATGCATCCCAGTCTTCCCGCAGGTGGGACAGAATAGCTCTTCCTTCCCATGCGCGTAATTGCAGCGTATACCCCGGGCACAATCAGGCCTCGTACACATCTTGACCTTCTTTGCTTTGCGGTTGCCATACACCCGGAAGCGCTCCTCCTCCTCCTTGGTATGACCATAGTCGCAGTTCAGCCCGCGTTCACAGTATGTTCGCCAGTAACAACGGGTGAGCAAGCGTTCTTCTTTCTGCCTGAGCCGGTTCCTCTGCCTGATTAGCCCGCGGTTCACGTCAATGAAGCCATCGTTGTCGTCTTCGCCAAATGCCTGGTGTTGGTTGTCATTTCCGGGCCCGCGCTGAATCCCGTCGCCGTTGCTGGCACCAGGGGTCTCGAAATTCCGTCTCTGGCCTCCAAAGGCACCCTGATGGTTGATATTATTGCCATTGTCAAGGGTTTGGTCCTCGTCATCATCAGCTTCGCTATTATCACTGTCGTCTTCGCCTGGATCGCTTGGGAACTCGTGGAACCGGCTAGAAAGCGCCAGGGACTTGTCAACCGTTGAACCCTCAAGGTAAATCTGGGAATAATCCAAATAGCTGAGCACCGTGAGTCCCCTTTTCTCAAGGTCAGTTTTAGACCTCACAAAGAGGTCACGGAGCTCATTCGAGGTCATGGAAACCGCATGGGCGGGGATGATCGCGAGGTCCGGGCTGGACGCATCGGCGCGATTGGGCTTAATTTCATACCGGTAGACGGGAGTCCTGAGGTGATTGAGAAATGCCTCGACATTATCGCCCCTGGGGAGCGGGTCGAGGACGACAATGCTGTGGGGGTCGATAACCGCGCGGTCGATGCGGAAGGTGCTGGCGTGGAAGCCGACTTCTTCCAGGTAGTCATCGAGGAGATGCACCTCGAACAAACCTTGGGCAATCTCGTCGTCATGTTCTCTGAATATCTTGGCCAGCCCGTTGTTCCACGACCACAGGTGTACCCGGTAGCGTTGCTCTGTGATGGCCATCACAGCCGAGCGCACGTCTCTATCGCCCGACACGATGATGAAGACAGCCGGCACCCCTTGATAGTATGCCTTCACCGCCTGAGTGCTCGACCGGGCAATGAGCTCGGCGTCGACTTGTTTCTCCCTTTGGTTCCAGGAGCTCCGTTTGAAGGTGGTAACGTTGACGTTGTGGGACTCGATCGCCTTCCACACCGTGTCGACCGGCGGAGGCGTGGACCCGTACAAGTTGATCTTGACGTCGAAAGTCTTCTCTTCGGCCCTTAGTCCGGATTTGGCCAGCAGTATGTTTTTCAGACGGCCGACGTCGAAGCGCCAGGTTGGGTCCCAAGAGACCTTGAGCTTTTTTTTTCGGCGTACGTTCTCTGACCCTGGATCCACAGGTTCGAGTTGTCAATGTAGATAAAAACATTGCCATGGTGCCGAGGTTGCAGCTGCGTTTGGGCAGACATGGTATGCACAAACTCGGTTTTACCGCAGGGGTGAAGTGGGATGAGAAGGAATGATGAGCTCTGTCACATTTGAAAGCGGGGAAGGATTGACTTAAATATCGAGTCATTGGCGTCTTCCTGCATAAGCGCCTAATGGGAGTCTTGTCTGGCGGTTGGCTCATGGTGTGCGGCCTGCGGAATGGGCCGCGGCACTGCTAGGCGCTTAGAAGACGCCTCGAATTGACGGAATCAACCTATCACACGGCCAATCTCATACTGCTCTATCATTCGATTTGTGCAAGAATCAAGATAAGGGATATTAAGGGTGTATTGGGGTTGTAAACTCAAAGAACACGGCGGCTTGAGCCCGGAGAAATACCAACTAGTCGTCTCGGAAGGGGCACGTAGTAAAACAGGACGAGGAGTGAGGGGCAGTATCGAAAAACCATAGAGAAAAACAACAAAATACGGGAATGCTTCAGAAATATGGAGTAAGTTTGCTAGAAGAAATGTGTCCCTTCCGTTTTCTATGCTTGAACGTTCGTTTTACCAACTAATTTATCCAGAGATCTCCTCTCCCTCGGCGGCATCCACGCCGATTGATGCCCACAAACTTATCTCCCTTGTCCTTGGAGACGGAGTAGAGCACCTCGTCCACGCCAGCTTGGCGCGGTAGTAGTGCGGCAGGACCTGCTCGTTGACGTGCTGCGCCGCGGCCCAGGCGTCGTCGGAACACCAGGCCGGGCGGGCGCGGCGCGAGCCGATGTACGAGACCATCAAGAAGCGGGTGACCTGCGGCGCGGCGGCGGCGGCGCGGATGAAGTGGATCGCGGCGTCGCGGTCGATGACATCGGTCTGCGGGGTGGGTTGTCAGAACTTTATTTGGACGGCAATGGCGATAGTAGAAATGGATGCGGCACAGCGAGTGAGAGACACTTAGACGGTCAGGCCCGCCCTTCCCTCCAGCGCCCATTCACAGCCACCTCAGTTAGCTATCCGTCCCAAGCAACCCCTCAAAAACAAAAAGCAAATAAAAGACGAACCGGCACCATTCCTAACACTGGTGTGTGCGTGTAAATGGTCATGTCCACTGCCGTGATATCGTCGTAGCCTATGCCATTGCCCACTGTCAAGTCAGTCATTATCGCGGCCCATTGCATTTTCTTTGGTTGGTTGCCTTACGCTACATGGAAAGAACCTGTAAGACTAGGTGGTTAATATACAATATCACCCAAGTTGGAGGCTGCTTGCAATTGATCGAGAGGACGCACTTTTATATAATGCAAGCGGCAAAGAGGTACGCGCGCGTCAATAAATCTTCGGGAGTTGGACCATCAGTCACGTGCGGCTGTTGTGCAACACTGCAGTGGGCCTCAAATTAGGTACATCGACAAGGCTTTAAGTTGGGCAGCCGCCCCGGTAACCTTCAAGTTCTCTTCGTCCGATGGCCAACACAACGCACCTCGGCCTCGCACTTGACACACATCGTCCAAAGGTGCCTCGACCAAAGAGTTAATCATAATAGAAGAAAACAGCGTCCATGGCTCAAGACGCGCTCTCAACATCGGAGAATGGCAACGCGGCCATTACGCTGACGCCGGAGACTCTCCAGCAGCTGAACAGCTTGGTGTTCTCCGTGGAGGCACTGAAGCGGGCTGGCTACACCGTCAACCAGCTTACGGAGATGGATCTGGAGCAAAAGAAAAGATGCCCCACGTGCGGCGTCCGAAGTGAGTTGTGCGCTACATACCTACCCAGGTATCTTATCGACGACACATCCGATACACCAACCCAGTCCAAGGCTGGTGATTCTCCTGCCCTGCTAACACGTTACGCAGTCGCCAAGAGGCCCCGCACACGGGACCGCCAGAGCCCGGACCAAGACCAACCGGCGTCTCATCGACTTGCCGAAGCTCAGCAGCCGAAAGATAAGGGCAGCGACTCTACAAGCTCCGGGAACGTGGCCCGACAAAACACTGGCGGCGAGGCGCACCCGAAGTTACCGCGCTGCAACTTTCACCCCGGCAAAACGATGTACAGGGTCGGTCAGGCCCATCACTAGCCTTTGGAACCTCCTGAACGCGAAAGCTGACATTGCCCTTTCCCAGGCCTGGACATGCTGCGGCAAGCACGTCGCTGCCGCCCCTTGCACGGGCAAGGAGGATCACGACGCGCCGCGAGCCGGTGAAGCCGGGGCAATCGAGCGACGCTGGCAGTTCTATGAGACCCCCTCAAACACCAAACCCAGCCACCGCTCGGCAGTTGCCATCGACTGCGAGATGGGGTCCGCTTTCGATGACGACAGGGAGCTCATCCGCCTTACCGTCATTGACTACTTCTCTGCCGAGGTACTCATCGATAGTCTGGTCTATCCGGATGTTCCGATGAAGCACTTCAACACTCGATGGTCGGGCGTTACGAGAGGCGATATGGAGAGATCGCGCCGGCGGGGCCAGTGCATCATGGGCAAGGCTGCCGCGCGAAGGGCAATCTTTCGATACGTGGGACCCTCGACCATCGTCGTAGGACACGGAGCCCAAAACGATCTGTCTTCTCTGCGCTGGATCCACCATCGCGTGGTCGACTCCTACATGGTCGAGTCGGCCAGTCGAAAAGAGGCCGAGTTGAAAGCGGAGTTGGAGAATGCGGCGAAGGAAGGGGACGGACCAAGGGAAAGAGGGTTGGATAGCAATCAGAAGGACGGCAAACGCAATCCAGACGGAATGTCGCTCAAGGCGCTCGCCATGAAGCGACTAGGGCGGGCCATTCAAGTGGGCAAAAAGGGACACGACAGCCTGGAGGACGCTCTCGCGGCCAGAGACTTGATCCATGCCCACGTTACCGACCTCGGCATTTCCGCCTCGTTGGCTGATCTCTCGGTGTCTGGCGACGCAGACGAGACGGCTCTCGCAGAGTAGGCGCGTGAGGCGATCCGCAGGGTCGTCTCCAGCAGCCGACATTGAAATTCGGGAGCTATTTTGATGGATCGCATTCCGAGTCTTGATGACCATCAGCTGGTCTTGGGGGTTGTAGGGTGTCCGGGAGTCCGGGTTCTTCCGTCCCAAGCCGTGGGTTTGGAGGTGTTGGTGTACGAAGCTGGATCCGGCTTAGAAAGGATCGTCTTTGGATCGTACGGCCAAAGGCCAAGCCCTGTGAAGCCACTCCATAATTACCTTATGTTCTCCGTTCCGGGAGCCAAGAACGCCTTACGAAAGGCACAGCGAAACTCAAGCGTCGTTGGCATACGCGTGCATCAAGCGCCTGTACCTCTACATCTTTGATTCTAGGAGGGCCATCGCACCTTTAAATTCTTCTCCGGCGGGCAGAATTAGGTCCCCGTTGTCCCCGCTGTCCCCGCTAAATTGGGCTCAGAAGCCTGACGTCCACCATTGTTCCGAAGCGAGTCAATTATTTGCCGCGCTCGACGTCTGAGGTTTTCCCGTTCTGCGTTTGGCGACGGAAGCAGTCAGCTGCGTCCTCAACCTATCCGTATGAGAAGTACGGTACCTAGATTTGAGATATTGTCCCTCAACGCTAGCCAATCCTCAGATGACTGCGCCAGATCTAGTGGTGTCCTAGAATAAACTTGCGTCGACCCGTCGCTGGAGCTCCGCGGTGAGAGTGCGAATGCTTACCTAAGTTGGTGTGAATAAGAAAGGGCGCGTTCCAGAGCTACTCGAAACCGGAACCCAAACGCCCTTATGAGAACCGAGCTCATTAGAGATATCACCCTCGACCTACTATGTGAAGGCGATGTTAAAGACGGCTAATTATTCGGCCGCATCCAGTAGAAAGTGGCGCGCACGCCACCGTTATTTCCAGTCCGAGTCGCAGTCCTCTTTGTACTAGGGTCGAACAATCTATTTCCTGGAGACGAAATTCAAACACGCTGTCGCCACAAACTATGCACAGGACACTGCAAGTTGGAAATGCTGGCCACGGATGGCCTTCACCCCCAGGCAAGGGACGCCACGTCCAAAAGAACACTCGGCATAGAAACGCCCAGCAGGAAAGCCACGCTCCCACTCACACTTACAACCACCCAAGCACGTCCCTTCACCCTCATCACCACCCCCCCTCAAGCGCACCCCAGCAGGAGCTTGGGCGCCGTGCCGGGCGGGTCGGCGGCGGCGGCGGCGTCCTTCGCGGGCTCCGTCTCGTCGGCGTACTCGGTGTCGCCGGCGGGCCGGCTCGCCATCCAGCGGACCAGCAGGTGGGCGTCGGGGGTGGGCTCGGGCCCGCGCAGGTCCAGCTGGCGCGACTGGCGCAGCACCAGCTTGTGGGACTTGGCGTCCAGGTGGACCTGGGTGATGCGCGCGAACTGGTCCCGCTCGAGCGTGTAGATTATGCCCTGCGCTCGGGGGTTTCCGCGGCCGGGTTAGTGGCGTGGTCTTTTTGGGGGGGATGATGGGGTGGGGGGAACGGAACGTACGGGTTTGGTGTGGTGGGCCGTGTGTTGGCCCTTGTCCAGCCGGAACCTGGCCAAGGCAAGGGCGTAGTCGACATCGCTGTAGAGGACCTGATCGCCTGGCACAATGTTGGAATCGATGACGAAACAAGCAACGTGGGGTTTGGTTCCGTCGACGGGGAAGTAGGCAGCCTCCGATTCGTAGTGCCTCTCTACGTATTCGCCGGCAAGGGGGTCCCAGACTCGCCATCGGCAGAGAGGAAGTTTGAGTCCTGTGCCTAGTCTAATCTGGTGAGGGTCGATTCTAGGAAGCATTTGTCAGTATATAAGGTGTATTCCGCTCTTGGACATCACGCATCATACTTCCAGGGTTCCCAGAGCTCCGGATCCATCTCGTACAGTCTCTCGAGGCAATAGTGGAAGAACCTGGCCTTGTTGGAGCCATACTCCCATTCGGAGGGCGGCATCCATGATATGTGCTGATCCATCCAAATGGAGTCGGAAGCCACGTCGGCCACGACCGCTTCGGGGACCCAAGGCTGAAAGAAGCGGGTGCCAAAATCCCACGTCCCGTCGTGGTCGACATCAAGCGGCCGGCCCATGACAACTCCCAAAGAGTCTAGGTTTTCTTGGTTAAGAAAATGAATTTCGAAATTGTCGAGGTCCTCTTTCATCTGCTGGACGCGGCGTAGCTGCTCTTGCTCAACAGCGGCGCGCCGGAAATCCTCCACGGTCTGCACGTCAGCCGACATGGCGAATAGGGAGGGTGGTGACGGCTAATTCTAAAAGATATTGTAGGATCGAGATTGAAATAGGTGAGCTTGAGAGAGGCTGCTTTCCTTGTTTTGTAGGGGTGATGCTGGCGGTTCAAAAGCGAAGGGAAATTCCATTCCTTGCCAGCATGTTTGTTTCTCTCCACCAAGCTGCCACGCAGGACATTGTGCAAACGAACGAATCGCGGACCGCCTCGCCCGTCCTTTCTCGGACTGTGATTGGTGGAGGCAGGTGATCTCTTTATGCGCAGCGGCCCGGACAACGACCATAAGCCTATTGGCCCCCAACCGAGCAAGTTGAAGACAGGGAATCAAGGCTGGTGGTGAAATGCAGAACTAGGAAGGCAAATATGGGCCAAAGACCGGCTTTGGGATTTGTTTGCAACAGCTCTAACGCGACAAAAACAGAAAAACAGAAAAACAGAAAATCAGAAAAACAGAAAGCACCGTGACCTAATGATCAGACAGGACAACAACTCCGACCCTACTTGGACGAGCCGCTACTGCTGGGACGCGACGGCGGTTTGCCCATATTCAGCTCCAACATCAGGCCCAGCAGCCGACGAACGAAAACCTCCATGTTGATGCGGTCGAACGTCTTCCAGGGACCGAACCGGTGCATAATCAGGAAGCCGTCAGCCCTCGGAAGGCCCGGGGGCTGGGTGGGCGGGGTCGGCTGAGCACCGGTTGCGGGATGGCCAGTGTTGGGCTGTGGGGGGTTCGCAGGCTTAGGTGCCGGCCGCATTGTGAGCTTGCCGGAGATCACAGAGGATTTTGCATCAGACTGAACAGCACCGCCGGGCTGATGCTTTCCCCGGCCTGGTCGAGGCTTCGAAGACCCGGGCGGCCCTCGATCAGGGCTAGAAGAATCACTGCGGTGCGGCTGGGAAGACGGCGGCTTTGACGTCTGACCTGATCCGGCAGATCCGCCACCACCACCGGACTGATTATCCTTTGAGGACGACCCGGCCAGCTTCCGCTGCGACCTTGCGACTAAGGCGGCTTGCACTACCGAGCCTCTCCACCCTTCAATGTCGCCTGACATCTTCGCCGAGTTAACCAGGTCCAAAAACGTGGGCGAGCCAAGTGATTCCTCCAAGTGGTTTGGGCCGTTTGGGAGCGCCGTCCGCACATGCAACATGGGTGGCGCGTTCTGGATCGGCATGCCTGCTTTCAGTGGGGCGTTATGAATATACGCTTCGTACTCCCGTCCATACTCGCCGACAATGATCCAGACTTCATCGCGGGTTTGGGAGATCATCAGTCGTCTGAAGGTGGATTGTACTGTTAGCGAACCATTCGAGGCGGAACGGAGTCTATCCGGCAACCCTTACCTCTTTCTACCGCTGGCAGAAGCCTGGAGAAGCCCCTCGTTGCCGGGACGGTTGCAGATCCAAGCGGCCATTTCAGCAGCCTCTTGCCTCTCGGTTGGCACCTGGACCGACTTCCTCACGGCCGACTTGGCTTCGCAGATGGCCATCGGCCGCGACAGACCCCCATCGGCTGCTCGGTTGCACAGGTAGCCGTCCACCCGCGATTCCAACAATTTGGTATCTTCAAACTTCCCTGTCTTTGTATTCGGGGTTGGCACTGTCAAGTGCAAAGCCATCCGGGGAGGTACCCAATGGAGTGATTTGAGATGGCCATGAAGCTGGAAGTCCTGTGTCGCGGCTTGGAGCAACAGGAGCAAGGCCGTGTTAACATACGCCTCATCTGCTGACGGACTGTTTCCGGAAGTCCCTCTGGCCGCTGGGTGCGACTTTGCCGCCGGCGTTTCGAACTTGGGGGGGCTCCCAGAGGTGGAGTTCTGCTGTGGAGGCGTCACCGGCCGGGCATTGTCTGATCCGACTTGGGGTTTGAAGATCTTGGAGCTTGCTGTGTCGCCGTCCTTTGTGTGAGTGGAAACCATGGTCTGCCAGTAGCGCACCATGAAAAAAGATCCGCACTTGGGCGATGGATGCAAGTACTCTGGCAAGTCCGCGGTTTTGTGGAATTCTCTCAGGTAATGGTTCAGGGAGTCAGACTTGCTTGCCATGATTTTGGTCGCGAGAGCATCCGCCTCAGGTGATATGAATCCCCTGTATCCAGTTTCATTGTTGTCCTTGAGCAGTCTGGCGAAACTGTCAATATGGGTCCCACCGTAACGATACCAGACCGTGCGGAGGTGGAGGTATTCGGTGTGGGTGATGTCGGAGGCTGAGTTGCTGAAGGTACAGTCGGATACAGCTAGCTCGTTGAGCCGTCCAGGCTTCTTGACATCGTCGCGGATTTCTTTGTTGTTATGGACTGCGTGGGCCCATTGGAGGACGGTAAGGGCGACATCATTCCGTTCGATGGCCGCCATCGTGCTGGGAACTTAGAGATGAAGAGAAATTAAAATGTATGCCTTGAAGTTAGGGTCGGTGAACGTCAAGTTGCAATGTCGATCCCAGATCTGACAGTTGGTGCTGTTTGGTAGCTGGACAGGCAGGATGTGGAAAGAGTCGCCCCTTTTAATGCCTCGTCATCTTTGAGAACCCTCCTCTGTGATGACCGCGTAGATACTCCGAACTATTTTTGTTAATGACGCCTGTGTTTTTCTCCTGGCCAACTTCATCCGGTGAAACAGGGCCAGCCAGCAAGCAGACCAACGTGGCCAAGATGCCACCGGTCCTCGGACGGCTCTACTCACAACCTTCATTCACGTATGCTCATCTCATCCTACCTCTCAGGGGCTGAACAAGGAGCCATCAGGCGGCACAGCGGACCGACCCTTGGGTCCCGGTAATGGCCTGGCCTGCGGCGTGGAGCTTAACTTCAGACTGCTGGTGTTTGGAAGGTTGGCCGACGGAGGCTGGGTCGGGTTGGGCTGCTGGACCATCATGATCGCTTTGGTTTACCCAACCCAACTGCCAACACCACATCAAGACACACTGATCTCATGGCCCCCACCATTATCGTGTCTCCGGACTGATTGGCGTTGACACTGAGGTGGTGAGATTATGGTGACGTCTCCTTGCAAGTTCCCCCGGCCGAGACCCCCTCGTTCGCACTAACTCTGTCGTGACTCCTTGAGACATCGTCATTCCTCCTTCAAAGCTCAACCTGATGTGCGGCTCGCTTTTGATAAATCCCGGCTACAGATAAGATGACTGCCCAGCCACGGTCATGATCTGCTGGCATGCGGCAGCGCAAGGGGTTGGAGGGTTGCGCGTCTGAGCCCCCATGGGACATGGAACGTGTTTCAATGTGACAGACCACCACGCTTGGCCGGACACTTTTTGGACCCCAATGGTGACAAGCAATGTTGGTTGCTGCAAACAAGGGGCAGCTGCGACAAGAGACGCAGGCCGGTGGTTGGCTTTGGCGGCTTGTTGGACTGCCGTCCCAGAGCCTCGGGGCCAAGCGACGGATTGGATTGGACAGCGCTCACAACGCACCTCGCAATTGGCCAAGGCCGATTTTCGAAGTTGGGAGGTCTGTCTGCCGGCCAGCGGCGAAGTGAACTTGTTTTAGAGAGACCTGAGAGGGCCTTTGGAGAGACCATGGGGGGATAGCGTTTCTGGTTTGTGCTCCTCTAGGAATTCATTCTCCCCCCGGGCCCCTATCGCAATGATATCGGCGACTGGGACTCAAAAGTCGTCCACTACTCAACAGCACCAGCCGTAGATCTCTACGCTAGATTACCTAGGGATATAAATAACTATACAATTAGATTCAATAAAGTCAAAGGGTTTACGATAACTAATATCTCTCAAAATAATTCTACAATTGCCTACTACAGAAGTTCCGAAGTCGTTCTAGAACAAGTGACTGGATAGCCAATGTGCTACCTAATTCCCAGTAGCTCTATATACTCCATTGTACTATTTATTACAGAACACTTCGCTCCCTATACTGTATTCTAGAGCATATAGTAGAGCAGCCTCCCCTCTATCCTCTTTCCCAGAGTAAACAGAGAGCATCTTACAAGGCTAGGTCCATGGTTGCTCTCTTGCCAAGCCGCCAGAGCATCTTCCTCACTGGTCAGAAAATAATTAGCCCGGGGTCATTCTCCCGCGCCCCCCAGCACTGATGCAAGCCATCCCACCTCTGCGGGCCCCTGTTAGTTCATCGTGACATATCCCCGCTCGAGCAGCAATTTTTGCCTACATCACCAGCCGCACAAGAGCTTGCAGAGGCGGGATACCCGTCGGATGAGACCTCCCACTCTCCCGTTGCGCGACCAGGTAGTTCATGCAGAACCGGATCATGCCCAATTCCCATTGCTGCTTGCTCTCGGCGAAGCGGCGGAGCTGGGTAACCTTCCCGACGGTGTCACGATGGCGGCCGTCCACCTTCAAGACACGGCCGTTTTTGAGAAGCTCCACAGAGAAGCCCCCGTCACGGCCGTCCTCCGTGTTTTCTTGGCCCCCTCTCTTCAGCCACTCGACTTGACGGTAGCCCTTGTAGTTGAAGATATCCGGAACCCACGACGGCAAATCCAACTCAACGTCGGTCCAGCGCTCCTCTTTGGCGGTCACATAAGAAAGAAGCTCCATGTTTCCGTGCTGCAACATGGCCTTGGCTGCCCAATCCGCATACACTTCCCAAACGGCCTTGCGGTAGTCCGGAACAATGCCATGGTCAGGGATCAGGTGAAGCAGCCCGTAAACAACGTCCCGCGGGTCGGTCGACGCCCGGGTATTGGAGATATAGAGGACGAACATTAGCGATGGCGCAGCGAGGCCGACTTGGACGGCTGATAACCGCGCTCTCATGCCGAGTTCGCCACGGATCCCTAACGTGACATTAGTCCAGATACTGTCGCTCACGCCGTCGATCTTTTCCTCACCAAAAACAGTTCGGATGCAGTCGGCCAGCGTGTCGAGGTCGGCCTCGGCGAAGGATGCCGTTCCACAGACGTAGACATGCGTCTCCGGGTCGGCGAGGAGAAGCTCCTGCGTGATCCAGACCCGCCGCCAATAGTTCGACTGAAAGAGGTGGATCAAGTCGCCCAGTCCGGCGTCTTCTTCCTGCCAGATATGTCCTGTCTCACGCAGCCAGTCCTGCAGCTGGTCGTTGGAGACCGGCCGCCTAGCAGCCAGCTCGGATCCATCGGATCCATCGGATCCATCCGGGGCGGTGATGACTCTCAGCCCCTCCTTGAAGCGCGTCCACTCCCGCACAATCTCGGTGAGTGCGGCCGTCCCTTTCAGGAGCCGGTCGTCCGAGCCCAGCCACGAGATGATGGACGTGGCGCGGCGGTAGATGTCACCCATCATGGGCAGCTGGCTGTTTCTCTCAGGGACGTCGTCCTGGTTGATGCAGACGGCGTCGATCCACAAGGGGACGCCGGACTCCCTGGATCCGATGCCGCTTTGCCGCAGGTGCACCAAGCAGTCGTGGAGATTCGATCGCACCTCAAAGTGGCGGCCGTTCAACCGGATACGGTGGACCGGGTCGTCTGGGGGCCCCCAGGTGTAGGATAAGGCGTTGTAGGCAGGCTTTTGGGATAGGGAGACCGTCGTGAGGGTAGCCTGGATCTCGGATACGGATGTGGAGTCGTCTTCTTTGGTGCGAGGGAGAAGCCACAAAATCCGAATTTCTTGCTGGGAAGAGTCAAGGGGCTGATATTGGGAGTCCTGAGACATTTTACGTTGGTCTTTGGCGCGGCGAGGAGGTTCTGGGTTTGGGTCTCTGTTTCCTTCCTATTTAAATCGTTGAGTCCTGACGAGTACCCAAAACGTGTCCATGAGGTGGCCTGTGGATTCATTGGGTGGCTCATCTTTGCGTTCAACAACGTGTTCCGCGCGGGAGCCCCTCCAGGAGAACCGCTCGATATCGCAGTCTCACTCTTGGGGTTGGGCCTGGGCGAGGATTTCCCGGAGACGTATGAAGAGGCAGTATTCCCCGGCGTTGATGTGCGAGAATTGATGGGATGGAACAAGCTGACCGATGCCTTGCCGGAAGCGGGGGTGGTCACCGATTATATGATAAATTGGTGCGTGGGCCGAAGTTGATAGAGACCGAAGAGGGGTACATTGGACGCGGACCTCGCAACGCTGAGCCTGGTGACCACATTTTCCTGGTGAGGCACTGCGAAAACCTACTCGTTTTCCGATATTCAGATTCAGCACGTGGTTGTGTTACTCTGCTAGGCAGGAGCGATATTTTCGGGTTGGATAATGGCGGGGCAGATGGCAATGCAGAGTACGAGAAGCTTTGGATTGCTTAGGGAACGGCATCTCTGCAATGCAACTTCAAGGCTGACACAATCCGAGAATGCATTCCGACCTGGGCTCTTCCCACTGGCCCGCTTGACTACTATTTCTTCTAAGAGCGATGATTCCCATCGGCAACCTGCGGGCCCGTATGCCATGGTAAGGAATCAGCCGAGACTTTCAGGTGCCATCTCCGTGCACCATCAGCCACTTCTCCGCGATAGGTAAACGGCATCGTCTCCGTAGTTGCGCAGTTTTTCGAGCAGAGCTGGATCGACCTGTTCGGGCTCGAAGCCGAAGCGGCTCCAGAACGGTGCCGTGCCGTAGACCGAGACGAGACAGGCCGTCGGATACCGGCCGGCCACTTCGAGGAGTCTGCGAATGCCCTCGGCGGCGTGCCCGCATCCGCGCAACTCCGGTAGGATAGCGACGTCGTGAATATAATACTGGTCCGCGTCCGGCGCGATCCCGCCGAGCAGGGTGTCTAGGGCGGGGGGCTGCCGCTGGCGGATGGGGTGGGAAATCGCGTAGCCGTACACCTTGTCTTGGTTGGCGAGAATCAGGCAGCCCTCTGGAAAGAGCTTCACGCGCTCGCCGAAGACGTTGCCGCTCTCAGGCAGACCCGGGTGGACTTGGTCGGCGACTCGCAGGAGGTCGGGGACGTCTTCGATAGTCATTCTGCGCCAGGAGGCCATACTGTTTCCCCGCCAGAGCAGAAAGCAATTGGCAGGTTGGCTCTGGGTTGGCAAGCTCTGGGGAAAGAATGATGTGTCTTGGGCGTATCAAAGTGTATCGCAGGATTGGTTGGGTGCAAACACGAGGGCGAAACGTGTTGGTATCCTGCCGATTATTGAATCGTTGCTAAGCCTTGTGGAGTGGGCAGTCGGTTGATGCAACGATCTCAGCAGGGACCGATCCGAGCCCACGATTCGCCCAATCCCATCCAACAAGCCGATTGAGGCAATGCTAACCAACCGCATTTGCGGCCCTGCTCCAATGGCTGAGTTGCCTGGCGTGTCAACCTGCCTCGGCACGAAAAGTGTGGTGGATGCGGACAAGTTGCGGTTGGCTGCTGGTGTTACAAACGGGGAACTTACACGAATTCGAAACAACTCAAGCCCTCGACGCGATGCCTCCAAATATTGCCGCGCTGTCTGAGTACCAGTTACGGAGTTTTTTCAACCAGAATGATTCCGTCACCCGGGAGCAATGTGACGCAGAAGCCCAGCGATTCACGGGCCAGCCCGTCACAGCAACACCATCCCAGGGCGGAACTAGTTACACCGTTTAAGGGGGAGATGTCGTCGTCCAGTTCCGTGTTCCAACCTCCACCTTGGACATGGTTTTTCTCCGAGATATCGAACGAACCTACCAGGGCTTTGTGCCACGACACGAGTACCAAGGCCAGCTTGGTCAAGTCCATATTTACACCATGAACAACGTTGGAGGGTCCTGCATGTACTTGGCCAGAACCGAGCTCCAGAGCAACGACTGTTACCTCCTGCGATCCACCCTCGATGATTATGCAAGGCTTGTGAACCCCTCCCGGCTCAGTGCGGAGAAATGGTCGACTAATCGATGTTGGGCAGATTCCTTGCGTCGGCATATCACAACACTCCCCCCGAGATGGCCTGCCCAGATGGCAACCAATTGCTTGGGACCTATCTGCCACAACTCCAACAGCTGCGCCAAGGGCTTCCCGAGCGGTTTTTCCCCACCCTTGACCAGCTCATCCACCAACTACCTGACCTCTTTGTTGAAGGCTGGCCGTTTGTGCCCAACCATGTCGATCTTCTCGAGAAAAACATTCACGTGGACGTGGCCACCGGTAAGATTGTGGGAATCTGCGACTGGAGAAACGCCGAGGTTTCTCCCTTCGGGATGTCGCTAGGGGGTCTCGAGACCATGCTTGGGGTGGCGACGACGAGTGGAAGCTTCTGGCGTTACCACCCGAATCACGAGGTGCTCCGAGGTCACTTTTGGACCAGGTTCTACCACTACCTGGGAGGCGCATCTGACAATGTGAGGCGGCGTATCGAGACTGCCCGACTGATTGGTCTCTTCTTGGCCAATGGTTTTGAGCATGACAAGCCGGCAACGGAGGAGAGCGAGGATTTGCAATTCCTCAGCGCGGTCCTCCTCAAGTGAGCTTGGCGCATACCTCGCCTCGCCCACTTTCGCCCACACTCCCTCCTGCGAGTGATAAGATCAGCCTGACCCCAAGGACAGGTGAACTGTCCTAGTGACATACAGATTTATGTGCAACTTGTGATGTGCAACTTGTAATTATTTCCCCGTGCTTCAAACCCTTGCATTCGGCGGAGCGGGAGGGCGAGGCCGATGACCGAAGTTGCTGGAAAAGCGTCAACGCCGGCTTCGATGGTATGCTTTGGGGCTTCCAGTCCCCTGAACCAGGCACGGAGGGTGCCCAAGTGGCTTGGGACATCGGGAACAACCCTCTCACACCGACGCCATGTTCCATGTTTTGCATCTCTTACATGCTACCGCCTAGTATTTCACCCTTACCGTTTATTGTGTTGTCTCATCATGTTGTGGATTCATTCAGTTGTGTGGTCGTGTCCTGCCATGGTACGAAGGACTACAGAATCTTCCATGTTGATCCAGCGATATTCTTCATCCTAGATGACGTTTTAATAGTAAGCGGTCTAGGAGTATAACCATCCTAGAGATAGCTGCCTTCGCCGGCTTATATCGGTTGGTCATGCGTCAAAACTAGCACGTTGGTTCACACAGTCTGTTTCCGCCCATCAGCGAAATGTGGTTAATGCGCTAGTGATGGGCATTCCTGTGGCCTATTTTAAATTAAACACCGTGTAATGTTAACTTGATGAGTGTAGTAGGTAGGTATGATAAGTCGACTAGTAGTTGTTTCTCTTGGGCTTGTTTCCCCCCTTTTTTAACAGCATCTATTTACCGGCCCTCCGAGGCGTTCTTTACACAGACACATTCGCCATAGAAGCTCTGGTGCCGTTGATGGTGTTGACATATTTTCTCAGCTATGGTTGTGGACTGATGGGCTACGTCTCAGTCAATGTAACCATGCCAGATATAAAACGAACAGTGTTCCCTCCTAGATGTGTGCTTTGTGTTCCCAAACACCCAACACTCTAAATATGGATTCTATGAGATGGTTCAAGAGATGATGATCCTAGGATGGAAGAGTGTACATCGTTAAGCAACGTCATTTATGGATTCATAGATATTTGTCATATCCGCTTTCAGTTAACCTGAGAAAACTTTCTCCTCTGAAGAAGCAAGTATCTTAACCAACCCGGATATAAGGCAGGATAATCCACGATAATATTATCTTTATTTTTATTGTTTATCTCTCCTAGCAACCGCAGGCTTGAACGTTATTTATTGTTAATTAGGCACACACATGAGCACAACTCGACGCGGTCATTTGAGAAAAAATAGAACCTGTTACGATGGGACAATATCCCGTTATATTTTGGTGTTCTCAACACAATACACTACGAGTCACTTTGCTTCAGGGCATAAGCCAGGAAAACTTAATAAAGGCCTTGTTGCAAGATGAGTGTATCACCACCAGTCATCATATCAACAACTACTTGCCTTTAGAACAACATCCTCTTTAACACAACACACGCAACGGCAAAATTACCCCCCCCCCCCTCCCCCCCACGCCTACATAACAGCCAAACGCCCACCCATCAGTAGCGCCATCCGCAAAACGGCCCAGTCACATTCTGCTTACTGCTGCGTATGTAGCTGTGCAGGTGTGTGGAGGTATGCAGGCAAGTACCTCGGATTCTACAAGCCCTCCTCGCACTCTATCTGCACCCAGCCCGCTTCGAAAAGAGGCGTGTGGGAGGCGGGGGCGCGGCAGCTGCGGTTATGCGGTTATGCGGCCTAATGCGGCCGTTCCCATCGCCAAGTCTGCTTACTCTGGGGGAGAGAGTCACATCGGGAGTGGGAGAGCGAGAGAGAGGCTGATGGGGGGTATGTATGTCTGGGAGTACCGATATCCTTCTTTCTGTTCAGATCAGGGGGTAGATGAAGAAGCGAATCGTTGTTACTGCGGTTTAGTACACCGAGGAAGTCTGTCTGCTTGTCTGTCTGTCTGTCCGTATTTCTTCGGTGTCTTTTTTATCACTCACTCGCTCATCACTTGCGGATATCCGAGCGTGGGTGTTGGGCAAAAGGGGGGGTCAACACCACGTGTGTCTGTCTGCAGGTGTCCAGCGGCTTCGAGAACCAATTAGTTAGCTTTGTGGTCGGTTGGCTGAACGCCCAAAGCCTCTTTCACACTTTGCTGACCATCTCTTCCACCTGGCGCAAGCCACTTGCTGTCCGTCAAGGTACCTACGTGCAGACATCTATACGCACGGGTGGCCGTCGTCTCTTCCATCACATCCGCCTCTTCCGATATCTGTCCTCATCACTATCGTGCCGAACACTCACTTCCTCCGTTCCGTACGCGCACGCTGTGTTCAATACTTGATACTTTAGAATATCCTCCGGTCTACACGAGGCACCCGGAAACGGCAAAAAGAGGCGCGGCCATCGTGGTACAAGCATGGAGCTGCCCTGGTCTAACAACTGACCCTGCCCCGGCGAGATCTGTGTACCTATTGCTTTTTTTCTTCAACCTGCTTTTCGCTTAATTAGGCTATGCCGTTGGCTGCATCTCGCACCGACCCAACGGAGGCCAGGCGCCCTATGAAAATTCCTGTAGCATGGAACCTTCGATCCCGGGCCGGTTGACTCGGGAAGGATGCTCGGGTTGGGACCGGAGTGGCTGGCTGGGTCTGTCTTGGTTGAAGCTGGTTCACACAGGGCCCCTGTTGTTGCTCGCTATCACAGCCTGTGAAGAGGAAGGAAGGGCGTTCGAATGTTCTGTGTCTTACCGCCATGTTCTCCGTGTTTCCCCCCCCATATCTCACGAAAAAGAGATGGAGAGAAGAAAAAGCCGCACTTGTGATTCGTAGCTTCAAGTTGGGAGGTTTAGTTGGCACTGAGACCGTTCATCTCGAGATCCCGGACTAAAGAGAGGGGCGCAGAGTCGGTCCCTTCCATTTCAAATCAAGCCTTGTTTCGATACCGTCCCGAACATCAGGCCATGATCTCCGTCCCACCCCATCGTCAAAGTTTAGCCCCCAACCCATCACGACCCGACTTACCACACTACACTAGTTAGCCCCAACGACCCAGCAAACAAGAAGCAAAAAAGAAAAAAAAAGCCGCAGCACTCTCAGACATCTCAACGCCCGGCAATCGGGCTCACCCACCCCCTTGGGACACGCACACACACACCCACACACACACACCCACAGAGACAGTAACGCTCTCCCCACCCAAACTGTGCCGCCTTCCTGTGTGTAGTCTGTCGGGTAAGTTAGCCCTCACCGGCTTCACCCACTCACACACACCCCTCTCTCATCATGGTCTGGTCTCATGCAGGCGCGCCTCGTGGGTATCACATCGTGAACGATGTACAAGGACGAATCCGTCCAAGTACATACATGCACGCAAGCCCAGCCCAGGTAAGGCTAAATCGGTCAGCAAAACAAAGCCAAGCAGATCCCTGCCCTACCAGAGCGGCTCAGAAGGCCCCCCTTCCCACACCCTCCAGCGGCAACAGCGGCCGCGGCTTGCCGCGGCGCGCAAGGCGGGGGGTTCGGGAGGGGGGCACACGAACGAGATGAGATTGAGATGAGATGAGATGCGGCCACACATGGGTCTCTTGTCTCTGTCTCTCTCACCCTCCGTTGAGGCTTGATGAGAGTCCCTTCCCGACGGGAGGGAAGGGCTAACGTTAGCCATGTCGCAAAGTGAGACATGAGGGACCGAACCTGAGGACCGAGCGAAAGACATGCTAACTTTACGTGCAGTGTACTAACATTAGCAAGTTGACTAGTTGACGTTAACGTTCAATTAAGCCACATCTCGTTCCCGTCTGATTGGAATACAAATGTTGCGCGCAGGAGAAGAGAAACATCTCTAACGTGGGATCGGCAACTGTCTCCCCGAGGCTTTCTCACCCCCTCCCATTGAAACCGATGAGAGGAGGGTTTTCTGGGGCTGACGACGAAAGATACCAACCCATGGTGGGGTTGTGGGGGAAAAGAGAGAGAGGGCGGGGGGACAAGGACTAAAAAAACGTCTCGGTCTTCGATCGACTCGGTGAAGAGAAAAAAGAAGGGGACCAAAAGGTCACACACATGGATGGATCAGATGCCATACATTGGTGGTTAATGTTAGTGGCTAGTGTGACCTGTGACCAACCACCTGAACGGCGACTACCCGTCTTTGCATGTGGCCCGATGGGCCGATGCCGATGCCCGATAGCCGATGAAGAAAAGGGGTGGAAAGTGGAAGGTGGAAAAAAGAACTGCAGTTTCGTTATGACATGACTTTGTTGCCGTTAGCGTGTACACTAATAACTTTAGAGATGCGGGGGAAGAGAGACGGTTTGCGATGAAAATGCCGTGCGTTTTTAGCACGTGGCATAGGGACATCGCGTCGGATCTTTATCGTCCTTTCTCGCTTCGACTTCCTCCCACGGATTCCGAGACTCGTTGGTGAATGTGAGAAGTTCGGTTGGGAAAAGAGAGTGTACACTACAGTGGAAGTTGTTGCTGTTGGGTTACTGCCAGGTAAGAGCCAAAGCGAAAGCGAGAAGGAACCATAATGCACTCTGTACGAATACAGAGTTCCATCGTGGCAGTGAAGGTGCTGTGATCTGCGGATCTGTGGGATCTGTGCTTTCCGTGATCTGGCTCTTTTTCTTGTCGGTCCCTTTTTTGCTCGCCTGTCTTCAACCCGGGTGAATGAGCTGAGCCTCGTGCCGAGAGCCCGGGCCGCACAGACAAGCCCAGCCGGAGCCGGGTTGGTCCCTGATTGAAGAGTTCCCCAGTCGTGTCAATCCACCGGTTTATCGGGGACTCGGGGAATGGAGCTAGAGAATCAGTGTCTTATTCGTATTTTCATCTCTTTTCTTTTTCTTTCTAGTTTTGGGCGACGAGAGCGAGGAGAGGTGTTGTGCTAACGTTACCTTCCTCGGTACTGTAGTGTAGCGCTTGGTATACATAGTAAGGCTTCCAGGGGACCTGACACTACATACTCCGTAATGAGTGAGTTAAGTCTAGAGCAACGTCGGAGCCCGAGATCTGGGTGGGCTCAGGGGCAGTCTACCCCATCTCTTCGACTTCATGCTCTTCCCCCTTCCGGCCCCTTCGGGGTCCTCACAGTGAGAGGAACGGAACTCGTTGCAGGCCCAAATGCTTACAAGGCACTGCCTGGAACCCCACGCGAGCGGTCCCACGAGCTGAATCCCAAGAATGATTTTAGCGCGTGATTTTTAGCGAGAGTTACAGGGGGGTCGGGGTCTTCAAGAACGCAACCCAGTGCGAACAACCGTCAACAAGAACTCTGCCTCCAGTGTGAGACAAGACAAGAGAAAGGCAGAATCTCACCGCACAGACTGCGAGAGAATCATCAGAAGCTATTCCGTATCGGACTGGGTAAGCGTTAGCGTGCAACACGGGACAAGGCCCCCCCTCACACCTCCCCGGGAAACCGAGGAACGGAAAAGAGACCATGTTGCGCCAAGGGTCTCGTTTGGGGGCCTTGTTCCCGCGTCGCTCATCTCTCTTCCGTGCACCATACCCCCTGGTCTGGTTTTCCCATGCAAAAGGGTCGGTCCCCGATCCTTGACGAGCCCACGATGTCGGGCATCCCAGCCGACCGGCTCGCAGGCTTGAGGACCATGGGAGCGCTAACTGAATTGGTGGTGTGCTTGGCGAACTTGTCTCTGTTTTCTTGCTCGCTCTGTTTCCCATTCTCATGTTCTTCTGCGCGGGTGAGATCGATGGTCCCTTATTTTTTGTGTCTCAGAGTATTTTCGTCAGAACCGGCGTGGCGGTTCCCTCTGGTCCTGGGTTGTCTTGCCTAACCCAATGGTGGCCCCCCATTCCCGGGAGAGAACGACAAAAAAGAACAAATCGAAACCCGATTCCGTGCTGACGTCCCGCCCGCTGTTTCTGTTTCTGTTTCGGCGGGAGCCGAAGCCAAATCTGACAGGAAATCGGGCGGGGACCACGGGTTCGTTCCAGTCGCTGGGGAAAACGGCGGTAGGCGAGACAAGCCCCCGGCCCACAAGCAGCCGCAGAGGAGTGAGGTCCTGTCGATCTCTTTGGGAAGACGCCAAAAGCGGACCCGGGGAACTGATGAAAACTTCCTTCCCGTCTCCCACCAAGCCGAGGCCGGTAAGGTGAGCCCAGGGCCAGAACAAACAAAGCACCCACCGATGCCAAAACCCTGCCTTCTCGTTGCCGCCGGCATCGTGAGAAGGGAGAAGAAGAACGCAACGCTGATGATGACCCGGTCCTCTCACCGTTGCGAGTACACTATGCCACAGTGACAAATCCGCGGGCGGGAAGAGACAGACCCTTGTCCTATCGAATCTCCTTGCTGAAGGATTCACCGTTCTGCGAGCTGTTAAGACCAGAGAGAGGCTGAGGAACGAAGAAGAGCTGAAGAGCCCACGGACAAGCGCCACTATCACCCCCTTCATCAACAAGCAGCACGCGAAGCTGCGCGCAAAGCTGCGCGCAAACATGGAAAGCAAGAAATGCTTGCTGCTGAACGCCTCTACCTCGCCATCTCCGGAGAACCACCCCCCGCGCAGCTTCCTTCTCGACTCCCTGAAGCTCATCTCATCTCGTTAGGATCGAAAAATGGCGCACGTGGGAACGGTACCAACAGCAAAGCCTCTCCTTATTTTCATGATTCGCGCGGCTTGCTTGCTTGCTTGCAGAACAAGAGACAGGCGGGGGTAAGAGATCGACATCCTTGTTCAACCCCCATCCGGAGCCCCCTCCGTCCCAAGCAGGGCCGACAGGCATCAGAAACGCGCCCTTTTTCTTTCCTCCCACATCGGATCTGCCCGCGCGCGTGTCGTGATGAATCTCTTGGTAGTCCCGGCTGAGCAAATTATCAGTCAAGGATCTTGCCCACGCGAACCGGCCCTCTTGACTTGGCAATGGGGGTCTTGGTTGGGGGTTGTTGTCGATGTTGTTCTTCCTTTCCCTTTCCATTTTCTCTCTCTCGCTTGCTGATGTGACAGCCCAAGAGCTCATGCATGAAATGGGGTCTGCCCCTGCCTCTTCTCGTCACGACCGACAAGGCTGGTGTTCCTTTGCCTTCTCTTCCCTCCATGGACGATGTTCCGTACTGTGTAGTGGAAGTGGAGAAGAGCGTTGCCGGCCGGGTGAAGTGAGACAGACATCAGACATCAGATATCACACAATTGATAGTCCCGCCAGCCATGTTTTCGAAGGAAGGACCGAAAGCGGCGACGAGAGAAGTGGGGTGACCCAACGAAGCGGCAGATAGATCATGCAAAACAGATTATGCAAAAGACACGACCCTGGTCTCCATCTGTTAGTGAATCTCGATTTCTGGGCCAGTAGCCCGTCTGTCGTTGGTGATGCGTTTCGTCGTGTTTAAGAGCCTCCTCATGAGAGGGTAGAAGAGTTCACATTACTCACCAATGAGGGCCACGAAATCAATTCTCGGTTGCCCGTTGGCCGATTTTTGACGGGAAAGCTAGTACAAATATGGGAATGGCCACATCTTTTGCTCTTTGTTGGCTCTCGTCCGTCGCTTGCAGCTTGCAACTTGCAAAGCATCGGCCGATTGTCGACCACGAGGCAGAGCAGGGGTGGGTGACCGGAGTAATGTCTGTAACCGGAGCACGATCCGTTTCTGTCAAAAGGGACCTCCTTCGGACAACCCGGTGAAACGTCCTCAGCGAGGAACCAAGAAAACAAAAGTCAAGCTGAGCCGCAGCTTCAGATCCGGCTTGGGGGTCTTGGGGGTGCAAGCCAAAGCTTACCCTTTTGTTTCCAACTCGGCAAAAGTCCCGATGGTAGCTCTTCCGAACCATGATCCCGGACGAAACGTTCAGAGAGCTTGTGTGCGACGGTTAGGAAGCCCGGAAGTTAGGTGGGCCTGGGTTCAAGGAACCGGACGTCGAAGGGGGGTTGGACAGGAACGTAATCACATAATGTTGGTTGAGCACCCGGCTCGGCTCCGGTTGCCTTTGCACGACATTGGCTCATGTGTGAAAATCTCCGATTGACATGACATGGTGGCGTCAAGAAACGTTGGTCCGGGGGTGGATGGGCCGAAGAACCAGAGTCAGAGTGTGCGTGGGTGTGGGTTGGCCGCAGGAAAGGACTCTGTCCGGCTTGCGGACCAAAGGTGCTTGTAAGAAAGACCGCATCGATGAATAATTACACTATTGGGAACTTTGGGGCGAGGGGAAATAACAGCATCGACTTTGCAACGGCCTGGTCGATGGATGAATTTCGCGGGGTCGTATATCCTGTGTAACACCACGACCGCGATAAACGGCTGTTCTCGGGACTATGCCCCCCATCCCTGTTTTTCCTGAGGTACCAACTTCACCCGGACTTCGTCGGGGGCCACAGGGCGTGCGAAATCTGGATTTCTTCCGATCAGGATCAGGGAGGATCGGAAAGTTGGTGGGAGGGAGGGGGGTGAAGATTTATCAGAGTCGGTCGTGTACATACACTACATAGCAGGTACTGTGTAGTGTTGTAGTGGTACCGTGGTAGCGATGTACACTAAGACGGCCGCTGCAAGCCTGTCGTAAACGAGCAGCAGGTCAAGCGGGAAAGCAAGATGCGGCCTCGCCCGTCCCACGCGGCGCATCTCGCGTGTGTTTAGGCTGAATGGGCCACAACGATCGGTGGGATGGAACCGCCCGGGAAAGCTGTCATCTTGCTCTCGGGGGGACGATGTGGCCGCTGTGGCGGAGGGTGTACTTCGTACACTACAGCGTACGAGAAGACGTGTGCTCCGTTTCTTCTGCTCGGTTAACGACGCCTGTTCCAAAAACAGGGCTGTCGAAGAAAACACGAGAATCAGCGATTCACGAATCATGCGCCATCGGGCCAAAGACCATCGAGATCGGATCGGACTCAGCAGCCGAACTCGCGGAGATGAACAAGGGGGTTTTGTTGCCTGGACTTGCACTGCCTGTGGCCTTTTGGGCGAACCAAGTTGCCTCTCGAATGAATCCGCAGTGGATGCTCCCGGCGGTTCTCCGAATGGAGGACCAATCTTCTGAACTTCGGGCCAAGAACATTCGGATCATCGGCCGGCGGTGACGGCCAGAGAAAGTCCCCGGGAAAGATGGGGGGGCAATCAATGGATATTTGTAAGTACATGTACAAACTTGCCTTGCAGGACATACCGGATGAGTTGGGTCGGCAACATGCCGATACATCGAGAGTCGAGTCGCTAACCCTGATGGCGATATCTCGCTACTCAGCCCGCGTTCTGCCCGTTAGCGAGGTGAGGAGAGGGGCATGATACACGGCAGACTGCGTACGTCTTTGCCAGACGGATCCTAGTGATCCAGAGTACTATGATGAACGCAGCTTTGTTTCCTCGGTCAGTTACGAGGCCTTTCTCTGGCGCTCCTTGATCGGTTGAACCTATGCCACATGGCATACGCTGTCCGGGTTCACGAATACGGACAACCACACACACTGCTCAACACAGACCCCGTTTTGCCTGCGACTGTGACGAAGCGCGGGGACGGGTGCTTTCTGGCGAGTGACGGCATCTCGTCATGCGTTGCGACTTGGGCAGAGGAAGAGGATCAGATAAATTGATGCCCGGATGCAGGAGCAGGCACGATGCGACCCCATCGGCGACTGCATCTGACATGGCTCATCATGCCTGCGAGCCAATCTGACGTCTGCGAGGTTGCTGCATGGGACAATGGCAAGCGGCCCGGGGGTGTGGGGGCCTGGGGGTGGCATCCGCGAGCAAATCGTTGTTGGTTCGGTCGGTCGGGCTGTCGGCAGGCAAGGTGCTGCCAGAGGGGTGAAGGATCTTTTCTGTCTTGGCTTTTGTTCTGCTTCTTCGCCTTGGAGTTATCCTGTTTCTTCCCATTTCCCCAAACATTCGCCTCTGTGTCTGTTATTATTTCGGCTTTGTTGTTGCCTTCTGATTAGAGGGAAAGCCGACTCTGGAATCATGGTCGTGAAATAACGTAACTAGTGTACCATAGTACGGAAGAGGCTTTCTTGACAGGAATCGGTCGCTCGTGGGCCCCAGGCCCCCCGGGCTTCGAGTGCCCCCTGTGAGCGACATCGGTAGCGGGGCCAGGTCGGATGAACCCAGCGGGAAGGTTGAGATGTGATTTGATTTCTTGCCTCATCCTTGGACGCGGCTGTGTGCCGCGGGGCCAATCGCAGGGTCGGCCACGTTCTGCCTGCCCATGCCCGAGGCTACCCATTGCCCGTTCAGGAACCATTCCCGATCGCAGGGGGGACGGTCCCGCAGCACGGGCAGGGTGCGATCGGCCATGTGGTTTTCCGGTTCTGCCCTCCGGGTTTGGCGTTTGGGGGCTCGGTGATGAGATGCGGCCATCTCAAGTGAAGCAATGTCCCGCAGTAACTATGTACACTACGAAGTATCCCTCGTTGTCGCCCACGCCGTGACCCACGGGCTGTCGATTTTTCGTCATCCTGCGGCGGGCCGATTGCGGCAGGTTTTTGATTGCTGTATGCCCCATCGATGCGTTCGTTGGTTCGCCTTGTGCGCATTGTGTGGGAAAATGGAACGGTGCGGGATTCCACCGGCCTTTGGACAGGGCCTGTGTCTCGTCATGTGGTGTCGTACTGTGGGTGGTGCGGTCTGCAGGCCGCGCAGGCAACCCTACCCTACCCGCCTACCATTGTTAGAGCGCAGTAACGTTAGCGACCGACCGACCCGAGCAGAGACGAAGCGATTACTCGACTCCCCTTCTTCCCCCGTCCGTCATCCGTATTCCGGCCCGCGTGTTTTCGAGCAGGACTGGTGAACAAGAGCGTCCCAATCAGACGCTAGAAACTCTCAGGTTCTTACCCCACATTCTCTGACCGGCTTCCAGCGTTTTTCTTCTTCCCTCGCACAACGGGAGTTGCGGTCCCGGGACTGCTTCCGTTCAGGGAAAGCTGGAGGTCGTCGACCCGACAAATGCTCGCCGCAGCTCCGGCATCTGGTGAGATGCCGGCCGATTTCCATCTTGACCAGGTTCGAGCTCCCGCGTGGCAGAATCGGCATGGGACAACGATAAAGTGGCCTTTCTTCACATTTTTCGACCCGGCTATGCTGGATATCTTCTGTTTGGGAGAAAGATCCTATTTCTAGTATTTCTAGTATGGGACGGCTCCGCTGCGATTTTGCCCTGTGTGGACGAATTATCAACAAGCGCGTTGAGATGTTTGTGTGTGCGTGTGTGCCCAAGTACCGTGTATTTTTAGCATCTGCGGTTGGCGGTTTCCAGAGCAGTGGGGTGTGTCGCACGTGTCGAACAATGCGGGTCTTGCCATCGAAGCACTCACCCCATCTCCGAAATGAAGATGTCCCAAGATGTCCTTCGCAGGAACACCTCCAGCGACTTGCTGCTCTTCATTCCGCGCCGGGGTTCGGTTGCGGAGTTCGTCGTTCTAATGGAGCACGGCACGCCCGATTGGCCCGTCCAAAAGTTCTTTTGTTCTTCGTTCGCATGGCCTCTGAGGTCGATTCCGTGCTCTTGTTGTACATGGAGTTTGTGGCCTGCCAACCTCTACACTACCATATCTCCGCAGATACCACCGCGCCGCTTCGTTTTCCTTGAATAGTGTAACTGTCCGGTCGATCACCCCGCTGACCGTTTTTGTGCTGGGCTTCTGCTGCTGGCTGCTCTTTGGGCTGCGATACCGGGTTGTCCTTGTCTTGCATCGACTTCCCATGACAAGTTTCGTTTCTGGTGAATCCATTTTTTTACCCGCTTGTGAGTTTCATGCATGGGGGGAAGGGAACAGTGCGTTCAGTTCCCAACCAGGGCCGCCTGCCCTGGAAATTGCCCGGCAGTGTCCGGTTTCTGCGCATTTAATCTGGAACAATCTGATTGGCTGGCTGGTCGATAAGTCTCCATTCGGTTGTTGCTGTCTCTTTGGGAGCTTGGGTCTTCGCCGAGGTGTACTTGCCTTGGGAAGCCCCTTGGCTCTGGCACCACGCCCTTCGGATCTGCCTGGGTGACTTTTTTTCTCTCAAAGCCCGATGCAACCTGGAACCGTTCGATTAGCGAGCAAAGCGAACACCCAAATCGCCCGTCACCCGGGCAAGCGCAGCAGCGCCCCGACCATCGCCTAAAACTTGGCTCCGCTCCGCCCTTTCATCTCGTGACCCTTGCCGGGGAGAAATGTCCACTCACGGGCTCAGAAGGGGGTTCAGCAGCAGGGACACCGACAGATTCGATCGTGGAAGCACCAATAGTGTAGTGTAGTCAGCTTCAGCACGGGAACAGGACTCCGAACAATACTCGTACGCAGCACACCCAACACGCACCCGCCGCAAGGCAGATCGATTCCTCGATGTTCCTATGGTCCCGAGTCGTGCGTGTCTCATTTAGCGCTATCATCAATGCCCAGACTCCGCAGAGATCAGGCCGGAAAGCTGAACGGAAGTTGGTGTTACTCGCAGAGCCATCCGTTCCAGCGAAGCAGTGGTTGAATTAATGACAACTGCCGCGCCACCCGATGGCGTCCTGGCCCGGGCTGATGGGGGGGTCCCACGCCTCGGGCAAAACCAGATCGCTCGCTCTCTATTCCCAGGTTCTCCGTTCCCCACCCTGGGCTTTCTTGTGGGCCGACCGTTACGAACATTTTGCCCGAGACCCGCCCCCGAACGCCGAAATGGGGAAACAATTCTCCTTCCCAGCCGCTTCAACCCCAATCGAGCGAGCTTGGGCGTTGTGTGCGTTGTTTGTTCGCAACTGCATTTTGGATCGGTGCTGAAGGGGCCCAGTTACACGGGGCACAGTACGGAATCACCACGCAGCACAACACAAGGATGGACAGCCGCCCGTGGCCATCATCGGGGGATGAAAGGGGGCGATCGTCCAGATTGTCTTGGCTGGTGAGACATTTCCTTCTAGAAAATCTCGCCAAGACGGAACCCCCATCGCACAGAAACCGATGAAGAAATGCCCCCCTCCTTGTGTGATCCAACAACCGAGAACAGCGTTTTCCTCCTGGCGGATAATAATGGCCAATGGTCGAGGTGGATCGAGCAATGCAGCACGAGATTATCGATCGAGCACAGCCAATGAGTCCCCTGTGTGACGCTGAACAATCGTCACAGAGGCGCTTGACTCGGGCTCCATCGAATCGCCGGCCCCCGTTGGAAGACGTTCGAGGAACCAACAGGCCGACTCCATATCCATACATATAATACAGCACGCCGAACCACTGTACACAGTACATTGTAACCGAGAAGGCTCGCCGCCGCCGCCCGCCTCTTTTACGGGATAACGTTTTGCCTCCTCTTGCCTCAACTTGCTGTCTATGGGGGCGCACAGATTCGGAATGCGCTTGGATCGGATGATCGCAGAGAGTCGTCGCGAGATCTCGATGCATATGGAGTGAGCGGCGCTAGAACTAACGGCGTTTTTGCCCGTTAGCCCGCCTGCTTGCCTCTCGGTCGGGGCTGGGTGGCACGAGTAGACGACAACCCTGAAAGAGTCAGCCACTTTGATGTACATAGTAGTCTCGCGCGCTCGTGACTACCGAGTTAGCGGCTAGTGAAGGCAAAATATAGCCGGCCTAGCCTGCCAAGAGCTCTCGAACGGATGTTTCGTCTCCAGTTGGACCTGCAAAGTCGAGTCGAGAATTCCGATCGATCTGGTTGTCGTCATGCGCTTTGTCGATTCGATTCCATCGAGATCAACCGGGCTGGTGGTACCAGGCCAACTACACTACACGTATGATGGATGTTGACCACTCCCGCCTCTATCTCCCTTCCCGGCCGATTGGGTCCCTCTTCCACTTCTTACATAGTATTCGGCTAGAGGCCGTATATCTATCTGTGCATGTACACAGTAGTTACGATGCATGTGAAGTCAGGCTGGAGCAATGCGCCCCCTGGGTATGTTCGCTGGAAATACCACTCGGAAGCTTGTGGAGCATCCTGTGCACGGGAACAGGCAGTGGACGCCTTGAGGCGTCCGCGCAGCTTGCATGTGCTCGCTCATCGCACGAGGAGGAGATCGCGCGACAGCTGGCAGTGGCGTCAGACGGATCCTCTTTCAAACCGGCTCGTCATTCATTCACAAAGACCAGAGCGTGGTCCTCCGCCACTATCTTCTGACCTCACAAAATGCGGTGGCCTCGAACGTTTCCCCTCCTCTCTCAACGCCCACGGCTAGAGGAAGACGTAGGTGGAAGTTTCCGACGCTAGATTCCATGATAGCATCTTGACCGAACGTTCGTCGCTGCGGCTCCGATCATCCCCGCTTCCGCCCCTTTCCCGCGGTTGGGAAATATGGTTTTCCGAGGCAAAAGTTCCGTTTCCTTATTCGGGAGTATTCGTCGTGCATCTCGTCAGCCCGCGTGGCTGTCGGGGGCTTGCATTAATAATTAAGTCGGTGCTGAAATGCACGGGCATTGACACTCGAAAGGAACACAAGGCTCGACGCAGCGAAGGAAGCTCTGAACGAGCTGGGTCCAGCGACGGCGCAATGCGGATACACTTGTACGTAACGCTAGAGTACGAGTAATGTTCGGAAACGGCACTTCGGCCAAGTAAAATGGAAGCAATGCCAACCGTCGAGTCCGAACGGAAATGCTGTTTTCGTCCGAATCAACGAGTCAAGAGCAGGTTGACCTGTCGAGCCTGTCAGCCCAAGAGTCATGCAATTCTCCAGCTCCCCGCCGAAACTATCCTGGAAGAGGCGCCTCGCCGCGCTTCTTGCCTGCCCGACTCGAGCCTGGTGACATCAAGACAAGCCGCATCGGAGAGCACACCAAAGAAACGGAACACCCTGGCACGTAATGAAGGCTTGGCGTGTTTGGCATCCTGCCCTCCATCACGCACCCCCAGTCGCCCAATTGTGGATGGTAAACTGGACCGGGGGGGAAAGTGCCAGGGTAGACCCGGTCGAGGTACCTGGTCAGACTCACCCCCAAGACAAGGAATGGTGAAATGGGGGGAACGGCACGTTCCCACAAACCATTTCCACGGGAGCCCGGGCTGACCCACTCTGATCTCGATCGCCCCCCTCACCCGTGGACCTTCGTCGTCCACACAGTGCCCACCGTCCCGAATGTGGGCCCCGAGCGCGGCTGCAGGCGCCCCCCCTGGCGACAGCGAGCTGGGTCAATCGAATCGAAAACACACAAAACCGCAGCACCCGCCACCGCCTGTCGGATTCCTCCTGCCTTGCAACCCTCACCAACTGCTCTCAGCGACCACCTGTTTCTGAAGCTTGTTGCACCGAAAAAGGGATATTTCGAGTGCGACCTAGTCTCACAACAACTGCTCGGGCGCTTAACACAAGGCAACTAAGGAATAGGGAAAGGGCAGGAGCAAGAAGAAGAGGAGAAGGGAAAAAAGAAAGACGAAGCAACCAAAGAAGTAAGGCTACGGACTAGACCCGCGACCCGACCATCTATCTGCCTCACATACCCACCACCGGCTGCTGCTGCTACCACCACCCCGGCGCACTTAGCAGCTCTCTTGCACTCCGCTTGCCCATCTCGCCATACTTCGTGCTCGCATGGTGCAAAGCTCCGCGTTGTGATCAGGCTGTTGGAGGAGACATCATCAACCGATTCAGCATAACCCGTGATGGAAGCGGGTGAGTCGGGACATAGGCAAAGGTTCGTAGCACCACGCCTTCCTCCATTCATATTCCCCATGCCCCATACCCGACGCCCTCTTTTTCACTTTCCCCCAAGTCCACAACGCCACCATGGCTACTCCGGGGCTGGTCCAGATCCTAACCCACGCTCCTTCGTGTAGTGGAAACCCAGTTGCCAGCAACGCCGAACACTCAGACACGAGATCCAGAGAGCACCTCGAGACGTCACACAAAGAACGACCAAACATGGCTACCGCCTCACTGATCAGCCCAAATACATCCTACCAACATCACCAACATCACAGCTCATATAGCTCCGGCTACCCGTACTCGGCGCCGACCACAGCAATCCCCGGCATGATCTCACCAGTCGAGCCCCGCCGACCTTCCGACGGGTCCGAACCCGGCCACGCACACAGGCAGTCGCTGCCATCGATCTCGGAAGTATTTAGCGACAGGAAACCACTTGGGTATGCTCCGCCGACGTCTGCCGCGCCTGGGCATCCCGCTCCGAGCCTTCCTTCTCCCTTTACATCAGCACCTCCACCACGGCCGTTCTCCGACCTTGCTAGCCCGGACAAGAACACATCGCCAAGAACATTTCAGCCGACATCCTCTGTTTACCCCCGCAGCGACACGCTCCCTGCTTACTCCGACCCTGCGCGACACGCGCCGGGGCCCTCCAGTCGGCCCGTCCCCCCACCATTGAACACTTTCCCCGGCCAACAACCGTCACCCCCCGTGAAAGTCGAGCAGCTCGAAGCGGAACAAAGACACGCCGAATCGCAATCACACCGCCCGCCACCACCACCACCGCCACAGCCGCTGCACCCGTCCTCGAGCTTGTATGGGGACAGTGGAAGGCTTCCGCCGGGACAGCTCCCGTTGCCAACATATCCCATCTCGCCGAGACATGGAGCACCACCTCTGCCATCACCATACGAGCAGCAACGACCACCTGCTTACGGGGAAGAAACCGACTATGTCCACCACCGCCCATCCGACTACAAGGCCAACTTTGACAAGCACTTCCAGACCACGGGCTATCAAGGTGCGCTCGAAGCTGTAAGTTTTGACGTGTGCCCCGTTTCGGTTTATAATTGATACCCACTTGATGAACAACTGCTCACCACCTACATTCAGATCTTCCGCGCTTGTCGCACCGGATACGACTTCGCCGAGGCGTACTCTACTGCCGCGCAAGAACAACAAGGCTCTCAGCCAATTCCGTCAAGGATGCCGACGGAAAATGAAGTTACCGAACTTCTCAATAATCTTCTGTATGCGTCTAAGAAGTTGGAGGATATCCGAGATATGGTCCAGCAAAATCGACTTCGGAACGAACGCGCGCGCGATAGCACCGGCCGCAGCCCCGAGGAGGAAGACGTGTCTATGTACGGCGAGGGGATGAAGCCGGCGTACGCGATGCACGAGGTCAAGAAACGTCGCGGCGTAAGTAATCTCCGCTCAACACAAAGCACAAAACAACACAGCGCGCAGGCCGCTAACTTTGCTCGCCCACAGCGTGCGGCTCCTCCTGGGCGGTGTCACAGTTGCAACAGGGTGGACACACCAGAATGGCGGCGAGGTCCCGATGGTGCCAGGACCCTTTGCAACGCCTGTGGTTTGCATTACGCGAAGCTCGAACGGAAGCGTCAACTCGACCAGCGGTCCATCCGGCCAAAGCCCTCCGACGACCGAAAATAAAAACAGCGACCATTTCCCCCGAACCATTACCGACAACGATCGCGTTTTCTCAAACCGAGACCCTCCCTCCAACTCTCGTTCCCGGTTCGCTCGTTTTCCCCTCTTCAACACGGGACGGCTTCGGCAAAAGTTGCTTGATTTTTTCTTTTGGCCAATGAGGGGCCCGTGACACAATTACACACAATCGTTGATTGTGTTACCTTGTTTTCTCATTATCTCGTTCCCAATACCCCATGGTCTTATGAGCTTAGACCGTTGTTGCATTGGATCATTGCCCTGGTCGAAAAGAAGGGGCGTGAAACCTTGTTTCGTTTCCTCATTCTTTTTTTGGTTATTTTTTCTCTCTCTTTGTATATACCCCATACCCTTCCTTTCTCATTATGTTCTGGTGAACCCGGGGCTGGTACAGGTTATCGGGGAAGGGGCTCAAATATGGAGTTACTACTATTTCCCGCCTTTTTTTCGGGCTACTTACTGTTTCAACATTCCTATTCTCCCCGAATGTATTTTTTTCTTCTTTCCCCTCTGGGATTTTTACTTCTACTCATGTTAACCCCCCGCCCCCTGTTGGGTAACTTTATTTACTATGCGAAGGAATGTGTGTACGGTGAGAGAGACAGTGTGTGTGTTTTACGAAAGAAGCCTTGTGGATAGACAACGTGGTCAATGAATGGAGTACGGGGTTGAGATATGTGAGGATGAATTTGAGAGAGGCAATTGGGTGGAAAGACTCAAAAGGCTCAAGGATATTGGTAGATGTGGGAGAAGGATTGAGAGAGGGAGGGGTACATACTTTTGGCAGCACGAGAGGATTGGAGCGCAGTTTTTTGGGTGCTGAGAAAAACTGCTGGCTCCTCTCGCTTCGCCTTGGATAAATATTACGTTTTCGAAACCATTCTGCTGCGTTTTTGCCTCATTGGCTTTGTACAATTCTGTCTACTATGGTTCAAATCTAAGATGATTTGAATTTCCAGCCCGTGAAGCTCTGTCACATCACGGGAATGGATGTATTAACCAAACCAGTCTTGTATTATGATGTGAGGTTAACAGACACAGGCACGGCACATGAGCCACCCACCCCCACATCGGCAAGCAGCATCAAATTCAAATTCGCTTCTGGGGAATCAGGAAATCGGTCGATCAGCACAGGCGCCTTTTCTCGGCACCGTTGCATTTCCTTTACCTGCCTTCACTCACCCAAAGATAAAAACTGACAGATTCTATTCTGTTCCTCTTCATCTCCATCATCACACCTCCCACTACGCGACACATCCCTCCCTTGCCTTGCCTTCCGGTCCGGATGTTACTTTTTTCATGCAGGGTCTTCCTGTCGGATGTACCATTATCAGTCACTTCCCTACCTTCCCTACCTCCCCTACCTCCCCCCCCCCCACCGAATCGGCAAAACGGCGCTGCAAGATAAAGATACGGGAAAAAGGAAAGGTGGGTGTGATGTGGTCTTGGCGGTGTGGTGGGATGGATGGAGAAGGAGGGGCGCGAAAGCGGGAAAGGGAACAAAAAAAGAAAAAGGCAGGTAGGTGGTGTGTTATCTGATCGGGATAGGTTAGGTAGGGAGAGAAACGAGACCTAAGGAAGAAGAAAAAAGAAAGGAAGGGTCGGAGAAAATTAATGCCCGAACCCGCTCGTTGTCGTCTTTTTTTCAGCCCGGCCGGGCGGGCCGCATGTAGGCGAGGAGGACGGCGGTTGAAGAGGGGGTGGGTTTGTGTTTCTTTTTTTTGTTGTTGTTGTCGGATGTCGGGTAAGAGAAGTTACTCTAGTGTGTGTGTGCTGCAGGAGCGTTTCGATTGGCCTCTTATTACTTTCCTTTCTTTTGGTCTACTAGTTTTTGGCAATTACGTGTCGTCGCTGAGACAGGATAGTTAGTTAAGACTAAGGAGTTGCTGTTACGGAATTGGCGTGGTCTCGCTTGTTAGTATAATTCACGTGTCGTGACTCGCAAGGTTCGTTGGTGTCTGTGAGGTTTGGTAAGATTAACTACCTAACTCGGCTACTGGGTTTGAGGCAGGTAGTCTCTGTCAATGTTCCGTGCTGGCGGAAGTCATGATTGTTTTTTCAGGATACTATGTCAACACGCTGAATGTGATGAGTTGGTATTATTGTGCAAGGGCTGATGATACTTGACCCACGAGGCTGCACAGTATGTGGGACGCCCAAACATCACATCAACTCCATGTCAAATCCAAACACAGCATGTTCTTCTCACCGGCCCAGCGCCTTCCTAGGCACTCCGACCAACTAACCGGCTGGCCATTTCACGAAACTGTCAACTGTACCTCTTGAATCCTTCTCTCTTTCCATCACAACAAAAGAGAAAAAAAGAAAGCTCAGAACGAAAGCCTAACAATGCACTTTTAGTTCGTGGCCCGGGACAAACTCCGAGAGGCAGAGGAAACGCCACGCGCGAAGAAGGTCGGGCAAGCACAGAACGAGGGTGACTGTGTAACTGCTAACACAGTGTTGCGTCCGGGGCTATGGTTAGTAGGTTTTGGCTGTTGGCTGCCTAGATATCAGGAAGTTGGAGTTGCTTGCCTGTGTTTGTCGTCAACTTGTCAACGGGGAGGGATTATCACTTTTCCCTACAGGACCTACACTAGTGTACCAAAGTACATCGACGTGGTAATATCCGTAGGTTGTCGATTTGGGGGCGGACCTCGGTTGACGGAGATTTGGCTGATGCTGACAGTCCCCCCTCGTATTAGGGGGCTGAGATCGATCGAAGGTCAAAAAGCCGATTCCTCGAAGCAACCCCCCTGCTTCGTTCGACATCCAGTCATCCACCGACCCGTCCCAGCCTTGCCGACCGTTTTTGGTTCCTTTCCTCGCTCGATCCTCCCCCCTTGAGAGTGCCTTTCAACGTTTTCCAGGGGCCCCCTAGACACCTGTCGAGATTTTGTCACACCTGGGCGACCCCGGTTCAACGTCCTCTCGCCGTCCACCCCCGGTTATAGTTGCCCAGATATGATTCTGGGGTTCAGCGGCGGTAACTTTACTGATTTGGCATTCCCCGCCGTCATGAAATGTTACCTCCTTTCCGTCCCCAGTAATGTTAACTAGCCGTTCCGAGTCTGCATCCCGCGGATATCCTTCCTCTTCGCGAGACACACCCACGCATGCGGCAGCGGCGTGCGAGGACCCGACCCGCGCGGCTGCCATCACCCATTGCATACGTTAGGTATCCCGTTGCCTTCCCTTCGCCTTCTTCCACTTCCCGCCCGAGTGATCCGGGTTTTTACCTACACTAGTGCTCTCGCCTCGAGGGAAAAGGGAAGAGTCGAGAAGGGGGGAAGCCAGGAAAAGATGATAGGAGGAGCATCGAAGTGAGCTTTGGTCCTACGCTTCGCGCAGCTAGGGCCCGTGGCTTTCAGTTGAGACTTGACGGTTGTTCTTGGGATTATTACTCCGTACTCCGTACACAGTACGGCCTTGTGTCAGAGAGCAGCCGTGAGACGGCGCGGCATGATACGCATCCATCGCTGGGTAACATCGCGGTCAAACGGTTTTTTTTTTTCGTTTTCCTTCGACGTTGAGGACCAGGTGGTTGGGGAGAGAGGATGATGCGAATGAAAGGGAGAGGCACTGTGCGGCTGAGAGAACCGGCAGGCAAATCGAAAGCAAGACAACAGACCCCGACACCCTGGTTGGTGGCTGGGGGATCAGAAACAGATCTCTTGTCCGAAGATATCGTAAAACTACTGGCAGGCTACTGAGGAAGGTGTACTGGTACGGGGGCGCCTTATTAGTTACGGAGCGGCAGTGATGACGGTGCAGATGTTGGCGTTCGGGCACCGTCTAGGAGCAGGCGATGCAGTCAGATCCAACAGTCCTGGCGCCTGGGAGGAAGCGAGACCAGATGTAAACCCGAGATTAGCCATTGCCCGGTATAGTATTCTTCTCGCCGCGAGAACTGTAGGTGTTTGCGAGGCTGTATTTTTATGGGCCGGTATTATCCGGCTAGTTATTCCCCTGATAAGCGCACTTCGAAAAGGAGAAAACGGAATATGACAGATATCCTGTGAAAAGGCTCGGTGTCTCATGCGGCGACGAGGTGCAGAGCGCCAGAACCCGACTAACGTTAGGCGCATCACTTTCTTCTTGAAAGACGGTGCAGGCCAGTCGGCCAGGTTCCGCACTGCCAGATCGAGGGTGATGCGTGGCACTAGGTGTGAAATGCAGCCCATCTCAAGCCCATTTGCAAGGGGCCGGCATGCGTCGCTTGTGCAGCATTCTCACTGGCTTCCACCTATGCCTGTTTCGATGTGCGTGTTTCTACACGGTACAGAACACCGACCGGTCTGTCGAGAATCAACTGCGGAGAGGTCGCTAAACTGTAGTGGCGGCAAGCGGCATGGTGGCACGGAACAGGCCGCTGAATCGGGAGCTTGCAGCCATCTGACCATTCGAGCACCAGGTAAAAAGGGAGACGGTCCGACGATGCGCCCGCGGGGCTGAACCTTAAGTGCTGTGTGCACTGGAGGTGGTCCCGTAAGACGGAAAGGAACCTGAGGCTTGCCGGCGACAATACGTGTACAGCAAAAAAGCAACGACGACACCCTTTTGTGTTTTCCGATCGCTTCGCCTGGGCGAGAAGCTTTGCAACGGTTTGTCGGCAACGGCCCGGACAGCCGGGAATTGAGCAAACAAGAGAAATCGCCACGAGGACAACACGAGGGCCGTTGGGCGCCGAATCTCTCAAACAAGACGGCCGGATCGAACGGGGTTGGTGGAGGATCGAGATCTTGCTTGAACAAACATTTTCGATTCCGCGATCCCTCGCTTATTCCTGGAGGGCTCGGCGAAAATTGTTTGACCGGGTCAAAGTGCACAAATGACCTGCCCACACTGTGAGCCCAGCACGTGGCGCGGCCTGTGGCGGCGCCTGTCGAAATCCGATACCGAAGCGGGAAGGGCGGCCGGCACAGTGCAGCCATAAAAGTGCTGGCACTGGTCGGCCAGCGTCCCGTGTCCCCTGGTAATCGCGACCCAACGCCGTGAAGAAAGTGCGATGGGTTCCCAGTGGACGAGGTGCAGGAATTTCCCTTGAGGCGCGGAAGGCGCGAGGGCGCCTAGGATCCCTGTATCACCGGCCGAGTTTTTGTCTTCAAGACCATGTTTCTTCACGGTCGGAATTTTTCAAATAGCACCGGGCCACCGAGACGCGATGAGATGACAGCGCCGCCCGCGCCAGGACGCCAAAATCGTCGCAGGGTGGGACGGATCTTGCCCATCGCAACGAGATTAGCGAGGTGCGATTTCCCACCCGAGAGCCAACAGGAAGGCCCCGCTGACGTCACCTGCCATGAGCTCAACACGCGACGGGCCCGGCGGCAAGCGCGCCCAAAACCGTCGGCCGGCAGATGGAGATCGTCCAATCCCAGCGCTCGACCGGCCGGACTGGGTGGGGCTGCCCGCTGGCGGAGGCCTGGGCCTGCTTGTTATCGGTGACCTTTTCCATGGCCCGCCCGTTTCTGGTCGGGAAAGAGCTTCTCGGCAAGCTCGCAAGGCAACCACCGTGCTCATGCAATGGTCATGCAATGCACGTCTCCAAAAGACCAGCGCCAAATCGGGTAACCATCGCCATGCAAGATCAGCCAACAAGCCGCTCTGACGAGTCTTTTCGCGGGCCAGGATGCAACCCGGGAAAGCACAGGGCGTCTCTCGGTTGTGCAGGTGCCAGCAAGTCAGCTTCGGGCGCCCTCGGAGACCCGGCTCCCTGACGAAAAACCGCGCATCAATCTTTACCACGATAGGAAGATGGATGGTAGGGAGAACCGTTGGCGCGGGCTCCCGCGGAGGTGCACTGATTGATAACGGACAGGAAACATCGGAGAAAACATGATCGATTGAAACTCGGCAAAAGAGGGGTGGGGGGGAAGGACAGGGAGAGACGGGAGCGATTGGATCAGCAAATATGCCCTGCAATCCGCTGGCATCGGCGGTCGGTCGGTCGGCTGCCTTGTCGTACACCCGCGCCCGGTCTTAGACGGCAGAAGGAACTTTCATGCGAGTTGCGTCAATCGCTGAGCCCGGGGTACGGAGGGCGGCACGATTCACTGGATGGCTTTCGGGTCCTGGTCGTACCAATGCATGACCGGGTGCCAGAGGGGCGGCTGGCTGCATGCAATTTTGACAGCGAGGAGTTGATGCCGATGCCGGCGTGACGATTGACAGCGCAAAGCCCAGGGAGGGCATTCCGACAAAGTAACGGATCGACGAAGTAGTGGATGTCCGGTGATAACTAACTAACGTCAGGAATATTTCGGTCACATTTGAGAGCTCTGGCCCCTCCTACTGGTTGACGACGACGACGGAGCTAGGGCCGGAGACGTCAGCACCGAAGTCTCGACGTCGAGAGCACACCGGAACGGTCGCATCGAGATGTCCAAAAGCACGGCACTTTCTTTTGCTCGCATACACTAGTTATCGCCGATTCTGCTGCCCCGTAATCACGGCTCAACACTTGATGTTACCTTATTTTTTACCGTTGTCCTCGCTTCCAGAACCCGCATACCCGCATTTCTTTTTTTTTACTTCTTGTCAAACCCAGACCGGACGCGGGAAAACTAAGCAGGCCGATTTGACCAGCCGGTCAGCCTGGGGTCAGTCCGGTCGTCGAATCGACAGCACCGCAGAGTGCAAACACTGCCATCTGAGGCATGGACGCCCCCGTCACAGGCACACAAGGAGGGGGGCACAACAGCATCACCCTCCTCGGTGTGCATCGTCTCGACGCCGGACCCCGGGTCGAGGGAAACGAGGAAACCATGCCACTCGGACAGTCGAGGGCACCCAGTCGAGAGACCCTAAGTTGGTCACGAGTCGGGTTGTTTGTCACGTTCCAGAGCTTCTCAAGGAGATGCAGGTTGCGTTGATGCCGACCCAGCTCTGCATCCCGTCATCAGTCTACACCATCAACGAAAGCAACGGGATGGCTTCCCTCTGTCCGAGCCCCCCATCCCCGCACAAGCAACACAAAGGTTGCACAGCATCGACAGCACGTACATACCACAGAAGCTGACATACATACATACATACATACATACACACACACTGGTACATACGTCCATCCCCCGAGTTGCCCACAGCACGCAAACTGGCATCTTTTCATGCATGCATGCATGCATGTACACCCAGATTTATTGCTTTTTTTGTTCTCATTCTTCCCGGCCCTCCCGTGTCTGTTCTCCCTTCCTTGTTGACGTGGCTAACATCTCGGCCAACCCATTCCTCGTCTCGTCATCCTTGACTCTGTCCCATCCCTGCGATTGCTATTATCCCCTTACATTGTGTGTCTCAGATACACATTGCGCAACATGAATATTTTGTTCATATCTACATAGATTTACATAGTAGTGGGCGGAAAGGGGAACGAGCGAATGCGAGAGCGAGAGCGGAGGGAAGAAGGGGTTGGTGTTAGTTAGTCACTGTTGGAAAAGAGAGAAAGGTAAGTGAACGAAGAGGTTACCGAAAAGGGAAGAAAAAAGAAAATAATAATAAAATAATAAAAGATCTCCTCGTCCCGAGCAAGGTCTCGTGCCCATAGTTGTTCAAACCCCCATTTGCCCCATCCATGAATGACCATGAGCCCATGATTGCCCTGTCCTGTCCTTCCCTTGTTCTGTTCTGTTCTATCTGCATGTGTGCCATCCCGCGAATCGATCTTGCATGACGATGGGGTCGATGAACAAGCCCGGGAAAGGTTTCTGGGCGGGCCAAACGTTGACGACTGGACAAGGGCCTCGGGGAGGGGGACAAGGGGGGGGGAGGCCTGGTCCTGGAGAGCGGGGAAGATACGCTTTTGGTTGGTTGGTTGGGTAGTTGGTGTGGTGTGGTGTGTTTGATCTTTGTTCGTTTGACACTTCGGACTTCGGGAGAAGCAGGGCAGGGTAGAGCGGGGATCGGGGGTCGTCGGGGGAGGGAAGGAAAGGGAGGGTAGAGGGCGTAACGGTGATCGAGAAAGGTTTCAGGTGCTGGGGAGGGGATCCTTGACTTAGAGGGGAGTTTGAAGAGGAGGGTGTTGAAGACTGTTTTGACGAGAGAGAGAGAGACTGTGTGACTTGCAGTCGGTGATAGTAGCCAGGCGGGTAAGTAAGCCAATGAATGCACCTTGGGAAAGTTAGGGAAGTATAGCCGGGTATATCCGACTTAGCTTTCCCATACCTTGCGCGCTTCCCGCATTATTACCCCTGACTACGGGAGAAGTTTACAGTAAATATCAACAAATGTTTGGCATCCAGCCCCTTTTCTCTATCCAACACCTGGCCCCGGCATGAGCAGCGGTGAGGAGGGGAAATTAAGGCTCTTGATAGTACAAATATGTGTATCTTGTGCAATATTGGGGATGGTCATACTCAGGCTTATCATCGTGGGGTCTTACTCTTGTTTTATAGTGGATATGGTTGAGCTAAAGGATGGCCGTAAGCTAGAATGCACAAAGGCTATTCATGTTCGGCTGTGTTGTATATACCGTGTACTAGCATGTCTCGTGTATGGAGTAGACAACGTAGAAAGCAGATAATAATGTATATGACCATGCGACGAGCAGAATGCAATGCCAAACATAAAACACAGTAAAACGGCAGATAACGAGATAGGAAATTAACAGAAAATCACACCCGCTATCCGTAATACTGAATGAATCCACCAAGTTAAGGAGAACGTCAACGAGGACGAACCGTCCAAGTAGCTTCTCTTCTCTATCCTTCTCTTAATACCCCATTTGATACCCTCGATCCCATCCACGCTTTATAACCCGCGGCCCAACCTAACATAATCCAACCAAAAAAAAAAAAAAAGAAAATACGAAAGAAGATGATCGAAAACCCCCTACAAAAACCTCCCCAACAACTCCCCCACCCCCCTAACCTCCCTCCCCCTCCCCCCAACCACCTTCCCACTCCCGTTTCCACCACACCCGCCCTGTTCAGCACCCCCCTCGCCCACCCTAATAACAGCCTCCACCAAATCCCTCGTAATCTCCTCCCCCACCACACTATCCCGTGCATACCGCGGATGGGACGCAACAAACTGCCGGATCCAGCGGGCGGCTGTGCACAGCTCGCCGCTGGCGCGTAGGCGGATGAGGTCCAGGTAGCGGGCGAGTTGGCAGCGGGTTTGCACGTCGATGTTGACGGAGTCGAGGTAGGATTCTACGAGGGGGATTAGGCCGGGGAAGAAGTCTTCTTCTTCTTCGTCGTTGTCTGCGGGTTCGGGTTGTGGTTCTTCTGGGTTTGGGGCCGGGGCTGCTGGGGTGGAGGTGGATTTGGACTTGGACTTGGTCGCGCGGGCGTAGGCGGTCCCGTTGATGATCTCGTTGACAGACATAAGACGGTACTCATCCTCGACGGGCCCAGTCGGGGTAGGCGGACGACTAGGGTTAGTAGTCGGGGTAGACGCCCCCGACGCCGACGAGCGGGACGGGCGGAACAAGTTACGGCGGAAATAGAAGCGGCGGTCGAGCACGGCGTCGCGGGCGTGGGCGGTCTCCATGTTCTCGTCGACTCGCTTGATGGGGATGTAGAAGTTGAGGTTGTAGCTGAGGATGACACGGGTGATGAGCACGATGAAGACGGCGAAGGCGGCGTTTTCGAAGTCGGTGATTTGGATCTCCATCGGGCGGAACTCGACCCGCCAGCCGATGCTGTTGTCTGCTGGAGGGGGTTTGAAGCGCATGTGCTGCCAGTTGGTGCTTTGGATGTTCTCGAAGTGGTCGGTTTTGTTGAGGTCGAGTTCTTGTAGGTCTTCTGAGAAGATCACGATCGGGTCGCGGATGAAGAGGTGGGCGAAGTGGGTTGCGAGTCGGTCGTCCATGCCGCCGTCGACGAGCTGCTGCTTGATGCTCTCGTCGATGACGAGGTCTGGGTCGAGGTACTCGGGGCGTAGGCGTGGGTCCTCGGAGATGTACGTCGAGTTGGAGGCGTACCGCGACTTGGGGATTCGCCACCGGTCGTTCACCAGCGGCTTCTCGCCCATCTCCTCTGGCGTGCGGTCATCGACGGCGTTGCTGATCTGGTTCCACCGCACATCCGTGTCGGCCAAGAAGCCCTTGTAGATCGGCGTGGCCGCCGTGAGCGCCAGCATGATGGGGCCCAGCGGGCTGAGCTGGTCGTACATCTGGCGGCCTTCGGTCAGGTTCTTGGCTTGGAAGGTGATCTGTAGGCAGCAGCTGCCCATGCCGAAGGCCATGGCGTCCATGTGGATGAAGTTATCGGGGGCCGCGCCGTTGCGCACATCGTCATCCTCGGGCCACTGGTGCAGGTCGTAGTTGACCGTGGGGTCTTTCCAGGGCCACGGGGTCAGCTCGTCCCGGAAGACGGGAACGTTGACCTGGACCTTGCGGCCGCGGCGAGAGCGGATGTTGGCGGCGAGCGTGGGGAAGCGGATGTGCGGGTTGGCGATCTCGTCGGGGACAAACTGGGACCGCAGCCGGGAACCTGACGGCGGGTAATGCGGGCTGCTGAACACGCCGGGGCTGCCGAGCGTGGGGAAGGTGGTCAATGTGATGGGGTGCTCGTTGGGGCGCATGTGTTCTTTGGCAATGATCCTCCTATGATACGTTAGATCAATAAACATATCTCATAAAGATACCCGAACCAAAAGACCCTACCTCAGCTTCATGTTCGGCTCAACCTCCAACAGCTCCTTGAACTCGATCCCCCAGGGTTTCCCTGGGGTAGCCTCAAGCATGAACCGCCCGAACTCAGGGTGGAACACCGGAGGAGGCTGGCTGGGTCTGGAAAGTCTCAGTCAGCTCAAACCGTTCGTCATGTAGCAGATAGGTAGGTAAGCATACTGTGCAGCAAAACCATTAGGCGTATGAGCAGCCTTGGCCAGATCCTTATCTCCGGCCAGGGCCGCCAGGATATCGGCTTGTCTCAGAGACAGCAACACCTTCGGGTCATCCTCCGAGTACGTCACGACGAGGTACTCAACCTAGGTCTAGGTTAGACCGACATGCCATCCCAAAATAAGATGTGATGATATGATAGGAGCGTGGACTTACCTCATCACCCCAAAGCATAGCATCCCGCTCCTTGCCCTTGGCCTTATTCCATATTTCCAGCAGTTGCTGTCTCGTGTTAGTCGTCCATCTTGGTTCACGGACCGGCCCGAGAGATCCGAGCACGAGGCTGAGCGCTCGATGAGCCCTGACAGACAAAAAACGAACGAATCGGTCCACTCACCCGGATCCCCCACGATCTGACATGATGAGCCTGCTTCTTGGCATCCGGCCAATCCAGTGCCGTTCCTAATGCTCTTTGACATGCGCACGTGGGAGTCAGTTCTCTGTACGGACTACACGTGTATGTGCTGTACTATGCTGCATGGCGTGCTCGCAGGGGGTATGACGTGCCCCCTGTCTTGCAGCAGTAACACGTTTTGTTGAAGAAAGACATGTGTATGCGTGATCGGCTTGATATGGGGAAGAGCGGGCGGGGGCGGGGAATAGAGGGAGAGGGGGGTGGGAATACGTACAGGAGGCCCATTGTTTAGAAGCGTTGCTCTCCTTCTTGACTGTTCCTGGGTGGGAGGTCCTCGGACGGTCTGTGTCCGCTGTGGATGATTCCCTGCCCGGCTACGCCTGGTTCCTCGAGGGAGTTGGCGAGATGAGATGAGCCAAGAGCGGTATGTCAACGGTGGATGCTACCAAGGATAGCAGATTGATCTGCTAGCCGTGGTTCTAGCCGTCGTCGATACTCGGTACGTCCAAGTCGATGAACCGCAAAGATCGAGGGATCTCAGATCTCGAGGTGGCTTTGTCGAATGTCCCAGCCAGGAGCCAATGACCAGAGCCAAGAACGGTGTAAGGCAGCCAATAACGGATATCAAAGACCCAGAATGAGAGCGATGCGCGAAGCGGTATGACGACGAAGGCTGTTCTATCACAGGAACCTGAAACAAGAACACTGATCTGACAGAGAACGTGCTCGAGGTGCGTATGTATGTGTGTGTGTGTGCGTGCGCGGGTGAGGGGATTAAACGGTGAGAGGGGAAACAGAGATCTTGATGAGCGAGTCGAGTCAAATGTCAGCCAGGCAACCCACAGAGACGAGGTTTGTCTCTGCTGCTAATGCTGCAACTGCCACTGTCGCCAGTCCACTCACTCCCTTCCGTCTAGCCTGTCAAACCTCCTCCCAGACCTCGACCTCAAGCCTTCGTCCCACGCACAGTGAGTAAGTAACTCACACACGCCCTAAAAAAAGAGCGCCGTGAGAAGGCCAATTCGTCGACGTGTAAGTGCGTTTCACCCCACGCTGACAGCCTCGCAGTCGGAAGGCGTTGTCTTGGCGGTGCAAAAGCACGAATCAGAGGCCGGTGACGTTGTCGACGGGAGGTGTTGCTGGGAAGGCGTGATGTCGAGCACGCAATCGTTCTGTGCTTCAACTGGTGCGGCGGTTTTACGCGGGGGACAAGACTTGGTGTAAGTGCGGGAGTGCGGGATGAAGATTAAGCGACGACGGGTCCCATGACCGATGGTTCGATATGAGAGAAGAAAGTTGTTGTTTTTTCTCTGTTTCTTCTTTTCTTAAGTGTCGTTACTTTCCGCCGTGAATCTTCGTTTTTTTCCCGTCCTCGGGATTTCCAGTCGGTGTCGGGCTGGATCATATACTAAAGGTAACAAGAACCCCCCAAACCCTAAAATGCCGCGGGGGTGGTTCGAATGTTTAGTAATGCGTCCTTCCGTTTTCACCGGGGGCAATCCGGGGTATCGAGCAAAGGCTTGGTATCCGAAGTGTATGGAAAAGGCTGGTTACGGAAGGCGTTGTGAAATTTTCACACAACCGAAAAGGAACAGACTGCGAGGGTGACCTCCCCCAAACGGAGAACGGGATCCGGTCGCGGGGGTTATTCACTTGGTCAAGTTTTAAAACAGGAGACCAACGGGAAACTTTTGTTCTCGGGTGCTCCCGTCGGCCGCTTTGATGTTCTCCTTTCGATGTGGGGGGAGAAGGGGCGAAATTTTTGCTAGACCCGACATCTGGGTAAAATTTCTACTTGGGGATCTCGAATGCTCGATTGCCCCGAGATCTAGCTCCGGGGACGCCGTTGCCTTCAAGAAAAGCGTATTTCGACGTAAGGTAATGCGTATCACGATGTACCATAGTACAAGGAAACAGGTGCACCACCTATGACAATGGGCTGGGGAGTACATAGTATCCGAGAAAGTTACCCCGTGTCCGCCTTTGCGGAGACATGGACATTTGACCGGCGGCCCGTCCTTCATTTGAAGACAATTTTTTCTTCAGAAAAAAGGGAAACTTTACGTCTGGGCGCGGGCTCCCGTGGGTCTTCGGATGCTGGTTGCTTAGAAATCCACCTCGGAAACAAAATCCCCCCATTTTCCCCCCTCGTCATGCCGCAAAAAACGTGCACCTCCCAAGTCGGGAGCGCTGCAGGAGAGGAGGCGGGTGTGTTGTGCGCTTTGCATCGCATCCCGCATGAACGGCTGACTGAGGTCTTTTTTTAAAATAGTATTTTTTCCGATCGAAGTTGTTCGGGTTGCCAACGGACCCAACGGAGAGCGCAAGTTTTGACATGTGCCCCTCGTTGGGAAGAGGGGCACGGCGATATGATAAGACCCTAACCCTGGTTTGTCTAATCTGCCTTGGTTGATTCCCCTGGTCACTCCTTACAGCCAACAAATTCACTCGAGTTTATTTAAAGAGGCCCATATCATGAAATGTATCTTATAGATATAATTATACACCCTATTTATCTTCCCCTCACCCATTTTACACTCGCCGGGACTGCCTCTGGCAAATCCCAGCCCAATTATCGCCCCTATTCATGTTTCTTTCTGACAGTCCCCCCAAAGAGACCCCAGTAGTTGACCCAAACTCCAATCCATGCGTCTGTCTGTATGCCGTGTGTGAGACGTGGTGGTGTACATGTTGGCTCTGCGAAGAGACCACGGAGTATCCAAGAAAATAGAAATAAGAAAACATGGGAAAGTGAAATAGAAAAGAAATGGTCTCGACGATCTGGGCTAAGCCAGTCTCTCTTACATCCCATCCCGCCCTCCCCAGATATTATTAATAAGGAGAGAGCATCAAGTAAAACAACCTAAGAAAGCCCAGCCTGGAGAGAAAGAAAGAAAGAGAGAGAGCGTGTATGTGCATTTACCGCACATTCAAATATAGATCCCCCCCCTTCCTCGTCGGCGTCAACTCGGGCATCCACCCCGGCGTGATCGGCGGCGCAGCTGGCTCCCCTCCTTCCTCGCGTGTCCAGCCGTTTTTGCTCTTCGTTGTTTGGCTTTTGGGATTCTTTCCATCTGAGCCGGCTTGCTTTTTGCTGTTCTTGTTGTTGGTGAGTGTGAGGGCGGTGACTTTGTCGGCGCCGCGGCGTTGCGCGAGGAGGGAGGTTGGGCCGGTGGGTTGTTGCTGCTGCTGTGGCTGCTGCTGGGGTGGTGTTGGTTGGGGTTGTTGGGGTTGTTGGGGTTGGGGAGTGGCGACTGGTGTGGGTGGGTAGATCGTCGCTTGGGAGTGGTGTTGGTGGTATTGCTGCTGCTGCTGCTGTTGCTGCTGGTGCTGGTATGGCTGTTGCTGCTGTTGATACTGCGAGTAACCCTGCTGCTGATACAACCGCTGCTGCTCCGTCGCCATAAACCGCCTCTCCGCGGGCAGCTCATATGGTCCCATCGGCGACACCGGCTTCTGCTGGTACTGCTGCTGCTGCTGCTGCTGCTGCCGCGGTCGCGGACCCTGAGCTAGTCCCTGACCTTGAGACGGACCCCGAGAATGACGCTGCCCCTGGGACTGAGACGACTGATTCCAATACGAAGCCGGATTCGCCACCTGCCGTTGCCGCTGCCAATACAGCGCTTCCTGCGACCCCCCCGCAAAGAAATGCGGCGCTGCCGGTGGCACATTTCCCGTGCGCGTCTCGGGTGAACCAGTCCGGAGCTGGGCCGGGTTCCGGTTCGGATTCGGGTTCGGGTTGAGACCTGGGGCATTCCACGGTCTCCTTACCGGTCCGTTATAGGGTTGTTGTTGCTGCTGTTGTTGCTGCGACTGTGAGTTAGCAGCCGGATTCGGCCCCAACCCTTCTCCAGTTGGACTCGGCTGCCCGGACGGACGCCAAACATTATACTGCTGCGCTACATGTCCCAGGTCCGATCCTCCAGACCCATTTGGTAGCAAGGGAGACACCTGTGCCTTGCTGCTGCTGCCTCCCGGTCGTTGTTGCCCGTGGTGAATCCGGGGGTATGTAACGGGTGATTTTCCCGCGGGTGAGACGGCGGCCCCGGAATGGGGTGATTCGGCTACGGGTGTGAGATCCCGCTGCTCACCATCATTTCCGGCGACGTTCTCGTCTTCCTCTTCTTCGCCGCCGGATTCGATGGAGGTTACTGATCCCTGAGAAACACGACGGTTGGTTCGCTTCGTCGAACGTCGTCTGTTGTTGTTGTTGTTGTTATTGCTGTTACCCCTCTGCCCCGTCAAATCCCGACTCTCTCTTTCATGCATAATAGTATAAAACGACCCACTCCCGCTCGCAGACGCAGTCCCAACCGCCGTCCCGGGCATGATAATCCCCACCTGTGACTCCTCACTAATGACCGTCTCAGCCGTCTGGGACAGACGCACGGAATAGGTCGGGCTGGTGACCTGCGGTTCGCGACGGCGGTCTTGGAAGGCTATGGGTGAGCCTAGTTTGCCGTTGGTAGTGGACGGTTTGCGCGGGAGTCGGAGTGGCGAGACGACTGCGTCGGGTGCGAATCCGCCGTAGGCGTCGCGGGCTAGCTCGGCGCGGGTTTTTTGTTGCGGGCTTGGGAGTTCGGTGTGGGTGAGTTCCGGTGTTGTTGTTGCGGGTTGGACCGTTGGAATCGCAGGAACCGGAGGTACTGCTGTAGCCTCGGCCGCGCCCGGTTCTCGTGTCGACGAGTTACGCAAGATCCAGTTACCGCCCTTATCAGCAAAGTACACCGTCGTCGCAGACTGGGGATCCGACGGAGGAGGCCGCCATACACTGGTGCCCTGTCCTCCCGTGTCAGCCTCGCCGTCCTCCGCAAACTCAGTCACCACGCTATCCCTCGACGAGTCCGGGACCGACCGGGCCGGGCGGACCGGTGCACCCTGGGCTTTCGGGATGGCCAGTGTCAGTGCCGGCTTGGTAGTTTCCGCGCCCGGTTGTGGTCCGTTCGAGTCCCGCGATGGGGTGAATACCAGCTTGGGAACGGTAGGCATAACAAGTCCCAAAGCTGGCGCCGCCTGTCCGCGCGCCGAGGCAGGAGACGCGGTAGGGGTCGGTTTGCGGGGAGGAGTCGGCGGGCGTGAGGCGGCAATGACAGATGCCAGAGCGGGCGAAGGCCGGGCGAAGACCCCCCCGCGAGCAGCTGCCGGGGCGGGAGACGCAGGCAGACCGGCGCCTTGGTACCCCCGTGGGATGGTCGGGGTCCACCCGGGATTCATCGGGTTCCGCGGCGAGGAATGTTGGATTCGAGACAAGGGGCTGGAGATTTGAGGGCCTCCAATCCCCATCCCCATCTCTGGACCGCTGTCGCGACGGCCTTTCTTTTTGAAGCTCATTGAGTCTCGCATTCTTGCGAAGCCGGATCCGGACTCTAGATCGCCGAAGCGCCTTCTTCGGATGTAGCGGGCTAGGAGCATGAGCAGGATGCCGAGGACTAGAACGGCTGCGCACCCTAGGGCGATACCGGTGATCTGCGCGCTGTTGAGTTTCTTTGAGTCTTGCTCTGTGACTGGGACGCTGGTAGCGTCGCCTGTTGGTGCGGCAACCACAGTGGTTGACGACGATGATGACGAGGTGGATGTTAGTAGTGCCGTCGAACGGGGCCGCGTCGAGCTGGTTGTATCGCCAGAGGGAAGAGTAAAAACCGGAATGGGAGCGGTAGTAGAGGCAGAAATACCCGAATGCGTGCGCGTCGACGTGCTTTTTCCCGTGTTCGTCGTCGATGGTGCCACAGCCGGACCTGTCTCGGATGAGGGGAGGATCAGAGTGGCCTCGAGCGTCTTGTGCGTCCTGGGCTGGGACCTCGACACCCCGATGCACATGTTATAGGCCGTGTCCACCTCGCCGGCTATCCCAATGTTCGTTAGCCCCGTCATCTAACCACCCGAAGTCGTGTCTCAATACGTGAAATACATGATCGGGTAAACTCACAAAAGTCCTCCTCATCCTGGCACGCGCCAAACTGGCCCTCCCCTGCCATACACGACGCTGCCCCTTCCCCGATCGTGTACCCCGACGCTCCGAGCTGGCGACACAGACATTGCAGCGAGGGCGCGTCGCCACAGACCGCGTTGTCAAAGTTACCGGCGATGAAGGATTTGAAGCAATTCTGGGCGCATGTCGGGACAAAGTTGAGGATTTCGGGCGTGATGTTGGTTGTTTGGGCGGCAGCGACGGTCGGGAGAGTGAATAACGTTGTTGTAGTTGTTGTCGTCCATATCGCGAACCATAATAGGGATAGCCGGTATGCCATCCTCCCGAGCGACATCTGGCATCTGGTGTGAACAGTCAGTTATCGAGGCCGATGGGCCGTGTTGTGATGATATGGTGTTTATGTGCCCCTAGACAAGAGCATCCGTGTGTCTTTGGATTTCCCGTCGTACCTCAAAGTAAAGTCGAGTCCATCTGAAGACAACGCCAATAATATCCCACTTGATAACTCCCCAGAAGAAGGGCTGTAGGAAAGGATATGACGTGTGTCGTAGACTTGCTCAGCCACGACAGGAGGCCTGATGATAGAGACCGGCCGATGTGGGGGAGCTGAAGGTCGGGAAGCGGCCGACCTAGTGTTCGTCCAAGTTCTCAAGTTTAAACATTAAGCGGAGATGCCAGCATCTCCCGTCTTGGTGTGGGTAGTAGTATGGTAAGTCGGCCGAAGCGAAAGGGGCCGTTGAGAGTGTAGACAGGAATAACCAAAAGAGGAAATAGGGGGGGTCTACTGTATCGTCGTGTCGACTTAGACAAACACCAAACAGTACTAGAAAGAGGTACTTGAAACAGGCAAAGGAAATCAGGACAACAAGAAAAGTGATAGTGTAGATAGCACCACTAGGAGGAAAAGGGGGGAAGAGGGGGGGGAGATGAGACGAGCCGGAGAAAAAAAAAACAAGAGACGATGAGATTGAGAACCAAGGGAAATCACGGCCGATGATGGTGGCCGCATTGGCGTCCTTATTTCTCTTGCCGCCGACGATGCCAAACCACTGGCTCTCCATCAATCTGCGCTGCGCTTCATGACACAAGGCCAATCCCCCCATCGCAACCACACACATCGCCCGACACACCCCTGCTCGCGCGCGCTACTTCCAAAGTAGTACTGGACGTAGTATTCGCCTCGAAGAGAGCAGCAGATGGTAGACCTAGCTCGCCTCGCCAGCTAGCCGCGGGTGGTTCGCTGTTGCGTGGGATGCGTCATACTGCGTCTAGCCCCTGGTCATTGAACGGGGGGGAAGAAAAGTAAAAAAAGACCAAGAAACATCCCGAAAGCTGCATCCCATCAGCCACACCAGATTTGTTTCATCTAAAGCTGCGCTGGCAAGCCTGGTAGACGAAAAAGAGTCGAGACTCAAGCCAAACCGGTGGGCAGAACATTCGACAACCGACACCGGCATCCCACTGCAGCACGCCCAGTCACGATTCAACAAACCCCAACCCAAATTCAGATCCCGCCTTGCCCGCTCAATAGGAATCAAGCGATCCCCATCGGGGCATCTGCAACTAAACCTTTTTGCGAGGCACCGCCCCCGCGCCTCCTCATTGGCTGCTGGGATAGATTTGACTCTTTTGCATCGTTCTTTGTATCACGGCTCGGATTGGCTCCGGAGGTTCGGGGAGAGGACATTCGTAAAGAGAGGGGAAACAACCTGAGCGGAAGAAGAGAAAGCAGCAGCAGCAGCAACAGCACGGCGTAAACAATTCACAACATCATCCGAGTTCACCGGCCCGGCCCTGTCGGCCGCTCTAAAGATGCATCATCAAAAGACCAGACGGCCGACCCATGCAAGTAGAAATGCAGCAAAGTGGCAGCGACAACAACACAACCTCAAAAAGAAGAGAGCGGGCGGCGGGGCGAGGTGCTTGCATTTTTGTTTCAGCGTTTGCAGGTGAACCCAGCGCTCTGGTTGGACGAAAATAGCCCGCGAAAGGTGCGAGCCCGCGCGCTTGGAGCAGCACCCCCACTAAAAAAAGATTGGGTCGGGCGGCTAAAAATTGCTGCTGCAGGCGCTTCTGGTTGGCGGAGAGAAGCGTGGTCTTGGGCGCCTCGAGTCGAGGGCGCCAATGGGGTCGGGAGAGAGCGATAAGATAGCAAGGGGACCGTGCGGTCGCCCAATGAGAGAGGTCACGTGGACTGCTTTGGCGCAGGAGCCAATCGTGTTGTTGGGGCGGAGCTTGTTGAGCCAGACTCACCGGGATGCCAAGCCGCCGCCTTCCGCTGCTGTTTCTGTGCTGGGCCTCGACAACACAGAGACCGTTGAGAAGCTGTTGTTTGAGATGATGCGGGTTGATAATCCTGGTATGGAAAGCTGAATCGCTTGCAGTTCTTTCGGTTTCGGATTGATTAACGGGAAAAAAGAAAAGAAAAAAAGAAGCAAAAAACAGCATCTGTTCCTCAACGGTTCCCACGGCCCGTCTTGGAGAGAGATCGGTTAACTTCCGAGAGCCTTGCCTCGGAAGCGCCCAAGGGGCGGCCACCTTGCTGACCGAAACAAACATGCACTTCGACTTGTTGTGATACACCGGGTTGCCCAAGCAGCCGAGGGGCCTGGCGCCAAAAATCCCGGATCCGGAGCCGACATTGTATCCCCCCCTCCAAATGGCGTCATAGGTCGTTTCTCTTTCTTGTTCGCCCTAACGCAGGTACAGAAATTCCCATTCCCTTTTTGGTATCTATCTCATGTTCTCGTGCTGCGTTCCAGATCGTGACGGATCTTAGCCCCTGGCAAACTCCCGTTTTGGGGTGTAGAATGTCTCAAGATCACCACCCAACCAGAGTCTTCCCGTCCGTTGTTGTCCGGGGAGTTGGCTGGTTGAACCCTTCATGCGTCCCACCTCGGCAACGTACACTACAATCTCGAATATCAACCCCTTCCTACCCCGGACACAATTCTCCCTATTAAGCCCGTCCACGCACCCCCCCTATCCTTCCTCCACCTCCTCAGTTGCCAAGCGCGTTGGGCGCGTAGTCGGGGCGCGCCCGGCTCGATTTGATCACCTCCTGCACCTTCTTCTCCGTGGCATCCCAGTCGTCCGGACTGAGCTGAACCAAATCGATCTGGTAGTGGTCGGCAATCTTGGAGAGCGCCTCGAAGCTCTTGTGGTCGTAGACGAAGCTGATACTGACGCCGACACGCCCGAAACGACCCGTGCGGCCGATACGGTGCAGGTAGGTCTCGAAATCGGGTTCCTTATCCCCGAACCCCTTCATGGGGATGTCGTAGTTGATCACCATCGAGACACTGGACACGTCGATGCCGCGCGCCAACACGTTGGTCGTGATGAGCACCTTGGAGCGCCCGGACCGGAAGTCGTCGAGCAGGGCGTCGCGGTTCTGGCCCTCGTGTGCACCGTGGAGCGCCGAGACTTTGTGCCCGTCGGCTTCCATGCGTCGTTGGATCTCGGTAGCGCTGTCACGCGTCTGCGGCCGGCTGTTAACATCTTTGTCCGCGGGCTACTATCTAACTGTGGGGAAACGGGGGGTGGACGTACTCTGACAAAGATAACCGACGATCCAATCGTCATGAGACCGTACAAGCTGCAGAGCACATCGTACTTCTTTGTCTCATCCGGGCAGTCCATGTACATTTGCGAGATACCCTTGACTGTGAGTTCCTGGTGGCGCAGCTTGATCTCGTTGGCATTCCCGGCGTATTTTCGCGCAAAGTTCATAACCTTGTCGGGAAAGGTGGCCGAGAACAGGAGAATCTGCACCGTCTTAGGGAGCAGCCTAAGCAATTCTATCGTTAGCACATTGGCACATTGGTGGGCCGGCCTGTGGCCTTCATGTAACTCACCCCTTGACCCGGACACACTGATCACCCATGCCCTGCTGGTCCAGCATGTTGTCGGCCTCGTCAATAACCAAGACCTTCAGTTGAGACACATCGAACTGGCGGCGCTTGATGAGGTCCATGACGGTGCCCGGCGTCCCCACCACAATGCTGGCCCGTACGCCCGTCTCGCGCGAGATCGAGCCGGGAATCGCCGCCTCGACGACCAAGTTCTGGCAGAACTGGCCAATAGTCTGGATGACACCCTGAATCTGGCGGGCGAGCTCTCGGCTGGGTGCGAGCAGCAACGCCTGGGGCTGTTGGGGCTTAGAGAAATCGACACGCGAGAGCACAGTAAGGACGAAGGCGGCCGTCTTGCCGGTGCCTGACTGCGACTGGGCGATCATGTTGGTGGGCGGGTCGCTGATCATGAGCGGCAAGGCGCGCTCCTGGATCTTGGAGGGCTTCTTGAAGTTCATAGCTAAGAGGCCGTCGTTGATCTCCTTGGGCAGGCCCAGCTCTTCGAAGGAGGACACACCGGAGTAGAGCGGGCTGTCCTTGTCGGCTTGCAGGTCGCTCAGCTTCACCTCGACGTCGTATGTCGATTGGACCAGGCCGACGCTATTGGCCCCATCGTCAATCGGTTTCTCGGCGCCGGTGCTATCGGTGGCGGTGGCAGTGGCGGCAGGCGCGGCCGGAGCTGGGTCAGCAGCTGGAGCGTCGCTCGGCTTGGTGATGCGGCTCGCGAGGTCCGCCATGGTCGCGATGGTAACGATCTCAATGGTCTGCGTTGGGGGGAAGCCGCGCGTTAGCTGGGGCCGGGTGGAGGAGACGTGGGAGATTTTCGGTTGGAGAAAGTAGGAGATAGAAGGAGGCGGAGATGGCAGGAGCAAGGACAGCTTGGGCAATCCCGTCACCAACAAAGGGCCGAGCACCCACCAAAGGTCTGGGTGTCGACAGAGAAATGGTGGGTCGGTCAAGCACCCAGGCAAGTGTGGAAACTCCCAAAGTGAACAAATTCCAAGGTTAAACTTACAAATTAAGCACTCAATTTTGTGTGGAGTTGGGGTCTTCAATCTCTCCCAAGTTGGAGAAGGTTGACGGGTCCCTTTGAAGTTGATGTTTTGTGTCTGGTCCTTTGCGCCCAATTCAATAAACTTTGGACGAGCTCCCTGCCTTGGAGCTGAGCGCGGCGATGGATGGTGGGGCTAGGCCGCAGCTGGTTTTGGCGGGGTAGTTTTCTTGAGTGCCTCATGAACAAGGCGTTGAGTTACCGGCTGAGCGTGAAATCATACGGTAAATACGTAACCAGTAATTTAACATGTGTGGGTGAAGTGAGAGCTTGGGCACTTTGATCAACTCTGTTATTGAAAGAAATTGGGGTTCAAGTCAACCCACAGAACAATGAACTCCGGGTCACCTAGTAATTTCTTAATTTCTTAGACTGGCCTCACAAGACGCCCATCAACGGCTCGGCGGGAACCTCGAAAGAACCGAAATATTGAAATATGACCCCGCGGTACGGGCTTGGCGCCGTTGGGGCGTGGACAGGGGTGCTTGTCTCAGCCACTTCAGCAATTGGTGGGGCCAGCATTGTCCGTTGCGTTCCTCCTTCACCGGGCCGTTGTCCCTGAATCCCCCGCAAACTAACAGACCCCATCGGCGCATCTCTCGGAGGCAGCCATTTCGCATGTCGACATCGCTCCTTGCGCCTTTAATGCTCAGGGTTGGGGAATCGAGCCTTTGGGACGCGCACGGGAACCATGGCTGAGGTGGAACAGGCCCCGACGTTGGGCTCGGAGCTCAAGGTTCGACAACTTTCCCAGATTCTCAGGATCCGGGAATCACGGGAGCTGGGCGTGCGCTGACCTTGGTTTCTGCAGGATGGCTTTAAACCCGCAAACGCCTGGGTCGCCGGCGGGATTGCCTGGCTCGACGACATCCAATCCTTCTACCGCGAACGAAGTGCGATCGAAAAGGAGTACAGTGCCAAGCTCAATGCTTTGGCCAAGAAGTACTTCGAAAAGAAGACGCGCAAGTCGGCAAGCTTGAGCGTGGGTGATAGCCCGACCATGACACCTGGCTCTCTCGAAAGGTACAGCATCCAAGGCCATTGGGCGTGGAGTCCCCTTTATTCCGTCCGACCATTGGGGCTTACATTGTATACAGTGCCTCCCTTACAACATGGACCACCCATCTGACGACGCTCGAAGCGCGGGCCGACGAACACGAACGCTACGGAAACGACTTGATCGGCAAGGTGGCAGATCCGATGAAGAACATGTCACTACGTTTCGAAGAACTGCGCAAACGCCATGCTGAGTACGCCGAGAAGCTTGAAAGGGAACGGGATACATCGTACGCGGACCTCCGGAAGACGAAGGGAAAATACGATGCGGTCTGCCAAGAGGTGGAGAGCAAGCGGAAGAAGACCGAGTCTTCCTTCGACAAGGCCAAGGCGCAGAGCAGCTTTCAGCAGCAGCTCCTCGACATGAACAACGTCAAGAACACCTACCTCATTGCGATCAATGTGACGAACAAGCAGAAAGAGAAATACTACTATGAATACCTCCCAGAGCTCATGGATAGCCTCCAAGATCTTTCGGAGTTCCGGACGTTCAAACTGAACGGCCTTTGGACACTAGCTTCGCAGCTTGAAGCCGGGATGCTTCAGCAGAGCTCCGGGCAAATCGAACGCCTGGGGCAAGAAATCACACGGAACCAGCCGCACTTGGACTCGATGATGTATATCCGACACAACATGAGCACCTTCCAGGAACCCTACGACAAGGCGTTTGAGCCGAGCCCCGTGTGGCACGACGACGGGACCATGGTAGTCGACGAGGCGGCCAAAGTGTATCTACGCAACCTGCTCAACAAATCGAAGGGTCAGTTAGGTGAACTGCGGCGTGAGGCGGACAAAAAGAGGCGGGAGGTAGAAGCGATGAAGCGGGTGAAGCAAAAAGTACGAGATGGGACAGACAACAAGGACGAAGTGGCCGTAGTGTCGCAGATCTTTTCGATGCAAGAAGAACTGCACCAGGTGGATCGAAAGCGGCTCACGGTCGAGGTCGAGACGTCAACCATCACGGCAGCGGTCGGCGACGTGACGTTGGGAGCCAAGAACCACAACTTCAAGTCGCAGACCTTCAAGATCCCCACGAATTGCGACCTCTGCGGCGAGAGGATATGGGGGTTGTCCGCGAAGGGTTTCGACTGTCGCGACTGCGGCTACACATGTCACAGCAAATGCGAGATGAAGGTGCCAGCGGAATGTCCGGGGGAGCAATCTAAAGAAGAACGCAAGAAACTGAAGCAGGAGCGCCAGGAGGCCGCCAACTCGCTGCTCAAACCAACTAGCGGCCCACCAGAACATGTGGCCGAGCTGCCCTCGATGAGCCGCTCCGACACGGTCACCTCTGGGACATCAGGATATGCAGCCAGTTCCCAGCGATCCATGACGGGGCCCCTATCGCCGGACGAGACACCGCCCGAGCTGCCCAGCGCGCCCCGCCCGACCAGCACAGCCCCGGCGCCGGCTGCTAGGAAAACCCGGGTTATCGCACCACCCCCGGCCGCCTATGTGAGCGAGCTGCCAGGTAGTACCCCGAACGGTTCGTCGGCTCAGGGGTCGGAGCAGAAGGCTAAGATGCTGTACGGCTTTGATGCCGGCGGCGCGGGTGAACTGAGCGTTACTGAGGGACGGGAAGTGGTGGTGTTGGAGCCGGACAGTACGTTTTCACTTTTCTCTAGTGTCTTTTCCCCATACCTGTTGAGTTGCCACTGACACCCTCTCACAGCTGGTTCCGGCTGGGTCAAAGTCCGAGCAGGCTATAAGGAAGGCCTGGTCCCGGCAAGCTACGTCGAGCTGATCGCGTCAGCACCGGCATCAGGGCCACCACCACCCACAGCGGCTGCAGCAGCCATCGCGCCGCAGCACACAGGCCAATCCACCTACTCCAACAGCGGCTCGTCGATCAGCACGGCAGCGACCGGCGGCGGGAAAAAGAAGGGCCCCGCGGTGGCACCGAGGCGGGGCGCAAAGAAATTAAAGTATGTCGAGGCCCTGTATGAATACACGGCGCAGAGCGATACCGAGCACAGCATGGTGGAGGGCGAGCGGTTCGTGCTGATCAAGGAGGACCCTGGGGACGGGTGGGCGGAGGTGGAGAAGGGGGGTGTGACCAAGAGTGTGCCGGCGAGCTATGTGCAGGTTGTTTAGGAGGACGGTACTTAGTTTTTTTGTGGAGGGTGTGGACGTGTAGAGGGTAGGGTATCAGGGCGGAGGGTTGGGTTGGGTGAGCATACTTTTTTGGAGTATGTGGTTTTGGGGTTGGTGATGGGGAGGTACACATAGCACGACCGGGGGTATGCATTGGTATCGAAAGGAAAGTATATTATCTGTGTTGCGAAGCATGGCAGCAGGCGTCGGCAATCAAGTATATATTTACACATATGTTTCCGGACTTGGTCAATAGCATACTGCAGGGGCGCAGCTATATCATGTTCCCGTTGGGGGTTTGAGATTATCCTTAGTAACCTTTGGACAACTGAAAGAAAATTGCTGGAAGAAGATTGATTGCGTTTGCGGTCATGAGGTGATAATTTCGGCCGTTTTTTGGCTTGAGGATCAAGAGATGCTGCGCCACCACGATAACCGTGGTGTTCCCTGTCAAAAGAGAGTTACGACTACCCGTGGAGTGTCTCGGCTCTCCTGTCTTACTTGTCTCAGTGTGTGACAAGTTAAAAGGGAAAAAGAAGCTGGGGAAGAAAAGTAAAAAGTGGAATAAAGCGGGTACGGGTTCCACGACGGGCTGGCTGTGCTTGGTTTCCGACCAGCAATCGGTTGACAATGACGTCGGTAGTAATTTATGCCCCTGTCTATCCCTTCCATAACGTTCACACAAATCTTTTGGCGTTTCCTCTTTTTTTGCTCTTTGAAGAGATTGGGTTGGATAAACAAAGCGAGATGCAGGTACCCTAGCGGGCCGCCCTGGAATGCAACTACCGAGACTAGTAACGACATGCAGCTACCCCCGAGGGGCTTAAGCCACGGCAAAAGCACGGCCATACTGGGAAACAAACAAACAAACACGGGAGGTCGGTTCGTCCGGTGTTACCGACAACACATCGTGGTACATGGAGGTTGGGTTTGCACATTGACGGGTAAAGAGTCACTATGAGGTTTCTCAAGTCGGGGGTTCGTGACACAAGTTGTGTTAAGTTGTTAAGCTGAAAGGGGGAACGGGTAAAATATTGCACATTCCGAGAAATATTAAGGTCTCTGCTAACTGAGTTATATACCTTTTATTATCAGTTCTCCATTCTTTTCGAAGTTCCAACTTTCCCTTGCTCTAATACATCCAAGCCATAGCAATACACCGGAGTAGCATGAACAGAGTGGACCTCGATCAGCGGGTGGCGGTATCCCATCGTGCCTTCCCTGAATGTTTTGAACGGCGAGCAACCGGTTTCAGCTGGCGAAACCTCGAGGTTGCCGTCCCCAGTCCTCTCCCACAAAGCGAGTGATTGGATGATCCGCCTGCTTCCCAACGTGCCTTCCCAGTTCCTGTTTCCACACCGTGGACCGCGTGGAACTCGTGGAACTACTAGGTAACAGCTGGGTTGATCAGTCCTTTCCCTATAATCTCTCTCCTGTTTCACGTTCCCTTTATTGTCCTCTTCTCTTTTAACAACTACCACCACAATCGTTCAGGTGTTCGCTCATTCTCTCTCTCTTTCAACCTCAACTCCAACTTTACCATCACCACACTCGTTTCTCTCCTTGTTTCATTCATCATCTTGGCATTCCGCTTGGCGATCGATCCTCCTACGCCAAGATGAGATCCTCGACCCTGTTTCCCGCCTTGGCGACCCTCCTCAGCTTGGGGGCCGCCAAACCGACAGCCACAACCCCAGAGCCGCCCAGCAAACGGGCGACGCTGCCGACGGTCACAGTTTCTGGAAATGGTACGCCTTCTGGGGAGAGCCGTGAATGATGAAAGAGACCCAAGAACGGAAATAATAACATGACTTGTAGCATTCTGGCAGGGCAAGGATCGGTTCTACGTGCGGGGCATCGACTACCAGCCCGGCGGGTCCTCTAACATGGCCGACCCCCTGGCGGACACCACGGTCTGCAAGCGCGACATCGCCGAGTTCAAGAAGCTGGGCGTCAACACCATCCGAGTGTATATCACCGACAACTCGGCGAACCATGACGAGTGCATGAAGGAGTTGGCGGACGCGGGCATCTACGTCGTCATCGACGCCAACAACCCGCTCTACTCGATCAACCGGCTCCAGCCCGGTCCGTCGTACAACACCAAATATCTCCAGAGTGTGTTTGCGACCATCGACGAGTTCATCAAGTACGACAACACGCTGGCGTTCTTCTCTGGTAATGAGGTTATCAACGACAATACTAAGAGTACGCTGTCGGCCCGTTACGTGAAAGCCGTCACCCGTGACATGCGCCAGTACATCAAGAGCCGTGGCTACCGTGCGGTGCCCGTTGGTTACTCGGCGGCCGATGTGGCCCAGAACCGCATGCAGCTGGCGCACTACATGAACTGCGGCACGGAGGACGAGCGCAGTGACTTCTTTGCTTTCGTGAGTACTCCCGGAGGAACAAAGACGGGGCTTTACTGACACGGTCCAGAACGACTACTCCTGGTGCAACTCCAACTTCCAAGAGTCCGGCTGGGACCAAAAGGTCAAGGATTTCACCGGCTACGGTATTGCCATCTTGTAAGCTTCTTACCAAGGCCCCCAACACAAAACATCAAGCTAACTTCTCAGCCTTTCCGAGTACGGGTGCACCACCAACGGCCGTGACTTTGGCGAGATCGCTGCGCTCATGAGTGACAAAATGAGCTCTGTCTACTCGGGCGGCCTCATGTACGAGTACGCGCTGGAGGCGAACGGCTTCGGAATTGCCAAACTCGGTTCCAGCGTTAAGGAGCTGGACGACTTTTCCAAGTTCCAGAAGGCCCTGAAGGAGAACCCGATGCCCAAGGGTGACGGCGGCTTCACCTCGACCACCAAGGCCGTGGCCTGCCCTACCAAAGACGCCCACTGGCTTGTTGAGGGCTCGCTTCTGCCCGCAATCCCGACCGATGCCCTGAAGGTTGGTTACTCTAGTCGCGGGAATCGAGAGTTCAACCTACTGACACGTTTGCTAGTTCATGTCCGACGGCGCTGGCAAGGGGCCGGGTCTCAAGGGCGACGGCTCGCAGAACGCCGGCGAGGGTACCAGCACGGGCGATGCGCAGCCGGGCTCTGGAAAGGTCACGAACGCCCCCAACTCCCCGCAGTCGTCTTCTAGCGACAACGCGGCTCCCGGCTCGAACCTTGGACCGGTCGACAAGGCGCCTTTCATCATCTCCGGGCTGGTCGTGCTGCTGAGTTTGACTGGGACTCTGCTCCTTTAAGGAGATCAAGAGATAGGGATATTCGGTCCATATGGTGCCATTTGGGCCGATGCTTGATGAGGTGTTGCGGCCGGCTACCACTTCTATGTTGTTTTAATAGGGCAGTTGCTTAGCGGGAGCGGTCAGGCGGGAATTTTGCCGTTACATTGGCCAACCGGCCATGCTTGTTAATTTATAGAATCCTTTTCTCTGGCTTGTTTTACTTTGTGACTGCAAATACCCATTCTAGGGCCAAGTCAGTCCTTGACTAAACTGAGAGACTACGCCATGAAAGTCCTTGATTTGAACTCACAGCCTACGGCCAGTCACACGCCTCCCCAATCACCTTGGCCAACTTCTCCAACCACTCCCGGTCAACCTCATCAAACCCACCCACCTCCGCACAATCCACATCAATAATCGCCACCACCCTCCCTTTCTTTTCCTCTGTCCCTTCTCCCGCTTCGCTACCACTCTCCTTGTTATTTTGGCCACTAGAAGACGAAGAAGAAGCAAAAGGAACAACAATAGGCACAACAATCTCACTCAGACTCGCCCCGTCACAAGCTATATGGCCCGGAAAAGTGTGGACGTCCCGGACGAGCTGGGTTTCTTGCGAAGCGGCGGCTGCGCCGCAGACGCCGCGGCCGTAGGCGATGGTTTGGCAGGCGACTTTGCCTTGGAAGGGACCGAGGATTAGTTGGGGTTTTTGGGTTTGGGTTTGGGTGGGGGTGGTAGATTGGTGGGTTGGGGAGAGGGGGTCGTGGGTGTAGAAGCCTGGTTGGGGGTGGGGGGTTAGCATTGTAAGTGGTTTGGGGGGGGGGGATATAAGGGGGGCGTACCGGCCCAGTTGACTTGGTTGCTAGGGGAGGGGAGGGATTTGTAGGCGTGCCAGAGGAGGGAGGCGGCGTTGGAGAGGTTGCTGGAGGGTGTTAGTGGGGGGTTGTCATTAGGGATGGGGGGTTGGGAATCAGGGGTGATTAGGGGTGAAAAGGGGGCAAGGAGTTGAGGGGAACTGACCAGACCTGGGATGCTGTTAATTAGTTATCCTGAAAAGTTCCTTAACGCCAGAGTGATGAATGAGAACATCTGAAAATAACAGCACACAGACCAAAACCGGATACACTCCCCATACAAGAAAAAGAAAATGCATGTAGCCCCGTGTTCAACAACCTTCAACAAAACTCATACCCACCACAACAGCCCACAAGTAAAACAAGTCAAGCAACGCAAACTCAAACGGTGAGACATAAGAAAAACATACCCAGTTCCGCTGCTCAAAAAACAGCCCCTCAACCTGGTCCAGCACCTGCTGGTAGGCCTCCGCTTTGGTTACCCCCTCGGCAAATATCGAGGCGTCGGCGTGGACCTTGATGTTGTTAGTTTTTTATTCTTTCCCTTCGTTATTTTGAGGGTTGTTGTTATCATCCCCTGCCGGAGGGCTGGAAGGTAAGTCGGACTTGGGGGAAAATAACAAAAATAGGAACAAAATTGGATTGAGTGGGAATACACACCATATTGACTGTTTTGAGAGAGAAAGGTTCGTCGATGTGTTGTGTGTGTAGAGTGGGGTGTGTGGCCTGGATATGCAAGCAGCGGGTGCAGCCGATTATGGCTGGTCTCGCGTGATAAACCAACAGAACTTAGATTCCAGATCCAGTGATGAGCTGGCCAGATCTGTCACCGCAGATAGTGAGCAAATTGTAAGTTTCCGGGCGGGTGAGTGAGGGAACGGATAAGTGATACGGACCAGACGGACAGGAAAGACAGAAAAGTGAGGTTTGCGGTGGGTCTCCAGGAATGGCGCAATTCTGTCTCCATTTCGGGAACGCTCTTATTAGTCGCTCACTTATAAACTTCACAACAAGGAAACGTCAAACTACCTACACAATACAAACCAGAGTTATACGCTCTACCTTCTCACTTACCCTGTACGATAAAAAGACCATCGTCTCTTATTACAGAAAGGTTGACCCCTTTTTGTCCTGTTACCCCTTCCTCAGCGCTTCTCAGAAACGCATCCCTGAACTGCCAGATTGTTAACCAACCCCGGCCATGCATCACTTGTTATCGATATAACAACAGCAACGGCCCCTACAAGAGAACTAACATTGAACTCAACAAAAACTCACCATGCCACACACAATCACGTTTGTCTCCGCTCATCTATGGAATGTTAACAACCCAAGCTCGTCCGAAACATCAAACAGCAATTAACAACCGTCAGATAGTGTACATACACTGTCGTCAAAGAAAGGCAAAGCACCACACCAACCATTGGAGAATAGCAGACAAACAGCAAGTAGTTCAACATAGCGGCAGTTGGGGGGAGGCAGGTAGGTATAAGAAAGACCGTTGTCAGGGAAGACCGTTGCGAAACAGCACAGAAACTCTCAACTTTATTTATCCGATGCGGTCCTTAGTGTAGAGTGAGCTGTGATAGTGCTCGTATCCCATTGGCGGGTATAGACTCCCAACAAGTAACAATATCAAGAAACCCACAAGAATAACCTCCCATATCTATCTGTATCCCAACACCGAGTCCAAACGTCATGAAATAAAGAGATATAACAAACGTCGCAATAAACGAGTAAAAAAAGAGGAAAATCCCCGAGAAAAAAAGAAGAGAGAAAAACAAGAGGTGGGGGAGGGAATAGAAGAAAGAAAACGAAAAAGAAACCCCAAAATCAAGCATAACTCCTCCCCATCCCCACCGTCCCCGCCCTCCCAGCCGTAAACCCACAATGACTAACCCCATACCCATTCCCTTCCCTTATGACACCCCACATCACCGGCCGCCGCCACAACGCCGTCTCCCTAGTCTCTCTTATCTCCATCCTCATCCCCCTTTTCTCCATCCCACCGGTTCCCGTCTCCGCCCCCGTCCCGGGCTCGGTCCTAGTTCCCGTCCCTTCGGTGGTTTCCTCACTCGCCATCTCCCTCGCCATAGACAACCTCACAGTCGACACCCTAACCGGCACCACACTCTCCGACTTCCGTCCAGGCTTCCCCATCGACCCCCTCACAGGCGGGGCCAGAGACTCCCTCCCCCCAACAGGCTGACACCGCGCACTAACCACCGCACTACACGACCCCCCGGGCATAACCATCGGGTTACCCACCATCTCCCCCTTGACTGTGATCGCCGAGGGTGCACGACGCATCCCGAGGGTTATTACGGCTAGGGCGAGTAGACCGAGGGCGATGAGGAGTGCGACGAGGGCTTGCCCGCTTGTGCCGAGGGCTACGAGCGAGGGTGATTCACCCGCCGCATCCGGGGATGCGGTGGGAGGGATAGAGACGGGTACGGCTCGTACCACGACGGCAAAGAAACTCTGCCCCGTGAGAAACGACATCCCCGCGAACAGTACGGTCAGCGGGCAAGACACGACATGTGGCAGGGTAAGTCGGATACCCGTTGTCTGGGCGCCTACCGGGTCGGCAGAGACACGCAGGGGGCGACCGACGGGACCGACGGGGTGGCCGCCCATGGCGAAGAGGGAGGATTCGTGGGAGAGGTAGTAGGTTGTTAGGAGGGAGTTGACGGAGAGGTAGAGGGCGGCGAGGAGGAGTTGGGGGACGGCGGCTAGGACGGCTATGGCTGCTGGTGGGGGGGTTGTCGTAGAAGAGGAGGTAAAGGGGAAGCGGATCAGGGCGTGGGGGTCGGCGAGACCGAGGGCGGATAGGGAGGAGGTGGTGTCGGCGGTGAGGTGGTAGACCAGCGCAGCCGCGGCGAGACCCGCGCAGAGGGCCCAGAGGAGGAAGGTGGCTAGCCACCCGGTAAAGGGGACGCTGCGGGCCCAGTAGTGGGAATCTGGGATCCAGTACTTGGCCTCGGCGCGGGGCCAGGTGCGGCCGCGGACGACGTCGGATTTGGTCAGCAGACAGGCGCCTCGCGTGGTCGGGTCTGGGTCCTGTAGGAATGAGGAGAAGGCGTCGCCGAGGGTGACGAGCGGGCGGAAGGCGGAGCGTCGGCGGAAGAGCACGGCGGACGTGGCGACCACGGCGATGGAGTTGAGCAGCGCGACGATGCCGAGGAGGGATGCGTTGAGGTTGACCTGGCAGGTTGGTGGTGGCGCGGGCAGGGCAAGGCAGTACTGCACCTGCATCGCGGACGGGTCGACGAGGGCAGGCGCTAGATCCCGGGCCGGGTCGGTGCCGGAGCGGCTCAACCGGGCCACACGGGTCACGCGGGACATGCCAGTCGACGTCGTCTGGGTGTCGGACACCAGGAGCACGGCCGAGTACGCCGTCTCGAAGGCGCCGCCGAACTGGTCCATGCAGTCCGGAGCCGACAGACGAACCAGGTCGCCGTCCACTACGCGCCGCTGCAACGCCAGCAGGTCCGGGCGGCTGAACCCGCTACCGTCGGCCGAGAAGTCGCCGCTGAAGGCCGCGCCGCGAACAAACGGCTCGCCGACCATTGCCGCCTTGAACGAGGGGGCCGTCTGCGAGACGAAGACCACGGCGTGGTACAGAACCTGCGTCAACACAGCCATCACCACGACCAGCACAGCCAGCGCGGCCCTTCCCCGCCCAATCCACTTCAGATTCCTTAACGACGGCACACCAATATCCACCCACCGCTCCTGGCGATGCGCCGCATCCACCTCCGCCCGCGTCGGACTGCTCAACACCTGGAACACATAGTTCGCGCCAGCGAGCAGTACCACCGCAGCCACGGTGATGGCAGCGTGCACGCCCATATTCACCGCCGTCGCAGTCCCGCACGCGCCGACGTAGACAGCTGCTGCTACGGACGCCGACGACGGCTTCCCCGAGATGGCTACCATCAAGCACACGAACCCAGCGATGAGCACGGCGAGGGTCGCAAGCACGGTGAGTGCCACGCCGGCGCGCCAGCCTGAGCGCAGGGCTTGCCAGCTGGTGCTGCGTCGGGAGCTGCCGTAGCTGCCGTAGCTGCTGTTGCGGTGGATGGTGTCTTTGTAGCCTTTTTCTTTGCCCACGTCGTCGTCATCGTCGATGTCGGTTTCATCGCTGTCATCACTATCGCCGTCGTCTTCCATCTCGTTGTTGTTGTTTCGAGACCCCGCTGGGAGGAACATGTGGTTTTCCTCAGCGCCACCAGAGCTGCTGCGGCTGGGTGAGCTGGAGCTGTGGCTCTCAGCCCGGTCCAGGGATACCCGCTCGAACGAGTCGCGTTTGAGGTCGGGATCGACTTGGCTGTTGCTGCTGTCGCCGCTATCACCGCGGTCGCCAGTAGAATCGCCATTGCTTCCACTCTCAGGACTGACATCGTGAGCGGCGTTCCTCTCTCCACTCCCTCTTGACCCTTCCTCATCCTCATCGTCATCCCCCATTTCCGACACCGGCGCATACCCATACCCGGCCTTGGCTAGCTTCTGCCGCGCACTCGACTTGCGCGGGATGGGAATGTTCAGCTCCACCTCCTCAAACGGCGGTGACACTGTCCTGCTCCGGCTCCCCTTGATATTCCCACGTCCACTCCCCATTGAACTCCCACTTCCAATCCTGCTGTGGCCCCGACTCCTGCTCCTACTCCGGGCCTGCTCAGCAATTCCCTGGCTTACACGCCTCTGCCCCGCCGTACCGCCAACCACAATAGCGGCGGTAGCAACAGCCGGTAGACCGGGACTATACGGCGGGCTCTCAACATATGGCGGGCTATCATTGTCACCCTCCCCGTACGGCGGTGACTCATCCCGACGACTAGAGCTGTTGCTGTGGTTGTTGCCGTTGCTGTTGTTTTGGCCATCGTCGCCACTCCCACTCCCCTCCCCATGCCGAATAAAACTGCGCAAATAATCCGGCACCACATCGTCCGGGCTGTACGGGTACTCCGACGCGCCCGGCCCGGCGCTCTGGGTATACGGCTCGCCTGTGCGCTTGTCGAAGTCCGGGTACGGGTCCGGGTACTGCTGCGATTTCGGGAGCGACGGCTGCCATGATGGTCGGTAGCGCCGGTAGGAACCGCTTCTTCGTGTTATCCCTCCTCCTGGTTGTTGTGCTGGGGAGCCCGGACTGGCCGGCTGCTGCTGGAGCTCGCCGAGGTCTGGGGGGCTGCCGTTGGCGACGGCGATGTTTTGGAAGCGCCATTGGCCTGAGGACTTGCGGCGTTCGTGGCCGAGACGGAGGCGCTCGGCGGAGAAGGACCGGGATTCGCGGATTCTAGCTGTGTTAATATCTATCTGTGTAGCGACGAGAGTGTGATTGTGTGGGTGTGAGTGAAGGATGGGACGACACCATCGAGGCACTGCGCCGTACATACCGTGTAACCTCCGCGACCTTCCCGTTCTCATCCCATGTGTAACGGTACGACGACGGCCGTTGGGCCCGAGGCGGTGATACTGGCTCCATAACTAACGTATGGCTGAGTCTAAGTCGGTGTGGACTCAACAAAGAGACCACGGAGCAGGGAGACAGGCTTGCTTGCTTGTCCAAAGAGGCTTGCAGTCGAGTATGCAAGGGAATAATATAATGATAGCCCCGAGCTCGACTTTAAAGACTCCTGGTCCGTGAGAACAACTTCCTGCAAGGCTGGGCCGCGAAGACAGAGGCCAGGGCGCAGGCCGGCTAGATCACAACTTATACAGCACCAGCTCATCGCCTGCTGACCTGTTGTTTTCTTTTTACCCCCATTTTTCTTCCCCCCAGCCCTGCCACGGCCATGGGAAGGATCTCTTCGTCCTGTCGTTGGGAGTCCCATCCTGCACAACCTCCTCACAATGTCCGCTGTTGACTCAGTCAGATGCACAGTATAGCGCGACCACCGATCACTGCCCCCTCTGGCTTGTTTCCCAACGGCTTGGAGATGAGACCCATAACGCGAGCTCCCCACCCGAAGAGCTTTTTGCTGTCCGTCATGTCCCTTTTGGGAACCATTGGACACCCATGCTGCGGCCTGGTGGAAGAGTGGGCTCGAAGGCTCGGAAGGCTTGAGCTGGGGGTGCGAATGGGGCATTGCTAAATTAAGACCCCGAGTCTTGGCAACGCCCCAGGCGTGCATCAACCACGCCGGCCAGCGCAGCGAGCGGGGCACCAGTGGGAAGACGTTGGAAGCTCTCTTGAGATCTTTTTTTTTCCGGCCCCCGAATTTTTGCGGGGTTAACGTTAACGGTCCCGGAGCTACGGTCGGCCCATTGTGGTTCGATGCTACTGAATCCTGCGGTCCGTTCGGCAGCGAGTATCAGGTATCTACACTACAGGTGTCGTGTAGGTAATTCTTCACAAACTCACAACGTCCTCGTTACTATGTAGTGTACTGTGGACACAATACAGCGGAAACAAACCCTTTGTTTGCTCACTTCCAGAATAGGGACGCTTCCTCGGAAACCATGTCCTGAAATATACACTGCAAGATGACAGCGCTTCCAGCCCAGGGATCGATCCAGTTACCATGGTCCCGGTTATAAGAGCGAGCCAATCGGCAAAGAGCCCATCGTGAGGGGGAAAAGCTCATACTGTTAAGATGAGAGTCCACAGCTGGTGAGGCTCTGTCTTGTTGGAAGGATTCTATTTTCGAGCTTGGGCCTTCGGGGTTCGCGCGTGTTTGCAGCGGTCTGCAGGTGGTGCAATCAATCGCCTGCAAGGTTGAAGCTCCCGACGATCCGAGGGCCACACCGCGACTAGGATGGAAAATCAAATTCTTAGGGCGGACGATGCAGGTGCCTGGCGTAGCCGGAGCTGGGAGGCAAGGCTCGCTCTGTTGGCTGCGATGCGGTGAAGGAGGGAGGCTTGTGAATGTTTGATGAGGAAGTCGGTCGACGAGTCAAACGTCAACAAATGTCGTCCAAGTCCAGAGGATTTTGGGCCGCCCCACTGTATTTGGGTCAAGCGAAATGGCCCTCATCTTCCGCCATTTCTCTTTTTGGTCTTCAGCTCCAAGGGACCTTGTCGTGTAAAAAGCTGTTGGCGGGCATCGCGGTCGCCGTTGTGGTCTGATTGTGGGTTTGCCAACCTCCTTACCACATGTCGTCGCAGTTGCAGCCAATCTCCAGCCGTGTGAGACCAGCGCAAGGCTCCCAGTTTCAACTCGAGACATGCAGAGAGGTTACTGTAGTTATTCCTAGCTTGGTGCATTGCATAATGCAGTGTTTGGTGCATGTCAGTTATTCGCGCTGGATGGGGCCATCCTCGAAGTCTGGTCAATGAGATGCGTCCTTTGGTGATTGTTAAGCGCGACAAGTCTTGGTGTTCTCGAAGCAAACCCGAATCCGAAAGACCCAACCAAACCCACGCTGCTCAGCCTGCAGGCGCTCCGCCGCCGCTCCTTCGCTCACCAGATTGATCCAGTGGTGCTCACGGGGCTCGAATAACCTCAAGGCACCGACATTTGGGAGCTAGACAGTCCCGCTTGGGCATCTCGAGCCCCGCTGAAGGTCAAGAGGGGGGGCATTGTTCGCGGTGTCGCCTCTGCGCTTGATGTTTGTCCTGCGTGCGGCCCGGTAATCTTGTAGCAAACAATCTAGTCGTCGGCTTGTCCAGCCGCGCGGGTCGGCAAATTAGAATCAACGAGCTGCGCGGAAAATAGATGATGAGCTTTACACTACGAATGACGATGCGGGGGAAACTGAGGAATGTGCTCAAGTTTTTCCGGGGCGACGTCAAAAATTCTACAATGAAGTTGCCGTCAACTTGGGAAGGTGCTAAGGAGGTTGCATCGGAAGGCGTGACTTAATCAGCAAATCGAACCTCACACTTTAACCCTAACCCTAATCCGTTATCGCACCCTGAGCGGATCTCGAAATCTTGGCGCGGCTGCCCCACATCGCCGACATGTGGCATGAAGCTCCACGTCGGTCAATCAAGCCCACCTCCTTGACGACCACCACCACAAGCCGAAGCCGTATTAACACCGGGCAACCGCTCAACAACCCAATTAACAACACGACCGCACGAGACATACCCCGAACCCCCTTGCGGAACATAGCAAAGTAAAAAAACACAAAAGGAAAAGGAAAGGAAAACAACGAAACCACCGCCCACCATGGACCCCTACTCCGCCGAAGGCGAGCTCATCAACATCCACAACCACTTCCACCAAGGCCAGTTCCCCGAAGTGATCGACTTCGACACCTCCTCGCTATCCCCCGAAAACGCCCTCCCCGCCCGCGTCCTCCAGCTGCGCGCCCGCATCGCCCTCGGCCAAGCCGACGACGTGCTCGCCGACATCCAGGGCGAGACCGACGCCCACCCGGAACTGGCAGCCGTCGCCGCGCTGGCGGAGCTAGCGCTGGGCCGGGCTGACGAGGCGGCGGAGAAGGTGGAGAAGCTGGTGCAGTCGGATGCGGCTGGGGAGAACGCTACGGTGCAGGTGTTGGGGGGGACGGTGTTGCAGGCGGCGGGGAAGAGTGAGGAGGCGTTGGCGTTGTTGGGGAAGCATCAGGGGAGCTGTACGTTTTTTTTTGTTTCGTTAAATTTCGGGTTTTGAGGGTAGTTGGGTTGGAGAAATGGGCCAGTGGCTAACTAGTCTGCAGTGGACGCCGTCGCCCTGATTGTTCAGATCCACCTCCAGCAGAACAGGAATGACCTGGCCGTCAAGGAGGTCGCTGCGGCCCGGCGGTGGGCGCAGGACAGCCTGCTGGTGAACCTAGCCGAGTCGTGGGTCGGGTTGAGGCTGGTATGTATCTCTTGTCCTAGTCATTCCCAGACACTGCCCTCGCCAGGTTCGAGATCAATGGTTGCTAACCTTATCCTCATCATTAGGGCGGCGAGAAATACCAACAAGCATTCTACGTCTTCGAGGAGCTGGCGCAAGCCCCCGCAACATCATCCGTCCGGACCCTTGTGTCGCAGGCTGTCGCGGAACTGCACCTCGGCCGCACCGAGGAGGCTCAGGCCGCACTAGAACAGGCGCTCAAGAAGGAGCCCGAACACGCCGATGCGATCGCGAACCTCCTGGTACTGAATGCCATCACAGGGAAGGACATCACGGAGTTGACAGGGTAAGCTTCGCCCTTTACAGTCCCATCGGTTTCTTAATCGTCCGTTAACTAACACACCCCCTCCCTCCCTAGCTCTCTGGAAAAGGCGGATGCTGAGCACCCACTCCTGACGGATCTGGCGGAAAAGAGCGACTTGTTTGACAAGGCCGCGACCAAGTACAAGGCCAAGGTGGCGGCGGCTTAGGCGTTGTGTATGACCGCTAACGAGTAATGATATCCTTCAAAATAAACTGGTCTTGGGGTAGACAAATATTCTGCGGCATATGGGTTCTGTAAATATGTGATCAACGAGCGGGAACGGAATCCTAAACTTGAGCAAGCGGTTTGATGGGTGGCCAATGGTATGCCTAATCTTAAGAGATGACCGTCCATAGTGTGTGAGCCCGCGGGAAAACGACCTTATCACGAATGATCTTGTGTGCGGCGTGGCGTCAAGAAGTGGGAGAGAAACTGGACATTCCGCGTAACAAGGCAAGTTGAAAAGGTCTTGACCATGTTCAAGTCTCGCATGTCCAAACAACACGCCTTACCTTCGGGAAGCTTGTCACTCCGAACGGGCACAAGAGGAAGAAGGGACTGTAATTTAGGAGATTCTTGTTAGGATTTTCTTTTTGTTTTTTTTTTAGGCTTTCCTTTTTTTATAAAAAAAAGGAAGGAAAAGAAAAGAAGTATTAAAAACTTTGGGAAATGTATTAGAAAAAAAGGGGCTAAGAAAAATTCTTTTCTTTTAAGAAAAAACAGTATTGAGGATATGGAAAATAACAACAAAAGCATACAACACCGGGGATTCCCCCTCTCTAGCAGGGATGCCTCGCCAAACGATAACCCGCATCTACCACCGCACTTGCGCTCACCAAAGCTGAAAATCCGGCCCAAGGTCCCTCCGATACATAGTGCTGGTAGAAGCCCAAGATCACACCATCATCGTTCCATACCGCCGACCCGCATGTGCCCTCTGGTGGCTGGACCTTGCCATCATTTCCCTCTACCTGCCCTGTATGCATCCAATCATAAACCACGTATCGAACGTCGCGTTGTGTAGATCTAGGAGGCGGGCCGGGCTTGAAAAGACGAACGGATTTGCGGACCAAAGCTCCCACCATGTTGCCTGTGTAGGGGCTGTTTAAATAGCAAGGGCCGCATGGCATATCGTCTTCCGAGGTTCGCAAGCGTATAAACTTGGGAATCGGCCCAGCTGCTTCGGTTTCGAAGGTTTTGTAAACGAAGGCTACATCTTTCTTCGGCTTCAGGAGGCTGATATCGGTGAACGGTATCTCCACGGCAGCCTTGCCAATGATTCGATCGGCCCGCCCTCCTTGCCACACCGTCCCGTCCTCCCCAATTCCATGGGAGGCGGCTGTCATGAAGGCCTCGCCAGCATCGTTTTCCACAAGAACACCCGCAGTGGTGGACAAGACTGACGAATCTGCCTGGTCTCGGAGGGATTTGCTGTTGATCTGGACTCCAGGCCGCAGAACATCATAGGCGGTATTGTCGATGACGCCTTGGTTTGGCTGTGGCTGATTTACACGCTTAGCAGGCATATCGACCCACTCAGGCCGGTGAAGCTCCCGGTTATTTATATACCCAACAAAACGGTTAGCAATCCAGCCAGGAAACTTGTTTTTGTGAACATTAATTGCTACATGATCCTCGAGGACGATGTAGATGGTGCGTTCGCATGTAAACATCAGCTCCAGCATGCGAATGCCCGGCACGTTCTCCTCAAACCATGTGTTGACCTCGGCAGCCAGTCGGCGAAGGTGAGCGTCTGAAATCAATGGCTTGCTGTTGTCGGGGTGGCCTTCTTGGCAGATCTTGATGTTGGCGTGCCCGTGAATCTGCCTTGGGAGCATGAGAGCACGGCCCTGACCGTCGTTTGACGCTATGGTGAAGGGCAAACCGCCAACCGTGACGGGCCAAGGACCACAGGGGAGCTGTTCGACCTGGAACAGCAGGTGGGATCGGTACCGAACTTCGCCGACGTCCCACGTTGTGGAAAAGATGCTTCGAAGCAAGTCCTGCACTTCTTTATTGCTGATTCTGGTGCCAGGATCCCGCACGTCAAAAGGAAGAAAGACGCGCTTCGAGAAAGACAACTCCGCCGAGGGAGTGACTTTACGCTTACACCCCAGTGTAGATGGTGTCGCGTGACTCTTAAAGGGAGAAACGGCGACGCGGATATAGGTCATCTTTGCCTGGTTGTCGAATGGTGTTATGGGGAGACAGTGAAAAGAAGAAAAGAAGAAAAGAAGAAAAGAAGAAAAGAAGAAAAGAAGAAAAGAAGAAAAGAAGAAAAGAAGAAAAGAAGAAAAGAAAGAAGAAGGATGAAAAAAGTATGAAAAAAGTATGAAAAGTATAAGAAAATGACTTGGTTGTCAAGGGGTGGAACCGATGGGAAAGTGACAGCGGCAGCTCTGAAAATAGAAAGCGAGGGAGATATAGAGAGACAGTGGAGAGAAGGAGCATTAAATTTAAAGGCAGGCACTTCGGACTATGGCCCTCAGACCTCCCGGACTGTATGTATACATGACCTCACCCGTACATACGTAGGTATGTAACTAACCCCAACCCTGAACAAGCTTTCCGAACCTTACCAGGCACTGCACTTACCTCAAACTTAAGTACAAAAGGACTCATTCCCTCGCCAAAACTGGTTTCAATCTGTTCCCAGAACACAATGCAAACCCGGAATCGCCCCCCAACCATCCGTCGCATAACATACCACTTCCATGCGCCTGAGCTTCACCTTGCGTCATTTAGGAAAAATGGCACCGACAGCAGCTCCTCGTCAGTCCCGCTGGGGCCCCCGAAGCACCTTCACCGCTCCTGCCCTTGCCGGCCTCAACCTTGCGATCAAAGCTCCGATGACGGCTGAGCAGGTTGAGGCCTATGCTCTTCATGTCCGTATCTCCGAGATCACCCAAAAGTTGGAGACGGACGATATTGTCCCTGCTAATTCGATACGCAGGTTAACATCCCCGACGCCGGAATACGACATGTCCGGCCGACGAACTAACACGCGCCATCAGCGCTACCGAGAGAGCCTCACGGCAGAGCGCCAGTCATTAATCACCCAAGCAGCACAGGTTATGTCGAACTACCACCCCCCTGCGGGCTTCCGATATACGACCCCGCCGAGAATAACGGAGAAACTATACATCCCCGTCAAGGACTTCCCCGAAGTCAATTTCATCGGGCAGATTCTCGGTCCCCGTGGTCGCAGCCTAACGGAGACGGCTACAGCTTCCGGCGCGACGATCGTGCTACGCGGCAAAGGCTCTGTCAAGGAGGGCTGTGGGAGGAAGCTCCACGGAAGCGACGACATGAACGAGCCTCTCCACTGTCTGATCACAGCAGACAGCCGGGCCAAAGTCGAGAATGCCAAGTCGCTACTTACAGAGACCATTGAAATGGCGATTATTACCCCCGAGCACGCTAACACCAGGAAGCAAGAACAGCTTCGCGCTCTCGCTAGGGTCAATGGCACTTTTCGAGATGACGAAGGCTTACACTTACACTCAGGTTTTCCCGGAACCGTCGACGGAGAGGAGCGCTGTAGTATTATGGTTGTCTGTCGAGTTTGCGGTGGTAATGGCCATATTGCACGAGACTGTGTAGAAAGACAGACTGGTAGGTTGTTACACGGCGGCAGTGCTATGAGGTCAAAGACGCCTCCATGGAGGAGGGCGAGGCAGCATGGAGCCCAACCTGGAACTCACGGAAATATCGACTCGCTTGATGTCATGTATTCCAGCTTCCTGTCTGAGGTATGCCCTCGACAGTGAACAGCTTTTCTAGTTAGTTGTTAATTTATAATAGTACAGTTCTGTATAAACTCTTCACAGACAATCGAACAGCTTGTTAACGGAGCAGTGGGAATTCGTGGAACTGGAAAGCAATGAAACACGGGACTTCCTCCTTTTGTTGGTCGGGACAATACAAGCATAACCCTAACCCTTGAGATCAAATGCCCAGTCCTGTCATCTTCTGAACATCTCTGGAAAGTATCTGCAGCCTGAGCTGGTGAAAAGAATTCGCTCTCGATAAGAAAACTGCGATTTTTTTGAGAACGGCCATGGATGAAGCCCAACCGGGGTGCTTCTGGTGCGTGATGTTCTCGAAATCGGGAGTGGTTGTGCAGCTGGAACGGAGTCACATGTCAGATAATTATTTGTCTTATTATCTGGGTGGTGTAACTCTAATAAACTCACATCTACACAAAGGCTAGAGTTTAAATAAATGGAATTTCGTGTCTCTGGAACACTGTTTTTGGTTTTTTTATGACAGAGTCGGTTTAGACCAAACAATAATTCCCAATTGACTCTCAAAGCCCACTTTAAACCTGGGTAAACTCGTACTTGTACTTCGTACATACAACGACAACTCCTGCTTGTTGTTTCCCACTCTGCATCGGAGTGACTGGACCCGCCCTGGACCCCCATAACTCTGAGACTCACAGTCTGCGATGTGGATATGAATTCGAGTATATGAATCGTAGTGTAAATCTATTTATTAGTAAACCCGGGCGGCCTGCAGTGCGTGTGGGGCACCGAGAGGCCGCGTAATAGTTCGAAGCTAACTATTTACTATGCGCCTTTTTTCTTTCACGAAGATCGTCCCCCCGACCTCATCGATGGCAATTACATTCCCTAACCTAGGGCGACACACAATCACTTCTTCACCGGCCTTATGGACCCAGGCGAGACGATGGACAACGCGAATGGCCTCACCTTGGCCCAGCAAGCGGCTATGGAGACCACCTCTCGACTCGTGGTGTCCCTACTTAATGACGGGTTGGTGGACATCGCCCTCGAAGACGGCCAGCTCTCCACCGGAAGGGTCTCGAGTCTCACCTTGGTGAGCCCCAAGGATTGGGATGGGGTCTCAACTCGCATAACGATATCTCTGCGCCGGGAGACTAGATACAAGCTCCTGTTGCCGACAACGCCTGAGGAATCCTCCCCAATCCTCACGCCCCCGCTCGAACCAGCTGATATAGTCGGGCCTGTCGTCGTGATCCAGGGCACGTCTGAGTCCGGTGGCAATGGCTCGCCGCAACTTGTGTACCGTCCGGAGAAGGTGTTTGATGTGGTTGCGCCGTGGGTTTGTCCTGATCAGGAGATGGCGACGAAGCTACGCGGCGAGCTTGAGAACTCGGCTGATAACCAAGGTATCATCATTAACCCCAAATGTTACTTCCTTTGGCCCCACGGGTTCACGTCGCTAATCATGAGAATAGAACGGTGGTTGGAGTTTGAAGCTTCGCGGCCTCCTCCACAACTCGGTTCACCCCTCATAGTCTGGGAGCAGAGCCTCATAAAAGGCCACCCGACACATCCCGTAGGTGCCCGGCTCCCCAGACTCAGCATCCCAAGAGGATGATGATGATAACTGGCTAACCGCCCCAGATGCATCGCTCCTTTTGCGCCAATCCCCCCCCAAATCCCAAAATCGACTCCATCGAAGACTTCCTCACCGCCAAAGTCATCATCATCTCCCTCCCCCGCGACCGCATCCACCTAGATGGACCCTTCGAAGAGTCCATCGCACCTCTCATCCAAAGACTCAACATCCCCACCGAAACCACCCCCCCCAACCGTGCCCTCATCCCCTGCTTCGCCGCCCAACTACCCACCATCCACCGCTACTTCGGCAGCACCGACGCCGACATCAAGGTCGAATCCCCCACCCCACTCCACGGCAAGCACCAAACCTCCATGCGAACCATCACCCTCCCGGACTTCCCCTACCACCTCAAAATGGCCCTAAGCTTCACCATCACTTCCGCGACACGCACTATGACCCCCTGGACGACTCGCATGTGCATCGAGGTGTCGAGTCTTCTGGAGAAGATCGCAGACCCGGAACTCTTGTGGATTGCAAGAAAGAGAGCGGCTGCGTGTAGCGCGGATCCGGATTTTGAGCGCGCTAAACACTTGTCGGTTATGCTGCGTGAGGACCCGGAGCCGAGGGCGAGTGGGAGGGGGGAGTGTTTGGTTTTGCCGGCTACGTTGTTTGAAGTCTCCAGCCGTGGTGGCGAGGAAGAAAAAGAACGTGTTGGGCGGGCTGTGGAGCTCTTTGGGTTGGGGTCGTCCGTTGAGGCGAAGAGGGAATGGTTTCGCAAGTGTGTCTTTTTTTGTTTACTTTACCCCCTTTTTTTTCTTGGCTCTTTTCTTTCCCCATTTCCCCCTTGTCACTACGACAACCCCCCCTCACCACCCATATAACAAACAACCCACTAACCCCCCCAATAGCTACACCCACCTCTACCTCCTGTCCACCCTCCCCCTCCTCCTCTCCCACGGCATCTGCCTCGAATCGCACCTCCAAAACCTCCTCGCCCGCTTCGACACCACCACACACACCCTCCGCGGTTTCGTCTACCGCGACATGGGCGGACTACGCATGCACAAACCCACACTCGCAGCACGCGGCATACGCGTGCGGTCCGCAGACCTAGTCCCGGGAGCAGTAACGTTGATTGAGGATTTAGAACCAGCGTGGGCGAATGCGTATCATTGTTTGGAGAATCATTTGGGCGGGGCTATGAGGGGGTTGGGGTTGCAGTGGGAGGAGGAGGGAGAAGAAGGAAAGGGGGGAGGTTGGGGGGTGGTGAGGGAGGAGTTGAGGAAGGTGTTGGATGGGTGTGCGGATCCGGATGGGAAGAGGGAGGAGTTGTGGGAGTTCTTGGTGCGGCCTGTTGTAAAGAGGAAGGCGTTTTTGAGGATGAAGGTTGCCGGGGTTTATCGGGGGGTGAGTAACTGCTTACTTTGTAATGGAAAGGTGTATCTGCTAACGAGGCTTGGTGTTCTAGAGAGTGTACTCCATGCTTCCAAACCCATTGGCCTTGTGAGGCAATGGGGTTAGGTCAATGTGACCTTCCGAAGCTAGACCTACCATGAGGACTAGGGGTAAAGAGGGGTTTAATTGGGGCCTTGACGATCTAAGTGCTGGAAGACGTGTGAGCCGATATAAAAGAAGCGTATAGACGGAAGGAGCAAGTTCTCTCGACCGGGTACTTAATGATCCTGACGACAGCTCCATTGCCCAGGGACAGTTCTGCCGGCCGGCGATTTCGCACCGCTGGAGATTGGTTTCCTTCCGCCCCCCGTTGAAGCTTGGTGGTGAACTGGGGTCTAAAAGGCGTGGCTATTTCCCATGTTCTGAGACTGAGACGTTATATTTACCCCTGCTCCGGCAACCACAACGTAATAGACTCGCAATGGAAGTGTCATGTTCGTCTTGGACCCTGTTGTGAAGAATGTTGGTGCAGATTTCTGTCAAGGTTTGAGAGAGCAGGGATAGAGACAAGCGCCGAAAGTGGGGGATGGCAGGGTGCTTATAACTTACACCACCTACGTCCCGGCTGCTCAAGTGTGCGTGACTTGGTGACTGGAAATTTCGCCGGCCTGCTTCTCTCGACTGTCTACCTAGGATCCAGAGACAAGACTGGATCCTATCTAATCTTGCTCGCGCTCTGTGAGTTGGCACTTTCTTGGGCCACCAGTTCTCCGGCAAGCACAAGGTGTAGAGATGGAGTGACTTTCTCACAGTTTTTCACAGAGGCAGTACCCGGGGTTTTGAAGGAATGAAGCTACGAGGCAATTCAAACCCAAATATTGGAAATGTTTATACCTATTTAGGCATCCTCACTCGGCTCTTGTGCATTCCCGGCGCGCACTGCACCTTTTAGTCTGGAAGATCAACGCAGTGTAAATCGAGTGTCCCTCATCCATCCCAGCAAGTTCGAGAGCACCGCAAGCAGCATGCAAGCCCAAGAGAAAGGGGGAAAAGAGAAAAGAAAACCATCGCCTGCTTCATACTTCCCGAGCTAAGAACTACTAAAGCAACGTTTGCTGCACACGCCTTATTACGCTGAAAAAGGGGCAGGAAAACAGAGAACCCCGAGCTTCCTCTCGTGAACAGTGAACACGGATTGAATGGCCCTCCAGCTAAGAGGCCACTCATGTTCTTGTACTGGTCACTCCTTTCTGTACTCATCCGCGGGAACATCATTGTCATGGACCCAGTGCAGACGGTCCAGAACGCCATACGGCCCAACTTTGAACTCCACCTTCCAGAAACTCGGCCCCTGGTCTATGCCCACCCACCGGCCACGCCGCGACAGCTCGTTACGCGGCTGGAGCCAGATGAATGTGTCTTCCTCGTAGTGTGTGAGACGGAACTTCTCCGACTCGAGGCCCTGGAGAGCCCAATAGAGCTGGTCGCCCTCTACGGTGACGACGACCTTGACTATGTGGAGGTGGTCCCAGTATGTTCCCACGTAGGCGCTGGGGCTCCGTGCGGATGTCCCGTTCTTCCGAGCTTGTTGAAGCTCCTCCACGAGATCAGGGTACCACTGAAGATTTGTAGCCACCGAAGTCTTGGCCGCCGCGAGATAGTCGTTGCGTTCAGAGGCCGGGACCTCGAGGAACTCTTCCAAAACCATCTGACCAACCCAATCCGGAACATCGTTGAGAGCTAGGGCGTTCGACGTGATGACGATGGCGCTTTCGGTGTCGGGAAGAAGCATGTTGAGGGCGAGGGCGCCAGGCAAACTTCCCTGGTGGAAAATGACCAAGCGTGGTGGCACTCCCTTGCCGACAATGGGCATGCCATGTGGCATCAGACCTGGATTGATGCCGATCTGGCCCATCCTCCCAGGAAGCTGGACACGGGCCCAGCCGAGACCATATGACGCCTCGTTTTTCGAAGGCTGGTCCATGGGTATCTTGGCCGACATCAGCTGCGAGACCTGCTTCAACGGGATCCCCTCGGTAGACGTGTTTCCGGTGGAGATCTGATGATTGAACGCTTGCATGAACGCCTTATACAGCTTCATCAGATCCTTGACGCAGGTCCGCATGCCCGCGTGGGGGGCACCGAGCCAGTCGTCGCCGACCTTGACGCAGGTGATGGGTGCGGAGGTCCCGTCGTCGAGGGCATTGTAGCACTTTCCGACATTGTCGAGGTCAAGTGGCGGGGTCTTGAGGAAGGTGCGTGTCATGCCCAACGGGTCAAAGATCCGGCTCTGGATAAAGTCGAAGAAGGACTCCTTGCTCAGAGACTCAATGACCTTGCCGGCAAGCTCGTATGCCATATTGTTGTAGGCAAACTGGCCGCGAAACGGAAGGAGGCGCGTCTGGCTGTTGAGATAGGCCATTGAGTCCTTTCCGCTGACGATGATGTTGTTGTCGGTGCCGATGAGAAGATTGTCGCCCCAGGACATGCCTGACCGGTGGCAGAGGAGATCGGCGATGGTCATCTGGTTCTAGAGAGTCTCGTCCTTGATGTCCAGCGAAGGCAGCGCGTCCTTGACCAGCGTGTCCCAACCGGCCTTGTTCTCATCAACCAGGATTCCTAGGGCTGCGGACGTGACGGCCTTGGTCAAGGAGCAAACAGGGAGAATGGTCTCCTCGTTTGGAGGCAAGCGTTGCTCCACGTCGCGGTAGCCGTAGCTGGCGAAGTACACTTGGGTTCCCTGGTGCATGACACCGAGCGAAAGGCCGGGCGTGCCGCCGATGCGCATCAACTCCTCGATCTTGGGGCGCAGAGCGTCGAGTCGGGATGTGAGGCTCTCCATGATGTTCGTTGGCTTGGCTGCAGCCGATGATGGTACTGGTGCTGGTCAGTATGAAAATGAAGGCAGATCGAGAGTGGGATGGGCGGGGAACCCAACACTGGGAAGGAACGATGGGCAAACATACAGGGTGAATCGTTGGTGATGCACGGTGCGGCACACACAGCCCGATACAGCTCCTGGTCACCTGCTACTGGGAACTCCAAGAGCATGGGAAGTCTCGAAAGTATTGTGGCATAGGTTGAAGGGCAACGAATTTGGTCTCCGCGATGGTTATGACGATGTGAAGGCCATCAAGATTGCGAAGCACGGTGGTAAACAGGCTATCATCACTGCCGATAGGTATAGCGGCGAACGATCGCACATATCGGTTGGACCCGACCACTTCGGCAGACATACCGCACAATTTGGGCCTCTAACCGACACAAATATCACATTTCAGCAACTTGAGGCATCAGATGCGATCAACTCGTTGGATGTAATCAAGGGCATGTTCCTTGAGGACCGACGTGACTGCGATTGTGATAAAGAGACAGGCAGTCGCAGCCTTTACGACCCAGCCAACCTCGCCCCTTCGGCATAAAAACACGGCCCCACGGAATAGAACATAAACAGATCAAATAAAGAGTATGAAAAACCAAAAACATACAACACCGGGGATTCCCCAGTCGTCACCGACCTGAGTACTGATCCGGCGGTCACCAGTTTGACTAGGGGAGAGCGGACGGGATCCCGTATTTTCTAGTGCCTATGGTCGTATGTGCCAGTTTGAACCCAAAGTTGTGGTTATATTGACGGCCACCTGGGTGGGCAGGTATCGAGATGCTGGATGTTGAGGTAAGCGGTTAGAATAGGGGCTGACTTCGGAACAGGACCGCACTCGTGTCACTTACTTCCTCTAGAGAACCGAGCATACTACAAACCGTCAACCAAATATTCGTATTGTCCTCGTTAAATCAATCGGGAGTTGAGGCTGTGATCCGACAATATCATCTTGGGCTGAATACCGACACCGACATGACATGTTTTAACTATTTCTGGTCTTGGCTGTGTTATTGCGACTCATTGGGGGCGAGACGGCCATCAGCTCGGTCAAATTGGACCGTTTCAACGTTCTTGTGCAAGGAGCAGGGACCCAGAAAGGCCGAGGGCTGACACAATTCCGTTTGTCGAGCCCAAATAATTGTTTGTCGGCATCAAATATGGCCGTTTGCATTGGGGAGAAGTCGAATCGGTCTTGCAATGTTCCGCATCACTTTCCAAATCGGGGTTCCGGCCAAGCAATAAACCGAAATACGGGCGGTGCTCCGAGCTTGAGAGGCCGCCGGGCATTGAATCTACGAAACTCTAGATTTACGGAATACTAGTTTAGCTCAGAAAAGGATTCGACGGGCGGTAAAACGCGCATACTATCAAGCTGTGATTTGTGTCACATGTGGTTGGTGGTTGTTACGAACAGTTTGTACTGAATACCGCGCCCAAATTTCAGGGGATGATCTGGAACATTGGCCCTTCGCCAGTTTCTTGCTCGGACCCCAACTTTACAGCTAAGTCGGCCGGGCCGGATCGCGCCGCCTGTTGGTAAAAAGGTGCTGCTCTTTGCCGTCTGAGCGTGTTGTTCAAGCGCGGCACATGTCAAATTGTCGACGAGTTTGAAACGGCCCTGTCGCTCATGCAAACGGGTCGTGGAACCATTTCTTACCATTCCTCTCATCCTTATGACCTTCCCGGCCCGCTCATGCTCATTTCCTGAGGCTGGTCCCGAATCTCGCCTAGAGATGTCCCCTCGAGCTGAACAAGCCAGTCAGCCAGTCCACAGGCAGAAGCGGCTTCCACCTTGACGACAAACCGAAATATTTGAGGAATGAGGGCAACCCCCCCAGGCAAAACCCCAGACAGCTGAAAGGTACTCCCCGGCCGGCGCTCGGTAATTACGCCGTATTTCCCCTTTTTGGATCATTTGGTGGGGTTGCGATCCAATCCCAACGGCTTCCGGGTTGCTGAGAGCCCGGCGATCCCTGTCCCAGTCGAGACCCCACTGACTTTTCCACCGCTAAAAAGTGAATGGACATGTCAAACGAAGCAGTTTATGACGTCCTTATTCCTGCTCGTCCCCAAGCGACCCTGTGCCTGACGTGTCGCAGAAACTCATCGATCCCTCGTTTTCGAACTTTTGCCCCTAATCCCACCAGACAAGACCGTCGATTTTGCCGATTGAGTGGAGTCGTGCTGCTGGGAGTGCTGCAGGTGTGGTTGCTGCATCTCAGTGTAACAAGATTTCCGGCCAAGCGAACACAGCAGCGTGCATTGAGCTGCGTGGGGACGATTCGATCGATTGGAGCAAGGTCAGCCCACCTGCACTCCTGCAACAGCGTCACCGACTAGCACACGGGGAGTTGTGGACACGCGCAGCCCGATAATCACTCTCCCCCAAGTCCCAAGCCCCCTTCGACCCCGCCATCCATAACGCTTTGCTGAGCTCCTACTCGTACGAGATATAGCACACGTTACTCCATCCCGCCACTGAAAGGGACCCCATCAGCTCGAAACTTGGAACCCCTTCCAGGTTGGGACCTTGGAAACCCGATTTGGGTGCAAGGAGAAAGCTTGGGGGAGCACCACACTTGCACCGCACCCGACCCCGATTCCCGTTCCAGGGATTGATCGCACCTAGTTGTTCAAAAACGACCCTTGACCCCGCGTTGCGCCCACCCCCTTTGCCCACCATGGTTCGCATCATCCCCAACCGCTTGAAGCCCAGCTTCTCCAACAACAGCAACACTCCAAACGCCAATTCGACCGCCAACAGCCGAAGCACAAGCCCAATGGGGTCCAAGGGAGACATCGCAAGCCCTGAGGGGCGCAAGGACACCGGCCTGGTCCTGAATGTTGTTATTATGCGGGTACGGGACACTAGTTGATTCTTCACTGTTTCTGTTTGAAAGAGGGCGAAAGAGACAAAAAGAGAAGGAGGGAAAAAAAGAGAGAGCAAACAAGAGGGGCAGCAAAACGGAGCATAGCGCTGACGACTTTGTGTGAGCTACACAGGCCAGGAACCTCGCTGCCAAGGATAGGGGGGGCACATCAGACCCAGTAAGTGCAACACTGCGTATCTTGAATTGCAATGGCCAAGAATAAAACGGGCCATGGGCCGTGGGCTTTAAACCTTGAACGTTGCGGCTAACCGCTGTCGTGCACCGGCCCGTAGTACCTCGTCTTGACGCTTGGCGACTCGAAGCACATCACACACACCGAATCCAAGACACTCAACCCCGAGTGGAACGAACAATGCGAGCTGCCCGTCAGCGGCGTCCAGAGCCTGCTGCTTGATGTGTGCGCCTGGGACAAGGACCGCTTCGGGAAGGACTACCTCGGCGAGTTCGACCTGGCTCTCGAGGAGATCTTTGCCGACGAGAAGACCGAGCAGGTGCCTCGATGGTACCCCCTCAAGAGCAAGAAGCCCGGGAAGAAGACGAGCATTGTCTCAGGCGAGGTGCTGCTGCAGTTTACTATATTCGACAGCACCAACCCGCAGGCCACCAACGGCCAGATCTACGAAAAGTTCACCACCCTTGTGAGGTCAGCCCCGGGCGCCGATGGTTCGCGGAACCCTACGCCGTCGCGGACTCCAGTGCTGGGGCCGACCGCCGCCAAGGGCAAGACCCCGTCGCCTTCTCCTCCTCTAGGAGAAAGGCGGGCGGACGAGCCTGACGAGGACGATGAGTACGACGTGTACGACGACGAGACACCCGAGGACGAGGATCCGAGTAAGCCCGGGGCGGCCGAGAAGAGGCGCAGGAAGCTGCGGATCAGCGGTCTGAAGCGCAAGAAGAGGGAGAACCCTTACGAGTTTGTCAATAGCGGCAGCGACGTGGTGGGCATCATCTTCCTCGAGATCGGCAACATCACCGACCTGCCGCCAGAGTCCAACTTGACCAAGACTAGCTTCGACATGGACCCCTTCGTCGTCGCCTCGCTAGGCAAGAAGACGTACCGCACCAAGACGATCCGCCACAACCTGAACCCGGTCTACCACGAGAAGATGATCTTCCAGATCCTCGGCCACGAGCAGCAGTACAGCTTCTCCTTCACCGTCATTGACCACGACAAGTACTCGGGCAACGACTTCATCGCATCGGTCAACTTCCCTGTCAAGGAGCTTATCGAGAAGGCACCCAAGGCCGACCCGGAAACGGGGCTGTACAACCTGAAAGACGTGCCGGACTTTTCCGCACCCGCCCAGCGGCCCCGCTTCATGCGATTGGGCCTGTCGCGCACTTCGTCGTCCCAGAGCCTTAGCAAGCTAACCCGGCCAGGCCTGTCCAAGAGCCCGTCCGCGGCCACAACGACGACGATTGCAGCCGCCACCCCTGCGGCCACGCCGGGCACCGAGGGCATCCCCGAGGGTGCCCAGCTGGCGGCCCCCAGCCCAGGCTACCTCCAGCCCGCGGACAACGCCGTGGCCGCGGCGGCTTCTTCGCTCGGCGAGACAACCCCGCCTGACGGTGACGACCCGGATTTCCTGCCATACACGCTCCCGCTCAAGATGAAGAACCAGGAGAAGTGGGAGGCCAAGCACAACCCGCAGCTGTTTGTGCGTGCCAAGTACATGCCGTACCCGGCGCTCCGACAGCAGTTCTGGCGGTCGATGCTGAAACAATACGACACGGACGAGAGCGGGCGCATCAGCAAGGTCGAGCTGACCACGATGCTGGACACGCTGGGCTCGACGCTGCGCGAGTCGACCATCGACAGCTTCTTCACGCGGTTCCCTCATAAGGCGACCGACAATGATGACGCTGAGGATCTGACTATGGATGAGGCTGTCATTTGCCTTGAGGACCAGCTCGAGTCTCGGTCGCGGCCTCAGGGTGTGGCTGAGCGCGTGAAGAATCTGCTGCCGGATGCTGACAAGGTCAAGCAGCTGCTTGTGCCCAAGGTAGGAGGAAGTGCTAGTGCGGCTGGGTCTGAAGGGGCGAACGTAACCCCAACAGCAGAAAGCGCGCAGACCAGCTCCGAGTCACAGGCAACCGAGTCGTCCACCATCTCGGTGCCCGAGCTTAGCACGCCCGGCGAGGAGGGCGACCTACTGGACCGCGACGACCTGAACATCAGCACGGGCGAGGAACACGTGGTTGAGATTCGGGAGTGCCCGATCTGCCACCAGCCGCGGCTCAACAAGCGTAAGGACGCCGACATCATCACGCACATCGCGACGTGCGCGAGCCAGGACTGGCGGCAGGTCAACAACCTCATGATGGGCGGGTTCGTCACGTCCAGCCAGGCGCAGCGCAAGTGGTACTCCAAGGTCATCACCAAGATCTCGTACGGCGGCTACAAGCTGGGCGCCAACTCGGCCAACATCCTGGTGCAGGACCGCCTGACGGGCCAGATCAATGAGGAGAAGATGAGCGTGTATGTGCGCCTGGGCATCCGGCTGCTGTACAAGGGCCTCAAGTCCAACAACATGGAAACCAAGCGCATCCGCAAGCTGCTCAAGAGCCTCAGCATCAAGCAGGGCAAGAAATACGACGACCCGGCCTCCAAAGCCGAAATCCCCAAGTTCATCGCCTTCCACGGCCTCGACCTGTCCGAAGTGCGCCTCCCCCTGCAGGACTTCAAGAACTTCAACGAGTTCTTCTACCGCGCCCTCAAGCCCGGCGCCCGCCCCTGTTCCGCCCCGGACAACTCCCGCATCATCGTCTCGCCGGCCGACTGCCGCTCCGTCGTCTTCAACCGCATCGACATCGCCACCAACGTCTGGATCAAAGGCCGCGAGTTCAGCATCAAGCGCCTCCTCGGCGACGCCTACCCAGAAGACGTAGCCCGCTACGAAAGCGGCGGCGGCCTGGGCATCTTCCGCCTTGCGCCCCAGGACTACCACCGCTTCCACATCCCCGTCGACGGCGTCCTGCGCGCCCCCAAGACCATCGCTGGCGAGTACTACACCGTCAATCCCATGGCCATCCGGTCGGCGTTGGATGTGTACGGCGAGAATGTGCGCGTGCTGTGTCCCATCGATACCGTTGATTTCGGTCGGGTCATGGTGATCTGTGTGGGCGCCATGATGGTCGGCAGCACGGTGATCACGCGCAGCGAGGGCGACACGGTGCGGCGTGGCGAGGAACTGGGGTATTTCAAGTTTGGCGGGAGCACCATTGTGCTGTTGTTTGAGAGCGGCAAAATGGTGTTTGACGATGATTTGGTTGATAACTCCAATGGGGCTCTCGAGACTCTCGTATGTTTTCCCCTCCCCCCCTTCTCACCTTAACTCCATCACCCAAGCCAGAAGACTAACAAACTCCTTCTAGATCCGCGTCGGCATGTCCGTCGGCCACGCCCCCGACGAACCCATGTGGACCCCCGACATGCGCAAAGACGAAACCCAAATCACCGACGCCGACAAGGCCGAGGCGAAGCGCCGTATTCAGGGCCAGGTTGCCGAGGAGGAATCGTCGTCCCCCGACGAAGGCGACGATGCGGAGGGGTATGGCTATGGCAATGACAATGATGAGGGCGGCGGACTGCGGTTGCCTGTGCGGGGGGCTACTGCGCCCAAGGTGCCGCCTGTTGCTTCGCTGGTTCCGTAGATGCGGACTAGGGAGAGGGGAGGGAGGGGGTATATATGTTGTTGGTGATTGTTTTAGCGTAGCGTTGAGGTTTTTGGTATGTGCTTGGTTTGGGCGAGGTTGAGAAGGTCAGGTCGGGTCGGGTCATCGTCTTTGGCTGCGGCTTGCCCGTGGTGGCCTGTCAGTCTGTTAGCGTTGGCTATGGAGGCGTGCCTAGCTGGGTATGCTCTGGCTCAGATGACTCGGCCATGGGGTGGGTGTGAGTTCATGCGTGCGCACAACAAGCCGGCCTGCCTGTTTCTCCCCTGATGCAATTGGGTTTATTTTTTCATTAGCAGCTGCATATTTCTCTTTTAGTGTTCTTTCTTTTCTAGTTTTTTTGCTTCTTTTTTCTTCGTTACTGCGGCATCGAACACAGAGAGAGGAGATGAGAGAGGATGGTGAAAAGGGAACAGCAGAGGATCAGGGGAACAGAACCCGATCACACAGACAAGGAGTGATAGTTGGACGAGGTGATGATGGGTGAGAAGATGGATAGAGAATATACACATATGGTATACATTCATACATGCATACATACACACACCTTGGTGGCAGATGATGAGGACAACAGACTTGTGGTTTGGGGATTGAAAGTCCGGTGTGACTCATGTTGTTTTGTGTAGCATTCAATGTGAACATTCCAAGGGCGTGGAGACTAAGAACACCACTGCAAGTTTAGTCATCAAGAGTTGACATGGTGAAAGTTAGGTGTGAGAAAGGTATCAATTCATGGAAAAGGTGAGAGGGCAGGGTGAGTGTGAGAGAAGAAAACCGAGTAATCCGCTGTTATCCCCCCTCTTCTTCATAAGCTTACAACTTGACAGAACGCCTTGCGTGTTCATCTCATCCCTCGTCTTCGCTTATCAAGCAAGCCACAGCAACTCGAAAGGAACAACGGTCCAACCAAGCTGAGACAACAACACCGTGACAAGAGGATGGCTGCTTTTGTGTGGCTTGTGTCGGTTCCCCATCCCACAACCCCTTTCACCCTACGCTTCCCCCAATATTGCCGTTAACATGATCGTGGGAAGTGGGAAGATGGGATGCGTTCATCTCAACAACCACACGACGACGATGACGAACGGAGCGGTTCGGCTAGCCCCACTTGCCAAACTAGGCAATCACCCACGAGTCAGGTTGGCTCTCACAGGAACAAGACTGATCTGACGACACACACAAGCGAAGCCGTTTATCCCCAGGGGCCCGTGGGGGTGGAAGAAGGAAGTAATGTATTTTTGGCCTTCAGTACTTCCATCTGGAAGAATGAAGCCCCGGACACACATACACATACATCTCTTGCCTGCCGCAGACAAACCGAGACCGAGTTCCCCAACCCACCACCTCCAAGCCCCAGTTTTTGTCATAACGACCCGTGATGGCGACATTCCAATAGAACGACCATAGAACTTGGACACACCTCACGCACCTTGGGAAGAACAGGCAAGATGACGGGATTGAAGGTGTGAATGGTGTGTTTTTAGGACTACACTAGTTCTCGTCTTGCTTTCTCTCTGACTCTCTTTCGCTCACGCCCTTCCGACGTGCAGGTGATGACAAACCCAACCACAAGTAAAAAACAACTAAAAGCCAAAAGCCAAAGCTACCTTAGCCTTAACGCCGGGTCCCCCAAGCCCTGCCGTGCCGTGTCCCATGTGGTGTGTCATGCATGCAAACAAACGCCTGCCTGTGTGCCCTACCCGCTCCTTCCTGCAAAAGATAAACGCCGCGTTGGATGATCCGAAATATGAGAAGTCGTTTTTTTTTTCTGATTTGTTTTTTTTTCGTTTGGTGTCTGGTCCCCGTAGAATGCATCCTGCATCTCAGACGACGTGGTCCAAAGTCCAGTATTATGTATCTCGTGAACCCCCAATCCAATGTAGTCTCAAGGCCCTCAGACCTCTGAGTAGCAACCAGTAAACTCAGCGCGACCCCCATCGCCAGTTCTGATTCTGATTCGACCCCGCGGCAGGAGACGACTGCCGAGTCGCGGGCGTCTCGCTGCGATCGCTGTCCATAGAGCGCTTCTCGCTGGCGTTTGGAGACGACGCCCTTTGGAAGTAGGAGGTGGCGGTAGTGTACTGGTTGTTGAGGACTGCAGTCGGCGAGGGCAGGGGGTTTGGTTCGGGAGAGGTCTGGCGGGCCTGGCGCCAGGAGGAGTAGATTTGCTTGCACAAGTGTGCAGACATTGTGTAGGTGGGCGACATGGTTGGGCGGTTGTCGGGTGGATTGAGGTGAAGTCGAATCGGTTGAAAAAAGAAAAGGACCAGACACGATCCCTGGGGATATTGGTTGCTCAGAAGCAAGCTCAGATGATGGCGGTGGGCGGACTCGGTGTAAGTAAAACAGTGGAGGCCCTCGAATAAGTTGTGTAGCGGTGTGGTTTGTGTCAGGTCGCGTGTGCGTTTATGTGTGTGTGAGTGTTGCGAGTTGAGCGAGTGAAACGTGTCTCGAGACTGTGGAAGTCCGTGGACGAGAAGACGGAAACTCGAGAATATAAGTTAATAAAGGATCCAAGCACAAGGGGAGGTCTCGTGGCACAGAAGCGGGCGGAAGCAGCTTTTTAAATAACACACCACATTCATCAGCAATCCAGCGAGGTACCACACCTGGGTCGGTACCTGAGCCAACTCCCCCTGCCAGGCTGGTCTCCCGCCAACAAAGCACCATCCCCCTTGCGCCCGTTGCGTCCCTGTGACCAACTGATCGAAAGACCGGCCTGACTGGGCAATCCCCGGATGCAAGACCGGAAGGCAGACAACTCCCCATTTGGATGGTGTTGACCAATCAGCGATGAGGTATTACCAAGAATGTGGCTCGACATGCCAGTCTGTGCAGCAGGCGGCCTGTGTGGCTTGTCTCAGTGGGCTGATTTTTGCACGGCCAAGACCGCCTCTGGCGCATTCAGAATCGACCCATTGTCAGGCCACGGATCCCTTTTCTTTGACTTTCTTTCCGGGGAACGGGACTCGAGATTGACAAGGCAAGTCTAACCGGATTGGCACCTAGAGTCAAAAGGACAACAAAACGTGCATCCGCAAAATAGTACTTTTACGAAGAGGGAAGAAGATAGTCAGAGTCATCCAGACTCCCATCCCAGCCTTCCCCACCAATCTCGTCAGACTCGAATAATCAGCGAATAAGCAGTCCCAACGCCCAGAACATTGTTGCTAATTGGCAAGAAGGGACGAACCATGCAGCGTCTGAAACCGAAATAAACAACAAATCAATGACAACAAACAACAAATCGTATTGCGCTACTGATTAACCTACGTACCAAGTTTCCCTTCCTGCACCTTGTTAACTAACCAGGTGCCAAACTCCATGAGCACTTGCCCGTATGACTCAACTAGCATCGGTGTTCTGTCTCCTGTATCAAAGTGTCTCAATACAAGCGCTTTCTGTCCACCATAAGCCGGCTGTAAGTGACTCAAAAGGACAGCCCAATCTCCGATGAAGTTACAGAAACAACCAAGAATTTTGAATAACTAGCTGAGAAACCTCAGAGTTCTAACACCAGGAAGCCCTGTAAATCTCCGTTGATTGAAGCATACTAATTACCAACCCCCAGCCCCATGCAAGCAAGAATACCCGAAGCCAAGGCAGGGAGATGCACAATAGTTTGTTAAGTCCGAATGGATTTGTATTCGATTTTTTGGTCTTTTTTCCGTTTTAGATTAATAATTACATCTAAGGTCATCAATACGTTAGGGGTGTCCTCCTTGCATCCCCAATATGCACAATACATCCCAACTTCTCCAGTTGGTACTCTTCATCCTCTCAACGCTCACGGCCCGGTACAACGTACTCTTACTTCCTCCCAAAGCCCGGGATGAGTCCGCGGCTCGGCTCTGATGAAGTCTAAGCTCTCCTGCTGGCGCCTGGCGTGCGTTGCAGTGTCAGCCCCAAAGTTTCCTGCACACCACAGGATGCGAAAAAAATCTAGCACGACGCCATGTTCGGCAAACCAGTGTCGCTCTGGGGTAAGGTATGATGATCAAACAGCGCTTCCTAGCGCGACACGACTATGGCGCAAAAGAATCGTCGTTGGTCGATGATGTGGTGGGTGTTGCTGCAAAACCGACATGATAATAGATAGGTGAATCTCCCCGCCGAAGCCGCTTCAGTTATAAGACAGCCTGGAATCCGTCGAGTAACCCTTCTCCGTCGGCTTGATCTCCTTAATAGGGTGTAGGATCATAGACGGGAGACAGGGACGGCCATGTTCAGCCTCCCACTCTGCGCCGCCAAGGGCGGTATCCTCATAACCGGCCCAATTGTTGTACAGCCGTTGTGGAGGGTACGCGCGGAAGTACCAAGTGGTGCCCATGAATCGGCCCTCGTGGCCCCATCCCATGGCACTGCCGAAGCCACCGCTCTCGCCCTTGGGACCACCGTTGAACCACGTCGCCAACCTATCACCGCTCCAGGAGCGGTCGAAGAAAACTGGCATCGGGGCGTACACGGCCTTGAGGCCGTGGAGAAGGGCTGTCGTCTGGGGGGCCATCTCGGAAGCCACGTGGTTGCCCTGAAGATCCTCGTAGTGCATGGCGTCGATCAGTCGCTTTGAGAGACGAGACTGCGTGATGATGGTCCCCCGGCGGGGCAGCCTCCCCCAAGGGAAGTTCTCTGAACGGTAACCCCAGACTGTGTTGCGCATAACCCAGCCGCTGTTGACGACGTTGAAGAGCGGAGCCAACTCAATCAGGTCTGCCTCTTCGCCGACGCCCCATTTGTAATCATCATCCCGAGGGTTGGCAACAGGAGGCTTCGGGCCCTGAGGTTTGACAACAGGGATATTGGGCGCGCCCCAGATCGTATCGGTGCCAACGGCCTTCTCTACCGTGGCGCGGAACTGTGAATCAAAGCTGCCGTGGAAGGAGGGGATGTAAAACCGCTCGTTCCGTTCCCAGAGGCCTCTCCGTGGTTGCTTTTTCCCGAATTCGCCTAGCTTGGTGATCACGTCGTAGTTGTGTCCTGTGATGCGCGAGTCCATCTCCCAATTCCAAACGTAGTCGAATTCCCGGAACTCCTGCATGAACATCTGGACCGGCAGGAACTGGCCGTGGTGTACCTTACGGGCCTTATCCGACAGGTTCGAATACATCCGGTCCACCGCCGGCTCGTTCCAAAGAACCGCGATACTCCTGAACTCAGCCGGGACGTGGTCTTCCAGGGCCTTTTGGTAGGCCTCATCAGTCCACACCTCCTGCTGCGCGTCCTTGACGTGCACAAAAAGAAAAACCTCGTATTCACCGCCTGTTCGGAGACTCAGTTCGGTAATGAGAGACCGCATGACCTGCTTGTCGTTTTCGGTGTATGTTTTCCCAGAGTAGCTGCGGAGAAGTAATGCGGTCCTCGACTCGAACTTGGGCGACTTTTCGGAGGGCCGCTTCGACGTGACCTTTTTATTTTGTTGGGATGCGCGTCGAGTGTGTTGCTTGCCTGTCTTGCGCCAGAACCGCCGCACAGTCTCCATCACTTTATCTTGCTCGCTGAGAGCCTCTTCGTTCTTGTTCGCCTCGCGTTTCGAGTTGGAGGAGTCGCCCGCCTTCGCAACGGCCTTTTCGTCTCTGGGACTTGCCGGGGCAAACCGAGCACTGTTCTTTTCCACGCAACGGTCCTGGAGCGCGCCCCAGTTGACGTTCTCCCAGTTGATTTCTTGACCTTTATCGTCCACGACCGGCGACAGCCCATACTGGCCCAGCCGAGTCTCCCGCTCAAAACAGAGATTTCGATCAAGGCCAAGGACGCTGTAGCTCCCGAAGCCGGGATTGGGGAAGTCCTTCGGGCGGCCCTTGAAAACCTGGATGTCCTCAATCTCCTTCCCATCAGCTCCCAGGCATGGCACGTAGGGGGCGTGTCGCGCCTTCCAAGCCGCGCTATTGTAATCTGGGTAGGGGTTGAAGGTAACCGGTTGAGCCTTGCTAAAGCTGACCGTCTTGTTAACGGAACCCAGTTGATGCTCCTCGGATGGCTTCCTCGTATCTTGATCGATGAGAGTTTCAAGAGTGTTGCCGTAGATGGCCCTGTAACCGGGTTTACTGCGACAACATGTTAGTATCAGAACAAATCATCCACGGGGCATGTCTGGCGTACTTCTTGAGCTTATGGTACTCTTCCTCGAAGAGGACCCTCTGCGCTGACAACTCCCGCATACGGCGTTCGTCTAGTAAAGTATTAGCAGTCGGTTGAGGAACAAAAATATTCGGCTTCGTGTAAGTGTGGCATACTAGGGTCCCGGCCGGAGGCTTGATCGCCCATCACAGGGGCGCCATGCTTTAGCTGGCCGTTGTGGTGCATCAAGCCGAGCAGGCAGAGTATGACGAAGACGAAGATGGCCGGGAGCAGTGTCCTTGGTCGGGACAGAACCCGCCGGGCCTGGGTCTTGACCGCGGCCGCCTTCACAAGCATGGTGATATCGACCAAGATTTTCCAACGGCTGTGTTCTGAGAAGATGGTGTTGAAAAGGGCGTGGTTGGTCAGCCGTTGGAAGTTGTAAACAGATCGGAACCAAACGAAGACGTCGTTTTAAAGAGGCATATCCTTTCAGAAATGTTTATCGCGCTATCGATCGGGAGGTTACGTGGAAGGAGTCGTGAGTAGGAAAGACTTAGAAACAGGGCCTGCCGAATCGCGCGGAAACGAGTGATTGCGCGAGAAGAGAAATGTAAATCGCCGAGGACAAGACAAAACGTCGGTCAAGTTGGGTGAGGAAGGCTGGTGAAACTTGCTGAACCAGTCTGAGTTTGTTGTCAAGCGAGCGATAACGACCGACAGTGGGGAGAAGGTGACAAAACGGGTCAAAAGATCGCAACTTTTGGGAGGTCGCAGGTTATTTGGCAGTTCACGATCGACGGGGGTTGCGTGGGCTCCACTCAGGGGGGCGAGCAGGGGTCCAATTTCTGTGGCGGGGGCGGCCGAAAAGAGTTATTCCAAACGGCGCTGGGGACGGGCAACGGAAGGAGCGAGATGAGACACGCTCGCTCACAAGGAAGGCGACAACAACACCGCCGTTTCCGGTTCCTCTGTGCTGCAGGCTTTGAATGGAAGGTACACTACATCTCCTCATAAGGACGGCCAAGGGGGTGATTATTCCTTTCGGCAAAGCGTAGTTGGATCGACCTCTTCCATCTCCCTTTTTATCAAACCTGCACCTCGAAATCGCCGGAGGTCCCTGAATTTCTTTGAACCGATGAACGGCGCTGAAAACGCCCCTGGCTTGCCTGGCAAAGCAGATTTTATGTGGAGCCGTTTCTGCAAACCCCCTACCGTCAGGGAAGGGTTTACCGCCGAGAGCCCTGGGACGACGCGGTACTGGGGCTGTGTTCCAAGGCCGATCACCATCCGTTCCGGCAGTAACGTCATCGGCTTGTCGCACCACTGTTGATCGTCGGCAACCTGCTTCTTTCGGGGCGTTTTGGGCATGGCTGTTCGCGCACTAAGATTTCTCGCCTGTGGACAAAAAACACTGTCCTTTTCACAGCCTCTCAGCCTCATCGGCGCGACCGAGCGAGAAGGACAGAAACGGTCATCGACTCGGGCAGGGCGAACCGACACTGGTTTATTATTTTTGAGACCCTTCGAAACTGGAGCGCGATTTGAAGTGGGGCCCAATCAGCTGGGACAGCCCAAGAAACCTCCCTCCAAACGACTCCCATGTGGGCTCGACGCCACCGCTGGTTCGCAACGGACATGTCCCCCAACGGGACCGAATTTGCGAATGTCTGACGGTCTGACAGTCCAGGCCCCAAGTCAATTTCCGCCAAGCATCAAAGGATCGAAAAGCTCAAGCCTCATCCGGAAGGGGACCCGAAGGGGCCGTGGGGGCTGATATTTCCGATCGCGTTGCACGATCCACGCGCGCTTGCACACGCTTCCATCAAGAACCTCCATCCTGAGAGTCTCGGGGTTCGTCCGTTGCGCGCGACGGCACAACCTGGAACTTCCCTGGAGACCCTCATCGCGTTTGTGTTTCAATATTGCTTCGTCTGGATTTCTTCGGGTGCTCCCCTTCCCGAATCCAGGCAACCCTCAAATCCCTCGAGAGAAGCAGAAAAACGACGCCGCCGACAATCGCCAAGTGGAAGAGGCACAGGTGGAAAAAATTCACCGTCATTTCACAACGTTGCAGTCACTCTACTAGTGGATGTACACTATTTCATCGTTATCACAGTTTACCCGCAGCTCCACCTACTCGGCTGTTGGATCAGGGATAGTGTGGGTCTTATGTTCAAACGGCTGAGAGCTTCGAGAGAAGAAGAACATTGACTCGAGGCGTCGTGTTGTTCGTCTAACCCGCCGGGATTTGCCGCCTCTACCTTCCCTCGCAAATGAGTCTCTAGATTAAGCCCGAAGATTCGCACCACTTAACGCTGCGTGATACTTCAGCCCTAGCGCTGAAATAAGCCGGGCCTAACACATCACTTGCCCTTCTTCCAATAACCCGCCAGTAGTGCGACGGTGCACCAACACGCAGTTGGTCTCGAACAATGTGCCTCATGTCAACACTATATCCGAGCAAAACGGACCCCACGGCCAATCCCATCACAGGGTCGTCCCCTCAACCCACCGATTGACCAAAATGGGAAGAGTGCAAGGTGGGTTCGGGGCGGAATTGTGTTGTTGATTCGCGAAGTCCGGGATACTAGAAGCAGCAGCAGCAGCCGCGGGAAACGGGCCGAGAAAAGGGGTGGAGGCTCAGGGTCGGTCAAGAAAGGAGAACCGGGTCATCCAACCTGCGATGAGCGCGCCAACATGCCGTTCTTTGCCCAATCCAACCGTCCATACTACGTACAAAATGTTACGTGCTTACTATGTAGTGTATGTTCGTGTAAAGGTATAACTTCAAGGAGGTTGACAAACAACTGAAGTCAAAACAAAGCGCTTACTGTGCAGCAATGAACCGTTGAGCAAAAAAGAAAAGCAAGTTCGGTCCCAAGAAATCAAAATCACGCCAAGATGGCCAAGACGGCCAAGACGGGGAAGACAAGAGGCTCAGCATGCGGGGGGGCGCCAAATCAAGCTTTTCCCGCGCCCATTTCTGTCTTTCTTTTTTCTTTTCTTTTTTACGCCCCTTACCACCCCAAAACACATCTGCCGGCCTTCCCTTCTGTTCTCGAATACCTGGCCCAAACCAGGGGGGCAAGCAAAGCGGGCGATGCGAATCAGCACGACCGTTTTTTGAGGGGATCCGATTGAAATATGCAAATTGCATCAACTCCATCAATCCGTTTTTGTTTTCCTTATCTCGAGATTCTTCATCCGCGCAGCAAAACAAAGCCTTCCCTGAGAAAAAAACCAACGTTTCATTCAATCTCACGATCTCCCATCCGTAAAGTCAGCGGCCGAGACTGGTCGATTCCAGGTTTTTTCCCTTTTTTTCCGGTTCCCGCCCGGCATGTAACGATGTCAGGTACCGATTCCGGGTCTGGTTGTTCGTCCACATTTCTATCCGGAGGCTCAAGGTTGATCTGGGATAGGTAGTCAATGAGTACTTGAGGCCCCGTGGCCCGTCCGTTCTTCAATATATACATGAACACGAACCCGGGCACTCTCTTATCATGTCCCGCACCACGGTACGGCACGATGTCGCTTACCCTGCCGTCCCTGCTTGCGGGTTAGCAAGGGAGGATAACATGCCATGGTACGAAATATTCTTTGTTGTAATATTTGTGAGTGGATATTAAGCACTACTTTACTTTGTATGTCGGTAGATACGCCAAGTATCATCGTAGGTTACACCCAGCAAAATCCCGAACCCCGAATCATTCCGAACTTTCCAACGTCCATCCATCCATCCATCTGTGTCTTTGTCCGTACCTATGGCGTGACTATGCCCGCGGCTCTAGCCTAAGTATGGCTCCCATCTTCTCTGCGTTTCCCGCATATCCAAATACGCGTGATAAAGCAGTCTTATGTGCATGATGCTCTGCTGCCCTTTTGCCAACCACCCTATGTGTGCCGCATTGTTTCTTCCACCCAATACGACTAAGGGTAACCGACGCTGGATGAGTTCTTCCGCTCTCCAGGCAGCACAAATGACCGAGGGGAGATAGGTGCCAACCAAGAAACCCAGACAAATTCCACCAATTGTTGTCCCAAGGCCACGCCCAGATCCAGCTTGTAAAGGCAAATGTCCTTCCATCCACAACACCCCGGAACCAACCAGGGTTGTTTTCCATCCACTGCCCATTTCCAACCTTGAAACAAAAGAAATATGCGAATGATTATGCGAGTCCGAGTCCGGCGGGTATAAATATGATGTAAAAATAGACAGGGGTATCGAAAGTAAAATAGAAAAGAAAAGTCCGTGGCCATCTTAGTCCAGGAGGCCCAAGTGAATAGTGTCGGAAAGTATTAGTACGGCATCCAGCCGTGTCGTTTTGCGTCAACGCGTATGTAAGTAATGATGATCCCCCATCAAAACGAGGGAAAAGTTGTGACCAAAAATCGATGGTCTCGTATATGCAGAGGTTCTGGTTCCTTCACATCATCCCCAGTCTCGTCATCCTCTTCTCCATCTTCGGCCGCTGCCCCATGGGGCCGAGCCTGCTCGGGTTATACCCGCCCCCCATCATCCCTCCTCTCGGCCCACCGGGCAAACCGCCACGAGGCGGACGGAAACCCATCCTCCCAGGTGGGCCGGGCGGGCCAGGTGGACCAGGCGGCCCACCACCACCAGCAAGTCTCCAAGCGTCCCTTTCGCAGTACGCCTTCCCATTCACTTCAAAATATCCGCCCTTCAACGCCATGCCACAGTCGCCACACTTGAAGCAGCCGACGTGGTGCTTTACCGCATCAGCATCCTCAAGATATTGTCCCTCGATGCCGCGGCCGCAGCTGCCACAGAGGCTGCCGTTCAGCTTGTGGTAATGCAGCTCGCAGTACGGCCGGTCGTCGTGCACGTAGAATGTGGACGACGTGAAAGGCTCCTGGCAAGTCGAGCAGACAAAGCACGGTTTGTGATAACGCCCCGTCAGACGACCATCGGCACTAGAGATGGACTTTCCTTTGATGGCGAGACCACAAGCCTTGCAGTTCCCGCGAGCCGACGCAGCAGCCGGTTCACCTAGACCAGCTTCCGACAGCGAACGTGTGGGTTTGGGAGGATCTCGTTGCTGCGGAGGTTGTTGCGGTGGCTGCTGCGGTGGTCGCGGCTGAGGTGGTCGGAGAAACGACGGGGGACTTAACGGCTGGTGTGCTTGCGAAGGTCGTCTGTCGCCCAACCCCTCAGATCGCTCAGGAGAAAGCGATCCGGGCCATTGGGGAAATGTGGCCGTCGCGGCGTTCGGAGAGAGGCTGTCGATTGGCGAAGCGAGGCTTGGGCTCTCTTCAAGTGAGGTGTTCGGCATGGACGAAGGAAGAGGGGACCGCGCCGGAGCAAGTCTCGGGTTCTGGACTGCGGGGTCGATGCGCGGGTCGTAGCCCCGGTCCGCGGACCGGGGGGGTCGAGCACTGAGCGGAGACGGGCGGCCCATGTCCCTCGGATCCCTGGCTGGTAGTTTCAGGGGTGTTACTTTAGGCTTTGGCCTGGGCTCCTTCATCGACGATTGTATATCCGTCATTAAGTTATCGATACTCGACGTGTCGGATGGACTCTTTCCTGACCGAGAGGTCAAGGACCGAGACGGGCTAGTCCTTGAGCTGGCTTGACTGGCTAGGCTCGGCCGACGTTGCGGCTGAGTGCTGTCCTCTGAGGAGTTCGTGGAGGACGTCGAATCTGACGGGTTATGGTACGGGTTCCCAATTCCGAATTCCTCGGCTAGGTTGATGGTCGGTAGACCAGGAGTCACCGGTCGAATCGCGCTCGTTCGGGGTGGCGGCGGCCGAGACGTATCGGGCCCTCCTCTGCTAGGCCTTCTGGGACTCACCATCGGGTTCCTTCCAGGGGAATCCAGTGGGGGCTGCAATTGATTCGGACGCAGCGTCGACGCTGAGAGAGGGGCGGACGGCGAACGCGATGGGGGCGCAAATCGGTCGCTTGGGCGAGGAAAGGTGTCGGACCTACTCGGCGTGAAAGGCGGCTCCAGGCCGTGTTCTGATGATGGCTTAGGCGGGGGTCCGAAACCGCCGTACCCATTTGGCCTTTGTGGCATCGGCATTCTCCCGCTTCCTGATGTGCTGCTAATGTTAGAGGCCGAAGTGCCGGGGCGTTCACCGTTGGCCGTCGAAGGGCGGCGGTCGGGTTGATCGAAGGGGCTTCCAATGCTATTCATGCGGTCCATCGGATTTAGGCCCTGCTTCCTCGGAGAGTCCGCCCCAAATGTCGAGTCTTCGTCCCCAACAGTGTCGTCGAGTCCGCCGTAACCGCCTGGTCGAAGAGCCCGTGGGGGCGAGTTGTTTGCGATCCGCGGCGTAAAGAACTGCTCCGACTTGTCGGTATCCGGCGGTGCCCCGGGGGTTAGCGGCGATATGCTACTCTGGGAACCGCTCTCTTGGCTGATGGGCGTGAGTTGGGTTTGGCCCATGTACTCGCGGTCTAGGACATGGTTAGTAGGATTCCAACAAACTGGTCGTGCTATCCGGGAATGCGTACTGGCTGCAGACGTGTCTACTTGAGGGGGTGCCCGAGGCGATTCTTTCTGTGCTAGCGGGTTGCCAAACGCCGGCATGAGCCTCCCAAACAGCGAGGTTGCGGGCATTGGCGGCGAGGCTGAAGAGGATGTTAGCGGGCCCGCCCAAACCTGGAGACTTGGGGCCATCGTCGTACCTTCTACTGGTGAATCTGACCCAGTGCAGAGATGCTCGCCCATCAAAGATATTTCTACTTGGAGGCCGCATGTGGAACACTTCACCGTCGGCATAAAGCGCGACTCCCTCCCCGCTACCGCCATCTCAAGATATCCTCCCTCACCCTCTCGTAATGTGCCGTTAAACTGAGTTAACCGGTGAGTGTCGGGGAGCAATGGCGGGATTTATTGCTAAGCCTGCTCCCCCGGATCGTCGACTTTCCTATCCTGTCCTATCCGATGGGGAGGCTAGTGTGGTTGTTGATGTTGACGTTGACGTTGATGTTGGTGTTAATGTTGATGTTCGTCGTGATAATAGCGTCCTCGGGCCGGCACTGCTTCGGCCGGGAACCAGGATAGGGGAGAAGCAGGTGTCGGTCTTGTTGTTCCGTTGGGGGTGCCCGTTTAGGTAGGCTGGAGGATTCGTCGAGAGAGCGGACGATGAATTGCAGCAAGCCCGCTTAGACCAAAGGATATTCTACCAGACCTCAGAAACTGAGCAGGAAAACCCTCGGCGCGTGCTGGGACCAAAGTGGTTTTACACGAGCCAGGCCCTGGCGCAGCGCGAGTCTAGACCTTGCCGGGGTGCGTTATGCACAATGATGATTCCCAACCAGGCTGCACGGAATAAACGATTTGTGGGGGATCTGAACCGTGGTGTTGCGGATCGTGTTTCGAAAAAGGAGGGTGAAGTTGGCCGTGTGGTGGTTGCGGAAGCCAGATAAGACAAGAATGCGAGTGTTGCTCTCAAAGGGGGAGTGGGATAGGTGTAAAAGAGGCATCGCCCGGGGGGATGGGCTCTCCCGTTACGCCAAGCCTGGGCCGGCCTCTGCAGGGACGTCGATGGGGTTTTGGTGGGCGGATGGCCGCGCAGGGGTCTGGTGGTCTGGTGCCGAGTGCCCCCCGCTTTGGGTGGCCGTGGAAGGCACCTGCAAGTGGAAGGGGATTTGCGCAGATGGAGCGAGGATCATGCCGGACATGGACGTCCTGGCCACAGCACCCACAAGAAGGTCGCTGTCCGTCTTGGGGCATGTGCAGCGAGTCGGCAGCAACACCACGTCCCTCGAGGAGAGGTTTTGGAGGCATTCCCAGGAAAGAGCGAGCAGGTGGTCTGGGCTTCGTGCATTAGGCTAATCCCGATCTGTCGAGGGTGCCGTGACAGATCCCCCAGAATGCAATCACAACTGCAACCCATGAGCGGTGAGAGTGGACTCAGAAAGGAGTCGCAGGTGAGCAGGAAAGGAAGGCGCGCCGCTGCCCAGCCAAGCCAGCTTGAGCAAGTGACGATGATGGCGGCTTCTGAGTGCACCATGACAGTTGCAAACCTCCGGCCGTCATTTCGGCGGCTTCTCTCTTTCCCTCTCTTCCCCCCCAATCCCGATTCCCCCTTTCCCCTCGGCCATTGCATTCTCTCGTCCGGTAAATTTGGCTTCATTATGCACCGAGACGAAAGAACCACAGCACCATCTCTCCCTGTCGACCGAGGCTTGTCGCAATCTTTCTCGGCTCCACAATGCTATCGATCAACGCCACATGCTCAGGGCCAACACCAGCCAGTCACGCCAGCGCTGGCGCGGGTACCTTGCAGCAGCAATCCGCCCCATCCAATGGCCTGTGAGGATTGGCCACCGCCAAACTGGAGGATATCATGATCTTGTCATGCTTCTGTGAGACACTGCGCGGCTGCGAGACAAGTCGAGAGCTTGTGCGACCGCGACCGTTCCTGCGTCTCATGCTAGGTCGGCTTGGTCGACCATGCCATGCCATCAACGACGACAATTAACCTCATTCCTACCCCAACTCACCGGCAACGAATGTTGCGCGGGGGACGGCTAGTCAGGAGGTCGCCATCAATGTTACCTCGTTGTTGCGTCGAAGACTGGCGAGCGCTGCTCCTCGTCGGTCAAAAACTCCCGAGGCTGTCGGTCTCCAGGAGCACAGGATATTGGCGCAAAAACTTATTAAACAACATTCCACATCTTCCGATCTGTCTCTGATTTCGTCAGCTGATTGGCACCCAGCGATACGCCGACAAATCGCTGTCTTTCCGACCCGAGAATCCCATTGCTGCTGGGCATCTTTGAATGGTGTTGGTGGTTCCCACGAGAGATTGCGAGCCCCTGACACATCCAATGATCTTGCATGGGGGCCATTTTGGCCGCCAAGCCTTTTCTGCAGCAGCCCCTGTCGAATGAAATCTGGAGAAAGGAGAATAGCGGCCGGCGGCCGAAGACCCTTGCGCCTGGGCAACCTGGGGTCGATTCCAGAACCTCGAGATTTCTTCGTCGTCATCTCGCTCACTTCATCAAAAGCACATGGCCCAACGCTCTGGCGAACGTTTCCCTGAGCGAATTAACGCTCGAAGGGTACATCGACGTTATTTCTCAGCAACGATCCCGCCAGCCGCCCTCGCGCAACCGCTGACCCAAGCTGATGTTGGACGATGTCGGGCCTTTGCCATTGGCCAGCGCTTTCCACGGCGGTAAATCCGACTGATGGCCAGTGAGTCGACCTGCTCAGTGACCGACTACTTGTATCAGGCCGGGCGGAAGCGGGTGATCAGAGGATCATCAAATCGCAGCGCCTCGGCCGGACTTGAGTCCAGCCAAGCCCCATTAAGGCTCTACGATCGCATGATCACAGCAACTGATATTAGCCACGATTCCCAACATTACTTGTCGGCTCAAGGAATGCAATTCCGTTTCCATCAAATAGCCAGGCGAGAGACGATTCGGGAAGCGACAGAGATGCCTGAAGTCGAAGCCATGCATCCTTGAGTCCAGTGCTACCCATTCCCGTGTAAGTCCACACTAACCCCGCGCTCGGTTGGATCGCTTGTCCGACGTGGGTAATTCATGCCTGACATCCGGATGCATCGTGCACCGCTTTTGGTGAAACAGTGTCGAAGACCACCCACGACCCTCGTAAAACTACTTGAAGCCGGCTTCCGCCAGGAATTTCCATGCTATTATGGAACGCGCATGGTAGTCTTAGAGCACCGGTTGGTGTCAGGCAAAAGCCGTATTATTTGGGATGCAAAGGGTACAGTAGAATGCAGATATGCCAGCGTTCTAACCGCCCCCTCAGCTTCACCAGCGTTTGAACTAGACGATTTCGAGACACGGCGCGCTTTCCGAGTAGCCGCTCAGCAACTACGCAGAATGCGAGGACGAGGACGATAGGCACCGTATTCCCAGGCTAGTGAGATGCTTGGCGGGGGAACACGCACTCGCCCATATCATCCTCCCGGCTTCTTCCCTTCGCTTTCACTCGTTCCCAGAGCTCCGTCTATCATTTCCCCCCTGTCTGATGCAAGAGCCACGGGTAGAATGCCGTTTGGGTGCGGGCTTGTGGCCGACATCGTCGCAACATTTTGTTACTGGCGGTCCCCTGATCAAGATACTGGCATGTAGACATGACGCCAGTGTTAGAGCACACGGACTACGAAGCGGGACGGTCGCGGACGGCAACCACGCATTGTCATAGGGTGCTTAACGAAGGCTCCTTGCTCCCTGCTATCCATGGTCGGTATCGATCGCGCCGTATCCTTTCCTTGAGGCCGGGAATCCGAAGTCTTCGTTAAATGAAGCCTCACGATCGGGCCGTAGACTGTCCACTAGGTGCTTGGTAAGGCCAAACTCGGCCTCGACACAAATACCGCAGTCAAGGATATCGGTATCAGTAGCAGCGTAACTAATATCTATCATGGCGTGGTCTCTAACGAGTAAATAGTTCCTCGGAAACATCGGTAGGCCTAGAGACGCATAGCCTGTATGTCTCAACCCGCCTCCCCATTCCAGAGGAGCAGCCGTAGAGCACAGACTGTTCCTGCTTTCGAGGGTAAGGAATGAAGGACTCCCGATAAGCCTACAAGCCGACTGCTGGCGTAGAATGACGATGCCGTCAGGGAGCGTTCGGTCGAATAAAATAGAGATTTCCGGTTTCAAGGCCCAATTTGTCGACTGATGATCATCAGACCTGCCAACTACGAGGGCGTATTATGGATCTCGCATTCGCCAACACATTGGCCAAGTACGGCTTTGCGGGTGGACAGCAACCCCACGCTTCGTCGTGGCGGGGCAGATTATGAGGAAGGGAAGAAGCACACTCGAGGCACACAACACGACTAGCAGGACGTGTAGGTTCCCAGTGGTGCTTGACCACGGAAGTGATGAGGGCGTGCCCGAGCATCTCGGTGTGCTTACCATTCATTATCTGCATTTGGTGGGCCAACATGACGCGGCCGGGGCAAGCAAAATGAGGTTGCTGCATGGGAGACAATCAAGCAGCTCCCTATCGCGATCTCAGGTCCCAGAAGCATGGGTTGTTTGGAATGTTGACGGGACGGCTCAGTCGTGTGTTTGGCTTCGGGAGGGCGGGAGAGTCCGGCTCTGGGATCGCCCGCTGGGCCACCTCAACAAAAGGGACATATACTACAGAAAGGACGTGAGGGGGTTCCTGATGGTTCCAATTTGTTTGCTGGCAATATCGACGCACTCCATGGGGGCATGATCGACGGGTTCACCAGAGCGGATTTGGAGAGGCCCTTTTCTTCCTTTCCGCGCGGTGCGCTAGTGGAATGGGGTACAGCATCCCGGCATCGCGGAAGCGACGGCATCCAAGCGACAAAAGACATTCAGTCCGGCTCCGCGATCGGGAAACACCAACTTCCCGTCCCGGGCACGGCCGGACCTCGCGTGACGGCCCTGCCCCGGCAGCAGGTTCGTGGGACCAATCAGGACAGCGGGAGCCCGTTTTGACCCACCCCCGCGCAGTCCCCTCTCGCTTGGTGCAGGAAAACATCCATTTGTTGAGTTACATCTCATTCTGGAGGGGTTAGCGGGGTCAATGGGGGAGAGAGCTGGGATGGCCCAGGAAAAAACAAACTTGAGGTTGCGAGTTTGGAGAGGCTCGAGAGGTTCATTCCTCTGACAGACCGACAATGCGTGATCCAGGATGCATATGCTCTCGGTTGGTATGTGGACGTTTGGATTCGCCATGAGAGACCGAGGATGGGACCCGCCTGTCGAGTCTTTGAATGGTGAGAAGGAAAACCACTTGGAGCCAACCCAGCAGCCGAGAGCTCCGAGACGTGGAGCCCGCTGTGTGTTCGACGTCGGTAGCGCACCTTTGACCGCCTTTGGCAGGTTCTAATCAATGGTTTGCTGTAAGGTGTGTGTCTGGTCTCCGCATGGGATACAGTACAAAAAGGATGCCGTCCCGGCTTGGTTTTGCTGGGTGACTTTTACTCTTTGCCAACCCGCTCTGTTAGTTTGACTTCGACTCGCACACGTTTGAACCTTTAGAACAATCTATTCCAGCCCGCATTCTTGCACACGCCTTAGGAATTCTTAGGAATTCACAGGAATTCGCGTTCCTTCTGCCACCTTATCTCTCAGTAACGTTTGATTCTTTGGAGCGAGCGCGCTCCTGCCGTCAAGACGTTTTCCAACCTCCTCAACTCGTAAGCCCTAATTCCGGCCTTTGTTTTGGGTTCTTGCCTTCCTATAAATACGTGCCCTTTCTTTCCGTAGCCCTAATCATCGTGATGTTTTTCCGGCGCCCACACACCTATAAATACCTGCCTCTCGATTGTGATCTTGGGTTTTCACTTTAAACCACCAAACTTCCAAATCGCTAACCACCAATTCAGAGTCCACCACCCTTACGCCGGAGCCCGTTGTTCAGCCTCTCCCGGAGGAGCAGCGGACTCGATTCAGACCCAATAAAGTCTCAATCACCAGCTTAAACAAAAACATAAAACACCAATTACCAGCGCGCCGATTCTCAAAATGGCCCCGCACGCCGAGACTGACGCCGGCTCTGTGAACGGTGGTGGACACCCCGCCAACGGCACTTCTGCCACTCGCCCCAAGTTCACCGTTAACTCGCCCAACGTGGTGTACTCGGACAACGAGATCCGCTCCAAATACACGTACCGCACCACGGAGGTGAGCGAAGGTGAGAATGGCAGCCGTGTCGTGACCCCGAAGGAGACGGTCTACGACTTCAAGCTCGACACCAAGGTCCCCAAGATCGGCATGATGCTGGTCGGCTGGGGCGGCAACAACGGCACGACCGTGACCGCCGGCATTCTGGCCAACCGCCGCGGCCTGGTCTGGGAGACCCGCAACGGCAAGCAGGCGGCCAACTATTATGGTTCCGTCGTCATGGGCTCGACCCTCAAGCTCGGCACTGACTCCAAGACCCGTGAGGATGTCAACATCCCGTTCCACGATGTGCTGCCCATGGTGCACCCCAATGACATTGCCATCGGCGGCTGGGACATCAGCGGCCTGAACCTGGCTGATGCTATGGATCGTGCTAAGGTGTTGGAGCCGACTCTCAAGTCGCTCGTTCGCAAGGAGCTGGCTGCCCTGACCCCGCTGCCGAGCATCTACTACCCGGACTTTATTGCGGCCAACCAGGAGGGCCGTGCCGACAATCTGATTCCGGGCTCCAAGGCTTCGACCGCCCATGTTGAGCAAATCCGCAAGGATATCCGGTGAGTTCCTGCCTTCCCTTGAAGTGTCAAATTATTTTTGAAAGAACGTGAAAAGCTAACTGATGTAAAAGCGACTTCAAGGCTGCCAACAACCTCGACAAGGTGATTGTGCAGTGGACCGCCAACACCGAGCGCTTCGCCGATGTGATCGCCGGCGTCAACGACACAGCCGAGAACCTGCTCAAGGCCATCGAGGCCGGCCACGAGGAGGTCTCGCCCTCGACCGTGTTCGCCGTCGCCTCGATCCTCGAAGGTGCCCCCTTCATCAACGGCTCGCCGCAGAACACCTTCGTTCCCGGCTGCATCGACCTCGCCGAGAAACACGGCGCCTTCATCGGCGGTGACGACTTCAAGTCGGGCCAGACCAAGATGAAGTCGGCGCTGGTGGACTTCATGATCAACGCCGGTATCAAGCTCACGTCGATTGCCAGCTACAACCACTTGGGCAACAACGACGGTATGAACCTGAGCTCGCACCGCCAGTTCCGCTCCAAGGAGATTTCCAAGTCCAATGTGGTCGATGACATGGTTGCTGCCAACACTGTGTTGTATGCCAAGGACGAGCACCCGGACCATGTGGTCGTCATCAAGTACATCCCGGCTGTTGGTGATAGTAAGCGTGCCATGGACGAGTACTCGGCTGAAATCTTCCTCGGCGGTCACCAGACTATTTCGTAAGTCCCCATCCCTCTCATCTCCCATCCGATCTCAAACATATATCATACACCCACATATTAACAGCAACTTAGGATGTCCAACGTCTGCGAGGACTCCCTCCTCGCCTCGCCGCTCATCATCGACCTAGTCGTCATCGCCGAGCTCATGACCCGCATCCAGTGGAAGCTTCACTCCTCCACCTCTGGCGAGGGCAACGGCACGGCCAAATACAAGTCCTTCCACAGCGTGCTGAGCGTGCTGAGCTACATGCTCAAGGCCCCGCTCACCCCGCCCGGCACCCCCGTGGTCAACGCCCTGGCCAAGCAGCGTGCCGCGCTGGCGAATATTTTCCGGGCTGTTGTTGGCCTGGAGCCGGAGTCGGATATGACGCTTGAGCATAAGCTGTTTTAGACGCTTTTTTGTGAGTGTCTTGACGGCGTGGTCACGTCATAGGTGGGAGGGGTCTTGGTTTAAGATTTCCTCTTGGCTCTTGGCCTTTTAAGGGTCTTTGGCGGTGATTTCTTCGTTTCTTTTTTGCCCTGCTGCTGCAGGGAGCTAGACAGAGGTAAAATACACTCTGGGCTAGTTTTCTTCGGCAGCGGCGGCTGCGTTGCGTTAAGACAGGCTTTTCGTTAAGATGGTGGATGGGATAAGATGGATCTGGGCACACGACAAGGCAAGGAATCTTGGGAGTGGAGGGGGACGTCATCAACTAGGTACGATCTGATGATGGGTCTTTTTTCCGTCCTGAGCCAGGGCATTATCATTCATTGCCATAGAAAATTGGAAGTTATTTCCTGCGAAGGTTGTTTTTTTGAGTCTTGTGATTGTGTGATTGTGTGATCGTGTTGCTGTTGTGTGAATGGGTGCTGTGAATGGTATTTCTCTGTGTTGTGTTCCCATGCCATGGCCAGTCTCTCTGTTGAGATGTGTTTTGAGGTAGCGTACAACATGTGCCAAGTGATGCTACAATGAACACTTCTATTCGTGGCCACACCTAGGCGAGTAAGAAATACTAATCCATGTGATTCTTTTCTCCAAGAGTTGCCCGTGTCATGTTAGCTTGCCGGAAAAAAAAGGAATATCACTACCCTCTTTGACTCTCATCTGTTTAACCAAGGTGCAGTGAATCAAGCCAGTGACAGTGAAAGTCAGGTGTCTTTCAACGAGGATTTTGAAGAGGGGTATCGAACCACTCGACCATCACTCAACACAGACATTTAGTCTCCTGCACCCATGACTTTAACGACTTTAACTTTAATCCCCCATCAATTCAAGCGCTTGGATATCTCCATTTCCTCTCCCTATACAACCAACTACCAACTTACAAACCCAATCCTTTGCTACTCGTACCCAATGCTTTCCTATCTTGTTCCTACCAGTCCAATACCTCTTTCGTGTCTTGCCACCTCTCTTTCCCACTGATCACAATTACATAGGGTGGTGATGTCCCTACTCAGAGCCTTGACGTCTTCGGCGCAGTATCACCCACCTCCTCCCTCGCCCTGTCACGCAGCTGTTTGCGCAGGATCTTTCCGGACTAGATGCATTTCGTTAGTCAGTCAATCAAGTTATCTGAAAGGCAGAAAGAAGGGTAGTAGAGAAAAAGAACCCACCGGATTCTTCGGAATCCCCTCCACAAACACCACCCCCCCCTTCAACCTCTTATACCTCACCACCTTCCCCTCCATCCACCCGGCCACCTCCGCCTCAGTAACCTGCGACCCCGCCCTCCTCACCACATACGCCCTCGGCACCTCCTCCCCGCCAATCGTCACCCCCACCACCGCAGCATCCGCCACCTCCGGATTCTCCAACAACACCCCCTCCAACTCCGCCGGCGCCACCTGGTTCCCCTTGACTTTAATCAGCTCTTTCACGCGATCAACAACATGCACGATGCCGCCGGCGCGGTAGGCCTCGATGTAAGCGATATCGCCGGTGCGCAGCCAGCGGGTGCCGTTGGTATCAACAGTGATGGTGTCGGCGGTGGCTTGGGGTTTGCGCCAGTAGCGGCGCATGAGGGTGGGACCGGTGACCCAGAGTTCGCCGGGGGTGTTGGGGGTGGTGATGGGTTGGCCGGTTTCGAGGGAGACGAGTTGGGCGGCGCAGTTGGGGGAGAGTTCGCCGACGCCGGAGGAGGTGGGGATCGGGGAGGTTGGGTCCCAGGAGAGGGCCGTGCAGGTTAGCTCGGTCATGCCCCAGCCTTGGCGGATGCGGAATTCTCGTTTGGTGCTGCCACTCGGGGGAGTAATAGCGGCGAATTGGCGCTCGACTTCCTCGCAGACTTCGAGGGATAGTGGGGCGGCGCCGGAGCCGATGGTTTCGACGGAGGAGAGGTCGAATTGTTTCACGGCGGGGTGTTTGGCGAGGAGCACGACGATGGGCGGGACGACGGCGAGGGTGGTGATGCGGAAGCGCTGGATGTGGGTGAGCATCTTGACAAAGTCGAAGGCGGGCATCACGTAGACGGGGATATGCAGGTGCGGCATGTTGGCGATGAAGTAAGTCTGGCCGTAGGTGTGGTAAAACGGCAAAAAGGCCAGGCCGCTGTCTGTCTGCTGCTTCTGCGCAAAGTCTGGATGCAGCTTGGTCGTGTGCACCACCCCGACGCCGTTGGCCACGTACGAGTAGTGGCTGATCTCCACGCCTTTGGGTACTCCCGTCGTCCCGCTCGAGTAGTTGAGGCAGCACGTCGTCTCTTCCGGGTTGGCGGGCTCTTCCCAGCGCCATGCTTCGGCCTGCGCGGGACTGCCCCCGAGTCTCAGCAACTCGGTCCAGTGCCGGGCCCCTGCTAGGTCTACCTTGTTACCTCCTGCAGCGGCGCCTTGGGATGGGGAAGATGCCGTGGCCAGTTCCTTAACCGGCACGCTGGCAGGTCCCAGGACAAACACGCGCTCTTTCGACAGCCCAGCCTCCTTGGCCGCAGTAAACGCCGTGTCAAGCGCCTGCTCGGCCGCAAATAGGAACGTGGCACCGCTGTCCTGGAGCTGGTACGCCAGTTCCCGCGGGACAAAGCTCGGATTGGCACCTGTGACGATGCCGCCGGCCATGAGGATGCCGAGGAAGACGGAGGGGAATAGCAGGCTGTTGCCCGAGAAGAGCAGCACGCGGTCGCCCTTTTGCAGGCCGGCGCGGAGCAGGCCTAGGGCGACCCGTCTGGCGAGCAGGCGGAAGTGCGGCATGGTCAGGAAGTTGTTGTCCGGGTCGTCCGGGTCAATGAAGGACTTGTGGCCCGGCAGCGGGTCGCAGGCCGAGCCAAAGATCCATTGTTGCAGAGAGCAGTGCGGGACGTCGACCGTCCAGCGGGATTGGATCGTCATGGTGTTTCTTCCTCAGGTTTCTATCGTTCCCTTGGAGGGAAAGTAATGTTCTATAATTTATACAGCCGGATAGTCGCAGTGTTATCCTAGGTCATAACACCTAACCAAGATGTTAGCGATGTTGTGGGAACAGTCAATGTCCCAATTCCTAGGAACAATTATGAGAGGGAAGGTGGAAAGTTCACTCACTGGCAAACCGTTCCCTTATCCTAAGATTCCGGTGTAAAAATTCCAAATAACTGCAAGGACGGCAGGGAGGCCAGGGCGTTTTGGTGGATGTTCGGTACATGTATGTATGCTGGACCCAAAGCACAGAACAAGGGACCTTGCGCATATAATCGGATATAAGCTGAAACGGATTCTCCAGCGGAACAAATCCACATCGGCAGGCACGAACGGGAAGCGAGAACTCGTCAATTCTACGTCTTCCAGGATTCCTCGGTTTCTTCCCCGCACCAAACAGCTCCCAATTGCTCTCGTCGGAGGACTTCCATTCCTCATTCAACCACAGCCCCAAACCATTAACGTGATCTCGGGTCTGTTCCGGGTTCCCACTCCTCCAAAAGACCCCGCAGATTCACCGCGAGAAGGTGGACTTGGCGGGGATGTACGATGTGACGTTCCAGGGAACGTTGATACGAGAGGTTGGGGATTTGTTATAAAAGCTCCTTTCTCACGTAAGGTCTAAGACGTCGTTCGACCTCTCCGTATCCGTACTACGGTACTTTCCCCCTCAGAAACCTCAAAAACCGCCTTTCTCAGTCTTTTTCGCGAGCCTGTATGAGCACTATCAACCTGAACTACCTTGCTGCATAACGGTCACGCGGCTATCCATTGACAGACTTGGAGGAAGTTCTTGGAAGACCGCAAAGTCCCCCCCGGCCTATCCGCCGATTGGTGGGTTCGGGCCTGGGGGATTTCGAGGCGTCAGTTGTGTCCCCCGCAACCCCGCATGCAGGGACATGGGTTCCCCATAAAATTGGTGAGATGCCGAGGCTGTTGTTGATCCAAACCGGTAGTTTGACGCGAAGTGGCTGTCTTCTCGACCAGGGCCTGGATGGGGAAGATTTGGGAGGAGAGGCTTATGTACATAGTACGGAGACTTGAGGCGGGGAGACATTGGAGGGCGTATGTGATGAAGAAAGTTGAACATATTTCTACGTCAGTCCACCACCTTGTGAACTATCTTTCAGGTGTTTTGGGGGGGCTTTTAATTCGACATGGTTGTCGCAAACAACCTTTTCTAAATGGGAAAATAAGGCATAAGTAAAAGAGAAACTGAGAGTCGTCGTGATATCCAGCTGGCTACCTAACCCCCCACTTAAACATACTCCAAAGAAATAGCATCAACTTGCCGTCAACCCGCCAGTCAAAACGAACAGATGCAGGTTGGGTAGCTCCGGGGTGTAAAGTACCTAGGTTATTGCGTTCTGGTGTCTCAAAATCCTTCTACCCCTCAGCCTCGTAGATATAAGTAGTATGGTTCAACCACCCTCCTGTCTTCTCATGAGTCCGGAAAGTACTACGATTTGTACCATTACGCGGCTTCATCTTCCTATAAAAAGTCCCATGCGCAACGTTACACACTTTGACGGCTGTTGTGTAATCGGGACATTCGCCTGCGCCTTGGGAAGTAAATTCCCGATTTCAGATGATACCTATTTGACTGTTAACTCCGCTTCAAAGTCCTGTTAGTAGGTATTTTCATCGCCCCAAAAAGACAGTGACCCATTTCCCACAAGCCAGCCTGCAACCCGCCAGCAACCGGACTTCCCGCCTCCCTCCTTCCCTCCCAACCTCAACCACACCCTCACACACACCCTTTATAAACCAGCCCCGCGCAACAGCTTCTCGTCGCCCCCCACCGGAAAATGCTTGACCTTTCGGATGGCGCATTCGGGGGGCAGTGGCGTCAATAAAGTACACCACAGATTCTGGGCCCCCGGGTTCGAACCCGGGGGCTACCACTCAGTAAAACTTGCTTGCGGGTTTTCGTAGCTCCCTACCCACCGGGGTAGGGGGTGAGCCTTTTGTTTTTTTCTCTTAATCCTTTTCCTTTTTTTGATCCTTCTTGTCTTTTTAACTTTTTCTCGCTGGTAAACTGACGGGCTTGAGCAACTGACTCGGGTTGCACGGATGTGAGACCCGGTCTTTGCCAACGGGACGGTTTTGTGCTACAATAACTTTTATTTACGGAAGCACCATGGGAGGTGAGCGGTGCTTTCGGCATCATCTTTTTGCTCCGGCGGTCAAACACAATGGCCGGGAATTTAGGGAACAGCTGAATTCAAGACTAGATATGGACTTAATTAAGACCCGCGAGGTACGGCCATGACTCGACGTCGTCAGATGGCTTTTTGGGAGGACTTCCAGATCTGGTTGGAACGGTTTCAAAAGCCACGAGGTTGAAGTCCAGTCACGTGAGCGCCCATCATACAGCGACAAAGCGGTCTTATATCCAAGGTGACAAGCCAGCATTAAGTTGGGATAATTCCTTGAGTCTTTTGAACTGTTTCCGCCCTGTGTTGTCACTGGTCAGATTCAGGTAACTCTGGACTTGGTTAAAGCTGAAAATGACACTTTGGGCGTCGTCCAAGCAAGGAAGGGACATATTTTCAGCAGCGCCCCCCACGCCGTGGCGTCGGTGTTTCAGGCGATTGGTTGCTGCTGTGGGCACGTTCTTGGTCCCCCAAGAGACAACTTCAACAGGCTTGTTTCAGCTCTCCTTTTAGTGGAGGACCCGCTGTTGACTTCAACTCAATCAACTATCAACTGGTCATCTCCATCTCAGTCCATCGCTTTATGAGACGACAAGTCGTTGATACTATCTTGTGGGTTCGGTCCGTATCAGAAAAACCCCCCATGAGACTGAATTTTTAAAATTCCCCGACGCTTGCGCCCTTGCGCTTTCACATCCCGCTTGCTTCTCTCACCGCAGTGGGCCGGGTGTCACAACTGGATTATTCATCACTCCTGCATGAAGCACACCACTCCCATAACTCAGTCACACAAGAAATGTCATAAAAAGAAAGCAACCAAATAAACACAACAACAGCAGCCCACTTTAACTTCCTCTTTCCCACGCCCAAAATGTTCTCCCTCCCCAGAACCTGGCGCCGCTCCGGACCAGCCGACTATAGCAGCGCCATAATCCCCCTCGACGAGGCGCACAAACACAGCCACGCCTACCGCCTCCGACGGCCGAGGCCGAGTACTAGCACTAACACCACCAACGATGTGCCGCCTCCAGAGGACGAGGAGGATGAAGCGCGGGGGCGAGGGGTTGGTAGTGGTGGTGATGGGGTTAATGATGATGTTGAGGGGGAAGAGGAGGAGGAGGATGATGAGGACAAGGATGGTGAGGATGGTGATACCACGATGTTGGTTATGACGGGTGGGGCGGGGGAGTATAGTGTGGAGGGGTTGAGGAGGGAGGTGAGGAAGGGGAGGAGGGGGGAGGGGTGGACGGGTTATGAGAGTGAGTTTGAGTTTTGCTGAACGGGGTTATCCTTTTGAGTCGGAAGGGGCTGGTTGGGTTGGGGAGTTGAATGAAGGGCTGACGGTGGGACAGTGAAATCGAAACTTATCAACAAGGCGATTCAGGATATTGGGATGGGGACGTATAACTGGCAGCTTTTTGTGCTGTGTGGGTTTGGTTGGTTTGCGGATAAGTGAGTTTCATGTCCTGGCTTGTTTGGTGGACTCTGCTTGTTTTGGGATTCTTTTGACTGACTTGTTCATAGCCTCTGGATGCAGGTATGCTCACGGCCTTGTGGTATTGGTGAGAAACGTCAGGTAGCTAACAAGACTAGGGCGTATCACTCACCCTCCCCTCTCTCTCCGCCGAGTTTGACGTTTCGGAAAAGTCGGTCCGCTACACCACCTCGTTCCTCTTCATCGGCTTGTGCCTTGGGAGTTTCTTCTGGGGCATCGGCTCCGACATCATGGGCCGGCGTATCGCCTTCAACGTAACGCTACTCATTGCGAGTGTGTTCGGCACCGCGTCCGCCTACGCTTCTAGCTGGACCGGCGTGTGCTTTTTGTATGCCGCGTTGGGTTTCGGCGTCGGGGGCAACTTGCCTGTAGACGGCGCGCTATTCCTCGAATTCCTCCCGGACGCCTCGAGCTCCCTGCTGACGCTACTCTCGGTGTGGTGGCCGGTCGGACAGCTCTGCTCGTCGCTCTTTGCGTGGTTCTTCATCGCCAACTGGCCGGTCGAGCAAGGGTGGCGGCACTTTGTGTCGACCATTGGTATTATCACCTTCATCATGTTCCTTGTCCGCTTCTTCCTCTTCCACATGTTCGAGTCGCCCAAGTATTTGTTGTCTAAGGGCCGGCAGGCTGAGGCCGTCGCTGTGGTCCAGGGGATTGCGTTCAAGAACGGCAAGAAGACCTGGCTTACCGAGGAGGTCCTGGATGCCGTGGTCGACGATACAGCTCCTCTGGTTCAGCGACGCTTGTCTACCCGCAACATCATCCGCAACAAGCTGGCCTCGTTCTCCGCTGAGCGCATCCGGCCGTTGTTTAAGAACCGCAAGCTCGGCCTCACAACCGCCCTGATCTGGTTCGCCTGGGCCACCATCGGCATGGGCTACCCGCTCTTCAACGCGTTTTTGCCGCAGTACCTCTCACACGGCGGTGATAGCGGCAGTGGCAACGGTGGTGATGGTCTCCCAAGCGGTGACGCCCCCGCCTCCGAAATCACAGCCGACACCTACCGCGAATACGCCATCACGAGCCTCGCCGGCGTTCCCGGCAGTCTCCTAGCCGCCTACTCCGTCGACATGAAGTCCCCCTTCCTCGGCCGCCGCGGCACGCTCGCCCTATCCACCCTCCTGTCAGCCGTATTTCTCTTCCTTTTCGTCCGCCTCGGCACCTCGCCGGCCTCGCAGCTCTTCTTCTCGTGTGTCGAGGCCTTCGCCCAGAACATCATGTATGGCGTGCTGTATGCGTTCACGCCCGAGATTTTCCCCGCGCCGGTGCGGGGGGCTGGCACGGGCGTGGCGAGTTTCTTGAACCGCGCGACGGGGTTGATGGCGCCGATTATTGCCGCTACGATACCTGGGGATGGGACGACCGCGCCGGTGTATTTGTCGGGGACGTTGATTCTGGCGGCGTTTGTGGGGATTTGTTTGATTCCCATTGAGACGAGGGGGAGGCAGAGGTTATAATCTGGGAGCATGTTATGGGAGGGGACTGGGTGGGTTGTTAGAACTGCACGGTAGGCGTACGGTTGAGTTACTAGTGCACATTTAAGGGGATTCATCACAGCATAGATACATATACAGCGGTCCATAGGGCGTCCGGGATGGAGGAATTATAACACAACGTGAGTAATCAACCATTTGTCTATACTGTGTATGCAGCGTACACCCGCGGTCTATGCCCCCCGATCCGGCTCTCTGCCCCCCCGTTCCCTAACCCCCACCGGCACCTCCACGCTGCGCTTCGCAAACGACTTCCCCAGCGCATCCCGCACCATCGGATCCGACCGGATCGTGTTCTGCACCAGCCACTCCTTCGCCTTAACCCACATCGACCCGCGCGTCTCCTGGTCCCCGGCAAACGGCACCATCTCCGTGTCCAGCAGCATCGTCGCGTCGTTGTCCACCTGCTTGACCACCGCATCCAGCCGGTCCAACGCCTCCCTCAACGCCTTCTCATCATCCCCTCCTTTGTTCTTCCCACCGCCAGCATTATTCCCACCACCACCACCCATAACCAACTGCCCACTCCGCGTATCCGCCGCCAGCAGCGGACCAATCTGCGAAAACGCAATATACACCGTGACACTCAACTTCCTCGCCAGCGCAATCGCCTGAAACGGCAAATAATACGGCGCCCTCCCTTGTCCCCCCAACCCAGACCTCACCCCCCACCCCAACACGGGATTCACCACCTTCTCCAAAACCCCCGGCAACCCGGGCCTTGTCACCGCATACGTCTCAAAAACAAACAACACCGCCAACACCAACCACCTTTCATACCGGCCCCAGTCCAGGTACCCCAACAGCCCCAGCGCATACATCGCCACAGCGGCCGTGACGTAGTACGGGATGAGGGCGGCTTGCGCGCCGCGGACGACGTAGTCACGTATTGTGACGCAGCGACTCCAGGAGAGGATATCGGGCCCGAAGCGTTCGTAGGCGAAGCGTCGCGCCGGGTCGGTCAGGGTGTCGGCGGCTGTTTTGAGGTGGACGAAGTAAGCGTTGATATCCTCTTCCCTTCTTTGTCCTGCTACACCAGCCTGAGACGAGGAGGCTTTATCCGGGTGGTGCAGCGCCGCGAGCCGGCGGAAGCGGGATTTGATGTCGCGGTCGGTGGCGGAGAGGGGCACGCCGAGGTCGGTGTAGAAGGAGCCGGCGCGCTGGAGCTCGTAGTCGGCTTCGTAGATGGTGTAGGCTAGGTAGAGGGTTACGACGGCGATGTGGATGCGGCGGCGGTGTTCGGCGAAGCGCGGGGTGCCGGGTTGGGGGCGGGGGTCGCCGGCGCGGATGGTGAGGCTGTAGTAGAGGGATTGCGTCCAGCTTGTGACGAGCTGGGGGGGGGTTAGTTTCTTGGTTTGGGTTTTGGGGTTTAAGTTGACTTGGGCGGTTGTAGAAGAAGGTGAAAAAAGGAAAAGAAACCCCCGGAGGAGAACATCAAAAAGAGAAACTCTGAGAGAAATGGTGGAAAAAGCAAAAGGGGAGTGCTGGTACAAGAGGGAAACCGAGTCACTTACGCCGGGGAGAAAGCTCCAGCCCAGGAGCGAAAGAAGCGCCGACATGATGTTGGTGGTTCCCAAATTCCTAGTCGTATATGTTGCCTTCAGGGCCCTAGAAAAACCCTATCAAACTTCATGACCAAGCAACCCTCTCCAAGCAACAGCGAGAAAACCCAAAGGGTGGTAGGCGCAAACGAGCGGCGGCAGTCCGAAACGCCAACAAGGTGTTCAAAATGTTTTGACGCGGTTCTTTGTTCGCGGCATGTTGGCCTATGGACCCACTTGGCTTAATTGGTGTCTGGCCGTTCAATGACGGTCGGCTTGGGCCGGCTAAAGTCCGGCTTTACTCCGGCGTTTGCAACTCAAATCCACACTGGCGACGCCTGAAAATAAGTCGAGAGCGGCGGATACATTCACTCAAGGCGTGGTGGCAGAGTGGTCTAATGCGCAAGACTAGAAATCTTGTTCCTTCGGGAGCGTCTGTTCGAATCAGGCCCACGTCGAGTTCTTTTTTCTGTTATTTTTCTTTCTTTCTCCATGAATTTCCCCAATTTCCCATCTTCAACATCCATCATTCCCCTTTCTCCCCCGCAATTTGACACCGTTACATCCCATGAACGATCCCCTTTTTCCTTTCTCTTTCGGCCGATCAATTGGACGAGCCAATGGGTTGAAACAACAAGTTTCTGGGAAACCCTGTTTCTCTTGTCCAATGGAGGGAAATGAAGTGCATTTTTTGTGGTGAAGTCAGTCTTCCCTCTCGCGACGGGGCTACACAGTAAACGGTTGCACTCGGAGGAGCTGATCCTTTGTGGTGATCCTAGTTTCTTGGCTTTCCTGCTCCCGTTTCCTATCCAATATTCTCGCGGGAAAGGGTGATATTTAGGACTTGTGCGAACTCGTGTTGGATCTGGCGAGTCTTGGTATCGTGGCAGTTGCTGACTCCGCCTGCTTCCTGTGCCGTTCTACCCGTCTACTGGCTAGCTAGCGGAAGGTGCCTGAATTTTAATCGTGTTTTACTTTGACGTCTTTCGTTGTTGTTTGTTTTGACTTCCATTTCTTTTTTCTTTTCCCACCTCGGCTTTTCCTTTTGGGGTCAAAAAAAGTACAATAAACGCGTCAAATCCCCCATGAGGGCGGACTCATCGAATGAGACTCCAATTCCTAGCCGCGGTTTTCGCCGCTTGCGTCACAGCCCAACAACAACTCTGGTCCTCCCCTGAACAGACGTCACCTCAAAAACGAGACTCATGCGACGGCCCGTCTGCCGGTAGCCCCAAGACGTGGTGGCGTTCGGAAATCAGCCACAACGGGACAACACCACATGCCGCCGACACAACATACGAGTACTACCGCGATGTGGTCAAGTACGGCGCCGACCCGACCGGCCAGGAGGACTCGTCCGAGGCGTTCAACCGTGCCATCAACGGTGAGTGAGAGAGAGTTATTTGTCAAATTATAGAATGGCGAGAAAAATGAGTGCTAACACCGGTGCAGCATGGAACCGCACGGGCAACACCGTCACCACTATGCCTGCCTACGTGTACATCCCCCCGGGCGAGTATCTCATCAACGGATCCATCCAAATGCTCGTCAACACCTACCTCGTCGGTGACGCGGTCGACCTGCCCAAGCTGGTCGCCCACCACACCATGTGGGAGGATCCCGTCATCCTCGGTTACGACGCCTACCAAGGGGAAGGCGGCTCGACCAAGAACTTCTACATGGCCGTCCGCAACCTGCACATCAACACAACCACGGTGCCGCTTGGGGCGCGTGCCCACGCGATCGAGTGGTCCGTCTCGCAAGGCTGCAGCCTGACAAATGTGCATGTGACCATGGCGCATGGGGCAGCGCACGTTGGCGTGTCCATGGACCACGGCGGGTCGGGCACCATCATTTCGGACTGCTCGTTTACCGGCGGGGAGACCGGGGTGGAACTATACGGCCAGCAGTATATGCTCAAAAATTTGCGGTTTGATAAAGTTATCTTGGGGATATCGGTCATCAAATCGCATGTGACGACGGTTCAGAACTGCACCTTCACGGACTGTGATTACGCGATTTTCGCAGACGAACCGCATAGCAGCGGGACCATGTCGGTTGTCGATTGCATCGTTCGCAGGGGCTACGTGGCTATCTGGACTGATGTGTCGGGCAACGGCGAAGGGTCGTTGATCTTGGAGGGGTTTGAGGTCGGAGGTACAGGTACATTGCCGGTCAAGTCATCCGAGGGCAAGAAGCTGTTGCGCAATTCTGTTCCTGCTGGACAGGTCTGGGTGATGGGAAATACGTGAGTGCTCCCCTGGAAGAGAAGGAGAGTCGGCGGCGGTAGCAGGGATAGCCTGAAAGACTGACGTGACGTTCCCTTGTTCTTAGCAATCCCGACGGTTACCAGTCCAACAAGACATACTCCATCTCGCGGCCAGCAGAGTTGCTGGTAGACGAGAAATACTTTACCGCTCCTGTGCCGCAGTATGAACTGTATGACCGCGGCCAGGTTGTCAGCGCGACGGAGGACCCTGACTATCCTGTCTACGGAGACAGTAAGTGCCCAGGAAAGGGGGATGTGGAAGAAAAGAAAACCAAGGAGAAACCAGGAGCATAGCTGACTAACACCGATCAGACTCCCACGACGACGGCCCCGCGATCAACGCCATCCTAGCCAAGCACGCCAACTGCAAGATCGTCTTCTTCCCGCAGGGCATCTACCGCACTAACACCACCATCCACGTGCCCCCTGGCTCGCGCATCACCGGCGAGGTCCTCAGCATCATCTCCGGCGCCGGCGCCCACTTCTCCAATGCCTCCAACCCGCAACCCGTCCTCCGCCTCGGCAACCCCGACGACCGCGGCGTCGCCCACCTCAGCGATCTCCTGGTAACCGTTGCATCCCCGCTCCCCGGCGCCGTGCTCCTGCAGATAAACATGGCCGGCCCAAACCCAGGCGACGTCGGCGTGTGGAACACCGTCCTGCGTGTCGGCGGCGCCGTGGACTCGTCAGTGTCTACGCAGTGCGGTAACCCGGACCCGTCGTCCTGCCTGGCTGCCTTTGCCTTGCTGCACATGACAGAATCCTCGTCGGCTTACGTCGAAAACGTCTGGGGTTGGGTGGCTGACCACAGCTTGGACGCGCCGGATTCTGACCCGCCGCAGAATATTGCCGTCGGCCGCGGCGCTCTTGTAGAGAGTAAGGGCCCTAGCTGGTTGGTCGGGACGTCGTTTGAGCACTGCGTGTTGTACCAGTATGCGCTGCACGGCGCGGAGAAGCTCTACATCGGGCAACACCAGAGCGAGAGCGCGTACTGGCAAGGGCCCGGGACACCGGTTAAAGCGCCGGCGCCGTGGAAGCCGAACGCGGCGCTGGGTGATCCAGGGTTTGAAAACTGCGCGAAGGACGACGATGCGTGTCGGCGCTCGTGGGGGTTGTATGTGAAGGGGGTCAAGGATGTGGTGGTTCATGGGTCGGCCATGTGGAGTTTCTTCCATGGGATGAACGATAACCTGTTCGGCGACCCGGAGTGCACTTCGACGGGTGGCATCTGCCAGACGAACATGGCGTATATCGAGGATGCTAAGAGCATGTGGTGGTTCTCGGCGAGCAGCAAGGCGACCGAGAACTTGGTGTTGAACGTGGGTGGTGGGCCGGAATCGACTAAGAACGTAAATGTGTCGTCTCAAAAGGACTACCCAGGCGCGTGGGGGGCGGTTATGGGTGCGTATTTGAGGAACAGTGGTGCTGAAGTCGACGATAACCAGGGAGATGATTCTGGGGGGATCAGACTGACTCCGGGGTTAGGGTTAGCTGTGGCCGTCTTGGCGATGACGCTGTCGTTGTTTGCGTAAAGGCGCCAATTCCTGTACATCTTAGAATACCCGTAATAAAAACTTGAAAAATAAAGACAACGGCAGACGGAACCGCGCTACCATGGCTTGCCGTAAACACTCGACTGAACCGTGAAGGGCCGTTTCGGGACCAAGTTGACCGACTCTCACGGACTGATTGCGTCGGTTCGGCATTCGGACGACCCAGAGCCGCGGGTATGTAGGCATGGCCTTGTGAGGCTCCCAACTCGGTGGTTTCACGGCACTGGATCAGCGATGAGCCGAGCCCCTGGCACGAGTGGCCTCGCAAGCCTCGCAAGCTCGCACCTCGCAAGCTTCGCCCGATGATGATTGTGGGGGAACAATGGAGGAAGACTGGGGGAGCCGCAACCTTTCTAGCGGGTGTGGGGAAACTTTCCAGGTTGGTTCAGCAAACCGCAAAGGGAGCGGGCCTGCCCCACAGCACATGACGCCTTGCCCCCCAAAGCGGACCCGCTGCCGTCGCAACTTGCGGGCCTCTGGCCTGTCGCGGACTTTGCGCCAGCAAGGAAATGGCGGCCGAGGTCCAAATTCACATGCGGCGGCGCGTTCACATTCGGCCGATGGCTCTTCGCAACTTGTCGCCCGAGGTAGTATAAACTTGGTCCCTGCCCCCGCGATCTTCCCCAGCTTTTGGTTTTTTTCCTCTTTCATACTACTCCAACGATATACACGAGACCAAGTCCATAATTGTCACTCTTTTCGCCAATTCCACAATCAACAAACCCCGTTTCGCCCACCAAAACCACATTCACCATGTCTTTCAAGAACGGTACGTTTGCGCACTCCGCAACAACTACCCCGGCCCCTCTTCGTGACGTCCGGCAACACTCAGCACGAACGACACATGCCCATTGGGGAAGTTATCAAAAACAAAACATGGAAGTCTAACCCTTTGAAATAGACAAGTTCCCCGCCTCCGCTGCCTTCGACGAGATCAGCGCGGCCCTCACGGCTAGCGAGGCCGACCGCAAGGACGCCATCAAGCAGGGTGGCGCCGTCTTTGCCTTCACCCTCAAGAACAAGGCTGGTGAGACCGAGAGCTGGCACATCGACCTGAAGGAGAAGGGTGCCGTCGGCAAGGGCACTGGCGAGAAGCCCAACGGTGCGTTCCCAGCGTCTTTTTCCCGAAAAGAAAAAGAAAGAAAAAAGAAAAGAAGAAGAAGAAGAGAATGCATGTCAATCGGATTCTAGCCCCTTACTGACATACAACGTTCACAGTCACCCTCTCCCTCTCTGAGACCGACTTCGGCAACCTCGTCGCCGGCAAGGCCAACGCCCAGCGCCTCTTCATGTCTGGCAAGCTCAAGATCAAGGGCGACATCATGAAGGCCACCAAGCTCGACCCCATCCTCAAGAAGGCCCAGACCAAGGCCAAGCTCTAAACCACTCGAACACGACAGTTGTTGAGCGGGGAGGTGTTTCGTCAAAGTTTAGACTTGGTTATTATGACACTGGAAGGCGGCTTTTTCTTGTATAATACCATACCATTTCCGTTGTATTGGTGCCGAGGCGGCACCCGGCTCGCGGCGTAATTCACAGTGTTGTATTTGGGTCTATTTTTGTTGTTGAGTCCTGATTATGTGAAACGAGTCCGCTTGACTGTCATTGTGGTGACTTGAAGAGCGGCATGCAGGCGTTTGACTTTGGCGGTGACTGGTCAACTTTGACGTTGAAAAGCCAAGTCGTTATGAAAGTGATGCTAGGTCAAGTCTAGCATGTGATTGATCTACGCGCATAACATCGTGTATCCTAGTTTAGCGACTTGCAAGGAATGTCCCAAGAAGCTGCAGCCCTCCGTTTAGTGTAGAGCCTGAGGTGAATCTGGCCAAAGAAAGAGGCAAGTTAGTGTTCGGGAACTTCTTCCTGACATTAGGTAAGAAGGTGAGGGCGCCTTTCAACATTCAAGCTCATCCCTCCGTTGCCTGAGGCAAGTCCCTTGTTAGTTCATGTAAGTGATGTTGAGAACGACGATCCACGTGCCGACCTTGCCGTACCACTCCAGTATCTACGGGCACGGCAGAAAGCACCACACATGGGTCGGGGATAAAGTACTGTCTCGGCACTTGAGGTACTTTTTTGAGACACGGAATCCGAGGAGTTGAGTCGGCGTGTCACATTGTGTTCTTGAATAGAGAGGCTCGGATTGTATGAGAAACCTGGCACAGGTGTCGCTTTTGATAGGGCGGAAACTTGTGCTGTTTTCACCCATTGGACAAGACGAAAAATGAGGGGGGAAAGGAAAAGCAAACATAGGAGGGGTAAAATGAAAGGTGTGAGGAGTCGACAACTCAGCCCAAGTACATAATCGAACCAAAAAACTCCTCGAGGAACCATAAACATTAGAGTCATCGAGACGAGGGATGCCTCGGAGAGTTTTGTTTGGTGGTCTCTTGGCTCTTTGTTGATGTGTGCTGGCACCTCCGACGTCCTGCGTGAATCAATCGAAGTAACTAGACTCGACGTCATTTTCCCGAGCCTCCGCAGCCCTCCGCTACAAGAGGGGAATAAGCCCGCGCCGTCTCGATGTCGCACGCGACCGTTTTGCAGACGGTGTCCGGTTGCCTTCGCCTGGGCTCCGTTGGTCACATGGACTTCCACCTGCAGTGATTGGAACGCGCCGCCTCCGTTCCGTCGTGCCCGCTCTCCGCTGCTCTTCGGGTCTTCCAATACGGGCTGCTGGCCGAAGGCAGACCACCCGGGCATGACCTGCGGGCATGGGGCGGACAAAGAGACTCGTCTTCGGGCGGCAAGCACAATTGGCCAGACGGCCGGCGGCTGCTGCACTTTTTGTCGTTGACTTTGGCTTTTCGGCAAGAGCCGCCGCTGCCTGTTTTCTGCTGCTCATTGGCGATGTGTGCCTGAGGTGCCCCGTGCCAACCCCACCGTGCCGAGTTTGGAAATGGTCCGTGCACACGCACCCTCTTTCGCAGGGTCCCAAGCTGCCCGCGTTTTTTTTGGCAGGGCTCCTCACTCAAGTTTTTTTCCCCCGGCTTCCAAGCTGAGCACCGCTCAAGGGGCCATTCCTCCTCTCCACACACCACCACCACAACCACCACCACTCAGTTGGTGCTGCCGCTTTTTCATCAGCCACCTGCTTTGACAGGAGACACGGCATCACTCGGGATCTCTCTTCAATTGCCGCTTTTCCGCTGGCATCGTCGAGTCCCTTTGTGCTTTTCTTCCCCCCCATCAGCCTTTCATTGTCTGGCGCGTCGTGCCGGGTTCTTGCTCTGGGGCCTCGTCAACCAACGCGCAAAATCCACACACCCCTGGCCTCTTTTTCTTCCTCGACCAGAACAACCCGAACGCCGCGCATCGCAGTCCCGACGCGACAAAAAGACGCGACAAATCGAGGGTTACATGCACATGGCCGCTGTTCAACTTTATCCTTTCTAATTTTCAAGTCGACAAGACTCTTTTTCTTCTCACTTTCTCTTCCCTTGCGCGCACCCCCTTTTTGTCTCAAAGACCCGTTTCCCGCTTGACGCGAGCACCGCTCCCTTCCTGCTACGCGCGACACCATGGATACGTCTTCCACAAAGCGAAGCATTTTCGCTTTCGCCGGCGGTCTTTTCCGCAGCCCGGCTCCTCCGGCGGACAATCGCGAGGATAATGCGAGTATCAAGAACAATACCACCTCGAACACACCGACCAAGTCTGCGGCATCAGCAGCAGCAACCGCGCGCCGCGAGATCCATGGCGCGTCGTCAGGGCCTCACAGCCCGATGAAGCGCGCCTCCGAAGCGCAACTCGCATCGCGACGCATTCTCGGCCGCCCGCAAGGCCCATCGAGCAAGTTGTCTCAGAGCATCTCGGCGTCAGACCTCGCGCACAGGCACACCAACTTGGTGGTTGCGCCCCCGAGGAGGATGCCGGGCGACAACCCGAACAAGCAGCGACCGACGACGATTTCGAACTCGGTATTGTCGCATGGGCCGTCGACGGGTACGCCGAAGTCGACGAGCTTTTCGGGTGTGGGCTCAACACCGGCGCGGAATCTGTTTCGCTCCTCAGCGCTTTACGGCCGGCCTCAGCAGCACAACTTCTCTCCTCGTATCCCTGCCAACACCTTGAACCAGAGCTTTCCGCCTTCGACGCCGGGCAAGCCACCCCGTGGCTCGACTCCGGATGTTAACGGCCGGATTCTTGCCAACACTACATCTGTCGACCTGTTCCAAATGAGGATCTCCTCGCCCCCGCTCCATCTCACCGGCGAATATCTCGCCAAAGAGGTGCCCGAGGACCCGAACCGAACGGGTTCCGTGTATGCCGATGAATACCTCGCGCATTACTGCCCTCCCGACCTGGACGAGCACCAGAGGCGCCAATTTTTCTGCATCCTCGATCTACGGCGGCTGAAATACGCAGCCGACGAGGTGTTTACCAAGAAGGACTGGAAGTTGAACGTGCTCAACTTTGCCAAGGAATACGAGAAGAGCAGGAGTTTGATCATGCTACGGTATGGTCTGTACGAGTTTAAGACGGTGAGGGCCTCGGAGGCGGTCAAGAAGGAGTGGAAGCAGAAACATGGGATCCCGGACTCGGAAGATGAGGCCACGACCCCCAGAGCGAAGGGCGCCACCAAGAGGAAGGCATCGGAAGAGCTCACACCAGCTGCCGATAACCCGTTCGCGGCGTCCGTCTCTGGCTCCAACAAGCGCGCTCGTGCTCCCGACAACGCGGCGAAGAACAAGCGCAAGGCCGAAGCCCAGCCGGAGGACAGCCAGCCGGCGAAGCTCCAGAAGCCCGCTGCCCCTCCGTCGGCCACCAAGTCGGTGTTTGAGAGCATTGCCAACAACGCGCAGTCGACCTCGGCGACCCCGACCAAGGCCAGCGGCAAGTCTGTTTTTGCTTCTGGCGCGGCGGCTAAACCCATCAGTGCCTTTGGCGCATCGTCCGGCGGGAATATCTTTGGTCACCTCTCTGATGCGAGCAAGGGCAGTGGCAACGAGGACGACGACGACGATAGTGCGACCGGGTCCGAGGCCGAAGATGAAGATGAGGATAATGCGGGTGACGAGTCGGAGGAGCCTCGGGACACCAGCCAGAGCGACGAGCCGGCGGAGAGCGGCGCCGACACACCACGGTTCCTCAACACTCACAAGCCTGCCGTCAACGGCATGTCGAGTGCCTCTTCCGATGCCGGCGAGAGCACGCAAGGCCGCAGTATCTTTGACCGTATCACGCGCGGTAGTGACGGGCAGCCCATTAGGAAGCTGTCGCCAACCGACAGGAACCTGTTTGCTGCGCCGAGCGACAATGAGCGCTCTGTGAGCCCGGCCAAGGAGCAGGCTGCTGCGACTGCTCCGGCTGCTCCAGTTCCCGCGGCTCCTGCCACTCCCGGTAACAACACGTGGAATGCTGGTACGCCTATCAAGTTTGCGCCCTCGGCAGGGTCCTCCTTTGGGGCTGGCACCCAGCAAAAGCCGACCCTGTCCTCGGCCATTGACTTTGGCTCGACGGCGGCTAACAAGACCACAACCGCGACCACGCCTGCCGCCGAGGCTCCAAAGGAGGCGGCCGCGCAGCCCATCTTCGGGGCCCAGCCACTAAAGAGTAACGAGAGCACAAACCTGTTCGCCGCGACGAATGGCACCACGCCCAATTTGTTTGCGTTCGGCGCTAAGAGCACGGACACACCGGCCGCCGCGCCTTCGTTTGGCTCCAACACTTCATCCTTGTTTGGCCAGCCAAAGGACAACAAGGACAACAAGGACGGCAGCGAGACTCCCAAGGCTGCTCCCGCTCCATCGACTTCTTTGTTCGGCGCCCAGCCGGCGGCTACCGCATCGGACACGGCCAAGCCCAGCCTGTTCGCGTCGTCTTCGACACCGAACCTGTTCGGAAACCAGAGCAAGCCCGAGGCCACGCCCGCTGCGCAGCCCCAATTCGGTGGTCTGTTCGGCAAGGCTCCGGCCCCAGGTGCGGAGACGCCCGCTGAGAAACCGGCCTCTTCTCTGTTTTCCACCGATGCCACCGCCAAGCCTACGACCAACTTATTCGGGGCCAGCACCGCGACCGGCTCGGATGCATCGGCTGCGCCGAAGTTTGCCTTTGGGGGTGTGGATGCCAAACCCGCTACTACTACCTCTCTGTTTGGCGCCGCCACGCCCGCTCCTGCGGCGGCCGAGCCTGCGGTAACGAAGAACCTCTTCGGCGCTACGACTACATCCACTGCCCCTGCGACAGAGACGAAGAACCTGTTCGGTAGCACGACGGCTGTCGCACCGGCTACCACCTCCCTTTTCGGTGCGGCTTCGACTGGTGCTGCTGCGGCTCCGGCTCCGGCGCAAGACACAACGTCGCTGTTTGGCAATGCCTCTACCGAGTCAAAATCTCTGTTTAGCACCAACAACTCGACCGAATCGAAGGGGCTGTTTAGCGGTGCTAACACGGAAGTCAAGCCCATTTTCGGGGCCACCAATGCCGAGTCGAAGCCCATCTTCGGCAGTGCTGCCTCGACCACTTCCGAGAGCCAGCCGGCGACCCTGTTTACCAACACCTCTTCGGCGGCACCCATCTTCAGCTTCGGAACTAGCTCGACGGCGGCGCCAGCCCCGCCAGTCGCTCCGCCTGCAGGTGGTTCCATCTTCGGCAACGCCGGCGGCTCTTTCAACTTCTCGACAGGCGGTGCCAACGACAACAACAACGGCGCGATCAAGAACCCCTTCTCGACCGACGGCAGCTTCTCCACGCCCGAGTCGTTCAACTTTGGCACTGGCGAGACCCCATCAGCGTCGACCTCGTTCACCTTTGGCGCCGGCGCCCCCACCATCAGCTTCGGTGGCGCGTCGGACAATGGTGCGCAGCAGCAGCAACAGTCGGTGTCGTTCAACGGCGTCCCGTCGTCCGGTCCCGTTTTCAACTTTGGCGGCGCGTCGCAGCCGAGCTCGGCCCCGATCTTCTCACAGAACCCCCCTACAGCAGGATCGATCTTTGGCAATAGCCTAGCTCCCGGCGGGGGGACCTCAACAGGTACCAGTAAGTAAAAACCCACCACCACGTAGAATAGAGGGCGCCTCAGGAAAGGGCGCCAAAGAAGAACGCCATCGTTTGATTAACCGGCCGTTTTTCGCATTCAGATTCCCCTTTTACCTTTGGGGGCACGTCCAGCCTCGCTACCACGCCGGCGGCAACGACGCCTGAGCCGTCTGCCACTGCCGCCGCGGCTGCTGCTGAGGATGGTAGTAAAGGAACAAACGCTGACGGGGATGACGCACCACAGGAGCAAATTTCGCTAACCGGCGGCGGCCCGGGCGAGGAGGACGAGTCCGCCGTCCATGAAGTACGCGCCAAGGCGCTCAAGCTCGTGACGAGTTCCAACAGTAACTCGGACGAGGAATCCGGGGGCGCGGCCGATAAGGACAAGGTGGCCAAAGCCAAGACCACCGCCCCCGCCAAGAGCTCCTGGAAGACCATGGGCGTCGGGCCTCTGCGCATCCTCAAGAACAAGAAGACCGGCACCGTCCGCATGCTCCTCCGTGCCGAACCTCGCGGCCACGTCGCCCTCAACAAGACCGTGCTGCCCGACTTCACCTACAAGGCGGAAGCCAAGTACGTCAAGGTGACCACCGCCTCCGACGACGGCAAGGCGTTGGAGACGTGGATGTTGCAGGTCAAGACGCCCGAGTTCGCCACGGCGCTGGCGGAGGCGCTGGAGGAGCACAAGAAGGGGAATAAGAAATAAATAATAATTTGGGGTTTTTGTTTTTCGTTTTACTTTTTTCTTCAGGTCGAGGGGCGGAAAAAAAGTCGTTTTGAGAGAAAGGGAAAAGGAGAGTGGGAAGGGGACTGGGAAGGGGGTGTGGTTATATACAAGGTAAGAGCCGGGATATCAATAATTGGCTTCTGCATTAGAGGGTTCATGCAGGGTGTTTATTCTGGGAAGCATAGCATTGCTTTTTTCCTGTTGTTGTTTTTCGTCGTTGTCGCGGGGGGAAGCAGCCGAGTATTGGCGGAAAGGGGTCACTAGGATGTTCTCATGTGGGGGAGAGGGAGGAAGAAGGGGAAAGAAAGGGAGATTCGATGATGGTATGTTTGTGGGGATTGAGGATGAGAATGGATGGATGGACGTGTGTATTGTGTATGTATCTATGTATGGTATGGTATGGTATGGTAGCGTGGGCGGAGTCCGCTGGGGGGAGGGTGGGCGGAACTGTGTGGAAGAATGTCATTTGGCGTGTGGTCTGCATTATCCTCTATGTTCTGTGTTGTGTTCGTGGAGGTTGTGTGCTTTGTTGTGTTTGTGGTTTGCGTTTTGTACTGCATTATGCTCTCTGTGGTGTGTTCTGCATCGGATTCTCTGCATTGTGTTCTTACACTCGGTTTCCTACATTTGCTCTCGTATTGAGTTTTGGTATTACATCTGTTAAGATTGTTCGACAAAATTGTTCATGGAGAGGGACAGACCGAGGTGGTCTAGTTGATGCTTTCTCTTGGTGTGATAAAGGGGGAGTTGAAGCCGAGTTGAAGCTGACTGGAGATGGATCGGAAGTAGGGTCAAGTCCAGATATAACAATGTGAAAAATGACCCATCCGTTTAATACAATAGGACGTAACCATAATGTATGTATTGGTAGACGCCATATACACACGCGGCTTCGGTAAAATGTATACCCTGATGAAAGATTAAGCACCCAGCCACATGACGTCAACATCCGGAACATATAGGCGCATCAAGAGCACGCAAAAAGATCGTTCGAGGTGGAATACATACCTTCTCACAAACGAGATGCCCGCAGATGGACTAACAAAGCAGCTTAGTCTCCACAACGGTTTGAGCGTTCCCTTGTTCTGATCAGGCTTCAGGACACTCGACAGATTGTGATCACAGAGTCGGAGGAAGAAGTAAGCACGGAAAGCTACAATTTCTTTTGTCTATTCCTCTCCTAAACGTGGGATGGGGTGTTCGGCGCTCACTTGCTTGTCTTCTTGGATGCCAAGAATGGAGTCATCCACAATGCAGAGCCAGCCGAGACCCCGGGGGTCCAGTGGATCTGGCGTCATTGCCGGCCCCTACCCCTTCCCCCACCAGTTGTGGATGGTCGGTGCCGGGGGGATGGTATTTCAGCGGCGAGGGAGAAGCGGTGTTCCAGTGACGGTCGCTGACGCCTAGTTGGGAGGAGAACAGCGTTTGCAGGCGTGCGGTTAGAGGAACACAAATCGCGGATCATCATGTCCCAGGCGGCGAAGTACGCTGCTGCTGCCAGATTCAACACGAACCGTGTACTGTTCTTTGCGGCTGGCCTGTGGTTCCTGAGATCGCCCATTCGTTGCCTCGCTAAGGGAGGTGGCCGGGCAAGTCAACGAGGCTGGGGAACGAGGCGAGCCAGAGCGTCTGCATAAAGGCGGAATTGTATCGTACCACTTGCAAAAACTTGTCGCTGAGCGACCTGCCGTTGCTGCCCATGGCCTGTCCGGCGAGCCTCGCCCGTGCCTCGCTGCTCCATGCGGCTGGGAGGGTTGCAGTCAAGACTACCGGGCTGCCGGCACCCTAGGCCAGCCGCTGCATGCCCACTGTGTTTCGTGCCCTCCCCTTCCTTGACACTTGTACCGTCAAGAGAGGCCATGTCGTAGTAGGTTTGGGCTGTTGGTAGCCTATGGCAAGGACGATTTTGACGTTGTCCAGGAAACGTTTAGTGAGCGCTTTCGGGAGAAGATAGTCGGATATCCAGCTAAGATAATATACCTTACAGTTATATTCGTTTAAAGGGCTGGAAAGCATATAATAGACAACCTTCAGTATACAGAGATATTCGATCGTCAAGGTATAGAAATAAATATAGCTTATGTTAACATAGAAAATTCACGAAGAAATGTTTCACAGACTTTAGATTTGATAACTAAGGAGTGACTCATTGACGGAATAAATTCCTGAGCTAATCTGGACGTTTCTAACGGTAAGGCTATATCAGGGGATGAAACGACGCTCTAAGATATAAACGTGAACTTGCCTAGAGTACAACTCCAGCTAATCAACAATCTTAACAACAAACCACCACGACCCGCCCCATCCAAAATCCCAATTTTCAGCAGTAGCAGCAACAGGGTCAACAGCAAGCTAGACACCAACACCATCACAGAATCCAACCAGCACCACAACAGCCATGACAAGCGCTGAGGACGGAAAATATCGTCGCCCTCGCTCATGCTGGCAGCCGGGGGCCGGGGGCCGGGAGCCTGGGGCCGGGAGCCGCGAGCCGGCCGGCCGCGAGCATCTGTTCTTGAGGTCGGTTAATAGAATAGTGAGCGAAGCGCCAACCTTTAGAGCCTAGAGCGTTCTGGGACCCTCGTCGTACCTCTTCCCCTCCACAAAGAGACTCGAGATCACAATCCCAACCCCGCTCCATGAGGCCCTCCACAAGGGCGCTCGCAGGACTCCCCACGCCTTTATCACCTACTCTATACCTACAACGAGGCTTGCAGGTCGATGGAAGACAGAAGGCGCTACTCGCTTCAAGTCCAGCGATATTAAAGGCAGTGGAAGCCGCGGACGCCCCGCTCGTCTGAGTCGTGTATGGTTGTTTGTGAAAGCTCCTCACCCATTCACCCATGCGGACCCGGCGCTCCGCGTCGCCATGCGCGATGAAGCAGGCGAGCGCGAGGCGGACTGCGTTGAGTTCCGGAGGCGTGTGCTTGTCGTCGGGTCAAGCTCAGCGCCAGCCAAGGGGTTCATGTAAAAACCACCCTCGGCCGTCCCTCTGGAGGGCTGAGATGCCCGCGATAGGCCGGGGGCATCCATCTGGATGAGGGCGGAAACTTGAAACTTGGTACAAGGAGAACGAAACCGGCCGGCGCTCCGTGACGGTGGCGAGAGTGATTCTAGGATCTGGCTGGCTTCGGCCCAAGGGGCTGTAGTAAGACGTCCTCCCTTGGCGCTCTTTGTTCCATTCCCTCATGGTGTTCTCGCGACGGGGAAGCCATCTCGCGAACTCAGCAGCGAGTGAGCCCTTGGGTGGTCTCCGTCTCCGGGATGGCCAGTGGGGGGGCAGGTGGTTTGGTTTTGCGCGTTAGTTCCGGCGCGGTCGAGTCAGGCTCCTAGACGCAGGTCTCGTGCTCGTCGTGGCACTCGAGGCGGGACTTGTTTTGGGGTCCTGGTGCTCGAGACGCGGACGCCTTATATGCGCGGCTTCAGGCAGGGAAGATCGGGGGGGTTATGGTCGGGGCGTGTAAAAGGGTCTTCATTTGCTGCAGCAAAAGACATTTGTCTTGAACAACAGGATCTGTTCAACACATCGCCGTGGCTGCCGCTTCGCTGGTGGCGGGTTACGTGGACTACACACTATAAGAGCGAGGGGGATGGGCAGGGCAGCGGGGAGAGTAAGGGTAGTGTCCATAGATAAGGTTTGAGTGCTTGAACTTGAAGCGGTATTGTCTAGTTGTTATAATCCAGTCTAATATCCAACTTAGCAAAAAATAGCAACGACGAACCAAGACAAGCGGTGAAATGACTACCCTAGAGAACCTCCTAGACACCAAGAGACCCCCCCATCAGACAGGTCCCGCCCCCCACCCGTCGATTGAACGTCTTGCCCCTATTCCCACGCCCTTCTCTGCATGGACGAACCCTACTTCACACCCCCCGACGTCACTACCAAGGCACGGACCCCCTTGGCCGCAGCAGGGTGAAACCTTATCTACCCATGTCGACAGGAGCGCCAGTCACCAGGCGAAACCACGGAGCAAGCCAACCAGGCTGACGGGGCAGCCGGACCACGACCGCTCTCCCGAAGTTAGCCGGGGAGAGGGTGAGGTTCCAGAATAGCGATGAGAACTGGGAGACGGGGCGGGAGACGGGTGAGGCTGCGGCACACGCGCCCGACTGACTTGTTCTAGCCCAATATCTGTGTCCGGTGGGCGCCCGTCCCGGTCCCAGATCAAACCTGGATGAGCTTGCCTGTTCTCTCGCTCTTCCTCGCTGTTCCGGTTCTTGGTGCTGCGGTGTTGTGTTAGTGGCACAGCACAGGCCAGAGCGGGTTGTGTTAGGGAGTGGGCCGTTCCGTACCATCCAGATCCACTGCAGTGCTTTTTGGAAGGCGACTTGTGGGTAGGGCGAGTCGTGAGAGGAGTCGAAGTCCTGTTTTGTAAGAGCCTGCTGCTGCTGGCTCAGGACCTATTCCGCTGCTCGTTGCCCACTTCCCGCTTCCCGGTTCCCGCTTCTGGAACCTTCTTCGCTAACCCGCTCCACTTATGCTGGCGGGTTCGGGTACCCGCCAGGCCGTGGCCGCAGGTCATCCAGCGGGATCGGCGAGGGGTACCGCGGCGGGAGTTCCGCCGGGGTACCGGGGTCGTGGCGGGCGTGGACGGGGGGTGGGGGGGTTGGGCCGAGGGCGGCAGCGGCATCGGCGGCGGTGGGCGTGTACGCCGGGGGGTCGACATTGGCGTTGCCGTCGGCGCCGTCCTCGACCGGCTTGTACGCCGGCGGGGCCTCGCCGAGCTCGTTGAGCCCCTCGTCCCGTAGGCGGCGGCTCTCCTCGCGGGCGTGGGCGTCCATGGTGGCGGCGTCCCCGGCGAAAGTGCGCAGGTTGACGCCGCGGGTGGTGGTGGTGGTGCCGCGGGCGCGGTTGCGGCGGCTGCGGCGGGTGCGGCTCGCGGGGTCGACGGTGACCCCGGTGAACGGCGGAGCAAAGATTGCGCTGCTCCGGCAGGGGCCGTCTCCGCGAAGGCTGCGGACGGCCCGGCGAACCCACAGCGAGAAACCCAGGGCTAGGCCCACGATGATGGTGACCGTCACGGCCACGACGACGCCCATCATCGGGGCCACGGAGTTTTCGGGCACGGAGTGGCCCGTGGCAGCGGCAGCCGCGGTAGCGGCGATGGGGGCGGGGGTGGTGGTCACGGCCCCGTGGGGGTGGCCAGGGCCGGCGACGACGAAGGTGCTGGGCACCGAAGAAGGGATGGCAAACATCGCGAAGGGTGGCTGCGAGTTTGCAAAGAATGTGGTGGGTACGGGTTAGGTACCGAGAAGTCGTGGAAGAAGCGGAGGGAGTGACGATCTAGATGTGATGGTCGAGTCTGCTTCTGATGGATGTGATGAGAAAGGATGGTCCATTATGGGGGAGAGAGCCGAGGGTTATATACGTTTTGCGCTTGCCATTCTGTCTCTGCGATTTTGGGTTTGGACGGTCTAACAGCAAGGTTTGGCTGAGCGTTCGTCTAGGAACCTAACGGGATATGCTGGGAGAGTAGCGGCGGGAACATCACCGGTGAAGCGGCGAGCAAACCCTAGGGATTAGAAACCCGAAAATCAGAAAACCCAGCAAAACCTAAGAGGACCAGGCACATCGAGCTGCATTTTGAGTCGACCGATAAGGTTACCGACTTGCAGGATGGGCCCAGACTCCCGCAAAACCTGTGGATCCCCATCATACAGGAGTATGACGAGTATTTGCATGGTGTCGACAGATGTGCCCGAGCCCGTCCATGCGCACGATGGGTGAGATTAGGTAAGGGCGAGTTGATAAGTGTATTTGGGTTCTGACAAGAGTTAGTTTGAGCTTTGAGTTGGGTCTGGGACAACTCTACCTATTACTGCTCTTCAAATGCTTAATAGAATGGAGTGTTACAAGCTGAGTTGGAAAAATGGACATCACAGTATCGGCAGTAGACGGCGTTAAGCATGATAATGAATGCCACTAAATGGACATCTCGAAAATAAGATACACTATTACACAGATCTTGAGATTCTGTGCTTTACTTGGACGGTTAGTTAGACAGAAATGAGAATTGGTGTTGTTTGCTAACCTGTTTGAGTTTAAAATGTTATGAAGAACATTATTGCTCGAGTCTAAGTTAAAGCGGACACAACTTGAGGTCGGTTTGAGTCTGTGGAACGCCTCGACTCGCGAGCTCGACTCGTTTGCCCGGTAAATTGATCCATCGTAGAGTTAGCGTTAGAGTGAGTGAGTGGTGAGAAATAAAGTAGCCGAACACCTCAGTAGATTTAAGATACGAGAATACACGTAACCGTCAGGGTAATCACCAATAAAGTGAACAAGACATTGAGACTCGAAGTTGTCAAGAAGGAACTCGGACGAGGTCGTCTGTTCCGAAAAAGGAAACTAAAAGTGGACCCACATATGCCTGGTCTTGGCTCGAGTTTTGATCTCGGTGGGACTATTTAACACCGTATTTAAGACCGTTTCAATCCTCCCCCCCCTAACCTGACCAACGATTTATACCTCAAACCATTTTCATCAATTCTACGAACTATCCAAAAAAAACTAGGACTGTACACCAGAGCTATACCTCAGCCATTTCGAGTGCGCTGGCACCATGGTCAAGGCCGTCAGAGGTGAGTTTACCATTCCCAGTCTCCTGTGGTCTCCGTTACGGCTGCGGTCTCATACATCATATCATCTTCATCAATGATGCAACCAACCCATTTACTGACAAATACCCCAGGCGTCCTCGTCGAGTGCGAGCCCGCCATAAAATCCATCCTGGTGCACATAGACAGCACCCACCACCACGAGTTCATCATCGAGGACCTGGACGACACCCACTTGTTTGTTAAAGAGACCATGCTGCAGGTGCTCAAGTCCAAGTTGGAGGAGGTATGTCTGCCATTTTATTGCTCTAATCAGGGGTTTATTGCTGTACTCGAAGGATGCTGACATAGTAATTGTAGCGTCTGAAGGAGACGTATCGGCCCGAGGAACCGTTGGAGGATAGTGAATAGGAGGAGCTCGAATTTCACGTGTTTGGCGAGCATCGATACCCGCACGCAAAGTGCTAGTTAATTACCATGAACGACATGAGTGCATAGCAGATACCAATAGAAATTTTGATTACTACATTCCAGAGATCTCATTTTTTAATATATACACCCTTATTGTAGATCCATCTCGAAAGTCAATCACAGCTTCTCAAACGTCGGCTTCCGCTTCTGAAGCACCGACATCAGCGCGGCCGGCACGTCGTTGGTCTGGAGCGCCGCCGCGTTCCACACGCCGGTATACCTAAGATCTGCGAGGTTCCGTCAGCATACACATACGCAACAAAGTCAGCGAGTCAAGACCGGGGCACATACTATCCTCCACCGTATGATCCCTCGCATGATTCAACAACTCCTTAGTCCCCTGCACAGCAACCGGACTCTTCTCCGCAATAAAAGCCGCCGTCTTCAACCCCACCTCCAACGCAGCGGCCTTGGAATCCAACACCTGGCTCACAAACCCCACGGCCAACGCCTCCGCCGCGCTGAAGTCCCGCGCCGTCAGACACACGTCTTTGACCCACGACTGTGACCCCACGGCTTTGGGCAGCCGCGCAAGCGTGCCGATGTCTGCTGCTAGCCCGATGTCGACTTCTTTGACGGCGAACCGTGTGTCACGCGCGCAGAGCCGGATGTCGGCGCAGCAGGCGATGTCGATCGCGAGGCCCAGGGCGATGCCATGCATTACGCAGATGACGGCTGACGGTCGGAGGTCAGTTTCCCGAATATTTTGTAGAGGGAGAGAAAGAAAAAGAGGACATACGCTTCTCACACCTCTCAACCGCCGAAATACATCCCTGAAACTCCGCCACATACCGTCTCAACGCAGCCGCCTTCCTCGCCGGATCCAAGTTGGCCGCTTCCCCATCACTGCTGAGAACCCCACCCTCACTAGCGGCTTGCACGTCCAATCCAGCCGTAAACGCGCGGTCGCCGGCGCCCGAGAGCACTATGGCGCGGACGTCTGGGTCTGTGGAGAGTTGCGTGAAGACGGAGCGCAGCTCGAGCCACATGGCTTCGTGGAAGGCGTTGAGTTTGGAGGCGCGGTTGATTTCGACGTGGGCGATGAGGGGGCGCGGTTGGGTGGTGGTGAAGTATTGGTAGGAGGCGTAGGCGGGGAGGGCCATTTTGACGGTGTGTATCTCGGGTTTGGAAGTACTTCGTATGGGATGGTTTTCGGTATGGGACGGGGTTGAGGTTTCGTGATTGTATGTCGTCGAATTGAGGTCGAGTCGAGAATGGTATAATTGGTATCTAAGGCGGCGTCTTTGCAATTTGGATGTCGTGAATGGTCTGAAACTCAATCGCCAGCTTGGAAACCCCAAGCGATGCCATCTTTAGCGTGGTCGTCGGCCGAGAGTTGACGCCGAGAATGGAGTTGCCGAGGTCTAACTTTCAGTGGAGGAGGGGCCGAAATGGCAGCGGGCCGAAGCTGGGAAGACAGGGGTGCCAGGGGTCCTTGCGTGGGGATGGCACGTGAACGGTTAATATTGGGTTTGAGAAGAGGTTTAATTACATCTCACCTTATGTAACTAGAGTTTTTACGCAGTCGAAATACTTGTCTGTTGGGCACCCACAGAGTAAGCTTTCTGTCAGGTTCTGTCTGATCAAGACTTCCATCTCCTTGGACCGATAAACCGCTGTCCTGAGCGGGACGGTAGACGATATCTGGACTACCCCCGGAGCAACTTGAAATCAAACCTAAGACCCTGATCGAGAGATAAACAACCTCCCACCGATGGGCAATGAACAGAGTTATCTTCCCGAAACATGGCGCATGGGCCATAGAATTTTAACTAGTTAGAATTTTAACTAGTTAGTGTAAGCGCTCAGCTTTCCCGGCGCCACGCAAGCAATGCTGTAGATCCTCGTCGTCAAGAAATCGCCGCAGTGCGGGAATGCCAAGGTGGCGTCGTCCTCCTCGATCCGCTTCATGCAGGCACCGAGTTGCCAGCTGTGCTTGTTTTGAATAGACGCCTTGTGCTCCTCGGTGTATCCATTTCCATGTGTTGGGCGGGGTTTCTCCCCACTACCGTGCTTGTAAACCCGAGAGCAGCGCAAACTTTAACGGGCATAAGACCGAGATGCCCGAATCTGCAGATGGTGGATGCCCGTCTTGGGCTTGAAATCATTACGCTCTCAACAATCCGGCAGGCTGATGAGTGGTTCCGATTTGGCCAGTGGGAAACGCCGGCTGCCCGTTGCTTTTGCGGAGTGCAGACCCACAGCTGACAGCCCACTCTTTTAGCTTTGGAAGGCACAGCCCTGGAAGGCGGCTGGCCGGGAAGGCTGCCCTGCATTTTCAACAGACGTTCATCCCGGCAACTTTTTTTTCTTTCTCTACCTTGCACTTGGTTTCAACGTTCTCGGTTCGCGACAACAACTTCACGTTGACTACCGTTTCAACTGTTGGTTTCGGCCTTTGCAGCATCTGTGCAAGGTGTGACGACACCGTTGGAACTCCGCAGAGAATCCGAGCAACGGCATTCCACGCCCCTCGTCCCCGTTCCAGAGGCTCTCGTCCCCCAATCAGCGGCCGACGCTCCCAAAAGCGGTGCCGCTTGCCGGCGTTGTCGCGCTTCAGCCCCCACTGCCCGCCATCGGCCCAACTGACAACAGTCAAGTATTTTTCCCTTGGCTCGACCACAGACGGGCATCTTCTCTCTTACGGTCCGGAATACAACATTCCATCGTAACGTGCTCGCTTGCCGCGACAGATCACTGACGGCACTGCATTGGACTGCATTGCACTGCGCGAGCAACGGCAGCCGCCCACTCATTCTGGCCCCCGTTCCCGTTCCTGGAAATAGATCCAGCCCATCCCGTCACTCACTCACATCCACCCAACAACATCCAGTGGCTCTCTTTTGCAACGGCGCAGGAAGGCGTTGGTTAGACCATGGGAGTTCCACCACGCCGTGCACCGCCGCCTACCACCACGACTACTTCTCTCCTTTCTCCGTCCTTTTCGCCGCCCGTTTAAGGGACACGCAATCGGCCAAGAATATTGGTTGCATTTGCATTTCTTCTACCTGAGGTTGACGGCCGGCTGAAAACTAGAGGGCTAGCTTGAACCCGTTGGGCCCGCCCCTCACACACCCGCAGCGTTGCCCCCCACTTCATCGTGCCGTTGCGCTTGTCCGCTGCTTGGTTCCGATTGTCCTGGCCTGGGGTCTGGCCCCTCAACGCCATCCATCGCCTCGCGCACCCCCTCGTTCGACCGACCTACCGACCGGCCGACCGACCAAGTGACCGACCGACCGATTAAGCGGCCGACAAACGACCGAACGGAGGGCCATCTGTCCGACGTATCGAGGCCACAATCGTCCTTTTTCTCACCCGGTTCTCTTTGTTGTTGCAGACGGCAAGAACCAAAACCAAAACCCAATCACCGTCACATCTGTGAATCGCGAATTTGATCTCGAACGAGCGTACGATCCCGTGCCGATTGTCGCTTCAAGACAAACTCGTGCGGCGGGACGACCGCCATTGACGAACGATCATGGCGGCGTCCAATCCCAACAAGCCCGACCTGGGCGACATTTTGATGGTGATTCGTGAGTGTTTTGTTTTTATCTGATTCCGATGTTGCGCAATCGGAGTGCCACTACCAATGCTTGCGGCGTTCACGGTGCATGTGCCTTGCAAACACTTTGCACAATAAAGGGACGAGAAAGGTGACTGACTGAAGACCCGCCCTCCAGATGATTTCCAGGCCCGCAGTTCCGACGAGTTGACCCTCACGAAAGGCGACCGCGTGGAGCTGCTCGAGCGTGATGATGAATTCGGCGACGGATGGTACCTGGGGAAACACACGAGCAACGGAAACAGCGGGTTGTTCCCAGAAGGTATGCTCTGCCAGATCGGTTCTTGACCGGTGTCTAGCTAACTTGTGATTTGCAACAGTCTATACACGACCCATACCGAAGAACAGTGCCGCTCCCCATGTCCTCTTGCCGACGAAACCGCCTGTCGCACCCCTCGCAGAGACCACCAACCAGCAGACCCCGCGCGGCCCGAGCCCCGATGCGGACCACGAGAGCAATTCGACCCAGGCGCGCGAGTCTCAACCCGTCCCGATCGCCACGCTGTCCCTCGACTCGTCGACAATATCCAGCTCCAGTTCTCCCCCATACTCTTCTAGCCTCCCGCAGCCTTCCAGCCTTCCACCATCCTCTAGCAGCGTCCCTGCGACGGCCGGCTCTGGCCTGGGCAACACCACCCGCCCAGGCACCAGCGGGGACAGCCATGTCCTACACGAGACGCTGAACGTCATCGACGAGCACATTACGGACTTCAACTCGCCACAGCCCAATGCGTCGTCGGGGCGGAATGGGAACGACTCGGGCAGCGAGTACAGCTCGCACATGGGCAACCGCATATCGTACATCCAGGGCGAGGAGACGGACGAGGAGGAGGAGGGTGCGCACACCCGCGCCGAGGTCGAGTCGTGGAATGCGGACCAGGTCGCCGAGTATCTGTTCACGGCGGGCGTGGAGAAGCACCACTGCGAAGTGTTCCGGGACCAGGAGATTACGGGCGAGGTAATCCTCGGAATGGATCAGACCTCGGTGTTCATCAAGGCACTCGACCTGGGGTCCGTCGGACGGCGGCTGAAGACCTGGCAGAAAATTAAGCAGCTGCAGGACGAAGTCAACGGAACCGGATTTGGCGGGCTCAGCACGGGCAGGAACACGCAAAACTACGGTAGCGACGCAGGCTCGGATGCGGGGAGGGTTCGCAGCCGAACGAACACGATTACCAGCTCGAACCGGTTTACACCCATCCACGAAACGATCGGGTCGACGAAACGCGGGTCGCAAAGCAACAGCCACCACAGCCAGCCGAGCCACCAGCAAAACCAGCACAATCCGCACATCCACGGTAACACCACGCCCAAGATGGAACCCTACGAACCGGGGTCGCCCGCCTCGCCGCAGATTGACCTGGGCCGCGCGTTCCACGAAAAATACCACGAAAAGCGCCCGTCGGCTGCGTCCGTACGGGATTTGCACCATTCGCGCCGCCACTCGTCGACCGATTTCCGCGGTCAGGGCTCGCCCCTCAGTTCGTCCGCCGCCGTGGCGCCGCCCAAACCGTCAGCGAGCAGCACGGGGCTGCTGCGACAAGACGGCGCGCCGCATAAGAAGCAACCGTCGTTCGACCGCAATTGGACTCTGGGCGCGGCAGCGGGCACGTCACCACGTCCCCTGTCGTCTGCGGGGCACCAGGACGACGAAACGGCGGAAATGGAACTGACCGGGGGTGTTTTAAGTGGGAACAGCAGCGAACTGCAGGACTCGGCGGTTGACATGGACCGTGGCTATTTCTCAGGTCCCGACGTCGAGGGCCGACGCCGCAACCTGCTTAAGAAGCGCGAAAGCGGCCTGTCGTCGTCGTCATCACCCAAGGCCAGCTATACCGAGGAGCAGCGGATGCGCAGCGCGACGGGCATGTCGAGGCATTCGCGGCTCGGCAGCACTGAGTCGATGCGCGAGTCGGCGATGCTGTCGCCCGCGGCGCAGAAGTACTATGGTGTGCCAGCGTCCAAGTCGAAACGCACGTCGTCGATGGCGACCACCGACTCGTTGCGCCATATGACAGGGTCCAAGGAGAACGTTAACCCGACCGTTACGCGCCTCGACAGCAACTCGTCTGACCATTCGCAGTCGCAATCGCAGTCGCAGGCACGCTCGTCGCCCAAGTCGGCTATCAAGCGGCTCAGCCAGGTGCACCACCCAGACTTTAATGTTAGCATGATGCTGCGCAGCGGCCTGGGCGGTTTGCGCGCAGCGTCGGACGCGATCACGGGTGGGGAGAAGGCCAAGTTGTCGCCTATTGAATCACCCGTCGCCCGCGAGTCGCCGACTACTACGTTGTACTCGCCTGCTCGCACAGGGTCTAGCACGCCCTCCAAGGGCGCGAGCTTCGATCTCGAATCGCCCGACGCTACCAAGAGCCCGAGCACGGCCACAACGGCAACTGGGGCAACAGCGACGACCTCGACAAGCCGCACCAACCGCAAGAAGACTAAACAAGAGACGAGCGCGTACACGCGCGGCCTGCAGGCGATCAGCCCGCGTGAGGCGATGAAGGACGCCGACTACAGCGGGTGGATGAAGAAGCGCAACGCCAACCTCATGACAACGTGGAAGCCGCGGCTGTTTGTACTCAAGGGCCGACGGCTGGCGTACTACTACTCGGAGGACGACGACCAAGAACGCGGGCTGATCGACATCTCATTCCACCGCGTGCTCCCCGCCGACAACGAGCGGCTGACAGGCCTCCATGCTACGCTCACGGGGGTCTCCAGCTCGCCTGCCATGCCGGCCGGCAGCCACATGACGACGCTCGCGGAAGCCGACGCCGGGCGGGATCCCACTGCCGGCCTTGGTGGGAAGGATTCAGATAACAACATCTTCATCTTTAAGCTGGTCCCGCCGCGCGCGGGCCTATCGCGGGCCGTCAACTTTACCAAACCCACGGTACACTACTTTGCCGTGCCGAACCTCACGCAGGGCCGCCTGTGGATGGCTGCGCTGATGAAAGCCACCATCGACCGCGACGACTCCCAGCCGATCACGAGTACCTACCAGCAAGAAACCATCTCGCTGGCCAAGGCACGCAAGATGCGGCACCGGCCGCCGGCGCTGATGGGGTTGGAGGAGAATGCGGGGGATAAGAAGGGGGCGAATGGGAGTGGGAAGAAGGATGGTAAGACGGGGACGGGGACGGGTACGAAGCTAGGAGGGGGCGATGAAGAGGAGGTGGATGATCATGGCTTGGGGATTTATAGTGGTGGTGATTTGGAAAAGTTTGGGCTGCAGCCGCATCCGGAGAGTGCGAGGGGAGGGGGGATTGAGACAGAGAAGAATGCGTCGGTGCTGCCGCAGAGCGCTTAGGTGGTGACTTCGGCTGGTGCGTTCTTTTAGGCGTCTTGTCCTCGGTTGCTCTTCGGTTGGTAGGCATGATAGGAAGGAAATGGGGAGGGGTGGAGTTTATGAGGGAGGTGGTGGCTTACAGATGGATGAACGAACGGGGACAAGGACAGAAGGACAAAGGGACAGGAGGAAGAGATATCCAGCCGGACCGATACACCTACTCACCTACACACCCACCTACGCACTCGCCCGTACTCACGCATACCCGTACGCATACCCGCACGCATACACCCACAAATACCCGCACATTACATACCCATCCATACCCTCGAAAGACCTGAGGGTGTGGTTCGCTGCTGCTGTTTTTCTCGCTTTCTTTTTTTGATTTTTGTTGTTTTTTTCCCTCCCTCTTTTGCCCGCGTCTTGACTGGCCCGTTTCTGGTTGGTTTTTTTGATGGTCCTTAGGAGCGGCCGGGGGAGGGTTAGCTTAGCTTAGCTTAGGTTGGGGCTCAATTTTGATCCGTCATGGCGTGGGTTGGCCTTGGGTTTTTGGTTGTTTGCTTGCTTCGTAGTGTTTTGTGCTCATATTGTGTGCTGTTCGCCGTGCTTGTGATTTGCCGTGGTTGTGACTCTGTTGTTTGGGTCGAGGCTGCTGTTCCCGTTGGGTTTGTTACTCTTGCTATCGCTATTGCTGTTGCTGTGACCTGCTCTTTGTCCCGTCGAGCTGGGATTGGAAGTCTGGAAACGTTGAAAATAAAAAGTTGAATTGAATGATACAGTACCCAGCCAAGAGTAAGTCTTGCTTGTGGGTTTACACAGTAGGTTTGTAGATTGATACTACAGTCGAGCGATTTGATCCTCCGTAAACTTATTCCATCATTGCCAGTGGCCAGATTTAGACCACCGTAGAAATCATTAATTTAAGTGGGGCCTCCAGCTGAGCGCGCCAAGCACCAAGTCGCGTCCGAGCTTTCTCTGCGAAGCTCTGCGCGCCAAGCGAAAACTGAACCGCCGGACCTGAACCAAATCAAAACCAAACCAAAACCAAACCAAACGAACACGACCTGGCAACAGCAACAATTTGCGTTGCCCACACGTCCGGTCGTATTTTCAATTACGAGGCCGGAAAAGCAATCGCTGGATTTAATCCTCGCGATTTAATCCTCGCACGGCGTCTGCAGGTCGGCTGAGGAACAACTAATTTAGTTTGTTTTGCAGCTGCCGCTCTGCATTCGACGACCTCGACCAGTCTCCAAGCGACCGACTCTTGCTCTTCTCCAGTACCGACTCGACTGAATACGATCGCAACCGAAATCAACTCACCCAACACAAACGAAAAAAAGAAGGCCAACCATGTCCAAACCCTTCAACTTCCACATCCCCTCGTCCTCCATCTTCAACCCCGACCCCGAGTCCGACGGTACTGCCCCCAACCCAACCACCTCCAACACCCTCGGCAACAGCATCTTCTTCGCCGCCCCCTCCACGCCCGACCGCTTCGGCACCAACACCAATAACAACCGCCAATCCACCGCCTCGCAACACAACGCGGCCCCCTACACCGGCGCAACCAACCGCTCGACCACACCGTCGGGACCCGCGCCTAGCGAGCCGGACTACCGCGGCAGTAGGGCGAGTAACAACAGTGATTTGAACGACGTGTCGACGGCGAGTTTTACGCCGGCTGGGGCGCCGTCGGAGCGGTATTTGGGTGGGTCGATTTTGAAGGGGATGGATACGAATACTGGAAGGGAGCGGGGGGAGCAGCCGCCGAAGGGGTTGTTTGCTAGTGGTGGGCCGACGAAGGGACTGTTTACTAGTGGTGAACCGGCTAAGGGACTTTTTACGAGTGGTGAGCCTGCGAAGGGGTTGTTTACTAGTGGTGAACCGGCAAAGGGATTATTTACCAGTGGCCCGCCGGCGCAAGGGCTGTTTACTAGCGGTCAACCGACGAAGGGACTGTTTACTACCGGCCAAAGCAATGCAGCACCATCCGGCCCATCGCCCGCCGCGCCGGGACTATTCACCGGCATCGGCGGCGGTTTCGATTCAGCCAGCGGGTTCACAAGCAACACCGGAAACACTGCAAAGAAAACACTGTTTTCCAACTTGGGCGGTGACGGCGGGGCTGGGCCCAAAAACACACCCCTGGGCCGATCGATCCGTGGGACAGCACACACGCGACAGCCGTCACGGCTGAGCAAGTCGGTTATGGTGGCTGAGGAGGAGGAGGAGAGTCCGAAACGGGCTGCCGGGCCGGGGCCAGTACACGCGCAGAAGGCTACTACTGCTACTACAAGTGCCGGTGCACGAGGGAGGACGTTTGGTGTACCGCTGGATGAGGAGGATGAAGGGGATAGCGAGTATCTGGACGATGCGGATGCCGATGGGGAAGGGGATATGTGGCTGGATATGCCGGAGGAGGGTGGTCGGCCTGGACCGGGGGATGAGTCGGATCTGATGATGCTGGCCACGCCGGCGGCGACGGAGAGAGTGCGGCGCGAGGCGGAGGATCTCTTCCGGGCATCGTCATTCCATGCGGGCGCCGGTGCCGGTGTTGGTGCTGCAGCTGGCTCAGCTGCGGGCGCGGCCAGGCGGCGTGAGCTGCGGTATGCGGCGCTGGCCAAGGATGTCTACCAGCGCATGGGCACGGCTGAGTTGACGGAGCCGCCTGAGGTGATCCTGGGCACGGACAAGTTGCTCGCGAAGCTGTACGACGAAGGGGTGGGTGCCGGGGATGTCGCGGGAGCAGAGGAGGAGGACGACGGCGGCAAGCTGGACGACGCCCTCGCGACGGTGGCGAGCAAGTTGGTGGGGCTGTGGAAGGATTATGTCGACACGCTGCCCGCGCCAACGGGGCAGGACCACGCGGTCGAGATCGGACCCGGCCCGTATGCCACGGCGTTTGAGCAAGCGCATTACCTAGCCAACCTGGCGCTGCAGGTCCACCACACACGGTACTACGCCGAGAACAACTACGACGGAGAAAACAGTCTGGGTCGCGCCGAGCCACTCCCTGAAACACTGTTCCGTTGGCTGGGCGAGAACCACGACATGTACGGCCACCAGGTCGACGAGATCCTGCGACACCGGCCCAGCCCCGCATGCCACTCGCTTTTCTGGCAGGCCGTGTTTCTGTCGCTGCTGCGCGGGCGAGTCGTCGACGCCGTGCGGCTGCTGGACAACGCAGGTTGGGGCCACGTCCGACGGGGTTCCTCTTCTCGCGTTCCTGGTGGTACCGGCAGTGAATATGCCTATACAGGCCGGGCGCTGGAGAACGTGGAGCGGGCAGTGCACGAGACCATCGCCGTGCTGGAGACGTGTCCCGGGATTGACGGGCAGTGGGAGATCTGGGCCAGCGACTGGAACTTGTTCCGGGTGCGGGCACGGGCGTCGCTGGAACACCTGCGGCGGTTTGCGGAGGGGAAGGATGCCGCGTTTGGGGAGCCGGGGTTCTCTTCGCCGGGGGATACGAGAGGTTCGAATGCAAACAGACTTAAACAATCCATGGCTGGGCTGGCGCGCCGAGCTGAGAGCCAGGTGCCGTGGGATATCTACGAGAACCTGAATGTCGTGTTTGACATTGTGCTCGGGCAGGAATCAGCCATCCTCGAGGCCGCGCAGGACTGGCTGGAGGCCACCGTCGGATTGTTCGGCTGGTGGGACGAGCGAGCCGCCGGCGGAGCTCCGACAACAACCGACCGGCCATTCAACATGTCGCAGTCCCTCTCCCGGTCGCAGGCGCTGGTGTTGCCCGGTGGTGCTGCTGGCCAAGGCGATACCGAGAGCTACCTCGACCGACTGGCGCGGACCTTCCACATGGCTGTCGCATCGGACTTCCACTTCAACTCGCAGAGCCCTGTCGAGGTTGGCATGGCGTGTGTGTTTGAGGACAATGCGAAAGGGGTCATTGGCTTGCTGCGTGGCTGGTCGTTGCCGATTGCGGCCGCCGTGGCGGAGATTGCGTCGCTGGGCAAGTGGCTGCCGCCGCATCAGTTTCTGTTGTCTGTGGGTGGCGGAGCCGGTGGTGCGGGTTGGGGGATGGGGGATCTGGATATGGATGATTTGGAGGTGCTGGGGATGGATCCGGGTGCGCCGGCGCCGGATGAGGTGGATGGGATTAAGGATAGTACGCTGGTGCAGTATGCGCAGGCGTTGGCGGATTATCAGGGGTTGAACTCGCAGGAGGCTGAGACGGAAGAGAAAGATGGTTGGGAGCTGGCGATCAATGTGCTCGGCCGGATGGATGCTTCGGAACGGTCGGAGGAGGTCATTCGGGAATTGGTCGAGGGGTTGGTCAGTGAGTTGCATGTGGACTCGCGGGCTACGGTTGATCGGCTGTGGTGGTTGCTGAACGAGCTGGGTATGATTGAGTATGCCGAGGACACGACCGAGGTAGGTCCCTCACTCCGAAATGAATGCTGGAAACATAACATACGCACAATACTGACAACAACAGACCTACGGCAACATCCTCGCCCGCGACTCACACCGCTACGGCGAAGCCATGTGGTACTACGCCCTCGCGCACCGCCCCAACAAAGTCCGCGAGGTCATGAACCTGCTCATCGCCTACTCCCTCCTCCAATCCACCGCCTTCCCCCCCGCCGCCGACCTCGACGACCACCTGCGCCGCCTGCTCGCCGACCGCCAGCAGACCCTACAGCAGGCCGCCGCTCAGGACGTTGAGGCTGCCGAGCTGCTGGGCAAGATGCTCAGCGGGTATGCGGCGTTGCGCCAGTTCTATGATTTACGCGACAATACCGGGTTGACGGACACCGAAACGAGGTCAGTGATCCTAACAGAAACAGCCCGCCGCCAACAAGCCGCCGCCGCGTTAGTCAGCGTCATCGCCGCATCAGACGACAACATCCGCGGCGGGCTATTCGACCAGACCCGCGACGGCATCGTCAGCGAGGACTTCCTACTCGCCCTGCTCGGCGAGGCCCTGGTGTTTGTCTCCAACCCGGACGACACCAGCGTCCATCATCTCGGTGGTCATCATCCCACCGTCGGTGGAACCGCCCGTGGCGGTGCGGCCCTCTCCCTCGAACAAATCGACACCCTCCTCAAAGCCATCGAGGACTTGCAAGCCGTCGCGCCCCGCGTGTACACAGCGTGTGATGACTTCTTAAAACTTGTACTTGCCTCGGCGCCGGGCGGGTTGAAGGGGTCGACGCCGGGGGATTTACTCAAGTCCACCACCACTTCTTCCCCTAGTAGTCACGGCAAAGGCAATGGGAAGGGGGGGAATATGATGGCGGGTAATTCGCTCGTGGCGAGTCAACTGCAAAAGTCGTTGAGTGGGGGGAAGGTGTTGGCGCTAGGGAAGGTACCGGTGCCGAGGGGGTGGGATTGGAGGGGGGGTTTGGTGGCGGGGACGGAGGGGGGGACGGTGTTGGGACGGTTGAGGTTGGGGTTGGCGAGGGATTTGGCGGGGTTGTGGGTTGAGGGGTGGTGAGTTGTTTACTGGGTGATTTGTTTACCTAGGTGATTTGTGTGAGGGTGTGTTGTGGTTGTTGTATTGTATTTGGGTGGATTGGGGGGTGGAGGGTTGTCGTAGTTATGTATTGGGATACGTGTTGTTACCCGATGATGAGCCGTGAGTTGAGTTGTGAGTTGAGTTCTAGTTGTGTATTGTATGTACCGGTTGAGCTTCGGCAGTAATGGGCTTATCGGGTTGAACTGACCTAGCTCCATCATCCACTTCTCTGTATATCCTTCCGTTTATGTCGGCCGTTTCACTTCCTACCCGAGCCATTCCCTTCTATATCACCCATCTGAATCCACAGCCATCAATTCCATCTCCCTCTCTTAACTCCCAACCATCAACCCCCAACTGAACCAACCCCCTTCAACCAACCCCTCAAATCAACAACCAAAACCTCCTCCCCCCTAAACAACCCTACCACCAATCCATCCCCCCAAGATAACACCACAAACAAACAAATCCCCCTACTCCAAAAACCCCTCCCCCCTCTCCTCCTCCTCAAAAACCTCCTTCCAGTCCCTCACCTCTCCTCCCTCACTCTTAGACTCTCGCCGAAAAGTCTTCCACCCAACAACATCCCCCCCCCCAAAATTCCCATACAAATGCGGACACCCATTCGTCCCCGGCACCTCGTCCCATTTCACGCTTGCCGGATCGAAATTGGACAGGCGGAGCTTGAGGATGGTGAGAGAGGGGGTGGTGGTGAAGAAGAGGGTTGCTGTTGTGGGGATCTGGTTCTTTCTTAGTATTTTTACTGTGGGATACGTAAGGTTGGGTTATTAGGGAGGGGGAAAGGGGGGAGTGGTTAGAGGGATAAAGGGGGAGGGATAAAGGATACCTGCTTGGCGGTGCTGAGGTGGACGAAACCGTCTTGTTGGTCCAGGGGGGAGAGGGGGTATGGGGTTGGGATGGGTGAGGGGGGTGGAGAGGGGATGATTTTGTAGACGTATTCTGGGAGAGGGGAGGGGGGGAGGATGGTGGACATTTTGGTTGGTGTTGGTGTTTGGGTTGTGAGGTTGTTTGGCTGAGCTGGCTGAGCTGGTTGAGTTGGTTGAGTGAGTTGAGTGGTTGTGGAAGTGGAAGTGGGAGTGGAAGTGGGAAGATGACCAAGTCCCCGCTTTTGACGTGATAACACTCTGCGACCTCACTTGATTAGTTTGACAGGCGAGGTCTTGAGTGCCGAGTAAGTAGAACTGGGTGTTGGAATTGTACCTTTATTCACAACAAGTCGATATTCATGGTAACAGATGCATGTTAACAGTGCACGTTAACCCGACCGCTCTTCATATTGAAACCTGCACATAATTGTTCTTGTTTTGGTTTGCACGACTCAATGCTCAAGCTATCCCGGCTCTTTTGTACTTTGGCTCCTTTGGCTCAAGGGAACCCATGACTGAATCTCTGGCCTATTACCTAGTGGCGGGGCAATGCTAAGTTAAAGGTTGTCAAGCTCAAACTACTCAAATCTAAGCAACCACTTCAGTCTGGGAGATCAAAACCGGAACAAGTACTTGAATTACCAACTACCTCAAGCCCCAACTGCCGAGCCGTGTACAAGAACCCGGATGCCGTAAAATCTCCGAGCTGGCCGTGCCGATAAAATCACAGGGAGAAATAGGTCCCGCTGCGGGAGTACACTTACGGAGTATTGACCTCGGACCCCACTTGGAGGGGGCGGGGTCAATTTGTCCCGCAGACGCGCCCCAGAGCTCCAACAGCTGCTCCTACCTTTATTTTCCGGAACAGCATCCAGTTCCATTGTGTTGCTGTGGTCTCAACACTCGAATTCCGAATTGGCTGGAGTCTCATCCATCAGTTCACAAGCAATATGTCATCCACGGAAGGAAAGGTGAGCACAAAGCACAAGGAGCACAAGGAGCAAATAAACAAACCCATGACGTCGTCCACCGAGAGCGACAGCCCCGCGCCTCTAACAACGTCTCAGTTGCTTCCTCAACAAACGTGAACCGCGCTAACGGCTCAGACCATCACCTGCAAGGCAGCCATCGCCTGGGGCGCCGGCCAGGAGCTCAGCTACGAGGATGTCGAAGTCGCGCCGCCCAAGGCCCACGAGGTGCGCATCAAGATCCATTACACCGGCGTTTGCCACACAGGTTGGTCCCTCCATTCTCGAGTCCCGCTTTGGTCCCTGCATATCCCGACAGCAGACACCTTGATGGCTGACGACTGACGACTGACAACTGCAGATGCCTACACCCTCTCCGGCAAGGATCCCGAGGGCGCCTTCCCCATCATCCTGGGACACGAGGGCGCCGGCATTGTCGAGTCCGTCGGCGAGGGCGTGACCAACGTCAAGGTGGGCGACCACGTCGTGGCCTTGTAGTACGTCCCTCTCCCCATCAACACCACACCGTACCCACAACACACCGAAGCTAACACGGCGGGCAGCACCCCCGAATGCAAAGAATGCAAATTCTGCCTCTCCAACAAGACCAACCTCTGCGGCAAGATCCGCGCAACCCAAGGCAAAGGGCTCATGCCAGACGGCACCACGCGTTTCCGCGCCCGCGGCCAAGACATCCTGCACTTCATGGGCACCTCCACCTTCTCGCAGTACACCGTCGTCGCCGACATTTCCGTCGTCGCCGTCCAGCCCGACGCGCCCATGGACCGCACCTGCCTGCTCGGCTGCGGCATCACCACGGGGTACGGCGCGGCGCGTATCACGGCGGGGGTGGAGAAGGGGAGTAATGTTGCGGTGTTTGGGGCGGGTTGTGTGGGGTTGAGTGTGGTGCAGGGCGCGGTGGCGCAGGGGGCTGGGAAGATTATTGTGGTGGATGTGAATCCGGCCAAGGAGGAGTGGTCGAGGAGGTTTGGGGCGACGGATTTTGTGAATCCGGCCAAGTTGCCTGAGGGGAAGACGGTGGTGGATCAGTTGGTGGAGATGACGGATGGCGGGTGTGATTATACGTTTGATTGTACGGGGAATGTTAGTGTGATGCGGGCTGCGCTGGAGGCTTGTCATAAGGGTTGGGGGCAGAGCATCATTATTGGTGTGGCTGCTGCTGGGCAGGAGATTGCTACGAGGCGTACGTTTTTCTATCTCCCACCTTCATATTTACAATGGTTGGCATTTACTGACAAAACGCAGCATTCCAGCTGGTCACCGGCCGCGTGTGGAAGGGCAGCGCGTTCGGCGGCGTCAAGGGCCGCAGCCAGCTGCCCGACCTTGTCAAGGACTACCTCGAGGGCCGCCTCAAGGTCGACGAGTTCATCACCCACCGCAAGACCCTCGCCGAGATCAACGACGCCTTTGAGGTCATGAAGCAGGGCGACTGCATCCGGGCTGTGTTGGATATGCAGAAGGCGTAGGGTGAGGTCTATGATGGCAGATTGTATCTATGTATCAAAAGAATGGACATGGAAAATGTGAAGTTGACGGGATATCGGCCGAGTTTGCTCTTGGGAGTGTATTCTCTACAGAATGGAATCTTGTGCAATAGCTCTCAACCAGCTGTGGACGATCTCGTTATGACATGACCACACTATGGAACAACTCGAGTATCTCGCCTACTGGTTTCTTTCGTAGGACCGTCGCAGAGAGACGAGGATCATTGATCCGTGAGACGGGCATGCAAAGGAGGGCTTCCAGAACTATTCGAGCTATTCCCCTCTGTGGCGATAGTGAGCCCACACAAACCATCTGATCTCTGTCTGTCTAACCCTCAAGTCCTTGACCCTGTCAACGCTGCGCTCGATCGTGGGGTGAGAAATAAAAAATAAAACGCCACCGGAGAAGCCGACGCCATGACCTTCGGCGTCGACGATCGATACATCTCACGAACTACCCTATATCGGCACTGTGTACACTACACGGTACTTTGGTACGATCTGATGGCGCTGAGGTGAGACAAGAACAAGACATTCATTGTCTTGTTTGTCTGTCTGTCCTCCCCATCGATTCCGGCCCGGGATCCTCACTCGGGCTGGACCAGCCAGTCTCGGGGACAACGATTCGGCGACCGTTTCCCCGAAATGGCAGGATTGAGGTTTGGGGGAGCGTTGCTTTTTAAGGTTCAAGTTGGGATTTCGGCGACTGGGTTTCGATGGTTTCCACTATGTACACAATATTGCCCGATGCAAGGGCCGGAAATAAACGAAAGAAGGAAAAGAGTAACGGCTAGGATCGAGACAGATCGAGGGTTCTAGCCGATCCGATCCGGATTATCGACGGCTTGGAATCGGTTCTCGGACTGGCGCCGTCCCCGGGGTTACCGTGAAGTTAGTTAGTCACGATTCGGTCAGTCAATTCCGTCCCATTGTGAGAGAACTTTGACACAACCATCTCCCACAGTCGATGGAATGGATGGTGATGTCTCGCCTCCCCTTCAATTCTCGCCAGCCATTCCTTCACCCCCAAACGGGATGATCCCCGACAGCCAACATTGGGCAAATTCAACCAAGCGGGCGATCCGGGCTACTGTGGCGGTCAAGAAAACGAAGGGCCTTGCTTGTTTCTGTTCTGTGCGATGATCGCGTCACTGTTCGGCACGTTGGGTTACTAGTTATGACCGGGTCCATGGAACACGGGGGTTGGGAATTGAAGCAGGGCGGGCCATGGACGGCTTGACGGCTCGATGACGTGGGGCTTCCTTAGCCCAGTCTGGAGTGCGAGAGTTGAGGTATCAGTAGGGCATCATAGCGCTAACGTTAAAGGGTTTGCATGTCCTTTGAGGGTGTTGATGAATGTTGAATTTGCGTTAGTTGACGTCGTGTAACTTGACTCGTCCCTTCATGTTGGGCTTCGATTCAAGTGCATTTAGCGGCTCATGGATGAGTCTGGGTTGGCGAGGTCCTTCGCGCGGACGCCAAAATCTTGGTTGGCACCCATGCGATCAGATGTTTCCCAGGCGAGTTGCCAGGGCCAATTGGCTCTCCGAAAGTTGCCGACTTGGGAAGCAGTCAGGCAGTCGCGCGCTTGCGCAATGGGGTGAGGTCGTTCTTTCCTTTATCACGCGACTCAACGGGCTTGAAGGCTGTAAATCATGACCTTAGCAGGTAAGGTACGAGTAAATACGCGCCCAAGGGCACCAATTGCAAGAGAAACTGTACGTCAAAACCGCTGGGGCGTTTGAGAAAATGACCTTTCACTGCCAACGCTTCGACCTCAACAAAGGTCTCAGTTATCGGTGGCCTGGAACAACGGCCGCTTTCACACGCCGGCTTCATGCCGCTTCCACGATCCCCTCAAAGCTACTCTTTATACCTTTCTCTTTCCGGTCTTGATTTTCGGTCGTAGCAGCAGGCCGGGTAACCTATCCCGTTTTGGCAGCATCATGCGTTGGTTTTCGGAACTCTTCGCAGAACGCTGTATCGGCAAACCCATCGCCACCTAATCATGAAAGATCTTGTCGCCCCACGTTGCAGACATCGGATCATTTGCGCCTCCCCCGGGACATCGGGCAGCGACTTCGCGGGAGGTGGGATCCCTCCCGCTGGAGGCCCGGCAGCGCGTTATCGTCGCTTGGCGATTGATCGGTTGGTTGCGCCGCTGGCGGACCGCGGATGCAAAGGCCGGCCGGATCGCGGCATGAGAGGGGCCTTGCAGGCGGGTATTTGACGATTGAAGGTTCCCCGTATCTTGCGTCAGGCGGTCCATTTCTGGCATCACGACCCAACGCCTGAGATGCACTGGAGCGCCGCGGCCTTTTGGTGGGGACAGCGGACAAGTCAGTGGCTTGAGAGTAGACCCCGGCTCGGCAAGCCCCAGGTGGACCCCGTCTCCAACTCGCATAACAGGGGGAAGCCTTGTTAGGTTGTTTGTGAACGGGCAGCCCGCCACGCAGCCTGGTTGAACGGCGCTTCCATGATGGTGGGGGTGCCTGGACCGCCTCGCCGGGGCCAGCTGTCCAAGCCTCTCTAAGGGCTTCCACTTCGTTCCAACTCCGTTAGCCTTTCATCAGTTGGCCACCATTGCCCGGGATCAGAACACCACGTGAGTGCCTTGTTGTCTCGGGCAGACGCACCTTTCAGGCTTTCACCTCCACAAGCCCGCCCGGGGGGGACGTTCCCGTCCTCCTTTATAACCCCTTCCGGCCCTCCATTATGGCCGCTTGGTCTTTTGACCTCTTTGCTTCTCTCCGACTCATCGACTTACCTGACTAGCCGACTCACCGACTAATACCCGCCCGCCCCCCTTCAACGACGATCTTTAGATCGCCCTATCTGTCCAACACCCAACCTTCGGCTTATCTACCCACCCGTCTCGCTTACATTCACCGCCCACACCAACATGGCCAAGGTCAAGTGCTCGTTCGACGACTGCAAGTCGGCTGCCCAGCGCATCGTGGGCGACTGCACTTTCTGCAACGGCTCGTTCTGCAAGAACCACCGGCTGCTAGAAGACCACAAGTGCCAGAACCTCGAAGACGTAAGTTGCTCCTCCTCTGGTTCCTCTGGCTTCCCAACCCCGTCGCAGTGGTGGCTGGTGGGCTTGGCTGGTGTGTTACCCGAGGACGTGCTGGCTGACCTGTTGTCGTATCAGTGCAAGCGGGAGGCTTTTGAGCAAAACGCGATGCAGCTTAACAAGGAGCGGACGCAGGTCATCAAGACCGCGTGAGTAGGAAGAGGGGTGCCTCTTATCGCGGCGATAGGCTCTTCCTGAGGGGACTGCCTAAGGTCCGGCGAATCGACCGATCCGTACCAATCGATCGACCGACTAGGACCGCAGCGATAAAACCGGCTGGCGGGAGCCGTCCGTGAGAGTGGGCTGCGCGCCTCGCTTACACGACCGCCGACGGCGATGCGACGGAACTGAACCGGGCCGCCGAACGCATCACTGTTACTTCTCGTTACTCGACATCACAACTCCGCAACGCTCCACGAATATCGAACGAGCGCTACGAATACGATTCTCACATCCACCACTTTTCACACCCAACATACCACACAACGGAGGCGGGGAGTTTCTGGGTCAGCCTGGAGTACTCTGGGAGGCATGATTTGTGGGTTTATGTTCCATTGATTTTTATTTGGCACGGCGTTTGGACAGGATGATTTTGTCACGTTGCACATTGTGCACTACGTTGACTTTTATTACCGGATTTGGATTCTCGGGCTGTGGTTTTGATTGTTCTCAGAGCCAGCTACAGTTTCGGATAGGATGGAACAGAAGGATCTGGGCTCTTTTCAGCGCTTAGATGAAGACGAGGTTCGCTTCATAGAGCCGCCACTCTCCAGCTGTGTGATCATACACTGCTGGTGTGGCGCGAATCCGCTGCTGCCAACACACTTTTTTGGTGTTGGACAGAACAGCTGGACAGACATAATTGAAAGTCTACCAACATTTTTTGGACCACCCCAAACTGCCGTGTTTCGTTCTTTGTGATATGTAACGTTATTGTTCTACTCTTGCCTTTGTTGCCCATCATCACATTTACCATTTCCTCTTCCTCTTAGCTATTATCATCAACGGCACGGAACCACCGGGTGCGCAACACTTCCAAGTTAGATGGAACCGAGCGAGCCGAGCACGCGACGATGGACAGACAGTCTGACAGTGACCCAGCTCCGATATCGTATCGGATCGGGTGGGTGGGATGATGACTCGACGCATGCCAAGCCTTGGGGGACATTGTGCATGACCCGATTCCACGGGGCCCACGGGGCATTTTCGGCATGTGGGGACTCAGTCAGCAACGATTACCGTTTGAATGCGGACCTTGAATGCGGACCTGCAACCTCGGTGAGGTAGGAGTGGGGTGGGATTTGTTGTATTGTAATTTGTATTGTGTAACTATGGTGTATTTGGTGGTTGTGTCTGACTTTTAGAGGAATGATATAAAGTGCCTTGATTAGTTGAAAGGGATAAGACAAAGGTGATTGATCTGGGTAAAACAAAAGAGGCATTGTGTCAGTTGTCTCTTAGTTGCCTCTTAGCTAATTAACCGAAACAAGGGCAACAATGGGCCAGTTCAAAGGGCCAAAGACATCTTGTAATTGTCCAATAGGTACTTGATACACCCAACTAATTAGCTATTCTAGTCATCTCACCCAAGATGCCGTCCTGTTCCCCGGCCCGACTGGCCCTACCAGCATTACTTCAGTTTCGTTCCAGTTTCACACTCGGACTCTTGGCCTTCACAGCGCGCCGTATTCCAATCTCCATCTCTTCCTCGCTTTTGACCCTCTGACCCGCCGATACTGTAGCACCTGGTTTTCGTTTCACTGCCTCCACCTCCTCCTTGGGTGGTGGTAGCGAATTCTCTGTCTTGATGGCAGGGTGGACTCCGTTTGTTTCCCTTGCCTCTGACTCCAGCTTGACGGCAGGGCTTGGCTCAGTGACAGTAGTTCCGTTCCGATAGCGACTCCCTGGAACCGATGTCTCGTTCTCTTCCCTCTTCACTTCCACCCGCCGACGGGTGGTCCTGGCCGCCGGCCTAGGTTCTTGTTTCATGACCGTAGCGACGGCTGGTTCAGATGACTCCTCTCCACCGCTCTCCCTCTTTACCTGCTGCCCTTCTGCCCCTTCCTCCTTTATTTCTAGAGGCGCACTTCTCATAGGGTGAGACGGGAGTCGCTTGCTCTCGTCCTCCTCCTCCTTTTTGACGGCTATGTCCTTCTCGATGCTGGGGATAGGCTGGTCCGCACTGCCCGCGCGTTCTGCCATTGTCTGGGCCAGTTGCATTTGGATGTCGTCCTCTTCCGATTTCACTGGTGTTGGCTCCGACTTTACCGTTAGAGGCTCGGGCTCGGATTTAAGTGGTGGTGCTGGGTGCGAGCTAAGCCCTTCTGCGTCGGCCATGTCGACGTCGATAGGCTCCTCTTTGATCCTAGGGTTTCCAGGTCCTGAAGGTCGTGGGATATGTTCCGGGGCAGGTCCTTCCAGGGTCATTTCCACATCCGCCTCTTCTTTCTTCAGCACCTTGATATCCTCCTCTTCCTCTTCCCCTTTGACCCCATTATCTCTAACCAACTCGTCTACTTCCACAACCTCTTCCTTCTTCACAACCCCCCTTTCCTCCCTCTTTTTCCGCCCCGCCAAAACCTTCCCCCTCTCAGCACTCTTACACAGCCCTTTCAATCCCACTTCACAATCCCCACATTTCCTGCCTATGGGCAAACACACCGTCTGGCCCAGCCCGACAAGCAACCAGTTGATCTCCTTCCACTTGTCGCGCGGCAGCCACGATTCGAGGGCATGGCGTGTTTCTTCTGGGTTGCGCGAGGGGGTGGCACCGTTCCATCCCCAGAGATTTGTGATGCGGTGCACGTGGACGTCGACGCCGATGCCGAGCGTGGTGTTCCAGCCGTGGGTGGCCGACATGCAGAGATGGGCCATCTTGGGGCCGACACCGGGGAGGGAGGTCAGGCCTTCGATGGTGCGGGGGATGTCGGAGTCGAATTGCGACTGGAGGAGGAGGGCTGTTTGTTTGAGATATCTATGCGATGGGGTTGTATTAGATAGGGCTGGACCTGGGACTTCAGGTAGATAGAAAAAAGGACTGGAAGGGAAAGGGGTTAGGGAGTACGCACTTCGTCTTGTTATTATGAAACCCCACCTTCCCAATCAACTCATTCAACACCGCCGGCTCAACAGCCAGCATATTCTCCAGATTCAACCCCGCCGGCTTCCCAGGCTCACACGGCGGCAGCTCCGTCTGCAACCGCGCCATCGCCTCGGCATTGACCGTATCCTTCGTCTGACTCGACAACATCAGCGCGACAAGCGTGTGAAACCGTCGGTCGCGCGCGCTCGCGTCGGGCCGCGCCAGCCGCTCACACCCCATCGTGTCCACCGCGGCATTGGCCGCGGGGCCCGTGAGACGCATTTGTTTGACCAGCGCGTAGATCTCTTCCCAGTCGGAGGGCGGCTCGGTCTTGATAGTACCTGTTGCGGCGTCGGTGACGCGACGGGCGGGTTTGCGGACTCGGCCGCGGGCGCGGGGGGTCGGTGCCGCATCGGAGTCTTCCGTCTTGATGTCCTTCTTTTCTTCCGCCTCGTCTTCGGATTTGATCTCTTCTGATTTAACTTCGGGCTTCACAAAGCGGGGCGAGTTCCGTCTCGGGGTCGGTCGTGGCAAAGCAGCAGTCGCAGCAGCAGCAGTCGGCCCAGGACGCTTGCGCTTGCGTGTGGTAGTGGCAGGCTGAACGGCATCCTCGATATCCGAGCTCAGCTTCACCTCGGGGCTGCCGTCTTCGTGGTCGGAGGCATCATCGCGGCCGTTTGCTCCGTTTGCCCCGTTGTACGCGAACCGTGCGAGATTGGCGCGCGTGGAGCGCGTCGAACGGCGCGGCAGCGAGGGCGAGGACGTGGCGTCAAAGTACCGTGAGGTCTCACGGGCGGCACGCGTGGCCCTCATGATTAAGGGGGGTGGAGGGGATGTCGTCGGGGAGCTTGAGTTCTCTCCTCAATCCTTTTTGGGGAGTTGAAACAGGGAAACGCTTCACCGGAATTAGGCCCCTGAGGGAAGGATTCAAGGTGCCAAGCTGCTGGGTCGAGGGAGTGGGGAGGTGAGCTTGCAAGAGACGTGATTGGCTGATGCTGTCAGGGGCCACTTACACACAGTCATATACTGTGTGACTGTGTAAGACCTTCCCGTTTGATGGCAACATGATCCGAGTCTTCTCTTTGCTCTTTCCCAGTAACGTTACCAGTTTAGCCATTGTAATGGCTGGAGCTGGGCGAACGGTCACATGCGGCTACATTTTTGACACTTCCAATAGCCTCGAGGTCTCAAATTACCCCGCAGGGCTTTTTTTCGTCAAAGTCTGCCGCTAGATTGCGGTACCGTCAGATTATTATGTATGTATGTACATACCTGATCTCCGATGACATACGGATACTCACTCCACCGTGAACGCCGAGTAGCAAGGAGTAAACCAGAAGTTGATACGCCCACGCATTGGGACTTGCTCCCAGCCATCCCTCGGCCCCTCGGTCTGCCCAAATTTGACCCACAGTCGTTTTGAATCCGGCGAGGAAGGTTTTACGCGGAACACTTCGGTTCGGAAGTACAACATCGTTGGTTTAGTCGTGAGCTGGACTGGATGAACGCCCACCCGACACTCCCCAACAGCGCGCGCGCCGCCGTTTCGGTAGCGGAAGATGATGCCTCGGCAATGTCCGGTATCTGGATCTTGAAAGACCTGCGCTGATCTAACGCCGTCCAGCGGTGCCCACGAAAAGTAGCTTGGAAGGCTCGGGTCGTCGGTGAGGGGACTGGTTCTGGGCGAGGCAGAAGCGAAGGCGAAGCTCTCGAGGAACTTCCTTTCATCCTTCCCTCGGAGCATAGGCGCATTCTTACAGTAAGCGCTAAACAGGCGTGTGTATCCCGACTCTCTCTCATCCCCGTGGAACAGAGTGATGGGGGCAGATGCGGCCAGACAGATATCAGACTTTAGGTCCCAGTGTGCGAATCCGAAAACGAAGCTACCACCGCGTTCTGTCCGGACGAGTATGCTATGGTGAAATTCAGGCCCGTGCGTGCGCCGACCAAGGCCGACGACCCGATCGTCCTTGGGTAGGGGCAAGTATATCCAGGTTACCATCTCTTGTTTCTCATGCAGGGGAAAAAGGCGGTCGAAAGTCTCCCACACACTGGATGACGGATGTTGGTCGTGATGGACGTGTATGCCACAGAAATAACCAAGGTCGAAGAAGAAGGTGATGCCTCGAATCTTGTCCATGTTGGTAGCGTAGCAGAATTGTGTGCCACAGTGCCCGTCATGCATTTCCGGATCGTCTGGTGGCGTTGGCGTGTTCCACACTGCTGGAAGTTGCAGTTTCCACGGCTCGCTCGGCTTGAAGCGCAAGTGGCCGTTCTAGACATGATTAATTACGGGCACCGCGGGGTTCTTAAGGGGGTCTGAAATGTAAGCATGGGGCAGATCAAGAGAAATGCCGCACCTTGTAAAGCACCGTGGGCAGCGATTTTAACATCATGTCTTCACGTTCGACCATGAAAGCCAAATGAGTGCTCTGCTTGTCAGCGTACTTGGGCCAGCTCTCGAGGCGCTCCAGGCTGCTGATGCCGTCCCGATCGAGAGTGAGCCGCAAAACCTCCGGGGCGGTCTCTCCCGCAGCAACACACACAGGCTCTTGTCCGCGGGTCCACGCAGAGATCTTCCCGAGCGGGATCAAGCGCAGGGGTTCCGGCTCCGTGGCCGCGATGTGCGCCACCAACCGCAGCACCGCAAGGCACCTCCACAACGCCGCGTGTCTCGAATGGTACTGAATCATCTCCAACAGCTCCAACGGCAACTCGCAAAGCGCCGGAAACCCCGCCGACCGAACCGCCGCAACCAGGAGTCCATCCACCGTGAGCCTGGGGGGCGAGAAATGATGCACGGGGACTGCGTGTTGCCATGGAGTCGCCCGCGCGACTGCGGTCCAGAGCCGGCCCATAGCGTCTGAAACCCCTTGCACCCTGCACTCGTGCCGGAAGATTGTGAGACAATCGGGGTGCACGACTACGGCTTCAGGCCGAGACCTACACCGCTGGCAATTGTGAGGAGGCCTAGGACCATGGCACAGTCTATAGCCGTCGTAGCCTCTTGTATCCGGGAAGCGAAATATCGCGCTGCAGCCACGGTAGGATGTTGAATCGGTGTTTCCAACAACTAGATAGCGAAGAAGTCAGCAGGCTCCCAGATCCCTTGTTGTCTTTCCCGGGTTTGTTTGTGTTTCGATTTGTTCCTTTCTTTCGATAACACGGCGAGGGTAACACTTGATCTCATCTTGGAGGGCCAGGTCACGGTACTTACGCGCTCTCACTCTCTCTCTGTCGGGTTTTCGGATTCTATTGGCGCAAATCCCACAATGGGGGAAAAGGCGGGCATGGGCATGGTCCTGGTCTGCCACATTGTTATTGATGGTTGAGGACGCCATCGGAGTGCCTCGGGATCTGGCGTATGAGGTTATCGGGAGATGTGAGAAGATGATGGGAGAAGTCGGTGAATGTGGGAGGGAACCCAACTGATTCCCAAAACGAGGTTACTGTGTTACCGAGTCCAGTGCATGGGCTCGGGGCGCCAAAATAGGGCGGCACACCAACACCTTGAGCCCATTCCGTCGAAGTTCGATCACACCTGGACGGATGTTGACGATTACGACTCGAATAGCTACGTATAACCGGGTATCTATATAGTCTCAGCATTGTTGTTTTAAACTGCTACTCATGGCCAAATTTATTTCATGTCGTCTTCTTTCACGTTTGTAGAAAAGTGGGGCATCAAGGTACTTCGCGTGCCGTTTGTTGCCCAGAGCGAGGAAGGAGACTATATAAGGCAGAACATGCGGCAGAATACACGTGATGAACTGGGTGTCAGTTTATACGAGGAAGGAAACCGACGGTTATCATTCTTAATACATATCTTGGTAACAACGTGAGGCTGAGGCCCTGATGTGATATCTTTCGGTTACAGTCCACAATTGAGGAGCATATTCCAGATGGACGAACCCGTTTAGTAATTTGACTCCCGCTGTTCTATATGGTATGTATGGCAGTGAAGCCGACGCTGCTCAAAAGACTTCCGCTAACCCGATTAATACATAATAAAAACAAAGATTGCACCTTCCAACTCGCTTTCCGCCGAGCTTGTTTGTTTCCCAGAATCAAGCCACATCTTCCCGCCCAAGACGCCTCGGTACCGTAAGTACCGTACCGTATATGCAACACTAACCCAACCACACAAAAGAATACACAGCAAAACAGCGCCGGAGCATCAGGCCAGAAACTCATCCGTCACCCAATGCCGCAGAACCACCTTTCCCTCCGAAAAACTCTCCTTCTCCGTCCGGACAATAATAGCAGCATGGCTGTGCCGAACCTTATGAATCCACACCAGATACTTGCGCCAACCCAGCTGATCCAGCGCATCAACTGCGGCAAACTGATACGGCGCCAGCGCCAGCGTGGGGAACCCGCCCTGTCCTTCCAGCGTGCGTGACCGTTTCCGCTCCAGCGCGAGGATCCTACGCCCGCTACCACTCTCCACTCCATCGTCGTTCTCGTCGCTCTCACTCCCCTCACTACCGCTATCATTCTCAGCAGTCCCGAGATACGCCTGCGGCTGCGCCCCGCTCAGCTCCTCGTATCTCTCCTCCACGGCCCCGCGCACCTCGCGGATCCACAAGTTCACGCGCAGCTCTCGCAGCGCATCGGCACGGATACCTTCCAGGCCGCGCTCGTGGCGGGCCACACGTCGGGAGGATCGGACGGTTTGGATCGCGCTGTTGACGAGGAACGCGACGACACCGAGGGGGAGGAAGAGCGCAAGGCCGACGAAGAAGGCTGCGCGTTTCGCGAGCCGCTCGGCGTCGGCTGTGAGGAGGGCTTGCCGGGCTTTTGTGGTTGTTTGGGGGTTGGTGTTGGATTTGCTCGGTGATGGTGGTGGTGGTGCGCCGGGGGAGACTGGGTTGGTGGGGTCGAGGATGACGTCGTCGTACCCGGGGAGATAGCGGACGGTGACGTTGGCGAGGTCGGTGTAGGGGTCGGTTTTGGAGATGGCGGTGGTGTAGTAGACGGCACTGCGGTCGTTGGTGATGTTGGTGTAGAGGGTGCGGCGGCGGAAGCGGGCGAGCCCGGACATGAAGATGGAGTTGGGGTCGGCGAGGACGGCGAGTAGTGGTTTGCCGGTGTCGCGGAAGCGGTCGATGCCGAAGAGCTGGCGGCCTGACATGCACAGCGTGCGCGCGCCCATGACGTTCCACAGCTGGTTTGGCAAGCCGCGCAGTGGGGTGCGTACACCGAGGAAAGGGCTGGCGAAGGCTGTGAAGTTGAGGCATTCGAGCCGGTCGAGCACGCCGCGTGCGGAGAGGAGGCCGATGGCGTAGCGTGCTACGAGCCCACCGAGGGAGTAGCCCACGATACTGAGCTTGGCGATGTGGCCGCCGCGGTTCTTGATCGCTTCGAGCTCCTCCTCGATCTCCACGCACACGCGCTCGCCGCCGAGTTCGATGCCGTCGTAGGTGAAGGAACCGCTGTTTCGTTTTGCCACGAGGATGTAGACCTGCTCAGGCGGGTACTGCGCCCGGAGGGCTTTGGCCACTGAAGCCATGTGCTCGGGATTACCCCATAGCTGCGGGAGATATGTTAGCGAGACCAGTTGTTACTCTAAATTCATTGTAGGTAATTCGTTTTGGGGTTCGCGGGGAAAAGAAAAACGTACGCCGTGGACTAGCACACAGAGGTGGTCGGCCTTGAGACTACCCCCTGAGTATTCTGCCATTATCAAGGATTAAAAGTATCGTGAAATATCGAGAATAGGAAAATGCGCCAGAAGACTTTCATGTTGGAAGAGGAGAAAGAGAAAAGGGGGCTGTAATTGCGTATATAATGCTCCGACGATGATGTCTACGGACTGCCGCACTTCCCGATCTCCGACACCCACAGCGGCTGAGACTTGCCAAAAGGGGGTGCACAATTGCTCTCGTCACCTCAGGTGAGCTTCGCACCTGCTTGGCAGGCGTACGTCAGCGTTTGACGCCCGGAGATAAGGCTTCGGTCGGAACTTTGGTGGGTTGTTGCGAATGTCTTGGCGCCGGCCGGCGCTGGAATTGCCCCGCACCGCTTCGGAATCCCACCACGGAACGGAATGTCGCCGACTGAGGCCCGCTCGCGCCTTCCTCAAACACCAAAGTTCCAACAGCAAAGTACCAAATTATTCTTGAAATGCTTTGGCCGTTTTCGTGGCTTTGCCTTGAGTCTGGGAAATGGGACGAGGATGGGATGTTTCTAATTTGACAGATTACACAACTGGTTTGCGCGCCCTATTTCAATTCCAACAAAATGAAGCCCACAATTATACAAAGTATTCACTTCCTCAATTTAATTTATCCCCGAAGCAACCACAACGGCTCTTGAACGCGACAACGCCGTAAGCTCCTTCCTGTCCCTGACAAGCGAAGCTCACCAACCACAAGTAGTAGCCACTCATCGACCTCACTCCCGCATAACCCAATCAACACCGAACGAGATGAAGTTATCGTGAGTTTGAAACTCGCCCGCGAGTAGAGGTTCCATACGAGGGACCTGAGCGCAACCTACCCCTGAAATGTAGACCGTCCCCGCAAACGTATTTGCTTGATATTAGGAGTGACAGCCCGCACTCCAATCCCATTTCAACACCCAACTTTACAACTTCTTGATGAACAATAAGTGAGCGTAATTCATGATCCACACTCCCCTCCTGACAACATCACCGTCACTGAATGTGATCATATGCCGCGGACTATGCGTTGTGGGGAAACACGCAGGTGCCGAGCAGAGAAGATTCCGATGTTGTCTTTGAGAGTTATATGGTGGCCATGCGTGAAGATGAGCAAAAAAATACAAGTACTCATGTGCCCTCGAGTCCAGCATCCTAATCCACATGTATCCAGTGCGGTTATCAAGTTGACTGGATTCGTTGCCGGCGAGACAAACACGGCTGATGTGTAGTTATACCCTCCCTCTTCACCTTATACATGTGACGCGGGTCCTGAGGCGGCAAACGGTAAAGGAAACCAGCGAGACAAAGCAAGAAGGACAAGGGTAATGACTTCGCGAAAGCCCCAAGTACCTGTCGGGATTAATCACGCGTGTCATAGGCAAAGAGACGGCAGAGGCCCGGCCGTCGGCCTGCCCAGCGGCACGTGGGAGAATATACCACCAGGGTATGGGCGTCGATTGACCTAAGGATAGCGAGTATTCTTTTCTATATAACATCCCAAAAAATCAGGGGTGTACCGTCGCTCTCTAGGCTCCCTTTCCTCCAACAGAACGTCCCCTCGGATATACGCCCCAAACTCGAGTCAATACACCGTCTCCTTACTCCGGAATCAAAAATGGAAGACTTTTCCAACCCTCGTTGGATGTCCCCTCCCCAAGAGCTGTGGGCAGCCGCCGCAAATGGTTCAAAATGGGACACCGCGGAGCTGGTGAAGGGGATCATCGCCAGTGTTTCATATCACGACCCTGAATACGGGAAAGCATCGCTCTGGTTCAAGGAAACAGAGCAATATCCGGCTCTTATCTTCCCCCATTACGAGAAGGGAGACCTTAGCAGTGGGAAGTTAACAGACGTCAGCAATTTCTTGACCATAGGCACAGAAAAGGCCGACGCCAGCCCGCAAGACATTGCGCTGATGAAAGAACTCGTGTGCAAAACTGCCCGTGCTTATTGTGAGGAGCATTGGGTTGATCTAGCATGGGCAGCAACTTTCGTCGGAACCAGAGTACGGGTGTGGATATACAGCAAACATCTGAACCGTCTGATCCCATTGCTTCCAGAAGAGAAGATACCCCGGGATCCCCGGGCCTTTTATCCCATTCTCACCCACCTGCTTTATACTATCGCGGAATGCCCGGATGTGTTACGGGACATGGTACCGGCAGACTTGCGCCAGGACGTCCCTCATTTTGGGGGCAACAACAGGGAACACCAATCCAGCCATATCATCAGATTAAACCGGATTCGCCGACACCTTGATAGGTCGGGTCGATCTTAGGAGTGGCAAGTCGAAGAGCTTTGTTTGAACGAAGCATGTACAATGGAAATTATGAGAAGAGACAAGACCCTTTCGCATCAGAGCGTAAGGCTTAGAGTGTGGGCAAAATAAGTGTCGAGTTGCTTGTAGTGGGTTCATAGACGGTAGTGTCCAAAATATACTTTGAGCTATCCATCTGAATCGTGATATTCTCATAACAATTAAAGCTGAAGAAAACACAACGTGATTACCCAACGCCCCGAACCCAGTTATCCCACTCTATACACCCAAATCCCTACGCTGCCCCCGGAGCATGCCTCAGTTTCCGCAACCCCCCTTTCGGCTTCCCCCTCCCGCTAAACCGGCGCCACATAAGCACCGTAAGCAAAAACCCAAGCGCCTGCCAAAGGAACGCGTTTGCATACAACTTCACCATACGCGGCCACGCCCCAATGCCACTCCTCCTCCTCGTCGCGTACCCTTTCCTATCACCACCACCCTCAAACCCACCCAGAACCCCCTTCAACCTAGCCACCTCATCCGTAATCACCCCATCCACCTCCTTCCGCACCGCCCACTCCATCCACTCCGGCTCATTCACCGTCCAGACATACAGCCGCCGCCCCTGGGCCCGCACAGCCCGGCGGAATGCGGCGCCCAGAGGCCCGACGAGGGAGGATTGGGACAGGTTGAAGTGCACGTCTGGGTGGTCGTTGTTGGAGAGGAGGCGGTGGGCGTAGAGTAGGGAGAAGGAGATGAGGACGAGTGGGTGGTCGGGGAGGTGCAGGCGGGCGTGGTTGATGTAGTTTTCCTAAAAAGTTTGATCAGCCTTACTCTCAGGATAAAAAGGGGTAAAAGAAAGGGCGAAAAAAACATACATTCCAACACCCAGCAACAACCCTCTTCTTCCACCCCTTGACACCCCCCGGCAACGGCACCGAAGCAATCGTCCGGGCAATCGCCGGCAGCAACAGCTCCGGGTCGTCGTCGGTCTTGATATCCAGCAGCACCCACACCGACGGATCGGCCTCGGGCCGGGCCAGCCATGTAAGCAGGTCGAGCAGACGGGGCATGGGCTGGCGCGGCTCGCGCACGGATTGGAGAGTGGAGAGGTAGGACCAGTCGCAGTCGGCGATCTTGGTGTTGACGCCGAAACAGCGTTTGAGGGTCAGGTCCTGGAAAGGTGTTAGTGTTAGTTGTGTTAATTGGTGGGGTATCCCTTTTTGAGTGGTAATTTACTTGTTTTTGGGCGACTTATAAAAAGTAAGCCGAACAAAACAAAAGGGGTAAGTAAGCAGGCCTCACTTACATGCGACAACACCACCACACCGTCGCGCGATAGATGTAAATCTGTCTCGAGAGCATGCGCACCCGCGGCTAGGGCGCCCTCGAAGGCGGCCATTGAGTTCTCTGGGAACACGGCCTTGTATCCGCGGTGTCCGATGTTTAGGGGCAGTCCGGCCGGGTCCGAGCCGGGCGCGGAGCCGGTAGCGGAGGACGGGCCCGGAGGCAGGAGCGGTGTTTGTTCCGACACCATGTTGAGAACGATAGTGTAAGTTTGCCTTTATTTTTTGAGGCCCGCGCCGTAACGAGAGTCGGTGAATGAATATCTTCAATATGTCGTAATTTACGGTGAGGGAGCTATGTGAAACAGTTGCCGGGATATGCAACTTCGGCTCGCATTTGCGCTGCTGGAGGTTCGGATATCCACCAGGGACAAACAAGACTCGTAACAAAGCGGACGAGACACCAAATATGATATTCCCAAGACCACCGCCCGACCGCGTCATTCTGAATGACTTGATCGTTCTTTCCTCCGATGCGCCTCGGGTCCCGGAGAGTCTCTGAAACCCGCCCCGCCCCGCGCGCCGGAGTTAGCCCGGCGTCTAGGATCCACTAACACCGCGCGCCGGGCCCATGTGGACAAGAGCTGCTACGATCGTGCTGTTTCCTGCACTTGTGTAACTTGTTTGCTCGAAGGAACCCGAAAACGAGAAGGCCGCGGAGTTCCCCTCTTTCTGCAAGCCACGCAAGCCACCGTACGCCACCTTCGCTTCAGTTCCGCTTGTCCCGACCCCCGCGCCTGTGTTTGCTTCCCATTCCTCCCACGCTCTTTTCCCCGACCGGTTGACGGGCCGAGGCGCTCGCTTAGCCAAAAGAGATATAGAAACAAATATAGAAACAAAACCAACCCTTTGTCGGTCCAAGGCAGTCGGCGCATTCAGGCTAATACGAAGGTACAGTTCTCGATGTTTTCCCCGCCTTCGCTTCAGCTCTGCACGTGTCGATCTCACGTGGCGAATATGTCCGGTTGTTCGCAACGAAGCGTTGAAATAAGAAAGGAGCGGCGATGAGCGACAAGCTCTGAAATTGGTTCCGGGCTAATGGCGGTGGTTAACGATATGAAACTGTACATGTACACGTATGGATCAAACCGGATCGTCCGGTATTCGAGCCCGGCTTACAACTTCCGTGCGGAGAATACGCCCTGAGAAAACGGTTCGCCTGATCGGACGACGACAGATCCCGTTGCTTGGTACCGTGGCTTGTGTGGAACCCGTCTTCAACAACACAATACAATACTTGTAAATACACTCCAATCAACGACCCCGGGACCCTGATGACCATCCACACGCGCAATTCATCTCTTCATGCGCCGTCTCCGACTTCCCCTGAAAGTTGCGTCCCCACGTCCCATGGCTTTTCTGTTCTTGATGACCACTACCGTGCTATACTACCGGCCTCGTCTTCCCAATATTGATCAACACAGCTTGTTACCGGAAAGTTGAAACCATGCCCTGCCGTTATGATGTTGTCGTCATTAAGCCTAGCACAGACGAAGTCCACCTCTAACCACTCACCCACAAGTAATAGCCACCCCCCTTTAACAGCCCCTTGATGATCATAACTCGGAGAATACGGGGGATCTGCCAAATCCTGCGCTCACCGGGCTGCTCGCCTCGTTTCCCTGATCCACTGATCCTCGTTCACGCAGTACGGGGACTGGGCAGTATCCACCCAGTTCGATTCACACAGTCACCTTGACAGTGCTTGAACTCAAGAGACAACTCATAACCTGGATGGAAGTGGCTGAACGTACAAACTGACCTCCACCATCTCACCCTTGGCCAGACAGCCTGACCAGACAGACACACCACAGCCACTACATGTACCCACAAACTACAAGTTGGGGTAAGACTGGAATCCACCCCTCCTCCCCGGCAGATCCGTTGACAAACATGTTCGAGTCAGGTCAAATCATGTTAGGTAGTTTGGACGTCCCACTCGCCTTATTTCCGTAGGGGTTTTAGTATTTCCGGCATGGTCGAACATTGATAATCGAGATAGAGCACAGCAGCAAGGAAGGATATCCCTTGCCCCAAACACCATGATAGCATTGGAGACAGCGGGCCAAGAACGAGTGCTTTCTAAGCCCGCCCCTTGGATCGTGATTTCGCTAAGTAAACTAGCCGTGCTGTAGCGTTGAGAGAGCAGCGAGCATCGAGCGGGGATTGAATCGAATGTGCCTTGATCATCATCAAATGAAATAAAATTTTGAGGTATTCAAATAACCACTCCCAGACCATAACAAGAGGAATAAACAGACAGGAAACAAGGTATCAGCCAGATGAGGGGAAGGAAATAGCAACGGAAAGAGTTCAAACCCCACCGTCGAGATACTCCAACCATCCCATCCCATCCCTCCTCAATCCATATACAAATAGAAACATAAAAGATATCCCATCCCAAGAAACAAGCACCATAAATACAACAGTATAATCCAAAGCCCATCCATCCATCCATTCACCGCCCTTCCTCCTCGACGCCAAAAGTAGATATAGACACAGCGAACATAGACAAATGAACCAAGAGCGAGAGAAAGCTAGCAAGCGGGCCAAAACTCAAAACCCCAAACTCGCAACTCAAAAGCAAGCAACAGCCCAAAGAAAAAAAAGTCAAAAAGAAAATCAGAGCCCAAACGACCCATCCAAACCATCCAACACATAGCCCTCGGGCCCCATCATCCCTGCAGCACTGCCCCCACTTCCACTCCTCCCAAAATCCATCGCACTCCCCACACTAACCAAATCATCGCTCGAGCTCAACCCATCCTCACTCAAGCTCACCACGCTATGTGACGACCCCGCCGACGCGCCAGGCGCGAAATCCCCCAAGTTAAACCCGGCTAGGTCCCACGAGTCTGGGGACCAGGACGAGGTGGATAAGGGTGTTTGGTGGGTTGGGGAGATGAGGTGGGAAGGGGCGGATGTGGTTGAGGTGGTTGTGGGAGTTGTGTCGGCGAGGGAGAGGCTGGGACCGCCGTAGATGGCGTCGTAGACGTTGATTTGACCGCCTTCGATGGAGCCTAGGAGGGCTTCCCATTCGGCGGTGGAGATGTTGCCACCGTTGGCTTTTTGTTGTTGTTGGTGGTGTTGGAGGAGTTGTTGATGTTGTTGGTGTTGTTGTTGTTGCTGTTGTTGTTGTTGTTGGTGGTGGTGGTGCTGCTGCTGTTGGAGATGGGAGTAGAGATGTCCTTGTTGTTGCGCGGCGTGATTCGTAGTTGGTTGTTGTGGTACGTGGGGTCCGTGAATACCACGGGCTTGGACGGGGGAGGAGGGTTGGGAGTGCGAGTCGAGGTGGAGATAATCCATGGTTTGATGTCTGGAATTCGGAGAGGTCGAAAGGCGGGCGAGCATCGCTGCTTGTGCGGCCTGGGCTTGGCTGAGTGACAGCCGTTGATCACGCTGCGAGGGAGCGGCCGTCGGACGTTGGCTGTCCAAGGAGTTCCTCGACCGCGGGGCCACCTTCTCGACACGTGCGGTGTGTTGCTGCTGCTGGGGGTACGGCATCGCCATCCTGCGGAGCTTCTCTTGCTGCAGGAGGAGATCGGTTTCGCTCATACTGGCAGCAACGTGTCGACCAAGAGTCTGCTGTGGTTTGGGAGCCGTCGCCTGTTGGGGCCGTTGTGGGGGAGCGGCGAGGCAGGCATCCGGGCTGTGCCTTGGGGGTGTCGGTAAGGACGGCGATGGGGGCTCATCGACGGTGATAAGAGTGCTGGCCACACGTTTGAGATGGTACAAGCCGGGTGCCTTCTCCTTCTCCGCAGCCTTCAGGATCTCGTTAATCAGCTTCTCGTTATCCTTGAATATCTTGCTGTCCTGCTTGAGGTCCATCGTCTGGTACAGCAAGACCACGCTGCAAAGAACAAGGGTGTCGGCTTTGTTGAGACAGAAGGCAAAGGACATGCTTCTCTCCTCCAGAAGCTGGATGATCTGGACGATGTGTTTACTCGCCTCGCTGACAGTGATGAGTGCTGGCGCTGCCTTGGGCCCAAGGCTGGATGTTACAGCCGGGCGGTAAATAAGCGTGCGTGTGTAATAGTATGCGATGGCCTGAGATATTGTCAGTGATGCTAACCCTTGAGTCTTAAAAGAGTACTACCTACCAATATTGGGGACCTGGATCCGGTGATATCGGTCGACGGTTTATCTTGCTTGAACGTGAGTCTAAGGTGAGACGGCAAGTTCTCATACCACTCATCAAGCTCCGCGCCGAGAGCAGACATTTGTTGAAGCGAGAGTTCGTGGGTGGTAGCAGAGGGATAGACCTTCTCCAGCACCTTTCCGAGAACCCGGGCTCCCCGGAATAGCGCTAGCGCGTTGGAGAGACGGGTAGCCTCACCCGGAAGGCTCGGCTGAAAGCCCTTCTCGGTGATGTACTCATCATCGGTATCCGAGGGGAATTCCGTGTGCACATCCTCCTCTTTCAGCAGCTTAGGGAGGCCAAGGATGGCGGCAGTGAAGCAGTCAAGTGTGTAGAGAGTCCAGAATACCTTCTTCCGGGTCTCGATCGTGAGCACGCCAAAGGAGAAGCGTTTTTGGCTCTGGTGGAGGCCGAGACGGAGCGACAGCCCGACAGCGATGCCCTTGTAGTGTTGCAGCCTCTTGTAGTCGGCGCGGATTGTGCAGTACACCAGCGCGAGCAGCAGACATTGCAGGGTCATCATGGTGTTGTCCATGAGAATCACATCGAGCGCCTTTTGCCATTGCTGTTCGCAGGCGGCAATCTGATGGAGGTCGGGTTGCTCACCCGACAAGGCAGCAATGCCAAAAACCAGGTACAGCTGGGCGAGCTTGTGGTTGTTCTTGATCTTTTCGGGGTCCGCGACGAACTCCTCGTAGACGCGGAGGAAGGTCGGCTTGTGAAGCACGGGGAAGAGAGGAGCCCACTCCTGGAAGTAGACGTTGACACATCTGTCCGAGAACAGACGCGGTGGTATCCTCATCGTCTGGCTAGGGGGCTTCGTCGTCAGGGGGTAGCACCCCTGGATGTGCAAATATGCCTCCGGGTTGAAATCGGAGCAGGACTTGCCGTTCTCTTGCATTTTGCGCTTAAGGGATTCTGCAGGATAAGGTTAGTTTATTAAGTCGTTTGTTGGAAAGTGTGCGAAAGATGGGAGCACAAACCAATGAACCCGCGGCCGCTCGAGGCACCCATAAAGTACGAGTCCGAGTTCTCGACGCCGAGCAACAACGGCGAGGCTTGGACCCGGAAAGTATCCTCTTTGGCCGGCGCCCCGGCTTCCTTCTTGACCTCAGCAGCGGGCTGGGTCTGGCACTGCTCGGCATGCTGGCGGCGGTTGCCATGCATCCGAGAGAGCATGTCGATCTTCTCATCCTTCTCGTCCAACAAGTCCTTCAACTCCCGCACTTCCGTCTCCAGTGTCCGCACGCGGTCCTCCAATGACTCCGTGTACCCACGCGGAAAGGCGCGACGGCTGAGTTTGTCGCTGGTGCGACACTCGAAGCCGACGTTGGCGCATTGTGAGCAGGTTGGGCGAATACCATCGCAGCGGATCTTTTTGCTCCGGCACCGGTCGCAGGCTTGCGCGATACGACTCTGCGAGCTAGTGCCCACCTTGATAACCTTCATGGGAAGAATACCCGGCATTTTGGCGGCAGTTTCGATTTTATTTTCCCCTTGTGTCTTGTTTTCGTTTCTCAGTTTCGTCGCATTTGCACAGTCCGGCCGTTCGTCTGAATGGTGGCCCGGAACACAGTCACAGGTAGTCGGCCTTGTGCTCGTGTTCGGATGGGGTCGCACGCGCGCGAGTTTAAGTGGGCGTGTGACGGAAGAAATCGCAAGAGTCTAGCTTCGGCGGTGCTAACACCCCTTAGACAGCTGTAGAGGATATGTCGACCATGAACTGCCACCTTTCCGCAGTGCTGGGGTAATTGTCGACGTCGCAAAGGATGTAGAGAGGGTGTCGGATGTCAATAGCAGGCGAGGTGAGTGAGCGACTTGGAGAGGGCGGGGCCAGTGGGCTTTTGAAAGAATGGCCTGCAGGGGATGAGGGAAAAATGGCAAAGTGCAGCGAACACCCCAGTCCCATGTGGAGCTCTCAGCAAGTCGTGCGGAGGAAAATTGGAAACGGACAGGCAGGGGGGTGTCCAGTCGAGGGCAGGGATTGGAGGTTGTCGAGAGCCAGCGCCGTCGATTGGTCCCGTTCTGACTGGTTCGGCTCTGCCAAGCCCGGCTTCCCCAATCAGTGACGGCAAGGAAAATCTGGGGAGGACAGGGGTCCTGGGTTGGCATCTTCTGTTCAGACAGCATCGAGTACCCTTGGCGAAGGAGCGAAAGAACAGCCGCGTGAGCAGAGGAAGCCTCGACACCGCTGGATTGCATTGACATCTTTCGGTTTCTTCCGTGGAAAATGCTACTCGTTTCCAGGAAGATCTTCTGAGCGGCAAGACCATTTAGTTTCCTTGTAACATTCGGTCCTAAGCTCACAAAATAACGTCTAAAATACTTGTGGACGAAGAGGCGAAAAGCGTGCTTGGCCGGATTCTCCGCCGACGGCCCTCACTGGTTGCTGTACTAACTACATGGACAGAGCCTACCAAAGAGTGCCGCAAACCAAAAAATGGGTGTCTGTCGTACAGAAACCCGACCGTAAGTACTATACCTGAAAGACCGTATTCCCAAAATGACCGATTCTAGGTGATCTGAAGCGTGGTTGATTGCTCATCGATATTAATACGCGCGGCCAGTTATGGCAGTGTAGCTTGGGGGGCCGTCGATCTCGGACAGGGTTTACTAGTAGTGTACGGAGTATGTCCACGATGAATTGACCGAGAATCAAGCTTGATCTTCGGCGACTTTGGTCTGCCGTTTTCTTTTGCCGGGCTAGTTCGTTTCAGTGTTTCCATGTAGAATCCCCAGCAAAAAGCGTACTCACGTACTGTACGTTTTATTTTCTGAATGTCGCCGTTGACGTGCCCTCGATCTACAAGCATCTCGCAGTTGTCTCGCAGGTAACAACCATTTTGTCAGTACAGACTCGTCGTTCTCGTCACCGCCAAACCGCCAAGAATGGCAGTGTTCCGCAGGTCTTGAATGCCGAGACGCACCGATCGGTGAAGCCCATGAAAATTCATTCTTGCTGATCACCGGCGACCTACGACGACAGTGTGTGTGCAAGACCCGCCATCCGCCAAGAGCACACGGGCTCCGCCCACCACGTTGTCGCCCTTGATGCACACCAATTCCCCGGATTCTGGGCTGAACTGCGCCAAGTGGGCGGATTCCCGCCACGATGCGTTCATCACTTGCCGTTCGGATTTTCGTTTCCTCACCGCAATGCCCTTGGATACGTCGGAGATAATCTTAGGAGCTTGTGTTATCTCTAAAAGCGGGCCTGACCGTAACTAGACGTCTGTCTGTAATAACTACCAAGCTTGAGGCTTCCTGATCAGCAACATCTAGAGCCCTGACCCTAACCCACCGAGAGCACATCCTCACTTGTTCTAGGCGAGCGAGCTTTATCAGCCCTTACTTTACATCGTGGACTATTCCGAGACAGGTAAACTTGTACACACATTTCAGCCCGGCGGGATCGGAAATGATCCTGGAAGCATATTGAAAAGAAGCTTTTGAGATCTCCGCTTACCGGAGTGGGGGAATTTGCCGTTCCATCCCTTTTCGAGTCCGGGGCTGACAACAAAGGCTACACTAGACAAAGATTAACCGTATGAGAGTGACTGTCGACAGACTCAACAGATCGATCGATTTTGACAAGGCCGAAAACACGACTGATCTTCAACATAGTCCACGACCTGCTGAAAAAAATTTGCGGACACCCTGCATCACATTGCGAATATGGAAAGCCTCGTTTCGTTTCCCGGATTCGACGTCCTGGTCAGGAAGTTGAACGCGCAAGAATCTGCCCCCACCCCTGGCCTGCGCATCTTCCTGAGGTGCAGCCAACACACCGAAGAAACAAGACATCGCCGAATCGAATCGAGGAACAACCAGTTGTTGCTGGTGGGAGGTTTTCCGTGCTCCACTACCGGACCGCGTCCTCGGTGCTCGCCAATTTCACCTTTCAGACCTGGAGAATCAAGAGTCGACAACGGAGGCGAATTCCGCCCGCAGAAGGATCGAAGATGCAGAAAAAGCAAAGCTGCCAAACAGATCACGGCCAGCCCAAACGCTGTTTCACAACAGTCAGCAACCCATCAGCTGAAATCGCCGGCGTCATTGGACGTTTCGTCGTCCGCTTGTCCCGATTCGGTAACTTCCGCCAGTCCGAGATAAGCCACCACGTTGTCATCCCCCAGCAATGCGTTTTTCTGGTGCAAGCCCCCCCTGTTAGCTCATGGAAATCACGTCTTCAAATCCCGATTTATCGAGAATCACTCTCGTGGTGTTTCGCTTTTGGATTCCTCTTTTTTTCCCTCCCATGCAAGCTTCAAGCCACGAAATGAAGAAAAAGGGAAGATCGCCCGCAGTCTCTGCATTCATGCATTCACGTACCTCGTTTTCCAGCTTCCCGATGCAGCCTTCGAGAATGTTCATCTCAAGCTCGCGCAGCGCGGCCGCCGCGCGGACGCATTCCGTCCTGAGCTGAGAACCAACGACACCACCACCACCACCGCCACGTGCGGCAGCTCTAGTAGGATCTGCAGCCACGTTGTCGGCCACCCCGGCTACCGGTGTCGAAATCGAAGTTGACGCTGATGAGTTTTCCAACCCCATCGAAAAAGCCGAGGCCGTTGTCTCAGTCTCACCCAGCCGTTCCAGCTGCGTTTGCAGCGCTTCCTGCACCACGGCCACGACGCGTAGGCGGAAGACCGCCGCTAGCGGGTGCTGCCGCACCAACGCCTCGAACTCACCCGTTCGCTCCGTCACGTCCTCGTCCTGCCAAAACACGCAGAGTTGTTGCGCGCCGTCCGTCTGCTGTAAGATGCGGAACTCGAGTCCGTCCTCTTCGTTGAGACACATCAAGTATGCGAACGGGCTCGTCCAGTGGATGTCGCTGTCACCGTCTTCTTCTTGTCGTTGTCCCTGTTGCTCGTCATTCTCGGCCCGCCCGATCCCCTGTGATGGTGGCGGCCCACGCGCCACGTGGATCTGGGGTGCCTGGCCAAAAGCCACGAGTTTTGCTTTTGCAAGCGGATCGTCGGGGAACGGCGCTAAGGGCAGGACTAGGCTGTCGGTAGTTGAGGACGGGTCGATAAACCCGTAGCTGAACAGCATCTCCGCCGCCGACTTGCCTGCGCCGTAGCTGATGGTGATTTCGCTACCCTGTGCCACGGCAACGCCCGGGCGTGGGAGCAGCACAACCTCGTCTTGGGCATTTTCCTCGTAGTATGCTGACGGTTCGGCTGCGTGATTGATCATGTCGATGCAGGGGACCATGGACTCGCCGGATCGTGGCAGTTCGAGGCACCGGGAGCGGTAGAGCGCGTCGAGCCGTATCCAATCTGTAAAGACTACTGGGGAGGCATCCTCTACCTCCTTTCCGCGTACTATCCCGTGCCAGAGCAGATCGTTCCACGCCGCGATGTTCGCTGATTTCGCCTGAACGAGCCCCAACTCGGCGTCGAGGGATGATATCTTGGCGTCGAGGGCGGTCTCGAGCGATGTCCCGCGGAGTAGGAGCCGCTCATTTTCTGTCCAGAGCGTGGGGACGAGGACGGTTTCAGGTAAGAATTTGATGTACTCTGTCCATGGGGTTGAGACACCCAAGCTGCCTGCGTGATTTGGGTGAGCAGCGAGAACCGACTGGACGAGTAGGAAGAGTAACACATCAGTTCGTGAAGACTGGTCCAAGGTTAGCTTGTAGCTGTAGAAGTAACGATGCAAGAAGCAGGGTGTGATACCCTGCGACCAACAGCGTCTAGCAACTGCTTAAAGCTCTTATCCTCCTTGGCGTACTCTTCCACGGCAGCAGCGTTCAGAATAAGAGCATGTGGTACGGAGATCAGAGCCGGGCCGTCAGCCGTATCTTGGCTCGCATTCAATTCCGTGTTAGACACCACCCCATAGCCTTTATCCTCAGTATCGGCGACGGTAATATTGTGGAATGAGACGCCGTTAAGGCGAGCCCAGACTGGGAGGCCCTGGATCGGTAATGTTGGTCGATGCATGGCAGAAGGTGCAGAGTTGAGTGTGAGGAATTGAGGATTGGATGTTGGTGCTACCCGAATCAATTTGGGAGAACAGCTTGCATGAATGAGGAGATGGTATGTCCTTTCTTCTTAGATGAGGTGTGATATGACCAGGTGCCGAATACAGCAGGGATGAAGGTCGCAGAAGTACGAACAGGAACCCTCCGTTGCGGGTCAATACTTGAAAAATACGCCTCTTTTTTTTCTTCGTCTTCTTCTTCTTTTTCTCCAGCGTTCTCAATCTGAAGAATAAATCTACGCGGAGTAATAACTTATTCTACAGTTACCTTAATTCAGTTTTTTACAAAGTATTTGTAGTCGTATTTGTAGTCAAAGATTGAAAGGTATTCCAAAAATATCACACTGCCCCTCGTTCCGAGCTTATCGGTCCTTATCCGAAGCGGGGCACATATTTTCCGCGAGACCTCAAAGTTGCGAATCCGAGAGCGGCGACCTGTCCATATCATGATTTACCCCTTCACTTTTCTTTAATTTATCCTCCGTTGCCTTTCATAGATAGAAGCACTTCGCCATGCCTCGCGACCCCTTAATTGGCCTTGTCGGCAAACCCAGCGCGGGCAAATCCAGCACGCTCAACTCCCTCACAGATGCCTCGTCCAAAGTCGGTGGGTAGCACGTCGCATCTTGCGATCCCGAGATACGGGAGTCCAAAAACGGAGTCGTACGAGTTACTGATCTAGCTTCCCCACGCAGGAAACTTCCCGTATGCCACACCCCGATCTATCTCTTCCTGATCCCCCTCTCAGCCCTACCTCCAACTGACGTCTCGCTTCCTCCCACACCCACTCCCACAGATTCACAACCATCGACCCCCAACGCGCGATCGGCTACCTCCAAATCGACTGCGCATGTGCCCGACACAACGTCACCGAGCGATGCAAGCCCAACTACGGCGCCTGCGTCAACGGGCGACGCAGCGTACCCATCGAGCTGCTCGACGTGGCCGGGCTGGTCCCTGGCGCCCACCAGGGCAAAGGGCTGGGCAACAAATTCCTGGACGACCTGCGGCACGCGGACGCGCTGATCCATGTGGTGGATGTGTCGGGTACGACAGACGCTGAGGGCAAGAATACGCGCGGTTATGACCCCAGTGTTGATATTGCGTGGTTGCGGAGTGAGATTGTTGCTTGGATTCGTGGGAATTTGATGGATAAGTGGGGGTCGATCAAGAGGAGGCATATCGCGGTGAAAGCGACGGCGGTTGAGACGCTGCAAAATCAGTTCAGTGGGTATGGGAGTACGTCGTCGGTGGTGGCGAGGACGTTGGATCGGCTGGGGTTGAAGGAGCCGTTAGAGGACTGGAGTGGTGAGTGGTACCATTTTTGGCGTTGCTACCCCCCTTGTTCTTCGCAGTGCCGTGCTAATCACTCGGTTTCTTTGCGCTTAGACGAGACCATCGATCGAGTAGTCAACGCCTTTACCGACGAGAAGTTCCCCACCGTCATCGCGCTCAACAAAATCGACCACCCCGACGCCGACAAAAACATTGCCAAGATCGCCAAGATGCAAGATCCCAACACCATTGTCTTGTGTTCCGCGATATCCGAAATCTTTCTCCGCAAGCTCGCCAAGCAGGGCTACATCCGGTACACAGAAGGGAGCGAGTTTGTTGACACGCGCGAAGACCTCATAGCCGACGGCGACCCGGACGGCGGGGGGCTGAAAGACCTGGACGACAAGAACCGCGCGCGGATAGAGAATCTCAAAGACATGGTGCTGTATCGCTTCGGCTCGACTGGCGTCGTACAGGTGTTGTCTAAGGCGGCTGAGATCCTGGGGCTGGTGCCCGTCTTCCCGGTGAGGAATACTACCACCTTCGGGTCCGGCTCGGCTGACTCCAAGGCCGTGTTCCGGGACTGCGTGCTGGTAAAAAAGAACTCGACGGTGGCAGATGTGGGGAGGAAGATCATGGGAGACGCGCCGATTGCGTATATCGAGGGCGCTGGTGGAATTAGGGTGGCTGACGATCAAATAGTAGGGGTAGGGAAAAACGATGTAAGTGTGAACAACCTTGAATCTCTCCGAGTGGGATTATTAACAATATCCGCAGATATTATCATTCAAAGTAGGGAAATAAAGCCAAGTGGATGGGTATACTGTTTCAAAGCTTCTTCACTGTCTATACGGGTTTTCGATGTTGCTAGCGGTTAATTATGGCATACACGACATCTCTGCGGTGGCATTATTATCTCCCTGGCGCATTGTCTCGCCCGGCATCGTTATAGGCAATACGCGGGGATGGGCCTTGACACAAAGGTCCAGAGTCGTCCACTCGAGGCCATGACCGGGCAGCATCAGCAGAAATGGGAAGTTCAAAGCACAAAGAGGGCGACCAAAGAGTGACAAAGTCCATACTCAATTTGTAGATGCATTGACGGGTATCGTGGTATTAGAACTAGCCCTCGAGAAAATCGAGTTGCGCTGCCAAGGAAAACATTGGATGTGTTGTAAACAAGACCACCCTCCCTCCTCTTTCGGGCCTGAAAAATCAAGGATAGAAAAATATGCCCCAAAAAGTACCCCCGACCCGGTTCCCCTCATCATCATCGCTCATTATTCCCGTGAGGAAAATGTCTTTGCTCTCCCAACCTCCTCCTCCTCTTCCTCCCCAGTCCCTAGCAACAACCCTGCTCGTTTGCCCATCACACTTCAATCACCATCCAGAACCTCCCCGCAGCGCTGAAAAAAAAACCTAAACACCCCTTGCCGTAGTATTCGTAACCCAAAATCCCACCCTATTCCAACCCGAAAAGCGTCTCGAATAATAAGCGGTGATACATCGCGGTCGACTTGGCGCCCAGTAAAAATGTCTTGTCACGAGCATGTGGCAGCCCGAGAGTGGAAAGATGGCGGGGCTGATGGCGCTGATGTCATCTTTTACAGGGGCCCCGCCTGATATGGACAGGGGTAGCTCCTGCAAGAGAGGAATCTGGATCGCTCTCCGATTCATCAATTGCCGATTTGCCGACGAAAGGCGGATCAAACAGCTGGAGCCCAGCCACAGCTTTTTTTTTTCTTGGTTTGTTCGTTTGCTGATGTCGTTGACTGGACTATGGTTGGGGAAATTAGGTTGTTATGCGCCGCAATAGTTTTGGTTTTCGAGAATGGAAAGAAAAGGATCGTTGGGCCGCTTGGGCGTCTTCAGCGCTGCGCTGCGATGAGGTGGTGGTGCTGTTTAAAGTCCGGACATTTCTCTACCCCCTCCCAATATTGTTGTGGGAGGGGGAGGATTAATATCTACAAATAATGAAGCAGGCGTGGACGATACCGGGCAGGTACTGTGCCATCAAGACGGTTAGCTAGGCTGGTTCTTCATCAAGCTAAAAGAACGGCTGCCAGTGGAAATCAGACTTACCCCGAGGCAGGTCAAAATAATGTTGATGAGCAGATCCATGTTGCACCCGCGCTCAAGGAAGACACCAAGAGGAGGCAGGATGACGGCGAAGATAAGCTTGCAGATGTCGCTACAGGTGAAAGGCATGATGGCGGTATTGGTGGATTGCTGCTGTGTAGGTTGGTTGTTGGTGTGAGAAAGGTTGCTGTACGTTCTATGTTGGTTGACGGTTGTTTGTTTGAACAAGAATACAGGAGTCTAGCAAAGTGGGCGTGGGCAAGGTCTTTAAATAGCTGCGTGGTGTGTCATGTTGGACCGACTGCCAAGGCACGGTTGACAAGGTCTGCAAGGTCAAGATGGGATGGGCTTGGATGGCAAAGGCGCGGTTGAACGCATGCTGCCGGCTGCTGCTGCTGCTGGAGGTGAATGCGCCGGCCGCCCAGCCCGTCGCAGGGGTCTTGTCACGGACTGCTCCGGGTGACCTGATTGGAAGGACCAAGTCCTGCATCATTCACTGTCGCATGCGGTCAGTCATTACCCAGTTTTGAGGCTGGTTTTCCAAGCCCCGACTTTCGTGGCGGATATGCCCGGTACCCGAACGGTTTGCCATGAACGGAACTCGGTTCTCTCGGCGGTCGGCATGGCACTACACAGTATTCAATGACGTTACGCAGCACTGATGAAAATAAAATGAAAAGAAATAAACTAAACTTATAAAACGGTTTGCAGGGCGCGCAAACCACTGTGAGATCACGGGACAGCGTCGGTGTTGAAGCTTTGTGCAACGAAACTCTTTTGTTTGCTGAGCCCCCCGAAGCCCCTCATTCACGGCAACGGAGCTGCATGACCTGGAGCTTGGGGTCTCGTTCACCGCGAGACTGCGGCCCTGAGGGTGTTTTACCCGTCGTCCGCTTCTGCCCTTTCGGGCGTACACTTATTCGCGAGTGACACCCGCCTGACCAATGTTTCCTCTCGCGGCGGCCACGGTGTTGGTGACGGGGTCAAGGTGCAGGGCGCTTGTCGGAAAAGGTCTTGGCGGCGGGCGCAGTGCCGCATGCGAATGCAGCAGCCTCAAATGTGTGACGTAAAGTCGATGACATCATTCACTACGTGGCGCAGCAGAATGTGGCGCTTAGAGTGTGGCTCATGCTCTGGCCACGCACGACGCCATTCTTGAGGCCAAGACCGAAAAAATGCCAAGGTTTCAATACCTGATCTGGCTGATCATCAGAGATTAGCGTATGCGAGGCGATACACTACATCAAAAAGTTTGTTTGGTTGTCGAGTCTTACGGGTGTCGAGTAAATTCGGTGTTACGTCCTGCCCGGGGTTTGGTGGCGGGTTAGGCATCGGCTTAGGGGTCTTCTTTTCATCTAGATTTGTATGGATTCGTTTCTTATTAGCTAGCTGTCAGGGGCCGTATGTGTGAAACGAACACCAACCTTTATGGTATCAACGTACGGTTGAGGCACAGCCGGATTGAACCCCGGGAAGTTAGGGGGAGGCGCGAGTTTTCGGGAATAAGTGGCACTAAAAATGGATAAGGGAAGAAGGAGCCGAAACTGGTCCTAGCTAGCACCTTCGCAAGTTGAGAACGACTCGGGCCTTTCAACGGAAGGATGGTGTATTCGTGCTACGTTAACCTCAAGACCCTGAGACGGATGCGTTTCGGAGGGGTGGTCTGGACGTTCCCTTGTCCGACCGGCGCTCATCTTCAAATCCCGGCCTTGGCACGGCCCCGCTCCGCAACAGCCTAGCCCCACCCAACCCCAAAGCCCTAAGATTTTTGGGCCACAATTTTTTGCCAGTGCGCGGAATTGGAGTTTCACCGCCCGCGCGACGAAGAGAAATTTCGAGGTCCGAGAATTTCAGCGACCCGCAACACCACACGACCAGACGCAGGATATCACCTCTTTGCGTTCCAGACATCCCTCCGGTCAATTTCCGCCGAATCACCCTCTCCCATCAGAAGCAATGGCTCCCATCGCAGTATGTTCCATGATCACCACCTGACCGCTTTGCTGTTGGCCCAGTCCCCTCCCGACGAGAGCGGATCATGGCGTGAAACAGTAGGCTAAGTCAATTTCCTTCGGGACAAACAGAAGAAGTCCGGCGCCAAGAAGGGCCCTAAGACGACGAAGAAGGTGAGTTTTTGAAAGCCTCCATCTATTATTGCGCCCTTGGCTTTTCTGCAGTCGCTGATTAGATTACCCTTTGTCTCTAGTTCGTCATCAACGCCTCGCAGCCCGCGAGCGACAAGATCTTCGATGTCTCCGCCTTCGAGAAGTTCCTGAACGAGAAGATCAAGGTTGAGGGCCGCGTCGGCAACCTCGGCGAGACCATCAAGATCTCTCAGGTCGGTGACGGCAAGATCGAGATCATTGCCCACAACGAGCTCTCTGGCCGCTACCTCAAGTACCTGTACGTTTGAGATCATCAAAGATCAACTCCTGCTAAGAAGTTTGGGAATGCTAACGACCATCGCAGCACCAAGAAGTTCCTCAAGAAGATGCAGCTCCGTGACTGGCTCCGCGTCGTCTCGACTTCCAAGGGTGTTTACGAGCTCAAGTTCTTCAACGTCGTTAACGACGAGGCTGAGGACGACGACGAGTAAACTGGACGCCATCTGGCTGGGACTTTTTCTGCAGGGTTATCTGGCAGGGGGTACCAAAAGGATTACTGGACGGTTGTGCATGCATAGCGGCGGAAAATGGGTCAATAAAACAAGACACAAGCGCTGCTGTTGCGGCCGCCGGGCGTTCCGGGCAAACCAACTTTTGCTCTCTCTCTTGTTGAATCCCCCGGGTATATGTGATGATGACGATGATAAGATAATCCAAGTATGTCCTGGCCTCACTCTGGCAAAGACCTCATAGCCGCCTCAAACGCCACCAGCGCCATAGCATTCGCCGGAAACGCCCTCAAAAAACACGGCAAAAACCCCCGCCAATACCCCATCGCACCACTCTCCCTATACACAGCCTTCGCAGCATCCTTCCACCTTGGGAACCTCCTCTCGCCATCCCCCAACCCCCCACCAAGCGGATCCGTCATTATCCTCTGCTTCACCACATCACTCGGGTAACTCAGCACCCAAAACACCTGCGCGCTCAACCCCCCAGCCCAGAAATTAATCACCGGCGCGCTCATCGTCGTGCGCTCCCTCATCCACCTCGAAAACACATCATAACTCCCCCACCAAAAAAAGAAAAAACTCCTAAACAACAACGTCGCCTGCAACCCATGATACACACCCCTAATGCCATGATACCTCCACACCTTCCGCAAACAATCCACCGGCCCACTATACAACCTCTCACTCTTCTTCGCCGCATACTGAATCTGCAATCTCGCCTTCACATGCTCCACGGGCGCAGCCACAAAACTAACCGTCGCACCCGCCATCACCCCGGCAATCCCATGACCATGAGCAGGCAGCGGCAGCGGTATCGGCTGCGCCGGATCGTAGAGAGGGTGGCCGGGGGGCGGGAGGGTGTGGAAGAGGTGCTGGTGGACGAGACGGCGGTAGACGGAGAGGGAACCGAGCATTACGCTGTCCATGAACATCCAGCCGACGAGGGGGGGCGTGGCGCCTTTGTAGAGGCCGACGAGACCTTCGTGGCGGAGGGTTTGGGCGAGGCATTGGAGGGGGCCGGAGAAACGGGTTGTGGAGGTGGTTTGGAGGCGGACTTTGATTGTGTCGAAGGGGTGGCCGACTAGGTGGAAGTGTGTAAGTGATTAGAGTAACTTAAGTGAGAGGTTGGAGTTTTTCAGGTGAGCTTACCGGAGAGCTTGGCTATCCCGGAAAATACGCCAGCAACAAAGCCTTTGTAGTTCTTGTTGGATGTTGTTGGAGGTTGGGCTGCTGATGCCGAGGATGTCGCCGGGTTCGGCTGTGGTATTGAGGTGCTGGCCGACATTGTGCCTGGTGGTTTGAGTGGGTTTGGACAGATCGGAGTAGGAAAATGCGGGGTATTCGGCAGAGTGAGGCAGTAGGATCAAACGTCTCGGGGCGTCGACTGACCGTGTAATTTCGGAAGTGACATCTCCATGTTCTTCAATTTGGAGTTTCCAAGTGGAAGTCGCTGGGCAGTGGTGCGGTATCGGACAAGCTTACAGGGTCCAAAAGCCGGGCGGTTCAGGGTCCAGGGCGCCGAGCCAGGGGTCGAGCTGCAGGAGCTCCGTCCCGTCCCGTCTACCCACTTACCTACTAACTACCCGCCTATTCTCGGCCTGCTACGGGCGCCCTGTAATAATCTTCCAATCCTGATCATCAGATATTTGATATTTGAGATTTCGATGGGTCAAATCATGGAATTGATGAAGAGAAATCAGGCAATCTCGGGATTACAGCCCCTTCTTTTTGTGAGTATAGGAATTATGATATGCACCTGTGACCTCAAACCTCGCCCTCCGTAAATCTAAGGGTATCTCTCTCAAACCTTTCCACCCGTCCCAATCATCCGCCATTACGTCTGCATACAAAGCCCTGACCATTTCAAGCTTTGGTATCCCATCCCTAAAAAGTCTTCCCCCACCCCACCGTCCCCCCAACCACCCGTCCCAGCACATACCCCCCATACAACCCAGCCAGCACCGTAACCGGCCACTTCTGCCACTCGCGGTCCCAGTCCAGCGGGATCGGCACCGCCCCAAGCCACGCACCCACCAGGCCACCCACCAGGCCACCAAACGTCTCGTCCAGCGGGGCCGCAAACCCGCCAACAACAGCCCAGGCGCTGCCGTCGACGCCGTGGATGTAGAACAGCGGGAATAGCACGAGGACCGCGAGGTGCGCGGCGCAGAGGAAGGTATGCGCGCCGTGGGTTAGGAAGGGCGCGCCGAAGAGGACCATGGTGATGTAGAGGAAGGGGGTGACGAGGAGGGAGAGGATGAGGGAGAGGAGGGCGGTCTGTTAGATCAAAGTGTTAGCATACAGCAGAGAAGACACGATAGCACAGCGAAAGACTTCACGAAAAAAATAAAAATAAAACTCACAACAACCCCCTTCCGTCCCCCAACCCCCTCCCCTCCACCCCCCTTCCTCCCTTTCCCCCCCAGGGGTTGCTTCTCACCCACACCACCAGCACCAGCACCACCCGACTTCGAAGCCAATGACCCGGACCCCGGCGCCGGCAAACAAACAACCGCATACCCAACCTGCAGCGCAGCCGTCACCGGCAAAGCCGACGCCATCGCGGCAACGGGATCACCCACCAGCGCGCCAAAGCGCGCAGCAAACAACACAGCCAGCAAGGCGGGGAGGGCGTGGCGGGCGGTTTGGGCGAGGGGGGTTGGGCGGATGGAGACGGGGCGGAGGATGGAGGTTGTTTTTGGTTTTGGTTTTGAGGCTGGGGATGTTGGGGTTGTTGGGGTTGTTGGTGAGTTGTTGTTGGAGGATGTGGTGGTGGTGGTCGCGCCGGGAGTTTTGGAGAAGGCCGCGTGGGCTTGGGCTTGCGCGGCGGCGCCTTTGGCGAGGGCGGAGGACATTGTTTTTGGGTCGGTGGGGGGCATTGCCGCGTATGCGCCGGGTTCTTAGAGATGGGAATTGTGGCGGGATCGGTGATGGGTTTGTTGTCGGAATGTGGTTTGAGGATGGATTGGATGGGTAAATCAAATTAAAGCTGCGAGATGGGGACGGCCCGCGCTGGTTTGGATCGGCGCGGCGCGCCTCGCATTGAACCCTAACCCTGAAATGGGATATATACCACAGTATGCTGAAGAGAAGTGAAGAGACAGACAATGGTTTTCTCCCATGGCATTGGCATTCGGGCATCTCAAAGTATTAATCCCTCAATCTTGATCTCCTTCAAATTCCACCCCAACCCCTTACGCTCATTGCGCCGTCTCCCGCGCGGGAATGAGATTCCGCAGCGACAAATCATACACCACATCCTCCACCTTCTTAACCGCATACTTAATCGAGTCCACCCTCTTCCGCAAGATATCATTCTTCAGGTTCAGCACCTGGAACCCCGCGTGCAGGTCCTTGATAAACCCGCTGATCTGCACCGCCATAGCCGTATCGCCCAGCGTGACCGAGTTGACAGCCAGCCGGCTGAGGTCGTCGATGACGGAGATTAGGCCCAGCAGATACTCCTCGATGGTGATGTGGAAGGCGTCGCGGTCCTTGAGGTTGACGGGTGCTACATTCCCAGCTTAGTACGTGTCTGGTATGGCGAAACAGAGAGCTATGAGATCAATAATTACCGTTAAAAACCTCGCCGATATCCTCAAGCGTCAGCAGACGACCGAGCTCGCCCGTCTTGGACTCAGTCGACAGCCCACCGAGCCAAGCAGTGAGAATGACCGTGGAGATGGCATCCTGTACCATGCGTGTCCACTTGTGGTTGTATCTGTAGTTTCAATGTCAGTAAGTCTACCACCTTTAACTTCGGTTCCCGTCAAAGCCACTCACTTGTAATACGGAAACTGAGACGCAAACGCCCCCAGCCTCCCAACCGTCTCAATCTCCTTCTTGATCCCCGCCTCAACCTGCTCAAACAAAGTCGCATCTATCATCCATATCAGTTCTCACTCCTACTCCCACCCCCACAACAAGCCCCATCCCCACCGTCAACCAAAAAAAAAAAGGTCAGAAAGAAACCTACACTTAGCCCGCGGCGTCGAATGTATCCGCGACAGCACCCCCTGCGTAAACGACACATGCTGGTTCAAATCATCGAGGATCTGGTCCAGTTCCTTCCGGACACTGGTGTCCTCCTCAATCCTCGTCTTCAGCTGATCAAACAGCGCGGGGTCAATCAAAGGGGGCGCCATTTCCGATTATTGCGGGAGCTTTCTGTTCGTTGTCGGGAAATGGGCTGGTTGTCGATGGTTGTTGTTGAGTTTGAGCCTGATGTTTGTTCAGGTGGGGAACTTTGAGCGTCCTCCTTGCACGAGTTAATTAGAGACTCGGGTATTAGGAGAGGGTGAGCGACTAGAAGTATAACGGGAATGGAACTGTACTTTAACAGTAGGTTTAGTAACTAGAATTTAGAGAACACAAATATTTTCTTAGACACGCAACCTATTAGTAGGGAAGGTGCGAGGGACACCAAAGCCCCCGGAATTGATGTTGTGTGTCATACCCTAACCCTCGCCACACGCTATCTTCTACCACAGTAAGCTGCCACACACTCCAAAGACGTGACAACAAATTGCGAGCACAAGCTTTCAGGATCTAAGGAACATCAACCGATTCACTTTCTTCTCACATCACATAATTCGTTGGAACTGTACAGTATTCATCTCGTGGAGAGGAGATATCCATTCATTTGCTCATCGTTACATCATTAGACGCATACAGCTTCCTCGTCGTTCCTCATGCCAACATACTCACTTAACATCGCCGCGCAAGAGGCACCAACGACAGAGCCAACACAAGACAAGTTAAACCAAACCCGCAAAACACAATCTCAACAGATAGCCACCCAACCATATCACCCAACCTTCATTGCTCATCCACCCGTCCATCCCGTCATACGTCCATTCAAAAAACATCATCAAGCTCATCATCAGTCATAAAAAACACACAAAACATAAGAAGTGAACAAGAAAATCATATCGTCGTCAACCTTATTCCACCACCCCCTCGTTGACAAACCCCTCAAGCGCTACTGGTAAAGAGCCGCTTGAAAGCCGCTCTGATCCCAGACTTCTCCTTCTCCTTCGCCCGCTCCCTCTTCTCCTGCCTCATGGCCCGGTGCGCCTGCGACTCCGCATCGCCGCCATTAGCTGACGATCCCGAGCCTTCGACATCGCCAGAGCCATTGACGTCGACCGATGGGGCCGAGGCTTTGGCAGCCAACGGCTCGGCCTCCTCCTCCGCCGTCGCCGATGGCTGCTCGTCAATGACGTTGTCGCGCTCACGGTCTCGGTCACGCCTGTGCTCCCGGCTAGACTTGGGCAGAGCTTCGTCCTCGTCACGCTTGCGGACAGAGCTGCTGCGCTCCTCAGAGCGTCGCGCCCTGTGGGAACTGCCGCGATTCGGGTTGGAGCGGCGGAGCTCATTCGGGTTGACCGCAGTCCGAGATGATGAAGACGCTGGTGGAAGAGTACCGGCCGAAGTCGTGGTGTCCCGTGAACTGGTAAAGTTGGGCTCTATGATGCTGTGACCACTCTTGAGATCAAAAAACCGCTTGCTAGCGCCCGGCGAAGGGGGCACTGTCACGTCAGTCGACTTGGGGTCGATGCTATGGCGACTGAAACTGCTACGACGCGACTCGCGGTGGTGCGAGGATCTCTCCGAGCGCTCGGAACGGTCACGAGGGGCGGCCCGCTCCCATTCCTTGTCCCTTTCCCGTTCCCGGTCCATCTTGGCTGGTGAATCCGGAGCGCCGTCCTTGGCCTTCTCGAGCTCACGGGCACGGCGTCGCTCCTCCTTTTTCTTGTCATGGGCGGCCTGTTCCTCCGGGGTCCTGTGTCTCCGACGGGGGCTGCTTTTGTGTTCTCCGAAACCAGGATCCTCGCGGTTTGGCGTGCGCGGAGGCTCGTCCTCGCCCCGCGAACGGACCGACGCATAGCTGTCTGACCTGGACCGGTGTGAGCGCCGGGACTCCTCCCTGCTCCCGTCGCGGCTGTCATGGTGGGAACGGCGGCGTGAAGAGTGGTGACCATGGCTGTGGCTATGGCTGTGGCTGTGGCGCCTTGAGCTGTGAACGGCCTTGGAATCATCGGTCTTGGGCAGCTCTCTGTTTCTGTCTTTGTCGTCTACCGAGAGGTCAGCACCAGAATCAGGAAGATCTCTCGACCTGGCTCTGCCCCTATCCTGCTCATCCTCGACCGAATCTTGGAGAGACAGGTGAGGCACATCCGCAATCGCTTTCCCTTTGCCTTTCCCGTCAGAATGCATTTCGGGCGAACCAAAGGCGTCAAATCCTGGACTGGCAAGCCTCGGGCTCCCTGGGGGGCTCAGAATGTCGGCAGTGGCATAGATGACCACGGCGGCAGCTACCATCTCCTCGGCGTGCTTGATGGTATTTCTTCGCTGCCGGCGCAGACTGCGCATCCGGCCGAGCTGTCTGGCCACCGGATCTTCGAGGTCAGGAAGTATGAGGGCGGGCGTGGGCACGCGGAAATCCAGAACGATGTCTTTGTCAGAAGGTCCGGACCCGTCCGCTGCCGTTCCTGGAGCGGCTAGGAGGCCCTCACCGTGTTTCGCTCCGTTGATACCAGAAACAAGCCCAGACCATTCACTAGCGTCTTTTCCTTCCACATCTCTGCCGTTATCTGCCCCCGGTGTGCTTCTCTCCACGACGTGGAACGACTCGGACAGCGGGGCCTGAGATGGTTCCGTTGGCTTGACTTGGCCACCCGATCCGAGCGGTGATATCTCCCTCGATGTGACGGTCTCGCCTTCCGGCTTGGATGTAAGTCCATCAAGAGGCGAAGCTGTGGATGGTGGCGCATCACTCTTGCCGGCCAAGCTGTGCGCGGCTAGGGCAGCGGCAGCTCCAAGGACGCCAACAGCACCAGCGCCAATCGCGATCTCCTTGGTATGAGAGCCCTCATCCGTCGCAACATCCGTGCTAACTTCCGTCGCCCCAGGAGGTGCCTTCTCATTGCCGTGGGGAAGGGAAAATGACGTATCGGTGGGCAGTGTGACGTTTGTCTCGGTTGGCAAGGGGTACGTCGTGTCAGTCGCTAGGGAGAAGTTGGTGTCTCGGGGGTCGTAATCCGAAGTAGCCTGGTGGATTGTGCGGCCGAGAACGGGGCTTTCTTGACCGGCATTGGGTAATGCAAACGCGGATGCCGACGAGTCCCGGGCGGCAGCAGAGTCGACAACGGCAACGGCGACCTTCTCGGAAGACGGTTCTTCGGCCTGGCTGGGCAGCTGATCCTTCTGAGCTGTGCTCGGTTCGGGGTCTTCAGCGTCCAGCACGACGATAGAATCATCGATGCCAGCCGAAGCAGATCCCGCTTGCGATGGAGGTGGTTGAGAATCAGAATCACGCTGGATTGACTCAGTTGACCGGTCAATAAGAAGACCTGATTCATCGATAAGCTGAGAGCTCTCGGCGCTGACAACGACGGGCTCATCAGCCGTCACGTCGCTGGCAATGGTGTTGTCTCGGTCTCTAGGCTTGGTGGCAGTGCCGTCGTCAAGAGTTTGACCGTCTTCGGAAACTTGGGTGCTTTCAATCAAGACGTATTCTTCCGAGGCCGTCTCGGGTACTGGATCGTCTGCCTTGGGCTGGGACTTTTGGCTCTCTGGCTCGGTGATTTGCGTGTCTGTGGGAATGCCCTCGGTAGTGGAATCGCTAGTCGTGGCCTGCGAGATTTCGAGGGGCTCGGTAGGCACGGCAGACACGGTGGGGGTTTCGGCCACAGAAAGCTCGTCAGTAGCACCGGATTCAACGACCAGAGACTTCTCCGTCGCAATGGATTCAGGGGTAGCCTCGGGTCCAGCAGTAGCAGCCTGAACCTCAGGCTCGGGCTCAGGCTCAGGATCAGACTCAAGCTTGTTCCCCTCGGCTTGGGTGGACTCATGGACAGGAGGCTCAGCAATCTCGCGGGTCGTTTCTTCAGTGGCCGATCCGGATTCAGCGATCTCTACTGTTTGGTGGGCGATCTCGGGCTCAGAGACTGGTTCGACTTCGGCGGGGACTTCCTGAGGCTCAGTAGCCACTTCCGGTCCAACGACAACTTCAGGCTGGGGATCCAACTCGGTTTCGGCAACTACCTGCGTTTCAGCAACCGCGTCGGTTTCAGCAACTTCCTTAGCTTGGAGCTCAGGACTTGCCTCGGGCTCAGCGGTCGCTTCTGGCTCGGCAGTTACCTCGGGTTGGGCAATGGCCTCGGGACCAGCAAGTCCTGCAGGTTCATCTTCAGAAGTCGTTGGAGGCTGGAAAACCGGTACTCCCCCGTTGTCCTCCGTGTCGGAAGCCTGTGCTTCCGCCTCCGCATCTAGCGTCGGCTCATCCTCCTTGGCCGGGACCTCCACGGCTCGCTCCGCAGTAGCCTCAGGCTCGGGCACCGAGGCGGAAATCTAACTCAAAGTCAGCAAACAGGACCGGATAAGACATATTTCAGACACTGACTACACTTACGGCCGGTTCAACTTCTTCTCCTGTCTTTTCGAGCTTCAGCGCATCAAGAGCCTGCTCCTCGCCAACGCCAGGGCCAACATCCTTCGTCTCGGTATCGTTTTCATTATCTCCAGCGGCGTTGCCGATATTAATTTGTGCGGGGGTATCGCGGGTATCATGGGTATCATTGGTAATGTTGAAAATGGAAGTCGTCAAATTCGCATCCTGGGTATCATGGGTATCCGGAAGTCGCGAGTCCAGGTCCGTATCCTTTGGTTGTGAAATGCATTCTGGTGCCTCCTGTCCTGCCTTTCCGCTGCCATCGGGGGTATCAAGCAATACTGGGTGTTCCTCACCTGTAGCCTTTCTCTCAGCCACCTCCTGCTGCCCCCTGAGAATTGGCCCAACCGTGTCCTTGCTCTCGTCATCTTCAACCTTGGATTCCTCGGGCTTGTCGTTAATGGGTTTCTCCTCGGCTAGGACAATGGGAGTGTCATCAGGCTTCTGCTCATCAGTCTTCTCTACTGTATCAGCCTTCGTTTCGTCGGCAACAGGCTCGGCGGCCGGCACGGGGGACTCCTCAGGCACGGGCTCCTTCGCCGTCTCAAGCTCGGGTGCTTCTGCGGTGGGTTCCGCGGCCGGCGTCTCTTCTTCTGGCTCTTCCTTGGGTTCCTCCGACTTGGCCACTTCAACCTGTTCTGATGTCGGTCGGTCAACCGGCTCAGCTTCTTCCGCAGTCGCGGCCTCCCCGGTCGGCTCAAGAACCGCTCCCTGCACTTCATCAATCTCAGCCTCTTCAGAATTCTCCTCGGCCGGAGCGGTTACTTCGGCTGGAGCAGCTTTCTCAACAAGCGCAGGCTCTTCGGCGACCGCGCCGGCTTCGACAGTGGGAGTCTCATCAACAGGTGCTGGGCTTAATTCCTGAGTGGGCTCGGCGGCGGCCTCCTCGGTGAGTGCTACACCAGAGTCTTCAGTAACCTCGGTCTCGGCTTCTTCGACAGCGACTGCTCGCTCAGCTTTCACAGTCTCAAAGGGCTCAGCGCTGGTTCCTTCAGCGGTAGTCTCAGCCTCCTGGGCAAGTGCAACGCCGCCGTCCTCGGTATCTTGATCAGCCACAGGTTTCGGATGCGCAGCTTCGTCGACCTCGGTCGTTGCTTCTTCGACAGCGTCGAGTTTTGCACCTTCAGTGGGCTCAAGATCCGGCTCCTCTGTAGCCGCAACACTGACTTCCTCGACGGGTTCGGGTTCGGCTTGTTTGATCTCGACCTCCTGAACAGTTGTAGCCTCAGTCTTGGGCTCTTCCGCAGGTTCGTCCTTTACCTCCGGCTGAGATCCCTCGGCCGGCTCGTTCTTGGTTTGTTCCGGCGTGCCAGTCGGAACCTCAATGACAGGCTCAGGCGCAGACTCTTTGACAGTTTCAGGAGCCGTTACGATTGGCTCAACGGGGGTCTCTTTAGCCGGTTCGGCAACGTCCTCAGTCAGCTCGGCCTTGGTCTCTTCTAAGGCTTCCGTGGACTCCAGGGACCTCTCCTCAGAAGCGGTCTCTGCAACGGGCTTGGCCGCATTATCTTCAACCGAGATAGTAGCCGCTTCATCGGATGCTTCGATCTTGGCTTCTTCCGGAGTCTGGGCGGCGGCCTCCTCGGTAGGCCCCAGAATCGGCTCCTCGGCCGCTTCAACCTTGGTCTCTTCCGGAACCTCGGCAGCAGTTTGCCGGGCGGTTTCAGACGCTGCCTCCTCTGTGGAGTCCGTAGTAGTCGGCTGAGGAGGCCCTGGCTTTGTGTCCTCATCGGCCACGGCGCTGACTTCCTTTACCTCTTCAGTCTTGTCCTCGTTTGGAGTCTCGGCGGCGGGTGCCTCGACAGCCTCGGTAGCAGGCTCCTCGACGGTCTCGGCAGCAGGCTCCTCGACAGCCTCGGCAGCAGATTCATCGACAGTCGCCGTAGCGAGTTCCTCGACAGCCTCAGCAGCGGGTGCCTCGACAGCCTCAGCAGCGGGTGCCTCGACAACGTCAGCAGCGGGTTCCTCGACAGCCTCAGCAGCGGGTTCCTCGACAGTTTCGGCAACAGGTTCCTCGACAGTCTCCGCAGCGGGTTCCGTTGTGGTCCCCTCAGCTGCCTCAGAAACCTCCTCGGCCGGCCCAACCTTGGACTCTTCCGGAGCCTCAGCAACCACCTCCTCGTTAGACTTGGAGTCCACCTCCTCGGCGGGTTCAGTGGTAGGTTCCTCAATGGACTTGTCGGTGACTTCCTCTGCCGACTCGACCTTGGCTGCCACCGAAGTATCGCTTTCATTCACTTCGGTAGGCTCCGCGGGGGGTTCATTGGCAGGTTCGTGCTGAGATTCCTCGACAGAGTCGGCCTCGGCTTCCGCAGGGTGTTCGGCTTTGGCCTCGGCCACTGTATCAGGGACGGCCTCTGCAACATCCGGTTGAGTGTCTTCGACCGGAGGAGGGCTATCTTCAGTAGGTTCAGCCGGCTCTTCAGATGTGGGAACCGTCTCCTCTTCCTGCGGAGCTGCGGGCTCGGAAATTTCGGGGACCTGCTTAACGCCGGTCTCCTCAGCGGCAGGCGCAGCCTCGGCCACATCTTCGGGCTCCGGAGCGTCTTCGGTCTTGGGTGCCGCTTCCTCAGTGACAGGGGCATCTACGGTTGCTTCCTCGGCATGGAGAGCCTCAGGGTCGTCCGACTTTTCGGCTCCAGTTGCTTCGGCCGGCGTCTCGGCGACGGCCTAAATTTGGTTAATTTCAAGAGCTCATAGGTACCACAATGGGGATAAAACTTACCTCGTCCACAGGGGCAGACTGCGCTTCTGTAGGCTGTTCTTTGGCCTGTTCGGTAATCTCCGCAGCTTCGGTGGTCTCTGCAGGCTCTGCAGCTGCGGAAACTTCATCAACCTCAGCGGGCTCGGCAGTTTCAGCAGGCTGGACAACCTCAGCAGGCTCCGAGGCATCAGCGTTATTTGTGACGTCACTGGCCTCGACGGTTTCTGGAATACCATCGGACTCAACAACCTCGGTAGACTCAGCGGCTGCGGTTGCCGCGGGGGCTTCGTCACTCTCAGCAGCTTCGGCCGCCCTGGGAGCTTCAGAAGCGGCGGCATCTGCTTCCGTCTCAGCCGCATCCTCGGTGGGTTCAGGCTCCTCTACAGCAGCGAGCGTTGGGGCTGGGATTTCGGGGGTGGAATCCTCGGCTTTGTCGTCTGTCTCAACTTCCGATGCAGTTTCGGCCGTCGTCTCAACAACTGTCTCCTGTTGCGTGACAAGCTCAGCCTCAGGAGCAGCTTTGGTCTCCGGGACAGCTTCGGCTTCGGGAGCAGCTTCGGCTTCGGGAGCAGCTTCGGCTTCGGGAGCAGCTTCGGCTTCGGGAGCAGCTTCGGCTTCGGGAGCAGCTTCGGCTTCGGGAGCAGCTTCGGCTTCGGGAGCAGCTTCGGCTTCGGGAGCAGCTTGAGCCTCAGTAGTATCCTCAGTCTCAGCCACGGCCTTAGCCTCGACCTCAGCTGTTGTCCCGGGGGCTTCCTCAGGCTTCGAGTCTTCTTCCGCCGTAGCTGAAGCATCCGTTTCTATCGCCGGGACCTCCTTATCTGTGGTCTCGGATCCAGTCGGTTGCTCAGTGGAGACAGCCCCGGCGGCAGGTTCCTCGCTCGCGGGGTCTGCTTGTGTTGGGGAATCTTCGGCAGGAGAGGCGGCTTCGGTTTCTCTGTTGAGTTTCAAGGTCAGTTGCGCGTTAAAATCCACTCAGACTGAGAGACGGAACATACGTAATAGACTCCTCGGGCACAGCGGGTGCCTCTTTGGTGGCAGGGGCGTTTTCAACCGGAGCATCTTCAACAGGGGCATCTTCCGCGGGAGCATCGACGGCTTCGTTAGTGGGAGCCACGTTTTCAGAAACCTCAACTGCGACTTCGGGCTCGCCGTGCACCTCATTGACCTCTGTGGACTCGGTAGCCTCAGGAGCGGGCTCTTCAGCCTCGGGTGTGGCTTGACTCGCGTCAGGTGTAGACTCATGTTCGGGTTCAGGAACAGTGGTCGCTTCGGCTTCGACTTCGGGCTCGTCCTTGGTTTCGACTGCAGGTTCTTCAGCTGCGGGTTCTTCAGCAGCGGGCTCTTCGACTGCGGGCTCTTCGACTGCGGGCTCTTCGACTGCGGGCTCTTCGACTGCGGGCTCTTCGACTACAGCCTCATCTTTAGCCTCGACCGCGGGTTCTTCCGCAAGCTCGGTGGCTGGCTCGGGGGCCGGCGTCTCGTCAACCTCAGCAGCAGGCTCTTCCTTAGCCTCGGGGGTCGATTCAGCGGCCGTGTCAGCGACAGTTTCGGCAGGTTTCGCATCCTCGGTAGGTTTTGGGGCCTCAGCATCCGCGCTCGGGTTAGCCACGGCTGCGGGTTCCGTTCCCTCGTTCAACACGGTTTCAACAACCGGGACATCTTGAGCCTCTTCTTGAGGCTTTTCAGCCTCTGTTTCGGGGGAATCAGAGGTAGGCTGCACCTCCACCGAGTCGGCGACGGGGACCGGGGCGTCTTCTACGGGCTTCTCGGGCTCGGTGGCCTCTTCCGAAGCTTCAGCAACCGGGGTCTCAGCTGCTGGCTCCTCCTTCGCCTCGGCAGCTGGCTCATCTGCAGGGGTGACTTCGGTCTCAGTGCTGGCAGGCTCTTCGGTGGAGACTGCGGGAGCCGTTTCGGCGGCGGGCTCCTCCGCCGGCGCCGCTAGAGGTTGTTCCGAGGTTGGCTCGGCCGGGGCGGCTTCTGGTTGGGGAGCGGATTCAGCGGTCTCTTCCGTCGGGGCAGCCGCGGCGGCCTCTTCAGTGGCAGGCACCTCTTTGGCCGTGGCTTCGCTCGCTTCCGGTTGCTCACGTGTGGCTTCCGTAGCGGCAACTGCAGTCTCTTCCGATTTCGGCTCTTCTTTGCTTTCTGTGGCGACCGTCTCGGCCGGCTCGCTGGCCTTGTCCTCCTTTTCGGCGGCCTTTGACCCCTTGTCCTTCTTGCTCTTCTTCTTCTTCTTTTTCTTGTCACCAGTGGGAGCAGCTTCTTCAGCTTCCTCCTTGGGCGCGGGCTGGGGCTCAGGCTCCGCTGGTGGTGGAGGAGTGGGTTCGGGCTCGGCGGCCTTCTCTGCTGCTGCTTTGGCCTTCTTCTTCTTCTTTGCCTTCTTCTTTGCCGAAGCACTTAACGGGGCTGCCTCCTCTACTGGCGTCGCCTCTTCCTCCTGCAAAAGCTGGGAAGACTCGGCCTCGGCAGAGCCGCCTAGGCAATGGAACCTGGTTAGCCCGCCGATTTCACTCAATTCCACTCACACAGGGCGCTCACCTTCACCATTTACGCCATTGGCATCTTCATCGTCCGAGTCGGGCTGCTGCTGGAAGTACTTGACATCCCCATACTGAGCGACCTGCAACTGGTTAAAATCGGCAAATTCGACATTGTCATACTGGGCCTGGGACCAATGCAGGCTTGCCCGTGTCGGACAGAACTCAACATTCTCTCCTGGGAAGCTCATACTTGTGTAGGACTTGTCGCTGCCTGGTCGGAGGGGAGCTCGACGGACAGGACTTGAGGGGTATTCTTATTATCCTCCATGCAGAGCAGCACAGCACACGAGGGGCTGTGTGGGACACTCGTGTGCGTGACGGGAGGAAGCGAGGGAGGGGCAAAATGCCAGAGCCGGAATTGAAGCCTTGGAGCCTTAATGGGAGTGCTGTCCTTCGGGACACTGCAGATTGGCTTCCCGAAAAGCAAGTCCTGTGGGGCGTTGGGTCGGGAGGACGGCTCACGGCCACTCGGATACTGGGATTGGGTAGATGTGTGTGTATGAGGGTTTTATGGGATGCGGTTGCACTGTTGGTGTGATGCAGCCGCTGAAGAGCTATTGGGTGGGTGTCACGGACGGTCGTGCGGCCGGGACAGTGAGGGTTGACGAATATCAAGTTAAAAAAATGCCAAAAGCAAAGTAAACAAACGGATGGGTATGCTTGGTATTTGGGGGTGTCCGTGCTGATATGGGATCGAAAGCAAAGACGCTTCACAGCTTCCTCGGATCGAATGCTTTCAATGTAAAAGGGAAAACTTTGCACTTGAGACGAACTGGTCATCGGAATTGGGATGAGGGGACCATCTTGAGCGGGAAAGGGTGACCCGGGACTGGAGGGGCAGTTGCATGCAGAAGGCGATTGAGTTCTTGGCAAGAACCACTTGCACTTTCCAATTCCTCCCCAACGCAACCCTCTTTTCCCCCTCCCCCTCATCCCCATCAGCCGCAACACAGTCACCAACCCCACGCATCGGGACAGGGCTCTTCAATGCGCGGGGTCGTGAGACCTCCAGTGACTGGATTTGGCCGAATTGACTGGAGTGACTTGAGGGACTGGGCCGAGGCCGACGGAACACTGGCCCACCCGACTGCAGTGGCGCCACGTCTGCAACGGGGGTTGGTTGCCGGGCCCATCAATCACTTGGATCAGAACCGATCACGACAACGCAGGGCGAGAAGTCTACCCAATCGACACAAACCAATTCGGCAACCGAGCAGGCAATCAAGGACGGACGGAGCGCTCGTGATGAGCAGCAGGCGACTCAGCTACACAAGACGCAAGTCGATGACAAACTGAGCGGCAAGAGTCGCCGATTGTCTGGCGTTAGCGACCGCAACGACCGCAAAAAGCCTGCTTGAGCTCCGTCCGCTTTCCGCTTGCGTTGAGCCGGTTGATAACATTCTCCACAGTCACTGGTGAGAGGATATCAAGAGGCAATTGAGTAAGCCTTACGCCTAACCATTGGCCGGCATGGATCTCTCGGACTTTGGCATCAGATTGGGCCGCCATTGAGCCATCCATCACGGGGGCCCAGGCTGCCGTATCCGGGAGAGGTGAAGTTCATGGCGCATCCCGTTCCGGGAAGCTGACCCAAGGTGTCATCAGACAAGAAAAAAAGACCGAAAAGAAAGGACACATCTGACGGTTCGAGATGGTGGTGTCATGGAAGAGGGGGGAGGGGATTTGCCGCCAGTATATACCCTTCCCTCTCAGCCTGAAGCCATTGACAACACATTGTGATACCAGTCAAACGTTTCACAGACAGGAAGTCGTGAAGCCGGATACTGGACGTGGGGAATGAGTGTGCTACGTGGTTGTCTGCTGGCTTGTCGCTTGCGGGGGATCCCTGCAGGACGGGCCAGGCTAACCGCGACGGGACCTGAGCTTGATGGGGCGCGCTAGCAAACTTCGGGACGGGACGTGGGGCATCAACCAGGGGGCGTTCGCGAGCACGCCAGCGCAACAACTCCGAAGTTTTGAACCACTCTCCAAGTTTGGTGTTGTGGAAGGTCAAATTCTGGAAATACATAGGTCAACGGAAAGATGTCAATACATTATGATACGAAAGAATCTCATTGCTCTGATGCGGTGAGCGGAGAGGAGGTGTCCAAATCGAGCAGTTAGCGCCAGACCTCTGTCTAAGGGTTCAGCGACTGCCAAAACCACGCTAGGCAAGGGTGGGTTCAAAGTCACACGCTAACAATCGGGCAACAGACGTTGGACGGGTGATTTGTCCCAAGCTCCTCCGTGGAGGAAATGCAACCATAAAATCTTTCATGTCGAGACAGAAGAAAAGCGGTGGCGAGGGAATTTCCCAGCTCTTTGTTCGCAAGCTTCAGGGAGACGGTACGGGCTAAATGAAACCCAGCGCAATAGTGTTGTCAGATATTGAGGATTAGGGAATTGCAACAACCTGATAGTTTCAATCTAGCACCTGTGTCAAGTTAACCGAACCCCAGCAAGTCCAGGTATTAGTACATGCCAAGGACTGCACCCCGCTTCATCGTTGCTTCGGTCGTGGGATACCCCCATGTCACTGTACCAAACTGAGGTGCAGCACGACAACCGAGACATTCTTCAGCAGATTTCTCCAACGCAAGGCGCGCTGACGGCCTAGTGACGGCCTCACGAGGATGAGACAAAATTTACCAACCTCCTCCTCTCTCTCGAGATCACGTTGTCAAATTCTTTTCCCAGATTTCCAAAGCACAGCCAGCCATCCACTTCCTAATCAAGCCCGTCGGGCCTCAGCGCAAACAGCCACAGCGCCAAACGAAAAAACCTTCTGATTTGTCGTTTTGAAGCACGACAAAAGCGCGCGAGGCTGGAGGGCCTACCATCCCAAATGGAGAAGATATCAGAAAAAAAAAGGCAAGCAGACCTTTTTCTTTGTTGATCATGAACCCTTGCTGGGGAAAAACTCCGAGAGAAGTTCGCAGGGATCGAAAAGGCGGTGAACAGCGTTCGATCAAGGGAATCCACCTTGGGCGGCGAGATTGCCGGGGTTGTCGCCGGCGCCGATATCCGTCACTGTTGATGGTCGGCCGTTCGTGAGCCCAATTGGCAAAACAAAACACACGGCTGGCATGAAAGACGGCTTCTCGGCACGTTCTCTGAGCAGCCTTCTCCAAGTGAGGAGGTTGAGGTCCCCGCCCCCACACTCCCCCGACGAGGCTGGGGCGGTCGAAGGGGTCTTAAGATTTAACAAGGCTGGAATGAGGAGAAGCGTTCAAGGCAAGTAACCAAAGGCGTGACATGTTTCGTCTGTGCGACTTCCCCCATTAACTACACCAAATCCTGAACCTCAAAACGCCATCCCTCGGCTAAGAGGGCTAAGAACTCCAAAGTTGCGTCGATGTCAATGCGATAAAAGAGGAAACAAAAACAACAAACCCATCCCTCACTCCATTGATAGCACACGCACTTCCTCCTTCAACAAGAGCCCAACTGCCCTACAATATCCCGTATTCCCGATAACCCCGTGGATGACCCGTCGGGTAACGAGCTATATCATAGAAACGGAGAGGAGTTGGCGGGACGTCGTACCAAGTCCAGTTCTCAAGCTCACATGGCCATCTCCGCCTGGAGTCTCTTGAGCTCCGCCTCCTCGTCGTCCTCGGCAACTGCAGGCGCTTTGCCCTTGACTGGAATGGCATTAGCATGGGTTGACTGACTGACGGGTGATGCGGCCGAAACTTACTCTCTCCATTTGCCACCGCAGGCAAGCGGTCGACGGGGACGGGGCCAGTCTCGAGCATCTTATCTTCAATTTGCTGCTGCTGGAGCTCTTCCAACTCGTCTTCGAGTTCGGTGTCGTCCAGTTGCGGCCCCACACTGATGCTTCCCATGGCATCGGCGATCTCCTCGTTGAGACGGTTGTACTCTTGCAGTTTGTCCCTATTAAACCGGTCAGCACCCGTCTAGTATCGCGCACCTCATGCCATAGTACGAAAACCTAAACATACATTGTCTCGTCGACCTTGGTGGGTGTGAGTTTTCCATGTATCGACTTCATGGCATCGCCCGCCCGCTGCATGGCGACGAACGTCTCCTGGTTGATGTTCGCTGATTCAATCGCATTCACTTGCTGCTCGATCGTCCCGATATGGTTCAGTGTTTGCTCGAGGTTGTGTTCGTGGATCTTCTTGCGTCGAAGCGCCGCCTTCGCAGCTGTAGAAACAGGTTGGTTAGCACCATCATCACGTCTGTCACGGTCATCGTTGGCCGGGGAAAGATGAGCGTACCAGTCTTATTTGTGTTGACATTCTTCCGCGCAACCTGTTCCTGCTCTTCTATCTGGCGCGTAAGATGGACCTCACGCTTCTGCAGCATCTCCAGCTGCGCCCGCAGATCGAGGATGACATTCTTGGGCGTATCTTTCCGCTTCTGCGCGGCACTACCGCCGCCAAACCAACCCCAAAGTCCTGACATGGCGAGACTGTCGAAAACGAAAAGACCGGCGGTGAAGCAGCGATACACGGAGGAGGAAGGGAAGCGTCAGGCTCGAAGTCGGGGAATGAGTCGAGGTTCGATGTTGTGGCGGACAGGGGCAGGTGATCACCTGTGCCGATGACGCCTCCCGGGCTTTGGCGGGGTTGAAACCAGACCGCTGGCGACGCTGCTCTTTATTCGACGGAGGCTCGCCAAAAGAGGAACGGCCGACAAGGCAGACAATAGTTTTAGCGAAGATAGGTATCGAAATGCGAGTCGAGACGGGAGATGACGAATGCGCGGGAGGTCGTTTGGATGTTGCGAGGCTGCCTATCGGGGAGGATGATGCAAGGGTCGCCAACCAAGGCCGCTCGTTGAAGATGGCCAAGTGCGGGCACTCGCGAACCCTGGGAAGTGCCGAGGTTTTTCCGATTGGCCACGTGACCACCTCCGAGGATGACTAAGCATGTTTACCACATGGGTCTCACCAAAGACCATGATGCTTCACCAAAACTCCCCTTTCTTCTTTCACGGTTCATCTTCGAGAACCTTTCCAAGTCAACCGTTTCTGAAACACGAAACACGGTGTAGAATGCCCTGACTCCAATTCACCTTTCGCACACCTTCTCTCATCATGTCATATGGTCCACGCGCTTCTCAGCTCTGCCTGTTGTCGTCTCTGCCCACGAAAGACGTGGGTGACAAGGTGAGATTTCTGGGCTGGTAAGTTTTATTTCTTCAAAGGGAATTTGTTCAGTTTATTTGAGCTTCCCGCAACGGCGCCAATTGTGGCTAAAGACGACAATTTGCTGCTTTAATTGTCCCGTCGCCGTCGTTGCTCCGCCAATATTCAAAACACATAAAAGACACGGCACTAATGCGGCCCTTTCAGTGTGGTATCTTATTCGACAGTCTCTGGAGTCCTTGCGCTCGAGCATCGTATACCTGGAGAACCACACTCTGTGACCGCTCAAGTTGACGTCAATATGGTTCTTCAAAGCCTCGGATCCGAACAGATCCGCACGGGAGAATGGGTGAACGTGATCGGATACATCACCGAGATAGCCTCTTCAACCGACGACGGGGAGCGTGACTCTAGAAGGACAACAGTTCAAGCACAGGCCGTTCTGCTATGGTCAGCCGGATCTTTCGACTTGCGAAGGTATGAGGCATCCATCATGGCCCTAGAGCCGGCCGGCACCACCCGCGAACGCGTCGCTTCGTGAGAGACGTGGCAGTAATTCGTCCCAACACTCGAAAGACAGCAATCCGATACTCCATGCGGTGTCGCGAGACATGTCTTTTCCAATGCCTGTTTGGGCAAGCAGTTGACCCAACGGGACCGCAAGGGGCCCACCGTCCACTTTCCGGACCAGAGTCGGGTCTCTAGCTCCTCTTGCCGCTCCTGTGGGAATCATTCAGCTCATGTTGTGGGAGGGCACCACGGACGCAGACTCGGTCAAATGTCGCGCAGCATATGCTGTGCGACCACGTTGAGCAAAAACCCAAAGCCGACACCGTCTATGGCGCACCTTTGAATCCATTCTTCGTTTATTGGAGACTATCCAAGGACATGTCCACTCTTCGCTGTTTCTCATAGGCGGCAATGCAACTCTCTAACACCGATCATATTGGCGGGGCTTCCGGATTGGACGGCGCCAGGTGCCCGACGATACGGCCACCGTTGAACCGACCGCGTGTCCTACACCAGTCCACCACTACCAAGCTTCCCAACCCTCCGACAGCGATATGCTCCGAACTGGCCCCGATGATCCCAAGTTTTGCGATCTCTAGCTTCGGCCATTGTTGAATCCCGCGCTGAGTCTCGCCCCGGCCAAAATCCGCGAAAGTTCACAGGGATAGTGGCTGCAGCCCAATGAGGAACCCGCAGCCGTTCGAAAGCTGACTAGCCCGAGCTTCGGCTGCAGGATCCGACATATACACATGCAGTTCTCCGCCAAACATGGGGGAAATTCCAATGTCCATTGCAGTCCATTGCAGTTGCGGCATGCCAGTTGGCACAATATTGCTGGTCCGAGGACTGAACCCCCTGACCGCCATGCCACGGCTTGATCTCGCAGCTGCATGCTTGGCGGCCAATATCAAACACCCCGTGCGCCATGCCATCGTCTGTCATATCTGTCTGTTCGTCGACACCGGTCGAACTGTCGAATAGTGGAACACCAACCCCGGTGTTTCCTTCGCATGGAAAGAAACCTCCCGCAGACTTCCCTCCGAGAACCCCGCATCCATCCATTCATCCACCCATGCTTTGGTCCAGCAATCCCACGACACGAGGCCCCCTTTCCCAGAATTGGGCTCTAATGGTCGCACAGCGGTGATGATCAGGTTCTTCGCCGCTCGTCGCGTTGACTCCTGGACTCGTTCCTCCTTCGGCTGTCTCTCCTCCGTCTTGTCGAGTCACCCGTGCCCGTCGTCGACATGACGACGGGTTGGTGTAGTGGCCGTTTGAGGACCTTGTTGGAGGTGCCAGATGATGCCCTCGCTGCGGCCCGCTTCTCCCACATTTCCTTGGACTTGACACAGATGTCGTCTATTTGCTCCTAGTCAGATGTGTCAATATCTCTCGTGATTCACGGCCGGTCCCCGTCTCGCTTTCGGCGGCTTACATCTGTCAGACAAGGCCCTGGTGTCGTGATCAAGAATCCATCCTCGCCCTAGAACCCCACATGGTCAGCGTTTGGGATGTTGCGAGAGTTCGACGGAGATGGTTCCCTTACCTCACGAGTGAACGACCTCACTGTCGCTTCCGGTCCGAGGTAGTATTGCAGCTCCTGGGTGATAACCTTCTTGTGAATGTCCAGGTGGGGTATCCAGTATTTGTTCATGGCTGCCGATGAAGACATGGTACAGAATACAGGGTGTTGGGTTCGGAGCTTGGATTCGGGGTATGTCTGATATGACGATGGGCGATTAATATTGAGGTTGCACCTTGTTTGCTTCCCACTTCTCTTTGCGTCCAAAAAAAGCATGGGGGCGATGGTCCGGTATTTATGGTCCTCTCCCCCCGCTAATCGCCCGGGCGCTCCGGTCGTTGGCCATCCAGTCAAGGGGCGCTAGACGTTGCGCGTTTGTAAGGTTGAGAAGGAAGATAGTTCTGGGTAACAACAAAGCCACATTACATCTTTCATCCCCTCCATCCCCGCTCTCTCTCTTTTTTTTTGCGTCAGCTACACCGCCCAGCCGGTCCGGACCACTCATAACGGCGCCCTCCCTCGGGAAGCTCGTGGGCGCTACCGGAGTGGTGGTGTTCAAGCAAGTCGGGTCGACCCGCCCGCTTACTGGCTCGTTTCATCAACCTAACTGCCCGCCTCACTTTTTCGCCTCGTTACACCCCCCCACGCCCCCCTTCAATTTCCTTTTCTCTATCCTCCTTGCTCACTTTCCTTTTTCAGCCCTGTTTCCTTGCATTTCTGGGCTCTTATTTGTGACACAAGAAAACAAGGTTGAGATTCGGGACCGACCCCACACACTCGGCACTTCCAGGGTTTGCTGCTTAGCGGCCCCTTCGACTCTCTTTTGCCGGATACGGAACGTCATCATACACAGCAAAAGGGGAATCGCGCTATGAAAAGGCACCGACCGGCAGGATCGGTCTCAAAGGCTTGCCGAGACGAATGATGCATTCGGCATTGGTCACGATGGCCTCCTCTCCAAGCTCAGACCACCTCGTGTTCCTTGCGATGATGCTATCGCAAGGCACCGAGTGATCCCTGGGGCAGCCCTATCCGGCCGCGCCGACAAGACTTAAGCTCCGCGGGGGGAAATGTCGAGCCAAGAGGCAGGCGGATTGGACCGCCGAGGAAGGCTCCAGAAACCCGGGTTTTGGGCTGGTCGGATTCCTTGTTTTCTTCCTTCGTCTCCTTTCGCTTTCCCCCCACTTCCCGTACCCCCTAAAGAAAAGGAAGAAAAGAGCCGACTGCTTCTAGTGGGGGTGGCGACCGTTCCGCCTCACTGTTCGTTCGTTCGTCCTTGGTATGTTGCCCCCTGTGTTTGCTCGCGATTGTTGCTGCACGAAATCAGTTCTGCTACTGTCGTCATCAGGCCGAGTTTGCCACCGGTTGTTGTGTTCTAGGCCTATAGTCGGGCATATGTATGCATGTATGTGTGTGAGTATGTATGTATGTCTCTGCGCGTCAGGAGACGACGTAGTCGCTGTTGATGTTGAGCGCGCTTGAGAGATGCCAACCAACAAACACACTTCACCCTTCTCTCATTTGCCGCGCTGCCACAATACACAACCTGACTAACTAACCCACACACACACATCCACACACCGGTCCAGATGCATCCCCAAACCCGTCAAGAAACCCGTCAACAAAACGCAACCCTCACGTTCCACCCATGTTGTCTCGGTTCCCAAACAAACCCGAATATCCGTAACAATCCCCTGTTTCCCTCCACCAGCCCTGGGTCTTCTACACTACACTCCACTAACTACACTGCGGGAAGTCGTCACCCCGAAACCTGAGGCGTGCTGGTCTTGTCGATCTCCCGCTCCCCCCCCCTTGTCCCCTTGTCCCCTTGTCACTTGTCCCCTTGCGCTATCGTGTAGAGTGGGGCATGTCCCGTGCCATGTTACCCTGACCAGGGCCTTGCAGCCTCGTTTGTGATGGGTCGTATGGCTTTGGTTGATGGGATTTTGAGGCTGTGGTGGTGTTTGGGTCTTGGTATGGTTTACGATGTGGTTGCCGAGATGGGCGCTGATGGAGATGGAGATGGGAGGAGGGGTGGGTTGGGATTAGTAGGGCGGTTTGAGGGAATTGCTCGCTTGCTGGCCTGGGATTGTTTACTACTTGCTTCCCCTGGCCGCTTTGGGTTTTGAGTTGATTGAGGGGGTGAAACTGGGGTTATGATACCTTCCGCTTCGACAAGAATATGCCCTGAGCTCGAGAAACTCATCATTGTGCAGGCATTGTCTGTATATCTCGGATCATACGGCGGATTCTAAAGACGCTGGGCATCTGGTGGACCGGCCGCTCTGTCATCAGCCGGCTACGCACCCTTCTCCTCATCGTTAAGTGGGTTGGAGCACTAGGTTTCGTGTGTTTTGACCACTTGGGGACGACAAGGCAATGGCAAGCAAGGCCCGGTTTGGTAGCCTCACTTCCAGGTCGTCTCCTGAAAAGATGGCGGGGAATAAGTCCTCTTATTCCCCGGGGGAAAAAACCCGTTTGCCTGTTTGCCGCGATACGCCGACATTTCCGAACAGATGGCTGACCTTCTCAAGCTCAGCGCGTAGCCAGTGCTTGCTCGCCCTGTCTTATAGCCTCAGTGGTCGCTTCCGCATCTGCTGGGGCTAGCACGTTGCAATGGCCCCTCTCAAGCTGCTCTGTCAAGGCTCTCGGGAACTCATCGGTTAGCGAGTCAGGTGGGAGATGGTTGCTGATGACGGCAGCCCGACCATTAGGCGTTGACTGCCCCCTAGGATGACCCAGGGGGGTCGCCACGCTCACTGAGATAGGGCTATGGAAGTGTTATTCGAGCGGAACGCCCCTCTCTTTCTGCTGTATCTCTTGCCTGGGAGCCGATACAACCAACTGAGTACATCGGTTACGAACAATACCTAACGCTAATACGGGGTAAACGCGTACCGAACCATGTCAACAACAGCCCCGCGGAACCTTTTGCCTCCTTTCAGTAAGGCAGCAATGCAGACTGGGGCAAAGATTCTCGCCACTCGGCGCTTATGTGCGCGAGGAGGTAAGTTTGGCGGATATCAATGTTAGGTATTCAACGTCATCACCCGTCCCATTAGTCCGCATTTGAGATATTTGTAATTAAAAGGGTGTGTTACCATAAACCGACGTTCTATCGTGGCTTCTAGGTCATGCCCCTCACCCTGTAATCAGGGACTGTGTGATGACTCTCAGGACAACAATCGCCGGAATCCGTCTTGCCATATTCAGACACGGGAAATGTAACATAATAAACCCCCTTAAATGGTCACGAAACCCCTATTACAGGGAATCACATCGTCAAACATTAAAACGTACTCAAAGACAAGTACGCTTCCGATCATCCCCATCGTGTTCTCATGGCAGCCGTGAGTTTTAATATAGCACCATTCTCATATGCATCCACATTCGCTAGAGCTAAACAGCTAGAGTGCACTAAGAACTGATAACGGCCCAGCAAATTAAACCATACTCCTTCCCACCATCCACCTCATCATGGTTAGCAACCCCCCCCGAAACCTCCGCCCCCTCTACCATTCCCCCTTACCATAGATGAAATAAAACATTTACATTAGCCACATACCCCTCTCTCTCTTTACCGCACCGATTCCCATTCCCACCCATTTCCCAGCCAGCCAGTCCGTGTATCTATATCTGATGCAAGCCGAGAGAGACCGAGACCGGAACTCCGAGCCTAAATAAGATTGAAGCAATGATAACCGTGAACAAAGGAAAAGGGAAAAACAAAGTGAAAAGAAAGGAAAATAAATTGGGTGAAATGTGTGAAATTGAAGGTATAACGGCACATGTCCCATGTAGAATGGGATGTTAGGTTAGATGGTAACTGGTGAAACGTGGGTGATTTTGCTTGGGAAGGGATCGTAACGTCGTCGGGAAATACTTGCTCGGGCCATACGAGGGTAAATATCGGGACATGTCCGGGGGTTATCGACGTTGTCGTTGTGTTCTTGTTGACGATGCGTGACGATGCGTGACGATGCTGATATTCCGTTTCGCCCCGGCCGTCCCGCCCCATCCGCCCAGTCTGTCCGTCCCATTTCACACCTGAAGGAGTCCTAACATCCGCAACACCAGGTGAGCTGTCACTACCACCGCGGATTGAAATAAAACATAGATCACAAAAAGAAAAACAGAAAAACCAGCAAAAGCCAAGACCAACGGCAAAATACGGGGTATCAATCGTGGTTGTTCCTCCTCCTCCTCCCACTTATCATCGACCTCCGCGTCCTCATCTATCACCCCTCCATCCCACTCCTCCAGCACCTCAAGGATGATCTCGTCGTAACCTCCATCCGTCCTCGCCGTCGTCACAGTGAGCGCACATACTTCCCGGCCCCAACTCCACCCAAACCAGTCATTCCCCAGAACGACACAGAACGACCCCTTCCAGCACCTAGACTCGGGCGTAATCCACCTTTGACTGTAAAAGCGGGCGGACAGCCTCACGCGCGATTGTAGGAACCCGCCGAAATGTTGGCGCCACCGGCGGTACCACATCAAGCAGCCCATCGACTAATCGGTCTTCCAGTGGGCGCCGCCGTCGCCGTCGCCGCCGAGGTACAGTTCAACGGCGTACAGGCCGACGGTCGCGGCCAGGTTGACCCAGCGCCAGGTGCTGCCGGCGGCGTCGCCCGCGCGGAGGGTCCAGCCCGCGGCGTCGTCGGCGATTAACCCATCCAGAGTACCACCGGAGGTGGATGACGAGGAGATGGTGAAGTGTTGGAGGAGCAGGCTGGTGTAGACGGCGATGAGGATGGATGGGGAGAACCAGGAGAGGAAGCCGATGAGGCGGTTGGCGCTGTCGGATTCTTCGAGGGAGATGGGCGGCTCGTCCATGATGGCTGTTGCGCCGAGTTCGCGGACGGCGGGGATGATGCGAGTCGCGCAGTAGAAGACGATGATGCGGTAGGTGAGGGAGATGATGACGCTTGGGGTGATGGTTTGGAAGGCGGCGTAGAGGAATTGGAAGGAGGAGCTGACGGCGGTTGGGAGGTTGCTCAGCATGTGGAGGAGGGTTGAGTACGACGCCATGATGATGGGTGGGAACGGGGGGAAATCGGGCTGCGCTGCAGCGGCTTGCTCGGCGGCGGCAGCGGCCTCGGGGGAGGGCTGGTAGTCGGTGAAGATCTGGTAGACGCAGAGCACGGCGTAGGCGAACAACATGGACGACTCGACGGGGTTGCCGCGGCCGCTGGCGATGCCGAAGGCGCCTAGGAATGCAGCCGACGTCATAGCCACGCCGATCAGCGTAGCATCGAGATTGCCGACTTGTGGGAACGAGATGACGCGCCACAAAAAGTAGACGGCGCTCGAGATGATGGAGGCAGAGAACACGAGAAGGACAATCTGGCCGACGAAGTTAGTATCTTTTTGTAAACCTAAAAAAAATGAACATGGACAATGAAGACAGAAACTCACCACCCATGTGTCACTCCTCCCACGGTTGACCAACCACCTCGTAATTTGCCCCGCGGCCTGGATCACCAGCAGACTGCAGAATCCCTCCAGCAGCTGAAAGAAAGGGCTCGAGTAGCTCAAGGTATTATCCCAGGCGCCCAGGGCAACCGTCTCAACAAACCCCTCCTGTCCAAAGAACCATTCCTTCCACGTCTTATGATTCGTCGAGATGATCTGCGAGAACGTCCGCGACACCCACCCGGCGTTCTCCGTGGCGTCCACCGAAAACCGGCTGAGCGACCAGATCAACAGGGCCGGAATCACAACCCATTGGGACCAACCGACGAGGCTGCGGAAGAACCAGCGTACCCGCGAGCGGTCGGGCGTAAGAAGTTTCGCGAGGCTGTAGAAGAAGTAGAATAGGAACAGGGTGAGCGAGTAGGCTAGCCCGGTGTCTCGGCCCCCGACGTCGAAGGCGAGGGGTATGGAGAGGACGACCGTGAGCAGGAAGATGGCGCTCAAGCACGCGCTGAAGAACCACCACATGGTGCTGCTGCTAATCCGCGCGGGGATGCCCGCAGCGTGTTTTTTATTTTGTTTTCCGTGCGTTTACGGTCGATCGACGGCTAGGCAGACGAGTAGGTGTTTTCGGAAAGGTGTATCGTCGTTGTAAGAAGGAGTTTGTAGTATGTGTTCGTGGCCCGGTCGTGTGCAACCCTCCCTGACGTTGAAAGTGTGGTGGGGCACTTGTGGAGGGGTACGCGGGAGATCGAACGAGCGATCGGTCGGGTCGGGGCGATAAAGCTGCAACCGAGCCAAGCCGTAGACGCGAGAGAGAGGCTCTCGCGACAAGGATGGACACCTTCGTCAATCGGGTTGGTTGTGTCGTCGTCGTCGGCGCAAGCGGTGAATGCGATGGCGCAATGCGGCTCGGTGGTGAGGCGGCCGGTTGGAGAATCGATTCGTCAATGAGCAGGAGTGGAGGGAGCAGTTTGTGGCCAGCCCATTTGGCTGCGGCTCCAGCTCAATTCGAATTTTCTCCACGGCAAAGACAGCTGGCACTCGACGATCTGGCGTCGGCCTGCGGTCGAGTCTGCCGGCGGGCGGGGCGTGCTGGTGCGATTCGCTCGTTTCGTTTTGTTTCGTGGGGTCCCTCCTCCGGCTCTCCCTTTTTTTATTTTTTTGCCCTGGCGATTTTTGGTTGTCCACCGTGTCCAAAAAAAGAAGCGAGTGGCCACCGAAATCTGGAAGGTGCCCACTGTTTAACCTTTATCTTCACGTGTCCAGTCGCGGCTGCAGCACTGGGCCTACCCCTGCATCGGTTGCATCATCCAATCTAATGGGCGCTGTGTCTGTCTGGGCAAGCGACGTTCTGGCATGGCTACAAAAATGGTCATGGGAAATGTTGGACAAAAAGGAGGACAGTAAAGAAAAAGAATCCAATTTTCCCAGGCAGATCGATGGTGTGTGTGTTGGCATGTGCCATCCAGACATCGGTCTGTGTCGCATGTGCCGGCAGGGTGTCTGGTTGGGAGCGATTTGACGCAAGGCACCAGACATGCAGCTAAACCGCAGAAGCCAGCGCCGTCCTTCTCACCGCTTTGGTTCGTGCATGCGCGACTGCACTTGACACTATCAGCAGCATGTGACAGCCAGTCACTTGCCCACCAGCTAACCGCACGATGCAACCCTGCTAACTTCAGCTCCTGTTCTGGCTGCTGTGCATTTAGCCCCGGGGGACAGATGATCAGGGGTTGTGACCTTCTTTTGCTTTCCACACAAAAGGAACAAAAAAGTCTTTGAAAAAGGGCATTGCGGGGTTATCTCCCCTCTTTTTTGACTAGCCCCACTATCCATCGACCGTGCCGAGTGGGGCGACAGACCGGCCGTACTCCGGTATCCACTCCGGCCCGGCCCCAGTTTTCCCCCGAGATCATCACTTCGACTTGGAGCTGTTGTCAAGGCAAGGAGTAAATTCTTGGAAGCATTGGAATTTTTCCACACTAATATGTACTTTCTATGTTGACGGAAAGAATTTGTATACTATAGGAGATTTTCCACTTCTCATTTTCCATGTCCTTTCATCCCAGCCCACATCTCCGCTCATCTCCCGCACACCAAACCAGGTACCTTCCTGCCCTCCCTATATAACCCAGCTCCCCGCTGCTCTTGTCACCAGCTCCTCCCAATACGCCAAACACTGATGTTTGGCGCAGCGGCATTGGGAGGAGCACCACCGCCACTTCCGTCGTAAATCGAAGTGGTCCCGGGTTTGATTCCCGGGACCAGCGAAGAAAAAGCCCCCTCGGTGGGCTTTTCGTAACCACAGACCGCTATCCCTCCGGATGGGGATAGGGTTCTGTGGTGAGCTTTTTGTTAAAATTTAAATCATTTTTCCCACTTACCCTCTAAATAAAATAAACGGAAAAACAAAAACAGAGGAGACAAAAGACTATCCAGCAACAAAATGGTGGCATTCGCCTCAGAGAAGCAAGACATCTCGGGCCAGCGAGCTGTCAAATATTTTATTTTCTCAATACAAGTATCTTTATTTTCACCCACATCCTAGATCACCTTATAAACCCCCAAAATCAAATCATGTTTCCAACGACGCTCACCAACAGCGCCAACACCCAACCACGCGACCAAGGCGGCCAGCAAACATCGCACCACCCATCAAAATCAAGCCCACAAACCAACGAAAATGCTTATAGCAGATGATGCCATGTTTTGTGGTCCATTTCCCGCCATCTTACCGCCTCAGCCTCGCTATCGATGCCGCTGGCACGTCTTTTCCCTTTCCACACGGCCCATCGTCGCCCGTCCCAGGTCTAGCGAGGCACCACCATAAAGCAGCATCTAGTCATAACACATCTTCTTGTGCGCAGAATGAAGCACACGTCACAACTTCTTTGAAGCTTTGAAACTCGCTCTTGCTGCGTGAACGTTCGCCGTACATTTGTGGTGGCTAGTCACAAGGAGAGATGCTTCAGCGTCCACAACACACACGACCGATTGGCGATGTCCGCTCATCACACACACATGCTCAAGGCAGCATGATCAATACCATCATCTGCACAGCGTGTCTCCTGGACATGCAAAATGTCCCTTTTTTTGTGAAGGAAGCCTCTTCGTGACTCTTCGTGAAGACGGCCTCTTTGTGACGGAGGTCTCGTGGAGGGCGTCATGGAACATCTCCTCCTGCGCAGGAACTGCTTCTTGAATTATATAATAGGCTCACCATCGACTTGCTGGTGAGCATGTTCGTACTCTCCAACAGACACCATTTCCTACACGAGGTAACCGTTGACATTGGACTGGACTTTCATCTTCCGGACATCCCGTCAGTGTTCCCATTGAACAATAATGTCTCGCATCTGGAACCAAGTCGTCGATCATCTGCGGCACCAGGCCGAATTCAACCCAGAATGGGGAACCACACCATTGTGGGAATACTTTTTCAACAAATCTACATTCGCCCATGACCGTTTCATAGTAGCGTCCCAGCAGCCGCCAACAAAGCAGGAAGGCGATCGGAGGCGTGTCGACCTTGCCGTCGAGACGATGGGCATCAGGGAATGGGAGCCTTTGCTCTTTGTGGAGGCTAAGCGGACAATGGCTTCGGTTGACGACATCACAACTGTGGAGTTCCAGGCGTTCACTGCCGCCTGTGCATGCTCCGTCCAGAACAAATTCCGCCCTGTTTGGGCGATGACCATCGTCGGCAGCAAGGCACGGCTGTGGATATACTCCTTTGAAAGCGACTATCTCATTCCATTTGAGCCCAAAGGCCAAGGCTTGTCAACATTGGGTGAATACCTGGAGCTATCTACCGATGGCCAGAGAATTGTCAACGCTTTGGGGTACATAAAGCGGAACCCAATACCCCCGGACCACTTGCTCAAGGCGCCCTCAACCCCCAGGCCAGCCAACCCACAACTGCCCCCTGACTGGCACGCCGACGAAGTTGACATGGCGGATGAATATCGCATGTTGAATGCAGGTCCTGCGCAAGATGCAACGCGGAGGTTGGCCGTTGCTATGCAGGGTGACCCTCAGGCCGGCCCTTCAGAGCAGTATTACGGCTAAGATGACCTGTAAGAAGTGGAAGTGAAGGTTATCAGGGTATCCCACATTCTCAAAAAGGATGAGCTCGTTTTTTATGGGAACGGTCATCCACAGTCATCTACCAAAGATGACTGGGTCAGGCATACTCATGGTCCGTGAACTGTGCGGGTTTCCCGCCATAGACAGACGACAGTCTACAGGACAAGGGCTTGAAGGGCTTTGTGGCATGCCTTTTCTCTGCTGATCCCTTGCTTCCGATACTGTCCTCCTAGGCTTTTTGTCATCATCGTGTCGTTATATTCTCTTCTTGAAGATTGATCGTCCTTATACGATAATTACTAGGTAGTTCCTTATAGCAGTTATTCATACATCCAATCATGTGCCTGAATCAATTACATGGAAAAGTGCGCTGTATGTACAAGCAGAAAGGGGACTTCGTGGGGCTTAGGGTTCACACGACTATACACCTCTTGGTCCCCCAAAACTGCATGTCTTGTCAATTGTTATATGTAGAGCGTGCTAAACCTTCTCCAAACTGAAACAAAACCATTTAGAGGATTGTTCCCCAACCTTTGCGACAAACAACTATGAGGAACCTTAATCCGATTCCCTGATAGCTAGAAACGAGGCTTCCGTTGTAAACCAGAAGTTGACCAGGCCCTTCATCGGACGAGACTCCCATCCGTCACTATCCTTCCCTGTGGGCTTGGTTTGAGCGGCTTGCTTAAACTTCACTTCCACGTTATAAATCGGTCGGTCCCGACGTGAAAGACACGAAGTGGTTCGAAAACAAAGCTGGCCTGGTTGAACAACACTCTTTGCTGGATCTACGTGTAGGCGGCACTGACCGACTGCTCGGGAACCGCCGTTCCGATAGTGGAACAAAATACCTCGGCAAAATCCGGTGTTCTGGTCGTAGAAGACTAGCGTTGATGTAACGGCCGATAACGGGGCCCATGAGAAGAAGCAGCGATCATCTTCGATTGGGCAGGGGCCGGGGTTTATCAAGAGAAACCGCCTGCTGGGGAGAGGCCCATCCCGGGGCACTCTACAGTGACCACCGAAGAAGCGGATGGGGCGTCCCTCGATCGGTTCACCATACATCATTGCCAAGGGGACAGATGCGGCCAAATATCGGTCGCCGGCCTCGCCATCGAGCTGTGGGCCAATGGTGGTGTCGCCCATGAGCTTCGTCCTGAAGAGGACGCTCGGGCGTCGAGATTGTAATTCTTCTCGGATACCGAGAGCAAGGACGCGGTCGCGCTGCGACATGGGCAAATAAATCCAGACAAGGCTCCGCCCAAGTCGATTGGAAAAACGTATGAAAGTGTCCATGGCGCAGGATTCCTCGGAGTGGTGGATATGAATGCCATACAACTGGTGCGAATAGAAAAAGGTAATGCCTTTCACCCTGTCCATCTCAACCGTATAGATGTTCTGGCACGAACTCCAGTCGTTGGGGTACACGTTTGAAAGAGCCCGGCTCGGTATTACATTGGTGTTCCAAGTGTAGAGCGTCTGTATCGAAACGGGTAACTTAAGGCGTAGCCGGCCATCCTGTAAAAGTAAAAATCCTTGTTGGCGAATAAGACCTAAAATACGCTAGGATGGTAGACATACCTTCAGCTGTGCTGTCACATCGGAGATAGACGCTTCACGTTGGACGATGAAGGCGAAGCGACCAGTACATTCACCTGCGTAAACATCCGTGTCGGAGATACGTTCGATTTTGCTGATGCCAGCAGTGTCGATGGTTAACCTCAGTGTCGGCAGTTGTTGGTGGGGTCCCATAACGCGTTTAAACTCCCCACCACGCTCCCAGAAGACAATCTCTCGGAGCGGAACCGTACGGAGCGAGTCCGGTTCCGAAGCCGATATATAATCAGCTAACTGAAATGCCAGGATGTATCTCCACAGCCATGCATACTTAGAGTACTGTCGAATCTTCTCCAGCAACTCCGGCGGCAAAGTGTGTAGGCGGGGCAATCCGGTCCGGCCGCATATCGTGCTTAGCATGTCCTTGTCCACCATTGTCGCCGAAAGATGGATAAGCTTCGCTCCCCGCCAAGGATTCCTCCACGCAGCCACGACCCAGAGACGGTTCAAAGCATTTGATTCAGTAACCGAGCATTGTTGCCGGAAGATCTCGAAGCAGTCAAAATGGATCGGGGCGAACTCGGGCGAACAAGCGCAACGTTCGCAGTTAGGATAGCGGCAAAAAAAATAGCCGTCGACATTGTGGATGGCATAACCTGGTTGGGGGAATGGGAAAGGTCTGGTGTGACCGCGGTAAGACGTTGAATCACTATCCCCAAAGACTAAGGTAAGTCAGCATCTTTTCTTACGGAGCGAGGCAGAGAGACAAAAAAAGGCTGGTCTAGAGCTACGAAGACTCGGCGTGAGCCTGAGCGTGACTTGGACCCGGGAACGTGGACGACAAGCTCACATACGTGCTATTGCTCGTTCGTGCCTCGATATACGGCCTGCACAGATGCCACAACGGGGGTAAACCCCCATATGGCGGTAATCGTCATCGGTATCAACGGCTGCGGTTGCCATCTAGCTATCTCGAAACTTGAGGTGGTGAGTCAAAAAGAAAAGAACAACAAAATGGACAGAGTACGCTGCACTTGGAGCGGAGTTGGCAGGAGCAGGTCGATGAGGAATGCCTCGAATTAATTTGAGGGGAACAGTAGGACGGGAGTTCGAGTTACACAGGCCCAGTCATGGAAGTGTGTTGTCTTCTCTCACACCCATTCAGCTAGAAGTACTCCACTGAGACGCAGATATCCCATAGGTACCCAACGCGACTGCCCTCCGAAGCTGTTCGGGCTTTCCCAACTTACCCAATTCAAAGGTTGTTCACTTTTAGTCCAGAGGTGGGCGCGGCATCGCACCTTCTTCTAGCTAGGATAACCGGCAACATACCGGGTACTTGAACCGTTGGGAAAGTGCATCCCTCAAAACCCCCAACTTCCAAGGTCGGCGCGCCAAGATCGCAGGATTTATCACAGTTTAGGCATCAAGTCTCCATGTTTCGTCGCGACGCCGCCGTACCCAATGTTGAATTGGTGTGTTGTAAAGGCGTAGCTGCAAGCGTTGCCTGCGGGAGCCTACCCTGATAAACTACTGGCTCTTCAAAAGAGCGAAGATGGAAGTTTCAGATTGAGGCCAACGCTCAACCATGTCGTGATGACGTTGATCTCGCTCACCCTTTTTAATGGCCTCATGTATAGTTTCAACTTTAGTTTTAGTTTTTATTCCATTGTTAGTCACCGACCCTCACCCCCTACTCCCCTACGGTTTGTAAACACATATTACAGACCAATCTCAAGCGAACATGACGGAGACCCAAGCTGAACCGGATGAAACCACCAATATCCTACAGTCGCCTTCTCTCCTACCTCCTTCGCAAGATGTCATACTCAACCAACCCAGTTCAGATGAGCCTAGGGCCGCCGAGAATACCAAACCGATGACCATCAAGCAAATACTCGCCCAGCTAGGCGGCGTCTTTCCCATGGACGACGCCATTATCGAGGGTAACCCCCCATTTGATGCCCATCTCAAACCTCCCACCCCAAACTAACACCTACCCTCCAGCCCTCCCCCCGGGACGAACATTCCTCTCCGTCACCCACTCCGCAACAAGCGCCTGGACCATCACGGGAAAAGTCACTGCCCTCAACCCGCTCCAAGCCGAAGAATACTACTTCGTCAAGATCGCCTACGGCGAGACCGGCCGGATCATGCTCCGCGGCGAATACGAGTCCTCCCAGATCATCCACCAAACCACCCCCGACTTCATCCCCCAACCCATCCACTACGGCCAGTACCACCACCCCAAAGACGGCCCAGCACTCCAAACCTACTTCTACCTCTCCGCCTTCGTCGACATGGACGTGACCGCGCCCCCCAACCCAGCCGAATTCACCGCCCGCCTAGCCCGCCTACACCGTCTCAGCGCCTCACCGACAGGACAGTTCGGCTTCGCCGTCCCCACATGTGACGGCGACCGCGCCCACGTGGTAGACTGGCAAGCGAGCTGGGCAGAGTTCTACCGCAATCTGTTTCTGGGCGTGTGCCGGCTCGATCTTGCGCGGAACGGCGCGTGGCCGGCGTATGAGCGGGTGATGGAGGCCGTTGTGCGGGTGGTGATTCCGCGGTTGTTGGGGCCCTTGCAGGCGGGCGGGCGGGTGTTGAAGCCGTGTTTGGTGCATGGGGATTTGTGGGAGGGGAATGTGGGCGTGAGGAGGGGAGATGGGAGGAGTGTGGTGTTTGATGCTGGGTCGTATTTTGCGCATAATGAGATGGAGTTAGGGCATTGGTGAGTGAGGTGTAGGACACACACACAAATCAAAGTGAGGTGGAACGATGGGAAGATTTGGGAAGTGGATGTTACTGACGACATGACATTGTTGGGACAGGAAATGTGAATTCAGTACGGTGTTTCGAGACGAGGCCTACATCGACGAATACGTAAAGCACTATCCCAAGGCGGAGCCACAGGAAGAGTTTTACGACCGCGTCCGGTTGTATAGTCTCAAGGGGGCGATCAACTACTCGGCTGGTCATCCGAACAGCGAGCTGAGGAAGACGTGAGTTTACTCCTCTCAATCTCTTGACTTGCCTTTTCATGCTTACCGAACTGGATTTTGGTCCGATATTAGTGCGTACAACAACATGTTGTATCTCTGCGAGAAATATGCTCCCGTCGAGGGCGTCGACCGGTACGGCCCGGCGGTTGACCCGTGGCTCACGGGTGCTTCTATCGTTCCTCACATGGCGGATGGGCTCATTTAGTTGCCACCTAACCACCAAAACAGAACAAAAATAAAATAAAACAAAATCTAAGTAAAACTGATAAGTCTCGATTCTATTGTCTACCCCTGCTCATTCAACTGCCGTCCTGCACGTTGGTAGCATCCATCACGTGCGACCGCAGCGTTGCTTTGCCGTTTGCGCCGTTTCAGTCCGCCAACTCCAGGAATCCAGCCCCCACGGCCCCCATGACTATAACTGGCAGAGAACGGCCGGCGGAGGGGTCGAGTATTTATATCTGCCGTTTCGGGTCACAAAGCTTGTTTACTTACCCGTCAAACTTCACTAGCTGGTACTTGGGTGCTATACAAGAGCCCAGCATGGACGACCCAAAGACAACACGACCGTCTTCGACATCGTCTTCAACTCCATCACCACCATCACCAACACCACCACCCCCAAAACCATACTCCACCTTCCCCCCCTCCGTCCGCACCTACCTAACCTACCTCCTCGGCGTAACCATCACCCTCTCCACGCTAACAGCCACCATCTACTTTCCGCTCATCCCGACCCTCGCAGCCTACTTTAGCGGCAGCAGCAACACAAAAACAACAACCATCCAATCCATAAACCTCACCGTAACAGCCTACGCCATCGCCCAAGCGCTCTCCCCGGCCCTCTTCGCCTCCCTCGCGGACCTTCCCACCCTCGGCCGCCGGCCGGTTTTGCTGGGGCTTATAGCGCTTTATGCTTTGGCTAGTTTGGGGCTGGGGTTAACTTTCCACCTTGACTCCCCCAACAATGAAGGAACAGCGACGAATGGAAACGAAAAAAGATACACAGCCCTACTAACGCTTCGCATCCTGCAAAGCATCGCCGGTTCTCCCACCCCCGCTCTCGCATACGGTATCGTAGCTGATGTGGCGCCTGTGTCGGAGCGTGGAGCGATGCTGGGACCGTTGTTGGCGACTTGTAATGCGTTGTCTGCGGTTGGGCCGGTTGTTGGGGGGGCGGTTGCTTATCGGGGTCGGCAGCAACAACGACAAGCATTGGATGGGCAAGGGGGTAGCAGCAGTAGTGGTGGTGGTGTTGGTGATAGTAGGGGAACAAGAGGGGACGGGGCGGAAGGGGTGTTTTGGGGGTTGTTGGGGCTGGCGGGGGTGGTGTTGGTGGTCGTGGGGTTGACGATGCCTGAGACGGGGAGGGGGGTGGTTGGGAATGGGGAGGGGAGGACTTGGTGGGTTGTTGGGAGGGGGTGGTTTACTAGAAGGAGGGAGAAGGGCAAGAGAGAGAAAGAAAAGGGTGTTGTGAAAACGGAGAAGGGGGACGACGGAAAGGATGATAAGACCACCAAAACTAAGGGCAGATGGTCTCTCCTCGACGTAGCCGCGTCCTTCCGCATCCTCTTCCACAAAGACGCCTTCGCCGTGCTGTGGATGGTCGCCTCGTCGTACTGCATCTACTACACCCTCCAAGTCGCGATCCCCGTCATCTTTGACGAGGTGTACGGCTACAACGAGCTCGAGATCGGTCTGGTCTTTCTCCCGGGCCTTGCGGGCATGACTATTGGTGGGATGGTTGCTGGTCGGTTGGTTGATCGGAACTATGCCGTCGTCGCGAGACGGTATGGCTTAGAACAGCCCGAGAACAGACAAGAGCCCGAGACCGGCGATACCCAGCAAGGGAAAAAACGGAAACGCGGTCACGAACTAGGTGACTTCCCCATCGAAGCAGCGCGGTACCGCCACTGTCTCGGCTTCATCCTGCTCGAAACCCTCGTCGTCATCGGGTACGGCTGGGCAGTCTGGCTGCGCGTTCACCCGGCGGTGCCCATCATCCTACAATTCTTTGCCTGCGCGCTGTCGACGCTGCTCAGCCACACGGCCAGCGCGCTGCTGGTCGACATCTTCCCGGACTCGTCGAGCTCGGCGTACGCGTCCGGGCAGCTGATGCGGTGCGGGCTGAGTGCGGCCTCGGCGGCGGTGGTGCAGCCGTTGGTGGATGCTGTTGGGAGGGGGTGGTATTTTACGGTGTTTTCGTTGTTTGTGAATTTGTCGTGTGCTGCGTCGGTGGTTGTGAGTTTGGGGAAGGGGAGGGAGTGGCGGCGGAAGCGGTTTGAGCAGGGTCGATGATGGGCAATGATTGTTGTCATATCTGGGGATATTTTGTGCATTTTCATAACTCGGGGAGTCGGCATCGGTTGATGACTTGAAATCACGCCCGAATCTCAGCCGCAAAGAAATCGTGATCCCGCTCATCAGTGACATTGAGGCCCATATGTGCTACGATGGACGGACTGGGTGAAAAGTCGATCGAACAGGGCCGTTTGTATGTCATCCGAGGACCGTTTATCACCGTTTCACTTTTCGTTGGACAACAAGGCTGTCGATTGGGGCCGTCTAACCGTGCGAGCCTCGTCGATGATAATACTATTCGAAGTGAGGTGAGTCGTGATAATCATTATAATTCCTATTTATTTACCGATTTTTTAATAATTCCGGCTCATGTTTTTCTTCTGTTTTCACCCATGAGGCTCAATTCCGCGTCTGAACCTTCATCATGCCACCCACACGGCGTTGAAATACGCAGCCATCGCGGAAGTTCTCTGTAACGGATCATACATAGCCATGCACGTCGTTGGTCAGGCTTGTCATTGTCAGAATGGAGAATCCATGACAGGGCGGGTTTAGCCGCGCTGTGATGCAGTCCCGCGGTGATCAGGGGTTGTTCTGGCCTGTTGCCACTGCCGTGCGCGGGGGTACTTGTGTCTAGCCTAGCTGAAGCGACGGCGAAAAAAAAACAAGAAAAATAGATTGAGAGGCAAAATAAAATCAGAAGAAAAAGAAATACTCCCAAAACGAAATGCTGAGCGGGAGAGAAAATAAAAAGAAAAAAAATCAAAACAAACAGGATGGGGATCGGTGCCAAATTTGTCATAATTTAAGAATTAGGCACTGCTGTTCGTGAGCCCACAGCGGGCCGTGCTCAACCTTGCAGCTGCCCGTCTGCCCGCATAGTGCGCCCGCCCGATCGCCACATTTCTTCCCATTTATTTTCCCAATATTCAACCCCAACCATCACGGCAGGAAGGACCCCCCAATCTCCTTCCTTCCACAAACACGGCCAATCCGCCGATTGCAGAATCCCCACTGCATCCAAAAGAAATTCCAAATAATTTGCCAGTCGACTGAATTTTCCTTTCTTTTTTTACTCTTCCACACAACCAACTCAGAACCAACGCGTCAGGACGCGTTTCGTTCGATCGCGCCAGTCAACGTCCCTCATCCCGTACGGAATATCTGACAACAATTCTCCAACCATAATTTTCTCTTCCACATAATCATCGACTTGTGCTCATACGCACATTTCCTCGCAAATTTACTCGCCTCAGAATTCACACCAAAAACCACCAAAACCACACCAAACAACCCAGAAACCAAACATGGCATCCACCCCACCCCCAACCAGCACCACCCCACCAAAACGCAAGCGCGGCCGTCCGCCCCTCTCGCCCTCCCAGCGCAAGCCCAAGCCTGTGCCCTCTGGCCGGCCCCGCGGCCGTCCCAAGGGCAGCGGGACCAAAACCAAGACCACCACTACTACCACCACCACCAGTGGCACAGCCCGGACCAACGCCGGCGTCAAGAAAGCCCAGTCCACTGACCCCACCGCAGCCGTGGACACCCCTCTCCGCCGGGGCCGAGGTCGGCCGCGCAAGTCGGATGGTCTTACCGCTGCTGTTACTGCTTCGCCCGCTGTGTCTACGCCTGGTGGTGGTGGTGGTGCTGCTACTGCTGGTGGAGACACGTCTGCGGTAGCGACGCCGGCGGGCCAGGTGAAGAAGGGTCGGGGTCGGCCGAAGGGATCGGGGAAGAAGAAGACGCTTGGTCCTACTACGCCTGCGAAGGGGGGGCCGGGACGGCCGAGGAAAGGTGCTGCGGCTGTTGAGCCGGAGGGGGATGATGATGAGGAGGAGGAGGAGGAGGAGGGTGTGGATGGGAGTGAGTAGGGAAAATGAATGGGTAGAGGAAGTGTAGTGGGCATGAAGGAACTGGAAAGCTGGTTTACTTTCGGGTGATCTAGGACGCGGCGTTGATTTACTCGGGGATTCACACGGGGACTGATCGGATGGATGGAAGCTGGCAAGATACATCTGGAGTTTGGGTGCTTCTTCGGGTGACTTTTGCGATGGTGCTGGCATGGCATGGGTAGTGTGCAAGGCACAGGTTCTACGGGGCGGACGATACGATAGGCTTAAGGCTTGGGGCTTCGGGAGATTTTTATTTTCTTCTGCTTTGGGGTGATTTGGGGATGGTGTATGATAAGACTGCAGAATGGGGCGAGCTAGGTACCGTAGCCCTCGTCAATGGCGTTTACTGAGTTTTGATATCACGGTGCTCTTGATGTGTATTGCATACGAGGCGACGAGCACCCGTCTGGGACAATGGCGACGGATGTTCCAGCTGACATTGTTGCCCACTTTGATGCGCTACATTGTTACACTAACTAGGAAGACTAAACACGAAACATTGAGGGCAAACATACCTTGATCTCTTGGGAGGTAGGTAGGAGCGATACACCCATATAAGCATATAACCCTATAGCTGCATATATCACAACGCCAAGCCCTGCACTGACCAGCCAACTCACGTCAGTTTCAAACATCACTCATTACTTTTTCCCGCCAAGGTCACTTCTCACATCCACCATCAACTCGTTGCAACACCAGCTGAGGCGGCATCTCATTTTTAAGGATACACCGCCTTGCCATGGACCACTGCTCCCTGGCGGTTTCAGTTTCGAGTTTTCCCGCCGTGGTTTGAATTCTTGGTGACCTGTTGGTTACGATAAAACGCCATCAAATCTCAGATCGAATTCACGCTTAAATTTCACTCGAATTTCACTCTCGAGTCAATATCAAAATGGCGAAAAAGAAGAACAACACCCCCGCAGCCACACCGGCGCCGGCTGCAACCAAATCGGCTGCAACAAAATCCAATAAAAAGGACACTAAACCCAAGGGAGGCCCATCCGAAGGCGACTTTATCGTCTTCACCAACTCTGACAAGGACACCAAAACCCGTCGCGGGGGCGGTCCCTCATCCACCCCCAACTCCGGCTCCGGCCCGGGAACTACAGCCGGCGCCCCCGAATCCTTCGAACCCCCCCGCCCAACAGCCCGCCAACTCATAGGCGGCGCCTCCTGGACCGGCAAACTCCCCGTCAACCTCCTATCCGAACACTGCCAAAAACAAAAATGGGAACGCCCCGACTACTCCACCCACAAACTCCCCTCCTCCACCGAAGGCGACACCGCCGGCGGGCAACAATTCTCCGCCCTCGTAACCCTCTCCGCCAAAAACCCCAAAACCGGCTCCATCACCCGCCTGCCCCCCTTCAAACTCCCCCCCTCACACCTCCATCTAATCACAAAACCGACTGCGTTAGAGGCCAGGCATGTAGCGGCGACGTATGCGCTATTCAGGGTGTGTAGCATGAAGAATCTGGGGATGGCGCTGCCGCCGGATTATAGGAGTTTGTGGAAGGAGTTTGGGGAGTTGAAGAGGGTGGATGTGAAGGAGGGGAGGGGGTGGATGTATGAGGCGGATCCGTTTTTGGCGGCTAGGGAGAGGGAGGAGGCGAGGGTTGTGGCGGAGAAGAAGAGGGTTGCTGAGAAAGTGCAGAGGGAGAAGGCTGCTGAGGAGAGGGAGCGGTTGGGAGGGGTGGCGTTGGCTTTTAGGGGGGGTGGGGGGAATGGTTCGGGTGGGTCAGGGGGGGGGCCGGGGGCGCATAGTAATGTTATGCGGGGATGGACGACAGCGCCAAAGATTGAGATGGGGAATAAGACAAGGGCGCAGCTGGAGGATCTGTTACGGCGGGAAACGGTGTGGAATCCACACGGGGTGGTTATGCCCGCTACACAGAAACAGGCTATCGTGCGGGAACTGGCGGACTTGGGATTCCGGGCGAGTCATGTGGAGGAGGCGGTGGAGGTGTGTAAAGACCGGGAGGAGACGCTGGAGTGGCTGCTGGTGCATATTCCCGAGGACGATTTGCCGCGGTGGGCACTGCCGGAGCGGTATACGGCCGGGGTTACGGTGGCTGCGACGGACTTGAGGAGGGAGGGGGCGATTAAGAGGTTGGCCGAGTGTGGGTATTCGGTGGATTTGTGTCGGCGGATGTTGGATGGGCAGGGGGGGGATGAGGGGAAGGCGGCCGAGGGGTTGCAGCGGATGTTGGTGTCGAGTGGTGTTGCTGATGGAGAGGGGAAAGAAGGGGAAGAGGAAGAGGAGGAAGAGGTTGACTCGTGGCACACACCGGATGAGAGCTGGGATGAAGAGATGGCCACGCTTGAAGCTAGTTTCGGCGAGCTGTACACCCGCATATCGCCCGAGGTGTGTCAGATCCGCCTGGAGGGTGTCGTCGACGGGCCGAAGCAGCAGAAGAAGGCACAGACCCAGACTGAGATCGAAACACACCTGCAGTTCCGCAAGACGCCGCGGTACCCGGCGCAGGTGGTGCTGTCGGTAGTGGCGCCGTCGTTGCCGGCGTACATTAAGCTGAGCGTGGTCAAGCGGGCGCTGGCATATGCGCGCGAGTCGCTGCGCGGAGAGGAGGCCAAGATTTACTACCTCATCAGCTGGGTGCAGGAGAACATCAACGAGATCATCGAGCGGCCCGGGGCACTGCGCGATGTGGCTGCGGTGTCGTCCGCGGCGTCGGAAGAGCCGGTGTCTTCTTCTACTGCAGCCACGCGGACATCAAAGAACCGATCGAGACACCAGCGAACCTCCCGGCCGATCAACTGGACCCCCAACCCGCAGAGCACCACCGACTGGCTCGCGCGAACAGCCGCCCCCGCTTACAAAAAGATGCTCGCCCAGCGTGAGAGGCTCCCCGCCTGGCAAGTGCGCGCCGAGGTCGTCCGCACAGTCGCCGAGAACCAAGTAACCATCATCTCAGGCGAGACAGGTTCCGGCAAATCGACCCAATCAGTCCAGTTCATCCTCGACGACCTGTACAGCCGCGGGCTAGGCGCCGGCGCCAACATCATCGTCACCCAACCACGGCGTATCTCCGCCCTGGGCCTGGCCGACCGTGTCGCCGAGGAACGGTGCACGCCCGTCGGCCACGAGGTCGGCTACACCATCCGCGGCGAGAGCAAGACCAGCCCGCAGCACACGCGGATTACCTTTGTCACGACGGGTGTGCTGCTGCGGCGTCTGCAGACTTCCGGTGGGAAGGTGGCTGACATCGTGGCTTCGCTGGCGGATGTGAGTCATGTGGTTGTTGATGAGGTGCACGAGCGCAGTCTGGATACGGACTTTTTGTTGAGTATTGTGCGGGATGTGCTGTACCAGCGTCGGGATTTGAAGCTGGTGTTGATGAGTGCTACGCTGGATGCTGCCTCGTTTCGGGACTACTTTATGGCTGACGGGCAGGGGGTCACCGTGGGGTTGGTGGAGATTGCGGGCCGGACATATCCTGTGCAGGATTATTATCTGGACGATGTGATTCGGATGACGGGGTTCAGGGGCAGTTCTGGTCATTATAACAATTCCCGGTTTGACTCGTACGAGGACAAGGACACCGACACGTTAGCAGACAAGAGCAACGCTAGCGACGACCCCATCAACAAGATTATCCAGAAACTTGGCGGCCGCATCAACTACGACCTACTCGCCGACACCGTACGCGCCATCGACGAGGAGCTGGCCGCCACCCACAACCCGGGCGGTATCCTCGTCTTTTTACCGGGCGTCGCCGAGATCAACCGCGCCTGCAGCATCCTCCGTTCACCCTCCTCCTCATCTCTCCACGTCCTCCCCCTCCACGCCTCTCTCGAAACCCGCGAACAGCGCAAAGTCTTCGCCCCAGCCCCTGCAGGCCGCCGCAAAGTCGTCGTAGCCACCAACGTCGCCGAAACCTCCATCACCATCGACGACATCGTCGCCGTGCTCGACACCGGCCGCGTCAAAGAAACCTCCTTCGACCCAGCCAACAACATGCGCAAGCTCGAAGAGACTTGGGCCTCCCTAGCCGCATGCAAACAACGCCGCGGTCGTGCAGGCCGTGTCCAAGCAGGCACCTGCTACAAACTCTACACCCGCCACCTCGAACAATCCCAAATGCAGCCCCGCCCGGAACCCGAAATCCGCCGCGTGCCTCTCGAACAGCTCTGTCTCGCCGTCCGCGCCATGGGTATCCGCGATGTTGCGTCCTTCCTCGCGCGGGCTCCCACTCCGCCAGAAGCTACAGCTGTGGAAGGGGCTGTCTCCTTACTCCGCCGCATGGGCGCCCTCGACGGCGACGAGCTGACCGCTCTCGGCCGCCAGCTGGCTATGATCCCCGCTGACCTGCGCTGCGGCAAATTGATGGTCTACGGCGCCATCTTTGGGTGTCTACCGGAGTGCGTCACCATCGCGGCTATTCTGAGTACCAAGAGCCCGTTTGTCTCGCCAGCAGACAAAAGAGACGAAGCCAAACAGGCCAAGATGCGGTTTACACGGGGCGGGGCCGTGGGAGAAGGGGATTTGTTAACAGATTTGAGGGCCGTCCAGGAATGGGACGCGATGATGGCCGATCGCGGGGTGCAACAGCGATATGTCCGACAGTGGTGCGAGGAGAACTTCTTGTCGTTCCCCACGCTATCCGATATCTCCTCCACGCGCACACAGTACTACACCGCTCTCTCCGAAATGGGCATTTCCCCCTCTGCCTCTCCCTCCTCCCAACCGTCTCCCTCTTCTCAACCATCACCCTCACAAGCATCCCCCCCCCTCCTCCGCGCCCTAACAGCCTCCGCCTTCGCCCCACAACTCTGCCGCATCCAATTCCCCGAGCAGAAATTCGCGACCTCGGTCTCGGGCACAGTGGCATTGGACCCAGAAGCCAAGACGATCAAGTATTTTGCGCAGGACCATGGACGCGTGTTTGTGCACCCGTCGAGTACGCTTTTTGATAGCCAGGGGTTTGGCGCGGGGAATGTGGCGTTTGTGTCGTATTTTACGTTGATGGCTACGAGTAAGGTTTTTGTGAGGGATTTGACGCGTGAGTTTCTTTCTCCTATCTTACTTACCCTACGTGTTATACATACCATACCGTACCATACCATACACCCTCTTTTTACCTTACACACCCCTTTTCTCAGCCCCCACCATGCTACCATACTACCATGCCGGGGTACTAACACAGAGTAGCATTCAACGCCTACACCCTCCTCCTCTTCACAGGCCCCATAACCCTCGACACAGCCGGCCGCGGTCTTCTCGTCGACGGCTGGCTGCGGCTGCGCGGCTGGGCCCGTATTGGTGTTTTAGTCTCGCGTTTGAGAGGGGTTATTGATCGGTTGATTGCAAGAAGGGTAGAAGGCACTACTGGTAACGGTGGAGGGGAAGGGACTAGTGGGGAGGAGGTGATTAGGTTGGTGACAAGGTTGGTGGAGTTGGATGGGTTGGATGCGTGAGGTTTACTTACTTAGCTATATAAATGGGGGTAAACAAGATGCATTAGATGGAAGAGGCTGGTGGGTGGGATGATGAGATTGAGGATAGAGGGTCCATTCACTAGGTTGAATGGAATAGGCTGTGATGCATACATATATAGAGGACATGGGATATAAAAGGTGGACCTCATGATAAGATGGGTAGAATACACTCACTGAACGCAGATGAATTCGGGCTGCTTGAATATCCAAATGCACCCGACAAAGGTCTACACAACAGCACCTCTGCTTCAACCGGAAACATCAGCCCGAACAACTGCTACAGCCACTCATACAACCACCGACGGATGACATCACAGATACATTCATACATTCATACACTCACACTCACACTCACACTCACAATCACATCCATGACACAAGTACAATCAAAACACGTCGTCGTTCATGGCTCAATAGGTCTGCAGAGAGAGAGAGAGAAAACTAGTTCGAACGAACACGGAATCCCCCCATCCATCCATCCATCCATCTATCAATCAATCCCTTCACCCATTCCGGTCCGTCCCACCTCGTTCCGTCCCCATCCTAGCCGCCCTCCCTCCTGCATCCCCTCATCAAGAACTACTCCAGTCCACTCTCCCCCTTCAACAAACCCCCCACGACCGAATCTTTTCTGACCTTTCATATCCCGCCACACCACTTGATGCAATCAGGAGCCAAAAAAGGGGCCAGGGGGGGAAGTATAATAAAAAGGGGGCCGGTCCAGTGTGTATTCCACGAACGACCGCCTGCGCCCGACGGACAGTATCATCCACCCATGACGGCCATGCACTAGCGATGGCCTGGGGGTTTGGGCGAGGCAAAAATAAAGATCCCATGCGCTGGAGGTTAGGGCTACTCGGTTTCTCCTCAACCCCTTCACCGACTTTGCTTTTTTTGCATCAGCAAAGTCACCTCACATAGCGCGGCGCGAGACTCCCCCTTGTGCGCCTTTCTCATTCCTAGTAGGGTAGGAGCTATCAAGCTACCATTCAGACCCTGTTTCTTCTTCCCATTCCTGGCTGCTGCTGCCGCGGCTGCGGCGAATCCGAGACGCATCCGTATTCTTTCTTCTCATCAGGCTGGAGCTATCAAGCTACCATACGACCTGGTTGCTCCCTCTATGCTGTTGTTCCGGGGGTGGGGGTCGGTAATAAAACAAAATTAAGGTAAAGCTTGCTGGGCTGTGTGCGATGTGTGATGTGTAGTGTTCGGGGTATGATTGGGCAAATGGTGAAGGGGAAGGGATGATAAAAGCATAGACGTGTTGGGGCTTAGATGTGTTGTGGCTCAAGGGAAACCCTGAACGGGAAGCGCAGCGAGACGGTTGAATGAGTGCCGGGTAAGCAAATGGCCAGAATGTTTGGTTTCACAGCCCGCTTCGACACCTTACATATCCATCGACTCGGCACCGTTGGCGCCGAAGTCGAAGCCGCCCTGCTGCTGAGTGCCGTTGGCCGCGCCGCCCAGGCCGAACTGCTGGGTCTGGCCCATCGCGTCGTCCGCGTTCTCCTCCTCGTCCGAGAAGTACTTCTCGATGATGTTGTACGCCTTCATGTAGATCTCCTCGTTGGCGTTGGTCTGGCAGTCGTGGATCTTCTCCATGCCGCCGCACTCCTCGATAAACAGCGCATAACGGTTGATCGAGTCGGTCTCGCCCGCAGCCTGCTTGTCCAGGTCGCCGATCTTGAGGATGTTCTCGAGGCCGTCCAGCGCGACCTGGATGATCTTGTTGTCGGGGCACGCCAGGAGATCGCACAGCGGCTTGATGCAACCCTGGTTGACCAAGTACCGGATCTGCTCCGGCTTCTGCAGGCCGCCCGAGGTCGCGTTGCTGATCGCCCAGCAGGCCTCCTTGCGCGTCTTCAGATCGCCGTGCGTAAGCAGGTGGATGAGCGGCGGGATGATGTTCGCATCGATGACCGACTGGATCTGTGCCGAGTTGCCGGCCGTGACGTTGGAGATGGTCCAGCAGGCCTCCTTGCGAATGCCGTCCTTGTTGCTGCTCAGCAGTGAGAGCAGACACGGCAGCGCGCCACAGTTAATGATGACCTGCGTCTGCACATCGTCGCCCGTGACGATGTTGCCGACCGAGCGCAGAGCGGGGGTTTGCACCGACGTCGACGCGTGCATCAGCAGCTCCACGAGCCGGCGGGGGATGCCGGCCTCAATGACCGCCTGGATCTTGTCGTTGGAGCCGTCTGAGAGATACGAAATGGCCCAGCAGGCATCGATCAGCACCTCGTCATCCAAAGAATACACGAGCTTAGCGAGAATGGGGAGAGCGGGCTGGATCTAAAACAAAAAAATTAGCAAAGGCACACAAAAGATCTACCGTAAAAAGTTAACGTACCGCATGCCAGTCGGGTTGCGGGGTCTTGCCACGGCAGAAGTTGCTAAGAGTCCAGGTGGCGTTGCGCAGCATGCTGAGCTTGCGGCTGTCGCCGAGGAGGTTGAGCAGGGGACGCAGGGCGCCCTGGCCCAGGACATAGTCGCGGCACTGCGGGCTGTCACCGGCAATGTTACCGAGAGCCCACACGGCCTGCTCGCGGACATCGGGCTCGGGGCTGTTGAGCAGCTCGACAAAGATGGGCACGGCGCCGGCTTCGATGACCACCTGGGTTTGGGTGGCGGAGCCCGAGGCAATGTTGGTCAGGGCCCAGGCGGCCTCGAACTGGACAAGAGTGTGGGGCGAGCGCAGGAACTCGACGAAACGGCTAACGACGCCGGTCTTGATAACCTCTTCGATGGGCGGATTGCGCTCCTTGCTGAGGAGCTTCCTGAATTTCGTAGTGGCTTGGATTTGCTGGTCAATCTGTTCCGAAAACACACCAGCGACCATCTGGGGGAGGTCCTCGTTCAACTGTGCAATCCACGTTAGCACCCACGTCGCAACCAAAGAAAGAAGCCGCAAACAGAAAACAGGCAATAGTGCAACAGAACATCATCGAACAAACTGCTCTGCCGACTGCACTCATATCCGAGAACGGGCGCGAAATGCGGGTTCCGTCTTACGGGAATGACCACAGCAGCGAACAGACTGACAGTGGGGTACAAGTGGGGGGGATGCACGAAAGAGCTGCAGCTTCAAGTGCGGAGAGGGGATGACGGGCAGACAAAACAGCACCTGTGTGTGTGCTTGCATCTGGGGCGGAAAAAGAAACACGGTGAGAAAAAGAAAAGAGAAAAAGGCTAACGTACCTGCGACTCGCTCGGGGGGTTCTCATCGTCGCTATCTGGCGCAGCACCGAGAGAAGCACCCGGACGGTCATCGCCAGTGCCAATACCGCGGCGCTTGGCCAAGTTCTCCTCGCGCTTCGCCTTGCGAATCTCAACCTGCGCTTCCTCGTGGCGACGACGGAGCTCCTCGGGCTTGAAGGTGCTCTTCGCCTTAAACTGCGTGCGCCGATGCTCGGGAATGTACCGGTCGGCCATGGTTGCGATGTGGGTGAGTAGTCGACGGTTTGCCGAGAGGATCGCGGGGCGCGCAAGAAAAGGAGGGGACTAGGCGCTGCGTTGCGTCGCGATCACCTGAAACAAGCTGCCGTGGCCCAAGCTGCCGAGTCGGGGAAATAAGGGAACTGAAAAATGTCCGGAAGTGAACTGCGCTGAGAGTCGAGCTGCCTCAGCGTGAATCCGGTTTGGAAAAAAAAATCTGTGGTGTGGTCCAGCACTTGGTCCTCTTCTGAAAGAGAATGGGTGGAGGAAGAAGGGAGGGGTTGCTGGGAAGAAGAGTTTTGGTTGTTTTGGGACAATGAAAAGAATTTGGAGCCGCAGAAACTGGAAAATGAAATGGGCCTCCCCCTCCCTCTGCAAGCGGACCAGGGATGGAGCAGCCCAGGCCGTGTGTGCCCCGCCAGGCCAAGCTCGAGTCAGCTGATTATCGCCTCAGGCAGCGCGGCGCCTGCCTACAGCACGGACCATGCACATGCACAGCCAAGTGGGTGACAAAAAAGGGACACCCCAAAGTATTACCACCACGAAATACCATCATATCATCACAGTTTAATACCCGTCATCCAGTTCAAAAATACATTAAATTGAAGTATTATGTCGCTAGATTAGGTGGCTTCACTTTTGAAGGAGTTCCAACAGAAAACTGGCTATACTACCCCGTTGGTCGTTGGTTTGCGTGGTTGTGATACATTGCGGCACCCCTTCTTTTGTCACCAAGTTTGACACCACTTAATGTCAGGGTTAGGGTTAGATGCGATAGCAGATAGCTAGTTCTTCTGCCCCGCCATATGCCCCGCGATTGATTGCAAGGAATTGAGCTCAACTACACGGAGACCTCGGGAACTCATGTCATAATTAGTCTGCTGAAAAGGCTTTAATGTGAAAAAACCTATAAATTTCATGGGTACCAACGGCAGTGCCGCATCGAAAGGAATTGACCCGCCCTGCTTTATCTCTCTAATCTTAAGCCGTAATCAAGCATTGAAACCTGCGCCGCTGAACCTCCAACACTGCCTGCCCAAGAGATAAAGTGAGAGTTGCTCTCATGACTTTGACTCCACAATTCTAGCTCAGACTCAACAACTCACTTTCAACACCTCATCATTTTACATTAGACGCTGTAACGAGCAATTTCTGTTCATTGATCCTCATAATGGGTCATCTAGTAACAGTTGCGACATGCAGCCTGAACCAATGGGTCTTAGATGTGAGAGAGAACACCACAAATTTCCGGTATATTGTGACGCATATTAACCATTCATCAGTGGGAGGGCAACCTCGGCCGTATCATCGAGAGTATACACCAGGCCAAGGCAGCCGGAGCCCGTCTCCGTGTTGGTCCTGTAGGTCGCCCCTAGACAGTAATTTCGTCTTGTTGTCTTGTCATCTGACCAAAGCATAAGGAACTGGAAATATGCGGCTATTCCAGCCTGGACCACTTCCACGAGCTGGACGTGTACACGCACAGCCTGGAGATGCTGTGCCGGCTGCTCCAGGATAAGAGCACCTACGGGATCCTGCTCGACGTCGGCGTACCCATCCTGCACCGGAACCTCCGCTACAACTGCCGCGTCATCTGTCTCGACGGCAAGATCCTCCTCATCCGCCCCAAGATGTGGCTCGCCAACGACGGCAACTACCGCGAGATGCGCCACTTCACCCCCTGGATGCGGCCCCGCGAGACCGAGCTGTTCCACCTGCCCAAGATGCTAGCCACGCTACAGGGGGACACCCACGTGCTATTCGGCGACGCCGTCATCTCGACCCCCGAGACGGCCTTTGGCGCCGAGACCTGCGAGGAGCTGTTCACGCCCAAGGCGCCACACATCGACATGGCGCTGGACGGGGTCGAGATCATCACCAACTCGAGCGGCAGCCACTTCACGCTGCGCAAGCTTGACACCCGTCTGCAGCTCATCATGGAGGCCACGCGCAAGTCGGGCGGCGTGTACCTGTATGCAAACCAGCAAGGGTGCGATGGCGAGCGGCTGTACTTTGACGGGTGTGCCATGATCATTGTCAACGGTGATGTGGTGGCGCAGGGGTCGCAGTTCAGTCTCAACGACGTCGAGGTCGTGACGGCGACCGTGGACCTGGAAGAGGTCCGCTCGTATCGCGCGGCTATCTCCCGCGGCATGCAGGCGGCGGCTTCGGCGGCCAAGTACCAGCGTATCCAGACGCCGTTTGAGCTGAGCTCGGAGGAGGACGATGCGGATGTCAGCGTGGCGCCGACACTAGCCATTCAACCGCGGTATCACTCGGTCGAGGAAGAAATTGCGCTGTCTGCTGGGTGCTATTTGTGGGATGTAAGGACGCACACACAAACCCCTATCCGGTAACGGCATTTTACCAACCAACCAACAACCAAACTAACCTTGATGTTTCCATCTTCATAGTACCTCCGCCGTTCCGGCACAGCCGGCTACCTCGTTCCCCTCAGCGGCGGCATCGACTCCTGCGCCACCGCCGTGATCGTCTTTTCCATGTGTCGCATCGTACTAGCCGCGCTCGCAGAAAACAACGCCCAAGTCATCGCCGACGTCAAGCGCCTCGCCAAGTACAACGTCGATTCCAACGGTGACGGCGTGCTCCCCACCACCCCGCAGGAACTCTGCAACCAGGTCTTCTCCACCGTGTACATGGGCATGAGCAAGCAGAGCTCGCGAGAGACGCGCCAACGCGCAAAGGACCTGGCAGCAGCTATCGGGAGTCATCATATCGATTTGGATATTGATGATGTGTATGAGGCGCAGAAGAAGCTGGTGACGGCTACGACCGGGTTTGAGCCGCGGTTTAAGGTGGAGGGGGGCACGGTGCAGGAGAACTTGACGTTGCAGTGCTTGCAGGCTAGGATACGGATGGTGACGGCATATGTGGGTTTACTTATCTCCCCCGCTGGGCTATGTGTGTGTGCTGACGGAGTGGTGTAGGAGTTTGGACAGATTTTGCCGACAGCGAGGGGGAGGCCGGGAGGTGGGAGTCTGCTTGTGCTGGGGAGCGCTAATGTTGGCGAGGTGAGTTTTCACGAAACATGGTTGGTTTAGGGCAGAGCTAACTAAAGCACAGAGTATGTACCTCTGAGAAGCAAGATGGGTTGACGGACTGGGGACGCCACTAACACGCTCTCGATAGGTCTGAGGGGGTACTTGACGAAGTATGACTGCTCAGTAAGTTGTTAAGTCCTGTCTCGAATGATTGAGAAACTCGCTAACCGCCGGATAGAGTGCCGATATCGTATGTCCTTCTTCTTCCCGCCGAGCGGTACAGAAACTAACCTCTACGCCAGAACCCCATCGGCTCCATCGACAAGGCCGACCTAAAGCGTTTCATCGCCTGGGCCGAAAAGAACTTTGAGCTGCCCTGTCTCCACGACTTTTTAACCGCCGTACCCACGGCCGAGCTGGTATGTGTTCCGTTGACCCCTAATCACAACCACTCACGACTAACCCCCCTTCAGGAACCCATTACGCAAGACTACGTCCAAAGCGACGAGGCGGGTAAGCTGCCCCCTCGTTTGCCCCTCTCTAGGCATGAACATACTAACGCTTGATACCTCATTCAGACATGGGCATGACGTACCAGGAGCTCACCATCTTCGGCCGGCTGCGCAAGCTCAACAAGCTCGGCCCATTCGGCATGTTCCAGCGCCTCGTACACGACTGGAGCATCGACCGGGAGCGCAAGCCAGACGATGATGCGCCGTACTACACCCCGGCCCAAGTCGCAGAGAAAGTCAAGAAGTTCTTCCACTTTTATGCCATCAACAGTACGTTATCCTTGCCGTATCATGATATGTGTGAATGTTTGTAGAGTGGATGATTAACCCGGGGGGTAGGGCACAAAATGACGACACTGACTCCTGCACTGCACTGCAATGATTATTGTAAGTCCCTTTCTCATTCCGTATTGTATTTGACTTGCATAAAAAGAGTCAGTCGTTAACAAAATTGCAGCGCCGGACGACAACCGCTTTGATCTGCGTCCGTTCCTATACCCGCCTTTCTGGAAGAGCTGGAGCTTCAAGCGGATCGACATGGAGTTGGAGAAGATTGAAAAGAAGCGGGCGAATAAAAAGCAGTGATGAGGGGGAGTAGAAATTAGAAAGGAGAAAAAGGAGAAGGTATTCGACATGTATCCAGTCATATATGTAAATACAGAACCTCCCAAGGTATTTCCTTTCGATACCCCACTTTAAACAGCTTCCACAAAGGCCACGTGACCGCCTATTGCTTTCGTGACTGTGGGGCCTTGAACAAATGGTGGGTTTGTACTCCGTACAGGTACTTTGTCACGCGTCAGGACCCCGGCAAGCGCGTTCTTCTCAAGGCGATCTTGAACCCGTCATCAACGTCACTCTTAACACACAGGGATCTCAGAACTCAGATTCCGCATACAGATTCGGATATTGGGCCCACGCCTGATAATTTTTTCCTTTCTCTCGGTCGCCCCATTTTCTTCCCTTTTTTTGCCCACAGCTATGGGCCCACCTCTGCCTTCAGGGTATAAGAACATTGAAAATATACTCGGTGGTGATGTCCCCATTGGGAGCCTTATCAATGTCTGCGGCGTGGTCAAAGACCAGCGCCTCCCTAGAGAAACCGGCGGCCGGGGTAAGCTTCGAGAGCACCACCACAATCTTTAAAAACTATCAGCCTAACATGCTCCGCAGAACACAAGTCCACGCTCGCCTTGGTTGACCTCTCCGTTGAAGACGACATGTTTGGACTTGACATGAATATATTCCGGCCACTTTCCAGCATGCCTCAAGTTTCCTGCGGCGACATCGTCGTTGTAAAGCAAGCAAAGGTGCAGAAATATCTCAACAATCCGGTATCGCTCATCACCAACATAGCCACATCGATACGGGTGTATTCGGCGTCCAAGATTCCAAAATGGCCCAACCCAGCCGACTGTGCCCTGACACCCGCAACGGGAACGGACAAGCATGTGCCTAAACCCGAGGAGAACGTCTACGTTTCGTACCTACATGCCAAATTCAACAAGTACGCCCTTCCTACGGAGGAAGAGTTTCGCAGGAAACAAGAGCAATCAATGAACTTCAAATCCAAGTTCAGCCTCCTCCAAGATGTGACCGAGGGACAGTTCTGTGATTTGATAGTGCGGGTGGCCCGCGATCCACACCATGACTTCGAGAAGTCTACCATCTACGTCTCCGACTACACCGAGAACCCAAATTTCTACCCTCGCGTCTGGCAGGATTCACCCGACCCGGCGTTCATGGGTGGCGATCCGTACGGCTACACCACAGGCGATGGTCCCGAGGTGGCCACTAAGGAGTGGGTAGGGCCGTACGGGAAAATGTCAATCCAGGTCACCTGCTACGAGCCGCATGCCTTTGTCGTCCGCGAGGAAGTGAGAGCGGGCACGTGGGTGAAGCTGCGCAACGTACAGATCAAATACGGGAATAATGGCCAGAATCTCGAGGGCTTCATGCGCGGAGAGCAGAATGCTAGCACCGGGAGGGTCAACGTGGATGTTTTTGAGATGGATGCACAAGGCCCCGAAACGGTAGACCCGAAGCTGAAAGAGGCGCTTCGAAGATGCCGTGATTATCAGAAGAAGAAGAAACAACAGATCAAGGAGATCCAAGCTGCAAAGCAGGCAGGGCAAAAGCGCAGAAGCCTCGGCGTTTCGTCGGAGAAGGAAGAACGACCCCTCAACAAAAAAGGACGCCGCAAGAACCGGCCTCAAGCGGCAAAAGGCCGGGAAGAGCACGAGAAGCGGATGAGGCAAGAGGAGGAAATCGAGGGGAATATTGAGGAGGTCGCGAAAGAAGATAACAGCGACAAACGTCTTCCCGGAGAAGCACTCCCCGACCTGAATGCTCTGGTATCATGCGAGAACCACGACGTCCCGCCAGCCACCATCGAAAACATCCTTAAACCACACACCTGCGAAACGATCATAGACGGTAAAACCGTCGACATACCCCTGCCATTCGTCTGCGCCAATTACCAAACCCGGGTCCGCGTGGTCGACTTTTTCCCGCGCTCCCTCGAACAATTCGCCTGCAGCCGCAAAGTGAACGAGTACGCCATACTTTCAGACAACGAGGACGATAGCGACTCCGGGTCCGACGAATCCGCCTCGTCCAGTGACTACGATGGCAGCGACGGCGGAGGCGGCAGTAGACGCACCTGGGAATGGCGCTTTGCCCTGCAGCTCGAGGATGCATCCCCGCCCGATTCCTCTGCCGGCCCTCCACCACGGCTCTGGGCCTTGGTCGATGACCTCGAGGGGCAATGTCTGGTCGGCATGGGAGCGGGGGATCTCAGGCGGAAGCCCAGGCTGCTGGACCAACTGCGCGAGACCCTTTTCACGCTGTGGGGGAATCTCGAGGAGGTCAAATCACAGCAAGCTGCTACTGCCGAAAAGGTGCAAACAAGTAATCGGGCTCGGCAACAACAACGCCTCGGGGGACGGCTGCCGAAACCACCATTGGACAGCTCGCTCCCACCAAACACTCCAGTCATGCCTAGGATCGAGGCGGAAGTCTCAAATAAGCCGTTCACATGTTGCCTCAGGCAGTACGGTGTTCAGGAGAACGAGGAGGGGGAAGGGGAGGATACAGAAAGGGAATGGGTCCGGTGCTTTGGATTGTTTGGGACTAGGATCATTAGGTAGGATGGGCGGGCAGTTGGGTTTTAGGGGGTGTGCCTTTCCTATTGAGGGCGTGCCTTTCCCGTTCAGGGCAGAGATGACAGGTCAAATAGGATGTCAGGCTGTTGGTTGAAGCATTTGCATCTGGGAACGAACGGCGTTGGGTGGGGGTGGGATACTAGAATTGTAGGATTGGTACTTGAATTTAGGCCCAGGTGGCCGTAATCAATGTTAGCGATACCTGTTACCTTCAGCATAAATAAATGTTTACCTGATTACACCGTTGCCTCACAGATGGATCGATCACTTCAATCAGTAGCCGAACGATTATTATACACTGAACAACACGGCTCTTGTCGGTACTAACGATACACTCCTTCAAGCGCGCATCTCGCGTCTCGTACCACAAAGCCGCAAACAAAATCCCATCCGAAGAGAGCAGCCCAAGTAAAAAGAGGTAGTGGTTTCGACAAGCCATGGCAACTTGATAATAGCACAAAGTGGCACCAACCGTCAAAGTTCAAGTAACAGAAGCAGAGCCCGATCTCATCAGCATACTCGTATCATGAAAATACAGTCGACCCGTCTAGCCTCGGGCAGTCGGGGGGGAGCGCGAAGAAAAAGGATGGGAAAAAAAGGAACAAACAAATAGAAATAGCCATCCCACTACCACCCAGCAATCGAAATAAACACAACGAACAAGCCCAAACCCAATACTACTTACTTACTCCATCGCCCCTCAATCCCCCAACACACTCTCATCCTCATCCATCTTATCCCCCCCACCATCTCCCTCCTCATCCTCATCCTCCTCAATCGGATCACCCAACAACTCCCTTCGCCTCAAATCCTCCCTCGACCCCTCCTCCACATCAACATCCACATCCTCCACCGGGTCCAGCCCCAATTCCAACTCTGAACCCTCATCATCGTCATCGTCATCCCCAACAATAATCTCCTCACTCAACGCCGCTTTTTTCTTCTGCGGTGCCGCCGCAGCAGTGGCGCGAGACCCCTTCCCAGTAGCAGCCGCCACCCCCCTCCTCGGCCTAGCCTTCTTCTTCCCCAACCCCGTAATTCCATCCTCAGCACCACCAGCAGAAGCAGCCGCAGCCGCCACCCGTTCCCTCAACTTCCCCTCATCCAAAAACGCCAACGTCTCCCTCAAATTCGGTCCCAGCCTCGTCTGATTCCGCAACATGCGCCTACGCAACCGGCCCGAGCCCGAGCCCGAGCCATCTAACATACCAGCCAAAATAGCAAGCACCAGTTTCCCGGCCAACTCACACAGCGCACGCTCGAGTTTGAGTTCTTTGCCTTTGCGTTCTGTGGGTGTCATGGTGGCGTCGGCGGCGGCTTCTTCTTCGTCTTCGTCGTCATCTTCGTCCTCTTCTGGTTCATCCTCTTCGAGGGGGGGGTTGGCTGCGTCGTCGGAGTTGGAGTTGCTGGCGGGTGGTGGTGCTCGGTGCTCGGCAGCGGTGGGGTTGTTGAGGGTGCGCTTGGTGATGCGGGCGTAGGCGCGCTCGGCGGCGTGATAGATCTCGATGAGTTCGTTGGTGAGGCCCGGGACGATGGGGTCGAAGAGCGGGGTGAGGTGGTTGTAGATAGTGTTGTTGTTATCGCGCGAGGTTTGCTTGACGGCTTCCCGAAGAGATGCGAACAGCACGTGGAGATCGCAGAGCGCACCGGTGGCGAACAGGCGTAGCTCGTCGTTGGTGCCGCGCGAGGAGAGCGTCCAGATCAGGTTGGTGGAGTAGGTCTTGCGGAGCGCGGCCAGGCGCTCGATGGTGCGGGCGGGGATCGGGGTGGACGATTGGACGGCGGTTAGGAGAGTGCGGACCTTCCACATGAAGTAGAAGTGGGATGCTTGGATGGCGTAGGAGACGGCTTCGTCTTCGATGTCGTCGAGCTCTTCGACGACTACGTCCAGCTTGCCGCGGTGGACGGTGTTGACGAGGATCTGGATGGCCGGGTTCTGCGAGTCGGCATCCGGGCCGTCTGCCTCGAGCAGCTCGGCGCAGTCGGCGATGCTTGATAGCTTGCTGATCTTGAGGAGCACGCCGGCAAACTGGGTGATGACGGCCGGTTCGAGGTCGCCGCGGGTGACGAGGTCGTGGTTCCGGTCGAAATGCCGGAATGCGTTGAGCACCGTCTCCCACAGCTCGGCGATCTTGGTGTCGGTGATCTCTGCCAGTTCGTCGTACTGTCGAGCATGCAACAGTGCTGCAGTCGCCTCGGCCAGGACGCCCCTGTCGACGTGTCTGTCGAACTGAGTGCAGATCTCATCTAGGAGACGGCTGTACGTTGTCGAGTCCTGCCGCAGTTGTTGGAACACATCAAGAGGCAGCGAGTGTTCCAACCGCAAGACAACCACGGCCGTGCTCGCGTCCGCCCCGTACTTGTTCAGCAAACGGGGGATGGCCCCGGCCAAGTGCACCGCTGACTCCTCGGCCACATCGCCCGCGTCCGGCCGTATCTTACGCTTCCCCCGGTCCGCTTCCGACGACGCGAGGCTCAGCCTCACGGCAGACGCCAGAACCTCCAGCAGCACCGACTCCTCATTACCCTCCGGGCTTACCGCATTCTTCAGCGCAGTCTCACTCGAGGACCGCTTGCCCGAGGCCCGCGACTTGGTACTCGTCGTGTGATCATACAACAGATAACCCGACAGCAGCTCCCAGTTCTTCACCTGGTCAATCTTCTCGTACAGCACCTGCGACGCTAGCGAGATGCGCGTCTCGGGCGCCACGGCCTGGACCATCTCCACGGCAATATCCAGGCCGCGGACGGGCAGGGTCTGGTTCTCCTCCTCGAGCTGCGCATCGTAGGCAGCTAGCAGCTCGGCGAGGCACTTGATGCTGATCCAGTCGCGGCGGGGCGCCGAGTAGTCGTCGTCCTCGTCGTCCCCAAAGATCTCGTCCACGGCTTCGGCCCCGCCCATCTCCTCGACCTTGGTCTCGATCGAGTCGTTGACACAGCCAGCAAAGAAGTCGATGACGGCGCGCCGCACGCGCAGCTCCGAGTCAAACACCAGCCGGCCGATCGCGTCGATCTCATCGGGCTCGAGCATGCCCGTGTCCTTGAGGATCTGGATCACGGACACCGCGGCAATCCGCACGGAGACATCCGCGTCCTTGGTGGCCATCTCGACGAGTCGTGGCCGGAAGCGGTCGATGAAGTGGCCCAGCTTCTCTCCGTCGCGCTTCAGTATCCGCGCCAGCTGCTTGAGCACCTCTTGCCGAGTAGGCGCCGTGATATCCGACAACATCCAGCCGAGATACCGCAGGTACTCGGGCTTCTCAAAAAAGGTCGGCAGCAGCCAGATCCAGGTGCCCAACGCTTCCACACACTCCGTCCGGATCTTGGCGTCGATATCGCGGTATCGGTGGACGAAGACGGTCTCGAAGAAATCGGTCACCTGTTCCTGGCACAGCTGGCGGTTTTGCTCGGCCTCGTTGAGTGTCTCCTGGATGACCTTGAGCCGGTCCTTGTTCTTGCCCTTGCGGCTCTTCTCGGCGTCGACTTGCTGCGTCATCTTAGTGATGCGGTCGTCCAGCTTGCGCGCCACCTCCACCAGGGCGGCCTCCATTGCGAGCGCAACCGTGGTTGCTGTGTGTCGGAAGGGCCGCAGGGTGGACGAGGACATAGATGCCACCCATCTCGCAATGTTCTCCATGAGCGCGCTGTCCTTGTACAGCACGTCGGTCTCGTGCAGGACCGTCACGAGAGACTTGAAAAAGCCGATCAGCAGGTCGCGGAACGGCTTGGTCAATTTGGCCTTGGCGATGAGCGGGTAGTCGGTGATGCCCTCCTGTAGCGGTGGATGTCAGTTAGCCCGCAACCCAGAAAGTGTGTGTATGTAAGCTGGAGACTAAGAGGAAGAACGCACCTCGGTGTAAACATTCTGCAAATCGGCCAGCCGGTTGGAGCAGTTCTCGGGATCCCGAATATCATCCTGCGTGACCTGCTGGTCGCATCCGGCCGAGAGCAAGATGCAGTTTACCAGATCGGTCACGGCCGCGGCATCGTCTTCTTGGTACTTGTGGTACCATTCCGTCGCGACCTTGTCGGAAGAATCGCCAGACGCAAAAATGTCGGCTAGACACACACACACACTCAGTCAGCATCATGCCCCTCTAAAATCCAAAGGCCAGAATCCAAATCCAATTCCAATTCCGACCCAAATTTCGCGCCCGGGTAGATTTCCACGCACCATACAACCCCTCCGCATCATTCTGCGCAATGGCAATGCGCACCGCCTTCTTCGGCCTACTAGGCAGTTGAGCAGCGTGCAGCGCCCCATTCGTCGTCGTCGACGCGTCGCCATTAACCTTCGGTTTCTTCGCCGCCGGTTTCCTCGATCGCGCAGCCTGCGACGACTTCTGCTTCTTGCTCTTCTTGCTCGTGCGCTTCGCTCCATGGTCGCCATCGTCATCATCATCACCGTCGTTGTCGTCGTCATCATCGTTCAAATCGCTCGCCTCGCCCGCAGCAGCATCACCACCCTCATCATCATCCTCGGCCGACTCGTTCCCCGCGTCTTCCGCGTCATCGTCGTCGTGATCCGTGTGCTGGCGCTTGCGCTTCGTGGCCGCGCTCGGCGCCGGCGCATCGGGGATGAATTTGGCGGGTACTTTTGTGACGCGTCCGGAGCGGCGCGCAGACGACGTTGGCGCCGGCGAGCTCGTCGTTGGCGCGGTGTTGTTGTCCGAGGTCTCCATCGTCAGTCACGGTGGTGGTGGTGGTGTTTGTTGGTTTGTTACTGGAATGGAACCATCACATTTGTTTGCGTGGATTCGAAAGCGGTGGTTTTTTTTCCGGGTTGTTGTCGGGGTAGGGCGGTCGGTGTGAGTGGGTGGGTTTGGTTTTCTTCGTGGGCAATTGACGCGTCGGGAAGCGACCCATTGAAATCGCCAGTTGATTTTGGCGGATTGGGGAACCCCACCCCCTGTCCGGGTTGGGACGGACCCACTTTCGCGAGCTTGCAGCCTGCGCAGCCTATTGTATGCAGCTATCGGGTGTTTGCAAACATGCAAGAAGGAGGAGGAAGTTATCATTTTGGGGATTCTCATCACTGATCGCAAAGATCATAAATGAAGTAGGACTGTATATCTGGTATCATTTTAATTATCAATTTTTTGCTAGATTTTGCTAGATTTTACTAGATTTACAACTCCCCTTGCCCCCCCGTGATCACCACCTCAAGCACATCAGCGCCTGCTCGCCAAAGTTCTTCGAGATACTCCCCTCTTCGGCCAACATTGACCCTAACCATAATCGGCCCGCCTCAAAGGTGGGAGCCCCAAACTTGACAACAACACAGCCCCTTACACTAGCCGCAGACCACAGCACCTTGTCATCCTTTTCCTTCTGCAACCTCCCCTTCCTCCACCTCTCCCGTGGAGACAGCAGCGCATCCGACTCATCCGAACGCTGTGCATCGTCGCTGCGCCAGTCGCGGGCACCCAGCCGTGGAAGCACCGCAAACTCGGCCAGGAAAAACTCCCCAACCGCCTTCATCAGCGGACCCCGGAGGATGAGCGTCCCAAACAGCGTCAGCTCGTTCATGGACTCCCGGAGGCCGGGCAGTTGGGGGTGCGCCTTTTGGCCGTCGAGGATGGCCACATCTCTCACGAGCAGCCTGTCCTGAGCACCACCCGTTCCTGTCGCTGCTGGACTTTGACCACTGCTACTACCAGCAGCAGCAGCTGCAGCCGCCCATACCTCATTGCGCCCAACCCATTTGACAAAACTCCAGTGCTCGCCCAACGCCGACCGGCCTTCAATAACCCAGTCCAGCAGACACAGCGATGCATTCCGCGCCAGCTTGAAGATCTGCGTCTGCTCATAGACACTGCGCGCAAACGGCTGGACCGGGTCCGGGAGAAGACAAACAGCCCCGCCGGTGTCGATATCAACGTGCATGGTCTGGCGCGTGACGATGTCCGGGCGGGCCGACTTGAAGATCTTGGTGTGGCCCTGCGTGGCCAGGCTCAGCCGCGCGCCGGTCTGGACGTGGATGGTCAGGTTGACCTTGTCGCCGCCGACGAGGCCGCCGCCGTAGGAGAGGAGATACACCAAGGCGCTGGTCGGGGGCGGGTGTTTGGGGGTGACGAGTTTGAGTGGGTACTGGAACTCGAAGACCTCGAGCCCGGAAATGCCCTTGGGAAGCAGGCGCACGACAATGCGCCCCTTCCCGTCGACAGAGGAGGATTGGGGGAATGGCGAGTTCATGGTTACTTGTCACCTCATGCCGGGGGGGTTTTTTTGAGGGCGCCCCAGGGCTCCGTTGGGTGAATGAAGGCGAGCGTTCGTGGTGTGGAAAAGGGAAAGGAGTGAAAGATCAGTGAAGTGCAATCGGAAACAACATGGAGATGAAACCCCCCACTAACCCCCCGTTCGGCTGCTGTCATTCTCCCACACATAACCCTTATCGCGCTGCACAGTGCCCCGCGTCTTGTCCCCCACCACCTCGATAATCCCCGCTGTAGGCTCGTGCTTCCCGATTGTTAGTGGGGCAATTAAGAAATGCAACGCCAAAGTCGCGACTTTCTTTTCCGGAACCCTTCCACTTCGAGTCACATCCATCATCGACTCCGCACCTGCCATCACGACCGATGCCTCCCAGGTCAACAACACGAGGGCGGGGCCGCGGTCGTGGAGGTGCCGCCCGTGGTGGTGCCGCCGCGGCCGCAGCTGCAGCCGCGACTGCGGCTTCTTCACACGATGATGCGGCTGCTGCCCAAGAAACAGCATCCGCCACAGAGCCGGCCGACGGGCCCGCGCCTGTTCCGGTGATGACTATTGATTCTACCCCCGAGGTATCGGCAAATAGCACACCTTCTCGCGTTACCAGTGCCAATGCGACTCCTGCCCCGACTTCTTCGACTCGCGCAACAGTAGCCGCAACATCAGCAGCGACAGCGACCGGAGCGAATAAATTCAAGCCTAAGGGTGTTCGTCGAAGCGAAACGGAGCGCGCGCGTCTAGCGGAAGAGCAATTGAAGATACAAGAACAGCGGGACGCCGAAGAGGCCCGAAAACAGGCTCGATTAAATCGTGGTCGAGGTCGAGGTCGCGGACGTGGTCGCGGCGGGTTGATGCGAGGAAACTTGAGAGGTGCTACTGCTGCGGGACCGCTTTCGGCGGGTATGAGCTGTGAGTTGCCATTTTATTTCTTTCCAATGCAATTCGTGTCGTGTCTAACAAATACCAGTTGGTGGCGGTTCGGGTTTAGGTTCAGGCGGCTACGCTTACGCTTCCGGCTCGGGCTCAGGCTCCAGTCACGTCAAGAGAGAAGGCGACAGCAAAGATAGCGCATACGGCACATCCGGAATTATCGACAACAGTCGGATCAACGCCGATCTACTCTACAACCACGTCGAGATTTCCGAGGAGGAAGACAACGCCTCGATCACATCGACGAAAAAGAAGAAGCGAGTCATCATGCCGATGGGTATTCGCCGCGTCGAGCACAAGGAAGAGGGCGTCACCATGACGACGGCGGCTGAGATAGAAGCTCAGGAGAACGCCGGGTTTGTGGACGACGACTCGGAGGAGGATGGATTGTTTGTGAGCAAGTCCGTGCAGATCGAGGCCATCGAGGAGCAAGCCACTGGTGGTGAGAACGAGGCTGGAGAGACCCGCACCATCAAGCAGGAAGAGGTGGACGACAGTGGTGCTATGGATCTCGACGACATCCCCGTCAACATCAAGGCTCCCCCGTCCCCCGAGCAAAAGAAGAAGGTCCCGACGGGCGAGCAGAAACCCAAGAAGAAAGTGGCTGCTCCCAAGGATCCCGAAGCCGACATCATCGCCGAAGATCTCCAGCACATGCTCAACCTCTTTACGGTGCAAGACGATGGTGCTGCCGAAGGCGGCGGAGCCACGACGACCACCAACGCGGCGCTCGAAGGCCATATGTTCCTCTTCCAGTTCCCCCCCATTCTACCGCCCTTGCATGTTGTCCCGCGCGACGGCACCGCGGCCAATCCGGCGACGGTCAAACCCGACCCGGACGAGGACGTCGTCATGCAGAACCAGCCCGGCGCTAGCATCGACCTGACTCAGGACGACGACAATAACAACGATAGCCGCACCAAAGTCAAGCAGGAAGCTGACGGCGAGGAGGCCGCCGAAGACGCCAAGAAGAAGGCTGATAACAGCGGAAGAGGCGAAATCAAAGAGGGCGGCTACCTCGGCAACCTGATTGTGCGCAAGTCGGGCCGGGTCGAGCTCGACTGGGGTGGCCAGCGCTTGGAGATGATGCCCGGCATCCAGACGAACTTCTTGTCGACCGCGGTCCTGATCGAGCGCAACGATGTCAAGCCGACCGATCCCAGCCAGATGGCGGGTGTCGCTTATGGCATGGGCAAGATCCAGGGCTCGTTTACCCTCGCTCCCGTTTGGGGTGAAGAGGAGGAGTGGGTGGTGGATCCGAAGGATTTGGAGATCCCCGAGGAGGAGTAAAGATAGACACTCAATACAGAAGAAGGGGGCCGGAAAGCATAGGAGAACAGCACTCTTCTAGTATTGTGTTCAGAATATTTAACCTGGCTACGATGGTGGAAACGGGCTGGGTATATGTGTGGGTTTAACTCATTGCGTGCGTGTACATTTAAGCATTTCGGGAAACGGAAAAGGGAAAAGGAAGATAAAAACCATAGACTTGTGGTGTGTCGATTGGCGTTGATACCCAGAATCAATGTTTACACCCAACTTGTTCCTGTTGCAACCCTCACAGCCGTGTGTACCCTCATAACCTCGCGTGGCTACGAACATGAACACTCTGGGTTAACTTCGGGATATGTTCTCGGGACTTGGGTTTCATATGTTTGCTCACGTTCAGGGTGATATCCGAGACATCCCCCGCACTCAGCTCGATCACATTCCGGACCCCCCACTTCCTGCGAGCGCTTTTCCCCGAGGAAGGTGTTATTGACTCCGTGCCTGCTGGAATAGTTCATCCGATTCAATCATTGAATGGAAGCCTACTTGAAGGGAACAAAGACGGTAGATAAACCACAGCAACAGGATCTGCAGGCTCTCGACCTTCATTTTCAACCTTTCTCGATCTTTCAAACTTCTTCAACCTGTAAAAACTCGGAACCTACATCTATCACCGATTGCGCGCATCTAAACCCAAGAACCTATTCACGGAAACATCGAATTTCACTGTTATCCATCGTTTCGACACAATGACGACTCCAACCAATATCGCGGAAGACGGCCTCCACGTTGTCATCATCGGCGCCGGCCTAGCCGGGTTAAGCACCGCGTTGTCGACCAAACTGGCCAACCCGGCGCATCGCGTAACAGTGCTCGAGGCCACGAGAGAGTTGACCGAAGTCGGGGTACGTTTCTGAGTCTCTTTTTCTGTTATCATACTATTTCCACCTCGTGTTGGTCATTCATTCCTTTTCTTGGTTATGGATCCTTCAAAGACAGACTCCCAGTTTGGGCATTCCTGCCCTCGCGCGAGTTCGTCCCGCAACTCCCCCCTGTATCTTCTTAACCACATCTGCGCACCCTACACTCAACTAATAACCCCCCCAGGCCGGTCTCCAACTCACACCCAACGGCACCCGACTCCTCAACCACTGGTCCGTCTTCACCCCCCTCCAACCCCTCGCCGCCGTCCCCGCGGCCCTCTCCGTCCACCGCTTCGACGGCACCCGCCTGCTCGCCCACAAGCCCGATCTCAAAGGCCACCTGGCCGCGCGCTATGGCGCAGACGCGCCGCTGTGGAATGTCCACCGCGCCGATCTGCAGAAGGCGCTGGTGGATAGGTGTAACGAGCTTGGCGTGCGGGTGAAGCTAGGACGCAGGGCGTTGAAGGTGGATTTTGAACGGGCGGTGGTGTTGCTTGCTGGGGGAGGTCCAGGGCCAGGCCTGGAAGAGGAAGATGGAGATGATGAGGGCGATGACGGGGCGGTGGTGCAGGGAGATGTGGTGGTTTTGACGGACGGATTGTGGAGTGGGATCAGAGGCCAATTTCTGAAGCGGCCCAGCCCGGTGTTGCCGACTAGGGATTTGGCATACCGGATCACAATCCAAACCGACGCGTTGGCGGAGGCAGAGGCCTCAGACGAGCTGAAGCAACTCATTCGCACCCCGGCAGTCCGTTTCTGGATCGGCCCGCGGGCGCACTGTGTCGGCTACCCGGTGCGCGCGGGGAAGGTGTATAACCTCGTCTTGCTCTGCCCAGACGATCTGCCAAGCGGGGTGATGAAGGGGGAGGGGGACCTGGACGAGATGAGGGAGCGGTTTGCCGGGTGGGATCCCCTGCTCGTGGAGCTGCTGAAGCAAGTCAAGGGCGTGGTGCACAAGTGGCGGCTGATGTGGCTGGATGCGCTGCCGGAGTGGGCGAACCAGCGGGGCACCTTCTTCATGGCGGGCGATTGCTGTCACCCGATGCTGCCGTATCTAGCGCAGGGGGCCAACTCGAGCTTGGAGGACGGCGCGGTGCTAGGGTCGTTGCTGGGAAGGGTGAAGAAGAGTGAGAGGGAGAGACAGCTGCCTTGCGTTTCGAGGATGTATCAGCAACTGCGAATGGAAAGGGGGAGGAAGATCCAGCTGGAGTCGTTCAAGCAGCGAGATGACATACACTTGGAGGACGGCGAGGAACAGGAGAAGCGGGATGCGTTGATGGTGAGCATGCTGGGCGGGGAGCTCAAGGCGCCGTTCCCGAGCCGGTGGACGTGTCCGGATATTCAGCCGTTCCTGTACGCATACGATGCGTATGCTGAGGCGGAGAAGGCGTATCAGGAGAGCCCATACTGATTGAGACTGAGGCTATGGAGTTTTGGTGCGGATATTTCAGCGATGATGTCAGCGCAGCCCGATTTCAGCGAAGATTTATCGAGAATTGCGAATATCAAATTGCTCAAAAATTAAATGGCAACCGCTTGCTTTTATTAGAGCTATGTACAGTACACATTAACCATATTCCATTTTTTAAACGCCAATTCGCTGTCGATCCAATCGTGAAGTGAGACAACGATGTCTTACCTTGCGTTGTCCTCATGCAAAACACCATATCCCGTGTCTCAGATCATCAAGTCATTTCAACGACGCCTTTCCAAACTCGCTTCGAGCAATCGCTGGACATCGTTCAAGACAAAAAAAAAAACAGAAAAAAAGAAGGGAACTAAAAGACTCAAATCTTCACCCGCAACTTCCACCCCGTAACCGCCCACCTGCACGCCGCAAACACCATCGCCGCCAGCACAATCACGCTCCCAGCCCACGCCTGCGCATACAAGTACCGCCCACCCGACTTATCAATAATCGCCCCGGCCGTCGGAGGCCCCGCTAGCGACGCAAACGCCACCAACGTGCACACCATGCCGAACCGCGTGCCCATCTTCCGCGGGTCCTTGGTCAAGCTGGCCAGCGATCCCGCGTACAACCCCTGGGCGGCACCGATGGCCAGGCCGAAGAAGACGGCGAAGACATACATGCCCGTGCGCGTGGTGACGCCCGTCCAGGCGAAGATGAGACAGCCCATGACGAGGGTCTGGAAGGCGTACAGGTTGATGGGGCCGAAGTAGCGGTCGGCGAGGTAGCCTGTGACGGGCCGGCCGGGGATGCCCATGCCGTTGGTGATGAGGAGGAGCTGGACGGAGTCGGTGGTGGAGAAATGGATGACGTTGCGGGCGTAGGCGTTGATCTAAGAGGAGGAAGAATGTTTAGCAAACGGGGGAATCATTCTGGGTACTTGGAGTGAGGAACTTGTCAAAAAGGGACCCACGTAAAAGAAGCCAAAGTAAAGCGCCCAAAAGAAGAGAAAAGCGCCGAGCATGTACAGCAGATACGGTCCTTCTTTGAACGCTTCCCACTCGATAATCGGCCCGGATCGCCTCGGCCGCAGTTTCGGCTTCAGCATCACCACCGACACCGTGGCCACAAACAGAGCCACAAACGCCGCGCACCGCACTGCCCAGGGGAACCCGATCCGCGGGATCAGATATTGGATCGTGGCCGGGAAAATCACACTGCCGAACCCCGTCCCCGTGGCCGAAATCGCCAGCGCCGAGGACCGCTTCGTCACAAAATACGAACTGATCACCGACAACGGCGGCATGAAAATCACACCCAGTCCAATCCCCGTGCATAACCCCTGAGCGAGAAAGATCTGCCAGTACTCGGTGCAAATACTCGTCATGAACGTCCCGAATACCACTAGCCCCGAGCCGACCACAATCGTCGACCTGACGTAGCCCGCGTCCGCCAGCCGGCCCGAGAAGGCGCACAGCGCAAACGCCAAAAAGGTCTGCAGCGATCCGATCCACGCGATCTGCGCCTCTGGTAGGCCCAGCGTGTCGCGGTAGTAGAGTTGGTACACGCCGAACGTCGACGGGTAGCCCCATGCCAGCATGTTGATGAAGATGCCCGCGAGGACCTGTGACCACGCGAGGAGCCCGCCGTCGGGGGGTTGGAATTCTTCTTCTTCCGGCGGGATGTTGGTATCATCCGCGGGTGGTTGCCCGGTGGTGGGTGCCACGGCTTTTTCCAAGTCGTCGGGTGCGGCAGCCGCCATGACCGTAATAGTTGAAGCCGTTTTGCTGTCGTCGACCTTCGACATGATGTCGTTCCCCGGGAAACAATGAGCCGAGCGCCGAGAGTCGAGAGTTGAACCCCCGAAAGCTTTAATCCGGGCTACGCGCAAACTCAAAACGTCGATGATGGGTTTCCAGCCGAAGGGAAGACCGAACTGGACGGGAAGCAGATAAATAAAAACCCCATTCTCGCCGGTCCCGGTCCCCGGCTTGCCCGGGTCTATCTTTGCTCCCCCATGCGCCGGCAAATACCCGCTGGGGAAGGGGTGCTCGGCGGGCTAGATCCGGCTTTATTTCCGCCGACATCGCCTGCTTCGGATGACATCTCCGCGCCTTTCTGGTGGACCAGGACCACACATCTTCCATTCCTTCGCTGCACCTTCGTCCGAGCACGCACCCGGCTCTGCAACTCCCGTCACTTCTCCGCCAAAATCCGTCTCCTGTCGGCGCTTACCTATTAGTAAAGGGGGCCCAATCTTCCCCGCATGAAATCCTGGGTTATGTGACAAACACTTGCTCGGCACATCCGCGATAACAGTTGAAGAAGAAAAAAACACACTAACAGCGCAGCACCTCCCGTCCGTCACCTTCAAACCGGCCGCGTCGAGAAGGTGCCTGGGCGCAAAGCCCTCGGAACCGGGGCGCTGGGGTCGAGTCGAGGAGCTCAATAAATTTAAACCTTCAAGGGGCCAAGCGAGACAAACACATTGCAGTGGTTTGCTGCACTGCGAGATGGGGGCGACGGGCCGGCTCGGATCCTGGACCCGGGGGCGCGGCCCTGTCACCGGCAAATTGACGATTCCTTGTTGCCCAGCAGGGCAAATTAAGGATGTCCAGGGGAGTTCGCCGTTTGCGCAGGATTCTATCTCGAGGCCAAGGGTAGGCTCAAGGTCTCATTCAGATGGGTTGCTCGTTCTAGTGTAGGCACATCGAGTTAACACCCTAAAAAGATTAAAATGCATTTGGGCCAGAAAGCTCCTCTCTTGCTCGGCCTTCGGCTTCTCACCGCATTTCCAGGTTCAGTTTGGAGGGGTTGCATGCTTCCATGCCACTGCCGGCAAAAGTCCTGTCTCTCCACATAGTTGCTGGGGCTGCAAAATTAGAAAGAAACGATAGAAGATAAAATGTGCACGAAAGAGGATTCTTCCGGCCCGAGAAAACTGTGAATTGAGACGGGAAGCGCTGGTTGTCGTCGAACAGCGTCTGTCTCACTCACCCGTGGCTTCCATGCTGAAGGCCAAAAGAAAGTTCCAGGCCGTCCCCCAGGAGTCTTGGCATGCGCGCACCAACACTGAGGAAGAGGGCCAAAGCGCGCACCAATTGCCAATTGCAAATTGAAACGAAGAGAAGAGAAGCGGTGTGAATCGAAACTTAACCGCTCCAACAATCAGTGACAAAACACCAACCGGATCCCACCCATCAAAACTCCCCCGTCGGGCCGTCCGGCCTCCTCGAAGAAGGCCGAGAAAGGCAGGGTTGCCCCCTCAGCAAACCGCCAATTTTCTAGTGGCATTGAGCGGAGATTGTTCGGAAGCGCCGGGAGACGCCATGAAAGTTTTAGATTGTTCCTTACGCACAACAACAACCCTTTTAAATGCCAAAAATCCGAGAATCTGTAACACCGAAGAATCGGCTCCTTTTCGCGGCGGTCTTCTTGCGTTTGAATGTGTCGTTGTTTCGCGAAGTTGAAGATTCGACCCGCTCCCCTAGTCACAAAGTTGCAAGCTAACAATCAGACAAAAATTCATGGTAGGTAGTTACATCAGGTACAAACCGCATGTGAGGCCGATGTGCAAAATTCACACAGTGAAATTGGTTGCAAAACATCTTCAAACCACCCGACACTGCATAGTTATTGAGTTGCGAAGATAACAAATTGAGGTACAAAGTCGTTACCCTCCACACCGAGAAAGACCCACCTGCCATGGGCTGGCTCGCCAAGCCCGTTGCAGAGCCAGACCCGTCAAATCCCGATCCGCCTCACGCCACTATCCCTGTCGAGCAGCACTTTATCTCGATTGACCAATAAAAACACTGAATTCTACGACATTTGATCGAAACGGGAAGGCGCCGAGACCACTGTTGCATGCAGCACAAATGTCACCAACCGCCCTCCGGCAGAAGTCCCTGCCTACCTACATACCCATCTCAATACGACTTGTTTTTCACCCGCATACATATCTAACGGGAAGCGGCTCCTTGGCCAGGCTTGGGTTGCTCTGTGTGGGATGTGCTCGTCGAACTCCCACCGCTAACATCGTCGATGTGGACGGTGATGCCCGCCGTTAGCCTCGCCCAATCATCCTTGGGAATGACTGGTGGCGAAAAAACGGTGATATAGATCTCGCAAGCCGCGTTGTGCTAGCACTGGCGATACGCTTGTTACATAGTGTTACGAGCTCGGTATGGGTGTTGATATATGCAAAGCGCCTCTCTCCGTAGCGCCAAAACTTGGCCACCCGTCTGAGGCGCTCCTTGTCGATTTCGATTGTTCGTTTGTACTTCAGGGCCCGGTCGCCGGATCTAGAATACGGTGTATTGCCGATCTAGCGTTATTGATGTTGATATCGTTAGGGCTATCCCACACGTTGGCGACGCTACAATACCTCTCCCGGCCCAGTCCTTTGCCCACTGGATTTCTCTCCTACTATGTCTTCGCCGAATTTCCGTGTTGCTCGCCTTCCCAGCCCACCGCTCCCGCCTCTGTGTGTTCCAGGCCCCAAGCCTACTCTTCTTGCTCCGAGCGCCGGGGCCGACGTCGAGTTCATCCAGCCTCTTGGGTCTAAAAACGACAGGCACTCTCGAGTTTGGGCGGTTTAGATTGATGGAGCTAAGCTGTTTGCCCTCAAAATGGTAAGTGGTCCATGGCGCTCGGTACTTTTGCTAACACGGGCATCGGTTTAAACCTACCTTTGGTATCTTGACCGGTATTGAAATTTCCCACCGACTATGACTGGCTCAAGGGGGAGACGAACGCCGGCGTGGTAACGGCGTATGTCAAACGAAGTGCATGTAAGAGCCGGATTTGAAACCTGTTACATCCCTTCAAAACCCCGGCGCGATTCCCAACTCAGCTTTCGCCGCCCGGGAAAGCCATGTTCTTTATGTTCCCTTTTTTGCGACTCTGTGCGCCAGCTGCGCCAGCTGAGGAAAGGAAGGGAAAAGCGGGGTATCCCAGCTTCGAGATCCCGGGATTTGATCGCCCAAACTCCCAGAAGAACCCAAAAAGAGGAAAAGACCCGCTTTTCTGCCGTTATTTTTGTCGTTGACGAATGAATACTGATGGCGCTAAGCTACATTCGGAATGGCGCACAACTTGCAAGTTGTTTAAAACGACTTACACGGTCTTGTTTGACAAATGCATCGGGGTCCGAGACTGGAAAAGGACATTTATCAATGCGTTCCCATTCCAGTCAATTAAGTTCCGAAGGCGCTGGGTTTTGGGTATTTTGTTTATCTTTGTTTGCGAGGAAATCAAATAACCCCCGTCGGTAATTTGGCGCCTGTATCAATTATTCAAAATGAGACGAATGTTACTTATTAAGGGTGAGAGGTCAACTCTACCATATTTTATCTTTAACCGCGGTTTTATTATCCGCGCATCGTGAAACCGAGTAAAAGCTTGTTTCATTATTGCGTCGTCATCCATCGCAGCCAAGCAATCGGCTATAGCCGAGGCCTGCCTTGAGTTCCTTAATCCCGCGCCTTGCCGATGCCCTTATCAGAATAAATAATGCAGCTTGATGAAATGGCCAATATATTATCGTCACCAGGGAACCTGCGGCGGTTGATGACGGGATTACTCCGAGGCATCCATGTCGCTACCAACTCTTAGTCAATGACATAATTTAATTGATTGCAAGTTGCATTTCCGTTGCACTAACGGCGAGGCAGATTTTACACCACACTAGAGAGCTTCCTTTCTTCCTCCATGCCCAGGTGCAAGGTTCAGACCTTGATTTCGGGCTCGAGCATCGTCAAAATACATCCGTCCTTGTTTTCTCCTTGATGCTTTCTTCCCGAAACCCATCTCCTACCCGGCCTAGAATGAAATCGACCCTCGAAGCAATAAACCGCTTAAATAAGAGAAACAACACGATTAAAGGAAAGAAGAAAGAAAAAAATTGTAAAAACTAAAAACGAATATGACGCAGGAGGTAGGTAGACAGGAAGAGCCAGCCAGATAAAAAGCAATCACCTAACACGCCCAGGTACGATCCTACTCTCCTCACCCACATCTCCAGCCCAACTCCTCGCCATTTCAACCAACTCCGCCTTGACCAGTCCGCCAAAATATATGAACGCGGGTTGTAAAATTGATGCTTGTTTGTGTGTGCGTGTTCGTGATGAGCGAGGGAAAGAAACATAACAAAAAGAAGAGAGCCAGCCCAGGTATGAAGCAAAAGGAAGGTGAACGGCGGATCGCGCTGGAAAAAGCCAAACCCGAGCCACCATCACGTCCTCTTCCCCAGTAAGACTATGCTGTCCGATAGCCTGGTTTGCCTTGTCCAGTTTAATTCCTCTACCTCCTTTACCAACCCCAAATCCCCGATTTCTTGACCGCCTTAACCGCCCTATCCCATGCGCCAGTCCGCTTGTAAGCTCCCGGAGATTAACCCCCGATACAATACACCTGTTTCCGGCTATAGCTTAGTATCGTCGTTGCGACACTGACCGAGCCAAGATACAAACAAACACACAACACCTAAACTGTGAAAAGGAATATGCGAGGGGCCGAAACGGCAAGTTTGATAAAAAGGCCACATCGTTCGAAACTGTTGTTGATGTTGTTCTTGGTAATAAGGAGTGGACGGCGACCCGCTAAACGTGCCGGACTGGTTCCGACTGGTCCCGTCTTGTTTTGGTTCTCAAAGTGCGGAAGAAAAAGGTCGTATTTGTTAGGAATAAACCTCATTGTGATGAAGAAAATGTTCGAGCTCTGTTCCCCCCCACAGGCTACCTCTTACGCTTCTTATTCTTATCCAACAGGCCTGGTGACGCCATGGCGAGGGCCAGCATATCAGGAGCGATGGGTGCGGCGGGCAACAGGTTGGTAGGCGGCGGCGGCATCTCTTCCTTCTTAATGGGGACGCCCATGTGCCGACCATACCGACCCTTGCGGCCGTTGCCTTCGTCCTCGCTGATGCAGAGCTCGGCGGGGATACCGGCATCCCTGCACCGGCCGCAGGGGCGCTGCCTGTCACATCCCTTCTTGCTCTTGCGGCAGCGCTGGCATCGTGGTTTCGTGGAAAGATCCGGTTGCTCCTCCTCACCGGGGCCCAAGGGAAATGTGGGGATAGAAGAGATGGATTGTTTCCGGGACGCCGGAAGAGAGGCCGGCGTCATAGGTCCGGGGGCAGTGCTGACTGGTTTCTTGACCTTGGGCTTGGGCAGCTTCGCCGACGACTTGGCCTTGTGCGGAGGCTTGGCACCGACTAGGGTATTAGCCTTGAGCTTTGTTCCCTTCACGAGCGGGATACCCATCCCACTGTTCTCGCCACTATCTGAGCTGTAGGTATCGTCAACACTAGCCTCAGTGCTTTCCCTAGGGGCGACGAAATGGCTTTCTGTGGTGCCGAATACACTCCTGTGGTTCCCAGAGGCGTCGAGCTTTTGCCTCCTCGGGGCGGGCACCTCCTCTTCACCAGAGCTCTCGGCATCGCTTGTTGCGCCGGCAGAGGAGGCAGCATCTGCCTTCCCGCTGAGGGAATCATCTTGGCCTGACCCCGAGGCCCGGCCATGGGTTGACATCCGCATAAGCTGCATCGCGACGTCCTTGTCCTCTTCAGACACGGCACTGCGCACTGTTGGCTCCGGAGTCGGCATGACTTCATTATCTCCTTGCCCGGGGAACGACCCGTAGCTACCCCGGCTACGGCGATTGTCGTTGCTGGGAGTGGCAAACATCCCAGACTGTGCGTAGCCATTCATGAATGCCCGTGGGGAGTGTAGCGGGTGGGGATGGCTGAAGGGGTTTTGCGTCGAGGTAACAAAGGGCGGAGGGCCACGGTGGGGATCAACTCGGCGGGCTGGAGAAACGGAAGGGTTCGAAGTCGACGCAGGCATCTGAGGAGGGGCAAATAGAGGCAGTTCCTGTACAGGGTATAGTAGTTAGTAACGCCATCGAGGCTTCTTGTTTTCCAATGTCCCAGCAGCTAGCCGCTTACCGAACTCTCGAATTTGGTGCGCTTGCGACGGCCGCCCTCAACGATGTTCTCAACACTGATCTCAGTGTTGCCGATTTGTTCCTTGCTTCGGCTGAATGAGCTATTGGCGCCATCACCACCGCTGCTGTAGCCATTGACGCTTTCGGTATGACTATCACCGTTGGTTTGTGTGCGGTTTTTGGACGAGCGAGAGCGGCCCTTCTTACTGGCACCGTTTCCGGCACCTGTCGAGGCGCTGCGACGCCCACGGCCAGAGTTTGGAGACGGGCTGCGGACGCGCGATGCCCTCGATGCGGGACGTGGGGCGTGGGAGTCTGGTTGATGGGGGGCATGGCTTTGGTAGCCGCCGGCGTGGTAGTAGCTGGGGGTGCCGCCCAGAGCAGCATGGTAATCGGGCCCAAGGGGCTCATCGATCACGCGCACGCGGACGATCATGTTATCCTTGAAGTTCTCGTACCGGGCAATAAGAGTGTTTCCATCCTCGTCTTCGAAACTGACGCCCTTGGAGATACTGGGCCCGGAATAGAGACCGTAGAAATTTTTGACCGTCGTGATGATGGAATCGGTCGTATCATGGAGATAGATAGATACGCGCAGTGGGAGCCGCGCTTGATATGGTGAGTTCGGGAGAACGAGAACAAATTGAATGGTTTTGGGTGCAACGACCGTGCGGGGCGATATGCTCCCGCTGTGCAAACCCGCAAGCCCATTCCCAATACTGTTGGGAGACATCGCAGACATGTTGGGGACGTTTTCTTTTGTGGGCAAGTGTTCGGCACCCTTTTGTGTCGCGGACCAGCGAGGGGAAGGTCGAGTGATGGGGTAACTGGGCGCGATGCCCGATTCCGAGGCGGTGGGGTCACAGTCGTGGTCGGGGTAGTTCTGGGGCTTTTGTCCGGGACGTCGGCTTGCAGGCGAATAATCCCATTCCAGCCGGGTAGGTCTAGAATGAGAATATTCCCGGGGCCGGAAGGCGGTGTTGAGTGTGATGCCCGTGTAGGGTGACACCAGTCGTTCTCAGAGGAGTCAAACTGTGCGTATGTGCGTAGGGGTTCCAAGGTTGTGTGTTTGTCGGTTTCGGCGGGTGTGTTATTAATGCTTGATTTTGCGGTGGGGACCTGTGCTAGACCCCGAAAGTTAGAATTGATGCCATTCAATGGAGTATGTGGCGTGGATGGGGTTGATGCAAACGGTGTTGCGGTCAAGTTGTGTGGGTTGTGGGCAGACGAGGGGAAGAAGGGTGACAGTCGCTGCTGCTGCTGCTGCTGCTGCTGCTGCTAGCGGCGGTCGACTCCGAGCGCATGGAGCAGCCAGCGAGCTTGGTTGGCTCTGCGACGAGCCCAGCTGTGTTGTGGTATCACGTCGATGGCGGGCGAATATGGAAAGATGGCATCGATCGCATATGAGAAGAGACTCGTGGGTACTTACTGGGAAGCCGTGGGAGCGGCGGCGTCGGGAGAGAAACAGGGCCAATCTCGAGGGTTTTGCGCACAACGAGCAGTTCGCACGCAGAACGCAGACAGACAGATCGGGAACTGGGCTAGAGCAACGGTGAGCGACCAGGCCACGCAGGGCAAAATGCGAGCAAGTGGATGGGATGGAGGCGGAAGCAACTGGAAAAAAGCAGACGATGCGATGCAGCAATGACTTACCAGGCGGATCTGGGGTGGTTAGATGGTTCGAGTCCGGCAATTCGGAGGTTGTGCGTGGAAAGAGGACGGAGGAGTCGCAAGATTCTGCATTAAAATGGCAGATGCCGGTAATCGCACACACTGGAAGCACCCTTTTCAGCGAACCTTTCTCACACTTGCGCCCAGTCCCGAGACTCGACACTGTGCTACCGTGCAGGCTCGCTGCCTCGACTCGGCCATTCTTCCGCAGCGACACCTAGGACGGATATTATCTTGACTTTCTTGAGTATCTCTAGCTTATTTCGTCCCGTTCCATATGCATCATGCCCTATTCTTGGGTTGTTTCCTTGCGTCGCATGCTCTTCTGCTGTCTTGCGCAGACCCTCGAGAAGTGGAGTCGGGCTGGGCTGTTCGCACTGTCTAGACAGCGCTTGCATCTATCCACATCGCCAGCACCACCGCTCTGCCTGGTCGACCCATGTCGGGCCGCCTCAAAGTGGACATGAGGTGATTCCACGGGTCGCCAACTCGCTTCTTTTGGCAGTTACTCTCCCGTAAGAACTTGTTATTGGAGCGGTCAGCTTGCGAGCAACGCGACGAGCACAGCTGTCATCTGTAAATTCCTGAGCGTGCGACATTACACTGAGTGCAAATCCAGTGTCGCATCTATGCCGGGCGTTCCATTTTGTTGCGCCTCCTCCTCAGGTCGCCGTCCGTGGGCGAATTGAAGATCGTCCATAACCGGGAAGTCGCAAAGGGAAATGGTGACAGCAAATCTTGGAACCAGTTTGAGTTTCGGGACGCCAAGGAACTTGCCGCGCTGCCCATCGGCTCTCACTATCTACAATATTTTACTGTGTATGAGCGCACAAATTCGGTTTGCAGTATACTATATCGGTGGTTCCCTAGGTTATCTGGACGGGGTCGCTGCACTGCGGTAGTGAGCTGTGCCCTGGTTTTCGCGGCAGGGCTTTTCGTTCTCTGACTGAAGTCACACAGCGGCGGCGAAGAAGTCGGTCAATGTGGGTACAGATAGACCTTCCTGGGCGCTCCAGGAAACTGGTCTTTCTTTTCAGTCTCCTCCTGCGCCTTTTCTTCTTTTTAACCCTGGTATACGGATATTGCCTGTCTCTTGCTGGAATTTGCGGCCCCCCGCACAAGCGTTGGACCTTTTCTCCTCGTGGTACAGTGTGCGCACAGTGTATTTTTTGACCAGATTCGTCTTTGATCCATCGAGAAACGGTGTGCTTCATCACTTGCGCAAGGCAAGTGCGCCGGAGGCTGGGCACAAAATCAAAACAATCAGGAGTGCAGTTAGCAACAGCCTGTCCGTGAGAAGAACGTGGTCCTGACCTCGAAGTGAACGGAGAGGCTGCAGCTGCGCTTGCCCGTTGCGAACGGCTGGTGGTTGTGTTGCTCGCGACGTCGGGACGCACTTTTGCAGGGTCACGACCAAAAACGACGAACCAAGAGCCCGCCCATTCTTGGCCCGCCACGCCGTGCGCGCTAGATCATGGTGGTGGGTAAGGAGCCGAGTATTGCGCTCTTAAAGATATTCGAGAGATTGGGCTTTGGGCTAATGGAAAGCACGAATGCGACTCTTCTCGCGGTCCAGTTCCCTTGGGTTTTGGGCACACGACCCTCTTTGACCAAGGGCTGGATTCTCGCGCTCAACACCGAATGCGACAGAATGGAAGTGACCCGACTTCTGTGGCAGGTGGAGTCGCTGCGGCCGGTCATCTGACCAATAATAGAAGAGCCTGTCCACCTAGTTTGCAGGGGGGTGACTCGCTCTTGTTGAACACTGCAAGCTCGACGCTGTCATGCTGGACGCAAGACTGCCCAAGGCCAACGGCCCGGCGCAAGGTTGATGTACTCAAAGACTGGGACGGGGCGCGCTTGAGTGCAAGCGCCGATAATTGAATGTGTGAGGGCGTACGGAGTATGTGTTTGAAGACGCGCGCATTCTAGGCCAGGCTCTTTGGCAGGTCCAGTCGGCGGGCCCAAGTCGCAAACGGGTGAAGGCCCTGGGGTCAGCCTCCAGTGTCTTACCTGGGTGCGAGACGCGAGCAACAGAGGGGCTCTGCTTCCGGGGAAAATGACCGAGCGGCTTCGCCAATGCCCTTGAGACTGCAGGGGCCACAACCTCGTGAACGGGGAGAACGGCACGGCGGGCGCCGGGAAGTGGACTGGGAGAGTTTGTTTTGGGCTGGCACTGCTGGCTGGCCCTGACTCTGACTTGGCGGAACAGAATGGAGGGAGGATCGGGGACGGCGGCTCGATGCGCTGGCAGAGTTTCAAGTGCGGGACTGTGTCGAATCAGGTTCTCGAATCCGTCAGGAGAACAATCAACAACGGGAGCTAAACCGACAGGCGATTTTTGGCTGCCGCGGGGTGGCTCGGTGGGCATCCACTGCCCGCAAGTCTCTCCGAGTTATCGGCAGACCATCGAACCACTCACTCCACCCGACTGCAGATTGCATGGAGGTGAGCGATTCTCGCGTGCAGCGGCGGTGGCAAGCGTGGTTTCTTCTGGAGACCTGCGTTCCGGCCGGTCGCCCACCTTGATGGCACGGATGGCTCGATCGGTGGGTGGATGGCTGAGAAGGATCCTCAGCCGTTGGTTGAGAGCTCACCCGCAGTTCTCGGACAGGGCGCTTCTGGCGCAGCTTATGGCTGCCCGTCCCAGGTCCCACGGCTGATGGACCCTTGCCCGTTTTAAGTTGGCGATCTGCGATCCACCGCCGACGGTCTGTCTGCTGGCCTTGTCGCAAGTGAGTCGGGGGGTTCCTGACATCCTTTATTGCCAAAACCTCCCGCCAGCACGGGGATGCAGTGAGGGTCCCAGAGCCGGGAAGATTCATCTTGAAATCGCCCCTTGGTGGCCGTGTTGCGCCGGCCGAGGGCAGTGGGCGAACTTGCGCAGTGTCCGATCAGTGCCAAGCTTCCAGGCTGTTGAACCACCCCTGTCGTAATAGCATGCGAGCGTTGCCGAGCGAGCCAGAGATGCAGCACGGCATCCGCACCAAAAGGTCGGGCGAATGTGTGAGGGCCCTGGCCGTTACGTTGCCACAATTTTATTTGTTTGAATTCCTGACACCATGAAAGAGGGGGTCGGGTATCCTAACTTTTGGCGGGGTTGTGGGAAGGGGCCAGGGCGCGCTGGACAGCCCGAAAAGGATGTGAGAGTCTTTCCAGTGAGTCCAGGTGCGCCGCAAAGGTTCCCAACTCGGCAGTTCCGGCAATGGTCGCCCTAAAATCAATGGGGGAAAGCAGGCAAGTTGAAGCGGGCAGCGGGGAGGATGCGCCGCGAAGGCGACAAGCAACGCGCAAGTTCCAACAAGTCGGGGCTTTGCTTTGCGTTGAAAATAGCCCCGCTCAAACAATGCGACCGCTCGTCGCGCGCCGCAGGCGTCGTTGGACCAAAACATCAAAACATTGCGCTTTCCCGCCCTCTGCGCTGGTCACCTTACTGGTCAGTTTTTTTTTCGCTGGGCCGCCAGAAATGGGCCATCCCCGCCGCGCCTGAGTTTGTGGGCGCCCAATTTCTGAGTAAGAGGCCCCTGCAGGAGTTGTTAAAAACACCTTTCGCTTTCGCAGTTAGCTCGGAGTTTCGAGTGGTATGCGAAGTACTCGACTGATGGTGTTCGCAAAAAGAAGGTTGTTCAGATAAAAAATGAGATGGAAAGAAGACGGATAGGGCTGGGAAAGACTTGCCATTTCTTCCTCATTACAGTGCTCACGTGACTGCGCGGCTAGCTGGCGTCTGGAATGCAACGCTGGTCGCGTTTGGACGGCACAAGAAAATATCCATCCACTTCAACATCCTGGGGGTGAAAAGAATTTGACCACGTAGAAAAAAGTCATAATTCGGGCTAATGGATACACACGGGCAATACAAATGCATTTTTAACACAATGCCACGAAGGTCAAGGCCGATAGGCAAGCCCGACGCTTTTTGATTGCACGTTAGGAGACGCGACGGCTATTGAGCCCCACAGTTTTGGAGTCGCAAGTGGGGTTACGTCATGTTTCAATGGGATGGAACAATACACTGGCCAACCGCGGAGCAACGGCCAGCAGGGATGGCACGGACCGTTCCCAGGCTTTATCGGGACGGATTTGTGTTTACCGGCCCTGTTACAATGTAAACACAAATTTGGGGGCAGTACGGCTGCAGCGCAAGAAAAGAAAACATTGGCCCCACGATCCCGCAGCCTTTCCTCCTCCTTCCCACTAGCAACGGCCGGTCGGAGAAGGTATCCCTACTACACAACTAACTACCATCCTTCCCTATGCATGCGCTCGAGACCTCATTCTGAGCGCGTTTCGTTTTGCCGCGTCAAACACTTTGCGCAACGATCTTTTCGTATCAAATCGAACAGTTTGGATCGTCGGCGGCCGACTCGAAACCACCACCGATTTTGCGAAATCCGAAACGGCGCAACCGACTGAACCCCAGCGAGCGCAATTTTGATCTTGTGTATTCCCGCGCAGTTTGATTTCATTTCCTGGTTTCGGCCGTTGCGAATTCAACCCCACCCTCGACAATTCGAATTCTGGTAGGCCGACGCGCCCCGCCGGTCTATTCACCTCTACCCTCGAACCACATCGCGCATCCTGTGGTGAGGATTTCTAGCCAACTATCTCCAACACCAAGTGCGCGCCGTGACCAGCGCCAATTTATGCCATTTGCGCGACGCATCCGCCATAGCATAGTCTAGCATCATCGTTCCGCGCAATTTCCCAAGATGGACGCCAAAGTAAGTGATCGTTGTGGCATTTCTCTCTCTGTTCTTTTTTTCGTGCGTTCCTTCCTACCATGGAAACGCGTTCGCCCCTCCGCGGCAGTCTCATCCCAAATTCCAATGGCGGGCCGCTGCACAATTTCAAATTCTTCGCTCCTCCCCGGGCGACTTTCTTTCTCCCCTTTCCCCCGCGAAACAATTTTCAACCAACGCGTCTTTTCTCTTACGACAGCAAACTAACCAAGACCCGTACTTAGCCCCAGCGTCCTATCCGCGCCGCCGCCCCCATTTCCGGCAACGAGAACCTTGTCCCCCATAAACAACCTATTCACAACCGACCTAAGTCCATTGGAAATCTAAAAGCCATGACCGGCAATAGCGCACTCAATGCCCCCCCGAAACGTACTGCCTTTGGCGACGTCAGCAACACTGCTAGGGTCCGTGCTAGCGACATCGCGGGTAAGCAAGTCAACAAGGATAGTGTCAAGGCTTTTGTCAAGCCGGCCACTGCGTCTATCAACACTCGCGACGTGCGAATCGAGGACAAGGAGAACAAGAAGGCCAACACCAAGGAGAACCGCAACAAGCCTGCCAGTACTCTCTCGAGGCGATCAAACAACTCAGTGCAGCCAGCCCAGCAGACATCGCGTGTCAACCTCTCGAACAAACAGAATGGCGGAGTCTCTCTCGCCCAGGCCCCGCTCCGAAATGGCGTTTCCAAGAAGATCACAGCCATTTACCAGGATCGTCAGGAGGAGGAGGTTAGCATCCACTCTGACGTGCCTTCTCCCGCTGATGACCTTGCCGTTTTGGTGACCAAGCCCGGAAAGCTCCCGCGTCACTCCAAGAGCCAACCAGCTCTTCGCTCCGATTCTCATAACCTCCGACTTCAGCCCGCTCTGCCTGTTCAATCTGACAATCTTACGGAGACGGAGGACGAGGACGACATCGACGACAACGTGACTGAGGCCGCTTACGAGGATGCCGTCGAAGACTTGTTGCGAGATGACGAAGATGCCCTCCGCGAGGCCCTCGTGGAGATTCAGCGGGCGAGCTCCAAGACGACGCAGCGAAATGAATACGACGCGTCCGTGCAGCCCAAGAACGTGCCTGAGCTGCCGGCGGCTGCCGAGCTTGAGGAGTACTGGGACGAGGAAGAGGAGCAGGAGCTCTACGACGAGCAGGGCTACACTACTGCGCACTCGTATCGGTCGCACGGAGATAACACCACAAGCGGCCCTACGACCCTGCTCGCTCCGGCTGTCACCGCCAGCGTTGAGGACGAGCTAGACCTGGCCAGGGACTACGTCGCCGCCCACCAGACCGAGGACGAGATCGAGGAGGAGGCATGGGATGTCAGCATGGTTGCCGAGTATGGCGACGAGATCTTCACCTACATGCGGGACCTCGAGGCTGAAATGCTACCAAATGCGCACTACATGGATGACCAAACCGAAATTCAGTGGTCCATGCGCTCTGTTCTCATGGACTGGATTGTTCAAGTCCATGGTAGGTTCTGCCTCTTGCCCGAGACCCTGTTCTTGGCCGTCAACTACATCGACCGGTTCCTTTCTGTCAAGGTGGTCTCTCTCGGCAAGCTCCAGCTCGTTGGCGCCACCGCCCTATTAATCGCGGCCAAGTACGAAGAGATCAATTGTCCGTCAATCCAGGAGATTGTCTTCATGGTAGACTCGGGGTACAGTGCCGACGAGGTTCTGAAGGCCGAACGCTTCATGCTCAGCATGCTCCACTACGAGCTCGGGTGGCCCGGTCCTATGAGCTTCCTTCGCCGCATCAGCAAGGCGGATGATTATGATCTCGAGACCCGTACCCTCGCCAAGTACTTCCTGGAGATCACTATCATGGACGAGCGCTTTGTCAGCAGCCCCCCGAGCTACCTCGCGGCGGGTGCCCATTGCATCTCCCGCATGTTCCTCGATAAGGGTGGTTGGGTAAGCACACACTTTTTTTTCCCTTCTCTTTCTTCCTCTAAAAGACCGCCCCCCGCTAATTATTTTCAGACTCTCGCCCATGTTCATTACTCCGGCTACACCTTGGGCCAACTCAAGCCGCTGATCAAGGTTCTGTTCGAGTGCTGCCAGTATCCCGAAAAACATCACAGCATCGTGTATGAGAAGTACGCGTCGCCGAAGTACAAAGGAGCCTCGGCTATCATTGCGGGCAAGATGGAGACCGGTCTTACGCTATCTCAGCTCTACGACGGAGACTTTCCGGAGCAGAGCATCTCCTCATCCACCATCAGCGACAAGCTGAGCTCCCAATACCAGGCCTCCCGCCTTGTCTCCGCGGTTCAAGGTTAGGCGCAGGCCTTTCCGTGAGCCGTACATCTCGACCGACCTTTTTTTTTTTGTCTCGCCTTGACTTTTTGCGACGTCCTTACACCTTACGTTTGTCTTCTCTGTACACACTTCATTCACACTAAGCTCGCACCTCCGCTGGAGGGCGTCTTCACCATCCGTCGGCGGGTTTCCCTCTCGACGTCACACGCCAATATTGGTGCCTCTGCACTTGCGCGTCCCTAATATCTTTTTACACCTGGCGGGCGTTCCCGGCAACAGTCTTCCTCATTCTGTACCTCCCGCTACGCACCGCGCCGTGGCCTTATCAGGGATGTTGAATACACTGTTGCTGTGGCTTACCGTCATCGACAACTGTTTTTTTTCTTGTTCTACGCATCAGATCCCTAAGTTCAGCGTCGCTTGAGCTTGCTCTCACGTGGAAACATGGAGAGAGGGGGAGAAAGGGCCCAGACTGGATGGCCCGCTTGGTTGGTCACCAGGTATCCTTGGATCTGATCGTTCTGTTTATTCGGTTCCCGGTTTGCACGCCGACCACACCAAACAAAACGGCGAAGAGAAGCGGCGGCACCGAAGCTGACCATGACGAATTAATGCGACTTACGAGTTCTTTCTTTTTTTTCTCCCTCTGTTTGGGACCCCTTCCCCTTTTCTTCTTCGTTCCCCTCGTTCTTCTCAGTCCTCGGCACCCCGCCCCGATATCCGTTTGGGAAATGTTTTGCTTTCGCAAAATTCCCGGTTTCCGTCCAGCGGATGGGCTGCCGCACGGGGATGAGACTTGGTTGGCATTGCCGGCAAGAACGGCGAAGTGAAACTTTTTGATGGGAAATGGGATCAGGCCGTCTTGCGTTTGGGACAGCAAGAGGCAAGCCAGTGATGGCTGAATGATGACGAGGCACTTCATTCCATCGACACAGGCAATACGGCGTTTCTGGGCAGCGGAACGGAAGGGCAGGTTTGGGAGGTCTCAAGTCGTTTCGGCGGCGGCTACGGTCCTCCCTCGGACCGGTTGTGCTTTATAGAAGGCTACATGTATAAGTATGATTTCGGCTGCGGGTCATTCTGGCGACGGAATCTATCCGTTTTTTTCTTATTTTTCTTATACCTTTGTCACCCCTGTTTCGTCTTCTTTTTTTCTTCTTTCGTTTTCCCACGGAAGTCTGGGAGGGGATACTCGGGTATTATGGCTGGGGCGCGAATATCACGGATGGACAGGAAGGGAGGCTGGGCTTTCGGGCAGGCACATATCACAGGGCATTTGTCGTTTTGACGGCCCGATTGCTAGTTTTTTTTTTATTCAACAATAGAGTGAACCGTTCATGAAATGGTGACTTGGGTCATGTGACTTCTTCCGTGCCGTCTTCCTCTCACCTCTGCCCATTTCATATTGCTGCTCTCGGTACTGCAGACATCCCGCTCTACGACCCTATACGATCGCCAGGAACAAGCTTTCCATTCCGTGCGCGGCTGGTTGCGGAGGACCCTGGCCCCACATTTTCCAGAAAACACTCGTCCTGCCAGCTGCAGTCGGATGCCGACGGCCGGAGGTCGGCTAACGCTTTGTACACCAGCTATTCATATGTCAGAGTCTTTACGCAGTGGACTGTGCATTCCATTCCTCTAACTATCTGAAAGTCAGGGGGCAAGCGAGACACTCTCCCCGCATTTCCCCGCCAACTCGCTGAGGGGCTTTTGGCGTTGACGGCGTGATGCCCGCGCTGTCACACATTTTACGGATGGCGGTTTACGTAAAGCCGCTTGTTGTAAGCCCGCATCGGAGGAGAACGGAGCGCTCGGGGCCAGGGGGAGTGAATCGGTCGGGATCTCGGGATGCGGGATGCGGGGGGAATCCGTCGAGCGGCTCCAGCCCAGGGTTCGAGAGGTTGTGAGATGTCGCCGCACCAGAACCAGAACCTCATTGCCTGTCCACTTTTTTTTGACTTTTGCCGGCTATTCTGCCCTCTTCCCTGCGCAGCCGCAACCCGCCGCATGCGACTTGAATGCCAAGACTTCGTCTCAGTGCCCCCCACTCCCCCACATTCACCTGGCACCTGCGAGACCGGATTGGACGGAAGGGCCCGGCTGAGAAGAAAAAAATAACATGTCCTTCGATTTTTCAGCGGCGCCATCGTGGCTCCTCGGTCAAGGGTTGGCTATGTCTTCTTCCACCCCCTGGACTGCCCCCCATACCCACCTCTCACAAGAAGTTGCTCCAATTCGGCAAACCTGTCCTTCTCGGAGCGTATGCGCGCATTTACAGAGGGGAATTTGTAGTTGAGAATTGGATTGTTTGGTGAGAAAAGAAGAGACGAGAGACGGCAGAAGGAGAAGAAAAAAAAGACTTCGGCAAGGTTCCTTCGCTTCTGTCAGCGGGAAGTCAGCAGGCGTGAGACTGGTTGTCTAAAACTACAACCGAATTTGTTTCCCTATTCTTTTTTTTCCCTCACCTTCAACCCCCCCGCCGCATTTTGCGACATCGAAGACCCTCTTCCACCCACCGCACGCTTTGAGCCACTTATTAAGCCAAGTGGTGCGCCGATCTTCGCAACGAAAGACCCGCCCTTGTTCTCCTCGGCAACTTGTTGCAAGCCCTCCCCGCGAAACCCTCGACCCCCCCGGACGAGCGAGACGAGAGAGGGTTAGAAAAAAAAAAGAGGACAATTGTCGGACCGCATAACCCCTCCCCTCTCCCGAGCAGGGCAGACAGACAAAGCACAACACTCCGGCAACGTTTCTCGGGCCAACCCGCTGCCGCCGCCATGTCAACAGCCGCAACTGTTAAAGAGGCCGTCAAGGAGACGCTCGTCGGCTCTGTCGAGCCCGAGCAGTACTCGGCGCAGACCAAAGCGCGCTTCAACCGCTTCGCTGTCAAGGATGCCGAGACCGGCGACTTGGTGCTCGGGCCGGACGAGTTCATCAACGCCATTGCCCCGCCGCAAGAAGACTACGTGAGTGGCTTTTTTTGTTGTCCCCGAGTTTGAATTGGGCTTTTTTTTGTGTTACCTTTTTATGGGAAAAGAAAAGGAGAAAAGAAAAGGCAAATAAAAAATGGCGCGTGCGGGAGCGCACGTGAACGTCATGAGCATCTCCGGCTGACTTGTTTCTCGTCTTTCCGCATGAATAGCACAAGATCAAGAGGGAACAATACTCCATCCTGTTCCACGTCGCCGACCGGACGAAAAAGGGCAAGCTGTCCCTCGCCGACTGGGGGTACTTTGAGAACATCCTGAGCAAGCCCGATGCCGAATATGAAATTGCCTTCCGCCTCTTCGACGTTGACCGGCTGGGCAATGTCAAGTATGAGGACTTCCGCCGCCTGTACGAGCTGAACAAGGGGCCTGACAGCATCCCGTTTGACTGGAACTGCGAGTGGGCAAAGCTGTACATTGGCGGCAAGTCGAACCGGCATAACATGAACTATCAGCAGTTCTCCCAGATGCTGCGTGGCCTGCTGGGCGAGCGCGTGCGCCAGGCCTTCCAGCGCTTCGACGTGAACGGCGACGGCTTCATCGAGCCCGAGGAGTTTGCGACCATCATCCAGCAGACCGCACGCCACAAGCTCTCGGACCACCTGCTGGAGAACCTGCACACGCTGTGCAACATTGCCCAGGGCAGCAAGATCTCGTACGCGAACGTCCGTGCCTTCTTAAACATGATCAACGAGATGGATCTGGTTGAGCTCATCGTGCGCCGGGCCTGCTCCAAGAGCAAGGACGGGCGCATCACCCGCGCCGAGTTCCTCAACCAAGCCGCCAAGATCACCCGCTTCTCGCTGTTCACGCCCATGGAGGCAGACATCCTGTTCCACTTCGCCAGCCTCGACGAGCCGTCCGGCCGCCTCGGCCTCAAGGACTTCACCAAGGTGCTCGACGCCGCGTGGCGCCGCCGCGACGAGATTGAGGACAGCCGCGTGGCCGCAGCGGCGGGGGCTGCCGGCCGGAGCTTCCTTTCCCAGGCCGTCGAATCGGCGTACAACTTTGGTCTCGGCTCCATCGCCGGTGCCTTTGGCGCCTTCATGGTGTACCCGATCGATCTGGTCAAGACGCGCATGCAGAACCAGCGCGGCGCCGACCCGGGCCAGCGCCTGTACAACAACTCGATCGACTGCTTCCGCAAGGTCATCCGCAATGAAGGGTTCCGCGGCCTGTACTCGGGCGTGCTGCCGCAGCTGGTCGGTGTTGCGCCCGAGAAGGCGATCAAGCTGACTGTCAACGACCTGGTGCGCAACTGGTTCACGGACAAGAAGACTGGCCAGATTTGGTGGGGGTCTGAGGTGTTTGCTGGTGGTTCCGCTGGTGCCTGCCAAGTTGTATGTTGTCCCTCCCGTCGATCCCTGGGGTCCTAGGAATCATGAGACAGTGGCCGATGAAAAAGAACATCAAAACTGACATTTGTGTGTGTGTGCAGGTCTTCACCAACCCCCTCGAAATTGTCAAGATTCGTCTTCAAGTCCAAGGCGAGGTCGCCAAGAGCGTCGAAGGCGCCCCCAAGCGCTCCGCCATCTGGATCGTGCGCAACCTCGGTCTCGTCGGCCTATACAAGGGCGCATCAGCCTGCCTACTGCGCGACGTCCCGTTCTCCGCCATCTACTTCCCGACCTACTCCCACCTCAAGCGCGACCTCTTCGGCGAGTCCCAAACCAAGAAGCTCGGCGTCATCCAGCTCCTCACCGCGGGCGCCATCGCCGGCATGCCCGCCGCCTACCTCACCACCCCCTGCGACGTGATCAAGACCCGTCTCCAAGTCGAAGCCCGCAAGGGCGACACAGCCTACACCGGCCTGCGACACGCGGCCCGGACCATCTGGCAAGAAGAAGGCTTCCGCGCCTTCTTCAAGGGGGGGCCGGCCCGTATCTTCCGCTCCTCCCCGCAGTTCGGCTTCACGCTGGCTGCGTACGAGCTGCTGCAGAATGTGCTGCCGTTTCCGGGCAAGCCGACGGAGGCTAAGGTGGCGGCGGGCGTGGCGGAGGCGGTGTCCACGCTCAAGGAGAAGGCGGTCGATAGTCCGTTCCAGCGGTCGCGGAATGCGCTCAAGGTCCTGCTCGATTTGGATGAGCACTTTGGGCGTGCGCCGCTGGGGCCGAGTGCCCAGGGCTGGAAGGCGTTGCCGGGGTGGATGGGGCCGAAGTCTGAGGCGTAATGGGGGAGGGCGCGAGTACACTAGGAGGAAAACGACGAGGAATATGAAGCATGGACGGGAAGAAAGGCGGGATCTCTGGTTTTTTTATCGGGAGAAATGCGGGTTGCGGCCGGAACGGGCGGGGTTTCAGCTTCGGCTGTATGATCGGCAATACGGGCTCGGGCCGACGGACGGGCGGATGGGTGAAACAGATGAGCGAGTCGGCACTCACTCTCTACCGTTAGTCTACCTACACCTACACACACCCACACACGCATACGCATGACACCCCCAAGGACAGCTCCCCGTCGACATCACGCTGCCGGACCTCAATCCTCAACCCACCAACCATCCCCGAAGACCAGGAGAAAGGGGAATATGAACATGAACAGAGGGGGAAGAGAGGATGTGAATTCGACTGAAGGGAAGGAGGAGTTGCATGGTCCCTGACTGCGCATTGCATCGGCATCAGCATCGGCACCGACTCAAACAAGTCCACCCGGGAAAGGGACACAAGTTGTATGTGTCTGACTATGTGTCTATGTGTGTCTCTCTGTCTCTCTTCCTGTGTGCGTGCAGTTCCTTTCCCGGGAGCGGTGATGAGAACGAACAGACAGACAGACCATTTGCATTGATTGCATTGTTGCATTCGCGGCAAATAGGCGTTTATGGGGGTTTACTTTTTATTTGGTTTTTTTTCCTGTTTTTTTTTGTCGCTTTGTTTGAAAAGGGCGCGGGCGACAATTTGTTGGTTGCTTCTTCGCTTTTTTTGTCCCCTTTCTCTTTCTCTGTTATCTTGTCGCGATGTCTAGTGTTTCCATTTGTTGAAATTCGGGGGGGATGTACTGTTTGTGTTTCCCCTCGCCCTGTCTTGTGCTTCTACTACTTTCTTTGGTTTGGAGCAAATTTGGCTGGTAAAAATAAACCAAGATAGATAGAGAGAGAGAGACGGTAGACAAGACAAGATGATGAAGAGTTTCAAGACAAGACTAGGAAATGGAGAGAAGACAGGCGATAATGCAAGTATTGTTGTTTGTATTCTTATATCTTGTCTGTCTCTTTTGTGCACTTTTCCGAGCCAGTTGGGCGGAGGGAGAGGTTTGGTATCTTTACCTGCTTGCCTTCTTTGTCTACCTTAGAAAGAGAGGGTGCGCGTTCTGTGGTCCTGTAAGTGCGGTCTCGTACGGGCAGGTATGGGTAGATATGGTGATGCAGGTAGACGAAGTAGAGGTAGACAGGTGAATAGATATTTGTCCGCTTAGGATTAGATATGTGTGGTGAGAGGAACCGGTGTCTTTATACAAGTCTTATCTAACAACATCACCCAGTTTCGTCCCTCGTTGCTCAATTGTTCCGTTGTAACCGTCATGTCGCAAAGCTCCTGTATCATCGCACATTATCATGCTCCGTCCTACCCTTCCCCTTCTCTCCATTTAGCTGTCCGCCTATCCCTCACAACCCTTGCCCCTCCACCATCCCCATCCCTATTCTCCCCCTCCCCCTCATCATCCGCCCCCTCAAAGCCTCAATATCCCCCTCCATCCCGCCCAACCCAGCCCCCACAACCCCCGTTATCCGCACCCGACGTATCCCACGGATATGTTCCAGCTGCTGCAGCGCTTCTGTACCAACGTCGATGCCACCACTCCTGAGGGGTGAACTGCGATAGAGATGGATGTGTAGGGATTCGGTGTTGTTGAATGCTGTGAAAGGGTGTGGGTGCGGGTGATCGGCGAGGTTTGGGGGGCCTTTTGCTGTTGTTGGGTCTGATGAGTTGGGGTTTGGGTTCGGATTGGGGGGCGATGGTGATGATGGGGTGTCGACGCGTAGACGGAGATGCCAGCGGCGGATGCGCTTGATGTTGGGGTTTGTGGGCGCGGGTGTCAGTGTCCCGGTATTGCCTCTTCGGCCTGGCGTGCCATCGGTGGTGGTTGTGGGTTTGGGGCGGGGAGCATAGTTGAGCCCGAGCGGCGTTGAGACGGGCCGGCAGGGGTTGCAGTACGGGTGGTAGAGTGTTGGTTGGGCCGTGAGGTGTACGGGGTGTGCGGAAAAGGTGTTGTGGCCGTATAAGATGGGGAGAGCTTCGTAGTAGGTCTGGGAGTTGACGCGGAGGATTTGTGGGTGGAGGGTTGGCTTGGTGTTGGTGCCTGTGGGCGAGGTGCTGGATGGGGAGGTGGCGTAGGAGCAGCGGTAGGTGACTCGGAGAGTTTCGGGGGGAGGTGGTGGTGGGAGGACGAGGAGATGGGTGTAGATCTCGAGTCGGAGTTCAACCGGGAGGGAGAGAAACGTTGGGGGTTCGTGTCGCATTGTGCTGGGAGATACAGTATGGATGTTTGAGATATTTGGCTGTGATGGTGGAGGTAACAGTAGGAGTGGGCAAGGGTTGAGCCTCGATAATGTGCGTTACCCTGATGAGGTGTGTGTGAGTGCCGGAACAGAAATAGGAAAAACTACGCGCCCGCGTTCTCGGGGACGGCACGGCCAAATATTTCCCAGCCGAAAGAAGTCTGCTGCTTATCGAACCGGTCGGCGCTGGGAGCGGTGTGGTGAGCTCAGGGGTGAGATGGCCATGCTTGCCCGGTGGTTCGGGACCCGAGTCTCAACATCACGAAGCTCGAATCAGAAGCGGGAGTCAGTCCAGCCACAACGTCCGATCCCCTTCTCGAACCTCGAGAACCCCAAGCCTTGTCCTCCCGTTGGGGAAGGAAAACCAGGGTCTCAGTCACCACCCTGCATGTTTGCCATGCCTCCGCATTTCTGGCTGGCCGATTTGGGGCATTGATTCGCTGAATCGGTGACTTTGGTGAGCCCAGATGCGACTGAACTAAAGAACCCGGTTCTGTCAAAGCAGAAGCTGGAAGCCGGGATCCTGCAGCCGCGGATGCAACGGCTCGGCACCTGCGGTGAAGCTGACTGGGATCAGCTCACCATGCGGGATTCTAGAGCTGTTGGTCAAGCCGAAAGGCTGGTGATCAAGCCATCCGCTAGTCAGTTAGTTTCTCGGCCTTGTACTAGTTCCGCGGAAATGGCGTCCTCGCACGCGACATGTGGTATCCTTTGTTGAGACCGTTAAACTGGAAGGTCAGGCTCTCCGGAAGCTATCTGAGGTTGGTAGGGATAGCCTGGAACAAGAGGCATGCGTGTCTTTGATACGCAGTCCCTGTGCCTCGCCGGTCTCACCCTCATCCATTTCGAGAAGCGAGGGCAACGTGTGAACTTGGACACAGAGAAAAAGGAGGGAACCGCGAAACGGAGCAAGATATAGACCGTACGGATAGCAACACGATTCGACGCAATCACCACGGGTACTTGATGGCTACGCTGTGCAACAGTCAAAGTCACGAAGCCAGAAAACGGGAGTTTGCTAGTTTGAAGACCTCTCGACCTGGTTGTCGGTTCTTGCAGGTGCATCGGCATTCAGTGTGGGCCCCTGTCTCATGACCCCTGCGAAAATCCCGCTAACCCAAAGAGACAAGTTCCTGACCTGCAAGCCGGGTTGGGACCAACGGGAGGCCCGTGCGCGGATCTCAACGGCACCACAGCACGCCACCAGAAAGCAACTTTCAAGGGCGACGTCGTTCTGGGGGGCCTGCAACTGCAACGGCAACTGCAGCGCCAACAACCTCTTCCCTGCTTGCAGCTTGCATCGCCAACATCAACGCCCGTCGTCGAGCATTAGCGCGCGCCGCTCGTTCATCGTTGGAGTTATCTCCTTTAACCACTCGTTCGGGTTATTACGGCAGTATGGGGTTGCTGGAGTTTCTCTCCGTTGTTTTTGGTGTGATTTATACAGCGGCTTGGTCAATCAGCTTCTACCCGCAACCGTTGCTTAACTTTCGCCGCAAGTCGGCGTCGGGGACTACAGTGGATTTTCCCTTGGTAAACTGTTTAGGTATGTTTGTGTCTTGAACTAAACTCAAGCGAAACCCGGTTTTACCGTTTATGTACTGACAACATATTCTAGGCTTCGCCGCTTACTTTGCCTCCAACTGCGCATTCTTTTACTCGCCCTTGATCCGTGCCCAGTATGCCGCCCGCTACAAGGGCCTGACCCCAACGGTGCAGTTCAACGACATCGCGTTTGCCGCCCACGGCCTGGTGCTTTCCGCCATCACGGCCAGCCAGTACTTCTACGCCCGCGCCTGGGGATTCGGCCCCAACGTGGGCAACCGGCCCAGCCGCTTTATTCTGGGTATCTTCTTCGGCTGCCTGCTGGGCGTCGTAGCCGTGCTCTTTGTTGTGCTCGGCTCGCCGGAGCGAGACAGTACCGACGAGGCTGTCTCCTCGTGGGTTTGGCTGGACGCCATCTACGCCGTGTCGTACGTCAAATTGGTGGTCACGCTCATCAAGTACACGCCGCAGGTCATTGTCAACCACCGGAATCGGTCTACTAAGGGCTGGAGCATCCTGCAGGTTCTGCTTGATTTCTCGGGAGGTATTCTGAGCATTGGCCAGCAGGGGATTGATAGTTACTTACAGGGTGACTGGTCTGGGATTACGGGGAACCCTGTCAAGTTTGCGCTCGGGAATGTTTCCATGATTTACGACTTGGTTTTCATGGCCCAGCACTATGTGATGTACCGCGGTGCGGATGGAAAACCGCAGGAAGGCGACTCGTTGCTTCGGTCTGACGAGGAACGCCGGATTGACTAGTGATTGGGCTGGTCAAGTTTGTGAGCACACTAGGTCCTTGCCGACAACGTCGCCAACTCTATCATCCTCACCAACCTCTTACGCAATGAGTCATGGCCGCACAAGCTAACGGGGCGACCGGATATCCTCGCCACTTGGAAATAATAGACAAACCATCCTGGGTTCTCGTGACGACGACTATTTGTCGCGACATCCTTGCAACGTAATGGATGTGTTTGATTCTGATATCTTCGCCACACGTCTGAACAGCGCGGCCTAGTCCCACATGATGCGGAAGCTAGCGCTCAAACATGCCATCACTCCTACCCCTAGGTTATGCCGCGTGACTGGCTGTTCTGGCGGCTTCCTTTGGCTTCAGGATCAACCGGAGGTGAAGTCTGTCAGGTGGCTAGACTCCGGGCGTAGACGAAACACAAGATCCTGGGATGGATAGGTTGGAGGGCGAGTAACCCCGAGAACACATTTCACATGGGAATGTTTTCGTCTGAAGAGAGACTTACTAGAGTTGGACCGCTCAGACTTGGGTCATTTGGCCCGCCCATGCCGAGTTCTACATTATACTACCTCGTCTCTAACCTCAGGGCCCAATCTACCCGCATGCGCACAGCTGAGGTAAATCTAGATCTCCCGGGCGTAGGTGCATGGGCGCCAATATGACCCCCTGAATCCCTTCCAATGAGCAACACATGACGACCTATTCGCCCGCGTGGACGCCGGAGGGGCCTTGCGTTCTGCACTGTCACCAAGATGGGAGGATGGGCAGGAATAAACCAGAACGGCTAGTGGGTCACGGGGCAGAACATGGACATGTAGAACCGCAGAGCCTCCTTCCTTGCATCCTAAATAATGAGAATATGTCTTTCCGTCTGGTGATATTTCCCAATATCAAATTAGGAACTAGCGATAGAGACTGCGACTTGACATCATACGTCGCTTTGACGTCTTGCGCCTTGACGTTCTGTGCCCCGACAGATTGTCCACTCGGGCCTGGTCACCAGTTCAAAAGTAAACAAAAATCAGTCGACTTCGGGTTTTCTGGCCCCCGACAATGGAGCGGTATGACCGGCTGTCCCGTCCATGTGGGGGGAACCTATTCCGTCATTGTTGGTCGGTCCTGGCCTCGCCGACTCCTTCCCTTCAAGCCCTTCTAAAGCTCATTTTACATATAAAAGCCGGTCGCTCGCGTCTTAGGATTCTACCCTCAACACCCTGCGTGACTTTTTAAGCCACTAGTTTCCTGCCCTTGATCGTTTCTTTGACGAAGAGAACTACCAACCAACAACCCATCACGCGCCTCCTCAAATCAATTCCGCATAAACGTCTTTAGCTTCCCCTCTAACAGACCCCCGTACCACGCTCACCCCCTTCGCAATCATGTGCCTCGACATCTACATCCGGTACACTTGCGGGCACCAGACCTACAAGCACGGCGGCTGCCCATTCAGCCCGGTGGACCGCTTCATCGAGTGGCCTCGTGTGCCCCTGAGCGGCGAGGGCGACGGGTACCCGTTCGAACCGGCTGACGGGTGCCACTGGAGGGACGCCTCGTCGTACTCAGTGGAAGAATTGAGATGCCATGATTGCATCTCGGCTGACTTGTGAGTTGGAGTCGAGTTCCTGTTGTTGCATCGTTCTGCCCATTTCCTCTGCTTAGTTACCCGAGTCTGGGTCGATGTGAGCTCTCAGCGAGGGCTCATTCATACATACCTACCTACACACTCAACAGCCCAACCTAGCCAGCCCACTTCCTCGCTAACATCTAGTAGGTCCATAGGCGATGGCAAGTTATGCTTTTGGGAGTTACCGCAAGGCCTCCAGGAGCGGTTACTGAAAGAGATGCCCAGCAGTGATCGTATCCTGGTTGCGACCAGGACAGATAGTTTTGCGCGGTTCAGCGAGATACATGGTACCAAGTCCATGGCGCGGGACTTCTGGCGCCATCTCGAAGGATACCGTCTGCCTAGGCGCTCCAGCGGCGAGGAAGGGGACAAGAGTCCGCAGATTCAGGACTGGGGGTTGGAGGAGTACATTGAGGGGAGGGACGTTGGTGCGGCGGCGGGGCGTGGAGACGCAGAGGGGCTTGTGACGCTCGGGGATGCGGGCGAGGAATATTCGGTGGAGGAGGAGGGGGAGTGGGGGCGAGCGGAGGACCTTACAGGGCAAGTGTTGGCACTTTATATTGCCTTGGGGTGAGGTCCGGGTTGTCGCCGTGTTCTAGGGGTGTCGTTTGCTGCATTCGTGTATGATTTGAGGTTGGATATACCCAGGGTCGAGAAAGGCGTTTCTTTTGATCGAAGTCTACTCCTAGAAGAACCAAAATGTGTGTGTGTGTGTATTCTCTGAAATAACAGCCGTAGAAATTGTATGGGTGTGCGAGGTCCAGGGCTGGACTAGATACCCTGGATGTAATTAGTTGCAGATAAGACTCGGCTCATATGATGATTCCCTCTTCAGAGTGATTGAAGAGAGTCCTGAATACAGCTCCGTTCTTTTGGGATCGTTACTCATTTTTTGGTACATAGGCACTTACATGTATCGCTACAATACCCAACATGCATGCACTACTTTGCCTATTGTTTTGGATTCACTCGAGGCGGTTGTTAACTATTATTTTGAACTTTGAACATACCTTTGACCAGCTCGGAGTACACTAATATATATATGTAAAGTTCCCCTATCGAGTCAGCTGAAGTTCGCTCCATCGAGACAACTACTCAAAAAAGGATTGCCCAGGATATCCGGTTTGGTCCAGTATATTTATGTGCTCATTCTTTTACTTCATTAGATACCTGTCTGAATGGGCTTCCCGCAGCGTTATCTGCATAATATCCTTTTCATTGCTTTCTTTCTTTCTTTCCTTTTGAACACTTCCTTGCCACCACGGTCTCACTGTTGGGGATATCATTTCCCTTTTATCATGTATTGTTGGCTGAGGCTGGCGATTCTTCTGATATTCTGGGTTGTATTTTGCATCGTTTAAGAGGTGTTCGTCAAGTCCTGTGTTTCTAGTAATGTGTATGTTTATATGTGTGGCAATAGTGGATTAGTTAGCTCGGTCTGTTTCACCAATACTGGCCAAATAGCGGCTCCCCGGGTTCAGTTAGCTTTATATATTCTCGGTGCAGCTGGTGTATGATGATGTGAGAAATCACTGGCCTCGGGTACCTGTAAGACCTTCATTTTGTGATTTTCACGTCTGAACTTGTTCGTTGTTTGTGTGTCTCTCATTGGGTGCCGATATGAGGTGTTTCTCCTTTGTCTCGTCTCATTATTGCTGGCCGTGTTATGAGCAATGCCCAGGTATACTCTGTAATGTTCTTTCCGACAATGTGTCTTTGATGGTGTTTTGACTCTCACAATATTCTTAACTCCCTTCCTACCCCCTTTCATCGGAGTCCGACTCTGCTTGCCCGCCGCTTCGGTATCCCCCGCTGCAGACTCCTAACCCGTGGGCAACGCCCTCACCCCGTGGACAACGCTCTCACCCACAACTTCACCGCCAACCCCTAGCGACCCCCTCGCCCGACGCTATTGCGCCATCCGCAGCTGGCTGTCAAGCCTATGCGCTCACTAGCAGCAGGGTCCCGAAGTTCTCGATTACAGCGATCTTGATCTTCCCGGCGCAACGGGGAAGCGAGAGTGCCCGTCTATATAGGGCTTCTCTATTCCAACACCATGGGGACTACCGCATATCTCTGCTTCTCCTCGCCTTCTTTACAGGCCGGAACTGTCGTCTTAGGCCTCGACACAGAATGGCCGAGTACACTCCTATCTCCCCGCCGCTGCTCGCTGCTGGAGACGATATCATCGCCCGTGGCGTTGGCAGAGGCGGTTGACAGCGGCGCAGACAGCAGCGCACGGAGAAGTGAGAAGTGGGTTGGGCTGATAGGGTTCTGGAGCGACGGGGAAGGGCGGATTCACCGGAGAGCGAGGACGGGCTGGATGGGCTGGGGTACGGCGGCGGGGTGTCCTCGGCTACGGGCCCGGAAGGGGCCGCGGGGTCCATGGTGTTGACCGGCGAGTGACGACGGGGTTCGTGAGGAGGAGCGACGGGGTTCAATGTTTATGAGGGGCGACGGGGGTACCAACGACGTAGTCAGCGAGCAGCCACGGTGCAGAACAACAACTTCCTTTCACACCCGCTGCGTTGAAACCACTTCCCGAACTTCAAGATCATCACACACAACCAACCCGCCATCTTCAACAACAACAACACCGCTAACCACCAACTCCAACAACAACAACAATAACAACAACTCCACGACTCGCACTACCCGTTTCAACCTCCCCGCCGCCCGAAGCCCCTCAATGAGAATTCTTCCCGTCGCCGTGCCCCTCTCTCTCATTCGTTTCAAAAAAAAACCAAAAAAAAAAAAAAACCAACCATGCCAACCCCACACGACACCATCTCCCGCTCCTTCCTGTCCCCGGGTCCGAAAACACCGGGCCCCTCGCCCCCCGGCACCGAGCCGGTGACCACCACCCGTGGGGCGGGTGTGACGACGGCCACGGACACGGCCGCGGCGATGCCAACGGCGATGGCCGTGGCAATGGGAGCGGCGGCGGCGAAGGCGAGGGCTACAGGGGCGGCCGCGACGACGGGAGCATCAGGTGCAGGTCCAGCGGTTCCCGTGGCCAAGGGGATGATGCCCTTGGCCGGTGTGGGAGAAAAGGAGGAGAGGGCTCGGGCGAAGGTTTCTCGGTGTTGTTCATATAGGTATACGAGTCCTGTTGTTAGGAAAATATGAAGTATCGTTGGGCTGACAGACTGTTTTTCATAGGGTCGAGCAACTTCGGATGGCTGTCGATGCCGATGGTAGGTTGGGAAACTCCGCTATTGCTGCTTCGGACGAGGAGTCTGATATTGAGGGTGAGCTTGTTTCTTTGTGTGTTTTCTTGTTCTTGTGCGTTTGTGTGGGTGTTTTTGGTTTGGCATCCCGTGAAATATTTGAACTAGAAACTGTTTTGCTGTGAATTGTTGTACTGTGAAGGATTCCTGCTTTTGGTGGTTTGCATATTGGTGATGGAAAGAAATGTATTGTCTTCAAAGCAGACACATTGAGAAGAAAAGAGGTCAAAGAAGGAAGGGAAGCAATATCTCGCCATTTATGAGTTTTTGAATCGTTCTTCACCTGTACCCTCCGTTGGATTTATAACAGCATTATCACCCCTTAACTCCTCCTGTTCACCACCCCTCCATGTTCACCATTCCTCCATGTTCACCATTCCTCCATGCCACCATTCACACTCTCTAGCTCTATCTACACCAACCATCCCCCTATCACCTTTCCCCAATCCAACACCACAAACACCACCAACCCCGCCTCAATCCAAAGCCAGTGCGCCGCCTAGTTCGCAGGCAAGAACACCGAGCTGCTGGCTGAAGCTCTCACTCGCTTGGGCATTCCCGCTTCAAAGTTTCCGTTCCGCTTTACCCAATCGATTCCCCCCTTTCTACCACAACAACAACAAAAGCAAACCAAACTCCCAACTAATTAACCAACCCCCTCTCACAGCCCCCCCAGCACCCATCCACCGCCGCCGGCGGCATAACGCCGACACCACGACCACCGGCAGCATCACCGCCCTGCCTGTCCCGTTTCGCCGCCATGCGGCCCAGTACGTTGAGGAGGGAGATGAGAATAATGTGGTAGATGGGGAGGAGGAGAGGAAGAAAAAGGAGGAGCGGGAGAGATATGCCTCGGTGCAGGCGTCGATTATGTTGTTGAGGGAACAGGGGGTGGAGGTGAGGGATTTTGGGGGGGAGTAGGGGTGTTTCTTGGTGGTTTCTGTCTTCTTTTTCGTGCTCCTTCTCTGTTTGGTGTTTTTATTTATTTTTATTTTTGCTTGGAGAAGGGGGGTTTTCCTTTTGTTGGGGTTTGCTCTGTGGAGGCCACGCGGGCCTTTTCATCTTCCTTTATTTTTCTTAGGAGATGCCTTGGTGTTGCTTTGCCTTCTTTCCCCTTAAAATTGAACGCACATTGATGGCGACTTATTGTCCGAAACCCCCGAATATATCCAACATCCGTGAAACTGATGCGGGTGACTAATTCAGGGGCAAACGGGTACAAAGTAAACAAACTACAGTCAACATCCAATCACACTCGGCAATTGCACCACCCATCAAAAAAGTCACACAGATTGAGCACAAAATGGGGCAAAAGACTCAATTCTACTCCAAGCAGCCAAACCCTGCCTGGAATATCCCAACGAGCGGCCAGTCTGCCCCTTATTCCCCTACACCCCCCTCAAGTTTCGGCGCCCCATAGCAACCACACTCTCTCCACACCAAAACCACCCCCAAAAAGCCCTCTCAGTAACCCCCCCCCCAAAAAAAACAAAAAAAACAATCCAAAAACGCCCACGAGACCGGCAAGACGATAGCGCACCAGCATTGTCGCCCCGCCCGGCGTCTCCGTCCCCGACACGCCGTCCCAGCGATGGCGTAGGAGCACTGTCGCTGTCGAAGTATTGAGAGACTCTAATTTCCAGATCCGGGGATATTTCTTCCCTTTCTTTTCCGTTTCCCCTCTTTTCTCTACCTCTTTGGTTTCGCTCTCCTCCTTCTTGAAAAGGAGAAAACGAGCCAGAGCCAAACTCTTCGGACATGGCGACAGCGTATCAAAAACATGGAATGGGGTATCATAAAGCCAAAAGAGGAAAGGAAAAGTAAATAGTGAAAAAAAAGAAAAAAAGAGGTGGGAAAATGTTCAACACTCCCCTCTACTGAGCAAGGGGGAGTCAACAGTCAGGTTTTGGTTGGGATCGCAGAAAAGCATCCCGACCGGAACCAAACGAGAAGTGAAGAAGTCGAAACAGGTTGATCCTGTTCCTATCGGGAGAACCGGCGGTCGGTCATCCCCTCATTTTCTCCTCTGACGAGGGACTAGGCCGTAGAAGCCTTGCCCAGCTTGTTCCACCACATCCGGCTGAACCCGCGCTGCTGCGCCTCTCTGCGGGCCGCGCCGTCCAAGTACCCGTCTGAGTCGTCGGCCGAGGTGTTGCCGCTGCCCTCAACAATCCGCTTGCTCGGCTCATTCCCAAAGATCTGCAGCAACACCAACATGGCAAAACTCGCGACAATGCTCATCCCTAGGATGCCAATCATGGTGAAGTTGCTCCGGCGGTACTGGTGCGGGCCCTTGGCGGCGTCCTCGGGCCAGCCGGTGTACAGCGCGTAGGTAGTGGTAATGCTGCCGAGGTTGCCCAGCCCCGAGACGAGGGCCGACGCGGCCGCGACGCCGACTTCACGATGGCGCCGCTGGAAGATCTCGTTGGTCCAGGTCATGCAGATGGGAACTGTCGGGCCGAGGCCGAAGCCGACCATTAGGAGCCCGCCGTAGCGCGCCCAAGGATTGGCGAGCGCGAAGGTGACGGTGAGTAGGCCGGCAATTTGGATGCAGACGGCGGCGGAGAAGAAGAGCGCGCGGTGGCGGTGGAAACGGTCGGACACGGGTGTGACGAGGAGGATGGCGAGGAAGTCCATCTATATGATAGTCAGCAGCGTGCTTCCATGGGATTCATTGTACAGGACCGCGGTGAACGTACCATCCAAATGGGCGCAAACAGCAGGCTGACCTGAACGCCGGTAAAGTTCGGGTCAATGGCCGCAATGATGACGCTCCCGTATAACTGCGTGCCAATCCCGACGCCGACCACGCCAAAGTACATCAGCACGAGAGGCCACAGTCGCCAATCGATCAGCACATGCCACAGGTCCTTCAAGTTCCACGCCCGGGCATGGTACACCCTCCGCAAATCATGGTAATGCACGACCGCATCCTCGCCCGTCAACGCTTCCGGGCTCGGCGGCAGCCACTTCGCATACCAACTCCTTGCACGCTCCTCACCCGGCGCCAGCGGCCGGTCAGGCAGCCACCACAACAGCGATACCCCCAGCACGACCCCCAACAACCCATAGATCAAAAACATCCACCGAAACCCGACCAACCCGCCCAACCCGTCCATCTGCTGAAACCCAGCCGACACCAACCCGACCACGGCCGCCGACACCTGCGACGCGGTGAAATACATGCCAATCCGCTTCCCCGTCCGCGACGGCGGATAAAACAGCGTCAGATAATACGCCATACCAGGCCACATGCCAGCCGTGACAAGCCCCAGCAAGAACCGCAACAAGTTCAGACTCCAGGCCGCGCCGACCGCCGTGAAACACGTGCCCACGACGCCGACGGCGAACACAATGCGGGCCATCCACACGCGGGGGGAGAGGCGGCTCATGACGAGGTTGGAGGGCAGGTCGAAGAGCACGTAGGAGACGTAGAAGAGGGCCAGGGCCGTGGATGTGTCGCGTGGGGACAGCGAGAGGACGGAGGCGAGGTCGTGGTGCGCGGCTGTGTTCATGGTCTGGGCGATGCCGATGTTGGAGCGGATGGCGGAGGTTAGGAAGTAGAGCGCCCAGAAGGCGGGGATGATGCGTAGGTCGAGTTTTCTGGGGGGGTTAGCTGAAGCTGACCCTATATGTGGACAGGATAAGGAGGAAAACGAACCGGTAGACTTTCTCGACGCGCTCGATGCTGTACTCCTGGATGGGTGCTCGGCTGCTGCTCCCGGCGACGCTGTTATTAGCATTGGCATCACCATCATGACGGGACGCGCCGTCTGAGGCGAGAGCCTGTGTGAGTCTGTCATCAGCGTGGTGGGCTGAGCCCGGGTCGTGAGCCATACTGGGACTGAGAAGCAATGGAGGTGCGTGCTAATAGTCTGTTCAGACCACGATATTTTTTTCGTATAATTGACTCAAGTATAGTTGTGGTGATGTTATTAGTTGTGTGTTCAAACTTGGAAAAGATGAAAGTTTATTTCACGCTGAGAAATTCTTACGCCGGACTTGTACGGAGAATGAGAGAATAAATGTGGGCCGAGGTCGGAGCTGGTGGAGGCGCTATAAGCTGAGTTGTTGAGCCGTTGTTGAGCCGTTGTTGAGCCGTTGAGAACCGGAGATTGGCCGTACATTACTCGAAATTTCTCAAAAGTCGTTGAGTATGAAGAAACCCTGGGTTTGATCGAAAAGGGTTGAAAGGTGTAGAGTGTTGCGCGAGCTCGACGTTGAGCTTTTGTCTCGAAAATTGGTTGCATTTGAGGCTGGAGTACTCGAGTATATTAAGAGGGGTTTCCCGAGACAATGCAACCAAGCATCGATCTCGGAGAAAGTCCGCCTCAACATCTTATTTATCTTCACACAAGACAAAATAGAAAACATATGGGAAAGAGAAAGAGAGAACTCGACACTGCCGAATATACCGGAGATAATCCGTCAAGGAGTAAAAAATGGCCCTAACTACCAACCTATTATGAGATAACCACACTGGGAAAAAAAAAAAGAAAGAAAAAAGTGAAGACAACACGAGGAAGAGACGGGGAAAGCCAGCGCTAACCTCTCCCTCCTTCCCCAGTAAAGCCATCCAAACCATGACCACCACCGCTTCCACTCCATTGCCACATTTCTGGGAGCCCTCACGCCCTCAGCACCGACCATGTATACGTGTGTAAGCCCCATCATTCCCCTCTCATCACCAACAACAACCCACCCCCTCCTCCTCGTGCCACCACCCACCTCGTTTGCCGCCTACTAGCTGTCCGCCTGACAAGAAGATCAAATCAATGCTTTGGACATGGAAAGGGAGGGAAGTGTGACGGTCAATATGAAGATGACGTTGGCCAGGAACTGGGTAGGCGCCTTGACTCGGTCAACGTATTGTTTGCCCCGTTCCATCACACGAGGCCAGCCGTCGAGAGTATCCCCCCTCCCCCGGTGTCTGTCTGCTTCCCCAGGAACCGGGCCCGCGAATCGGAGACGGAGAGGAGACGGAGGGAGAAATATTATTGTCCGCGTGTGCCTGCGCGTGCCCAGGGGGATCATACAACAAAGCCAGACGGCCTCTCTGTTCTGTACTCCTCAAAAACAAAACAGGAAGAAGTGAGCGGGAAGGCGGTTGGTTGGTGGCGGGCGACGTGCCCTGTGGCTCCCGAGTGAGGCGGTTAACTTCGTTTCGTTTCGTTTCGTTTCCGAGAGGGAAGGAGAGAGGGAGGGCAGGATGGCGGCCTGGCGTTCACATGTCTGCGTCACGCCTTAGTGCGTGCATCATTAGTTTGTCTTAGGGGGGTTCGGCTGGGATGATGATTTTCATGATCTGTGGTGTGTTGGTTGTTGGTTCGAAGGAAACGTTTGCGCCATGGAAGAAGGGCTCATGATGGATTATGTTTCCGTGTTGGCCACAGAGGACAGACACTGTTTGCCTGGTGTTTGGCGACGGCGTACTGTATGGCGGAATTGGGGACTTCTCTCCTCTGTTTCGAGAATTAACAATGATCTCTATCACGAGGTCAGCGTAATGTTAGTCGTTGGCGCAGTGGTATTTATCGAGGGAGCAAACGGAAGTGGTGTTTGTTATTGGACACCTGATAGATAAACACGCATGCCAAGGTCAAAGGGGGCGGCCAACAACAACACCAAAAATATCTGGCGGCAAGGACATGGGAGCCACGTGGGCGTCTAAATGAATTATTTTGTTCGAGCACAGTGTTAATGGTGATGTCTTGAAAGTCGCGAAGGACTTGATGGAAGGGTTGTCATGGCGAGAGGTTCGAGTTGTTTAGATGGTTATCGCGACTCTGAGCAGAACGACTGCCGCCTGGTGATACCCGGGGCGCATGCCATCTTTTTACCTGATCTTGGAGTATTGATAGATTCGGCCTGACTTAATAGCTCGTTTCAGATAGCAAGGTGAAGAAGTCAATATTGCTGCAGCTTAGGCTTGGTTGTCCCAAAACTTGGGAACCATATGGGGCGCGTTGTCAAATGGTTTACCGCTCCAAAAAGAAGCGATGTTGACGGCGTTTACGTTCCAAAGATTATATACTGCCTTGCAAATCAGGCAGGATACGAAGACATGGAGACAACCTTCACAAAGAAGTGGACTACAGAGGTGGAGCAACCAGAGCTAGCCACATGTCAGGCACCCGTCCTCAACCCCCAAAACGGTCCTTGTGCCCTGCCATTCGAGGCCTTTTACCGGACATCCGGAGGCTTCTGAGTCACCCGGGGCATTTCCTCCAATTCAAAAGAGGGGTTAAACCAGACCGCCATCAGTCTTGGGTATAACCCTCGTCCACATAGCGAGGACAGCATGATCGGACCACTACCCGGATGACATCTGGGCTGTGCATGCGATGATTCCAGGACATCATCACACTGCTGTTCGTCAACAAGAGACGGATGTGAATGAGACGGCGTCGGAAGTGGGCTTTGGCTGATCATCCAGGGCTGAGTGTCATGCAAGATCTCTCGACCGCGCTGGTGGGATCTGCCCGGGGACCAACTTTGATGGCGTTCACAGTGCTTCCTCGCTTGTTTCCCGCCGTGATGCATTCCTCCTTCTAACTGGCACTCGTCTCCCATTGGGCTCATCGTGACATGTGCCTTGGATGGGAGGGAAGAATGGGCATGTGGAAGGTTGGCCTCCGAACCCTGGCTCTGGAGATGCGGTAGCAAAGCCAAACTCGAGAACCTCGTGGACTTGAAATCAAGCGCCTGCGAGCTGTCGGACTTGCTCTCCGGGATATTGGTTTCGTCGCCTGGCAAGGTGGGATGTGACGGGACGAAAATCATCGAATGTACGAAATTCTAGAATGCATTCCACTCTCCGCTGCCTGGCCGCCTGGAGCGGTCGTTTGATGTGGCTGGTGACCTAGCGGAAGCCATCGCGGTTTACCCGCGGGGATGGGATGGGTCGCGTGGGTCACCCTGGCCTTCCACGGTGGCGGTTGGGGACTGCACTGCGAGGTGAGCATTGTACTGTACTGACACTGGGGATGTCATGAGGCTGAGGAACACATCGACCGCAACCGCTGGCCATCCGGCCTGGGGTAAGGAGGACAGAAAGTGGGCTGGATGATCCACAGCCGGGCCATGCAAGGCTGCAAGCACCAACCCAAACCCTCGGCCCGGTGAGTCACGTTGCGTGGCTGCCTCAAAAGAGCCATGCACACACTCGTCAAGTGGTGCGTCAGGGCGGCGATTCAGTCGTAAATCATCCTGGCTGCCTGTCCTGGATTGAAAGAGGTACTTAAGAGGATGCAGAACGCCGTTTGGGGTTTGCAGACGAAAAAATGTTGTTTGAGGGAGAGCAAGAAGAGTTTCGAATTTGCAACTTGGGAAGCAGCAAATCATCGCAGGCGACAAAGACTCAAAAAGCGTGACTAAGCGGAATATCCATTTCCAGATCACGTGCTCCGACCACGCAAGCGGCCCACAATTCTAGAACACCCAAATCGCCCCGCATCAACTCGCCCCCAACTCCGCCCAGCAGCTGAGCCTCATTCTCCGGGCCACAACCCAACCTCAATTTTCAGGCCAATCTCGAATTCGACGACCGCGATCGTCGGCGACTTCACTTTGAGGCAGGACCCCATCGTTTAAAAGGTCCCGATCGTGCGCCTGACGCGTCTCGGTGGCGGGCGACATCCGTTCCTTCCTGGACCAGCCGCGTGGCATTTTCCGGGACTGAAAACCCGCAAACGCCGGACCGACCGATACCTTCGATATCTTATTGTCCCTATTGTACCTATTCTCCTTCGAATTGGGCCCGAAAAGTCAACACTTGCAGCTTACCATATATCGATTACGACCCACGCCATACCTTGGGATTTGCTTCCGTCTGGCACCACCGATCGAGCTTTCTCTCCTCTTCGCTTTCTACCGTGCACCGAATTTCCTTACAAATTAATTGCCAAAGATGAGCGTCGTCTACGAGCCCCGGAACTTCATCCATGATGGCGGTTACCCGCCGATGGATGATGAGCACGTTACTACCTCGCCAGATGCCGACCAGTTCACCGATTCGGAGGATACGGTCACCAACGAGCTCGCTACCACTGTCGCGTCCTATGTTCCGCAGCTAAGCAAGCAGTTGAACACGCAACTGGGCGCGCAGCTGAGCACTCAGTTGAGCAACCAGTTGAACACGCAGTTGAACACGCAGTTCATCGATACCACTGAGCAGCGCCTCGACTTGCCCACCGTTCCACAGACTGCCACGACCGACGCATCACCAGAGCATGACCCCGGCTCCCCCACCCTCTGCGACGATGAAGATGGTCCCATCCTACGGCCAGTCCGGTCGCCGGTCAAGAATGAGCGGGGCAAATATCCCTGCACTTGGGCCAACTGCAATGAGAAGGTCAGGGAATGGATTCGCAAATGCGAGTATAAGTAAGTTTTTTCTATCATTTCTTAGAAAAGGCGGTCCATCCATCTCCAAGGAAGCTTTTGCCGTGACAAGTTCTGACTTAATCACAAATAGCAAGCATATGGACAAGCACGAGCGGCCATACAAGTGCGGTCGTCCGGATTGCAAGAAGCTCCTTGGTTTCACCTACCCCGGCGGTCTCTCGCGACACCGGCGCGAAGTCCACCACCTAAATGGCGGCCCCAAGACCGTGCTTTATTGCCCGCATCCAGCCTGCAAGCGTCACGAGGGCAAGGGCTTTGGACGCCAGGAAAATTTGACCGAGCACCTTCGTCGCTTGCATCCCAATGCCGGAGAGAAGGGCGAGGGCGTCCCGGGCGACGACGAGGAGGATGAAATGGACATTGACGCTGACGGCAACGGCATGGACAAACCCTCTCCTAGCCCGGGTCGGAAGCGCAAGCGCGAGCTCGTCAATACTCCCACGGTGGACAGCACCGGCGAGCTGCGCGAGGAGATCAAGCGTGTGCGCCTAGAGAACGAAGAGCTCCGCCGGCAGGTCGGGGCGCAGACCCAGCAGACGGTGATCATGATGCAAAAGATCGCGGCACTGCAGAAGGCGCTCGAGGTGCGCATTCCCGGCGCGGTCACCACCGTTGCCCCTCCCTCGGCCATGAAGCCCGCTCCGATTCCGATGCAGACCGCGACGATGATCTAGGATACCCTCGACGCGCACCATGCGAACCAGGACCAGCACTATCATCAGAACCAGCAACATCAGCACCAACATTTTCAGCCTCAGCATCACGAGTATCCTGCTTCTGCTCCCGCTCTTGAGCAGTATCAGGATTATCCTTCTCCCTTTGATGGCCTGGACTCATCCCAGATGGAGCAGTAAACCACGAGTTCCGCGCTTCATTTTGTCTGGTTCGCGCATGTTGCACACTCGAACGCCCCCCTCGCTGTTTTCGTCCTGTCTTCTTCACTTTTCGCTCCCCCCTACCCCCTGTTCAACACACCTCCTCTCTATGTCTTGCTTTCTCTTCCCATCTTCCACCTCCATCTTTTTGCTTTTTGTTATGACGGTTTGCATTTTACATCAGAGATTCCCCCCTCTTTCACCACCGCGCCCAATAACGGTCGTTGATCGAGAATTGCATGGACGAGGAGTTTGCCAGGGAAGATTTTTTCTTCCACTCAGATGGACGGATACGGCCTGTTTTTCTTTCCTTTGTTTTTTTTTTCTATGGGCGGGCGGTATACTTTGTATGACGGACGGACGTCCATGATGAAACTTTTTCCTGGGTCTTGAACGGCGTGCTGGCGGACGGAAACGGTTTCCCGGTTACGGCGGCGTTTTTGGGGGTGGATATACCATTTGCCGGGGCGCGCACGCAGAAAGGATAAGTTTTGTTTCCAATGGGTCCGGATCACTCCCCGAGTCTTGTCTTTTGTTTTTTTGTTGTTTTTGTTCTTCTTACGTTATCTCTCCCCCTCCCCCTTTGTTAGGGGGTATCCGGGCAGGATCTGGTGTATTTAACGGCCCAGTTCCTTACACTCGGATTTTTCTTCCCAATCCCCTCAATGTATCCAATGTGTCACGATAGCGGAGTCTCAGGCTCGAGTTCGCTCGCCGAACCCCAATGTAGCGTAGAATCATTTGTCAACTATTATGAGAAGAGACAAAAATCTGACATATCTCTGCTTGTGTAGAGGATGTGATGTAGATGGGATAACGCCCACATCTTCTTCCTGTTACCTCACTGGACTAGACTTCCGCCCCCCCAAAAAGGTACGTCCGGTAAAGTCCCTCCCTGCGCTCCTCTATACGCCCTTGTTGCTGCGAATTTACACATTGCGAAGGTTTGTCTCGGTGTTTTTCGGAGTTTCTACAACCCGCACATACATACATCCAGCAAGTAACCAACTAGCGAAAGCAGAGCTGAGCCTTGATCAGCCAAAACAAACGTCATCAACCTGACGCATCATCAAAGGGGCTGAGGATGTAAATCACACAATTGCTTGCTACTCCTGTTCCTCCTCTCCTGATGGTGTGGTGTGGTAGTAAGTAGGTGGTTTCTCACTTTCCCTGCTCATCCATTAGCCCCCACTTGCCGAGAGATCGCTGAGGTCCCGATCGGTAACATCGCCGACTGGGGATCGGCGGGGGGCGCGTGGCCTGCTGTGGTATGGAGTATGGCTGGGGCTTGGTTGAGCCGCAGTTGTGGAGTGTGTGGTTGGAGGTGGTGGTTGGGTTTCACAGGGGGATCGGGTGAGAGGGATATGTGTCGCTGCCTCAGGAATGGAGATGGTTTCTTCCTCAGGCGCCGTGCTTTTCTGGGATGCGCAGGTTGTGCTGTGTTTCTTCTGCTTGGGGTCTACTTATCGGAGGGGAGTATATGCTGACTACTTAATAAACAAGTCCATTGACGCACTTGTTGTCGTTCCCGTCTGTTGTTTTCTTCGGTCTTGTCGGTCAGGAGAGGAGGGAAATGGGCCCAACGACTGAGTGCTAGTGAGGAATTGGCAGAAATAAATAGAAATGGATTCACCTCTGGGCGTAGCATGATACGTTCAAGCTCACGACGCTTTATTTCCCACTCCCCTAGACCATTATAGCCTCCAACAAAAAGTAGACTTGCCAAATCGGTACAAAAAACGATCGTAAGAAAAATACAGGCCATGCCATGCCCACAAGCGAATATCTCATCTCAACTCCTGCCGGCCCAGCCCAAACCACGTACCTTCCTTCCCTCCCTCCCTCAGCGGTATATAACCCCCTTCCACACTACCACAGCCACCAACTCCCCCAAAGGGCGAATATTTGTTCGCCCGGGCGCATAGCGCAACGGCATTTGGGAGGGCGCTGGCTTTCCTCGGGTCGCGGGTTCGAAACTCCTCCCGATCGCGAAGCAAAAGCCACCCGCAGGCTTTTCGTAACTGCCAACCGCCTCGTTTCCGGGTTCTCGACTCCTGGGATTGAGGTGTTTGGTGGTGAGCTTTTGTTTTTCTCTCTCTGATTGATGTTGTTTACGACGTTTCCTTTTTGTAGATTCCCCGTTGAGGGATGGATGCATAAATTTATGTGTTGTTGTTCAACACGACTTATTCCACGTCCATTCATTCATCAATCTATCACGATCTTAACCACCATCTCCATCTCTCCATCCCCATCTCAATCAAATCTTCGACGCCCCCCGCTCCTCTCCCAACTGTTCACCCCCAACAACCCCCACAACAAACTGCACCGCATCCCTCACCATCTCCGCACTAAACGCATGTCCAACCCCCTCATACACCCGGTCCTCCACCTCCACCCCTTCCTCCGGCCACCACACCCCCGTCGCCTGCTTAAACCACCGCACAAAGGGCTCCGAGAAGCGGTAGGGGACCAGCTTGTCGATGGCGCCGGAGCAGAGGAGGATTTTCTTGTTGGCGAGGCGGGTGTGGAGGATTTGGCGTTGCCGGGATGTCTCATCGTTGGAGCTTGGGGTAGAGTTAGAAGAAAGGTCTGGGATGGGGTCGATGCCGAAGAAGATGGCTTTGGGGTCGTATTTCTGGGATGCTTGGATGAGAGAGGGCGGGAAATCGCGGCTGCCGAGGAAGGAGGCGCCGGCGTCTTGGGCGGAGTAGGTTGGGAGTTTGCTGAGTCGGGCGCGGTCGGCCATGAGGTCTGGTATCGTTTAGCATCTTTGTTTCATGTTTTGTTGTCTTGAGAGTGGATTTTGGCTGATGTGTAGGTATGTAGGTATGTAGGTAACTTACTCATGTAATCCGGACATCCGATAACAACCACGCCGGCCGTGACCCTCGGCTCGGCCAGCAGCAGTTGCCATACAGAGTGCCCGCCGAGAGATACCCCTAAGGCTATGTGCTGGTCGATCTGCTTCTCGCCGCCAGGGAAGAGATAGCCTTGTACTAGGTCTCTATACAGCTCGTCAGTCACCACCTCATCCCCAATTCTCTCTCAAGGAAAACGAGGAGAAGGAGAAAAGAAACTCACATCAAAACCCCCTGATCAACCACCATCCCCGCCACCAACCCCAACATATCCACCGCATGCCTCCCATTCCCATCCCGCCAACTCCCATTCGCCTTCTCATCCACAATCCGACTCCCATGATTCCTCTGATCATACGCCAGCGCCACCAGCCCCCTCGTCCCTTTCCCCTTCCCTTTTCCCTCTCCCTTCCCGTTTAAATCAGTAGCAACCTGCGCATTCCACCCCCCCACGCACCGCGCCGCAATCCCAGCAAGGTCCTCGCGTCGGCGGGTCCGTTGATGGTGCAGCCAGAGACAGGAGACGTGGGTGGTGGTGGGGGGTAAGTCGGAGAGGCCGTGGACGTCGACGAGGAGGCCGGCCATTTGGATGGTGTGCGTGGAGATGGTGGGGGGTGGGGGGAGGGGGGTTGTGTTAGAGGGGATAGTGGATGTCATTTTGAACTGTTCTGGTTGTTTTGACGGTTTTGTTGTTTTGCTGCTGTGGTTGTTGGGTTGGGCGGTATGGTCCTTTTGATGTAGTCGGATTGTGGATAGCTGTTTGATGTGATGTGTTTAGTCTCAAACTTGTCGAGTAAAGCTCAGTTGGAGTTGAGGTGACCTCGGCTCTTGATAAACTGCGGTAGTTTGGAGAAGTGGGGTTAGAGTTCGTCCCATGGAACCGTCGGAGAAGCCGGGTTTACAGCGTTTCGTCACGCGTACAACGGGGTTTACCCAAGTACGCTTTCTGGGACAGGGAACGCGGATAGAAACCGATAAAAGAGGAGAAAATAGTAGTGTAAGCACGTATCTCTATCTAGGATATGCAAATAAGATATAAAAAGTTAATAATATGCCGGATATTTGTGAGCATGCTTACACACCTGCAGACTAGTGCTGCTAGAATACTAACATGACGAGCGTATTTCTAGAAACTATCCTCCAAAATGTCACAAGTAATGATCAGAAAGAGGAATCTCATATTTACACCTCTCATCCAACCATCCAACATCACCAAACCACCCCCCTACTCACACCCACGGCCTAACCCCCCCAGGTTCCAACCCATCTTCACCCTCCCCCAAAACCCTCACCACCACCCCACTCCTCTCCCTCTCCTCCTCACTCCTCCCCGCAAACAACCGCTGATCCACCCCCCACACATTCCTCCCCCTTCTCTTCCCACTCAACTCCAACCCAACCCCATGCGGATCCGCCTCCCACTGTCCCAGCGCCAGTTGAGAACCTCGCACCGCCTGTTTCTTCACTTCTACTGCCCCTTTTTCTTCTTCTCCCCCTTCTTCGTCTACCTTACTCCCGCCCGGATGGTGGTCAAAAAGAACAGCGTCCATACCAGGCGGATTAATCCCCACAAACCGGACCCTATCCAGCGGGAACCCAATCGCGGCGCAATGGCCCTCGACGAGGCGGTCACGTTTGAAAGCGTGGCTGACAAGGGTCAGATGGCGCGGCCAGTGGGAGTGGTGGTGCCAAAAGAGGAGGAGGGAGAAGAGGATGTTGTGGTAGGAGTCGAGGGCGCGTTCTTCGAGGAGGATGCGGTTGGGGTTGTGGTTACTCGGGGGGTTGGTGTCGTCGGTGTTGATGGGGAAACGGGAGAGAGCTGGGTGGTTGGCGAGCGCGAGGTTGTAGTAGCTGCGGGCTTCGGAGAGGTTGAGCTCGCGGCGGGTTGGTCCGCTGGGTTGTCGGTAAGTTTCAATTCAATTCAATGAAAGGGGGTGGAAGTGGCGGGGGGTTCAGCTTACCCGGAAAACACCAAGACGGCCTGCGCATCCTCCAGCAAGAGGTCTACGCCCGCAGCAATGTGTTGCATAAACGTCCCCGTTTCGTCCTTTTTGTAATTCTCAATGAGCCATTCGTCAACATCTTTCCCAGCCGTCGGTCCTCCCTTCCATATCGCATGGCCGCAGACAATGATGAGGTGGTCCAAAGCCATGGCGATGTTGATGACACGCACAAAAGTGCTCTGCGCTGATTGCGGCTCGGACCCTTTCAAGAGGGGAAAGCGGAAGACCAATCATGTGATAATTACAAGGATCCACGGGACATGAGAGCAACAGAGGAAAAAAACTTCCTTGAAGTGCAAAACAACAATGGACAGGGGTAAGCGTGGTGTTGAAACGCACTGACATGCCCTCTCATCCAATACTTTACAAACCTCGAAGCAGCCGCAGAACGCTCGAAACAAGATATAGGCTCCCGGCAATAACTACTGGCCCGTCTGCGGCTGCCTGGGAAGCCCAGGCCAAGGCGCCTTTCACATCATGTCCTGCATCGTACAACGTCTTTGCCTCTGCACCATGCCGTGCGGCGAGCTGCAACAACTCTGCGGGGTCCGTGGGCTTGACCCAAGGCATCCCATCGACGGGTTCAAACCGCACAGCAGCGACCTGGTCGCCCGGCCGGAGCAAGAGACTGAAGATGCCGTCCATGTCTTTACCCTGGGTGGCTGCCAGGACCCATGTCACAGGCTTGTTGGCGTCCGGACGCAGATGCTTGTCAACATACTGAGCGAGAACCTCGGCCGACTGCGGGTTGTGCGCTCCGTCAAGGTGTACTTCCCGGGGCTGACCCGTGACCTTTTCAATGTTTAGTTTCTGTAACCGGCCCGGCCGTGGCTTCTGCTGGATGGCGGAGAGGAAGCTAGCGAGCGGGCGTTGCTGTTCAGGACACGCCAGACCAAACGCCGTGTACGCGCAGGCCAGATTCTGTATCTGATGTGGCTCAAACTGCAGCTTTTCGCCGGCCACCGCGTCCTCAACGGCTGCCGTATCCGGGAACTGAACCTTGGCCCCAACCTCTCGTGCATGTTCTTCGATCACTTTCAGAACCGACGGCTCGTTACTGGAGTCTACCACACAAGGCACACCAGGCCGCACGATCCCGGCCTTTTGCAGCGCAATCTCCTGGATCGTGTTGCCGAGAAACGCCTGGTGATCAAGCCCAATCTTCGCAATCACCGTGACTGCCTTCTGCTGCAGCACGTTGGTCGCATCCAGCTTGCCGCCCAGCCCGACCTCCACCACGCCATATTCCACCTTTTGCCGATGAAAGATCTCAAACGCCGTCGCCGTCAGCAGCTCAAACTCCGTCGCGCCGACCCGCCCGTCCCGGTCCCGCTGCTTGACCGTATCCTCGGCGTCTCGGAACACCGCCTCCGACACGGGCTGGCCGTCCACCGCGATGCAGTCCCAGCGGTCGATGAGGTGAGGCGAGGTGAACTGCGCGTGGGAGAGGCCGCGGGCCGAGAGCATGGCCGAGAGATAGGCGCAGATGGAGCCCTTGCCGTTCGTGCCGGCCACGTGGATGGCTTTCCAGGTTTGTGGTGTGTGCTGGACGAGACGCCCGACTCGGGCGAGCCCGAGATCGATCATGCTGGTTGGTGGTGGTGCTGCGGCTGCTGCTGCCTGGGCATGCGGCTGTGGGAGAAGGGGAATAAGAGCGATACCGGGCGGATGACCCCTCAACCCAGGCACGCCGGCTGGAAAGTGGTCGAAATGGCGCACAGAGAAAAAAATGAAACACTCGCACTTTCCTTCGGCTGTTTGCCGTCCAAATTAGGAGAGAACGAGTTAGAAATCAGGCGTGACTCATGTTGTCTGCATTTGCTCGTGAGGTCGTTCGTTCCTGCCAAGGAAAGAGTGCGCTTCTTTTGGCCTGTCGATTTCGAGATGTGCCTGCTGTTTGGAGCAGATGGACGCCTCGATAGCGCCAAGTTTCGGTCGAAGTGGGGCCCTTTGTTTCTCGCTTTATCGCATTTCTCGTGTTACACTTGCATCTTGCCGGGCTCATCGGGCTTTTAGCCGTTAGTGACCAGGTCCCTGATCATGCATCTATCGGGGCCCTAATCGAAACCCCAGCCCCTGCTTGTCACCGGGCGAAGCAAGGGGCAAGGGTCAGAGTGCTGCACAACCGCGTGTTGACCCAGGCCCCCCGGCTCAAAAGGCACTCCGCTGCTCCCATTCATTTTTCCCTCTTCAAATCATCCGCAACCCCACGCAAGCCCGCGCGTAAAACGGCCACGCTCAAAAGCTTGGACGTATCCCCTCAACGCGACATTCCTACCGATTGTCGAATTGCACTGTCGCCATCGCCATCGCCATCGCCATCTCCGCTGAGCGGCCGTTCTCCTCGACCCAGTCGCTCTTTTTTGCCACCGTTCTTTGAGAAGAAAACGAGCGACGCGCAATTTGGCAAAGGGGAATCGAGCAAAGATGGGCCTCCGGTAAGTTCCCGCTTCCATCCCCCAACTCCCGGCGCCTCTCACCACGATGCCCGCAAGCCACCCATCACATTGCCATCGGCGCGCACGCTCCGGCACCCGCCGCGACATTGCCGAAATCAAAACGCCTCAATCATTTCGAGGATGCGATCGCGTAATTTGATGGTCTGGCACTCAAACTTGTCTTTTTTTTTCTCCTGTTTTGGCTTCTTGTTCTCTTGTGTCGCCGCATTTGCTGCGACGAAGGAAGGCTGACCTAAGCGCCCCCCAATCAGATTGTATCAGCCGCCCGTCGCATCTGACCTTCCGGCCAAAGCCACGGCTGATAGGTCCGCGCGATCGCGCTCGACCATCCGTCGGGGCATCGAGCGTAACGAGGAACGAGTTCGCGAGCGTCGCCGTCGCGTGCTTGCAGCCGCGGCTGCATACAACAATAGCGCCCGCCGGCCAACACGATCGTCGCTCAGCGTGCCTTCGGTCCACCCTAGGACGACCGACCCCGACGATGCCTGGATAGAATCGGGGAGAGAGCGCGTGGTCGTCCCGGTGCAGGGCCCAGATGGCAGCGTACAGTTTATGGAGGACCGGGTCGCCACCCTGTTTGGTGAGCGATGGGCGCGTTTGGAATTGGCCGGGAACTCGCTGCGCGATGATGGCAACAGCAATCCCTCGCCTGCACTACACATGGCTGTCGAACCCGACTTCTTGTCTCATCGCAGCCAGCTTCGTCGCGAGCCGACGTATACCCTGTCTAACTTGAGATCCACACAAGCCCCCAACCAACTGGTAAGCCCCGCCCCTAATATTTACATCTTCTGTCCACCGCTCTCCGTTCCGCGTCTAACACGATAACAGTCTCGGAGTCGAACACAATCCCAATCTTCCGGTTGGCCCCATGCACGCCGGCATCGAAGCGCTTTCCGAGAGGACCTTCTTCCGTCACCGGGCGGCTGGACACCGGCACACTCGACTCCCTGGGCCCTCGACGCAGACGGCTTGGGTGACCGTAACAGGAGCCTCAGCCCGGAGGGTGACCACGTATGGGACACGCTGCTGAGCACGCTAACCCCGGACCCGCAGCCACCCAGCGTCGGGTCGTCGTTCGCATCTGCATCCGCATCTGCCTCGGCCGCGGCCAGCCAGGGCCAGAGCCAGAACCAGAGCAATCCGGGGGCTTCATCCCGCACATCATTCACCACACCAGACACGGCCGACGAAACCTTGACGCCCTTTGAGTTCCCGTGTGAGTCCGGGTGTGACAACTCCGACACCGAAGGCGACGAGGATGACGAAATGGACCAGATGGCCATGATCCCGGGCCTGACCTCCTCCCGGAGGCCGTCCGCCCCCCGTAGGACCGGCGATGACCCGGTCGAGCTTCTGGGCGGGATTGGCGGGATGCAGAGAATAGTGCGCAACCTAGCGCGCCGCGAGGATATCCCCGATGAGTGGTGGGCTGACGCTGGTCTGAGCCGGACCTTGTCGCGCGAGTCGTCTGGGAACTAAATTCCCACGAAAAGAGAGCACCTTTTGCCTTTTGCGTTTCCGTTCCTCCTGTTTCTAATACGAAACAGCGTGTCTTTTGCACCAACAAACAAACATGGCGTTCGGGGTTTCTTATCAGGGCAAACACTGCCTGGGTTTCATACAGCACGAGGATCTCGAGCGTTTTCGGTCCACAATGGTTTTATCTGTCGAACTTGAGGTTTGGGTCGGTCTAATCAGGGGTTTATTCATTATTATGGCCTTGTTTCTTCGCTGGGGCCAGCACGGGAAAGGGGGGTTTCTACCACGGAATGGAATAGCGCGGCTTGCGCATTTGTGGGAGGAGAAAAAGGGTCATCCGTTCCATGGTCGCCATGGTTTGTTGGCTCGGGCTTCGAAGGGACGGTTTCCTCGGACTGGTCTGGTCGAACGGTACGGAACTTGTTGTGAAGCGGGATTCATGGATGGGGGCTAGGGAACAACCTCACGGGCATCGTTTGGTGGGATTCAAGATGTGTATGATTATCTTTTGATGTATGTGCATAGGGGGATCTCACTCGGACCGGGATATGGGAGGATTCCTGGGGGCGGTTATCCCTATGGTTACGGGATGGGTTATCCAAACAGTGGGCACTCTGTGAAGAGGCCTCGGGATGAATGGAAGCGCTTGAGCGTCAAGGACAAAAGAGGAGTGGCCGGATCTGCCTAGCAACAGTGTGTGTGTGTCTGTGTGTCGATGGTGTTTTCTGTGGTTGACCTTGGCGTAGCAAGGTTGCCGAAAACATGAGTGATATCAAGCAAGAATTGAGCGCCGATCTGAGATTCTGAACCAGGTTCCCCACGTTTTTTGGACGAGATGCAACTTACAGAGTACTAAGCAGGGGGCTGTTGCCACATCGTGGATGCGACGAGTCGTCGTCATGATGCGATTTACGGGATACAATTTAGATGGGGGGTTCTGATTATTCGGTAGGAGCTGGCTCTTGTGTTAATGTGCTCCTCAGAAAGTAAACAAAGGGAGCGGTGCCTGTGGTATCGGCCATTCGTTACCTAAGAATGAATGACAACCTATATAAGACAAATTATAGCGCCCATATGAGAATAACATCTTTTTTATAGTGTACCTTGGTAGAAGCAAATCAAAGTAAAACCAGACCCAAGTTTCAAGACATGGTGCCACAGCACTCGTGTCAGTGGCATCCCATTTCAGTTTCTTGAAGTGTCCTTTGAAGTGTGGACGGTCACAACGGCTGCTGTGTTTGATAAACCACCAAAATTTGCATATTCATGCTTTGGTAATGCGAATGCACCTCTGTCTTTTGTTGTTTCGTAGTCGATGCTTTCTTTCACTCCAACAACCTACAAGGCCCAAAATACAAAAGTACCTTACCTGACCTTGAAAGATTCTACCAGACCTTGCGTAAGGTGTGATTTGACTGACTTCGGACGGCCGTGGGGAGTCTCATCTCACTGTGACAGACCCCTGTATTTTCGATCTCTTTGCTGGCGAGGCGTGCTAGGTACCCCTGCGACGGGTTGCCGTGCCCCGCGGCCTTTCGCTCCCTAGCGCGGGTGCAACATACCGGCTTGAGCTTGGCGCCTTACTTGTGCCTTGTTCTTTCGTCCTTGTTCCGGGGCTTGAGAGACGAGGAGTGCCTGTGATGGTCTGATGCTGTGGATGAAGGCGTAATAAACCAAAACATGGAATTGGAATTGCGGGAACTTGTTCGGGCCATTTCCGAGGTTTTTGAAGAGTTTTTCTTTCTTTCTTCTCCCGGCCCGGGCAGTATCCCGCATTCATTCTTTCCTTCTCGGTACTCTCTCTCTCTCTCTCTCTTTTCGCCCCGATCGATGATCCACCCTTCCAACCTTTCGTCCCTCCTCGTCACGGCAGCAGCCGCACAAGGTTTCCTGTCCAGGAACAATTGGATTGCTGTGACGCTTTCGGGGCCCACATTGCACCGCTGCAGCGACAAGTCTCCACGCGGGGCAGCACAAGCCAGCTGAACATCGCTCTTTCGGGGCACATTTCGTGATTTTGGGGGGGTAACCCGAGCGACGGTTTTTTTTTAGTCGGTCGGTGTTTTCTACTCCAGGTTCCCGGCCCTCTTTTGTTTTCATTTGCCCGAAAACGAGCCTCGGTCCGGCTGGTTAGGGAGAGAGAGAAAAAGACCATAAGCCGGGAAATGAACAAGCTGGAGGCGTCGAATCCTTCCTTCGGCTGAAGCGAGTTCAGCACTCGACGACCGAGCCTGGTTCCCACACACGACTTTGCGATTCCCCACGCCGTTTGTTGACCAACAAGGGACGCTACCGCCACCTACGACTAGCACCTCGAACGAAAGACCTGCGACGTCGACCAGCAAACAAGACGAGACGGACGGAGCAAGACCTGGGGCATTTGGAAGACAATCAAAAGAAGACAAGAGTCCGAGTTGCATAGCTCGGGAGGGAAAGTCGAATTCTCCCAGGCAAAGACGAGAGGACCCCGCGCAAACCACCACCAACCTTGAACGATCCCCCCCCCCCCGCGAGCGACTCGGCAATCCGAACCGATCGATCTAATACCCGCGCGCGACGCTCTTTTTCCGAGGACAGAAAACCGGGAAGAGAGAGACAAACCTCCCCAAAGAGACGGAAAGCTAGAGCCGACCCCCCCACCACCGTGAGGGCAGGCAGAGCAGGGTAGTAAACAAACGGGAAGAGGTGCTGCTATGGCGCCGCCGAGCTCCCGGCCGGGCAGCTCCGCGCGCCCTGGGAGTGCTGGCATGCTGTATCATCAACAACACCATCGTCAACATGGAGGAGCAGGGTCAGGAGGTGGAGGAGGAGGAGGGAGTGGTGTCAACGGTCATGCGGCAGCAGCGGCGTCCGGGGCAGTTGTTGTTACGCCAGTCGGGGCCAAAACGCCGGGCACACCACGCCGGGACCAGAGTCATCACCGGCTGGACAAGGCGATTGCGGTGCAGGATCCGGGGTTGAAGGATTATGTAGGTTTATGATCCTTTCTCTTTTGTTTTTATTTGTTTGTTTGTTGTTCTACACCTCGTCAGTAGGCATGAGATAGGTGAGAGGAGGCTCTCTTTTCCAGGTCAATGACGCCGCTTCACGTTTCAATATTTCTTTTTTTTACCCCTCGGTCCCCTTACCCTACATTTAGGGGACCGATTCTGCGCGTCATGGCCTCCCGCATGCAGACACACAGACCGTTTAGTCTGGGGCATCTCCCACAGCTTCCCTCGGCTGTGCCCTGTGTGGACAGCCAGAGCGGGAAGTCGGAAATGTGATGAGATCGAGAAGGGGGCTGCCCCTCATACCCCTCTATTGTTCTCCGGGAATTGGGGGATTGACCCGCCCTGGCTTTGTTTTATTGTTGACAAAAGTGAGACACGGCTGACAAAAGTGGCTTTTCCGTCACAGCGCCTCGGCGACTGCATTGGCAAGGGGGCCTTTGGGTCCGTGTACAAGGCCTTCAATTGGGGCACCGGCGAGGCTGTGGCTGTCAAGCAGATCAAGCTGGTTGATGTGCCCAAGAGCGAGCTGCGGATGATCGAGGTATGTTGATTCTGGGGGGGTTCTTCGTGTATCTGGGTTGGTGTACTGACGGCGCGCAGGCAGAAATCGATCTCCTGAAAAACCTTCATGTATGTGGCTGCATGAGAGACACTGAGCTCGGCTACTAACACTGGCCGCCCGCGGTGCGGTGATGCGGACCACGAAAACGCTGACCGGGTGATAGCATGACAATATTGTAAAATATATTGGCTTCGTCAAGACGGTGGACTGCCTCAACATTATCCTCGAGTCAGCTTATGTCAACCCCCTTTTTTGTGCCCGTCGTTCTTGGTCTTACTAATACGCCGGCCGGTTCAGGTACTGCGAAAATGGCTCGCTGCATTCGATCTGCAAAGCGTACGGCAAGTTCCCCGAGAACCTGGTGGGGGTGTACATGACGCAGGTGCTCCAAGGCTTGCAGTATCTTCACGACCAGGGTGTGATCCACCGCGACATCAAGGGCGCCAACATCCTGACGACCAAGGATGGCACCGTCAAGCTGGCCGACTTTGGCGTCTCCACGAGCACGCTGGCCGGGCCCGACAAGGAGGCCCAGGTCGTCGGCACGCCGTACTGGATGGCCCCCGAGATCATCCAGCTGTCCGGGGCCACGTCGGCCTCAGACATTTGGAGCGTCGGGTGTACGGTTATCGAGCTGCTGCAGGGGAAACCGCCGTACCACAATCTTGCCGCGATGCCCGCGTTGTTTGCCATTGTCAATGACGACCATCCGCCGCTGCCCGAGGGCGTGTCTCCGGTTAGTATTTTTTTTCCTCAGACCTCGGAGACTCTATCGTGGGATGGATATTGGTCTTACTAACCCCGTGTCCTTTCCTACGCCGAACAGGCCGCGCGAGATTTCCTCATGCAATGTTTCCAAAAAGACCCCAACCTTCGAGTCTCGGCGCGGAAGCTACTGCGACACGCCTGGATCACGGGGTGTCGACGAAGCGACGCGCCGGTGTCGAAAGCGCCGTCGAATTTCAGCCAGGCGGTCGAGGAGGTCAAGCAGTGGAACAAGGCGCTCAAGTCGTCGGAAAGCAACTTGCGGACTTCCATGGGCTCGGATGCTGCCGTGCCAGGGGGGGTACCGCGCGCAAATATGGGCAGGATGCCGTTGTCGCTGGCGACGAAACAGAGGCAGTCTGCGGATGTGTTTCGGACTCCTGAAGTTGCGGGTATGTTCTGTTCTGTTCTTCCTCAAAGACTGTAGAAAGGGGGACTATGCGAGACTATGCTAACGTAGTGTGGGCTCAGATGACGATAACTGGGACAACGACTTTGCGACGACTATCTCACCGAGTGCCCTCCATCTCCCTCAGATCAAGGGCCAAGACAACTTTGGCGGTTTACTCTCGGGCGACCGGCTCAAGGCGTTCGCCTCCATCGATGCTCAGCGGGAAGACTCCGAGAACTGGGACTCGACCTTTGAAGGCGGGGAGCTGATGACCATCAAGGGCCTTGGCCAATGGTCAGATGTCGACCCGCAGGAAGACACCATCCGTCCCATGTCGGCTAAGAAAACGGACAAGACGCGAGAGCCGAGACTGCGGGTTCCGGAGAACCAGGCCCAGGGGGGCCACAGGCGGCAGCGGAGCAGGCAGGATCCGTTGAGTAGTAGTAATGGGCAGCAGCAGCCGAAGTCGCCGGTGAAGCCGCTGGGGACCAAGTTTGAGCTGCCGCCACGGCCGGATGTGCTGTACCGCGAGCAGACGAATGAGGATTACTCGGATTTGTTTGCTGATAATGATCATGTCTTTGACAGGAGGTTGAGTCTCACCAGCAAGGTATGTTTAACCTCCTTGAATTATTCCCCCCTTGAATACCCTTTACTTTAGGGTACGTACGCACGCTAACGGTTTCCCAAAACACAGGACGCCCCCCAACTATTCCACCCCTCCGACCTAACCACCAGCGTCCCAAAATCCGCCCACTCCGCCATCGGCCCCGGCAGCACCCGGCGTTCCCGGACCGCCCCTCGGCCGACCATCCTCCCACCGCCGGACGACGAAGAAGAGGAAGACGAAGAAGCAAACGGGCTTGTCCGACGCCGCCGCGCTCGGCCCCGTACCCGGTCCACGGTGGAAATCACCCGGTTCGCCGAGGACGAAGGCGACGAGGACTTTTCCGACATCTTTGGCGTGGCTGGGGATCGGCTCAGCGAGCAACCTGAGGAGAGTGATCGCGGGTCGGAGACGGATGGCGGGCTGTCGCTGTCGCAGTCTCAGTATCTGCAGCGTCCACATTCACAGCAGCAACAACAGCAGTTTGCGGCCAGCAGCAGCAGTCTAACTCAAAACCAGGATCAGGGCGGGTCAGGAGGAGCAGGCAGCGGTAGCGCAGGAGGCGGAGGCCAGGCGCTCATCCTCTCGCGATTGTCAAACAGCTCGTGGCTGGGGGACGACGAGGACGAGGACGACCCGTTTGCGATGATGGACCCCGGGTGGGACGAGATGGATCTGGAGGCGAATATTGCGCGGGATCGCCATGCGAGGTTGGCGGAGAGGGTGGAGGGGCTTGTGAGGAGTATGCAGGTCACGGAGGGGGAGGAGGTGGTGGGGGATGCTGCGGAGGATTTAGTATGTTCTTTTCGTCTTTCTTTTTTTCTATCCCCCCCCTTTTTTTTTGCCCTCTCCCTGTCTGCGAATGGGTTGGGATGTGAAAGTTGCAATGGAATGCTGACGGTCTGCTGCAGTTGGCGTTGTTGTGGGAGAACGAAGAGGTGAAAGCGTTGATCATTGGGGCGCATGGGCTACTCCCGATCTTGGAGATTCTTGAGCCGTGTACGCTCAAGAGCCGGCAGCATATGATCTTGCAGCTGCTCAAGATCGTGAATGCGGTATGTCCTCTACTTCTATTCCTACCGTAATCTGTGTGAGAGTGTACGCGTGGCGTGTACTGACAAACAAACAGATCATCCTAGACGACGTCGAGCTCCAAGAAAACCTCTGCTTCGTCGGCGGCATCCCAATCGTAACCAAGTTCGCAGCGCGACAATACTCCAACGAGATCCGGCTCGAGGCCGCGGCGTTCGTGCGGCAAGTGTACCAAACATCAACGCTCACGCTGCAGATGTTTGTCAGCGCGGGCGGCCTCAACGTGCTGGTGGAGTTCTTGGACGAGGACTACGAGACGTCGCAGGATCTGGTGCTGATCGGTGTCAATGGCATCTGGAATGTGTTTGAGCTGCAGGGACCGACGCCCAAGAACGATTTCTGTCGTATTTTTTCGCGGAGCAAGATTTTGGATCCGTTGGCGGCCATTCTGCACAAGGTGCTGGATGAGGATCGCGATGAGTTGTCGGAGCTGGTGGAGGGGCGGATTGTGAATATCTTTTATTTGTTCTCGCAGGCGGAGCCGTATGTGAAGGAGGCTGTTGCTGAGCGGCAGGTGTTGAAGAGTGAGTCTTTTCTTTTCTCTTATTTTTTTTGACTTTCCGTCTTTCTTGGATCAGGGATTCCGTGTCAAGACTAACACCGTTCAGCCGTCCTCAAGGACCTCCGGCGCATGACGCCGTCGCACCAGATCACGATGCTCAAGTTCATCAAGAACATGTCGATGTGCTCCAACGTGCTGGACTCGCTGCACTCGGCGGACGCCATCGACTTTTTGATCGACGTGCTCTCCCTATCGATGAAGAAGGGCCAGACCAACTTCCGCGAGATCTCCAACCAGGTGCTCAACACCATGTTCAATCTGTGCCGGCTCAGCAAGGAGCGGCAGGAGTACGCAGCCAGCAACGGCATCATCCCGCTGCTGCTCAAAATCATGAAGACGGACCGGCCGCCCAAGGAGTTCGTGCTGCCCATCCTGTGCGACATGGCCCACTCGGGCAGCAAAGGGCGGCGCTACCTGTGGCAGAACAGCGGGCTTGACTTTTACGTGTCGCTGCTGGCTGACCAGTACTGGCAGGTCACTGCCCTAGACGCCATCTTTGTGTGGCTGCAGGAGGAGACGGCCAAGGTCGAGAGCTATTTGTTAGATGGCAGCTTCACGGCGGCCATTGCGGCCTGCTTCAACCCGACCATGGCCAATGCCTTTGATCCGAACCTGCTGGAGCCGCTGCTCAAGGTCCTGCGTCTGAGTCCGGCTGTGGCCGCGTGTCTGGCCAAGGCCGAGATGTATGCCGGTGTAGCCCAGAAGCTTAGCCACAAGAAGGCCGTGGTGCGGTTGAATCTGCTACGTCTTGTGCGTAGCATTGTGGATGGCTGCGAGGCCAACGGGCTATCCATGCTGGCGCTGAGCAGTAGCACTGGTAGCACCAGCAGCAGTGGCAGCGGTAGTAGCCTTGGTAGTAGTATTCACAGCAGCAACAACACCAACAACGGCACGGCCGAGAGCACACCCGGCCACCACCTGCGCGTACTGCTCGACGACATCCAAACGCTCGCGGATAAGGACCCGGCCGTGCTGGTGCGCAACCTGGCCTCGGAGCTCATCCGCAGCCACCACATCCACACCGAGCTGCAGCAGCACCACGACGCCCACGCCCACGCTCACGCCCTCGCCCTCGGCGGCTCAACCAGCTCGTCGTCCACCACCACCAGCAACTCCGGCCCGCGCTCCCGCTCCGGCCCACGCCGCAACACCAGCTACACCCCGCCCGGCCTGCACCTCAGCCTGTCCATGCCGCCCACGCCGACCTACGGCCACCGGCTTACGCAGTCGTCGTCGTCATCGGCAGCCTCGGCCGCCTACATCGAGGTAGCCGCCACACCACCCAAACGCTCCGCCATCGGCCTAACCCAGGACCGCGACCCGTCCTTCTACCGCCCCCGCAGCCGCGACGGCATCCCCTTACCCATCACCACCAGCATCCCGCGTCGCGTCTCCGACACCCCGCCCGTGGCTGGCTCTGCTTCCGCAATCTCCGCTACCTCCGGTGGCGGTTCTACAGGGACCAACGGCACACCCGCCGTGTCCACCCCCATGTCCGCCAAATCCCGACTCCCCCGGACCTCCATCACCCAATACACCTCCGCCCGACCGAACCTAACAAGCGCCACCACCATGCCTGTATCCCCCCTGACCACCGGCGCCACCCTGCCCCCCGGTGTCGGCACGGGTCGCGCCGGGGAACAACGCCGTGCCGGCGCTATGGGACGTAGTGAGTCCTTTAGCCACTACACTAGTGCTCATGGAGTGAACAGCAGTAGTTACAAGGAGAATTATCAGGCGCATTTGCATCAGAGTCTGGGTCATCAGAGTTTGGGTCAGAGTCTGGGTCAGAGTCAGAGCCAGGTTGCGGGTAGGATCCGTTCCGGCTCGGCGGTGACTGTGGCTAGTGTTTCGAGTGCGGGCGGGGGTGGTGGTGATCACTATAGTAATCATAGGGGGTCACAGCAGTATGTGGGTTCCCCGGGGGGCTCGTTGGTATCGCACTCTGGTAGTGGAGGAGGAGGAGGAGGGCTAATGCCGCCTGTGTTGCCTGTTGGGTATGGTGCTGGTGCTGGTGCTGTTGGTGGGGGGGTTGTTGGAGGAGGTGGTACAGGGGGAAGAAGGAGGGAAAGAGGGGAGAGGGAGGTCAGTGGGGGGAGTACGGGGAGTAGTAGTACGGGGAGTGCTGTAGGGAGTGCTGTAGGGACCGGGGCCGGGACTGGCGCTGGGGCTGGAGCTGGGAGTACGGGGGGCAAACGAAGGAGTAGAGCGCCCAGTGCGAGGTCGGATGCTGGGCCGAATGTGTCGGGAACGGGGGCGGCGGATGGGCGATGGTCGTAGGACGGTCAGGCCCGGAAGCAGCTGCTGGATTCTTCTCAAGATATGTCTCAAGATACTGCTCCCAAGCTGGTTCTCCCGCTGCGGGTTCAGACGCCGAATCAGGCGCGGGTGAGGGAGACGACGCGGACTGCGCAGGTTCAGGGGACTCGGGCGCAGAGTCCCGCGCAGAGTCCCGCGCGCCAAACTCAGACGCGACAAACTCGGGGACAACAGGCACAGACACGACTGGCACGAGATACACCGTCACAGGAGAAGCAACAACAACAAGCGCGGGTCAAGATTCGGTCGTCGACTCCTGCAGGTATGCCGTCTGCAGGCATCCCATCTGTAACGGTTACTATACCTCCGCCACCTACACCTCCACCTGTATCCGCACCTTCATCTGTACCTGCGCCTCTACCTGCACCTACACCTACGGCTACGCCTCTCCCCGTGGAAGAAAGTCCCACACGGAATCATCCTCGCCATCACCGTCCGCAACAACATCCATCTCGGAGTACTCAGCAACAGCATCAATCTCGGGCTCATCAATCACACACTCACCCTTCAGCCCGTCCTCGCCGCAGTCGGGATCAAACCCGGGCTCGGGATCATAGCGAGAACCAAGGCCAGGATCAGAGCCAGTATCAAGATAAGGCTCGGGGCCAAGATCAGGACCAAGCTCAGGGCCAGGGCCAGGGCCAGGGTCAGTTACATCCCCCAGCGCAGCAAGTCCATGTCCAGAGACATGCTTCAGCACCAGGGCGACAGGCCGTCTGGAGTGGCTCGGCCGCAGCCGCAGAAGGACCGAACGCAGCAGAGGCAGCAGAAGCAGGATCACCTCCTCTTGTTATTATCAACAACGTGGCGGCGGAAGGGGATGGATGGGGGTAGCGGGTTGATATATGTGGGTATGTGTGTGTGTGGTTTGGCCGTGTTGTCCCTCCTACATAGTACCCAACCTAGTCTGAGGTTGAGGTGGTTAGAGATGGAAGAGGGAGCTGTAGCAAGCAACCCGTGCTGCTGTGGTGGTTGGTGGTAGTTGGTGTTTATTAGTTTTGCAAAGCGGTGTTGGCGGGGGGGGTTAGCTTTTCTTTGCTTAACTTTACGTTTAACCTTTTTTATCACGTAAGGGGATAGGTAGCCAGCCAGGCGAGGCGAGCATGCAATCGTTATTTCTTTTGTCCTTGATTTCTTCTCCCTCTCTCTCTCTCTGTCTTTTTTTTATTGTTTTAGAGGGTGTGGCATACCATGCTAGCCAGCCAGCCAGCCGTGTATGGTCCGGTTGAGGCTCGAGAGGCCTGGGGCTTGGGGCTTGGGGCTTGAGGCCGTTCTTAGTATTGCAGACAGAACAGAACAGAAGGGGTGGAAGGAATAGAGAGGAAAGATGTTTTGTTGGTTGGTGAAACAAACGTCCCTGTCATTACCAAATTGAATTTTTGTGTGTTGGCTGGCCTAAGGGGGTCTGAGTGAGTGAGTGAGTGAGATGGAATTGATATCATTCTGTGGCGACCTTGTTACTAGCAGGCCGCTTGAAGATATCGTTTGATGGGTGTGTGCTGGGAATTGTTAAGAGGGAGGCTACAGCTTCTTTGTGAATCCTGAAGTTATAGGTGGTTCTGGGGGTGTCAACTATTGGTTGCATTAATAGATTTAATGGATACCGGAAAGTTAGTTCATATAAGGGCAACAATTCCAATTGAGATCCCGAGGGTTTAAAAGGTTCTCTGACAGACTTCGTTTCCCTAGCTTCGTGATTATTATTTTCTGATTTCTTATTTGTTTACAGAGCACAGTGTAAGCTACGTTAAACCTTCTCCCTTTCCCTCGCATCGCTTCCCGGCTTCACTTCCCTGTCTTGACAATACTACCACTGACACCTCTTATACTAATTTCACATCCAAAGCTCTCTAAACCTAAAGTGGTGTACCCTACATGGTCGCGCCCGATAATCGTGGACTAAACACCCTTTCCCCTCTCGAGCCCCTCTGATAAACGGCGTGTTAGTTAATGTCTAGTCAGTATGCGAATCTGTATCAGCGCAAATCCCTAGGCAAAAAACCTGAATTCCCCCATTTCATGTTGATCAAGCTGATCAAAGTTGATCCCGAGAACATGTGCACTCAATTCCCAACCAATCATATCCTCCGATAATCCCTTATCACTTAACACAGCGTGCTCCAACTTGACAGCTCTCACACACTCAGCGGTTCCCAAATCGCGATCCCTCCCGATCCACTGACTACGCGGGGAAGAACGGTGAGTGGACGGTGAGTGGCTGTGCCTGACTGGCCCCAACTTATTACACCAGTTACACCAGTGAGAGAGAGAAGCTTGCGCGGCAAAAAAGCGAAACAGGAGAAAGCAGACGTCATCGACGCAACAAGCTCCCCGCTGCGCTGCAGCCTTCCGACTCCTGAGGCACGGGGTCAGGAGACGAGGCATCACGATCTGGCCACGGAGGCGGTTTTCGGGTTTTCTCATCAATCAACTCAATCAACTCACTCACTACACTGCATAGTGCTCGCTTACTCCTCGGTTATCGCGTTCATTGCGCCGATTGATTTATTGAGGATTTGAAGTTTTTATACATTTATCTTCTTGGGTTGGTTTTCGTGCACGCTTCTTCTCTTATTGGCCTTGCGACAGGTAGACCCGCCTGCAGTCCCGAACTATCCAATTTGGTGAGGTCCCGGGGAGAGCAGCCCACGACCAACAGACGAGGCTTGACGATTACGACGAGGCTGGGACATCATGACGCGCACGGTGGTGTACAGCGTGGCGCTGGTCGCTCTGGTTGCAGGTAAGTTTGCATTTTGATGTTTTCGCTGGCGTGCTTTGCGAGTTGGTTTCACTCAACCTCGGGAGGTTCGAGGGCGAAACTCCTGGCCATGTCGTGTATGGTCCAAGCCAACTCGGAGGGCTGTTGAGATATCTCACTGCCTGTGTTTCGTTTCACTCACCTCCGTTTTCTCAACTCGTGATGTGATACCTTCGCATCACGCCGTACCTTTCTTATTTCCTCCCCTTTCTGCACAAGACTAACACCCCCCAGCAACGGCCCTAACAATCGCCTCCATCAACTCCCCCCACTGGGTCTCCCTCTCCGTGCCGTCCCCCTCCGGCGGCACCGTCACCGACACCGTCGGCCTACACCAGCGCTGCTCCTCCGCCACAGGCACCTGCCACCATTTCCCAGAGAAATCGCGCTGTAGCGCCGACGACGATGGGCGCGCGTTCTGCTCCATGTGGCGCACCACGGGGTTTTTGATGAGTTTTGGTGTTGTGGTGGAGTTGGTGAGTGTGATTGGGTTCTTGGTGATCCTGGCTGGTGGGCGGCAGAAGAGGGAGGGCGGGTGGAAGGTGCTTGGGGGGTTGTTGGCTATTGTCGCGGCGGCGCAGTTTGTGGGGATGGCGATTGTGGTGAGTTTATCCTCCTCTTTGTTTGGCTAACCACCACACCCGAGATAGCACAGGACAGAACTGACGGCAGCAGGCGTACCTCTTCGACCACCACGACTTGTTCTTGGTACCGGGCTATCGGCTAGACTCCTCTTGGTACATGTGCACCATCAGCGCAGCCGTTGCTCTGCTGTCTGGAGTTGGCCTGGCCATCTCGGCGTTTGTGTTGCCGCCCGAGGATGGCTATCACTTCCTGGGGGAGGCGAATGCAGATGGCGTTTAATCGGGTTTAGTTGATGGATATACTACACTAGTACTGGTTTCCCTTACCGTCTCATGCGGGGGTCTGTTTGTGGTTTTTTTTTTTTTGGCTGGCGTCTTGGGGCATTGCTTTTGCGCTTTCTTGCAGTGTACACAGCACCTCACCTGTCAAGAGGGAATTTTTCTGGGATCTCAATTGTTGGAAGCAGGCCACAGGACAAGACAGTTTTTGATGAAGTAATACGAATGCTAATGAACTATCTCAGACACGGCAGGTGCCAAGTCATCTGTGGTCGAACGCGGCCCCGTGTCACTGGTGCTGTGGTCATCCGGATCCCATTTGCGCCGATTCAAGACATGCGCTACGGATGCTGTCTCGTCACCCTCCGAGCTGCTAAGCCCGGGATGGGGCCATTGGGCCGTCGATAGCGAGCTAAGTCGATCGGAGGCGGAGACGCGGAGACCCGAATACTAGGAAGCTGAACACTCGTTTATGGTTGTGGGGAAAGCCTGCTGGCCGTCCGTCGTTGGCCCACAAGACCACTCTGCAACACGCTGTTGGGCAGTGTGGAGAGCAAAAGTTGGCTGCGACTGCGGGATATGAAACAGCGCCGGCCACTTCGCAAGCTCGCAACTCGCAAGTCCCTCGGGTTCTCGGAAACGGTATTACCTAATACTAGTATACCCACTCCTGCACGGGTAAAGCGTATTAAACTCAAAGTGTGTGGGGAGCTGAGACCCCTGCTCTCTGCGCACCGTGCCCACCCAGCAAAGGGGCGATTGCCCGGTCAAATTTTGTCAACATTTCCAATTGGCGCGATCGATTGGTCCCTGCATCCCTCCCGCGTTCTCACAGCGCGCGGAAACCCCCCGTTCGGTCGCCCTTGGCCGCCATTCAGAGCAGTTGCGGACTTGCGGTGCCGGTGTCTTGGGTTCCTCCCGGCAGCTTCTCTCGGGGATCCTTTCCTCTCTGTTTTTTTTTTTTTTGCGTCCTCTCTCGACCACATTCCCTTGAGCTTCACCGCCCGAGTCCACCTGCCAGGCCGAGCTTGTTGTCAAGGCTCCCCTGAGCATACACCAGTTCCCCGTTTCCGTTTCCTCGGGTTTTGATCCTTCCTTTAAAGCATACGCGATACTAGTGTCCTGGAAGCGTTGTGGGTTCTCTTGCTGGGCAAGCCGTCCTTGTTGACAACCTTCACCCCTGAAAAAAAGTAAAGACAAAAAGCTATAAGAGATCGCGAGCACATCGCGCCTTTTTAGCAAGATGTCTGCCAGATATTCCCTGAGACAGACGCCAAGGTGAGCTTTCCATCCAACCGTTTCCATCCCGTGGCTCTAGTTTTAAGACACAAACGCCGCGATTTAACTTCGTCCGCAACCCGTCTCGCGGGCTCTTCTTTTCACACTCATTGCTCACACACGGTGCGTGCAGGAAAAAGGAGTTGTTTGACGGCATGGTTGAGACGCCAGCACGCCGCAACACCCGTCGCAAAACCCCTATCGAGTCCGATACCGAGTCCAGCTCCGTCCCCGAGCTGAACACCCAGATCATGGATCCCGTCAAGCAGCTGCGCCGGCGCCCGGCGCCCAAGTTCACCGAGCATATCGATGAGCTCACGCCCCCGGAAACCCCCGTTGACAGCGAGGGTCCGGATGCCTCGCCCCCCAGGTCCTTTAACAGCAAGCTTGCCGTCGCGCCAGTCGAGGATGAGAAGAAGGAGGCCAAGGTCGACAAGAAGAAGATTGTCGATGCCGAGTTCTCGGGCGAGTACGAGTTTGGCGGGCCGTGGTTCGTGTCCGTCATGATGATTGGGTTCCCCGTCCTCATGTGGTACATGTGGATCGGCGCAACCTACTACGACGGCGGCTTCCCCGTGCCGTCGGCCGGCCAGAGCTGGGGCGACTTTGGCAAGCACCTCGTCAACCTCGTCTACACGGGCGCGTTCCCGCACACCAAGGCGTGGCTGATGTACTGGATCTTCTTCGTTGTCGAGGGCGCCTTCTACTGCCTGCTCCCCGGGATCTGGGCCTACGGCAAGCCGCTGCCCCACGAGGGCGGCAAGCAGCTCAAGTACTACTGCTCCGCGTACACGTCGTGGTATGCCACGCTCGCGATTGTCGCTGCGCTGCACTTCTCGGGCGTCTTCCCGCTCTACACCGTCATCGACGAGTTTGGCCCGCTGCTCTCCGTCTCGATATTGTCGGGCTGGATCGTCAGCATCGTCGCCTACATCTCGGCCCTCGCGCGCGGCGCCCAGCACCGCATGTCGGGCAACCACATCTACGACTTCTTCATGGGCGCTGAGTTGAACCCGCGCATGTTCGGCATCCTCGACTTCAAGATGTTCTTCGAGGTGCGCATGCCGTGGTACATCCTCTTCCTGCTCTCCTGCGGCGCCGCGGCGCGCCAATGGGACCGCTACGGCTATGTCTCGGGTGAGGTCGGTTTCCTCATCCTCGCCCACTTCCTGTACGGCAACGCCACCGCCAAGGGCGAGGAGCTCATCGTCACCACCTGGGACATGTACTACGAGAAGTGGGGCTTCATGCTCATCTTCTGGAACCTCTCGGGCGTGCCGCTGTCCTACTGCCACTGCACCATCTACTTGGCCACCCACGACCCGGCCACCTACCGCTGGAACCCTTACGCCCTGGCCGCCCTCTACATCAGCTACATCTTCGTCTACTGGATCTGGGACAGCTCCAATAGCCAAAAGAACCGCTACCGCGCCATGGAACGCGGCACCCTCATCAAGCGCAACACTTTCCCCCAGGTCCCCTGGCAGACCCTGCACAACCCCAAGACCATCGAGACCGGGCTGGGCGACAAGATCTTGTGTGATGGCTGGTACGGGCTTGCTCGCAAGGTCCACTACACTTGTGATGTGTACTTTGCTACGACCTGGGCCCTCATCACCGGGTTCAACAGCCCGTTCCCGTGGTTCTACCCGGTGTTTTTCGTGGCCATGATTGCGCACCGCGCGTGGCGTGATATTCACCGCTGCCGCGAGAAGTATGGTGAGGCCTGGCGCCAGTATGAGCGGCAGGTGCCGTATTTGTTTATTCCGGTGGGTTTCTCCTCCCTGTGCTGTTGACCTTGAATTTCAGCTAACCGCTTTTGTAGTACGTCATTTAAGCATATTCCGCTTCGACGAAGCTAGCTACGTAGATGTCTGGGGTTTTCGTGGAGGTAGTCTGTCAGATTCATGTTGTCGCGAGACACATAGACAGACGGGCAGCATTGAACGGAGTGTTATTAGCCTGCTTGTTTTTTACTCTTTTCCCTTGTTCCCTTGTTGGATTTTTCATTTCCCCCCTGTTTTCGCTCGCGTTGTACGCGTTGTTGTGCGTTACACAAGCAGACACATGTAATTGATGGCATCAATGGATGGACGGAATGGATGGAATGGATGGGTGCAATGACTTGAAAGAAGAAACGGATGGGGACGGACGGACGGACGGACGGCTGCATGGAAACATATTTGCGGGTGGTGGAAGCGGTCTTGCAGTAAAATACATTTGAGGGGGGGAGGGGAAGGGTTGGTGGAGAAAAGGGGGTGGTTAGACCTAGACGGCGACTGTGAGGTGGCAGCGGTGTTCTCTCGAAGGCAGCCTGCGATTCAGATGTTACCCTAGATACCTGCTCTACGTACTGTACTAGACTGTACATACCTAATTCTAAATCTAATGGTAATCAACGCTTCAATCACGCTTGTGCTTATGCAGTTGCTTATGCAGTTTTACTGCCGACGTGGTGTTGAGGATATATCGAGTGTTGCCAGTACGGGGGAGCAGGGAGACCGTTTCCTCGTAGGGGGTATTAGGTAGTTAGTTACCACGACCGTTTGATGATGAATCCACCAGCTGGCTGGATGGAGTCAGCTTAGTCCTCCGTTCGTTAACTTCGGTTGCTGCCCAACGTTTTGAGACCGGCCGTGTCTCAGACCCGGGGCATTGGATGATAGGACAGACCCCCCCAATCGTGAGTATCCGGTTAGTTGTTACCAGAACCCGCAGTTGACAGGATCAAACCCCGGTCTTGCGAAAGACCGGACCGGACCTAGTATGGAGTTTCAAGGAACGAGGTATAAACTTCGGTCACGAGGGTTATGATAAGTATTGGTTAGCTAACTCCAAACGCTCCTTCGCCTGATCTTGACTGTGTACCGTCCCAGGAGTTCGGGAGCGCCTCTCAGCTGCTTTTCAGTGGCCGGTCCTACTGGTAAGCAGACTGTAACATCGCTGACAGCAAGGAAAGAAACGTAACAGACGAACAGGGACTTGGCATTAAAGACTTACACGTGCCACTCCCGCAGAATATATATTATATATTGTTTTATAACCTCCCATCTCTAGGATAGGAGACAACGCACAAACACGAAAAGTTAACCTCGCCTTGGCTGGCTGGCTTGATCAGTCGAGCGTGAGACTCTCGTGAAGAAACTCAGCCGTTTGTCCCCAGTCTCAGCACACACACACACACACACCTCTTAAGGCTGCCAGGTTCGACCTATTACACACCGGACTTAACCCCCCGTGGTAACGATGGAATAAGCTTCCCTCCAAAGCTATCGATCCGCCACTCTTCTGGCTTTAGGATTGGCTTCCTTCCTACCTCTGCAGTCCATCCTCTCAAGCGAGTGGGTAGGGTACTTGATCGTAAACAACACTTCTTCTCTTTCTAGTTGGTCTTTTTCAGCATGGCCGGTCCGGTGAGGCGTTTATGGTTACCCCCATCTTTGTGCGTGCCGTTGTCTTCAACATCAGACGGAGGATAATGAGATAACTAGGGGAAAGGGTAGACGTGGTATGGATGGATATTGCGTGATGGTGATGGTGTCCTGATGGCGGGAGGTTCATTCCTTAGGTGAAATGGAACTGAATACGAATAGAAACTGCCTTCGCAGTTCTCGGTCTGATTCGTTGCTCGCGATGTCATGGCATAGGGCTGCGTAGACAAAGGACACACCAACACTCACCCGATTCAGGAAAGAAAACCAAGATCGAGTGAACTGAGGAGAGAAGACTTTTAGTGCCGACACGGCTTGGTGATATAAGTTATCCGTAGAACCAAGCACCAGCTTCCCGTAATACTCGTCATGCCGTTTGGGCGAGCGCCGTCGAGACTGGCCTTGGACCAAAACACTACACTGCTAAGGAACAACAACTAACCACAGGCGAGGATGGCAAAGACATTGAAGCCACAGTACAGACATTATAGATACACCTCCCAGATCAGTTATCAACAACAAACAACTACGCACATCACATTCACATTCACATTCACATCCAGGTAGAGCAAGACGACAACGATAGGTACCCAAGATCCAAATAAACACGACGCGAAATGCAGCAAAGCAAAAACACCATTTACCAAACTAGACTACAATCTCACACCCATCACCATCACACACCCACTCTTCATCATCATCACCCATCTATGGTGGAGAGGGGAAAAAAGGAAAACGGAAACCCAGACAAAGAGCGATGTGCGACCCCAAATTTGTGACAATAGTAGATACACGTCCCGTCCCGCGAAGCCATTAACCAACCAATGCCCCGAGATGCGCCGCTTGCTCAACCCCTCCTCCTCCCTTTCTCACTCCTCTCCTCTCCTCTTCTCTCCTCTCCTCTCCTCTTCTCAACAACTCTCTCTATATCGTCCCCTACCCGCCTTGTTTCGCGACCCCCGCTTGGTATGCGACAGGTTGCAAATTATGCTATAGTGAGGGCCTGCGGACAGGATGGACCGTGGGATAGTGAGGGGGCCGGTTGTCTGTCCATCCACAATGTGTTGTGCTGTCCGCGGGCGGTGTTGCCTCGCTAGGCGCGCTTATTGGCAGGTGATGTTGAGCGTAGCCTTGGAGTTCATGAGCAGCGCAACAATCAAACCGTAGAGACCTACGAGTTAATGGTGTCAGCAAAAGGCAAAACCTAGTATGGAATGAAATCCCAGCTCGGCAGGATTCTCAAAAAAGTGGATACTCACCCAAGACTTCAGCGAAAATGAGGATCAGGATCATGCCGACGAACAGCCTTGGCTGCTGCGCCGTGCCGCGGACACCAGCATCGCCAACAATGCCGATTGCGAAACCGGCCGCCATACCCGCGAGACCGACGGCGAGACCGGCGCCGAGCTGGATGAAACCGGTGTAGAGCGCGTAGCCGTCTTGTGTGAGACCGTCCGAGATCAAGACCGACACGACCAGGCCGTAGATACCAATGATACCCGCCATAATGACAGGGACGATGTCTATTCGAAAACAAAAAACCATTAGCTGACGATGCCCTCTCCCCGGGGAAAACGACCGTTGTAGATCATCTTGGTGGTATGTACGCACTCTTGACGATGAGATCAGGGCGCAGGACACCCATGGCGGCGATACCGACACCAGACTTGGCCGTGCCGTAGGAAGCGCCCAAGCAGGTGAAGACGATAGCCGCGGTGCAGCCCATGGCACCGAAGAAGGGCTGTAAATCAGAGAATTATTGTCAGTATAAACGGCCTATTTTCTCCATTCGCGGTTGCATGGCTGCTTGCTGCGAGCAAGGTCGAGTGACGTTGGCGCGCGCTGCGGTTCGTCACCGCTGTCGGATTGACCGAGCTGAACGTTGGTCTTGGAAGGGAAGATCACTAACCGCGTAGACGGGGCTGGGAACGCGGGATTGTTAGCATCATGGGACATTGAACGATTGAGCGCAGTGAAAAAAGGAGGCGCCGTGGCGATGGGCGAGTTGGAGATGCGAGGGCCTGCGTTGGTGATGGGGCTTCTTGTTTGGATGCAAAGGCAATGCAAGCTCGGCTTGTTTTGGGGAGGGCGCTCGGGATCGCGGCTTACCAGTAGTCGGTCATTTTGACGGTTTGGGGGGTTTGGGTTGAAGTGGGAGGGTGGTAGATGGGTTAATTAATTATGCTCGTCGGCGAGGGCGGTGGTTGCGCGATGGGTGGTGTTGTTGGAAGAAGAAAGCGTCAATGGGCAAGTTGGATGTCGTCGGGAGGTTGACAAGTTCAAGGGTTCCAGGTTGGCCCGGAGCGAAGAGGTGTTTCCAGGTTGCAGGTTGGTTCGCTGCGGTTGGCTGGCTGTGCCGCCCCGTGCGTACCTTGGATCGAGCTTTGCTCGGCGGCCCGGCACCTCAGCCACCTCCAATTATGTCAGCCGGGTGTCGGTCGAACCAAACTCCATTCTGCCACGTGTGACCGCCCAAAGTTTGCAGCGGGCCGGGGTGGCCTGGGCTTTAGCTGGTTTTTTTGCCAGCTTGAGGCCTCGCAGAGAAATCTCGAAACTTTTCTTGTCCACGCGATCCCATCTTCCCACCAACTCTATCCATCACCCATCCACCACATTTCCAGGGCGAGCAACCGCAGTGAACCCTGGAGAGAAGCCATTTCCATCCCCACGCCATCGACCGTTTTCAATCGCCACCCCCGACGACACCATGTCTGGCCAGAACGACTCTGCTGCTTGGCCCAAGGCCGAGGACCCCGCGCTGGTCCAGGAGCTGCTCGACTGCGTGCAGCAGGCGAGCCACTACCGCCAGTTGAAGAAGGGCGCCGTACGTTTTTTTCCGATGCTGCGATCGATTTGAAGTGGAGAGTATTGGCTAACTGAGATCCATCTGCAGAACGAGGCGACCAAGTCGTATGTCGGATCGTTTTCTCCCCGTCGCATTTTCACAACCCACTAACAGAACATGCAGCATCAACCGCGGAACCAGCGAGCTCGTCATCCTCGCTGCCGACACCCAGCCTCTGAGCATCGTCCTCCACATCCCGCTCATTAGCGAGGAGAAGAACGTCCCTTACGTGGTACGTTGCACACCCCCAGCCCACCCTGGTTCTGGGTTATATGATGATCAAAATAGCTGACGGTGGATGTAGTACGTTCCCAGCAAGGTCGCTCTCGGCCGTGCCTGCGGTGTCTCGCGTGCGGTGATCGCCGTCTCGCTCACGTCGAACGAGGCCTCGGACCTGAACTCCAAGATCCGTGCCCTGCGTGACAAGGTTGAGCGTCTGGCCATGTAAGGGTGTCGGTGATCTAGAATAAGGGCAGTCATGGGGGATAATGGGTTGGTAAGACTGGACTGGACTGGGCTGGATTAGGTGAGGCTACTGGCGGTCCTTGGGCGGTGAAATGCCTGGTGACCATCTAGTGCCTGATGCTCGTAGTCGGGTGCACGGGGCATGATTTGGCCACTTATGGAGTCGGTCACTCTTGTCAACGTTGCCCTACGGCCCGGTTATACGTGACAGAAAACATCGAATATACTTTTTTGAAATTCACATTTTTTTGGATTCGCGATTCAGGGTTGGGGTTGCAAGCGGGCACTTAACCACGCGTCTGGTTTCTCACTTTTCATTCGGCAATGTGCCGTGGGGGGGGCGTTGCAGCAAGATGACGCTCGTTCCGGGCGCGGGCTGGGCCGACCCCACATTCCCCCGACATCCATCATCAGTGCTTAGTCGGGTCCTCGAATGGACCGGTCAGGTCAAGTCAGGCCACCTCAGGCGGGAAGTGAGCTGCAGAGTTGTTCTTAAGCGTTCGTAACGGAGAGGTTCCTCAGCGGAGTCTACCATCTCTCTTGTCTGTCTTATTTGACCGAAGCAGGGCGAATCACTCCCTTTTTTCGACCGTTTGAACCACGAACTCACCTTATTTGTTTTATTCTTTTTTATACAATTGGACTCCTCTTAGAGGGATTGCTTACTTCTCCACGGAGCGGGCAATGCCCCGACCTCTCAACCCTCACCTCATTCAACCGGTCTACGAATAGAGGTGGAAACACACACCAACACCAACATCAACATGCCCGGCCTAGCACGCAAAGTCCTCATCTGTGCAGCCGTCGACGGACTAATCCTGCACCCCTTAAACTCCTCCTCATCCTCCTCCTCCAACAGCAGGAGCAGCAGCCACGCACGCTCCCCCGCCTCACCCCCAATCCGCATCCGCTACGGCGATGCCTCGATCTCCCCGGCCCCGCGGGAGTCCGCCACTGACCCGTCGTCTCTGCCATGTTTTGAGGCGTACGGTATTGTTGGTGAGTCTCCCTTATTTTATTTGACTTACAACAACCCGGACTATTTTACTTTACTTTACCCTTTTCTTTTCCCCCCCCTTCTCAAATCTAGGTAGGTAGATGGGTCATGAATACACAAAACAAGAAATACTCACCTATATTCATTAGGCCTCATAACAGTATTCCACCACAGCTTCCTCATCTCCATTGTCCGCCGGACCCAAGTCGCTTCTCTCCTCAACAACAACAGCAGTAGCGGCAGTAGCAGGGGAAGTTCACCAGTCTATGTCATAACCGAAGTAGCTTTGACGCCATGTGCGTCACACGCCGAAGCGAGTCGGGCGGTGGCTGAGACGGCGGCGGGGTTGAAGGCGAGGGTGAGGGGGAAGGAGGAGGAGGAGGATGATGATGGGTCGCGGCCGCTGGGCGGTTCGGGCGTGATAGATGGGGAGAGGGAGGGGGACGAGGTGGTGTCGGTGGTTGGGGGGGGTGGGGAGGATGAGACGGGGTCGGGGAGGCTGAGCGAGGAGGTTAGGGATGAAGCCGGGGAGGTGTTTAGTGAGCCGGAGGGGGGAGGGGAGGAGGAGGACGGGGGTAAGGGGCATGCGAGGAATGGGAGTAGTGTTGCGCAGGATGTGATAAGGAGGAAGGGGAGTTATGGACGGTTTGCGCAGCGCTGGTTTAGCGGGTCGGGGTGGGCGATGGATCAGACGCGGACATTGGGGTTGAGTGCCGGTGGGGGGGCTGCTGCTGCCTCTGCTTCTAATAGTAGTGGTGGAAGTGGTGGGAGTAGTAGTGGTAGTGGCAATGGCAGTGGGAAAGCCTCCGGGACATCATCAAGCGACGACGGCGCAGCAGCAGCAACAGCAGCAGCCCTCAGCCTGCTCCCCAAGCTACTCCGGACGAGCCAGATCCTGTTCGGGTCCAGCAAGACCTTTTATTTCGCCTACGACCACGACATCACGCGCAGCATGGCCAACCCGAAACTGCCGATCTCCACGCCGCTGGTGCCGCTACACGAGCACGTCGAGCCGACGTACTTTTGGAACCGCCACATCATCCAGCCGTTCATTGACGCCGGCGTCAATAGCCTCGCGCTGCCGCTGATGCAGGGGTTTGTCGGCCAGCGCACGTTTGTCGTGGACAGCCAGCCGCCGCAGCACGATGAGGACGGTAGCAACAATAACAATAACTACAGCAGTAGCAGTAACAACAAAAACAACAACAAGAACAAGAACGGCGCCACCAAGGACTCGGTCGAGCTGAGCGACTTTGCCACGTCCCGGGCTACATCCCCGACACCCACCACGTCCTCCATGCCTATGACCCCTGAAAAGGCCACGCCCGGCATGCGGCCATCAGAAAAGAAATTCGACATCACCATCATCTCCCGGCGCTCCGTCCAGCGCGCCGGACTACGATACCTCCGGCGGGGCATCGACGAAGACGGCAACGTAGCCAACTCAGTAGAATCCGAGCAGCTCCTCACCCCAGCAGACGCGTCGTGGGATCCCAACGCGAAAATATACTCGTTCGTGCAGACGCGCGGCAGTATCCCGGTCTTCTTCACGCAGTCGCCGTACTCGCTCAAGCCGGTGCCTGTGCTGCAGCATTCGGAGGAGGCCAACTACGCGGCGCTGGCGAGGCATTTTGCCGGGTTGCAGAGGCGGTATGGCGAGGTGCAGGCGGTGAATTTGGTGGAGAAGCACGGGGTTGAGGCGGCGATTGGGGGGATGTATGAGCGGATGATGAGGCGGTTGAATGAGGACGAAGAGAAAAAAAAAGTGCGGTTTGAGTGGTTCGACTTCCACGCCGTGTGTCGGGGCATGAAGTTTGAGAACGTGTCGCTCCTTCTCGAGATCCTCTCCGACCAGCTCGAGGCCTTTGGCAGTTCCATCTCGGACGGCCACAGCAACAATAACGGGAACAACAACAACAACCTCTTAGCCAAGCAAAAAGGCATCCTGCGCACCAACTGCATGGACTGCCTGGACCGCACCAACGTGTGCCAGAGCTCGTTCGCCAAGCACATGCTGGACTGGCAGCTGCGCAGCGAAGGGTTCGACATGGCGGCCCAGGCGGACCAGGAGAATGCGTGGTTCAACACGCTGTGGGCGGACAATGGTGATGCCATCTCGAAGCAGTACGCGTCGACGGGGGCTATGAAGGGGGATTATACGCGCACGCGGAAGCGCAACTACCGGGGGGCCTTGACTGATGCCGGCTTGTCGTTGACTCGATTGTTTAACGGGTGTGTTTTTTATCTCCTCTTTCTTTATTTATTTTAATTTTGATTTGCTAATGTTAGTAGCATGTTCAACGACTTCTTCCTCCAGGCCAGCATCGACTTCCTCCTCGGCAACGTCACCTCCCTCGTCTTCGAAGAATTCGAAGCCACCATGATGACCAAAGACCCAGCCGTCTCCATGCACAACATGCGCCAGCAAGCCATCGAACTCTGCCAGAAGCGCGTCGTCGCCGACGAGGACGAGGACCTAGTCGGCGGCTGGACCCTACTCACCCCAGCCACCCCCAACACCATCCGGCCCGTGGCCGGCGTGGCCCTCGACGAGGCCGTTCTACTACTAACCGACGCCGCGCTGTACCTCTGCCGCTTCGACTGGAACCTCGACAAGGTGTCGTCCTTTGAGCGCGTCGAGCTGGGCCATGTGCGCAGCGTCAAGGTCGGGACGTACATCACGTCTACCATCTCACCCGCGCAGACCGATGAGGCGCGTAATGTGGGATTGGTCGTGGCGTATCAGCCGGGTGTGGCCGATATCACCCGTGTCAACACCCGCTCGCTGTCGTCTGTGTCGACGCCTAGTTCCCCTGTGGTTACTCGGACTGAGCCTGACAGACAGCAATCACAACAGCAACCCTCTTCCACTTCCCCACCATCCTCCCCACCTCTATCCTCCTCAGTAGGCATTACCAGCTTCCTAACCCGCCGCCCCGCGGCAGCCCAACAACCACAACAACAACAACAACCCTCACCCCCCCAACCATCGCAACCAACCCGGATACTGGCCCTCAAAGCCCTCCACAGCCAAACCTCCACCGCCGACCCCCCGTCTGCTCGACGACGCCACTTGAGCGAGACCCAGCAGGTGGCCCTGATTGCGAGTGAGATTGAGCGGTTGGCTTTGTTGCGTCAACCGTGGGGAGAGACTCAAAAGGGGGAAGAAAAAGGGGAGGAAAAAGAGGCTGAGGAAAACAAAAAGGGGTTGATTGAAAAGGGGGATATCATCTCATTGGCCGAAGCGAGGCGGAATACGACCTTGTTTGAGCAGTTGGGGCATTCGATTAAGAAGTTGGTGTGGGCGTAGTTGTGTCTGGGATAGATCTCTGGAATAGATCTCTGAGACAGCTTAGATACCGGAAAAGAGTGATATCTCAAGATGATCCCGTGAAAGCATCCAACCGATACAAATGCATCTGATACCGCATATCCTCCAACCCAATCGGATACTCCAACCCCGTCCCCAACCGAAACCACACCGACTCCTTCTCCTCTACCTTGACCCATCTCTTTTTGTCATCCTCACCATCCCCCTCCCTTTCCGTGTCTAACAAAACCCGATCCAACAACCACCCCATCGGATACTCCCTCTTCTTCTTCCCGTCCTTTCCTTGAGTGTCTCCTATAACAACCTCAGAATAACTCCCCGGACTATCCACGACCAATAACAACGATCCCACGGGTGCGGCATCGGTAAGTGCTAGCAGGAACCGTGTGGTGGGTGCTAGGCCGCCGGCGGTGAAGAGCTCGTTGAGGGTGAAGAGGAGGGTTATTAGGTGGGGGGCAGTTTGTATTTTTGCTGTTGCTGTTGTGGTTGTTGGTGGTGTTGGTGGTACTATTGTTGTTGTTGTCGATGCTGCTGCGGAGAGGGAAGAAGGCGAAGAAGAAGAAGAAGCTGAAGCTGAAGCAGTATGCAAAGAAAACACCCCCCTCCACTCCTCCCGATCCAACAAACTAAGCGCGTCCCTCTGTAAAAACACCGTCTCTAGTCGTCGTCGTGGCTGTGTTGCATCAGGACTGCTACTGCTGCTGTTGCTGCTGCTACTGTTGTCTCCTCCAAGAGAAGAAGACGGCCCAGAAGACGCCGACAAAAGCGGCACGTTAGCCTCCTTAGCCGCTGCGCTGGCGTATTGCGAGATAGGCCGGGGCGTGGTCAGGGCTGTGGTCAGGGTGTTGATGAGAGGGGTGTAAGGGCCGGAGTCGAGGAGGGTGAGGGTGCTGTGTAGGACCGGGGTAGAAGAAGGGGCAGAAGGAGAAGAAGGAGAGGAAGAAGAAGAAGGGGTGTGTTGGCTGAGGAAGGAGGCGAGGGCTACGAGTTCGGCTGGACCGCCGCCTATGGAGAGGACAGGGAGGGTGGGAGGGGGTGGTGTTGGTGTTGTTGTCGTGTCGAGACTACTTGATGAGTGGAGAGGACTTGGTGAGAGAGTGCCCGGTGAGTAGAGATCGCAGAGGTGCTCGGCGATCCCCTCCAGAACAGCGGAATAACATAGAGCCCGCGTGGGACTCCATCGTGCTGCGTATACCTCGAGATGGTGCGGGTCGCTAAAGGCTTTGGCAAAGTCCCTGTCGAAGAGGGCCTGTTTAACGGATTGCAAGGTGCTGGTGAAGTCGGGCGACGTCAGGGTCTCGGCAAAGGCGTGGCGGAAGATGTCCAGGACGTGCTGTCGGTGCTTTCGGCTTTGTTCTGGGGCTTGTTCCGTGGTTTGTAAATTGTGAGATGAGATATTTGGGGATTTTTTGTCTGGTGTTTTGGCGTTGCTGTTTTTGGTGGTCTTTTTACTCCCGCCATTGCTGGTTTTGGGTTTGGACTTGGACCCTGTGGCCCCTTTTTTCCCGGCCATTTTAAGCCTGGTTGGAGACAATTGTTTTGCGAATGTTGAGTTATCGCTTCTCAGGTGAAGTTGTGAAGGTGATACCATTCAATTGCGTGGGTGTAGAATAATTTGTCCGTAATTACAGAATACGGCGCACAATTTCCAACACCTGGACTCGTATGTTCCACTTCCCGCTTGGGGACATTATTATGTACCTCGTTATTTTTTCAATGCTCACAGGAAGTACACGCCTCGGGCTACTTTACTATGTAGGATTTACACGATTTAGATGCCGCGTATCTCACAAACCCGACACTCTCAAAGTTTGTCTTGGAAAAGGTGACCCACACGTCCTCGTAATACCCTAACCCTCAATCACAAACTGACGCCCCACCTTCGAGCCAGGGCCCCACGGCACTTACGCCAGGCCGCGCCGACGTCAAGCTACCAACCTTACACAGTACTCTGTAATTCCTACTCAATGCATCACTAGCAGCCCCACGCCGCGATCCCACGATTTCGCCTTTTCATCCCAGCGCGGCGGTATCATTTATGACTTCTTCTCCAAATTGATTGCAACGTGATTAGAAGCCACACACCCAACCAACTATGTAATGCGGCCGGGCATGATTCCAACCGCAACCCGGCTCTCGTACCCCCCGAGTCCTCGACCTAAGTTCTAACGCAGCAGCAACCTCTGCGGCGAGCGATGAACGATGATCCGGGCCCGAGCTCTGCGGCCCGGCACCGGCAGCTCCAGGTCCCGCCACGGTCCGACGACGGGGCGTATGACAGCGACAGCAATAGCGACAGCAGCAACGACGGCAGCAACGACAGCGACAGCGTCAACCACAGCGTCAACGACAACGTCAACAACAACACGGAAGTCGAGAGCCATGGCGATGACCGTCCGGCTGAGCAGACCGCGACACAGCGGCAGGAGAAGCGACGGCAGGGTCTGGCCAAGAAGCTGGAGCTGGTCAACCACTTGCAGAAGAGCCTCGACATGATGGTGTTTACCTATGCTTGTGTTTTGTACTACATGGAGTGGGTTTTTTATTTATTTTTTTATACGAACATTACTTCAACACGAATTAAATAAGCCCTTGCTAACTCCGCCCTTCCAGATGCTCATTCTTCCGCTTCATCCTCCGTCTCGCACCACACTACACCTTCCTAACCCCGCAAGACACCCCCCCCAACGACGGCCTCCTCCTCCCGACCGACCAGCTCCCCATCCACACCATCTTCCTCCCAGGCCTGTTCTGCATGCTGATCCACCTCTTCTTCCGCCTGCCCGAAGCCGGCGAGGCCACGCGCGGCTACCTCCACGGGGGCGTAATCATCGATTTCATCGGGCAGAAGCCGCCGACGTCGCGGCTGGCGTTTCTGGCGCTGGATTTGGTCATTTTGGCGACGCAGTGCTTGATGTTGGCGGTGCATCAGGAGAGGGAGAGTCTCAAGAAGGCGGTGTTGCCTCCGGGGTCGGCGTCGGTGTCGGGTTTGACTGGTAGCAATGATCAGGGCGCTGCTGCTGGTGTCACGGGGACGACTACGCAGGACCATGATGCGGAGGAGAGAGGGGTTTTGAGAGACGAGACGTACCTGGGGGATGTTGGGAATACAGTGGAATCACAAACACCACTCTCTCGAAGCAACAACGCCTTAGACGGAGAAGACCCCGACCCCGACCACGACCACGACCACGACCACGACGAACAAGGCGGCAACACCTACTCCTCCGCAACCGCCAACGCCGGCATGCTGGATGTCCTACGATCGGGCAACGCGGTGTTGGCCAACCTGCACGTCGTCCATGCCGTGCGGACGACGGGGCAGGGCTCGCAGGGCACGGCGGCGTACTGGCTGCGGTCGATGGGGTATGGCGTTACGCTGGTGGCGCTGGCGGCTGGACGGCGGAGTCGGTTGATTGCGAGGCCGTCGGCGCGGTAGGGGGGGTGGTGGTAATGAGTAGTAATGAATGAATTGTACGGGAGGGACAGTGTTGAATAAATATTGGAATTAATGTGGTTATGACAGACAGTCATCTGTCCCAGTTTGGGAGAAAGAACGGGCGAAAAGATGATGTTCTTGGTTGACAGTGAAGATGTGATATAACAGTGACATTGGATTCGCCTACGCTACCTTCCTGCCCACATTACCCACCCCCGTCCCCTTAACCGATACAATCAAATCCCCCCCCTCCCCCTCCTCCCCATCATCCCCCGCATCCCGTATCCCCCAACTACTCGCCCCAAACTGCTTCAAATCCCTCGCCAACCCCACAATCTCCTCCCTCGCCATGACCGCCCTGCCCAACCTCAACCGCCCCACATCCTCGGCCCCCATCGCCATCAACATCAACACCGTCGGCGCCGCGGCCCCCGTCACACACCCCCCCTGCGCAATCACCTCCAACAACTGATACGCACACCGCACCCCCACATCCTCCGGCACCACCCCGCCCTGCGGCGGCGCCACCTCGTCCGCCGAATACACCACCCCGTCCGCACTCGACTCCGCGACTAGACTCAACCCAAACCCAATCCCCATCTTCCTCTTACTCCCCCCCTTCTCTCCTCCTTTGTCTGTCCCGGCCGCCGAGGCGACCAACGGCGCCGGATCATACTGCGCCGCCACATGCACATCCGACACCAACTGATTCAACACCCCCCTCGCCGCCGTAATCATCCGACTATTATGACTAGCCGACACCCCCGTGCAATACGCCACACCCCGAATCCTCCTAATCCGTCCCGGCCGTCGATTCAAATGCAGCGTTTTCGGCAAGCGCACCTGGCTCGCAAACCGCATCTCTACTAACCCGCCTCCGCCGCGGCCGCCGGGACCGGGACAAGAGCGTGCTAGCACGCGGAGTTCGATGCGTGCGGGGGGGATGCCGAACAGGCTGTAGAGGGGCAGGAGGGCGGTGCGGAAGGTGTCGATGGATAGGTCGCCGGGGCCGGAGGTGGAGGTGGCGGAGGTGATGACGCCGGGGCCGGAGAAACGGACGTTCATGTGGGCTTTGGAGAAGGGGGCCAGCAACGCAAGAGGAAGAAGAAAATACGTGACGGAGCGGGTGCAAGTGGCGGGGATGATGTGTTCGATTGCGTCGGAGGCGAGGGAGGAGCCGGCGCCGGGGGTGGTGCCGGTGATAAGACCGGGCTGGTAGGTGATGGTTGTGCCGGTGTAGGAGACGTCGATGACGGAACCGTTGGTGACGGATTCGAGGAGGCGGAGGAAGGAGATCTCGTGCGGGGCGAGGCCTGGGTGGGTGGGCGAGGCGGAGCGGATGTGGGAGATGTGGATGGGTCGGCCGGTGAGGGTGGCTAGGACGAGACGGTGGGTGAAGGCGCGGTGGCCGGTGAAGCGGAGGAATTCGGTTTTGGGGGCGGACATGATGAATTTATCCCCGAAGGGGGTAAATAGTGAAGAATTGAGGAAGAAAATTAAAGTCAATGGAGAATTTAATATTTGAAAATTAGAAGGAGAGCGGCAATGGCCAACTTTAATACCGGGGCGAGAGGTCAAAAGGCGATGAAATCGCACGGCAACAAGTGCTGCACGATCAATTGTTGGAGTTTATGGCGAGTTACGAAGGATTGGCAGTCAAAAGTTCCAGAAATTTTGGAGGGTCCGTCGGTTCTGCCGGGCGGTGAGAGCCGCATGGTGCTTATCGGCCACCCACTGAGCCGATAAGAGCTCTTGGTGGGCAGGCCCACAAAAAAAAGAACTCGATGCGGGACACAGACCAGGGGTCCATTCTCGAAAAGTATCAAACATCTTTTACATCAAGGTTTTAAAAGTCAACGCAACCTCAATATTTGCCGCTAACACGCTCAATTACGTCCAAATCTTCATGAGGTCTGTGTCTAGTACACCATGTGTCACGAATAACAACCACCAATGCCCCCCAGGACACTCGCCTTCGACCTCGGACGCCGCGGCAGTAATTATGTGTGCAAGTCCTGCCTCGAGAGCGTCCGATCCGTCCCCAACAACTCCCCGCCATGGCTCGCGAGGCCCGTCTCCAATGCCGCACGGCGCGCAGCCCGGCAACCCCCAAAGAAAAAGACACCCAAACAACCCGAAGGCGTCCCCGACCTTGGAACCCTCCAGAAAATGCTCCTCGAAGACTACCCACACCCATCATCCACATCCACCACAACAACCCTACTCTCCGCACCTCCCGCCCCGGGCACGGACACGGACACAGGCACAGGCAAGGGCGGTGAGCTCGACGTAAACTACTTTGAGCAAGACGGCCCCGGGGGCAAACTCCGACGACTGCGCGACAAAGAAGAGTTCGCCGAGGTCAGCACAGGCTTAGACGCCGAGATCTCGACGGCGATCACCGACCTAGAACACAAGATGCTGCGGGCGGCAGAGATGCTACAGCGCATGGAAAAGACCCCCGGCGGGCACGACAAGGACAGAGCCGAGGAGCTGCGCCGGCGGTTCAAGCGGTCGTTGCGCGTGCAGTACAAGGGCAAGATCGGCCCCGAGGCCGAAAAGCCCCAGGTGCTGCATATCATGGGGTTCTCCACCAGGCAGCGGGCCGTGGCGGTGCTTAATGCGTTTTTGGCGCGGGATAGTGTGGCTACGGCGGGGGTGCCGCGGCAAAGGGATGTGACGGAGTCCTGGCGGTACTACTCGGCTGCGCGGCGGACGCTATCGACGAACTGGCGCGGTGTGCCGCGCGCCGTGTGGGATTTTCTGTGGAGGGTGCTGTCGTGGGAGGGGGACGGGATCGAGAACCCGCATCGGTTGTCTCATTTGTATGTACTGGCGCAGGACATGCAGGCGGCCGGGGTGCCGCTGCGGGACTCGCAGCAACTAGTGACGATGGAGGCCATGTTTGTGGAGGGATGGGAGAAGGAGGCGATCGAGGCGTGGAAGAAGGCGGTGGTCACGCTGGGGTCGAAGCCGGAGGTGTTTGCCGAGTACTGGGAGCTGGGGGTGCGCATGTGCAGCCAGCATGGGGACATTGACCGGGCGGAGCGGGCGGCCGAGACGCTGCTGCGGTCGGCGCAGCCGCCCAACCCTCGCGTGCTCATGCCCATCATCGAGGCCACGGCCGCCAAGCACGGCATGGTCGAGCATGCGTGGGAGACGTACACGCACATGCGCACGCTGCTTGGCGAGACCATCACCATCGAGGACTACGACGCCGTCATCGCCGTGTTTCTCGCGGCCGGGCATGTCGACCACGCCCTGCAGGCGTTTGCCGACATGATGCTGTCCAAGTCGCACGACGTGATCGGCAAGGGGACCCTGCCCATGACCATCGGCAACCACTTCTTCCTCGGCAAGTGGCTGAAGAGGCTGATTGGGGCTGGCGACCTCGAGGGCGCGTACAAGGTGGTGGTCTACATGCAGGCGCACCGGGTCACGCCCGCGCCCATCCAGCTCAACGGGCTCATCGGGGCCTGGCTGCGGCGGGGGTCGGCCGAGGACCTGGAGAAGGCCGACAAGCTCGCGTGGGGCATGATCCGCGCCCGGCTGCGGTTTGTTCTCCTGCGGAAGCATCGAAGGGACCAGCGGCTGCTCCAGAAAGCAGGGTCGGAACCAGACCGCGATATTGATTCCGATTTCGACCCGTACCCGTGGGAGACCACGACACCCGGCAGCGGGGCGACTGACAACAGCACTGGCAGCAAGACGGCTGCCGAAACTGATGCCGAAACGGGATACGTCTGCCGCACACGAGCCACGGTCGAGACGTTCTGCCTGCTAGCCGAAAACTACTGCTCCCGCCGGCTCCACGAGCGGGTCAAGAACCTCTTCGACGTAATGCGCCAAGCCGAAACCGCCCCCGACAGCTTCCTAATGAACCAACTAATCCGATCCTACTCCAACAACCGCGAAGCCGACGTAGCCGCCGAGCTCTACGAAACCATGACCAAGCACCAACACATCACCCCCGACGGCCACACCTTCCTCACCCTCTTCAACAGCCTCTCCGTCAACCGCCTCGTCCAGCGCGACCCAGACCTCACCCACCAAGACATCCCCGCCGCCCGCCACTTCTTCCACGAAATGGTCACCGCCAACTGGACCTTCGACTCCCCCGAGCTCTTCGTCCAGCTCCCCCGCACCATCCTCTTCAGCTTCCACAAAACCAAAGACTTCCGCGGCATGATCGTCGCCGCCCGCGCCATGCGCTCCCTCTTCGGCTTCCATCCACCCGAGGCCTTACTCATCGAACTCGCCGCCGGCGCCGGCTCCGGCGCGGGAACAGGCATGGGCATGGGCGTCGGGTCCCTGCGCGTGCGCAGCAAGGGCAATATGGACCGGTTGGTGCGGGCGCGGCGCACCGTGGAGGCGCTGGTGCATCAGTGCCGGAATGCGCTGGTCGCCATGACGGGGCGGCCGCATCCCGCGGAGGATGATATGACGGAGCAGGAGCGGGCGGATGAACAGTGTGAGGTGTTGGAGATGTTGATTTTGTTGAAGGCCGGGGCGCAGGATATGCCGGCGGAGGAGGTGCGGCCGTTGTTGGAGGAGGCGGCGCGGGAGATGGGGGTGTGGGGGGTGGTGTTTGGGGGGGATCGCGGGGCGGTGGAGAGGTTGAGGAAGATTGGGCGGGATATGGTGTTGTGATGTATTTGCGTGTATAAGGTGTGGGATGCTTGTACAATATGGTGACAGTATGTGAACAGTATGTGTACAATACGTGTAATATACGACTTCATGAACCACTCTCAAGTTACTCGAATTATTCCTTCGTATCATCCACATTCCGCCCTCTCAGCCTAATCATACTCCTCCCGCAGTCTCAAACTAATCATGCTCCTCCTCCGTAACCCCCGGACACCCCTCCATCCCCTCATCCTCATACCTACACTTACACCAAAAACAATACCAAAACCTCCCCCTCAAATACCCCACCACCTTCTCCAACCTCTCCTCCACCGGCAACCCCTCAAACGCCTCCAACTCCTCATCCTCCTCGTCCAGATCCTCCGCCGTGACATACACTGTCCTCCCACCGGCCCTCTCCTTCCCCAGCGCCATCTTGTCGTCCCCGTCCTCATCCGCATCATCATACCCCGGCAACTGACCCTCCCGCCACCGCACCTGTGCCAGCCCGTGCTCCAAGTCATGACGCATTCGCCGGTCCCGCTCGGCTGTTTCTCGTTCGCGTACTAGGCCCCGGTAGACTACGGGGATGAATTTCAGCGGGCGAGATGCTGCTGCTTCCTTTTTCCCTTCAATACCCTCGTCATCCTCATGAGAAGAACTCTCACTATCCAACCCCTCCAAAACCCGCTGCGCCCCAACCAATTGCCGACTCCAACGCGCCTCCTCCCGCTCACGGCGTAACCGGTCGCGGTAGGCACCCTCGTCTGCACGCGCACGTTTAGTAGCGGTGTCAGCGGCGGCCGCGGCCTCGCGCAGTTTGCGCTTGCGGTCCGATTCGAGGCCGATGCCGCTGCGGTCGAGGCGGGGGTGAATTGTGATGGGCTCTTGCGTTGCTGGTAATGTGGGTGGTGGGGTCGGGGTTGGGTCCTTGTGTTTTGGGACTGTTGCTGCTGGTGCTGCATCATCTCCTTCACTTTCACCATCCCGCTTCTCCCCCCCATCCCCAACTCTAACCCCATCATCAACCTTACCCGCAACCGTAGAACCAGACCCGTCCCTCCTCCCCAAAGCCCCCCCGCGAAACCCCATCCTAGCCATCATAGCCAACCCCTTACTCTCCGGCCTTGTCTCAAACAACGAGCGCGACAGGGCCGCCTCACGCCTAGCGTCGGCTTCAGCCGCCAGCTCGGCGTTGGATTTTGGTCGTGCGCGGGCCTCTGCTTCGCGGCGGAGACGGCGGTGTCTTTGGAGGGAGGTTTCGTACGTTGTTGTTGTTGAGGGGGCGCATTTGGAGTGTGGTTGGGTTTTGGCGGTGGTGCTGGTGGGGGGGTCGTCGAAGGTCATGGTCATGTAGTCTTCTTCTTCTTCTTCTTCTGCTTCTTCTGGGTGGTTGGGTGGTTGGTGTTTGGGGTGGGGGTCGGGCATTTTGATGGGTGGTGAGTGGTGATTTGGATTGAGTGTGATTGATATAGGTGGTTGATGGAGGTTGGTTTGGTTGATGAGTTTTGGGTCTCGAAGTTGATGAAAGAGGAATGCAGTGAAACTTGAGATGGGAGGTCTGGAGATATATGAGGGTTAGGGTTAGGCAAGGGCCCCTGACATGAAGTGCAGGAACACACACAAAGACATGATGTTCCGATAGTTGAAATGGCTGGCTGGCAACTAGTGGTGTGTTTAACAAGTTTAGCTATGTCTCTTGAGATTCTGCACTTGGCTGGTTGAATGCAGGAACAAGGACGTGCGTTGGTTAGGTGTAAATTGACACGATGGGATCGAAAATATGTGTTTGAGAGACTGATCTAACATACCAGGCTCTAGTTCTGGACCTGTATTGTCCAAATAACCCGAGAACGCAAATAATACATTTTAAGCAATTATTACTCTGTTGGATGTTGTTTCTTGACAGTTCTGTTGGGTTCATAATAACTCAATGCTTTCGGTTGACTCCTTGAAGTACCTCCCAGTCGCTATGCTGTACTGGAAACTTAAAATGGCTTCCATACATTAGCAATTTCTATCCTATGTACGTCGTTCAACATACCAAACCCCCTTCAACCTCACGGGACTCCCCTTATAGACACCTACGGCCACGCCTCTTCTCGAAGCAGTTGGTTGTAAATTTAAACACACATCCACTATGCCATCTCCAGTACTGACTTTAATGGGCCAGTGGTATCCCAATGGCTCGATCAACTTGAACAATACAAAATTTGCAGTCCTTAATTTCGTTGAACGTTGCTGGTTAACTTTGTCCATTGAGTGCTTATAGCATTTGCGGTACCTGCCCCCAGTTCTACGCTCACCTTGGAGACTTGAAGTTGGCTTCCATACATCACAACCCTGACAAAGTCTGGTCTCGAAACTGTTTCCATCCCATCTCACGCCGCCACAACTTTTTACACGATGCTTCCTCACATGCTCGACCCGGCCAGGACTACACCATCAACATACTAGTGTATAGTATAAGCACTAGAACACCATCGTGACCTCTTCCGTGCCCGCTTACGCCGTAAATCGTGAAACTATTGGACTCAACATGTCGTATCGAGACAACCCTCCCAAAAAACAGGTAGCAACCGGAAGATACGTCAAAACGCAAGCGTTCCATTCTTTCTTATCCCAGTCTTACTCATTCCCCCCCTCTATCCATAATCCCACCCATTACCCCCCACACCACACCACACCCACCACACCCGCCAGGCACATCCCACCATCGTAATCGATATCAAAAGCGGCGCAGCAATGTCTCTGATGTCTGTGTGTAATCCCTTCTCCCGCTCCGCCCCCACCCACCCTCTCCGTCCTCTCCGCATCAGAGAAGACCCGAGACGGACCGAGCCCGTTCATCCGCCGCAGTCATACATGATTGATCTGGGAGACTGGGAAGCACAAGCATGTACGATGGAAGGTCGGTCAACACGGGATTGACTACTGTGCAGAGGGAAGATACAACCAAAACTAAAAGAGGAAAGAAAAAAAAGATTCCGACCTGCCGAATCAAGAACCGACTCGGCCCTCCACATCATTTTTTCTTTCAGTTTTCGAAGTCTCTTTCTTACAGAGTAGTTTAACGTTACACACTAGGAGTTAGTTAACTCCTCCTCCGTCTCGTCCCTCTTCTTACCACCCGAGCACACCCGGCAAAACACACCACACCACACCTACACATACGCACGCACACAAATCTGTAACGGCGCGGATGCGGCGCAGCGGCGCAGCGGCACGGCCAAGCGGGAACGATCGGTTCGTTCAAATGGGATGCGATTCCCTGCTCATCTCACCCCCGCTTGCTTTCTTTCTGACGGGATTTGTATCTATCTGACTGACCGACCGACCGAAAACCCCGATTCGGTAAAATGATTCTGGCCAGTGGCCAGTGGATGACGGCTCAAGCAACGTCCAACGGTCTGGTCAGATGGAGGGAGGCGGGGTGAGGCAGACTTTTCTTGCTGTTAGTTGGACTTCTTCTCTGAGCTTCCGTGCCTGATTCGGTACGATTTGGTATTCAGTAGTTGGGAGAAGAGTGAGGATCCAGCCAACCAATGCTGTATTTCTCACTGGCCATTACTCACGACCTTGGATTAACAATGTATTACGAATATTCACCGCTTGACAGCGTGGGTTCGCTCTATCAAATACGGCGCGGTAGGGCACAGCGACGGCGCTTGGAAAGTAGTGTATGTGCTACACATGTATGTTTGTCTGTCCTTCTGCCCGTACGCTAGTCTGTAGGTCTAGTCTGGATGTCTGTATCTATCGTGTACATGTACCGGTGCATAAGTAACATAATGTATAATTCCATTGTCCCTCTTCCACCCTCCTTTGTATTGTCTCTCCCCGGATATTTGACGGCAGTCAGACGATGACGCGCATCCCTCCCGACTGAGTAGTATACACTCCCATAGTCCTCGTCAGCAACGGCAAGCGACAGCCAGCTGGGCCGGTCGTGCCACACAAACGGGGCGTGATGTTTGTACAATACTTCCCGGTCGAGCCGCTGGTGTAGGGCTGGGCGGTAGGTTGCCTGCTGGTATCCGTGTCCGATCTGCTTTGCTGTGGTTTGTTGGGGTTTCCCTCTTTGGGTTTACCTCTGCTGGTGACCTCTGTTGGTTCACCTCGCTCTGCCTGTCTGCCTTGACTGGACTCGGAAAAGACAGAACCGAACCTCGGGACGCAGCAGTTCAGGCAGATGCTCAGCATGTCAGGCCGCATGTACCTCGCGATAGACGGTACAAACGACGGCGTCCCCGGCCTCCTTCTCATTCTTCTGTTGGATCGTGGGAGGAGGCAAAAAGACGTCATAACGACTGCCCAAAAGGTTAGTTAGTGAGTTCGCTCGCTAGTTGGGTAGTTATGCCGTTAGTGAGCACTTTGTTCGCCGGCGGTGTGTCCCCCGAGCATGGCCGCCACACGCGGTCAACTACTGCATCGGGCATGCCAACCGGGGGGCATACGGGCATACCAGTCCATACAATCCTCACAATCCACGGCTTCGGTGACCACGCTGGGTTTCAGATCGCGATGCGGGCGCACTCCCACGCTCGGATTTGATGGTCGACCAGACGGGCGGGCGCGGCGTCCCCGATGGCCGAGGAATGGTTTTTTCCATGGTCGGTCTGTCTGTCGGACGTTTCGAGACAGAAAACTAATGCAGCCTACGGACAAAACACCAATCGCATCGCACCACCACTTTTTTTTTCTTCGCCATCCTGTTTTTTTTTTCTCCCTCTGTCGAACCAACACTGGCCAACAACGACAAAAAAACACGCGAAAAACAACCCGAACCACTGGATCGTCCGAACAAGCACAAGCACAAGGCAGGCCTCCAATCCGCCCGGCCATCCGGCCAACCAACCGACTCACCGGCCGGCCTATGATGCGGCCATGCGGCCTCCCTCCATTCCTCCCTCCACATGCACGGCACTGCACTGCACGCACTGCGGCCGGGCTGTTGGGCCGCTCCGCCCGGGCTACCGACGCACCGGTCAGTCGGTCGGTCGGCCTTGTTGAGTCCTGTTCTTCGCCTTCGGAAACTCGCCAACCATATCGGCCGGCTCCGGGTGCATTTTGGTTGTGTGTTTCCTGGGTTCTGCTTTTATTTTCTAGAACCAACCGGTCGGGAGGTGTGGTGTGCCTTGGGATGAATTGAGAGGCGCGAATTGACGAATCAGGTTTTTCGGTCTGAACTGCTGGCCCCCAACTCCTAACTCACTCTCAACTCCCAACCGGATGGATACCAGATAAAGGTTTGTGTAGTACATATGTAGTAGAATATTAAATCAGGACCTGGTAACGGTTTGTATGCACAAGAGAGTAAACGAGACCAGGTAAACGCGAGGCCGCCGTGGCGCAGGACCGCGAACCAACCAAGCCCAAGATCCCCCAACTGATATACGCAATCTTGATACTTATACCAACTATGATATACCCAACCCTTAGTTAAACCCCCCAACTGCACCACACAGCCTCAACCGCCGGGCGGCCGTCTACGGCTGCGGCAGACGGGAGAGACGGGACGGATAGCATTGTTACTGGTTCGTATCCGTCCCGTCTTCCGTCTCCCGCAAACAGCCCACGAACCAGGAAAGACAAGCTCACCCACCACCTTTCTGGTTTGAGCTGAATGACCTGAGGCTGGTTCGAGCCGGGTCGGGAAGGCGAGCGGGCGGGCGGCCTGTTAGTTATGCATAAGTCGGACATACATGCAGCATACATACATAATAGCGGGAAGGGAGGAAGAATAAAGGATTTTATATTCTTCGATTGTGGTGTCGCACGGAGGTAAGGATGACGCACGCGGGAACAGAAAAAAAGGCTCCGACTCGAATGAGACGGGGGGTATAAGCGCCGGGAGAGTATCACAGCATATGGAAATCGTCCGGACCACGGGATAATAATAATTTTATTTTTGACTTGGAGAGGTTCGCAAACCGGACTTGAGTTGTTCAGCCCAACCATCGGGATATGAACACGAGAGGATAAGGGTGCATTGCGTTTGTTCTGTACTGGACTGTACCACTTACCATATAGAAGAGTTACACACAACACACACACACACCTCGTTATTCCACCAAGCCTCCACCCAACGTTAAATTCTCCCGGTAACACAAAAGCGCACAAAGTCCGAGGTGACGTCAACCCTACCTACCGACGCGCTGGTGATACATGAGAAACCCGGCGCAGCACAAGTACACGTACTGGGTCCTGCGTCCCTCTCAGCCCCCATCTCGTCACACCTTCCCGGCGGCCTTCCGTCCGGTCCTCCGTCCGGCCCGGAAGGAGTGGTGTATGCGGGGGGTTTCACACCTGGTCCGTCGCTGTTGCAAGCGACAATTGAGTTGGGATTCGTAAGTTTCTAGGACGGACGGTTACAAAAGGTTGCTGTCTGTCTGGTAGGGGTGAGCGAGTCTTGGCTATGCTGGAATCATCAACCCCGCCGCAAACCCCGCCTCGGATCGTCACAAGAGTTGTTATCATCCGAGCATCTGGTGATCAGAAGCGGGCATATTCGCTGTTATTTTCTTTAATTCAGGGTACACCCCAGTTTGACTTGAGTTGTCGCATCGAGTTGCGTTGAACTGGCACACGTGCTGGAGTCGAACGAGTCAAGGCGAGAGTTTCAAGAGTTTGGCGAGTCTAAGTCCTAAACAGGACCATACGATAGTTAGAGTGGAAACTCGATCGTCGTACCCGATCGCCGGTAACGCTGGCTGGCAAGGACTGCCCTCTCTTGCCTCTCTCTCTCGCTCTCTCTACAAGTCCTCCGTTGTCGTGCTATTCGACTTATGAATGACGCTCACGACTCAAGAGCCTGTCAACTCAGTAATGCACATAACCTACATGAGTACATAGTAGTTATGCCCATCACAATTGTACTGTACCGACTACCGCCGTGGTACTACTATGTAGTATGTACACGAGCGGCGTCAAGCAGTCAGCCAATGCGCCTTGTCGCATTCTGGCAAGGCACAACTCTTCTCAGAATCCGATCTAGCTCGCCTCACTCGCAAACCCACCCCAAACCCACCGATGACCCCCCACTGTACACTACTGCACCAGCTCGACATCCCGAGTATGCACAAAGATGGCACTGGTACACTAGGACGTAGAAAGTCGGTGGGCGGTGAGCATACAATGGAAGGAGTAAGAGGAATGAGGATTGGTGCGGATGAGATGGAAGTGGGGGACGTGATGAGATGCCATGGGATGAGATGGGATGAAATCCCCCCAAGGTGAGCGAGCGAGCGAACAGAAGTTGCCGGCCGTTGACCGCAATGCAAGGGAAAGAGACCGACCAACCAACCGACCTAACCATCTGTCTATCGGTCTTGTCAGTCTGTCCGGGCTGTCTGTGCGTCAGTCCGTCAGAGGAGGAAGAAGCAGACCGGCGGGATCCGGACGGTCCGGCCGGGGGTCCCGTCCACACCGTCCAGGAACAGGGTGACCACGAGCCAATGGAGGTGCCCTACCGAGCTGCAGGTTGGTTGGCATGCCGAGAAGGAAAAACTTGGGGGGGGCCTTGGCGAGGTTGGGTCACGGCGGTGGCCGGTGGCAGGCCGGCGGTGCTGGTGCATGAGAGGAAGCCTGTTCCTGCGTTGTGTGACTTCCAGTGGTTGGTTGTCTCGCGGTTCGTGATATGCAAGATGCAAGATGCTGCAGCCGGCAGGATTCGTTCATCGTCTTGGATTTTACCCGGCCTCCTCTCGGCGAACACCGGGGAACACGACCGGACAGGCCAAGGTGAAGTTTTTTTCTTCCAGCTAACAAGTCCCAACCAACACACACCCAGGCACACTACAGAGTACATACACCACGATGGCCGGGCGTTCGCGGTGATACAATTCCAGCCTTGCATGCATGAAACTTGGGGGAAGCTGACTCGGCGCATTAGTGAGGGAAGCCGGTCGTTCCCCGTCGCCCTCTGGTTTGCTGTTGGCTTGTTGCTGCTTCGTTGCTGATGCATGTCCGTGTGCCAAATTGCCCGGTTGGGACGGATCTGACACCAGACCAGTCCGAACTGGTCCATCGAGGATGGCGGAGGAGGAAAAAGGCTGAGACGGAAAACGAATTCCTGGGCCGGGTTAGGCTTGTTTTCCTTCCCAGACAAGCGTGTACACTACCGTGCACCTATGTTTTGCAACTGACTCCTCATTGACCAGTCACTGTCCAAAGGCAAATGTCTGCTTCTTCCTTTTGCCGTTCCCAATCCATTTCCCCGAATCGTTTTCAGCTTGACACATTAGCTCGAGACGTTAGCAGGTCTAGTTAGTCACCTAGTGAGCTCTACGAAGCACAGAAAAGCAATTGCCATTCTTTTGCCACGCGGCGGGGCCGTCGCCCCCTCTGACGAATTGCTGAGTGGTCAGACACAAGAGCCAGAAAAAAGCTTCGCCAAGGAAAATGGGAATGCGACTTCTCTCTTGCCTGGCTTGCCTGAAACTGGAATCACCAACCTTGATGGCTAGATAGCCAAGCAGCGTCCCAATCAGTTCTCGCCAGCCCCCAAAATGTGTTCAGAGTTGTTGTGACTTGCCGAAACGGCAGGTCGAATTCACAGACAAGGATTGGTTCTTTCTGACAGATTCCAGATCAGAATCTTATCTCTCCGCGGGATGTGCCTTATCACCGCCCGCCGCTGTGTCCTTCCGCACCCGTCGTTGCTTGGCTTCTGTCAAAAGTCGACTGGCCAGTGACTGACCACTGTGACCAGGTGCATGGCCCGAGGCCGCGGGCCTGTGATGACCCCCCCATGGCCCGGCCCAGCTCACGGTCTCTCGCCCCCATCCCGCCGACCGGGTTCCCTTCCACGCGCGCCATCCCGCCAGCGAGATCTTCACGGGCTCGACCCGGGGGATGCTAGGTTGAGTCGAAACGCACGGGTCGCCTTCATGCCCCTCTGGTGAAGGAGATGCAGCGAGCTAGCCCATAGCTCCGTCGACTAGCTCGCTGCTCTTGGTCCAGGTGTCCAGTCTGCTGGTCATGACAGTCCAGTCTGTCTCTCGCGCTAGGACCGACACGGCTCTGACTTGCGATTTGTGGTCGTGTCGAGTGTGCATCACTCGCTCTCGGTCCACAGGAGCAATGGTAAAAAAAGAGGCGGAGACCGACACTTGCCGGAGAAGGGGATAGTTACGCCTGGGGCACGGCGCCGATCTTGGGAGGCCATGATGCGGGCAACCGCTGGTCATCTGTGATCATTCTGCTCGGCGACAGAATGTGTCGACATCGGATTTTGCATGTGGCAGAGAGAAGGTTGTGTGACGAGCAACATTCCGACCGACCGGTCTCGCTCTTGCGGCGATCTTTGCTCGTCTTGCAGTGTGGGCTGAGAGCTTGTGTCTCTGCGAAAAAAAGCTACCTCAAGGCGTCTTGCGTGCCGCGTTGTCGGTAGTTATTTGAGCTGAGATGGTTCCGATGGCCACACACGTGCCACAGTCGCGCGCTTTTCCTCGCAACCGTTCAACGATTGTGACAAACCGAAAAGAAACCCACCACGTCGTTTTTGGTTGCTTGGTTGCCCGCTTGCGACGTTATCTTAAACCCCACCGCCACGAGTCAGTCCTGGTTGTCGGTGCCCTGGTGCCTTCGTGACGGCAGTTCCCTCTCCCCCGGGAGTGGAATGGCCCGAAGCTGTGCTTGGTGGGCACGAGTGGGGTGGTGGGGGAAGGGAACAGAATTTCAAATGTCGAGCGCGAATTGTGAGGTGGCGTTTTCATGCACAAAAAATGGACCCTGAAACCTTCGAGAAGACCCATCGACATGGCACGGGTTCGCTCCCATTGGTGTAGCCCGTCTCTGTTCCTGCATTAGTGGGTCTGACGGTGCGAAACTGGGACAGGCGGGACCTGAAGAAAAATCGATGATTGGTTACTCTTTTGAATTTTTCTATCCATCGCCGAGATGGGAAATAACGCGTTGCAGATACATTGCGCCATCGGCAGTGCTCGAGCCACCAAGGTCGATTTGGCAGGCAGCATTGCTTCTTGAGAGACAGGCGGTCGATCATGGGAAAAAGCACCAAAAGGCATAACGGTGCTTGCGGTGATAACTCCCTGGGAGCCCTGTGTTTTCAGCTTTATCCCGGAAAGATGAGCGAGCCAGCTCGAACTCCTGGGGCTGCTTGGTTGGACAAACTCGAAACGCCACAGCGTTCGCTAGAGCACGTGTGTGCGGGTGGGCTTGGGGGCTGTGGTCTTCAACAACGTTTCGCGCGTCTTGTCGGTCGTCCCATCGAAGACCGAGAAGGAAAGCCCGAATCCCAGGCGTGTCAAATTCCCGAGCATGGGGTTGGTTGGTGGTCTGCTTCCTGGTCTCCCATGTCCTCGTCCCTAGTAGGCAAAGCGTCCCGTCGTTCGGCCGGCCGCGATCCGAGAAAATGGAGCCGTGCTCTCTCTTGGAGGCAGGGCGGGGTGTTTGGTGCCTGCCCGTGAGGTTCGATGGGAGAATTGGCGGTGGAAACGATCGCAAGCGAGGGGCCATTAGGCCATATCGGGTTTAATGTGGCCGCCTAAAACCATTTTAACAACCCTTGGAAAATGGAGGGTTACCCACTCGATGTTCCTCCCGCCAAAATCCGGGGAGGTCACAGACGCGGAACAGTTCTCCTGTTTTGGGGATTAGCCCGCCACTGCTATCGGGATCCTTGGGACTGCCAATCGGTCGCGAGGCCCGCGGCCGTTCGCTAACCGTCCCGTACCAGATTTCCAGGGCGCCGGGGAGGCTTCGAAGCTTGGTGTCTGCGGAACATTTTCCTCGGCGGGCACGCTGACCGCCACATCCACCTGATTGACACACCGAAGGGGAATACGTTCGTGAGGGTTTTCCATCTTGTACAACGTGAAGAGTTTTTTGGAGGGAGCCTGTGCAAATCGATATCTAGTCCACGTGCACGAGGAATTGGCCGAATTTGCGCATGTGTGGTTTCAGGTCTGGAGCGACCTCCACGCTCTTTTTCTTTTCCTACCGACTTTTTGTTTAACGTTAGCAAAGCGGGGAAAGAAAACCGACCTTTTGTGCTTGGGATCAGCGTTCATATGCACGTGCCACCGGATTGATGTTGGCGTCTTGTCAGTTCCTGGCCTAAATAATCCAAAACGGATTGGCGGCGTTGAGCCTTTGTTGTCCGTCGGTGTCAACACGACGCGACCACGACCCAGCTGGATGGTGGCGAAATGCTGCCAAGTCCGCGCGCAAGCCTGTCGTCCGACGACTCGGGTGTTTATGCGGGGGTTGGTGATGGAGTACGACGGAATGAGGTGGATGTGGAAAGCTCTCGTATCGTGTCGTGCGTATCCACTGTCGTGTACCATAATGTAGTATCTTCTCTCCCAGCAGGATGTTGGTTGCATCGTTCGAGACCGACAGAACCCACCAAAAACTTGGCGAAGCTGATGGAGGAGGGCTTCTTGGTCCACGATCCGAAACAGGAACAGCGACCTTCGCAAGTCCGTGCGACGGTATCTTGGCGACGTCCATGTGCCATGCACCACTCAGCGGCAGCCTGACGGATGCTGCCAGCTGCCAAAATTTTCCGGAACAATTTGTACCTGCATTGTGGCATCATGCAAGGAACAGCAAGTGCAGGGTGGGTTTTGCGGGCAAAGCACACAAGAGAAACCAGGCAACCAGGGCAGAATGTCAGTGAAACCCCCTTTGGGGGCTATCTCCATCTTGGGTGACCGAACTCGTGCGATGACCGAGTTTTCTGGGAAACGACGACATTCCGCTGCGCAACGGGCCGATGAGGATTCCTTCCAACCGTCTTCTTTGTCTTTCCCGAACAACGCCGCGAGCTGCCTCTTTGGGACCAAGGCCCGGCTAGCCTCCGTCCATCTGGGAAGAGGGGAGGGCTTTGCATCAGGCGACGGTGTCCGGGAGCTCGTTACCTGTGGCGGGCGAGATTGCTGCTATGCGGGGGTCGCAAGTTCGTGAGCAGGGGAACGTACCGGTACAAGCCAACCTTGACGTCCTGCAGCACAGAGTCGTGTTGAGACCCTGGCACCTGCAGACGGGTGGGCTGCAACCAACAAGCGGTCTTCTCATGTGAAAATCCGGGGAAATTGTTCTTGGGTGCCTCTTCGGGGCCAGCTTATTACACTAGAATCTAACGCTTCCCGTCTAACGGCAACATTGTGTCTACGAGTCGTCGACGTCGCTTTAGGATTTCAGGAACATGGTTGGCTTTAAGTTAACTCACCCTCATCCTCGGGGATGGGCTTTGAGTTGTGTGGGTTCACCCAGCCTTCGAGGCGTGGAACAGCACTGTGGATATGCGACGAGCACAACATGGGCGTGCAATTTGGACAGCCTGATGTTTGACGGTGAGGCGCCGGAGTTGTATATCCGGCCGACTGGGGATGATCAGCCAAAAGGGATCTTTTGTTTGCCGATAACTAGCCACATGTGATAGAGGATGTTGCGGTGAGCAATGAGCACTTGGTCGACGCCCGCATCGAGTCAAACGGGCTGTTCGCCTTCGGGACGTACCATGAGCTTTCCGCCGAGTGCGGTTCAAAGCTTTCGTTGCTGGGTAAGTCATCATAGGTGCGCTGGGATCAGTAGGCGACCAATTCGGATTGTTCGTAGGGTGATTAGCTGGGCTTCCCAAATCTCCAGGATACTAGTAGCCGTGGGCCGTGATTTGCCTCGATTCATCCGAAAAGCACGCCTTTGGTTGGAGGCGTGGAAACTGGATGGTTTCAGCTCACGTTGGGCTAAGGAAAGCCTTTTTCGTCCGAAGAGACGCGAGTGGTGGTGGCTATGGATATTGAAGAGACCACCTACACCAGCTTAGTGGTTTTGTGCTAAAGTCAGCTGTGAAAGGCATACGCAAGCCCGTGGAAGGCGCATCTGAGAACTCGTTATCACATTGCGTATTAGTGGCAGGTGCGCCCTGAGTGGTTGCATGGAGGGGCTTTGACGCCCCCCAAACTCATCGCACCTTCCCACTGGACGGTCACCCATCCATGAGAAGGTGACGAAAATTTTCTTGACATTTCTCTGGCGTTGAGTGGTTCGAGCAACCACACTTGCCGCGATCGCCGTGCGTCTTCTTCTGGCAGCCGCCTGCTCGGCTGTTTCAAGTTTCTCAACGCAACCGCTGAGCGGTGCAACCTTTCGCGGGACGGGAGTCCATGGATTGACTGGACGACGATATGACCACCACTGTTGGCGAAGATGCAAATCATTTCGTCCCGTGTTGGATGGTTGGTCTCACCGGTACCCTCAACTTTGCCGCTAACGGGATCTGCGTGGCCTTGCCCATGATTGTCAAGGTTCAATCAACACCACCGCCATAAGACGACATGTTTGACACTGATAACATGGTAGTGTACTGTCCTCTGCCGAAGGGCCTCCGCATTATGCTTCGGGTCCAGTTTATATTTTTGCGACCGACGTAATTAGTTCCGGACGTCACTACGAATTACCTTTATGTTCCTTCACTACATTGCAGACGTCGCAGGCAAGATTTCCCCGAATCTGACACACTTAATTACTATGTAATAGGGCGCATCGATAAATAAAGAAACGTGGATCTCGGGAGCGGCATAAATAAGTCGGAGGATTACCTGGTCATCAGTTCAATGCTCGCTATTCTTGGCCCTACGCGGAGTGATTCGCCGCATGTTTTCGCCGGTTTTCTATCGCCCGTTTTTACTGCTGTTTCGAACGGGCAAAGGGCAGAACAGAGAGATGTGCTTGCGCATCCCGTCCCGCACTTCGCAAACCGGCGATCCCAAAGCCCTCAAACGCGCGCGGGAGGCCACCAAGGTGGCAGTGGTTCTCTGGAAGAAACCTTTTACTTCTCGGCAATCAAGTGATCAACGAACTGGGCGGCAACACCGACACATTCTTCTCGTAGGCGCGTTTAGTTGTCTCGTGATGCGCAATGGCGGCCTCCCTCATTGTGGTGTTCGTACCTGCAGCGCTCCTGCTGTACTTATCACTGGCCGAGACGAGAAACGGACGGGATGTGATCAAGCTTGACGCGGCGAATGGGTGTGCCCGACAAACCTTTTCAACTCAGCGCCTCGGTTGAATTGCAAGTGCTGTGGTGGGAGGCCTGGGTGGTACATGTACCATCAACCTATCACAGGCGGAGAGGTCATCACGGTCGGCATCGTGCATTTGTTCGGTGCCTCTAGTTGGCCAGCGCTCATGCACTGCGCCCGCCAGAAAGCACGCTTGTGTGTGCGACTTTGACGTTCTCCAGCGTTCGGATTGGATCCTGCCGTCGCTCTCACTGACGATGACCCACGAAAAGCGAGAAAGCGCCTGAGATCGTAGGGCCAGCGATGCGTCGGCCAAGTAGCGTGGACCCAAAGCGCACGCTCCGGATTCACCAGCGTCGTGCTAACGGAGCAGCGGGCTCTGGAGTGGCAATTCCACTCGGTAAACAGCTTCTTCGTCGTCAGCTCGTTCAAGCGTCTGACTTTCCGGATGGAGAGAGTCATGGAGCTCAAAGGAAGAGGGGGGCAAATCGACGAGCGAGCAACCAACAAGACGGCGAACAGTGGGGAGATGGGGGGGGTCTCTCCAGATACGACATGATCCTCAAAGGGCCTTGAGAGGAAATACCCAACGAGCACCTCGGCTGGATGGTGCGGGCACCGCCCACCGCTTGCATTTCGGCTTGGTGGGTCGATGTACCGCGAGCTCAATGGTACTTCCGAGGGCATGGCCGAACCAAAAATCTCGAGCCAGTCCTGATTTAGAACTTTCCTGCTGGTCGCTGCGCCTCCACCCGGACACCCACCCATCTGATGGTGCTCCACCTTGCCCCAGACACACAGGGCATGCGGACAGGGGTTGCAAAAAGCCAGGGTATGGTCCAGCAAGGCCGCCTGTCCCTGCCCTTGTCAATCCACCCACCCATGGCCGCATCGTCTCGCTTGGTTCCTCGCCGGGCACCATTGCAACCTCTCCGCCGTTGATCTGAAGGTCGGTCTTGTACATATCCACCAGGGCTTCCCTTCTTGACCCTCCTTCTTCTCACCACGGGCAGATCTGTCGACCAAGACGCGTGATCCCCTCTTTCTTCTTGCTTCATCTGTCGGTTCTTGTTTCTTTCCGGTCTCGAGCCTTTTGGGAATATATTTCCTGTCCTTCATTTAGCTCCATCGACTCAGTCCCTCTCAGCCCACTTCAACTCCCTCTCTCGCTCTCGCTCTCACACACCCCATCCACATACCACCAAACCTCTTCGACGTCCATGCCACGATAGGGAAGTAAGAAGGACACCAACACATCCGAAGACGAGTCCATGTACAACAATTCTCGAGACCAGTAAACGGTTAGTTGTTTGATCCCTCCAGGTCACAACTACCATCCATTCCTTATACCACCGGAATCGACCCCACACAATCTTTGAGCCATTGGCAACCCGCGACGCTTGCAACGACAACTGTACAACTACGCCCACATATATACATAATTAATACCTTACGACACCAACACATAAGAAGGATCTTAACCGGTTGGTGACACCCAGATCCGCATTCGTCACACGAGAGCTGGACTGACGACTCTGGGCAGCACCACCGCAATGGAGACCATGATGACAGCACAGCCGAACGGCCCGGCTTTCTTCTTCTATAGCCCGGACCTCAGCCCGGAGAGCCGCCAGCACGGCCGTTTCATCCCGCAGCAACATCACCATCAGCAGCAGCAGCATCAGCACCAACCATCCTTGGCATTGCAGCAGATGTCTGCACTCCCGATCGTGGCGCCGCTCCCGTCGACCCCTGCCTACTCGCGACCCAGCTCGTCATCGTCTCAACCAGCACTGCTTCCCAAGGGGTTCGCGACTGTTCCGATGCTGCCCTCGACGCTGACCCCGGTGGCATCCCCCATGCCCATTGCCCCCAAGCCGACCATCGTGCTGGACACGGAGGTGGGTGATTTTGAAGGCCCGTACTCGCCATCTACGCCACCGCTTTCATCGTCAGGCAGTGTAATCAGCAGCCCTGGCAGTTGTGACATGCTCCAGACGCCGCTGAACCCCATGTTCTCCGGCCTCGACGGTAAGGCTGGTATGGATGGCGAGTTGGAGAGTTTCCCCAGCATTGACTGGGCTGCATGCGCATCGCCCCCTTTGACGCCTGGTAAGTCTATGTTGCGATGTTTTCCTTTTCCCTGTTCCCGGAATTTGTTGGTTCTACTCCTCGTATTTTGGAAGGTTGGGTGGATGCCTGAGTGAGGGCGGGAATGGAAACGGCGCTTGCGGGCCTGGCCCAAGCTTCCGAATTCTTCGCTAACCCCCAAACAGTGTACCTGCCTTCGCAAGCACCAGCGCCCAAAATGGCCCCACTGAACACCCAAGCTTGCGACCTCCTTTCTCCCGCATCCTCTTGCCCGTCGCTCTCGCCCTCGCCCTCTCCGTACGCACAGTCGACTTCGTCGGACGATTTCTGTGACCCTAGGAACCTCACAGTTGGGACCGTCAATTCGACCCTTGCACCTGAATTCTCTGCACTTCCGACGCTGTGCGCCGGCGAGGACGAGGACCAAAAGTTTGTGCTTCGGGGCGCGTCTCCTTCGACTAGCATTTCGACCGACGCTGGCTTTGAGTTCCATTCGCAACTCTGCCATAGCCTGCCCTCCTTTGACTCGCTTTCCGATCTCGATTCCGAGGACGACTTCGTCAACGGTCTTGTCAACCTCGGCGACTGCGCTGACGTCAAGATCTCCCGCTCGCGTGCCAGCTCCGACGCGCTCTCTCTCAGCGCTTCCAGCTTCCTCTGCGGTGAAGAGTCGAGTGACTTCGACTCGCTCAGCACTGACGTCCACACCTCGGCGACCTCGACTGACGACTGCGACTCACACCGCCACAAGCGCCAAAAGAAGAGCGTCACCATCACAATGAGCGCCGCTTCCGAGTCTCAATCGGGCAACACCCAAAGCCAGTCCCCACCCAGCAACGACGACAGCGCGAGCACCAATGCCACTGAGGCTAAGAACGACACCGACTCGGGTTCTGAGAATGCCGACTCGACGCCGCTTCCCGCTCCCACCAGCCGCCGCGGCCGCAAGCAATCATTGACCGAGGACCCATCCAAGACTTTTGTTTGCGAAATCTGCAACCGCCGGTTCCGCCGCCAGGAGCACCTCAAGCGCCACTACCGGTCGCTCCACACTCATGAGAAGCCCTTTGAGTGCGGCGACTGTGGCAAGAAGTTCTCGCGCTCTGACAACCTTGCGCAACACGCCCGTACCCACGGCGCTGGTGCTGTTGTCATGAGCCTTCTCGACGACTCGGAAGCAATGGCTGCTGCTGGTCTTACCGGTGCCTATGGGCATCCCGGCCTGATGGGAGCGCCTGGTATGATGGGCGCCGACGAGTTCACCCTTGGAAAGGTTCTCTTTCAGGTAGCCGCCGACGTCCCCACCAGCAGTGGCAGCGAGCTGTCGTCCGATGAGGGAAGTGACGATGGCAAGAAGAAGCGCAAGCGGTCCGAGTGAGCAATGCCTACCCATAGGTAGCTAATCAATTCTCACTTGGTACCCCGTGTAGCTTCAGGAACACACCCAAAACCCTTTCACTTCTTCGCACACTCTTCACAATGCCGATGGTTCACGCACTTTTTCTTGGAACGTGCCGTCGCCATTGATGTCCGATACGACGACCACGATGACTTTCAGCAAACATCACACCGGAGGACAAAAAGGTCATCATCATACAAGAGGGCGGGTACTTTTTTACTCCACATTTCGAGACGCCGCCATGACCAAAGACTTGGTTCTCATTTCCGCACGGCGCTTTTTGTTTGCCCCTCGTCCCTCCGCCAGGAGAAGGTCCTCGGGCCACACCCATCCCACGGAAGCGATCTCAATGGATGAGATGTATCTTCGGCGTTTGTGCATCCCTTTTCCTCTTCGGGCGTTCTTTTTTTCCGAAATGTACCATCACCATTTTCCCAGCCACTGTACTTGGCCTCTTTTCCCTGCCATTTTCTACGGTGGAATCGCATGGTTTGGCGAGGAAAACACAAAGTCTCAACTTTTCAGGAAGCCGGGTTGGCTGGCAGGAATGGGGGTGATACTGGGAGCAGCCGCAGCTCAAGGGAGGATGTTTGCCAGCATGGGAAGGGGAGGACACCGGCGTTTTGATTTCGATTTTTTGCTTTTTTCCCGCTCTACAAAAACTCACATTTCACGACATCTTTCGGGTTCTCTACACTCGTTGTAATTGTACAGCCTTAGCGGAGAGACAGGCTCACGCCGCTGAGGCTCTGGACAAAACTTAGCTTTTTTCTCACAACATTTTCGCGTTTTCTTCTGGGTAGATGAGGAGAGTCGGGGTCTTGGCTTCACTCTTCGTTGCGTCCGTCCAGCCATGGGGTTTTTTGTTGTATGTTTAGCTATCTAGCTTTCTTGGGTGGTTTTCGTCCACCCACATTCTTCAACCGGTTGTCCTACACACATGATTAATTCTCTCCCAAGTGACGTGCTTGCAAGTGATTGACCGTTTCCTCTCGAGGTGGCACCGCAAACTGCCTGGCAAGGCTGGTGGAACCCGAGGCACACGCAGGCCGTAGATCAACGATAGAAAGCGGCGGTTTGTGGTTTGAAACAGAAGCAATCACAAGGCGAAGTAACACATCAATTTTCTTCAACTCAACATAGCCTAGATAGCCTGTTCGAAGACAGCCGGAGTCGTCTCCGTCTCAGAATCACACTGTCCAAAATGCTCCCTGCGAGGCGTTCCATACCTTCCATGGTACAATCCGTGTATGAGATTGGCGTTTTGGTTTCGCCGTGCAGGGAGTGTTTTCCTTCTTTCCGTCCACAAAACGCGTTGTTTGTGACTCCCGTCAAGCCACCGAGACACATAACAGAGGAAATGCGCCAGTGGCCACCAACCAACGGACAGAAACAACACCACCTCGCAGTCTCAGCACGTGTGGATCGCCGACACAACTGAGACTTGATCTCCGAGCTTATTCTGTATCGGGCAGGCACCTCAGTCCGCCGTCCACCGAACGCGCCATCTTTCGGGCTTGGGCCTTGAGTGGTTTGTTTTTTCTTCTTCTTTGGATCAGCAACGGTGTCTTGAACGTATTCTGCGCTGTGGACGCGGTGACAAATTTAGCGCGCCGATTTACGGACGTCTTGTCGTGGTCTGCAGGTCTCTCGCTTCCACTCTAAGTAACTCGTCTACTATGTAGATCTGAGTTATTCGAGTAACTGGCACTGGAGGATCCACTCTGGCTGGACCTGATTGTGCTTTCCCATTCTCTGGTGTTTGTGGCAACAAGACCGTGCTGCGACTTCTGCAGGTGCTTCCCACACGTTATCTCCGGTGCGCCTTCCCATTTGTCACCGTTCTAAGTGGTTTCCCTTCTCGCCGCCAAAACAAACATTTCTTGCCTTCTTCCTGTTTTGTTAGTTCCTTTGTCTTCTTTCTTCTTTTCAGTGTCTGGCCCGGCCTGGCCCTCTTCCCCTCCGCCGAGCCGAGTCCGGCCGGCCAAGCCTCAATCAAGACCCAATGGTAACTGTGGCCGGGGACGTTGGAGTGTTCTTCCAATTACCTATTGAAGGAAATTACACCGGGGCGTCGGGTTCCTCTTTCGATGCCACAGTCGGGTTTTTTTGTCTTCCATTTCACCAAAACCGTTCGGCCGGGGCGGCCTTGAACAATTGGAATAACGGCCCCACTTCCTAGCGGGTGCTAGTGGCCGCACATCCCCATGCTTCGTGGTCCCCACTTGACGCTGAATTCGACGGTTTTGTGCTCAGTTGGGCATGGAAATCAATGAGAAAACGGCAGGATTATTCCAGACGGACTGACACTAATGATTCGCTAATCTGGCCGAGCCGCTGCATTTGCTCCTCCCCCGGCGCACCTGTGCGGTGGAACACTCCGAGTCCTCCGACCCCTGGGGCCCATGGTCACTTCGAACGAGAGCCGCGCTCTTGTTTCTGCTGGGTTTCTCTGGGGCTTCGATACGGACGAGCTTATCCGAAGGGGCGACTGGCGAGGGGCGGGCTCCCACTAGCAAATATCGCTTGAAGGCGTTACGAGACGAGACTCTCTCGTATCCAACCGCGGGAGGTCCCGGCCCTGAGTGGACATCATCAAACCAACAACACAGCCTCAGTGGTACCCAGGAGGGAAAACGAACACGCGGCCTTGGGCTGAACGAGAGAAACCTTGACGGTCTGAGCCAAGATGGCGCCGACCCAGACTCACGGGCTCAATGTGATCGCCCTGATCTCTGGTGGCAAAGACAGCTTCTTCTCGCTGCTGCACTGCCGGGCCAATGGACACCAGATCGTCGCCCTTGCCAACCTGCATCCGGAAACACCAGAGAAGCTCGGGCCGTGTGATGGCACGTCACATCTTCCCGATGGGACCAGGTCCGCCACTAGGCCCGCGGCTAGTACCGCGGCCGTGTTGTCGGACCCAGCTTTGACTCCTTTGGCTCTGGACTCCGTTCCCAGCGGTGATAATGGTGGGCCACCGCCGCACCGAGGCATCGGCAAGGATGACCACGAGCCGGCCTCTCTGCCGGGTCCCCAGGGTGGGGTGCCTGGAAATGAAATGCTACCCGAAACAGATGAGGATGACCGCGACCAGGACCTCAACAGCTTCATGTACCAGACTGTGGGCCACGAGGTGATCCCCCTCTATGCCGAGGCCACAGGCATCCCGCTGTACCGCCGGGCAATCACCGGCAGCGCGACACAGCACGGAAGGGACTATTCGCATCGCCGAGATTTTGTCGAGGGCGGCTCCGGCGTGGGTGAGACGCTGGGGAGATTGTCACTCGGGGATGGTTTAGGTTCCACTGGCGGCGAGGGCGAGGCGGAGGAACCTGCCTCGTTTGGGTCGGGCCGTGGACGGGAAGCCGAAGTCGATGAGACCGAATCGATGGTCCCGCTGCTCGAGGCGATCAAGCGAGCGCACCCCGAGGCGAACGCCATCTGCGCCGGTGCCATTCTGAGCACATACCAACGTACCCGTGTGGAATCGGTAGCTACCCGCCTTGGCCTGATGCCCCTGGCCTACCTCTGGAAGTTCCCCGTGCTTCCGACCCCGGGCGTCCCGGACCCGATCACGGGTTCGGATGCTCAGCTCCTGGATGATATGGCCGCGGCGGGCGTAGAGGCCCGCATCATCAAGGTGGCCAGCGGCGGACTGGACGACTCGTTTTTGTGGACCAATGTTGCCAGTGCCGTGGGCAAGGGACGGGTGGCCCGGGCTATGCGGCGGTTTGGAACAGCTGAGACTGGTGCTGTGATCGGAGAAGGGGGCGAGTTTGAGACGCTTGTGTTGGACGGGCCAGCGGGCCTGTTTAAAAAGAAGATCACGGTAGCCGAGGAGGATAGGAGGCCCATAAAGGAGGGAGGTGGAAGTGCCTGGTTGAGTCTAAGGAATGCAAGGCTAGAGGAGAAGCATGATGGGGATAGCGGAGGAGCAAATGAGGGTGTTAGGATACCTGAGTTGCTTGATGCGAAGTTTGCTGAGGTGATGGAGTTGCTGTCTTCAGGCACCGATATTTCCCAACAGGCTTGGGTCACGGTGGTTGAGCAGAGACCCCGACTGGGGAAGTTGAAAACACCTGCTGCTGGACGACTGCAGCAGTGGTCTTTTATCAGCAGTGAGCCAACAAGTGTTGAGGAAGCAACAACGTCCATCGTTGAGCAGATTCGCCAACGACTACGCCAGAATTCCCTGCCAGCCTCAGCCATCTTAACCGCCACCGTCGTCCTCCGTCGCATGGCCGACTTCCCAACCATCAACAGCATCTATGGCACACTATTTGACGAGCCCAACCCTCCATCTCGGGTCACGATCTCGTGCGGCGACACAGCCGACACCAACATCGCAGTACACCTGACCGTTCACACCGCTCTCGAGCCAGGTCAACGCCAGGGCTTACACGTCCAGTCCCGGTCGTACTGGGCGCCTGCCAATATCGGGCCGTACAGCCAGGCCATCTCGGTCCCAGTGGCCAGTCTCGGTTCGGGACGTTCTGATGTCGCTTTCTCGTCTTCCTCTTCAGGTGTGAAACTGGTCAGCATCGCGGGGCAGATCCCTCTGATCCCATCCAGTATGACGCTTCCAACTGCCACGCCTGGGACGGAAGGGGAAGAGGACACTCTCCCGCTGCAACTGTCCCTCTCACTGCAACATCTCTGGCGCATCGGTACCGAGCTAGGCGTGCAATGGTGGACGAGCGCCGTGGCGTATTTCCCGTCGACTTCTCCTAGTGTAGCCCACGGCGCAAAGGGAGAAGACCGGATGGCAGTCCAAGCTCGACTGGCTGGCAGAGCATGGAGCGCAGCGCACGCGTCGAAAGACAGCCTGGGTGAAGACGAAGACGAAGACGATGAATCCGGTCCAGATCTATGGGACAAAAAGTACAACCCACAATACATGACATTTGCCAGCGGCTCCGAGGAGAAGACACAGCACAACCTACCAGACAGGTCTGTCCTCGCCGTCTTTGCAAACCCCTCAGCCGAGCCCACCCCGTCAGGAACATTACCAATACCGCCCGTGTTTGCGGCCGAAGTGGACGAGCTCCCACGTGGCGCGGGGGTGGAGTGGCATGCCCATATAGGAATTGCGGGCGCAGCTGAGGGGAGTGTGGCAGTTTTAGAGGGCATTCCCGTGAGTCAAGATGGCGGGGAAGGGGATGAGCCCGCATTGAAAGTGTGGCATGTCATCGTGGAGTCGACGCGGGACGAAGGGGGAGACGGCGCGGAACCAATAGTAGTGAGGTTCGTGCAGACTATTGTGGCGGAAACACTCGGTCTTCACAGTCACTCAGACACCAGAAACATAAAACCAGCCAACCACGGCGAAATCGCCAAGAACGCGCTCGCCCGACTAGGAGAAGTGGGTGATGATGATGCTGAGCCGGCTTTGGTGGTGAGGTATGTGGATGCTTTGAGGGGGTTGAAGACGGGGGGTGTTGGACCTGTGCTGCCTGTGGTGCCATGTCGGTCGCTGTGGGATGGCGAGGGCAGGAGGTTGGGTGCTGTGTCGGTTTATCAGAGTGTGTTTGAGTGAGGTAGGAGTAAGCCATGACGAAAAGCCAGAGATAGCAATAACCCATGTGGGGTGTGAAGATGGGAGAGAGGGAATGAGGTAGGATATAAATGAAACATGACGGATGTATGGATGTATAAGTTGAGAATGCAAGTTCAAATGAGCTTTGACTATCTGGTAGTACACCTGGCAACATACCGAGGCTCCTACACGTACTGATTTATACCAAGCATACTAAGATCTGACATGACCAGTCAATAACACCCATCTCTTCTAACTGGCTGCTCTCTTTCCGGTTCTAACTCATCCATCTATCTCTCTCTATGCATACTCAACTCATCCCCATCGTGACCCGTAAATCATACCGCCATTCTCAGTCTGTCCTCCCCAATCACACATGCATCCTCGTGGTATCATACTCATGTTCATGCCCCCCTCCCTCCTAAAATGCAAATTTAAAAAGGAAAAAAAAAAAAAAAAAACAGAAAGGCAGAATAGAACATCACCTCTGCCTCATCCTCCCACCGGCCAAGCCATTCCAGAACCCGCACCGTTTCCACTCGCCCTGGTCCGTCTCCTCCATTGTCGACCCTTCTGTGCGAATCACCAGTCTCTTGGCCCTTCCCGGTGTCGTAGTATTTCCCTTTCTGGCCTCAACAGTCCTGGCTGTTCTCCTTCGTCGTCTTGTCATCAGGTCATTCCTGTTTCTGCTCTCGTCGGGTTTCCCTGGGCTGATATCAACATCGACCATCACCTCACCGCCCCCCGTCTGATCCTCCCCCTCATCATCGTGCTCCTTCTTCCCCACCCCAAAAGTCTCAGCAGTACCACCCACTCCCCCACTACCAACCCCCCCACCGCCAATCTCCTCCCACCGCGCCGCCCCGGGAGCACGGTACACGTTCGGATCGAGAGCACGCACAAAACTGAGGTAGTAGGCCATCACGCGGGGCACGACAGCAGCGTTGTATGTGGAGTAACTGGCTGCTACGGCGGTGGGGGCCGTGATGGCGTGGGGGCCGAAGATTGCTGGGGCGTCGAAGAGGTCTGTTGATATTGTATGTAAGTATATGAGGTTAGTGGCTGTTAAGAGGGGTGGGTGATAAGGGAAGGGAAAACATACGCGGCACACCAATCCCAGCATTGACATACTCCTGATCCAGCACCTCAAACCGGTACGCATACATGGCCGGACCCTGGCCATTACCTTTCTGTTGCAAGAAGGACAGGACGTTCTGCGACGGACAGATAAACGTGGCTTCGCCGTAGGCTTGGCTGGCCGACGGGAACCAGGCCTCGTGCTGCGGCAAAGGGGGCTGGAGAGGGTACTGCGCGAGGATGTCGTCGGTGTCGTTGGCTGTGAGGAGTGGGTAGTTGTTGCGGAAGAAGACGGCGATGTCGGACTGGGAGGCTGCGTTGGGGGCGAAGGTGGCGCCCTCTGGGGGATAGATGTCAGCGGATAGGGAAAATAGAGTAATAAGTGAGTGAAAAGGGGAAGACAAAAAGATAAATGAGAAATACAGGCGCTCACCATTCGCATTAGTCCCCACGACCATCGGTACCCGAAGAAACTCCCCCTTCTCAAACAACCGATACGGCACATCAGTCAAAATCTCCCCGTCCACACACGGTGCCCAGTAGAACAGCGGCATAGGCGGGTCGTCACGGCCGGGGAACGGTTGCGCAACATTGGCACCCTGCAGCACGGCCGCGTCTTTTCCTCGCAGACACGCCATCTGGTCCTGGTTTTGGACGCCGTTGTCGCACCCGGCCTGACGAACGACACGGTCGAACTGGTACTCGAGCTCGCGGACATAAGGCTGGGCCGGGAAGAAGAGGGATTGGGATATGCCACCGATGAAGAGGTGCTCGTTGCGGCCGCCGTAGGCCACGAGGTGGGTGGCCACGGAGCCGGCGCCGGCTGAGGCACCGTGGATGACGACGTGGGAGGGGTCGCCGCCGAACTGTGATGTTAGTGGGAGTAAACAAAGGAGGGGAATAAAAGAAATAATTAGAAAAAAAGAAATAAATAGAACGAAAAAAAAGGAGAAAAAACACACCGAAGCAATATGCGTCTGCACCCATTTCAGCAACAGCCGCTGGTCCAACAACCCGGCATTCAGCACGCCGTCGTCCCGCACCCGCTCGCTCGCCAGAAACCCCCATAGCCCAACACGGTAGTTGAAGTTGACCATAACAACATTGTGGCCCGACTTTTCCACCACCTCGTTGCCGTCCCAGTTGCCGTTTGTATTGGCGACGTAGCCTGTCGGTGTTAACCAAAGAGGTCCAGGGAGCGAACTCGGTCTGTGAAAACATACCACCGCCCTGGATAAACAACCACACGGGCAACTTTGAGGTCTGGGTCGCGTTGCTAGGCGCCCAGACGTTGACATACAGGCAGTCCTCGCTTTCGCCGGCCGAGGGATAGCCCCTGTTGATGCCCAAGCAGAGGGGGGGTATCTCCATTCATGTTAGCACCATTTCTTTTCCTTTTCTCCCATAAGAAAAGACCCAAAACTCACCGTCTTCGCGCTTTGTACACCCTCTACCACCACCGGCTCCTGTGGTGCCCGCCATCTCAAACCCCCCAGCGGCGGCGCCGCATACCGCATACCCCAGAAGGCATTGACCCCGTTGGACAGCTGCAGGCCCTCGTAGGTGGTGTAGTTTAGGTCGACCGTAGCGGTACCGATGACAGAGGGCTGTGCAGCGGTTAACAAAAGGGATCGAAGGATTTGAGATAGGGCCACCATTGTATGAGACGGGAGTGTGAGGGTTGGATGAGGGACGGGAGAGGAGGAGGCATAATGAGGGCGGGGAGGGAATTGTGCTCATGATGTGAGGGGGCATCGTGAGGGGCATCGTGAGTTTGTGTGTGCCCGTGTGACCACGAGTCAACAACCTCGGGCACTTCGTACACGTGTAGAACATGTCTGCGGGCAGCTGCAGCTGCGTCTGCGTGTGTGTGATCGTGTGATCGTGTGGTAGCGGTAAAGGTGGTAGAGATCGACAACGCAGCTGGACTGAGACACCAACTAGGGTAAGGCGGATGGCGGGGTTCAAAACGGGATATAAAGAAAAAAAGGACGCCCGAAATAAACTTAAGCAAACATAGTGATAGAATAAACCACTCGGAGTTAAAAGAAAAGAGAGAAAAGAAAATATCCGACATACCTCGCCGACACCCCCGACACCAACACCAGATCCCGTCGACACCCACGACCCCGGCCCCGTCATCGCCAGTGCCCAGATTCCCGCATTCACCACTAGCACCAACACCGTCGACAGCACCAGGGCCACGGCCGTCCGACCGGACGGGTCGTCGACGGTAGAAGGCGGGGCTGTGGAAATCCAGATGATTCTCTCCTTGGCTCGGTTCCTATCATGACGCTGTCCAGACATTGGTTCATACTGGTAGCCGGCCTTCTCCGAGTCGAGTGACGGTTCTACCGTGTCATGCTTCTCGTTTGATCCTCCGTTTGATGGGGAGAGGGATGCAGGAGACGGTAGATGGCCCATGGTGTTTGAGGTTGTCGCTACATCCCAGAACCGCTGCCTTGTTTACGTTGACAACTCCGAGATGTTTTCTCTGCGCGTGCCTGTTAGTCATGAATATTAAATGGTACTGTACAAACTAGAAGTGTGAAAAAGACTCATGCCTACTCAATTCAACCACCAACCTGTAACGCACACGGAACGCAAGACTCGCCCAACAAATGGCAGAATTGACGACGAACCAGAACAAAATCACGGTAAAATTGCAGTAAACAAGAAGCAGAACGACGGAATACAACATCAGAGGCAGAATGGCTCCAATGCAACCCACCGCACCTGCCCGGTTACACTACACATTCCCCCACAAGACACGGCACGGCACAGCACGCCATCCGCTTCCACAGTACATACAAGTACCCACCAATCCTTCATCTCCGACATGACTGACTGCAGTAGCCCACCACAGACTTGTGGTATCGCAGTACCAAAATACAAAGGCCTCCGCTGGGAATGACCCGGGCGAAGAAAGCTCGCATTGCATGAACTCCGGAATTCAAGGAAAACCGGGACACCGGAACTCAACTGGGCAGTGATCTGCCCGGCCTGGAGTCCTGCCGACCAGGGATATCCGGACCTCCATTTGGATAATACACTACAATACATAAGTTACCGTATGAAATACACCCGGTTCGGGTTCCATGTTGAAGACAACTTCACTCATCAAGGGGTGTTTTCTTACTTGTTTCCTCCTCCTGGCAGTGACAACATTAACAACGATAACCAATGTTTCTCGATCCTCACTTTACTAATGGAATTAATAAAACAGTCAAAAATAAACATAACACCACTCCTGACAAAACCCTCTCACCCATCGGTTACTTACCTGCCTGCATCGCTCAAGACAGACAGACAGACAGACAGACATACAAGCAATAATCCAATAACTCCCAGACAGAAACACGTAACGTTAAAACGACAGCTACCCGAACCGAATAACAGCACAGAAACAGGAAACACCATCGCAAAACTCCAAGAGTTACTACTTCCACGGTAAAGCGCCTCTCCAACTCAATCCTACAAACAAGCAAGGAAACAAACAACCCCGACCGAAAGCCATCCGCGCACCCACCTAGCCAGCCCTCAAAAGGAAAAGAGAGATAAGAACCCAAGACTGTTATTCCCGAGCCTTGTAATAACCTTATAAACTGAAACAAAGATATATATACCATCAGGCTATCCTATACCACCACCGCCCTGATACAATCAACCCCTTCATCCACCCACCCCCCTCAATCCAGAATCTCCAACCCAGCATTTCCACCCATCTCATGCCCGCCCGCATCCCCATCCTGCCCACTCCCCACAGCCACACTCTCCCTCCGTGTCCTAACAAACACCCCCCGATACCGCTCATACATCCCCTCCAACTCCGCCACATACTCCGCATGCAACCGATCCATCTCCCTGACATCCAACTTCTCCCCGGCCGCCAACTTCCTCACAGGAATCGGCCTTCCAACCACAATATTCAACGGCCTTCGGTACGGCATGAGCCCAACGTCATAGTTGAAGATACCCCGGCCATGTAAAAAGGGGAGGGTAAACCGCAGGGTATGCAGCACCCACATCTGCAGCCGGTGCAGCAGCGGGTGTTCGTCAGCGCTGAGCTGGTCGTACAAGTCGTTTTCTCCAAAGGCCAGGACAGGGACGAGGTCGGCGCCCGTGCGCATCGCCATTTTGACGAAGCCTTTTCGTTGGCCGAGAACGAGGCGTAGGGTGCCTGGGTGCGCCTCGAGCGACTCGCGCGCGCCGCCGATGACGATGGTCACGGCGCGGCCCATGCCGTCGCCGTCGCGCCCGCCGGTGGTGAGGATCGAGGTGATGGATTCTTTGGATACGGACTGGATGCCGAGGGCGAGGATGTAGTCGCGGTACAGCGGGATGCGGAAGTTGGAGTCGAGCGTCAGTAGGCTGTTGGTGATGCCGGGGAACTTCTTTCCGAACCCCAGCGCCTCTGTGCCGAACGCCGCGAACGCGCCGTGGGAGATGATGCCGTGCGGGTGGTACCCGAAGATGTACTTGCGCGTCGCCGGCAGCTCGTGGGTCTTGTGCAACTCGGCGGGGAAGTAACCGGCGAAGAACTTCCACACCATCAGTCGCCGGAACCACTCCGACCGCGCCCGTAGCCGGCCGTCCGTCGCCGACTTGGACAGTAGCATGTGCAGCAGGTACGGGATTAGGATCGGCCACGTCAGTGGGATCGCGCAGAGGAAGAAGAAGAAGGACACCGTCATCGCGATGCCCAGGCAGTGCACCAGCACCGCCATCGTCTGCAGTCGCCGCCCATATGGTATGTTCCACGGCGCGAACCGGATGCCGCCCGCTCTATAAGCATTGATCCTGTCTCGCTCCCGCGCCGCCGCTTTCCGGCCCGCCTCGTCGGTGAGGTCGGGGTATGTGTCGGGGAGTTCCGTGGTGTTCGTTTCGTTCGCTTGAGTCTGCTCCTCGGCCGCGCCGTTCGGCGCATAACCGCCCACAGAGGAAAGGTCGTCCGCCTCCTTCTCGGCGATGTCTCCGGTGGACTCGGCAATGTCGGCTCGTTGGCCGATGCCCGCTTGTTTGTACTGGACCGAGCTCAGTGCCGAACTGGGAGTGAGCATTCCCTCGGGTTCCTTGTACATCGTCAGCCCCGTATCCGGACCAGTGGACCAACTGCAGTGGGATGAAGCCACTCACCGACTCAAAGATCTCCCTCCTCGACGACACACTGCTAGCAGTGCTGGCGTTGCTGGATGTGCCGACGTCTCCATTTTCAGGGGCTGTGGTCTTAGTGTCAGCAGGCTGAACAGTCTTTTCCCTGTGTGCCGCCCGAGCGGCCTTTCTGGCTTGCTCCCTTCTTCGAGCGTTCCTGCTCTTGCCCATGGTCAAGGTCCAGGCCGTCGCAATTGTCCACCCTTTTTTCCTTTTCTGTTGGATGTATCCGTCTGTACCAATATCGATGGCGATAAGATCATGAGATAAGGCGTGGTGCTGGTAGCTCACCTGCAACAAGTGTTGGGGCTGACGGCGCCATGGTGGTTAGCCGCGGCCCGGACGGCAAGAATCAACGACGGTGTGTGTGTGTTGGTGTTGTCCTCGTGGTAATTCGGCAGAGGGAAGGACGCAGGGTGCTTGCTGCTCGCCTCGGGTATGCAACGCGGGTATGCGCGCGCTCGGAAGTAGCGAGGGTTCAATTGGGTGTGTCTTGCTGCGTGGGTTCGGAAAATCGGCGTTCGGTTCTACCCTGTGGCGGGACACTTGGCGATGATATTCGGAGGTTCGTTTCGCGCTCGAGGTAGTCACGGCTTCCCTTCACAAGTAGGGGACGGACGGAAAGCCGGAGGCAACAGCGACGGGACGTCGTCGGTTGGTTGATCGAACGGATTGATACCAAGAAACCCAGAGGAAGGGGGAGATGTCGAACGCAATGGTCGCGGCACGGACGGGGGCTGATCTCACTTGCCGCAATTTCGACGGCGGGCTTGGTCGTGCTTTGACAAAAAACCTCTAAACAATAAAGATAACCACCTCAATAAATCTGTCAAAAAAGGGTTCAGATAAGAAGGGGGGTCGTCCAAGCTCCAAAAAATGTATGCGCTAGGGTCCCTTCCCTTTCTCCGTGAACCGCGGCGAGGCGTTGGAAAACGTGCAAGAGCAAGCAACCCATCCCAGCTGCAAATGATGACGTTACGAGGTGGGGCGAATGGGATGTTCCGGCATGCGCGCCTGCGGAGAGCGAGTGCTCTCTGTGGCTGCGCAGCCCAATTCATTTTTCTATCATGTGCTTTCTGCCAAGATCAGTGGCAGGTCAGTACCCCACTTCACTCACTTTCTCGGTTTCCGTTTCAACCCCGATCCCGTTTGACGGATTCATGAACCTCGGGAGGATCGGGAACAGCGACGATGTAAACAGAAGAAAAATTTGTCATCCGAGGCAGTGGCTCTGGGACATAGCGTTAGATCCTCTCAAGCAGGTATCGTATTCAGGGGGGTTGTATCCTCGAAAATGCAAACCCTTTGCTCTGCCTCTTGAAGAATTGGATTCACCCGGAAATCATCTCGTGTACATAAAACGGATACCTTCCAGCTTACCACGTTACCAAGCATTCATCAGACACGACGATACATTCAGACATCACATTCTTCACATCAACCCCATCAACTCCCCGAACCACACACATACACACACACTGTAGCTCATCTGCCCTGTTTACCTACAGATCTACCTTCAGCAACCAGATAGTTCAAACAAGTAGTAGTAGTAGACCCGCCAGATCCCTGTGACAACCAACGTTTACGTTGACATCCCGCTATAATGCCATGGCCATGCGTTCTTTTATGACCGGATTACCGCTTGTGACAAAACACATCAAGATGAAGCGCAAAGACAGGAAGAAAAAAAATTCACAAACCCGGTTTCCGTACGCCATTTCCCAACGCCCATGCCCGTTCCGTTAACCGCCCCTCAGTCGAAGACCAGAGGAAATCCGTGAACCCCGTTCTAAGAGAAAAAAAAATACATACACACCCTCTTTCCACGGCAGGGAGAGGATGTGGGGATATTTGCGTGGCCTTTGGCCGGAAGCGCTCTCTATTACACCACACGCTCGACCAAAGTGGTAGCTCACCAAAACTATTGCGGAGAAACAGCGGCTTCAGTAGCGGCGGCGGTAGCGGCAGCAGCGGCAGCGGCAGAGGCAACGGCAGCAGCCGTGGCAGCATCGGACGAGTCACCGGTAGAACCACCATCTCCTTCCTGTGCACCTGGATGGTGGTGTTCCGGCTGATGATGATGATGCTGCTGCTGCTGCTGATCCGATGACAACGGCGGTGGAGTGAGATGTTGCCGGAGAGCAGCCACCTCGGCCGTCAGCGCTGCAATGTGTTGCTCATGAGCGTTGAGCTTCTCCAGCAGCTGTGCCTTGCCCCGCACTTCCGTCTCGACCTGCCCGCTCAGCCGTTTGACCGTTCCTTCGAGGTGTTGGAAGTACGACCAAATCGTGGAATCGGATTGCCCGAAGTTGTTGGGCTCGCCGCCACCACTCGTGCTGGCTGGTGCAGGCACGGCGTGTTGCTGGGCTGGCGGCTGCTGTGAGCGCCCCCGCCCAGCTGAGTGATGGCCAGCGGTCGCGGCGTTGTTGTTGTTATTGGTAGAGGGGGTGGTGCCTTGGATCGCGTCTCGGTCAGTGGGGGGGTACTGAGAGAGCCAGGCTTTCTTGGCCGCAGGTGACATACCATGCGAAGGAAGAGACAGGCCCGGAGCGCCGTGAGGTTGCGCTTCGGTGCCTGTTCTTGATTGGCCGGCCCCGTGCACCACGCCGGGGCTCAGAGGCTTGGGACTCTCTGTCATGCCGCTCTGAGAGTACATGGTAGAACTACCCGCACTCAGTGGTACTGACGATATGCTCGTCTGTGGCGTGTGACTGCTCGGCATACTCGGGGACGTGTTGGTGCTGGATGCGCCGCGATCCACGTTGGGCGGATACAAACCGCCTGGGGCATTCTGGCGTTGTCCGGCTGCAGGAGGGTACGTGCTGGAGTGAGCGCCGCCGTAGCCATCCTGGCTCCCGACGTGGTGTGGTTTAATACTCGGCATGCTCAGGCGTCGCCGGTCGTCTTCCGACATATCAGCGCCGCCGTCGTAGAGATCTACCGACATGCCAGAGCTGTCCGCCATCCCATCGTAGCCATCCTTCAGCCCCATAGGCCCAACCAGCGTCTGCCTCCGCCCCGCGCAGCCGCCTGCCCCCTTGCTGTGCCTGGCCAGCGCGTCGCCACGGGCAAACTTTCTATCACAACTAGGGCACACATGGGGCTTCTCACCCGTGTGCAGTTTGCTGTGACGCTTGAGGTCGTGCAGCCGTCGGAACCGCATCTGGCACGACTGGCACACGTAGGGCTTCTCCTGGCTGTGTGTGAGTAAGTGGCTCTTTAGGTTATGATGCCGTGTAAACTCGGTCTCGCAATACGGGCACTTGTGCTTCTTGTTCGAGCCGGGCGATCGAGGGGCGAGGTCACTACCGCCTGGTGTCTGTGGGCCGCCTGTAGGCATGCTCATCATTCTTTGAGGATGGCCGGGCGCTGGCATCGCCCCAGGGTACGAAAGGGAGCTTCCGCCCGCTTTGTCTTCCATTGGCGCGTCAGGTTGCGGCGCATACAAACCGTCGTCGTGGCGCGAGTCAACGTCCATCGCGGAGGGGCTGTCAACAACATGGCCATCGCCATCGCCGTCGTCAAGGCTCGCTGCGCTGGTTGGGCTGACCTCATGGAGATCATCCTCAGGGACGTGGCCAGTCGGGATGGCGACTGAGCTGAGCGCTCTCGCGGCAGCTGCAGCCGCAGCGGCCTCAATGTCAGAATGTCCGTTGTCCGATGGTGGCGCGTCGTGTGGCGGCCGGTCCGCATCATCCACGGTGTGGTGCATCATATCGTCGGACCTGGGTAACCCGTCGTGTTGGTCGAGGCGAGACAGCGACTGGTGTTCGCTATGCCCCCCGTCGTGTGCTCCGTCGTCGTCTTCTATCCCGCCCGTGGCCGTAGGATGCGACTGTCTTGCGAACCCGACGAGCCGGGCGATTTTGGATGGTGAGATGTCGCCGGCGGATACCAACGAGTCCTGTGATGTCGGGGTGGTATCTCGAGGTCGCTTCAACGATTTGGAACGCGCGAGCTCGGCTACGCCCCCGAACGGAGTGTTTGTCTGCGGCACGGTCGACGTCGAGGGCCCTCGAACAGCTTCCGTCGCGGTGGGGCCCCGTTCCGAGGCCATGACGGGCAAGAGCCAAAGGGACAAGAAGAGAGAAGCGAGAGGGCCAATCCCATACAAGAAACCTGTTGAAGCCGACGAACCTCTCGTGCTTCCTCAGTTGCCGAAATTGACTATTCCCACGGCTACGGCATTCACCGGGAGCGCACGCGCATCGCTGTTCTGATGGAGACCGGTCGAAGTTTGATGGTATGCGGGTGTGGGTGTCGTCTATGTGTGTGTGTGGCTGGAGATCGTGGCGAGAGCTTTCGGCGTTGCATACGTGCCAGCCGACGGCGGGTTTTGCCAGCTCGATTACGCGGGAAGGCGTTGGAGCTGGGGAAAAACGGACAAGAACGAGCCCCTAAAAGATTAATTGGAATTATTGGCTTGGCCTTGGGATGAGGAAAAACAACACGGTGAATGGCCGTTGTGAAATCGCATGCGGGTCAACATTCAACAGGGAAGAATTGGTTGCGGTGCAGCAGTGGGATGGGATGTTGATGGGAAAGGTCGTGTCGCAACAAGAAAGCAAGCCTTCCATGGCGAAGGAAGAAGGCTCCATGGATGGTGGGAACAGTGGAAGAAAAATGGGCGCAGCACAGCCAGGCTCGCCAGGCTTGCCAGGGAAGCCTCCTAGCCCCACTCTCGGATCGTCGTCGGGGGACGCCAAGGCTCTGGCATGGGCTGCTAACGCGGTACTTGAGCCCCCTGGGCTCCACCCGGTGTGCTGTGGTGCAGCCTCGCCGCGCTAAGCCCATTTGGGTGCTCAAGCCACGCCTTCGCTTTTCCCTTCAGGGTTACTGCTTACCGTTTGGCACATTCAGCTCTCCTCAGAATTGCGGTTCTGCTCGTTGAGAGGGCAGTGGCGGTGCTTTCTCACCTGAAAAAACACAAAAACAAGGCGTGTGGTTGGTCCAAGACGCGTGAAGGCGAACAACTGTTTTGAGCTCAGGCGCCCCTTGTGGGGCGCTGAGTTCGTCCCAGGCGGGCCTCGCCCAAGGCAAAAGTGGCTCAAGCGGGGATGGGTGGCTTATGAGTGGACGAGAGTGTGGTGGCGCAAGCTGGCACATTTCAGTTTTGTGAGCGACCTGTCGTTGGTCTCAAAGGCTGCGCTACGTTATGGTTCTCCTAGCAGTCGAATTTTCGGACCGTGTTGTAAAGCCGCTTCCCTTCGTCATTCGCCGGTTCGAAGCATTATTATCAACCCAACGTTGCCGGTAACTTAAATCTGTATCCAAAACAAGCCCTGTAGGAAGATAGAGACATTTCAGGTTCCTTGGCTTGAGGAACTAACGCCTCGTCGGCCTTGCATGAATGATGCTCACCTTTTGAGGCATCAAGAGCAGCAGCGCCTGGTTTTTCTCGATCTCCGCCCGGCAGAACCCGCTTTGATTTCTGCTTTGACCTGGTTTGCGGGACTTACACCGTTCCAAGCGATGGTTTTGTAAGAAAGATCGCCATCAAGGAACCGCGATTTGCCAATGCATGTTGCCAAGCAACCAAATTCTCGTCACAGCCGTTGGTGTTGAAGCGGACGAGGTTTCTCCTTTCCTCCTTTCGTTTTCATTTCTCTATATTCTCTTCTCTTCTCTCTCTTTTCTTTTCTCGTCTCCCTTTTTCTTTTCTTCGTTCCGTTTCTCAGTGCCAACATTGATAGTTCAACCTTGTTTACCCGGCGACACCGCACAGGAGTGTTTTGTTTGTTTCCTAATGCGGCGCGGTGCCATCGACCGCTGCCGAGGATTCAGACAATTCAGGCAATGTATGGATCTTGGTTGACCGCCACCTCCCCGTCAAACGGCCCTGTTAGTATTGTCGAGTTTATCATCCATCCAACTTTCACATAGATATTGCTGAGATAGTCGTGAAATGTCTAAGTTGCTGGCCCGAGCGAGAAGGCAGAACAAAACATAGTTCGTCCGAACCGTCATTCGGGCAGGCAAAGTTAAAGTTAGGATGGGAGGCTCGGGGCGGCGGTGACGAACACAAACTGAAACTCAATTAGTTAACTAGTTACCTAACTAACGCTGAAGAGTCCAAAAGCTAAGCTGGGAGTTCTGACTCGGCGGCGGGGTAAGGTGATCGGTCCATCTCAGCAACTTTAGTTGGACCGCTGGTTTTAGATCTAGACTCACTAAAATTCTTAGATGGCTGACCGTTTGAAACTCTTCCATTGCCAAGCTGCGTAGTGTACATACACAGCAGTTCATCTGAACTCGGCGAAGGAGCGGAGCTGGCATCAACCCCGTGCGTTTCCTACGAGGTAGAGTCGGAGGATAACTCGCAGTTGTTGACACTTGTAGTTAGAACAACTCAGTAGTCACGTTGTCGACTCAACACTTTACCGACAATCCGAAACGAACTTTAAGCGACTTTGCATCACAGCTAGCGAGAGACAAGAAAGCTTGGTCTAGGCTTCCGTCAGAACCTATCCCGTTGAATAAGCACAGCTTGTTGGTACCATCCAACTCCCCTTTGACAAACATTGAAGACGGTCTTGAGAACCACTTAGCCCCAGTTGAATGTTTCGTGAGCTTACCGGCAATTATTGACTTAGTTTGCGTGCGCAAAGAGGGATATTCAATTCCCCTCAGACCAGATCTCATTCTCCTGTCGGTCGTGATGAACCTGATGCGTGGTGTCTCGCAGCACGTCTTCACTGAACGTGGGCCAGCTCACATCCCTTTCATCACAGATGGGGGCCTTTCCTTTTCCACGGCACCTCGCCAACGTCGCTTCGATCACCGATCGTGTTGGTTTCGCGTTGTTCTGGATCTTTTCCAACTCCGCTGGGCGTTGTGGCTATGCGGCGTCGGTTAATCCGGTCCTTGCGAGTACCCTAGCTCGCCTAGCAACGCCGTCAATAGCAGGAGAGTGAAGCCTTCAGTATGTCCCGAGCCGAAATCATTCACGGTTCAGGTGGAATTACCAGATGAAAACATGTTTTATGCTTGTTCCCGATTTGGGGGGAGAGATGGAAACAGAACACACATGGCGGCATAGTGTATGGCCACTGCTCCGCATTGATTTCCCGGCAATCAACCGGCAATCGTCAAAAGCACAGGGGGTTTGGACAAGAAAAAACCGGCCGTCGATCCGAGCTTCGGATCTGGGCAGAGAGTCTGTGAAACACTGAAACCTGTTGCCGTCATGAGGAACCCGATCGTGGTCGAAGTCAGACGGGCCGGAAAGATGGAATCTTGCATTTTCCGATTTCCGTGATCCGCCGCGCCGCGGGCGGACATGCTCTCGGGCGTGTGCATAGTCAGAACTTTGTTCAAAAGCAGCCCCCATTGCGGGCTGCCCGGGGTTGGTTCATCGCCGAGTCAGCCCGGAGAGAAGAAAGTGCCTCGACAACCTGAGAAGCGCGCGCCTTGTCCCAATCGGGGCATATTCCTTTGCCTTGAATGGTCGGACTGTGTACCTGACTAGGCCTGTTCAGGCTAGTCAGCCATCAAGAGAAGTTTCCTCCGGCCAGAGCAGTGGCACGATGTCGGGCACGAGGCTGCGGTGCGCCGGCGGTTCCGCGTTTTGTGCGCCGAGCAGACTGGCTGTTTTGCCACTTGGTCGATGGAAAGAAAAGGAACATGTCGAGAGGGAAAATAAACCCGCAAAAAAAGTCTTGGAGAAACGGTCGAACGAGGGGTGTTCCTCTTCATGACGATCAACGATTCGACTTTCGGAAATTGAAAGGCAGAAAGCGTTCTGGCCCTTTACCCCTGGCCAGAAGTGTCGGCTTGGCACCCATATTTGGAGACTTGGCTTTTCGGGAACTTGCCTGGGGGGCAGATCGGGAAGCCCTGAGGGTTGCGCGTTCATTGTGGGTTGTCGTCTGCCGAATCTTTTTGTCGGGGACAACACCACGACTGCCGTGGGTTGTTTCCACGTCCTGGCGGCCGTTGGGCGCGAGGTACGAGGCCCGAAAGGATGAAACGCTTGCGTGGAACTTTTTTAGGCTCTTCGGTCAAGAACAAATCTCGTCCAAAACATGTTTTTTGGGATGGGAACCCTGGCGCTGGCGGTTCGCATGGCCAGCTGCTACTGGCTGCGGCCGGCCGCCAGCCGGTTGACGACCGTCGGGTTGCATGCGGTACCTGCAGCGCCCCAGGAGTCCAGCTGCAGGAACGACCCTCCAACACGATTTTGAGCCCCACATGCTTGGGGACGCAATTTCGCAAGGCGGGCGTCGCCCTGGTCAACTGCCCTGATGGCCAGCATGTTCTGGGCAAAACATCCCTGGCCGACGCTCATTTGCGCTCCCTTTGGGTCCCCCCTTCCTGCCCGGCCCACCGAGGGCGTCCACTGCCCACCCTGGCGCTGGACCTCTGGCCCTGGTCATTCACTCACTCCCCCGACTTCCAATTTGCGGGTTCATCGCTCTTTTTGAACCGCTTGGTCACCACTCCTTCTTTCTTCGCAACACTCCTTCGTTTTTGCGACGAAACACCATTCCATCCAACTGAGAGACATCGCGCTCTCTACCACATTCTTTTGGAACTGTCATCGAGAATTACACGGTACTACGTGCCCTGCGCGTAGTTTGTACGACCGGAAACCGAGCGTTTTTGTGTTCATCTCGTTCAACAGGTGAGTTCCACGCGCTGAGGTGCCTGCTGGGGCTGGAAAGGGGAGGAAGAGGAAGGATAATCAAGGGGGCCCGAACGTCGAATAAGGGAAAGAGATGGACGTGTGTAACTAACCACCTCCACGCCGAGCACTAGTCAGTATCAGATAAGGATTACACGACGACACCACCACCACCATGAAGGGACTCTTCAAGACCGCGGTTGCGGCAGCCCTCGTCCTCGGCGCTGTTGCCCAGCCCCACGTCCATGGCCACGGACACGGCCACAACCACCTCCACTCCAAGAAGCACGCCCAGGCCATTGAGAAGCGCGGCGGTAAGGTGATCGTCACCGAGGTGGTCGAGGGCCCGACCGTCGTCGTGTACGTGGACGGCAACGGCAAGAAGGTGGAGTCGGCTGAGGCCGAGAAGGGCCTCAAGAAGGGCGATTACTACGTCGTGGGCTCGACCAAGCCGAGCTTCAGCTCGCCTCCGCCGGTCTCGTCGACCTCGCTCGCCTCCCCCGACCACGGTGGTCAGTTCTTCGAGAAGACCAGCTCGTCGACTTCGTCCACGCCCACGACGAGCTCGAAGCCGCCCCCGCCCCCGCCTTCGTCCACGAAGCCCGTGGAGGAGGCCTTGCCTACGGGCCTGGACGCTGAGTTCCCGAGCGGCAAGGTGCCTTGCAACAAGCTGCCGACGCAGTATGGTGCCGTGCCCGTTCCGGGGACAACCACCGACGGTTGGGCCACGCTCGCCGCTATGGGCACATGGGCCAAGGGTGTCGCGTTCAACAACTTTAAGACGGCCATCTCCGGCGGGTGCACGACGGGGATGATGTGCTCGTACGCCTGCCCTCCGGGTTACGAGAAGACGCAGTGGCCCGAGGAGCAGGGCGCAACCGGCCAGTCGGTCGGCGGCCTGTGGTGCAACAGCGACGGCATGCTGGAACTGACCCGGAAGAATGCCACGCGCATCTGCGCGCCCGGCGCCGGCGGCGTCTCCGTCCGCAACGAGCTTCCCAAGAACGCCGCGATCTGCCGTACCGACTACCCCGGCAACGAAGCCATGGTCATCCCGCTCAACACCTTGCCCGGCAGCACGTACCCCCTGACGAACCCGGACTCCAAGACCTCGTACTGGTGGCAGGGCGCGCCGACCACGGCGCAGTACTATGTCAACAACGCCGGCGTCGGGGTCGAGGATGCCTGCACCTGGCAGAGCCCCAACTTCCCCGACTCGGCCGGCAACTGGGCGCCCGTCAACATCGGTGTCGGTTTGAGCTTGACCGGCGAGACTTTCATCTCCATCTTCCCCAACCTGCCGACCAGCACTGCTCTCCTGAACTTCAACATCGAGATCCAAGGTGACATCTCGGGCACCTGCTGGTTGAGGGGGGGCAAGTACTATGGCAGTGACAAGGGCTGCACGGTATGTTTTTCAGAAACCGCAATATATGCTACATCTTATGCTAATCCGTTGAATAGGTCGGCCTGAAGGCTGGCGGCAAGGCCGTCATTGTACTCAGCCTGTAGACACAGCACCACGAGTAACGACAAAAACGCTGGCGCTAGGGGGTATGGTTTCCATTTGTGTGGTTCTTGTTCGGCATCGCTGCAGCAGGCAAAGGGCTATGGCGGACAAATTATTTTGACAGCTTCAGAGAGGTCTTTTCCCTTGCTGTGGCTTGTGCAGCGAGGGAGGGCCCGGTGGATTTGGGGGGTCCAGTACATTAATTTGTAATGTTCCGACATGTCCACATTTCCATCTTGGATTTTGGAGAGAGGGAGGATTGGGTTGGCTATTTTTCGATGATATATACCAGTTTGTGACCGTGTTTGAAGAGATTGCTTTTGCTTGTCTTGTTAGAGGGCCTTCACGGGAGTGTTGGCCATTGATGTTTGGTTGGTTTCTTGGTTGAGTCTTTGTTTCGACAGCCCATCGGGTGATTCTTCCGTGAACTGTATACCGGCCTCAAGACGAGAAGCCAAGTTGCTCTTTGCTAATTTGCTCACTGTACATTGTCAATTGATTCCCACTGGCGGCCCTTTTTGTCCTGTATAAATCTTGAAAACTATTCTACCAACCTTTCTCTGTCTCTCACACTCGACCTCATGAAGTGTAGTTGGGAGGTGGACTGCTCAGGCCTCAAAATCGGCCCAAAGCTCAGTTTTCCAATGCCAACAAAGCCGCATCCAACTGCCCATCAATCAGGCCAACTACCTGAGCGAACCGTGCATGGCGTGGCGTGAGCGTGCTGACACAGTAGCACAGTACGGAACGGCTGCCAGATCCCACTTTCTTTGATTCCTCGAGAACCCACTCTCAGCGGGCCCGGCCAACTGCCATTGGTGCGCTGCGTCTCAGCTTGCGACGCAACGCCGCCTCCGAATAGGCAAGAGTTCGACTCGGGAAAGTTGTCCTGCTTTGGCTGCGTTGCTGATGCAAGTTGTCTCGTTTTGACTTTTTGCATCTTTCAACACCAACGACAACAACGACGTTCCATTTTTCCATCGCACCTGCCCGGAATTATTGGGGTTTTGAATTCGATTACGCTGTTTGCACACTTGTGCGGCTTGGTTTCTCCGGCACGCACGGAAAGCAGCCTGGGATTTAACGAGACAGAAAGACAAGGATAAAGCTCGAAGCTATTGTAAACCAACAACAGCTCCGAGTCGCACGACCCGCCAGAGGGAAGTGCGCGCAGATTCAACGAGGCGAGCGAGTAGCACGAGAGCACTTTTGCTCGGCGCAGCGTGGACTTGCAAGGTTGCCTACCGACGCCATTGTACAGTACCGGCCCAACTGAACCGAGCTACATACACTAGCTAGAGAGCGAACAACCGATCGTACACGCGATTAATCGATAACATTCACCTCCCACTTTAATGACCTCCCGATTCCCTAACGCCGTCGTTAGCGCACCATGAGGGCCTGGGGAGCACTGCGGGCTGTGGCCCTGCTCGCCACAGCCCTCGGGGCAGCACCGCTGGCCGCTGCGAAGAAACACGACCAGCCGAGCTTCCACGTAGAGAAATTCGATAACATGCCGAAGAACCTACACTACTTTTCCGACTCGGACATTGTAATGTTCCAGGATACCTACGCCAATAATGTATACCGGTCGCACGACCACGGCACAAAGTGGGATCGCATAGACGCCGTGCCGGAGGGCAAAGCCTGGCTGCTGTACATGCACGAGTTCGACTCGAGCCGGGCGTACATCCTGACGGAGGGCACGACGCATTACCGGACGTCGGACCGCGGCAAGTCGTGGCAGGAGTTCAACTCCGGGGCGGAGATGAGCATGTTCCGCGGGGACATTTTGCAGTTCCACGCGGACGACCCGGACCGGATCCTGTTCAACGGCATGATCTGCGAGGGCATCCTCTGCCAGGAGGTGACGCTGTACACAACGGACGGGTTCAAGTCGACGGCGAAGGAGCTGCGGCGCAACACGGACGGGTGCTGGTGGGCCAAGTCGTCGGATCTGTTCACCACGGGCGCGGACGACTTGGACCGGAACCGGGTGCTGTGCGTGGTGCGGGACAGCTTCTCGCCGTTCAAGCAGGATCAGCGGCTGGTTATCTCGGACAACTTCTTCCAGCCGACGTCGGACAGCGCGGACACGCAGGAGTTTGAGCCGAACCTGGATATGGACAAGCCGGTGCCCGGGGTGGTCAACGTGGCGGTGGTCAAGAAGTACCTGCTGGTGGCGACCAGCTCGGCCAACACGGATGAGATGGCGCTGTTCGTGACGGACGACACCAAGAAGTGGCATCGGGCCGTGTTCCCCGACACACACGATGGGCACGACCACCGGGTGCTGCAGGAGGCGTACACGGTGCTGGAGAGCACCAACTACAGCATCCAGATTGACGTGATGACGACGCGGCCGTCGAACCCGATGGGGATTCTGTTCACGAGCAACTCGAATGGGACGTTTTTTACCGAGAACCTGCCACACACCAACCGCAACCACCACGGGCACGTCGACTTTGAGAAGGTCGCTGGGATTCAGGGGATTTTCCTGGTGAACAAGGTCGACAACTGGGAGGAAGTGGCGAGCGAAGGGGGCGCGAGGAAGAAGGTGGTCTCGGAGATTACCTTTGACGACGGCCGGACGTTCCAGTCCGTGACGGCCGAGGGCAAGCGGATTCATCTACACTCGGTCACACAGCTCAACAATGTCGGGCGGGTGTTCTCCAGCCCGGCCCCCGGCCTGCTGATGGCAGTGGGCAACCGGGGCGATCACTTGAAGGACTACTGGGACGACGGCAACCTGTACGTGTCGGACGACGCGGGCATGACGTGGGTGAAGGCCTTGGACGGCCCGCACAAATACGAGTTCGGCGACCAGGGATCGATCCTGGTGGCAGTGCGCGACGCGAAAGAGAATGCGGACGTCAGCGAGATCAATTACTCGCTGGACCACGGGCTCACGTGGAAGCAGCAGGCGCTGCCGGACAAGCTCAAGATCCGGCCGTACATCCTGACGACGACGCAGGAGTCGGCAAGCCTCAAGTTCCTGCTGATCGGCACGACGGACAGCAGCAAGTCGGGGAGCTGGCGGGTCATCTCGATCGACTTTGACGGCCTGCACGAGGACACGTGCAAGAAGGGGGACATGGAGGAGTGGTCGGCCCGCGTGGACGACGACGGCAAGCCGACGTGTCTGATGGGCCACACGCAGAGCTTCTCGCGGCGCAAGAAGAAGGCCAACTGTTTTATCAAGGAGGAGTTCAAGCATGCCGAGTCGAAAATGGAGAACTGCAAGTGCACCGAGGCTGACTACGAGTGCGACTTCAACTTTGTGCGCGAGGACGGCAAGTGTGTGGCCAAGGGCCCTGTGATCCCGCCTGAGGGCGCGTGCCGCGATGCTTCGAAACCCGACGACAAGTTCCGCGGCACGTCCGGGTACCGCAAGATCCCCGGCAACACGTGCGAGGCCACGCCGGAGCTGGACGAGAAGTACAAGGACATCGAGCGGCCGTGCTCTGACGCTGCGGGGGCGCCTGGAGGTGGGGGGAAGACCCCCTCGACGCCTGCGACGGACAAAGTCGAGCAGGTCGAGAAGGTGTTTGAGGACGACGAGGCGTGGGATATGTGGGAGAAGCACTACCTGGAGCGGGGCGAGTCGAGCTCGACGGAAGGGGAGACCATCATCATGCGCGGGCGCACGCGCAGCAAGGTCGGGCGCATCCACATCACCGACGACCACGGCAAGACGTGGCGGTCGCCCAAGGAGCTGGCGGAGGAGACGATCCTGTACATCGTGCCGCATCTCTACTTCAAGGACATGGTGTACTTTGTGACGACGGGCAAGAAGATCCTGTACAGCGCCGACCGTGGCCGTACGTTCCACAGCTTCAAGGCCCCTAACGAGCCGTCGGCCGAGGTCTTCCCGCTGTCGTTCCACGCCGATAAGAAGCACTGGCTGTTGTGGATGGGCAACCGGTGCGAGAGCTCTAGCGAGTGCTACGGCGTGGCGTCGTGGAGCAAGGACGGCGGCGACCACTGGCAGACGGCGGGGCGATCGGTGCGCCGCTGCGAGTTCACCGGGTCGAGCACGTACCGCGGGTATGCCGACCGTAAGGCCGAGCAGATCTTGTGTCTCAAGCATGAGGGCGAGGAACGCGACAGCCCGCTGACGCTGGTGGCTACCGACGACTGGTTCGACACGGAAGCCGTGCGTGAGCAGCATGTCAAGGAGTTTGCGACTATGGCCGAGTTCATCGTGGTGGCGACGGAGAACCGCGAGAACAAGACGCTGCGGGCGAGCGCGAGTTTGGATGGTGTTACTTTTGCCGACGCGCAGTTCCCGCACGGCTTTGACATCCCCCACCAGCACATCTACACCGTGCTAGACAGCTCGACGCATGCTGTGAATCTATTTGTGGCGACGGAAATGCGCGACCGCGACTGCGAGTTGGGCACCATTCTCAAGAGCAACTCCAACGGCACGTCGTATGTGGTCAGTGTCCGGGATGTGAACTGCGACCAGGACTCGTACGTGGACTTCGACAAAATTGCCGGGCTTGAGGGTGTTGCCCTAGTCAATGTCGTAGCGAACGCGGCTGCCAGAAGGGACGGCAACGGCGAAGACAGCAGCGAGCCAAAGAAACTCCACACCAAAATCACGCACAACGACGGCGCGCAGTGGGCGTACCTACCCACCCCTCGCCACGACGACTTTGGCCAGTTCCCATGCCAGTCCTCAACCTCCACGGGCGACGAAAAGTGTGCCCTGCACCTGCACGGCTACACCGAGCGGCGGGTGCGCGGCAAGACGTACTCGTCCGAAAGCGCCGTGGGCATCATGTTTGCGTGGGGCAACGTTGGCGACTCCCTCGGCCCGCGCAAGGACTCGGATACGTTCATGACTACAGATGCGGGGGTGTCGTGGAAGAGAGTCAAGAAGGGCCAGTGGACCTGGGCTATCGGCGACCAGGGCGGTGTTATCGTGCTTGTCCAGACCACGCCCGTCGCGCAGCAAAAGACCAAGACGCTATCGTACTCGCTCGACGCAGGCCAAACCTGGCAAGACCACCAGTTTGTCGAGGGTGACGGTGGCGAAGCCGAAGTATGGGATATCACGACCCTGCGATCCGGCGGATCGCGCAACTTCCTACTCTGGGGCCAGGACGCCCGCGGCCGGCCGTTTACGACAAATGTCGATTTCTCGGGGTTCAGCGAGCGGGTGTGTGAGCTGGATCAGGAGGATGCCGGGAAATCGGATTATGACGTGTGGTCGCCGTCACATCCGATGCAGGAGGATGGGTGTCTGTTTGGACATGTGGCGCAGTATTTGAGGAAGAAACATGATCGGAAGTGTTGGAATGATTTTAGGTTGCAGCCATTGTATGGGAAGCAGAATTGTACTTGTTCGAGGGAGGATTTTGAGTGGTATGTTTTTTTTCTCTTTTCTCCCCCTTCCTGGCCGGTAATCACTGGCTAGTAATTACCACTAGCTTGTGAACAAGAGATACTAACAAAAATCCCAGCGACTACAACTACGAACTCGACGCCTTCGGCCAATGCTCCCTCGTCCCCGGCCTCTCCCCCAAAGACCCCCTCGTCTGGTGCGCCGAACACCCCGACGAAATCGAGTACCACGAGCCCACCGGCTACCGCCGCATCCCCCTCACCACATGCGCCAACGGCGTCCAATTCGACCGCAGCGACGACCCGTCCACCGCTCACTTCTGCCCCAACCACGAAGACGAATTCAACCGGAAACATTCGGGGCTTTCCGGCGTGGGCCTGTTCTTTGCCGTCACTATCCCGTTTGCCTTGGCTGCTGCGGCGGGTTGGTATGTCTGGCGGAATTGGAGTGGCAAGTTTGGACAGATTCGGCTTGGTGGGAACGGCTCCGGTGGTAGCGCTGCGGGGGGTGTGTTTGAGACGGATCAGCCGTGGGTGCGGTATCCGATTATTGTGGTTAGTGCGGTCGCTGCGGTGGTGGTTGCGTTGCCTGTTGTTGCGGGCGCGGCGTGGAGGGGGGTTAGGGGGTTGTTTGGTGGGAGTGCTGATGGGAGGGGGAGGTGGAGTCGGCTTGGAGGTGGGGGTGCTGGTTCAAGGTTTACTACGAGGGATAGTTTTGCGAGGGGAGGGGATTATACGGTTGTGGATGAGGATGAGGGGGAGTTGTTGGGGGAGGAGAGTGATGAGGAGGCGTAAGTTGAAGCTGGGTGTTTGGGGGGGGGATTGGAATCGTTTTGGCGTAGGGGTTGGGTTGGGTCGAATTGGATTGGTATAGAGGTGGAGGATAGTGACTTCAATGGGTTGTGGATGGAAGATAGGGTGGATAGATCATGGACGTGTGATGTATGGATAGGCTATTTTTTTGAGTTGAGCGCGGTGAGAGGTGCTGTGTTTAGTTTGTATTGTTTTGTTTGTTTGACTGTGCTACTGCGTTGTTGTGCTGCTGTTATGATGTGTTGCTGTGTTGGGATGTGATGTGGTGTGTCGCGGCTGTGTTCTGCTTCTGTGATGTTCTTTATCGTGATGTCTGCGTGAACAAGACTGTCTGAGAGTGTGTGAATGAGAAAAAAAGAGAGATTGCCAGAGAAAGACTGTCGGAAAGCGGCGGCCCTTGAATAAGACTACATTATACAAGAGGGAGACTATACGAGGTACAGATTGTTTGCGGATGAGAACTACATTACTCGGGGGGGATTATCTGAAAGATAGATTGTTAAACCGTCCGAGAAGAACTTTCGGAGATGATGCTATTGGAGAGTAGGACTGTCTAAGAGAGATACTACCTAAGAATGTGAGATTGTATGAGGGAGGTATAGTGACGAAGAGAAAGATTGTCTTGAGGAGACCACCTAAGTGAGAGACCAGGTATAGAGAGCGAGAAATTGTTGAATAAGGTGACTGTCTTGAAGGGGAACTATCCGAGAGAGATTAACTCAGAGGACGATTCTCTAAAACAGATACTATCCAAGAGAGGGAATAAAATTGTCGAAAGTAAAATGCCAATGAAGGAGATATCTTAGGGGTTGTCTGAGTAAGAGATTGTCTGGGGTGAGGATTGTTTAAGAGGGAAATGGTCTAAGAGGACTTGCCGAAGAGACCGCCCCGGACAGCATGTCCGAAGGAAAGACGTCAAAATGGGAGACCACTCCAGAAGGTATATCTACAACGAGGAGAGCGTTGTTCCTAGTGAAAAGGAGGGGACATATGCACATGCGATAGGAACCCGGTCTAGAAGTCCTATGAGTTAGTTTTTACATATGGGGAAACGGAGAGGTATCATGTAAGTGACACCGGACGGGTATTGACTGAGATGTATCGTCTTACAAAGAGACAGTCCCCTGAGGGTTTTACAAGGAGATGGATTACCGGAGATGGAAACTACGTTGGGATAAGTCTGCGTGTATGTGAGAAGCAATGAAGTGCATGAGTAATACAACCAGCGTGCTACAAGTATATGGGCTAAGAAGCCCACGGTGTATGTTCCGGTTCCTAGCGTTATTAAGGCTAACTAGAGCCGGTGTTATTACGAGAATGTGCTTGATGTCCCAACCTTGACTTGCCTGGCCTGGACATCAAGTAGACGTCTAGATGCCCCATTCCATGTCGAGAGGGCCAGGGGAAGGATCTCGACAAGACACATAATCTCTGGTACATGAGGCAGGTTGAACGTGGCACTGTGGCCGATGGCAAGGTCCTCACTATCGGATGGCGAGGGCATTTATGTCGGCCCCAGTTAACATTTATTTTGTTCCACTCGTCTTTGTCTCCTCCACTGTTCCAAATTAAGTGAGAGGAAGATTGCATGTATTAACCTCGGGCAAAGACAACCGTGGGATGTATTGACAGACTTGATTCTCATGAAGGCAAGCCCAGACTGCGTTCCCATCATCCGATGATGGCGGTTTCACAACACTAGGCTATTCCTACCTGCTTTCCTTCCTTCCCTCAAACCCTATACAGCCCTTTATAACCCACCTTCCCGCTACCAATTCCCAACAGCCCCCCCATCCGGCAAATGAACAACCGCGGATGGCGCATTTGGGGGGGCGCGGGTGTCAACAAATATGCCCGTTATACCGCGGCCCGGGTTCGATCCCCGGATGATGCACCGAGTAAAATCTTTCGGGATTTTCGTAACCGCCCCCCATTCCTTGACCCCTACGGGGGATTGAGATGATGGGGCGGTGAGCTTTTTGAGTTTTTTCTTTTTCAATTTTCCATTTCCCCATCTTCAGAGAATTAGACAGTATAGTTGAATAACCTCAACCTCAACCCGATGTAGTTGCCAGCTGATTCCCACGACCACCCATGCCTCCTAAATAATATACTCTTCTCATCACCATCACGACGTAACACAGAACTCGATACGGCTGTGTACCTTTTACCTGTAACACTAGTAGGCAAGGCCACAGCCTGAGGTTGTCTTAGTAGCCGAGCTCCATGTCGAATGAGACAGGAAAAGAGCCCCCTAGCTTAATCACCTGTCTCTGCGCATGGAAGTCACTGGGGCTAAGTCTCACTGTAGTCAACGAATCAAAACTGACACCACCAATCCTCACTGTCTCGAAATTGCAGGATCTCTTTCTTTCCTGTCAGCAGTGTGATAAAAGCAGACTACAAGGCATCACATTATCTCCGAGTCTTTGGCGCTCATTGTCTCTCTCTGTTGCGAATGCCCGCGACTCGCCGACCAATCCGTGCCCATTTCACCCATCCATCGCATCACATCCTATCAACTCCTCCAATAAGGTAACCAACGTTAACCCGCTGCATCTTCGACTCAGCACGTCGCCCAGTTTAGCGCTCCACTCCCCGAGCCGCTTCCCATCACACTGCGACACGCCCTTTCTAAAACGGGATTGGGCCGGGCCGAAGCGCTGGGTTTTAGACTAGAACAAGACAACGACCGCCGTATTGGGTGCGTGATGGCTGCATCTTTCCAGCTGAGTCTCCCATCCTAACTCTTCAAGAACGTCGTAGGCGGGAAGAGATGTGATCAATTGTCCGTACATAGTAGCGGTTTGTGGGGAAACAGGTGACCAGCGGGGGGAAATGCATTCGCATTTGGCGATCGCCTTTTGGTGTGTTCCCTCCAACCTGCAAGACGCGATCTCATCACGTCACGTCACGTCACAAGCTCGCGAGGTTGGAAGTACACATACTACAAAGTTACAATCGCCGGAGCAAAATAAAAAATGAAAACACCAACCTCTTGGACAGCCGAATGACTAAACAACACACCCGCATTCCGTGATACCTTTTCTGTCCCCCAAACCCCCCACATCAAACCACCGAAGACAGAAAAAAAAAAATACCCCACGGAATTCCCCGTCTCACGAACGCGCAAAACTCCACAAGCTCCACCACCTCCCCTGCCATTCCAGTGTTGACCGACGATCCGGCTGTTATGACCCGAGAACCCAACCCTCAGGGGCCAGCACCTGCAAGCTCCCCTTGCCTTGCCTTGCCTTTCCTGCCTCCAACTCGCCACGCGGGGATACTCGGAAGAGACAAGAAACCCTCCGCTCCCCCTCGCAAGCTTCACCGCCAGATGTGTTCACAAGAAAAAGTGAAAACCCGGGGTTTCAAGATCGGCTCGGATGATCTTCTTGAGACGGATGAACCGGGGAAGGGGGTAAAATCTTGTTCTTTGGCTCGATCTGGCTCGGAGGTGGAGAGGTGAGGCGAGAGGAAGAGACAAGCGAGGAAAAAAAAAAGCTTATCCCTGGTCGTAAACCCACGTGTGTCTCAGACGAAGTTTTTTTCTCTTTTCCCGAGAGAGGGAGAGGGACAAGACTTTCTTGAGTCTGATTGGAACTCTTGCTGCATAAAAAAACAAAACAAACAAGGATTGTACTGTATGCAGCACACCTTGATGGATGACTCGGGTATTGACTATGTATCGTCAACACAACGAAACAAGATGAATGGTAACTAACGTTATTCCCAACCCTCTCCCGATAACTAGTTATCATCAACCCTGATATCCCCAACCCTGATATCCCCAACCCTGGCACGGCCGACATACCGGATCAATAGTTAGTTGAAACTCAACTGAAAACAACGGTCGGCCCGGCCCATCCCAAGACTCACCGCCCCCATCCATTCTCTTTACCCGCGACGTCCGTATCTGCTCCGAGTCCTCCGGAGTGTCCTTCGTACACAGACAGTATCAAACCATAATAACCCTGCCCTGCACTGTCCCCAGCGACCCCAGGAACAAGATGTTGACCGCTCGATCACTTACAAACCCGCCCCTGCTGACTCGCAGCCTTGTCATCCCATCCCAACCCATACATCCCACACGATAACGTTAATGCGCCCCCCTTTTCCCCAACCCTCCACCCCTTCCGATGCAGCTACACTAGTGAGCTAATACAGAAAGTTACCCCTCCAAGCGCCCGATGTAACACTAACCACTTCACAACTGAACACAACCTCGCCGACCTCTCTTCATCAAGCAAAAACGCGGGGTTCACCCAAGTAGCCACTGGCAGCCCACCGTAACAGCAACGAAAAAAAAAAGAGGGAGAGAACCAAAAAGCTAAACCAGAATCCACCAAACCAAAACCACTAAAATCCTCGGCGCATCGCCCGAGTCCACCCACCACGCCGGTTCGGGACCACTGACCAGCCAGCCAGCGAATAGTGTAGATGCCGCGGCTAGGTCGTGCAACCTTCTACTATATAGGGGACCGGGAACATGTGGTTTCGGAGGCCCGCAGATGAGGTCAACTGGCGGGGTGGTTGCATGCTGTCTTGTATCATGATCCCGTCTGTGCGGCAGTTCGTTATTTTGGGCTGGTGAGACTTTTGGGAGACAGCGCGAGTTTAAGGACTGTAGACAGAACAGAAGACATTTAAAACAGGGACAGTGAGTAAGGAGTAAGACATGGGCTCTGACGCCGTCAATTTCCAAGTTGGGTTCCGTCTAAGATATCTGGGTAACCAAAAAGACTTCATCGTGAGATGCTAATAGAACCAGTATAGACATAAAACACCTTCGCTGACACCCCAAAAATGCGGTGATGAAACCAAAAGATATAAAATATATGACAGAAATCCGTAGCGCCTTGCAAAAATCAACAGAAACTGATCCCCAATAATTTCTTTACCAGCAGCTGCTGGTGCCGCGCACAAATGAGAGTAAAATGCTTGATAGCGAGAGCGAGAGGCGTTACATTCATGTTAAAAGGGAGAAACAAAGCGGTCTCCAAATTAGAAAAAAATCGAGTCGGAGATCCGACAGGTGAGGGTATCATGTACCATTAGCGAGAGAGAAAATTACACCCTCCGAACACGGTTCCAAAGTCGCCGCATGACGCCCTTCTCGACGGGGGCATCGTTCCAGTGGTCGATTTCCGGGAACCGATCCAGGCTATCCTTCTGCACGCTGTACCGAACGGGCACATTCCTCTGTTCTGAGGGCAGAGCGGCCATCGCCGTAGGCCGGCGTGCATGTTGCTGGTAGATGGGTTTTTGTTGTTGCTGCTGCCAGCCATACATATCCTCCTCATTGGCGCGGAGATCGGGGCGGGTAAGGGTCATCCGCAGGGTCATTTCACGCGACGAAGCCGGGGCCTGGGCATAGAAATACCCTTCTGGCGTCTTCCTCCCGGTGTCCCGTCCAAGAAGCCCGCCCTCCGAGGCAAAACGCGCATGACGCGAGACGATCGGCCGCTGCTCAAACGGCTCTGGTGTCTTGGGGGAGTCAATCTCCGCTGACGACCCACGGTCGCTGTAGAGAGAAACGTTGTCATCGTCGTTGTCGTCGCCGTCGAGGCCGGTCATGAAGGTGCGCATGCTAGCGGGACCACGAGAAGACTCCCCGTACAAGTCAGAGTCGTCGGCGTTAACTGCCGGCGCGGGGGAGAGCGCGTCAGCGGAAGGAAACCCGAACTCGACGGCCTCGTCGAACTTTTGTGGTGAAGCCAGGTACACGCGCAGCTTCAGCCGGGCCTCGGGGTCTTGGTAGTGCGTAGCGGCAGGGTCGAAGCCCGTGATGGATGGTTGGGCGACGTGCTTGGGTGCGATCAGAGACAAGGCACGCGACTTGCGTCTCGCGTGGGTCCTGAAATCACCGGAAATGCTGTTAGATGGGCTGTGGATCGGCGAGGATGGCGTGGTGGCGCCCTTAGTGGGTGGCCTTGTGGAGGATATCGAACTCCGACGGCCGAAAGGAGCCTTGTTAATCGACATGGTGCGACGAAACGAAGGCCGTTGTTTGGATGTGGGGGTTCCTTCCCGCAGGTTGGCGTGGTAGTCGTCTAGGAACAACCGCAGGTCGAGGTCCTCTTCCTCGTCCAACCAGCGGAAGCTGTCGTAGAACGATTGGGGAACGTCCGCGGGCCGTTGGGTAGGACCATCAAGCACCGCGCGAGAGTGGGAGTCCATGCTGTGCCGGGCGGGCGAGAGAGATCGTGGCGGAGAGTCGACCACGGATGGAAGGTTCCGACGGCTGGGTTGGCGGTTCAGCTTATATACGGCCTCATCAGCAGCATCAAGGATCACACTGGCGCGATGGCGTATTATCGGGCGATTTGTGCTCCCCCGGCCAGACCCCCCTTCTCGTGTTGCTTCTGGGTGGTTGACGCACGTGGGCGACGAATCAGACACGGGCAAGTGAAACTCAGAGGCGGATCCGCGGGATCGGCCAGCAAGGTGTCCCGAACCACGACGGCCCTGGCGGGGTTTCCGGCCCTTAAAATTTGATATATCGTCGTAGTGGCGTGAGATGCCCTCAACGAGCCCGGAATCTTGGGCGAAGCGCAGTCGCTCTAATGTTGAGAAGTACTAGAAAAAAGGATACCATTTTAGTGACTGAAAATCAAACAGAGAGACCCAGAATGCGGAAAGCGAAGAGGCTGCAGCATGAGCGAGTCGGACTGCTTGGTGAAATGCAAGGAACGGTCCCCGGTCAGCAACGAATGGGGAGCGCGCGAAAACCGCGAGGTCTCGGGACCTGCAGGTGCGAACGCTAAAAGTCCGTGATAGAGCTGCATTATTTTGCCCCTCGTACAATACGACTCGCAATGCGGGAAGTGCTCAACCCAGACACGAAGCGATGGTCGGGTGTGCATATGCGTTGGCCACGCATTTCAGCACACGCACACTGCCACTACCAACCCCCACCGATGTTTCCTTTTGACGTAACACCACGTCCGGCGGCGGACCACCACTTGGTGGCGTGGAAGTCCGGTTGAAGAAGCAAAACGACCTCAGCGGACCCCTCTTTGCTGTTAGGCTGGTGGGACAGACGTCGAAAGCTCGGAGGAGGTCGGCCGTCAAAGGTGCAAAACCGCTGGCCCAAGCTCCCCTTTTCCCCGCAACTTTCAGGAACACGGCGAGTTCAGACGGATGAGTGTGGGTTGTTTCGTCCGAATCGGGCATTTCCGGGACAGGCAATTCCCTGTTTGAGCTGGTGGCTGCTCACCACCGACACTGATAATATGATTGCTCAGAATCTCGTTGTCATTGAGACTCCGGACTCGAACCACCATCGAGGTGTGCGGAAGTCCATTGTAATGAGCTGCCCGCGACAGCGTCGCCTGGGTTCAGGGAAGGTGTTCCAATTGGTTCTTCCGCTCACTGGGGCGGAGGTGTGAAGGTGAAGCCAGCCACAAGCCGCAGCACTCGCAGGACGGCCAATAATGAGAAAGTGGGGAGAGGAGTCGCGAATGTTTGCCAGCCGGAGAATTGGAAACATTGTTTCGCCCAAGGACGCTAATGCGGAGATAACGTGCGGGTAGATTTCTGAAGCGCTGGGCGTTTTGATGCAATTGGGGGAGACAATAGTTAAAGAAAATGCAGTTTGCTACACACCTTTCTTTGTATCGCCAGGGGCAGAGCCTCGAATTCCTCGCGCGTCATCTGCGGAACACAACCTGATTGTCTTTTTTGAACGCTGCCAGCCCGCGTAAGACCATATCGTCTCGAGCTGTCTTTGCTCTGGTCGCGCCGCCTCAATTTCCGGGCTTGTTGGCTGTTCTGCGAGTCGAAGTTATGTTGTTTCTTAGTCCACCGCGAAAAGCTTAGCGGGCTAGGCGTTTGCTCGCTCCTCCCACTGTCAGCTGAATATGGCGGCAATTGGAAGGTGTTGTCGATCTTGGCGGTGTTGGACAAAGGGAATTGATGCCCCGGTAGGGCGTCAAACGTTTGGCCGGGCATGGTGATGATCGGTGTCGTCTGCAACTCGCTATCGCTGTCGCTGTCGTCCGAATCAGTCGACCACAAACTGGAGGTGCTGCTGGATCTTGACCCCGAAGAGAGGTAGAAGGTTGCGTTATCGACAACAAGATCGGGATGGTCGACGCTGGATGGGGGATATGAGATTGTCTCCGGTTCGTTGTTCTGGCTCGTACCATGGAGGAAGAGGAGGGATGAAGAGAGACGCCGAGAGGATGCGATGGAGGAGGAGCTGATGAGAAAAGGGACATGCGAGCTTGATGAAGCCGCCCGGGGTGTCAAGGATGGTGCTGGCGACAACGGGCGAGCCGACGGGGAAGCTACCCCTGTTCCCATTTCTCGAATCAGCCCCGGCATGTCGACGGCGGAGTCGTGGGCGCGATTGTCGCCCATCACTCCACCATGGACCCTTGGAGTCGCCAGCGCGGAAATAGCGCCATCCCCCTCTGGGGCACCGCCAGAAGCCGCCGGGAAGGCCCTGCTCTTTTCCATCTCACGACTGGTTGCTGCAGGCGCGAGCAACCCTGGCGGAGTGGTGTTCCTGTTCAGGGCTCCAGCCAGTTGGGAGAAGCCCTCAAAGTGGGCCAAGACCGACGCGCGAGGGACCGACAAGGATACGACTCTGGCTCAGCCTCCAGATGGAAGACAAGCGAGTTCTCTTCGATTGCGGGTCAGCAACAACCAAGCGCCATGGTTTGAAGCCGATTCGTGGGGGGAGCCTTGAAAGAGGAAAAAAAAGAGAGACAACCGGCGGTCTGTGATCAGGAACACGCTGTTTTGTCTGAGTTTTCTGCGGCTCTGGACTCCCGACGGGACGGGTGGCGGCACAGAAAATGAGGTTCGTCCCGATGTTTTGGCAAAAGAGGAATATTATCAGACCCGTCCTATAATTCGTACGGTACTGTGTTGTTCGGTGGGTGGGGGGCACATGTATATTTGGGCTGATAATCAACGTCCAAGCAGTGGCGTTCCGGGGAAAGGGCGACTTTATCAGCTCTTTCCCCAGACGCGTTTCTTCTTTTTTTTCCAATGCGGGGAGAAGGACGGGATCGCTGCTGCCCGACGAACTGTCAACAGTCAGAATTTGCGGCACGGAGCTTGGAAGCGCATCCGCTTTAGAAGCAAGGGAGCAAGAAAGCTCCCAAGCCCCAACTGACCGCCCAATTGGCACTGTTGGTTTGTTGCGAAAGCCCATTTTCAACCAACTCACGAATCAGCTTTTTTTACTCGAGCAAAATACACGCCTGTGCCGCGTTGTCGCCTCCAGCTGGACTTGGAGGAGGAACCTGTGTTCTCGCTGCATTGACGCAGACACACACATCTTGCGCGCTGCCCCCTGCTAACATGGTGCAGGTTCCATGTCTCGAATACAGTGGTTGACGGCCACGACCAAGTCAGCTTGCCGTCTTGACCGTTCCAGTGGTTGGGGAGAAATAGATTGGCTGGGTTGACACAATGACGTTTTCGGAAACCCAGAGAGAACAAGCCGGCACCTGCAAACGCTCGCCTTTGGCTTGTTTGCAAACGCACAACCTTCGACGGGCTGAGGGGTTCCGTCGCCTCGCTACCAGGCTGCGATCCTCGGTCCACGACTCTCTCGCAGCCTACTGGCAAGCGAACAGGCTGTCACAGATACGGATATTTTCCACTTCTGCGCTGCTGCGCTGCTGAGCTGGCAGGTGGGGTGGGGGGCCGTGATCCTTCCCTCGCGGGCGAGCTCCAACACTCGGCTTCGGAGCCTCCTCACCGTTGAGAGGTCCGGAAACGGGCGGACTTGGATCCTTTCGCCATGATGTCTTAGATCTAGCGCCTCACACGTGGCCTTTGGCCGACGGTCAGTCAGGCTTCCCGTCCAAGCTTTGCAGCATGACTGCAGTGTTTTTTTGTTTTTACCCATCTGAAACGTGAGGCAGCATCGTAACGTTGTCGCTGGTTCGCGTCGCGTCTCTCTCAAGCGAGTCGTCAGACTTACCACCATTTGCACCCCCACCGAGTTTTTTTCTGTCGGTTCGGCGACGGGTTCCATCGATTGAGCGAATATCCGGTGCCTTGAGCACTTGAACATTCGAGGACAGGCCCCATCCATGAATGTCTCAGGCTGATTTGTTTCAGCCTACGACACAACATTTCCGTGACGAAGTCTGGGCTCTTCGGGAAAAGCACCGGCCATGCTAATTTGGGCGTTCTCTGAGGACGAGATGTCAAGGCAAAAACACCACAAAAAAGAGAGGCAGATGTCAAGCCCACACCTGCGGAAATGCGGCACAGCGGCGGCTCCCCGTCCCAATATAAGTAACCCCCATTGGGAATGCTCAGATTAAACACCGACGTCGGTGCAACCACCAGTTCGGGCGGTGCGCATGCATCTTGTACGACTCCGTGGCTGTGGTTCGAACCAACGGCTGCGCTCAGTTTATCTTAGGAACACCGGTTCCAGCTTCCAAATGGGATCGGCTCCCAATATCATTCCGCGCTTTCTAGAACCGCGTTTCGATGAGACGTCCAGTAGCATCGCTTGCTTGCGCCGTTTCCATTCGCTCTTCTGCGTGGGCGAATGCAGGAACCCGAAGCGAACCGAGGGGTTGTGATATTGCAGCGTCTTCAACAACTGCAGCGGCTTATACAAAACGTCATTCAGCACGTTGTTCTTGGGGAGCTAGCGGCGCGCCGTTGGTCCGCGATCGTCTCTCTGCCGTTGGGCATTTTTGTCGGTCTCCTCATTTGCAATAAAGAAGACAATATCGCCCAAATCGCACGGCCTCGCTGCTGGATCCGATGCCGTGCTTATCGGCACGGAGCTTGATGCTTGCCACGCTTGCTTGGAACAGGAGCATTTCCTCCCCATCGAAGACCAAACACATGCTGCTGCAAGCCACGATTCAAGACGAAGGACCCCAGAATCCCAAGCACCTGGTGAGGCTTGCCCAGGTGAGGAATGGTTGTTCGTTCGAGTTCGGCCTGTGGCGTCAATGGGGCAAGTCAGCACTCTGATCACAACAAAGTGATTTCCGAGAGATTGACATTGGCCCACTTAAAAGAGCCGAAAATGATGGGCAACCGCACGCAAGGTCTGGGGTCGCAGGGAACAAGACTGTTCCACCTCCAACGTCGCCGGCCTTTACACTAGTGTACACTATGATACCACTACGGCCGGCGGGGAAAAGAAGGGAATGCGAGGTCATGAATTCGGAAAATGGGGAGCAAAAAAGCAACCTGCAGATCGCAGACAACCCATGAAGCCGGCCACGAGTAACAAGCGCAGTCAAACCATGTGGGAAACACGCCAACCCAAGCCCATTGCAGACGTGATCAACTAGCCGGTGCTAAATTGGGGATGTCTGTCCGTTGTGATGGAAAATTGAGCTCCCCCCTCACCCTGGAAATTGCAATCTCCCTCCCATCTGCACGACACCGACAGGGAGAACAGATGTCGTGCGAAGCCACTTTCTATCCCGCTTTCGGTGCCTCAAATGGGACGGAGGCCGGCTGGGGTTGATCTTGTCAATTTGACGTTACTGCCGCGCTTGGGACCAGCAAAGTGCCGAGATGGGATTTTGCGCACGTCCGCGAGGAAGACACTCCATACACTAGTGACTTCCCGAGTCATTCGGACACGGCAATAAAAACCCCCAAAAAAATATGCCGAGGTCGACCGACACCGGAGGAGGTCCAAACTCACACATCTTACACCAGATGATATTTTTCGACGCATCTTTTACTCTTTTGTGGAGAGGTCCCAATCGGACTCGAAACTGGATGGAGCTGTCTCGGGGGTCCCGGCCCCGGCTTAAGTGGGGCCGATCGAACGGATCATGCCGTGGCCGGGGGCCGGTGGGGTAGAAGTCCAACTCCATGACGGAAAATACCGAATGTTGCTGGCCACCAAGGACCTACGCGTAGTAAGCTCGATCATCGTGGCAGTGAGTGCTAGGCCGAAGAGTGGTTAAGTTTAGTGGGGTAGGTTTGGCTGGGGTTTGTGATATAGGTGAGAAATGCTCGATTAGATCTAGGTTTGTTGACATTTGGATAAGTGTAGATGGGCCATGGATGGGCTATGTATGGTCTCTGCGTCGGCCACAACCCCGTCGACCTGAGGTAGGTTCACTTCCAGCATCTTCGGACTCAGTGTCACCGGTTCATCACTTCAGCTTTCTTGGCTCCCGATGATCTTCTCCGTTGGATTGTATTCGCGCTGTGCATATCACGGTATCAAGACGCCGCTTCGAAAGCATACGATCAGCAAGGATCCTCCTCGATAGCAAAGCCTCCTCCCCAAAGCAAAGACTCCATCGACAGCCCAGCTGTCTAGCCCCAGCCCCGGGTCATTTCCAATACTCCCTTCAACCCTTCAAGACTTCTCCGACCGGGTCGTAGTACTCATACACCCGATTCTCTTTATCCCGTCCCGTAACCGCGGGCGCCCTGTACGTAGACACGCCCGTGGCGCGGTCGTACGACTCGTACGAGCAGGCCAGACGCTTGCCCCCGCCGCCGGGTAGGTCGACGACGAACGAGGGCATCATGAAGCCGGCGATGGAACCGCGCAGCTGGGCCTCGAGGTCGAGGATGGTTTGTAGCGGGGTGCGTAGGTGCTCGACGCTCTTGACCATGTCGCATTGGTAGACGTAGTACTGTTTGGCGTTTTGCGTTAGTTGGAGTACCGCAAGTGGAAGAGAAAAAGGAGAGTACAAAAAAAAAAAACAAGGAGAGGGCAGAAAAAAAAGGGGGCTCACCGGAAAGATCTTATTATCCGCCAAAACCCGAATCAACTCCCCCATCGTCGCCACATCATCATTCACCCCACGCAACAACACCGTCTGGTTCCGCACCATCACCCCTTCCTCAAACAACCGCTGCGCCGCCATCTCCGTCACCCACGACACCTCCCGCGGATGATTAAAATGCGTATGCCACGCCATCGCCTTCCCTACCTTCCTCGCCGTCTTCGCCAACCCAACCATCGCATCCACCCATCCATCCCCTGCCCCCTTCTTCTCCCCCAACCGCCCCTCTAAGACTCTCCCCGGCGCAACCGCAAGCCCCTTCGACGCGATCCGAAACCGCCGAATATTCGGCAACGCTAGTAGTCGTTCACCAATCTCGGTTAGTTGGTCCGGTTGGAGGTAGTAGGCGTCGCCGCCGGAGACTACGATGTCGTGCAGCTGGGGCTGGGAGGCGATGTAGGCGAATACGGCGTCCCATCGGCGTCGGCCGGGCTTGAAGGGGGTTTTGGAGAGGGTGGGGGTGGAGGCGCCGACGGCGTAGGAACGCGTGCAGAAGGTGCAGTAGGTTGGGCAGACGGATGTTGCTAGCGGTCAGTTAAGTCAGTTGCAACATTCAGGAGATGGTGGGGGGTGATAAGTTTGGGGGTAGTTTGAGGGAGACCTACGTAGAAACAAAGCCTTGTCGGGATACCGATGGACTAGCCCCTTAACTGGGGAATCGGCTTCTTCATGCAGAGAATCGAGTGCTAGCTTGGGATGGTCGGGGATCATGCGGGATTTGAGAGGGAGGAACTGTCTTGCGATGGGATCGTTGCGCGGGTCGAGCCAGTTGATTCGGCTGAGGATGTACGGTCTGTTTTATACACGTCAGTCAGTACTGTGTCTATCTATCTGCCCATTCATTCATTCATTTATTTATTCGTGGCAGGCAGTGGATGGCAGTGGAGGAGGAAGGGAATGATAGCTGAGAAAGAAAAGACTCACGTCATCCGCACTGCCATTGTCGCTGCCGTGATGCCCTCGAAGACATCCGACATGAACGCCTCGCGGGTCTGGGTCTGTCCTTTGACGGTGGCGTTGGGGTGGAGATCGTCGCAGGGAACCTCGTCGGGCAGGGTAGCTTTCAGGAACTGGTGCAGTTGGGCTTTGGTCTCGACCATATTTCGGGTCTGGAGTGACAGATATCATTCTTGTCAGCATCGGCCTCTTGGCCTCTTGTTGCTCTGTTCACGTTGTAAAAAGGGGAAAGGGGGGTGGGTACAATGGGAAGTAAAAGACAAGAGGACTTACACTCCAACTATACAACAGGAAATCCTCTGACGCAACATCCCGCCAGATAGGTACTTTGCGCCAGAATTCATCACGGTTCTGTAGATGCTGCGCGTGGGAGGATACCACGGGTGGTATCACTGACTCTTCTGCTGGGGGTGGTGAATCTGCAAGGGTTGTCGAGTGAAAGCCTGGTGGTGGAGTAGTAGCTGGGGGAGGAGCTCGTGCCTCGCGAATCGGTATCGTTCTTGTCGCGCTGTTATTGTTACCGCCGAACCCCTGGTTGTGTGGGAGGATGCCGGGTCCGCCGTCGAGGAGGTGGTTGTGGTTGTTAGTCTGGCGAAGGTCGGAAATGTAAGCTTGGAGTCGGGGGGCAGATCCGACGGAGCGTTTGGAGGTTTGTGTTTGGATCTGGATCTGGGTCGGGATCCGAGAATGTGGGAAGGTTGACGGGCCGCGACGGGACAAGGCCCGGGGTAGGCGGGAGAACATGGTGTTTGCTTGGTGGGTTAGTTAGCTGGTAGTCGGTTGGGTGTAGTAACCCGGGTTCGTGAATAAGGTGTTGTCGATGTGGAATGGTCCTCGGCACGGGCTGGGCGCTCCCTTGAGTCGGTTATATATACCCCCAGGATCCTAATCCTCAGGACCCTCAATAACACGTTCCCTTACACTCACTCCTCGCCTCCTCCTCTTTAGTCCGTCCTGCTTCCTTCTCCTAGGCCTAACCAACCAAACAACCCCCAATCGCAATGCTCACCAGTCCTGTCTTGTTCAAGCGCCCAGGCACGTTTGCTTGCCGGCGTATCGCCCCCCTGCCAAGTTTCTGCCTGCCTTGCCCTAGCTGGCCCTGAGGTCCTTCTGGGAGGGATCACCGTGCAGCGTGATCCGTGTGGATATCCCTTCAAGCAATCTCTTTTCTTCTCTTTATACTGGGACAGGTTCCCTTAACATGACGTTTACCCCCCACACACTTCTTTTTTCTTTTACCGTCAGCTAGCCTCGTTGTGTCAGCCCAGCCAACTACAGTAGCCCACCCTATCTTTATTTGTCTCTGTGTGGTGTTGTGGCCCGAGAGGCGTCTCGTGTGTCGCCTACAGTCACCTTGCGGGTGTGCTCATGCTCTGTGATTGGCGGTGGGGAGAGGGAAAGGGACGTCCAGGAAGCCTGGAAGGGAAAAGAAAACAGGGACGAGTAATAGGACGGATGGGGGTTTCCCGGTCTTGTATGGTGGTCTCTGAGAGGTTGTGCGTGTAGTGGATCAGCCGGATGGGATGGTTAGGGACGAGGTCTGGTATTGTCTGCTCGCATTGTTAGTGAACAGGCTTCCTTGTTGGGGTCGGTAGGTGTTATTGGTTATGGAGTGAACATCCAAACGTGGGCTTCACTGGTGTTTCCCAGGACAGGTGTCATGAGCATGAGGAACAGCTCTTTGAGGAGGTATCACTTACACTCGGTTCTGGACAGTTGAGTTTTGAGTACTTGAGTTCTGCCCACGGTCTCTTCGCAAAGCCGTCTCTTCGCAAAGCCGTCTCTCCGCAAAGAACAAAACCCCCCAAGCTCAAAATCCAAGCAACCTCCCGATTATAAGAGAAACCTCGAGCCATCCCGACAATGTCCCCCTCATCTCGGTACACCACAGATCCGAGGACCAACACTACGACTCGCCAAAAGCCCAATTTACTGCGTAAACGCCGAGCGATCCTGACCTACCCCGATCCGCAATCCACATGCCGTCAAACAAAGCAAACGGATTGGCTCGGCCCGCCAAGGAGCTGAGAGGGGTGTGAGAAAGAAAGACAAACGGCCAAAAAAAGAAAAAAGAAACAAAACCAAAAAAGGGACACACTGAGATCATCCCCGAAGGAAAAAAAAGACATGTCTCAGATCCCATGGATTCCGCTAACTCGAACTGGGGTGTGCTTTTCCCAATCACGCCATCCAACCATTCAGGACGTCGAAGCAAGTTTGGGTCGATAATGAGTTGCTGGTGTCGTTCATGATTTGCATCTGCAGACTCTGCCGCTTGGTAGCACACAGTTATTAAACACCGCCCCCCATGACTCCACGTATGTAACTCCACACTAGATAGTAGATCTGATCAGATCGCAGGGTTCCTTCCGGCCGCTCCCGCTGCGGGCAATATCATCTGCCGAGATCAAGCGGAAACCACACTAGGGCCAGATCCACGGCAAGGAGCAGAAGGGAACCGAGACATCAAGGTGCCCCCAGAGATGGAGGGGCTGTTCAGATGTCGGAGTCCTCGTAACAGTGAACGGATGAGATTCTAGCGTTCACCTTACTAGCTAGCTAGACATACATAGTGTACATACATATAGTACGGTGTATACGAGATGCTGCCCAACAAATCCATACTGTGAGAAAGACCCAAGTCAAACTTCCCGGAGCATCGGGCCCAACCCCGAAAACACAGACAAAGAGGAGGGGGAAGGGTATGGAGACCAGGAGCCCGGGAGACCGGGGGTGGCGAACCAACTGCATGAAAGACCTGCGGCTACCCGGAACCCTGCAGGTCACTAGCCTTTAGACCTATGGCATGGTGATATTTGGGATTTGGTTTGGGTTTGGGATGCGAGGGAGATCGATCTCTCACATTACCGAGATCGTCGTGGGTACTTGCTTGGGAGAGGGGTAAAACTGATTTCTGGTCTCTCTTCTTGACGGGGGATCCTTTTCTTCAGGAGAGTGTACAGATCCGGAACAACATTTACACCCAACTTTTTCAACTCGTGATGAAACCGAATCATCCGACTCAAGCCACGCCCCCAAACCAAAACCCTTTGTGTAATAGTTAACAACAACCTTTCTCCTTCTGTCCCCATATCTGGTGATATATTTAACCAAATGATATTGAAATGTAGGGAAAGTGGTCTGATGTCCAGCGCCAATCTTGTACATGTCTCGGTTGTCAACACGCCCGGGGGCACATATGGGAAGTACGAAAAGGTGGTACTACTACTCTGTACTACATTACAGAACGTCAGGATTGAGGATGGGAGATTACTGACGAACATCTCCTCCATCACACACACGACAGACAAGATGTCTCTCGTGGCTCGACCTAACGGCTTGTGGGATCGACGGGGTGCTTCGTATTGGAGCTCCGGCCGTTTCTGATGGGAGATCTTCGAACGAACGATTGCATCTGATGGGTTGGTTGCGTTTTTAGTCGAGCTGGATTTGTCGAGCTGGATGAAGTGAAGTGAGACTGGAGAAATTCTTATTGGCTACGGTTTGACTGCCTGAAGAAGGTCATTTTGTACGGATGAATGTGGGTGTGTGTGCGTTTGCTGGGTGGTACATCCACAGCATTGATGCATAAGAGAGAGAATACGATCTTGGATTTGTGGAAGTTGTCTTCGGTGTGGCGGGTAACCGTGTCTTGTCTTTTTTTCCTAATATTTTCCCTGTTTGAGGATGTTTGTCGGCGGTTAGCCCACATTCCGGGACATAAAAAAACAAGAATAGTGCTACGGAGAAAGGGAGAATAAGGAGGTGTGTAACCTTTGCACAACAGACAAACAAAGCGGTTAGCCACAGAATCGACACCTCGTCGGAGATGGAGTTACCCAGACATACGTACAATACTACCAAGGGAATAACCGAGGGGGGGACTAGAACGAAGACGTTTGTTACACAGGCTAATGTGTTGTTTACACTAGTGTCGACAGCGGGCATCGCTCCTCAGCCGCAACAGGCGGGCGGTGAACTGTGTAACAGAGATGCCCGGTTCCACGACAGATCTAATTTCCAACTGGCTGGTTGAAGAGTGCGATCCATACAGGAGCTGAGAATTGGGGCAGCAGGTCTTGTTTTTATCTGAAGATCTGCCTCGGCAAGCTCGGCTAAGGATGCACGACGTCTTTCTCCGCAACATCGTGGCATATTTCCCTGTTTTCTCGGCTCCGTCTCTTTGGCTTGGCCATGAACAAGCGTTTGTGAGACCAGACGCACAACAGGCAGACGACCCGATCTTGACATTGGTCCCCGATAGGCGGCAACAGGCGGGTAGCTGAATGCCTTGGGTTACCCAACCCAAGATCTCTATCTCTTCCCTTCTCCGGTCCACGCACTCGTGACCCAACAGCTTCCGTTCTACCCAATAACTCAACGGCAGCACCGTATTCAACCCAAGTGATCACTCGCCTTCTACTTATCTCAAGAACCTGTCCGACCCAAGAAACTAACAGTGCCCGACGGCAACCTGCATGTGATCTTCTCCTTCTCTCTATCCCAGTGGACTCAAGAGAAAGGTTCTGCGTTCCTGCTCCGCTCGCCCACCCATCTGTCTCCTTGCTAAGTGGCACCCGCAGTACTCTATACGCACGCCTCCTCACAAATACACATCCCCCTCCTCGTCACAGACCCCATCAGCAACACCACCACACTACACTACCATCGCATATGCAATATACATTGCATTGCGCGGGCCGTACCGTAGGTCGTCAGCAACTAAAGGCAGGGAGGGAAAAAAACTGAAGATTAGAAGCTGGAGGTCGAATACCAAAGACCGTGGACCGGACTCACACTGTGTGTTGGGCATTATCACAGTCTTCACCATCAATCATGTCTGGGACCAGGAGAGTCTAGTATGCAGTAGCGTATGCACGAAATGGGGAGGGGGAAGGGGGATCTCGCGCTGGTATCTCATTCGCATTTCCCGCCAGTTTCATTGATTCAGATGTTTCTTTCCCGCTTTGCACTAAGATGTCTGGCATATGCGGATCTGTACATGGCGTGAGCTAGTTTTGTCTTTCTTTCTTCCTCGGTCTGAGAAAGGGTTCATTAGGTTTTGATTCTCAGAACTGAGACATAATGTTAACGGGCGTGGGTTGTCCGCTCAAGAAGCAAATCAAGTTAACGTTATCAGTGAAAAAAACGGAGAAGGGGGTCCGCTCCGACACGGTTCCCGTTGGGAAGGAAAATGGGTTTGGTTTCTGTTGACTTCTTGACGGAGATTATTTTACTTTACTTGCTCCTAAAGCAGAAAAAGGATTTTTGTGTGTGTAACTCGCCGTAGGAAGCAGGGGGAACGATCGACCGTCCCGCAAACGCGCGGAAGTACGGAACATGGAGTACAGCAGTAGTTTATGGATCTAAGAGGAGAGAGCACGAAAGGCAAAAAAAAAAAAGAGCTTTCAAGTTCGCTGGTAGCACAACCGAGAATGTGATAGGGCTAACTAACCCGCCATAGCGTTTTCGAACAACCTGAGACACACACATCTGCAACAAGAGAGAGTAAGCGAAGCGAGCCAACCGAGATGGACCACCACCGACTCCATAACTCCCTCCGTTATGAGCGAGTTTCCCCCAATCCCAAATGCAGGCTCACCAAGCGGACCAATTGCAGACCACCCCCAGCGTCAAAAGATAGACTTTATAGTACGTATGAGGGACGCTACCGAGAGACAGGCAGACGCATCGAAATATGTATGTACATGATGTCCCCAGCCGTTGCAGGACGAAGATTAACGCCCGAACATACTCGGGCGGGGGTTGGTTTTAGCTAATCTCGGATGCAAGTGTTAAGTAGGTCTCTGGTTTTGGGTACCCGATGATGGAATGGTTTGGTGGGAAAGGGGATGGTGACGGGGAGATCTTGAAATGAATCACATCACATTTCCAAATCCCTCACTCTCAATACTCGGAAACCCAGCCCGTACACACATGGATGGGCATTGGATCACCACTTGCTATGCTCTGAGTGCGGTCAAACAAAAATTGATTTGACGGGCAGTTAGCTGTGCATTACATCCATCTCTAGTGAGTCGTGGGCCGCTGGATGCGGCCGACCACGGCTGATTTACCACCTCCAACCGCAGCGAAATAAATCCTGTTCGCCCCATCTGCTGGCTTCCAACCCTTGACATGCAACGGCGATCCATGGCACGGCTGCCAAGGGAAAGGAAGCTGAGAAGGGGGACTTCGTATCGATACTCGGATACTCGGGTATCGGCTGGACAATCTGGTTTGGGCCTTTTGGGTGTTTGCCACTGTGGGCATATTTCATAGGTCCAGGAAAATCCCATTCATAATTTGGAATCGTGCGCCCGCTCTCCGGTAGGCTGTCATGCTTGGAGGCAGCTGTCGAGGAAGACATGTCAGCATCCCAACCACACTCGCCCTCCAGACCCAAGACTACCCAACGATAGTACGTACCCGAGGAAATCGCCATTGATGCTGCCAATGGCCCACATGTCGCCGACCTCCGCCCTCATACCGATGATCCTTATACGCACATGCGTCCCTTGCTCGATGACCATATCAGCGTTATTAGTGAACTGTGCTGGTGTCGCGCTGGCGTCGTATTTGATTTCGTCGGGCATCAACTGTTGCGTGGGTCAGCAACCGAGCACTACCTGTGCCCCCCAAGTATTCCTGAGAGCCCTCCCCTCCTCGAAGCTTACATGAGCGGAGACGAATAACCGGAGTGGCCCGGCCTGGGCAAAGAACCCGTGTGGGTTCACCGTTTGAGCGATCGCATCGATCTGGGGAGCCATTAATTAGCCCTGCAAGACGTCGCATAATCTCCCAATCCCCCTCTCCCCACCGCGCCCAGGATGCGCTTACCACTTCGCCCTTGAACGGGCGCCAGACCACGGCGCGATAGTGCACGGTAAACTCGGCCATGCCGTTCCCGGGGAGAATACGGCCCTCCGAGACGTCGAATGTGTCCATAACAGCAATGACATAGTAGTCGCCTGCGCAGGTGCCCTCCACATCCTTGACCAGCTTTGTCGTGACCAGATCGTGCATGTTCCTGCCAAAGTACGAGGGGTGGAGCGTCACCGTCCGCTCGAGGTTGTGGAGGAAGAACATCTTGATGGCGTTTGATGTGGGCGATCAAGGTGCGCTTGTTGTTAATGGCGAGCGGATGGGGTCGCTCGTAGAAAGATGTTGCAAGATCGGCGGCGGCGTCGCAGGGGCAGGGCGGATAACAAAGAAGCGCGGCGCAAATTGGGGTGTTGAGGCGGCCGAACGACAGAAATTTCTAAGCTGGCGACGGGTGAAGGATTAGGATGAGCGAAAGTGCAGGCGCGCCAGCATGCTTGCCGCTTTGCTCACGGTTCGGAGGAGGAAAAGCGTCGGTCCTGAGATGAAAGTGCCGCTGGCGGGAGCGGGACCCAGCGCGTCTTTGATGGACCGACAAGTTCTTCCCGGTTCGTTGTTTGATCGTGGTGGTCAAGGCTGACCGGACGCAGGGAGCGAGCACGAAAAGGCTGAGCCTTTGATGGAATGCCTGCTGAGGTTGACGTATTGGTCCGTGCACAAGCTTTGTCAAAGCGCGACCGCGTTCTTGGGAACTCAGCCTTGGCAAAATGAGACGACGCAGCCAGTATTTTCTCTCTCACAAAAGGTATTACATAGTAATACGGATACATAAATCCTTTGCAGCAAACTTGCGGAGGTGTTCAGCCTTTCCAAAAGATGAAATTTAACGAAATAAGGCCTTGCAAAAAGAGTTTGGGACATTTAGCTGGTTATCTTCTGGACTAGAACAATCAGGTGGGCGTGTGGATAACGTGCAACAGTCAGTCTCTTGCTCAGACCAAGAATAAAGAAAGATCCGCCCTGGTACCAATTCTACAAGGTGGTAATCGAGAGGTTTTGAGGACCTTGAGAGAGCATTGTCCTTCGTAGAATGTAACATTTGGATATGGGGTGATCGGTACGTACCACATGCCCCGTGGGGAAAGAGCTCAGGCGACCCGCAGCACCATCCAGAGGCACAAAGTTTGTTCCATTGCTTCCACCCACCCCTGGAATCTCGCCAAGTCAGCTCGAGTGAGATACCCAACACTTTTTGAACTGCCCGATCTTTCTCCCAGTATCCCTTGCTCTCACTCGATGATCAACATAAATCATTATTACCATTGTCCTTACGCCGCTTCTTTCTCCGTTAACCGCATTGTCCAGCTTGGGTCTTGGATCCCTTATTCAACGCGTGGGTTCTCTGCCTCAGGGGCTTCAATTCCGCTCAGTGCTCACCTCAAGCGGCTCCCCCATCCACCCTACAATTGTTTTCCTTGGTTTCAAGTGCTTCACATAACATACCATGTCTCTCAACCTTGAGAAGCAACTCACCTTTGTAAGCTCATCGTCATCTCCCGAAACTGGTGAGACCATGTCCGCATGACTACCAGTTGTCCCCGTGAGTACGTTCGTTAACATCAGCTTGTAATACACAGTATGGTGCGTACCACCATAACCAGGTGAACGTGGCAATTCACATGGTTTGTATACCACTGATTTTATTTTCCGCCTTTGAGCTCGTACGTGACCCTCTGAGATACCATCGTGATGAACGGCAAATGACTGACCTAACCTGACCCAGGCCTCAAACTACGGGCCATTCTTCACCCTCCCGCCATGGCTCCAAGTACCCTATCTAGAACCCAACCTCGGAACACTAGCCGCATTGACATGGGGCGGTCTATACCTCCTCCTAGAACCCGTTGCAGGGGGTGTCCTGGCTCTCATCTGCGTCGCCTCGGCGGCCGGTACCAACTGCCTTCGCGTGCACGACCCCGTCGGCACCAACCAGATCTGCATTGCGCTGCAGGTTGTCTCCTGGACCGCCCAGTTTATCGGCCACGGCAAGTTTGAGGGGCGGGCGCCGGCCTTGCTGGACAACCTTTTTCAGGCTATCTTCCTGGCGCCGCTGTTTGTTTGGCTGGAGCTGCTCTTCATTGCGGGCTACCGCCCGGAGCTTAAGAATCGCGTGGATAAGGCGGTTAGGGTTGAGATTGCCAAGTTCCGCGAGCAGAAGGCGAAGAAGGCTGAGAAGGCACAATAGCCTGACTGATTCGGCGAGGAGAGCATTGGCAACCGACTACGAGGGTACTGGACCCCCTTGGAATTGTTGATAGATGGGGCGCCGTTGGTAGTGGCGACTACCGAAAGACAGGTCCTTCTCGGCCCATACAGGCGTACGAGCCGCATTGTGCGCTTATTTTGGCGTAAGGTATAGGGAGCGAGAGGGAGATTTCCGGATTTACCTTTCATCTATTGGAAGGCGGTGGATCGGGTGATGAAGCTGCATTTAGGTGATGGAGAAGCACCCCTTAGATTTGGAGTTTTGGTCTTGAGCTAGTTTAGCCTTTTTGCTTCATGAGATTCTTCCTACAATACGGTATTTGACAAGAGCCATATTGATATTAACAATCATACCGAAAACAGAAATTGACAAAGAAGCGAGCACAATATGGTTGTGGCTTCGAGTCTTCTTGAACTCTGTCTTGTCCCCACTTTTATTTCCATTTCGATTAGCCCCCATCGCGGACTGGGAAAGTGTCCTGTTACTCCGTACAACAGATCAGACACTACATCGTGGTAAAATAATCGCAACCAAGCATCTCTCCTTGCGTCCCCAACTTCGCCGCACTTTCGGTAGCCAAAATATCGGATTTTATTGGCGGAACCCCTGCGTCAGCGGCCAGTTTTCCCGTCTTCTGATTCCTTGCGGCGCGTCCCGGTTGCCCCACGTCACATCCTCGAAACAAAACAGCATCGAGACCGCCTTCTTCGATTCTTCGACACAGGACAGCGCTCAACTCTCTACTTTTACTCGACAACAATAACGACCGAGAGCGCGAATCTACTACGTGACGTCAAAAGAAAATGGACGAGCCATCGGACTGGTCATTTGACAACCTCAAAGGTACGCTTTGTCCACCTCTCTTCCCCACGCGCCGCTTCAACGCGCGCCTGCACCCTGCATCCTGCATCCAAGTCCACAATGGAACGGACCGCAAAAGCACAGACAACAACCTCGTGCATAACCAAAAATTCTCTCCTTCCCTCTAACACCGGGTTTCATCAACAGACTTCCTCCCCCCGGGCACAACCACCGCCCTCGCCCGTGTCTACGCCCGCCTCCTCTCCCCCGACATGTCCGACCTCTTCGACAAAGCCCAAACCCAACTCTCCACCCACCTCTCCACCCTCCTCACAGCCCTCCAACCACTCTACACCGCGCTCGAGACCCAATTCTCCATCCTCCTCGCCTCGGCCCCTCCCGGCCTCGTCGCCGCAGGCACACTACTCCTCGTGGCCATCGTGGTCATACAGATCCTCAGCATCATCCGTCGATTGATTCTTTTCGGCACGCGCCTCGTGTTCCAGCTGGTGTTTTGGGCGTGCGTCGGGTTGATCGTGTCGGCTGTGTGGCAGCGGGGCGTGGGGCGCACGGCGCGGGATCTGGCTGTTGTGGGTGGGAAGGTGGTTGGGTGGAGTGTGGGCGCTGCGGAGGTGTGGTGGGCGGAATATGAGAAGGCGCAGGCGGCTGAGAGGCAGGCTTCGGCTTCGTCGTATGGTGCGGGGAGGGCGGGAGGAGGACAGAGAGGGGGCCCGTCGTCGGGGTCGTCGGGGAGAGGTGGTGGGAGTGGGAATGGAGGAGGATGGTGGTGAGAGCGGTTCGTGCGTGCTTATTGGAGATGATGGGGTTAGGATTGGGTATTTTGGGAGTTGGGGTTGGTGTTGGGATTGTCATTAGGATAGGTAAGGGTTGGGTATCATGTTGGTGTTGGTATGGAGGAGCACATTGTATTTCAGGGGGAAACGACATCATGTTTACGAGAGCCTCGGAAAGAGAAAGGACTTTTATATGACCAGACGCCAGCGCTATGCAAATCATTCCGACCTTTCCTAGGTCTTTCTGCAATATCAGCCGTGTGGACACAAGTACCCCATCCAAATGGCCACCCAGATCTATCACATCTCTCACGGTGTGTCCAACAGAACTTTATTCTTCCTCCTCCATCTCTTCCTCGGGTAGTTCCTTCGGCTCCTGCGCTTCGTGGTACTGGATACAGTCGTCGATGTAACTCAGGATCGCTTGCACGCTGTCCTCGTCGGTACAATCCAGTTTGAGGTAGCTGACCATGCTAAAGCTCTCAATTAGGTTGGCGACCGCCGTGTTCAGCCGCCGAAACGATGCGCCCGACATGAGCGCGTCCTTATCCGCGGGGTCCACGCTGTGCACATCGACCGCCACGCCCGCCTTCTTGCGCGCTACCTCGGCTGGGTCGTCCTCGAGCAGCGTCGTGTCGGGAACGAGGAAGCGCTTGAAGTCTTTCCTGCGCATCTGGTCCTTGACCAGGTCCATCTTGCTCAGAATGTTGAGATGTGGCACCTCAAGCATAACCATGGCGCTCATCGCGCTGAGAGAGCCCGCAAAATACTTGGCCCGGTCGACGACGAAGGACGCTTCGAGGAGGTAGGCCGCGCATAGCCGGATGTCGAGTGCGCCGGGCTGCGTGAGGAATTTGACTAGTGTCGGAAGCACCGGGATGTGTGTGTACAACTCGATCTGACCGGGCATGTCGAAAATGATGAGGTATTCTTCGGTTAGCGAATCGAGTGCCTCAGAGAGGAAGTCGAGGTTCTCCATCAGAAATTCAAAGCAGTAAATGAGGCCCCCATTGGGCCCCAGCTGCAATTCTTCCATCACATCTTCGAGTGAGATTAGGTCTTTGATGTCGAGGTCGGGTTGGTGTTCGAAATGCTCGGCCGCGGGGTCGAGGTTCACGTAGAAGGCAGAGCGGCGGTTCAGCTGCAGATGGGTGATGAGGCTTGCGCAAAAGGTGGACTGCATATCTTACGATTAGATTACAATTCGAAGCTATCGATAGTTGAATCGAAACCGTACCTTGCCGACCCCCGCGGGGCCCATCACCATCACACCGTATTTACTCATGTTGATGATGCGCGGGGCTGCACAAATACGCGAATGGTGCGATGCGTATTGACAGGGGTTGTTGTTGACGAAGCTCCAATGGCCCCGGGCACGGAGTATGTTCGGGGAGCTTCAAATTGTTGCCGGCAGAATTTCAAAGGCGGTGGCCAAGATTCACACTCACTCACGTCGGGCAACATCAGCCAGGCCTTGAACCCCCCCCTGGACCTGCACCATGAGAGGCTGGAAAGGCACCATCCCTGCGTCCGGTGTAGGACTCGCCTGACTGTGTCGTGTTCAATGGCTGCATCACGTTATGCGGCTCTGACTACCCCCCAGAGGCGTGCATGGGCCATCAGTCTACTATCGTAATACCGGGCAACCATTTTACCCTATTTTCATTGCCGTCGGAGCGAGCGACACAAACGAGCCGCCCGCCGAACGTGGCTCTTTCCGCGTTTTCATCTGCCCTCTGCCCCTCAGTGGGGACCTCGATGGCTGATGGGCTGGCTCTTTGCGGTGAGGGGCAGCAATGGCGCAATCTGACGGAAAGGGACAAGCCTGAGGTACCCGATAACAATGGGTCGGCCAAATGGTGTCCACCACTACAGAAAATAAGCACCGATCGGGCAAGATACAGCCAGCCACTGCTGCAATTGCTTGGGGAAAACCGTGTCGGAAAAGCACGAACGTGCTGGAGGCTGTAGGCATTCGGGGTTATTGGTGCCCACGCTAGCCACTTTTGTTACGGCTGAGATGGGCAGTATTATGTCCCAAACGTTTCTCCGTTATGACCGGAGTTGGTCGGCCTCCGCACGATTTGAGCCGGACGGACTATTTTCTGTATCAGGTCGGGCCCCTTATGCCGGGGTACCCCGCTGTGCCGCAATCGCATCCTTGCGGTGAAAAATGGCCGACGCTCGGCCGTTTCTTCGTTGAGGACCAGGACAATTTTCCTCAAATAGTGCCACATCCCCCCCGGAGTCTTCGTCTTCCCCATCTTCTTCCCAGCCTCAAACGCCCATCCTCTTCGTCTTTGCGTATTGCTGAAAATCAGCTTGCTCGCGTTGGTTGTTTACTGTTCCGTTCTTGCGAAAAGGTAAGCCGGCCTTGACGTCCTAAACTGTTCTTCTCGTCCCCCGCTTCGGAGCCCGAACTCGAATCGCTCGATTCCACCCGCTCCCCGATGACCCCTCCCCCTTTGCTACCTTCAGAACCCCTCCAATGCCTCGCAAATCGTCGAAACAGCTTTTATCTCGACCTCTAAGAGATTGGCCCGACCGATGATAAGCATTTGGGTGGTGGGGTTGCCGGCAATTCCCCGTGGGGGAGTTTTCTCCTCTCGTCTTTACCGCCGAAAAAAAAGACTGCCGAAGTCTCGCCTAGACAACCATCGGAAGCCGAGCTTCGCAGAATTCGGCCGATCAGCCGCTAACCCCCCTCCCAGAGTTCTCAGTTTTCTCCACACATAAAATCATAATGGCTTCCAACGGTGTTAACGGGGCCAACGGCACCGCCAAGCACTACAACGAGGGCAACTTCCTCTTCACCGTAAGTCTTGCCGGCGCCCCTTTTTCGGTGTGGGCTTTTTGCGCCACATAAACACACACACCGTGGCCGATGCTGACCGCTTTCGGTAGTCGGAGTCCGTCGGTGAGGGTCACCCCGACAAGATCGCCGATCAGGTCTCAGATGCCATCCTCGACGCTTGCTTGGCTGAGGACCCCCTCTCCAAGGTCGCCTGCGAGACGGCCACCAAGACCGGTATGATCATGGTCTTCGGTGAGATCACCACCAAGACCAAGCTCGACTACCAGAAGGTCGTCCGTGAGGCCATCAAGGGCATTGGGTACGATGACTCGTCCAAGGGCTTTGACTACAAGACCCTCAACCTGCTCGTCGCCATTGAGGAGCAGTCCCCGGATATCGCGCAGGGTCTCCACTTGGAGGACCGTCTCGAGAACCTCGGTGCTGGTGACCAGGGTATCATGTTCGGCTATGCCACCGACGAGACCCCTGAGCTCTTCCCCCTGACCCTCCTCTTTGCCCACAAGCTCAACGCTGCCATGTCGGCTGCCCGCCGTGACGGTTCCCTCCCGTGGCTCCGCCCCGACACCAAGACCCAGGTCACGATTGAGTACAAGCACGACAACGGTGCCGTCGTGCCCCTCCGTGTCGACACTGTCGTCGTCTCGGCCCAGCACTCCGCCGATATCACCACCGAGCAGCTCCGCAAGGAGATCCTCGAGAAGATCATCAAGGCTACCATCCCCGCTAAGTACCTTGATGACCGCACCATCTACCACGTAAGTCTAAATGAAAAAGAAATGAGATGTGTGTTGTGGTGTAAGGACACCAGCTGACAGTATGCAGATCCAACCCTCTGGCCTCTTCATCATTGGTGGTCCCCAGGGTGACGCCGGTCTTACTGGCCGTAAGATCATCGTCGACACCTACGGTGGCTGGGGTGCCCACGGTGGTGGTGCCTTCTCCGGCAAGGACTTCTCCAAGGTCGATCGCTCTGCTGCCTACGTCGGCCGCTGGATCGCCAAGTCCCTCGTTGCCGCCGGCCTTGCCCGCCGTGCGCTCGTCCAGCTCTCGTACGCCATTGGTGTTGCGGAGCCCCTCTCCATCTACGTCGACACCTACGGCACCTCGCAGAAGACCTCGGACGAGCTCGTCCAGATCATCCGCAACAACTTCGATCTCCGCCCCGGTGTCATCGTCAAGGAGCTTGACCTGGCCAAGCCCATTTACCTCCAGACCGCCAAGAACGGCCACTTCGGCACCAACCAGAGCTTCAGCTGGGAGAAGCCCAAGGCGCTCAAGTTCTAAGTGGGATACGATGTCGCAGAAGATTCAACTTCTCTCTGCTGATATAATCTCACTCGTCCCTCGGGACGATTTATTGTTTATTTAGTTTTTTTTTTTTCCCTCATGGCATATGGATGGATAAGCATTAACGGCGTACGGTTCTCAACAAACCTGGGTGGGCGGATAGACTTGATATCCTTGTCATTTTTGCGGCGATTTATTTGGGCTTTCACGGCTGTACGGTAAAATTCTTGCGACGCGGTGTCGCGGCTGGGGGACGGAAAGGGGGATACCTACCTAGTTATCGGGATGAGTCCATGCTTCACATGAAGTATTGACCCTCCAATCAACCAACACACAAAGCGGCGCAGAGACGTACGCCTTTTGAGTTTTTCTCACTTATTTTTTCCCCAACGGATACCAAAAACACCTCACGGGCGGATGATCGGGTTACGGACTAGTGGGACGGCGTCTTTCAACAAAGACGCAATTTGCGCAGGAGCCAAAAAAAGAGAAGACGCCTTAAAGTTTCATGACACTGCGATACCCACATGGGGGGAACGGCATACACAGGGCGAACACAACATATCGGCGTTTTGGGGAAAACAAAAGAACTTCAACATCTTTATTTTTTCCTGAACATTTTAGACGCCGACTCGAGAAAGTCTTCATTTTTGGCTTAGCAGGAGGAAAGGAAGCAATCGCCTTGAGGCAGGTGTCCAGGCTGAAAAGATGAGATTTCGAGGCGGATGTTGTGGTGTGGTTAGAAAGGTTGAGAGGCATGAGCACATACACGGGAGAGATAGCAAGACTTAACTTTTCATAGAATCGAAGACACTTGCTGACACTTGCTCGCTCCAACGATTTTTTTCTTCTTCTTCTATGGTTGTCTAACTGTGTTTGCGTGATCTGAGTCTTTGCGTTTATTCTTCCAAATTAACCTTTCCTTAGCTTGTGGGGCAAGTGATTGAAGAAGGTTCGCTCATGTGTTCACTAGTGCTAGTGCTGATGTGCGATGTGCTTCATGTCCTTAACTCGGGCCTGATATTCATAGTGTAGTGTCCACTACTGATTCGGCAGTTCATGGTAACTAATTATTTGCACAGTATTTGCGGGGGACAATGTCTTGTTGTTCCTCGAGACTCTTCCTGAACCTCCGAGGTGAGCGAGATGAGCCAATTCATGATGGAACGTTTTTCAAGGCAATTCTGGGCAAACGTTGCCCCTTGAATAAAATCCAGCTGATGAGCTTCCCCTCCCGGAAGGATGTATTTTCGCCTCCTAATTTTGCGGAGTTTATGCTCTTATGGACAGTTCCGGCTTAAGGTTATGAGTTGTCGCTCATATTCTGGGTACGCACTGTGAGAAACCATGTTCTCCCAACGGTCCCATTGTGCAATCTTGATGGGGTCCTGCGTGGCTCAGGGGTTCGGTCGGTCGGACCTGGCCTGCTGGCCTGGCCCGTGGAATCCCGAATTTCTGGGTGTGCCGAAGAAATGGGGTTCCATTCTTCGATCCCGTCTTTCATCACCACGGTTGCATCAGAGACACTGAGGGAGAGACCGAACCCCTGGAGTCCGGTTGTCGGACAGAATACTCTGTAGTGTAAGTACTTCGTACTGGGGAATTTAACTTAGGTACGTACTATCTGGGCCATTCTCAGCTTTGCTTTTCGCTTTCTTGGTTGAGGCTGATGGTTCGGCACATGGGGATCAGGTAGTTATCCTGAGGTGGGTATTCATCCCTCTAAGTAAGGGGGCCGGTTTGCGAGGTTGTGTATTGTGTATTGTACAACGTTGTGTCCTCCGGCATGATGATTGTGTTCCCGTGACGGAGTGGGCTCGTCAAGGAAGTTCCACAGGGATCGAGATCGCTTCGGCAGAGCTTCACAGGGGGCTAAGCATTCTTTTGGGGCATGTTTTGAACATATGACCGTCTGGAGTCCAGCATAAATACACTACACTAGAATCCGACCGTGGGGTTAAGGTTATGGTGTGCCAAGTTTCGTTTTGGTTTGACTTGTTTTCTCTCTGTTACGGCCCGGAAGTCCGAGCCCCTGTCGAGTTTGTCAATTTTTTGGCAGCATCACATCACACTTGTCCTTCGGCCCCTTTGAAGACCACCTCAGAAGAGGGTCCGTGCGAAGAGCTCGGGAATGGGCCGAAGCCACGCAAACATCGGATGAACATGATTGGGTTAGATGTTTGGAAGAGGTTTGAAGCGGAAATAATCGATGATTCGTTTTTAACGTTACTTCCACGGTCTTGTCTTCAAGACATGGGAAAGTTTTGATTTCCTCCCTCGCATTGGTACATTTGAGAAATTTATTGATGACAACTTTGACCATTGTAACTGACGATAATCAAGCACGGCGACTCCGGTGGCAGGCCCGACTCCCGAGTCACAAAAGGGCACACCCCGGGCGATCTGCGCTGGAAGGAAATCACTTGCAGGCGCTGTGGACCCAGATTCAGGTCCCTTCTTCCCTGGGGTTTTGGACTCGTCGTCCCTGGCTTGATCCCCACGACTCTTGACCGTTGTGGGCGCATCGGGCACTTGCACGGCACGGCGGTCCCACCCCGGCATTGAGAGACCCCCCCAGAGACAGGCCTCCTTGGCGGGCGCAGTACGGCCGGCAATTTCCCAGCTTTTCGTCCTCGCGTTTGACGCGATCGGTTCATCCCCTCAATTTTCCTCAAGTCTATCCGCCGCAATCTCAGCTTTCCAACGCTTCCACTCTTTCGTTGTGTCTTGTTGTCGTTGTTGTCGTCGTCGTGTCGTCTCTCGCTCGCTTTCTCAACACCCGATTCTTGATTTCGCCTTACAACCCACCTCGTCTCCGTTGTATTGTGTCGTTGCTTGGTCGTTTCGACAGTTCCGCTCCTTTTGATCTACCCTTCTTTCAGCCGCATCGAGAACGCCACCACGCGGACCTCGATTCGAGTTGCGACGACCTGCGGTCTGCAACTTGCGACGTGATTTACCCGCCTGGTTCCTGAGGTCGACGGCGAGTTCCCGACCTTACGGTTAATTAAACTGCCAGCGCCATTCAGACGTCGTCGTCCGCGCCCGCTGGGGCCCCGTTTAGATCTGTGGTTGCACCGCAGGCGCATTGCGTCCCCCGTCCGTCGGAAAGCAGAACAATACCGATTTTGCCAGCGATCCGGCCAGCGATCAGACGCAACTACCCGCGCGCTACCCGGCAGAAGACAAACGCGCGCCCTCGAGGCGGTTCCTCGCCAGTGCCCACACGGGATCCCTTCCCTTTCATCTATTTGATCTACCTTGCTTCTTCGCGTCCCACCCTCGATAACACAGGCCGACCATTCAGAGGGCCCGTTCGCAACCGCAAACGCAACCGGGCAGACGCAGACGCACACGTAGACGCAAGGCGCAGGACGCACGCAGGACGCAGGACGCGGACCCAGACGCAGCAATGGCGGCCATGGAAGCTGCAAACGCCCATTACCACAATGGGCATCAGCAGTCGGGCCTCCCTGCTTCGCCGACACTTACAAATCCCGACATGATTCTGCCCGACTATGACCGCAGCGACTCTCCCGAAGCCAGTCTCGACGGCCCTGATCATGCTTCGCTCATGATGTGGAAGAACACGCACAACAACCCCTCAGGCGCTGGCGTCGGCCCCGATATGCATAATATGTTCGTCGCGACTGGCATGGCGGGCCCGCGTCCATACGGCCCTTCTGGTCCCATGACGCCCACCACGCCTATCATCTACGGAAACGGGACCATGTTGTCGGATATTGGGGAGGTGACCGAGGTCGAGAGCACTGTTGGGAAGCCCTCGCCCGGGCGCGCACGGCCCGCGTTCAAGAGGCAGGTCTCGCCCAGGTTTGGTGGCAGCGGGAACGACACAGCGCTGCAGTCGTCTCCAACCATCAACGCGGCATCCTCGATCAAGAAGAAATCGAAGCAGAATCTAAAGGGGAAACAACAACAACACGAGCGCCGGTCGAGCATCGAGAGCACGAGCACTGTTACGAACGGCGAGCCCGTCGCTGCCTTTGCCGACTTTGACGACTCGGTCAGCGTCGGCGATAGCGTATTCCAGGGGGACGACGAAGAGAGTATGGCGTCGTCGTATGTGGACGGCACTGCTGCGATGGAACCGGGGCGACTGGGCGTTACAAAGGTAGACAGCGCAGATCGGTTATCGACGTACTCGACGACGTCGATAAGCCGGCGCGCCGAAGAGATCTTGGCCAATGCGAAGAAGAGGTTGACGGTAGGTTACTGATTCTGGAGTTGTCAAGCCACACAATGGAGGCCAGTGGCGGTTGCTAACCCGAACTCTTTGTGTAGACCATGGAAGGCAACTTAACTCGCGCGCGGAGCTCGTTGCATTACCACTCCCCGTACGGTTCCGACGCCTCAACACCCTCGCCGAAATTCCAGCGAGGATCAACTGCAGTATACACCCCCGACAACCACGATGCGGCGAACCCCACGTCCCCTCCGCCCGAACATGCCTCTGGGCATACGCGCATGTCGAGCGACGTTGCCATGCGAAATGGCTTGCCATACCGAGTGTCTTTTCCCCGGTCCCAGAGCGCACTCGGGGCCGCGGGGGGTTATCGACAGCCGCTAACAGCATCCAAGAGCGCCGATCAAATCCGTGGCGATGCGGACGAGACCTCGGGGCGTCCCATTTCGAAAGCCCATTCCGTCCGGGAAGGGGGACTGAAACCGCTCACAGAAGACGAGGTTGCGCGGCTGGGAGAGGCTGACAGCGCGAGTCATAATGCGAGACTCGCGGCGTATCTGAGCCCTGCTATGGACAGCCCCACGTTTGGATCGTTTCATAGTGACGGTGGTATGAGGCAACCGCAGAGGTCATCATCTGCAGCCCAGATGCGCGACATCAAGGACCAGATGCGGGATTTAAAGGGCAAGATTTCCAGCTTGCGAGAGCAAGCCCGGGTCGACAGCGTTAAGCGGCAGAGCATGCAGAGTCTCAGGACGCCCAGCCCGTTCACGCATTCGCAGATCGACCATTGGTACGAACCTCCTTCGAACAGGGCATCGCAAATTATGACGGGCGAGTACCCCGAGCACGGTCAGTGGCACGAGGACGATGCAAGTGTGGATGGTGGCTTGAAGGAAGCGGCACAACGGCTGGAGGACAGCCCTGGCGATGGGGAAGAAACGGACTATGCAGATGCAGAGGAGGGCACGGAGCTTGGGCACGAGCCCGAGCAAGAGCGGGAGCAGGAGGAAGAGCACGAAAACGGGTACGAACATCAACATGGACAAGAACATGAACGTGGACATGCGGAAGAAGTCGAACACCATTTTGATGCAATGGCTGCGGCAGAGGAAATTGTGCGCGGTTTGGAAGAGCGCGCGGAAGTTGACGACGACGACTTGCGGACCGAGAATGGGGATACAGAAGACCACGGCGAGGCGGCCTTCCACGACCCAGCCGAGGAGGACTACGACTTGGTGAGCGAGAGCGGCGAATCCCTCTACCACGACAGCGTCCAGCATCAAATCTCGCACGAAGATCGCGAGGACGCCTTCGACTACGAGCACTTCTTTCTGCACAGCGCCATGGGCACCATGAGCATGGCCCGGCGCGCCAGCGAAGACAGTTACACCTCGGACGACTCCGTCGAGACCACCCGCGGGCCCGTAAGCAGCGGCAACGACACGAGCAGCCACGACGAGCAGCACCCGCCGCAGCGGCCTCGGTTGATCGGCCGCCGAAGCAGCAGCAACTCTATCTCTACCATCGATACCTTTGCCACTGCCCAAGAGAGCCGCTCGCTCAAGTCCCCCGTCAGCCCGGACGAGTTCCACTCCTTCTACGACGCCTCATCCCGCGCGGCCTCGGTCCAGAGCCACCACCGCTTCCGCTCTGGCAGCTCCGCCGCGACGAAGCGGTCGTCCCATACCCCCAGCATGCTCCACCCACCAACTCAGGGGCCCGTCACACGCGACAGCGACGGGTCGATCTCGCCGATCGCCGAAGAGTCGTCTAGCGCCGGCTCGCCCGCTGCCGCCGTTAAGCGGCCGCCCGTGTCTTCCCCTTCACCCTCAGAACCCGACTTCCCATCCAACTCCCGCCGCAACACCATCGTCCACCGCCCCATCTCGACCGCCACCATCACCCATGCCTCACTCCACCGGCCCTCGACCGCATCGTTCGAGTCAGTCGGCACCAACCGCAGTTTCCCGCTTGTCAACAGGCCCGGCTCGAGACCGGTATCCAGCGGGGCCGGGCTGGGCGGTAGCAACAGTGGTCGTATCGACGGCGGTAGTATCGGGAGTCTGGCGGGCGTGGTGCGCAAGACCAGTAGTGCTGGTATGCTCAGCCAGCGCAGCGAGCCCCCTTCTCCGTTGTCTCCGACGTCTCCGGGGTTCCCGAATAGCAGCACCAGCAGCATCGCTAACGGCAACGGGAACGCCAATGGAACCGGAAACGACATGAACACCATCGCAAGCCGACTCATGTCCGATATGGGCCTGCACGCGGCGCACGCCTCCATCTCCACAGACGGCGACACTTTTAGTTTCGGTCCGGGTAATGACAGCCCCAACAATGGTGACAGCTCACCACAGCCGCACCCGCTTGAGGCCCTCCTACGCGAGGACAAGTACCTGGTGGAACGGGTCGTGGCGGACCTGGGGAAGTGTGTGTTGGGTTTGACGGAGAATGGGAGGGCGAGCGCGGAGAGTCGGATGTTCAGGCGGCGGTTGGATGCGGCGAGGCGGGCTTTGGAGGGGTTGGATTGTTAGGGTAGGACTTTTTATGGTATACTCGGGGTTGGCTCTTTTGATTTTTTCTGCTGTGGTTTATTTTTTACTTTATTTTTTTGGCGTCTCGAGTTTTGGAGGATGGGTGAAGGTCATGATAATGCGCCAAGAGTCAAAGAAGCGAAGAGGTGGGCAAGAAAAAAAGATGATGTGGAGGCAAGGGGGGTAGGGCATGAGGGTAAGAAAGAGAAGGGAGTGAAGGAAGGCGGTATTTGTTTATCTGGTTCTTTTCTTGGTTTGGCGGCGTGGGCTGTAAGAAGCACTTTTTTTGTTTGGCTATTGTGTGCTTCTGGGATTGGGATGGGCAGAGAGTTGGTTGGTTCGATACCCAGGGTTCTTTCTTCTTCCTTCGTCTTGTAGATATATGATGTTTTGAGACAGTTTTGAGAGTGAATTGGTTGAGTTAGGCACCGCCCCTTTAGCAATATGAGATGGTGTACGAAGTACTTGGTGTGTGTTTCACAGGATGGTACATTTCTTAGTTTCTACAGATGCTAACATCTCATCTCTGAGTAGATGTTTATTTGGTTTACCCGTCTCACTTTTGCCCCGTTTTTGTAACCCTTGAAACCCACGCGCAAAATGTACTATACAAATGAAAGAGGGCGCTTGATACATAGGGGGGATCAGCCATCCTTAAAGGCTTCAGTCCTCGCCTTGTCATCCTCCTCGGATACCCCCTCAGGCCGTGGTCGGTTAGCAGTTAGGCGCTGTGAATCTTGTTAGATCTCTGTATTTCATCAAACCTAACACAATAAAAAAGAGACGTGGACATACCACCAAATTACGCAGCAAGACAGCAATAGTGACCTTGCCGGTACTAGGCACATAAATGCTCGCCTTCTCCTTGACCGCCGGCCCGTCAAAGTTGCGGTAGCTCGAGAAGTTGATGCACACCGCGCCGTCCCGGATCAGCTCCGTCGGCACCTTGTAGTCCTCACTCGGCACGCCCGAGATGACGACATCGCTGAGCGGCAGCACCTCCTTGAGCCCCCACCCTTCCTTGTCCAGGACCTGGTGGCGCGGCGCGCGGATGCCACTGCCGCGTGTGAATAGCTGCACGCCTGTGATGTCGACGCTGTACACAGTGGCGCCGTCGTTGGCGAGGAGGGCGGCTAGGGGACGCCCGTTGACTTCACTGCGGTTGATGACCGTGATGGTTTTGCCGAAGAGGCGGTTGCCGTAGGCGAGGATGGGGTTGTAGATCTGCAGGTGCTCGAGGGCTTTGACGATGGCCAGTGGGGTGCAGGGGAGGAGGGACTTCTTGGTGTTGGTGGGCGGGTCCAGGAAGCGGATGTTGTGGTACATGTTGAAGAGGTGGGTGTGGCAGAGCCCTTCGACATCTTTGGATAGTGCTACGGTTTCTTGGATGTACCGGTCTTGCTGCTGGTTGTTGCGCCAGATGGGGTAGTAGACTAGGATGCCGTCGACGGCGTCGTCGTTGTTGGCGGCCACGACGGCCTCTTCAAGGGCTTCCTTATCGACCTTGCGGAGGTCAAAGTTGAAGCCGCTGGGTGAAAGTCAGAAAGGTGTTTTCTTTCTTTTTCTCCTTTTTCCCCTTCTTTCTTCCCTCTGGTTTCAAGATCATGAACAGGCCACTTACTTCTCTTCGCACGTCTTCTTGGACCAGTCGGCATATTGCCCGGCGGAGGGATCATCGTTAGCCAGAAAAGCTACCAGAGTGGGCTTGCTGACACCCTGGATGCTAGCCAGCGTCTCCTTGACCTCTGCTAGAAGCTTCTTGGCTATTGTGTCGGCGAGAATGACCTTGCAGGTCTTGGGCACTTCGTTCGACGCCATGGCGCAGCCGTATCACTCGGCGTAAGTTTGTCTGCAAACATCGTTAGCAACAGCTCAAAATGAGCCTCTAAATTCAATAAATCCGGTATTGAGTCGTTCATTGAGACCAAAACTAATTTCCAACAATCTCAAAAGCCAATGATGAGGCCAATTGGCCCGCCCATGTAAGTGAGCACGGCGCCGGTCTCGGGCGACTCAACGTGAACAAATCCGGACAAGGAATCAAGACGGGGAGGAGCGAACGATGTGAACATACCCCGCGGACCCCACTAACAACCCGGGAAACAACAAGGAAGGTGTTACCGGTGAGCTTGTGGGCAACAAAAAGGGGAATCAAAAACAAGACATCCAATCTGTCCGGTTATATGAAGATTGGGAGTCAGAATTGGCTTACTTGAGAGATTTCGACTCACTCGTAGGCCGGTCTCTAACCGGCCGTTGCTCAACTGCCGACCCCTGCTGTCATTGAAAGAATGAAAATTTCAGGTGGGGCTCGCGAACCGTGTTTTGCCCCTCTTACTGGATGTGGTTTAGCGCCCTCCCAACCCGCTGCAGTCGCGTCATAATCCTGCCTCACCGCCCGAGCCTTTGATGGTACTGCCATGGTGGGGCATCAGCGCGATAACGGCGCTTGCGCGGGATGGCGACCGCAAATACCGAGGGGTATGGTATTCGAATCCAGGCTTACAAACTACCTACCTTGAGTAGGCAATCTTACTTGCATTTAAATGCCGAATTGTCTTCTAAGACGTGTGACAGAAGCTTCAGAGAGCACAGTCTCACCAACCACCAGAAGTACCAACCAAGATCGCACATTCAGTCCCGTGCGTGAGGGAGATTCATATTTGGTGCCCCCGCCAGCACTGCGGGTGAATTCACGTTGGTAAATAAACCATGTCGAACCTCAAGCAATGGGCATTGGAATATGTGCTCTCCGACGATGAGACTGCACAGCTAGAAATTACAAAGAAAGCCGCATCGGGTGGGGATTTTCTGCGCGTTACTAAGAGCACGATCACCTGGATTGCTGTTTGCTGACGTTTTATGCATAGAAATCGAGAGCTCCCGGGCGAGCAGCACAGTTGTCGGGAATTGGGCCGCTTCTGTGCAGCAATGGATGACCCCGGCTAATGCCGAGAGCGGCCCGGCTGAGGATGGCGTTGAAGGGGTCAGTGGTGATATCATTGCTCGGGCAAAGGGTATGGTTACTGACTTGTTTACACGTTGATACGTTGCTGATGGTATCTTGTGGTCGGGTTTAGCGCTGGGCTTCCTTGCCGGGACACTCGAGGTCCTCGACAAGAGTGTCTTGAGGCCAGACCAAGGTATGCATGTCCCAGTATCTACAATAGGTGTCTCTCGCTCACGTGTATTAATGCCACTTACAGTACAACGACTTATTGGGTTCTTCGGAGCTATGTTCTCGTACGACCACAAAGCAGGCATCACGGCATCCGCCAAGGCGTTACGGCAATTATACGCAGCGAAGTCTTTCAAGCCTAACATGGGCATCAAGATCCTCGAAGACGTCTGCAAGATCAAAGAGGACTTCCGGCTACAGACTGCAGCGACTAGGTTGGAGTTATACCAGCTCTTTCTCAGCCTCATCCAGGACCCAGCCGTCAGCAGCGAGTTGCAACACAAGTACGGCTCATCCTGCGGTTTTGTCCTTGATCTCATCCAGGTGTGCCAAAGTGAGAGGGACCCACGAAATCTCATGATATGGTTCAAGATCCTCGCCCTGTTCCTCACAGAATACGACCCATCGCCGGAGGTGAGCGAGGAGATTTTCAAGGTCTTCTCAGCTTACTTCCCCATTTCTCTGCGAGCTTCTGCCACGCCAGTTGGGATAACGGCCGAAGATCTCAAGGAGGCGTTGCGGTACTGCTTTTCAGCACATCACCGTGTCGCCGGTTCGGCCTTCTCCTTTCTCATCCAAAAGTTGGACCAAGGGGACGCGGTCACCGTGGCGGTCAAGGTTGGCGCTCTCCATTTACGTAGTATTTACCAGTTGGGGCTTGGATACTGACTGCAAATAATAGCTGGATATCCTCAAAACGATTCAAGCGTGTATTGAAAGTTACGACAACCCACAGGCAAATCTTGTGCCCTACGTTCAAAACATCTGGAACTCTCTCAAATATGAAGTTAGGAACGGCGAGGTGAAGGAGACCATTGACGCCACCCTCCAAGTCCTTCGGGCCATCGCGCGGAAGCTTGATGGTACAAAGACATTCAAGCTCGACGTTTCACTACTCAAGAGTTACGTCGATCTTGTCTCTCGGGACTGCGGGGACGATCTGGCCAACCCAACCTACACGAAGCAGGCCGGCCTACTTCTGATGACGGTCATCAGCTCCAACATCAGGGCCTATGTGCTCTACAACGCCGGTTTTATAGACACCATCCGGCAAAACCTTCGCCAACCGAAATCACCTTCACATGCCGCCGACCTCCTACTGCTCCTAAACTCTCTTCTCAAAACTCGGATGGAGTTGTTCCGAGACAGGAAACAGGGCCACGCCGACGATGAGGAGAGTCTCAAGATAGAAGAGCGCACCCACTTAGACACAGTGTTTCATGACGTGTACCTCCCAGTATGGACCGCCAAATCCAAAGAAGCAGCGTCCGAAGACAAGGACGTTCTCAAACAGGTCACACAAGGCCTCGCTCTGCTCGTTAGTCAACAGGTTCTTCAGGAAGACGGGACACCTACATTGCTGTGCTCTGCCTCGACGTCCAGCGAGATATGTTCCCTCTTGATTGCGATTATCACGAGGGGCCTGGCGCTGAGCTCGAATGATAACACCGCTGAGGATACAGCGCTAGAGGATGAAGCTGTCTCGGCCCTGCGCACCATTGTCGCGAACTACACTGACGGGTACGCAGAGCTTGCGGGGCGGGTCAAGGCAGAGATCAAACAGCGCGATTGGAGCAACCCCTCGGAGTACTCACTCGGTGCTTTGAAGGACCTCTTGTCTCGATTCACCTTTATCGGGTGCTCCGAGATTCCCTCAAGCATCCATTTAGAGACGACACAAAAGGGCTTACCTCTGCAACATTTCGTTACGCTGACAGCGAGTCTCTTGGGGCTTTTCCCCTTGACACCCGTGGTGAAGTCCAGCTTGGATGAGGGCGCCACCGCAAACGCGCATGTTATTTCATCGCTCCATGCATCCGTGATCTGGTTCCGGGAAGCTTGTGAAGCCAAGTATGGAGCTGACGCTCTCACGTCGAAACAAGCGGATGCTCAAGACTGGTTGGCCGAGTTTAGGGGACTGCCCGAACACTCGCTACTCCAATCGGACGAATCAGCCATCGCAGCGTTATCACCGTCAAGTGATGACGGCCCCGCTATCTACGCCCAGTTCCTCAAGCGCAGCGTCTTCATCGTGGCGTCTCTCTACCAGTCCGCGTCGACCGGAGCTCAGGGTCCCTGGGGCGAGAAGGCCCTGGTCCAACTGTCCCAGATGGCTGCGTTGGTGGTACGCAGCCTCGATGAGAAACACCAGCTCTCTTGTAATTTGGCCCACGAGGCGTTCAACTTCTTCCGCGCCACAACGGAGCCGACTGTCGAGACATCCTCGGGCCTCGCGAGTGGGCTTTTGACTTTGGGGATCCTTCAGGGGCTACGGCCCGCCGCTATTACGGGACTGGTACGTAGCTTATTTCTTTGTTTTATTCCTTGCCTGACGTTACTAATTAGTTTTAGTACAACCCTGGTGGACACGCCGAAAGGTTCATGAGCGAGATCCCCGACTTTGGCGGCCTCTCTTCCTCTCGTGAGAGCGATATCCGGGCTGCGATAGGATCGATTCTCGCCAACAAGTTCAAGCCCGGGCCGCAGGCTGCTGGAGGGGACGCTGGAGTCCTGAAAGGCGTCCTCGAGTTCTGGGCGAACTGGCTCAAAGAATCCGCCTCATCAACCTCCCTCGACGCAACCAGCTTCCGCGCAGGCAGCGCCATCGGCCTCAACGTCATAGCCGGTGCCGCAGCCCGTCAAGACCCGCAAGTCCTCACTCTCATCCCCGCCCTCCACGCAGCGGCATCATCCCCCACACCCAACGGCGAGATCCTCGCCTCCTCTCTCGGCCTCATCGTCAAACCCAGCTCGCTCCTCACGCGCGACAACCACGCCATCACCCGACTCTTCCACAAACAGTGGATCTACGCCCACCTCGCTAAACCGCTCCTCCAGCCCGCCCAGCCGGGGTCTGCCGACCAGCTTGCCGCAGCACGTTATCGTGTCGCGGTCCTATCTGTCCTCCCGCATTGCTCCTTTACGATCTACCAAGATGACCTCCCGGCGCTTATTAGGCTGCTCGTGACCGCACTCACCAGTCAGGAGGGCTTGTCATTGTCCGCGGACACCATCTCGTCGCAGACAGTCGCAGCACTAGAGGTCCTGATAGAAATCCTGGGGAACGAGCCCGCCACACTGGCAGGCCATGTCGGCGCTGTCATCAAGGGTGTGACGAAAGTGTACCAGGAAAACCCCCCGTTGTCATCTCGAAAGGACACTGCAACGGGGCCAGGGGTAACGGCAGCGAAACGGGCTTTGTGCCGGCGTCTGGCGCTGCAGGTGCTTGCGGCGGTGCCGGGGCGATTTGAGGAGCGCCATGTGAGGGCGTATGTGTTGCCGACACAGAAGATGCTGGCTGTGGCGTGTGGTGATCCGGTGAGGAGGGTCAGGGAGGTGGCGAGGTCGGCGAGGGCGGGATGGGCGAGGGCTGTTCAGGGGGGTTGATGGATGGCCTCTCTGACTCGACATGGGAAGGGGAGATCTAAGGTGCCTTTTCACTGGAACAGGGGATAGGGAGGCGTTTGCGCCGAGGGTGAGGAAGGGGGGGAGTAAGAGGATGGTGGAGGCTGTGGGGAGGTTGAGGGCGAGTGTGGGTGAGGTGGGTGGTGAGGCTACCTTGGTTTGCGTGGACGGTGCATAGACAGCTGGTTTTGCATGTACTCCGGCTAGAAATGGGCCTTGGTATGTTGTTGGTAATGTACATCGAAGACCTGGAAAACAATCCCATCTATAGCATGTTGAACTCCCGAAATTGCTTTGTTTGGTTGTCCCATGCGAATGCATTTTTAGATAACCGGCTCATCCATATGCACTAGCAAGCCCCTGCCATCATACGTCCCCCTTCTTTCATCATCCATCTATCCCCCCTACGCCTTCCGCCGCTTACCCCCCTTCTTCCCCGCCGCTGCCTCCGACCCTGTAGCCTCCTCCGCAGCCGACCCCACGACACTCACATCCGCATTCGCCAGCATCTCCAGAACCTCCGGCGAATACGCCGCCGCGCCCTCGCTCGCACCAGTAGCATCAGCCGTAGCCCCCTCCAGCGCCGCGGCCGCTCGCTTCGGATCCGCCTTCGCAATCACCGGCACGCTGCTCACCAACATAGTCTGAAACGGCGCCGCCACAAACCGCCCCGTCACATCAAACCACTCCGTAAACGACCGCGCAAACTTCAGCTCCGCCTTCTTCCCATCCTTAGACGTAACCTCCACCGTAACAAAATACTCCGGCACATTTTTCTTCGTCTCCGTCCCAATCCGCACCGTCTCGCCCGTAGCCCGCGAAGTGCCGACGTACACGGTGCCGCGCTCGGCGTACAGCACCCAGAGGGTCAGGGCGCCGTTTAGGAGGGTGTAGAGGGCGACGGCGGCCGCGGTCAGGTATTTGGTGGACTCGAAGCCGAAGTGGTAGTCCCATGCGAAACAGGCCGCGGCGAGGGCGAAGGCGGAGTAGCCGAGGGCCAGGCGGACGTCAGTGAGGGTGTGGGATTGGGTGAAACCGATGCTGTTGAGGTAGTTGGGGATGGCGTCGTCGGTGGTGTTTTTGAGGTCTGTTGTGAAGGAGGTGTTAGTTTGGAGGTGTGGTGGTGGTTGCCGTACCATTACATTATTGGGGACGGTGATGATCATTGGGGAATGGGGATTGAATTTGGAGATCGTACCTGCGAGGTTGTAGACGGTGATCTTTTCGGCCGCCATTGTGTCGGTTGGTATGGGAATGGGAACCACGGTGGTTCCGGCCGTGGGGAGGAGTTCTTGGCCGATTGAGGTTGTTCGAGCTGAAGTTGGTCGGAAAGGTGTTCAACTTTCAATCGAAGATGTTGGATTGGCCCTGGGAGCTTCACCTGGAAAGGCCACCTGCGCATTTGGACAAGCTCGCATTCTCTTCTCTGATTGGTTGACTCATCGCGTTGCGACTGGACCGACAGGGGAACGCGCCCCACACCACCCCAGTGCTTGGCTGAGCTTCCAGCGGGTCCGAGCGACGACATCTCCTGACAGTTGGTGAGCTTTTGCTTTAGGTACAGCAAAACACCAACGGTAGAAACACGCAACGCAGCGCAAGAACCGTGGGAGACGACAAGATGGCGCAGGTACCGGTCCAGACGATCCATCGGGATCCCCAGTTATTGTAAGAACTGCATTTCCGAAAGAATTGGGGGTTGTTTCAATAGCTGACGAGAAACCCAAACAAACAGCTACTGGATCCTGTTCCCTATCACCATTGTCATGGTACGCCTCGACTCCCGCCCGACACCAGCTCCATCCCGAGCCAACACATAAAATGCAACAAATGACTGACCCCCCTTCTTAGATTCTGACCGGCGTGCTCCGACACTACGCAACCGTTCTCATGGCATCAGCCCCAAAGAAGCAGGACCAAAAGACAACACGCGAGCAGCGGGCCCTGATCCACGGCATCAACGTGCGCGGCAACTTCCACGTGCTATCGCGCCCTTCGTTTGAGACGCGCCGCGATGCCCTGACCACGGCCTACGAGTCCGGCGCGTACCTCAAGGACCCCGAGAACCGCGGCCAGCCGCCACCGAACCCGATGAGCGACCCGAGCGCGATGGAGGGCATGATGGGCATGATGAAGAACCAGATGGCTATGATTGTGCCGAATACCTTGATCATGAGCTGGATTAATGCTTTTTTTAGTGGTTATGTTATTAGTAGGTTTTTTGTGTTTGCTTGTTGGGGCGGATTACTATCTGCTTGAGTTGCGTGAAACAGACTAACTGACGACTTGTGTAGTGAAACTGCCGTTCCCGCTCACCATCAAGTTCAAGAGCATGCTCCAGGCTGGCGTGGCTACTAGGGACATGGACCCGCGGTGGATGTCTAGCATCAGCTGGTACTTTTTGTGCATCTTTGGTCTGCAGGCCGTGTTCAACTTTTTGCTTGGCAGTGAGAATGGTACGTTTTTTCTATCATTGTTTTATTTACTTGCAGTAAAAACAGAAAAAGTGCGCCGTCAGCTAACTCGCTCGTTTAGCTGCCAACCAAATGGCCCAGCAGATGAACCAGATGGGTCCCCAGGGAGGCGCCAACATGTTTGGCCCTGGCGTCGATCCCAACAAGCAGTTCCTGGCCGAGGCCGAGAATCTGGCTGTCATTGAGCACTATTCCGTTCTAGATGGTGTAGAACAGCGCCTGTTGGAAGGTATTAAGGCGTAGGGTAGGGTATATCATCAACCAAATAGACCACCATCCAAATGCGAGCATCTATCCTTTGTCTTCTGGGCCTCGCCCCAAATCCCGGTATTTCTCTCTTTCTGGCCCGTTACCTCTCACTATTCCCACCATAAGCAGCATCCGAGACCTGGCCCACTCATGGAGCCTGTAAGTCTGTACGGTGGCCTAGTGTTGACAGGGACTGGCGTGTCTTCTGCGCCCTCGACGGCTGCCTCAACTGGTTTGAGGGGGGTCTGGTCGTGCCACTCTTCGGCGATGACGTGGAATCGGACCATCTCGTTGTTGTCGAAGTACATGACTTGGTCCTCGTCTTTCCAGACCCAAAGGTTCTCGGCAGGCTCACTAGGTTGTGTTAGGCAATACTCGTCACCGGGGATTGGGGGGCAACTCACAATTCAGAACCGTCCGGCAACTCCGTCCAAGGAACAAAAATGTCGTCGAAGAAATCCGTGGCAACTGGAGGCCTGTCAGTACTGGCACTTATGAGGGACATATGATATGAAGACTGACGGTTTATTCCTTCTGGCGACTGGTCCATAATGCGCGCTGCGAGAACCTCTCCCTTGAACGGCCGAAATACCACGATGCGGAACTCGACTGGATATCGCCTAGTTAGCCAACCGGAAACTTGACAAAAACCCCAGAACTCTCTTACCATTAACGTTGACCATCCCATCACCTTGACCGATCAACCCCTCGGAGGTCCAGAGTATGTCCCAGAGGCAGATACAGAGCCCAATCTTTTGTACAACCTGAATGAATTTAGCAACTGAGAGTGTATAGTCCAGTAGGACGAGGAATCTCACCTTGTTGGCATATTTGGCGTTAATATTATCCTCAATTGCTACATGGCTCTGTTTCCTGAAATCGTCGGGCGCAATCTGCACAAGGTCGGCGATCTTGGTCTATGTTTATGTCACTGTGTTAGCTCCTAGGAAAAGAAATTTAAAAATGAAGCTCATAAAGACGTAGCTGTGACGACTCACTAAAATAAACATGTCGCCTTTTATGTCTCCCGCCACCAATCCCGGACTTGCACGGATTGCTGGTTATGCCGAAAGTTTCAGCAAGAAACTAGGTCGTGGGGTGTTTCGATGACTGTTGTATTACGGCGAAACGCAAATTTCTGGTGCAGAAACCCGTGCTGCAAGCCGCCAACCTGCACCAAGATCCTCGAGGAAAGCGAGGCGAGAAATTTACGGGGTTAGAATGCAGTATCCAACTATTCACTGCAACTAAGAATGATCCCCAGCGGCATCTTCAAAATCTGTTTGCTGAAGATGAACGCACATGAAAGAGATCATGTCCCCATTCAACCAGTTGGAATGAGTTTCGAGAACTGGCGGGCTGCCCCGCAATAAATCTTGCCCTGTGCGTGACTGAAAAATTACTGTCAGCCTTACTGTGCGTGGCCCACATTTCCCGCACGTGTCACGCCGTGCGAATAATTTCCACGGTTGGTCTTGCCGTCTGTGACAGTCGCTCCTTCCAACAAAAACCACGACCTCCGCCCAACATTCCCGCAAAACTCGCACCCTCATTCTTCCATCTCGACAACCACTCGACAGTCGCGTCACCTCGCACTGTACCTTTCTCAACACCACGCCCCCTTTTTCTCCTTTCTTTATCACGCCCATCGAGGGTTTCGTGTTCAAGTGAAGACGCCTTCCATCAGGTGCCAGACCGCTTTGGTCGATCGAGGTCCCCTCGAGGCCTTCCCCGTCCCTTTTCAATCGAGCCTCCAAACCTAATTTACCCCGCGAACGAAGAAATATCCGAGAGCCATGGCTTACAACTACGGCCCTCCCCCGCCGGCTCCTCCGCCGGCGCCCCCGAGTTCTTCCCCGGCCGGCTATCCCTCGTACGGTCCTCCGCGTGGCGGTCATAGTGGTCGGGGTCGCGGCGGCTCTGATCGCGGCGGTTATCATCAACCGCACCACGGGTACAACTATGGCCACCAGCAGCCCGCCTATGGCCCTCAGACTCCCGCCCCTTATGCGGCTCCCGCGGCCCAGTCCGGCTACCCCCAGCCACCGCAACAACAGTCGTGGCACCACGATCACAGCCAGCAACAGCATGCCCAGTCGGGCGCGCCACACGCCTTGCCGGCTCAGAACTACCACCCGAACTATGCCCCACAGATTTACCAGCCTCAGCAACAACAGCAAGGCTACGCCGGCCAGCCGCCGTATCAACCTGCCCCTCAGCCGCCTTACGGCCAACCCTATGCGGCTCCCGCGCCCAGCGGCCCTCCTGCTCAACCGTGGGGTGCTCATTCCCAGTCGCCCGCTTCTCATGGGGGATACAGCGGTGGTGGTCGTGGCGGTCGCGGTGGTTACAATGACAGGAACGCGCCCAAAGGCCAGTTGATGGGCCCACCCATCCGAATGGGATTTGACGCCGGACAGGCTCAGGCCGCCCCCGCTCCAGTGAGCGCCCCATATCCATACGCCACTCCTCCCACCCCGCCGGCTGCGTATCCTTCACCATACCAAGGTTATCCGGCACCCTCTCCCTACATGCCTACTCATCAGCCTTTCGACGGCCGTTCTGGCCACGGCGCGCGCCATCATGGCCGCGGCGGTTTCCAGCACAACAAATCGCGCGGCCATTTCGGCGGCGACAAGAACCGCGGGCGCAATAACAATAACCATGGCCGGGACAAGAGCTCCACAACCCAATCGAGCCCCGCCCCGCAACAGCAGCAGAAGGCTGATGCTGCGTCTGCTGGTAAGAAGAAGAAGCGCAAGACCAACACGCTTGGCTTGACGCCTGGCGACGAGTCGGATGAAGATGATGAGAATGAAGAAGAGCGCCTTAATGAGATGTATGGCGCTGACGCCCCGAAGTATGATTAAACTTTACCTAACTTTGTATTGCCTATCTTTCCGCTAGGGCTATCGCTGACCATCTCTAGCCCCCAAACCTCGGCCGATATTGCCGCTTGGATTGCCGAGCGTCGCGCGCGATTCCCGACGAAAAGCAGGATCGAAGCGAGGAAGGCCGCCATCAAGGCCCAGACCAACGAAGCCCAGCAGGCTAAGAGCAGCGCCCTGGAGCAAAAGGCCGAGAAGCTGCGCAAGCAGCTGGAGAAGGTCGAGTCGAGCATCAAGCGAAAGCGCGAGCAGCAGGATGAGGGCGACGACATGAGAGACATTGACCTGAGTTCTCCCTCGAGCGAGATCAAGTCGGAAGAAGACGAGAAGCCTGAAGTCATGTCGACTCGTCAGGCTCTGAGCAACATTCCCCCGCCGCCGCGAAAGGCGGACCCGACCAAGCATTGCAAGTATTACTCTACCGGAGGCACGTGTGGCAAGCGGGGCAAGTGCCGCTTCGTCCACGACCCGGCCGTCCGCGAGGCCGCTTTGAAGGAGCGCGAGATGAACGGAGGCCGCATCACCTTGCAGCAACGCATCACCCTCAATGACAAGGACCAGGAGGATCTCGCTATTGTTGAGACCCTCAAGTACCTCCAGGACAGAGGCGTGCTCCCTAACAAGGCATCCAACGGCGAGGCTTCGGACGATCAGCCCGAGGAGACGAACGTGGCCACCGATGGTGAGCCGACCGACACTCCGGCTAACGGCACGTCTGCCAATGGCTTGCCCCCCATTCCCCCGGCCCCCACTACATCGGACAACACCGACAATGACGGCAACTCAACCAAGTACCCTGGCTGGAACCTGAGCGGCTTCGGTAACACGGGTGTCACGCCGAGCGAGTAGAACTCCCGGCCCCAGCGCCGTGTCAACAACAACCGTCGTGGCAACCACCAGGGTTACCGTCAGAATAAGCGCCGCGGAAACCAACGGAAGACTCGCCGTTCCAACAAAAATCTCCGCAACCGCACTGACAAGGTTGTCGATCAGAGCGCTGTCGATCAGAGCACGGTCAAAATCGAGCAACCCTAAGAAACGCGCAAGTACTTTGTGATTTCTGTCTCTTTTCTCCTTGTTCTAGAGACCTGTCTCCCCAGCTGGGAGAACATGAACTATCGGAGTTCACCACCATGGATGCGTTGCCGTTTTTTTTTCTCGGTTGTCTCTCATCCATTTTTAATGTCAGTTTAAATACGTTCGCCTCGACAGTGTCGGGCATCACTTCGAAAGGCCAGATTTGACGGCGAAGGGAAAGTTGGGAGTGGTCAAGATTAGCTCTAAAGTGTCTTGATTTTCAGAAACCCCTTGCTTTTGTTTCCTATAAGTACTACCCCGGAGTTGGAGTTGCAAGGTTGGTCGGTGGTTTGGGGAAATTCTTCAGAGCTACGGAGTTCGTATGGTTCTGGGACGTGGATGGTTTCATTTACCGGCGCGCGCGACGACGGCCGTACCATTTCCCCCCACTGCGTTGTCTTTTTTTTCGCCAAAAGAAAGGTGATTTTAGGCGGTCGGAGCATGGGTAGGCGGAGTACGGGGATCACTGTAGCCATATTGTTCAGTATTTTGCTTTTGCATCTCTCTTCCCCCCTCCCTCTTCTGTTTGTCTTGGGGAAAGGCTTCCTCGTTGTTTCGTCTGTGGGCCACGCAAGTGTTGTGTGACACACACAAGTGTGACGAGTTAGCGGTGTGAAGCAAGGGGCTTGTCCCAAGAGGGGAGGGGGGTTGATTGATTGATTGATTGATCGTCTCAGAATCAGTGGCTAGTTGTCTCACTCAAAACCTGACGTACTCAAACAACACAGTATTGCGTTCTATTCCCTTTTCTTCTTTTGCTCCTAACTGAGTGGTGTCATGGTGTCCCTTGAGTCAAGGCGGTGAAGTGCAGCATCGTCGGGCAAGTCTTGACCCGCGAGACTGTAGCGCCTCCACGCAGTGCAGACAGGTTGTATGTATGCACCTACCTGCCTCCCAGTTTCATGCAGAGGGGTATCGCAGAGGGGTACCTTTCGCTCTGCTAACGGACCATGGGCAAGTCAAGTCGAAGTTTGGACGCCCTCTTGGTCGGTAGGAGATGCGGCTGTGAGATGCAGATAGCCTCGTTTGATCTGGATTCCATGCTTTCCCCGTGATACCATGCCAAGTGTCATACCTTCCATTTTGAGGCTTGTCTAGTAGACTAGACGGTTGTGTCATAGATATGTAGCCTATGAGTTATAGCGTGTGTGCTACAGCATACAGCGTGTCACCACGCGACTAATTAAAGTAGAAATAAATGATGATGATAATGATATATTATATGCTTCAACCGTACAATCATGCAATGGGTATATGTACTGTTCTGTACTGCACTTCTATCTCTCGTAGCCACCTCCCGTAGTCTAATTTAAGTCATCGTTGATCGGATATCCAACCCATTAAGTATCCCCCTCAGTCGTCATCACGCATGTACCATCGCGTTTCCACCTTCACAACTCCACCTTCTCACCATCTCTACCCTTCTCCTTCCTCGGCACCTTCAACCCCCTCCACAACTCATGACTCCAATGCTCCTTCTCCTTCCTATACCGCTTCTCACTCAACCCCTTAATCAACCAATGCACGCATTCCTCTTCCCTTCCTAGCCCCTTTTCCCCTTCCCCATCTTCGGTTTGTTGTTGGGGGGTGGAGGAGGTGGAAAGAGGGAAAAGATTAGCGCACTGCGAATCAGACAACTGTCCCCGCGTCGGCCACTGGCCTGGGACAGCGCCCATGTCGGTGTCGAGGAAGGTGTCGAGGAGGAGGAGGGCGGCGCGGCGTTGGGTTTGGGTCCATTCCCTTGCTTCTTGTTCTTCGTTTTGGCTGGATTGTTGAGGCGGGGTGGTGGTGAGGATGCGGAGGATGTGGGAGGGGCCGGTGGCGGTGGCGGCGTTGTTGGTGTTGGTGAGGGAGAGGAAGGCGGTGCGGATGAGAGGGGATTTGAGGAGGGATGTGAGGAGGGAGATGCGGGTTTTTGTTAGGGATGGATTGGGGAGGGTTGTTGTGGTGGTGGTCTCTGAGGGGAGGAGGGAGAAGATGCTGGTGCCTAGGGGGGTGCTGCCCGGGGTTCCTGAAGGGGAAGAGCAAACGGAGGCGGAGAGTTTAGGCCAGTGGGCCTCGATCTCGGCGAGGGCTTTGGCGTTGTTTTGGAGGGTGGATGCCAGTGTTAGGGAGGCGAGGCGGGCGCGGGAGAGGGCGGCTGCGTTGGCCGGGTCGGGGGAGGTGGTGGATAGGCAGAAGAGCTCGTGCACTGTGTCGTAGTCCTCGGCGATCTTGAGGCCGTAGTAGATGTCGTGGGAGATGTCTTCTAGCATTTCCAGGGCGTCGTCGATGTCTAGGCCCTTTTTGAGGATGGTCAGAGACTTGTAGAAGGCGCTGCCCTCTGCTTGGTCGGCGGATTTGGGCTTTTTGATGGCGCCTGCGGAATCGAAGGCTGGGGCGTTTGGTGGTGGGATGGGGTCCTGGTCTTGATCTTCGTCGGGTTGGTCCCGCTCGACAATGACAATGGAGGAGTCCACGGGGAGTCCTTCGAGCGCTGGGTCGAGTTCGTCAGGGACGTTGATCTTGGCTTCTTTTAGGCCGGTGTTGACGTTAAGTCGGACGTGGAGGCCTTGTGGTAAGTCTTGATCTGGGTGGACGATTTGGAACTCGTCGGTGGCTTGGAAGAGTTTGGGGTAGCACTCGGCTGGGTTGTCGGTGTGGCAGATGAGCTCGACCTCGGCTGATAGTGAAGGTGATGGCGCTGGTTCTGCGGCGGATGCTGATGTGCCCCATGCCATGAGGCTGACGAGGGCTAGGAGGTTGAGGGGGAGCATTTTTAACCGGAATTTGGCCATATTGTTGGCGTGTGGTGAGAAGCAAGGGGGATGAAATAAAGTGTGATACCCGAGTGTGTGTGTGTAAGTGACTTGGGCTTATGAGATGTAAGACGCCTGAGAAGCGCAAACGGTCAACAAATAGTAAATCAAAACATCTGGGATCCGACCAAACACATGGCCTTTTCTCAATGTTTAGCTTGTTCTGTTGGCCCACTACTGGCTTGCGCAATGACTCAGGCACAGAATGTCAAAGAAAGGCCAGATTGACTGTTGAGTCCGAGTTCGCCTCCCCTGGAGTCTTGAATCGACAAAAGAGGCGCGAAACTCAAATGGCAACTTGCAATTTACGGGGCACCTGTTGATTGGCCAGCAAACGCTCCATCCGCGGCTGTTGGTAAACGCGTTTGCCGCCGACCGTGGGGTCAGCAAGAGCTTCAAATCACGTGAGAAGCGGCACCTCGATCGCCAAGCTCCAGCAGCAGCATCACGAAACAAGGAACAAGCTCACGGCCGTTAGTCGCTCATTCTCCCACCCTCCCGCAGCGCCGTCCCCGAGAAGCGGCACCGCGATTCGAGCTCCGACATACGATACAGCGGACGACAGTTTCGGGTGTTTGAGGACCCGCTGCCGCACCCGACCGTGGACGGCGTCGTCGACCTCGCCAATCCCTCAACCCCCCTCCAGCGATTGAATCCCGATTGCGTCCGACGACGACCACCACCGCTACCATGTCCGCCCTGAGGCAAAGGGCAGCGCAGGTTGCCAGGACCGCGCGGCCTTCCGGTGTCCGCAACACCCGGTCTTACGCCTCGAGCCACGGTCACCATGACGCTCCCCACAACGTCGAGGAACCTATGGGGGTACGTTGCCAGCACACACCGGGCATGGCTACTACGGGTCGCCCACAACAACAAGAAGGAGAGAGGGAGAAAGGAAGAGTCATGGATGAGGGCTGACATTTTGCAATAGCCCCTCCTTCCCGGCATCCTCGGCGTGATTGCTATTGCGACCATCACCTACAAGCTCTCGCGCCCCGGCGAGAACGGCGAGCCGACCGCTGTCCACAAATGGGTTGCTAAGATGACTGACTACGGGAGCGAGTGGGAGAGGCGGAATGCGCTGTTGGCGACGGCGATCCAGCAGGCCGCCGAGGATAGGCACTTGCTTAACACCGTTCCGCGCCCCAAGAACGTCGAATTGAGTTACCCTGAGTATGTTGCGATTTCTTACTTCCTACTGTCAAACTTTTAGAAGGGGTCGATAGGAAGGGTGTGGATAATGGGGCTGCTTGGAGCTGGGAGCCTTTGCTGAAGAATGGGACGGTTGTTACACGGTTGGTTTGATGGAGAGAAGGGTTCACCCTCCTGCTCTTTCTCCTGCCTGGACGGCCTCGCACACTTGGTATTCTGTTGGGCTAGCCTGGAGAGCATTGTTTCTCTCACTATGCGGCTTTTCGCCCCAAGAATCCCTCAGGCCGGACATCCCCGGGCGGCTCAGCCCGACAGCTCATCACAACACCCCTGCGAAAGACGCGGTATTTCGTGTAACTTTGCTGACCACGTGACAGGGTTTTTACGCACGGCTCGCCCTACAACGTCCCGGCTGGGCACTACCCCAACATCGACAACGTGGTCCGCCACTACCAGAGGAAGTACCAAACTGAGGAGGAGCGCAAGGCAAAGAAGCTAGCAGCAGCAGCGGCGGCGGCGGCTGCTAAGGAGTCTTCTGAATAAACACCCAAGCCAGGTCTTTTCTTATGTTCCCTCAAATACCCGCCCGTTGTGGTACACGTGCTTTCCCTGTACATACATACCGTACCTTACGGACAACGCAAGGCACCACCACAAGTTCCACAACCCCCATTGCTCTTTCCCATTCTGAACCCAGCACCATTTTCCACGTCGCGCAACCTTGTTTCTCTTCCAATTACCGGCCGTAGCGTTCCTCTTTGTCATGTTCTTTTGGCCTCTTCAATCGAGCCTCCGACGAACGTAAATTCCGCGCCAATGCGAAGTCCAAACACCCGACCGCCGCCAACCGACATCGCACGCGAGCAAAGTTGACATTCCGACGATGGCGAGCCCTCTGGGCAAATCCGCCAACCACGAAGTATTTGATGCTTCCAAGCAAGCAAAGGCAGGTAATCCAATGAAAAAGAAGCCTCCGATCACCCCGAACCTTTATTTCCTACCAAATCTTCTTCATTGGTCATGTTGTTTCTTTCCCAAAGCCGGCGATTGCCCCACGTCCATCCATTCCATCCCCGATACCCACCCCGAGCCCCGAGCCAAGAGAAACCAAACCTCCGCGGCATGCGGCCGCCAGCCTTCTTGGCTGCGGCCCGCCTATCATCATCACCTTCATCCCGCCTTTCTCAATCCCCAACCCATCGCCGATGAAACCATGTGGATCGCGATAAACAAAAACAAAACCTCCCCCCACCCTTCCCCAGCCCCAATCCAAGCTTGAAAACAAAACAAGAAAAATTATAAAAATGAAATAAAAGTCAACTAACCCAGTTCCCAGGCCCCCTCCCACCTCCTCCGCGCACCCCCCTCCCCCCTCCCAGCCGTGCGCCTCCGCCTCGTCAGCCCCGCAGTCGGCTACGGCCTCTTCGCCGCCCGCGACCTCGCCGCCGACGAGTTCATCTTCCACGAAGCCCCCCTCCTAACAGCCCTCTTCAACGAGAAATTCGCCGCCGACCGCGCCCTCGTCCAGAGCCAGGCCGCCTCGTACCGTGCTGCGCTCGCGGCTCATCGTGATGTGGTTGCTGCTGCGTACCCGGGGTTGGCGGCAAGGGCTGCGGGGGTTGTGCCGGGGGGGTATGAGGAGGTTATGCGGGTTTTAAGGGAGGGTGGGGGGTTGGGGATGAATTTGGTTGGGGGGACGGTGGGTAAAGGGGAGGGAGTTGGTAAGCAGTATGCTGGGGCGGAGGTGTCGAGGGAGGAGTATGAGGCGTTTGTGGCTGGGTTGAAGGTGCCGAGTGCTGGGGTGACTGAGGCGGATACGCGGGAGGCGTGTTTGGATTTCTTTAAGCACTATGCCTTTCAGGTGCCGGCGAGCAATAGTACCACGGGCGGTGCATCAGGTGGTGGTGGTGGAGGAGGAGGAGCAGGAGGAGGGGCAGCAGGAGGGACAAGCGGAAACGCAATGGTTGGTGCCGCTTCTACGGGCGAGGCGTGCATATACCTCCTAGGCTCGCTTATCAACCACTGCTGCACACCACCGCCGGCGACGACAACGAGCAAGCGGAAGAAGAACGGGGAGACCGGGCCGAATTGTACCTGGCGGATTGGGCCGTCCGGCCTGGCACACTTTGTCAAGCCGCGGCATATCTGTGTGCAGGCACGCCGGGCGATCCGGGAGGGCGAGCAGTTGACGTGGGATTATGGGAAGAGGGAGAAGGGGTTTGATTGCGAGTGCGAGACTTGCCGGGAGAGGAGGTTGAGTGGGATTTGTAGTTTAATGTAAAACATAGCGGGATCGATCGATCCTCTCGCAGAATACTTGAGCAAATGAGAACAAATGACCGTTTCCATATGTCACAGAGAACACTCGGACTGGTGATTAGGATTGGCAGCCCGCGACACGACACATGTGGATCATGAAAATACGGCTTAATCACGATAAGCACAACCGTGGGTATAATCATGACATGCTTGACGAAGCACCATATTAACAACCATGGCGCCCGCTTTCCCATACAAACATTATCATCATCATCACCTTCCCAGTCTCTCGGTCTCTCTTCTTTTTGATGTCGCCCATCGTGGGACCGAATGCAGCACTCGAATTGCTCTCTCTGTGTGAACTACTATCCCGTTGAACCTTCCAAGATAGCGTCCGGCATTGCCACCCTCAAACAACGCCCATGAGCGAAACCGTGGTGCCCCGTTTCGCCGGATCCATGATTGACTGAATGCAAGAACCACCCATATCCCAGAGCCCTTACTTCAGAGGAATGAAACGAGAGGAGTGCGTCGCACCGATACCTGGCCGACCGTGCTTGACGGGCTTGCTGGGGGGTTGTTAGCTACCTGGCACACAGACGAAGAAGAATATCTTCGATAGTGGGGGGGTATTGATTAGAGAAGCAAGGGAACGTACTATGAGATCGAGAACTCAGCGAGGTAGTGGCCAACCATCTCAGGCTTGATCTCCACCTGGTTGAACTCCTTGCCGGAGTAGATGCCGATGACGCTGCCGATCATCTCGGGCACGACAATCATGTCGCGGAGGTGTGTCTTGACGAGGTCGGGCTTCTCGTTGGGCTTGGCCTCCTGCTTGGCCTTGCGCAGCTTCTTGATCAGACCCATCGGGCGGCGCTTCAGGCCGCGGTTGATCTTTCTCCGCGCACGCGCGTGGACGACATCGCGGAGCTCGTCGGATCCGAGGTCGAGGAGACTGGACGTCGTGTCAGTGATTTGGTCTGTGTGTGTTGCAATTGGTATGTGCAAAATTTTGGCGTCCACCACACCACTAAAGCCTTCGCAATGCCGAAACATTCTTCCTCCGATCCTCCTCCCTGCACACCGTGTATTTCCCAATTCTCGACGCCTCGGTTTTTTGGTGGTAGTGGTGTGGTGGTGGGTTGTCAGAACACAGAAAAAGGGCAGCACCTACGCCTCAAGGTCAACACCGCGGTAGGAAAACTTGCGGAAGGCTCTCTTCTTCTTGAGCTCGGCAGCCTCCTCGGCGTTCTGTAATCCATGTTGTCAGCTCAAAATGTCCCGGCCAATTTGTTGAAGGCATCTGTCGAGTCCGGACTCGAGGAATCGTTGGCGGGCAATTGCGATAGATAGCGGGACGTCCGAGATCGATCGAGCGGGCGAAGGGGGGAAGAGGGTGAAAAGGCAACGTACGTATTCGGTGTCAGCCATGATTGCGGTTTTGGGTGATCACGGATTTCGCTGTTCGATAGTCCTGGTATCGAAGAGCGAAATTCAGATTGTCGCGATGATGGGGTGGATTTGACTGCGGGCGGTTTCGCAGGCTGCGTGGATGGATGGGGGTTACTGGCGGTCGGGGCCCCACTCACAAAAATTCGTAGGGTTCTGTGCCCTCTGCCGCCCTGCTGTGCTGTGATTGGTGTGGGTGGCGCCGCGTTGTGGCTTACATGTGTGGCTGAATCATTGGGAATTAAGCGGGTCCACACTCTCCTCCTCTTTCATCCGCTTTCATCACCAGAACACATCTAATGTTTGATGCGGAAAGCTCCTTATTACGTCGGTGCGTCATGTTATCAATCCCTTCTAATGTGATAACAACTGGATATCTTTAAATTTGTATTTAATTTTCTACCCTAAGACATCAAATACGTGACTCTTTACTCCTTTCTTTTCACCACCGCCATCTTGCGTTTCATCTCGGTTTCTAGTTATTGGTTTCTGTTTATGAGAGCTTCTCAAATGCTCCCAAACACCGACAAACTCGACAGCGCCTGACCCGATTGCGAAAACATAGTGTTGTCCGCACACGACGACCCCAAGTTGGCATTATGAATCCAAGCAGGTTCCCAGTAGAACAACCCCACGCCGCGACTGACCGAGGCCACTGCGCTGGCGACGTTGGAGACGTAGGTCTTCTGGCCTTCTGCCGAGAAGGGGATGTTCTTCACGTCGGAGGGAAAGCTATACTTGGGGTTTGGGCAGGATGTCGGCCAGTTGGTCTCGACCACGGCGACGTCTTTGCCCCAGGTTTGGACCATGTTGTTCAGGCTTGTCTTGAGGGCGCTGAGGCTGGCGGACTCGGAGTAGAAGGGGTAGAAGGAGACGCCCATCATGTCGAAGTCGGAGGTTTTGAAGGTTCCTTGGTTGAGAAGCTCGGTGTACCACCACTTTTGGGTGTCCCAGTTCCTGTTTGGTTTCAGCTCACTGTCTCGCAGATTTCTGGACTCAACACTGTGGTGGAAATCGCTTACCAGCCGTTGTCGAGATGGATCATAATCTTGGGCTTCGGGTTCAAGCTAGAGTCCTTGATCCCCCAGGCCGCCGAGTGCAGTAACTGCGCAATGTTGGCCCAGTTATTCGTTTTCCCCAACGGCCACAGCAGGCCTGTGGTGATCTCGTTCCCGATGGAGATGATGGAGGGCTGGATCCCGGCGCTTTGGAATTGGTTGGCCGCGGCCAACGTGTAGTTGTACAGCTCCCAGGCGAGGTCGCCCACATTGGACGGCCACCCAGACGGCGTGGTCTGGTGGGAAGGGTCCGCCCAGGTGTCGCTGTAGTGGAAGTCGATGTACACGCCTAGTCCCGCGGCCTTGGCTCGCTTTGCGAGCGCAATGTTGTAGTCCATGTTGTACACGCCGTCGCTCGGCTTTACCCACACCCTCTGGCGCACGGTGTTGACACCGCTGGCTTTGAAGATTTCCTCGAGCGGTTGGGCATTGCCGTTGGCGTTTTTGTACGACACGCCGTTTTTTTTCCTCGACGGCTGCCGAAGACCAGTCGACGCCTTTGTATGTCAGGGCGGCATTGACGCCGGAGACGTACAAGGCGGCTGCGAGGCGGGAGAGCAGCATTTTGATCGCCAGGATCGATTCGTGCCGTAGCTTTCTTGGGGTGTTCAAGGGATAGTTTTCGCGCGCTGCTTGAGGTGTGGCAACTTTGAGTTTGTTGGTGATGCGGTGGACTTACACAATGTTTTTGTCTCAGGGAGTATCCAAAGTATTAACTAAACCCAGCACACCCGCACCTATCCGAGAAACAAGTCATTGTGGGCCTTATGAGCTCCTTTCCGGGCAATTTAGCGCACCTACCTTTCGGAATATTACCGTCGGTTCATGTACATAGGTACCCATGGATATTCATGGCGAGACATGAGAATGGTGCGTTTCGAAACAGCCGGGACCACCACCAATCATGAGGACGCTTCGGTTCATCTCCCTCCGGGGTAGCATCCGGGGTAGCATCGCGGCTCTCAACCCGGATCTCAGGACACTTTCTCAATCGGGGGAATCTGTTATTTTTGGATGATCGAATGTACATTCTCACCAATTCCGAACACCTCAGAATGTTACATAGAAAATCAATGCATATCGGCATGGAATTGGGTCCCCAGGGCCAAGCCATGCTTTATCTCAACATCAACTCCTCAAAGATCGTCGGCGACCCTCCACACAAGCTTCTCCCCCGATACAGCCCGACGTGTGAGCAACTCCAGCGCCTTTTGGGCGCGCTCCAACATAGTCTTGCCCTCAACAATCGTCTGCGGATTGGGCTGAATGACGCCCTGCTCCAACAGGGCCGGGATGATGGTTGGCTGAAGATGGTTCTTGAAGAACTCGTTCTGTAAGGTCGTGTAAGTCAGCTGTGCGTCTCGCAAGGTTTGGAGTATCATAACATACCTTCTCATAGAAGAACGTCCTCACCCCCTTCAACTCCACCCCCTCCCTCCACTCGCCCGGAAACACCGTATTCACATCCATCGAATACTCCGGCTCCTGCCCGTCCACCTCCGCATGCACATTAATCACCGGCATCATAACCGCCACCTTACTCCCCGGCTCCGCAATCTTGACCAACGGCCGCAACGTCCCCTCCAACGACCCAATACAATCAATAATATACGGCACCCGCGGTCGTCCTTCTGCTCTCTCCCCGGCGGCCACATACTTCTCAATCTCCTCCACGACCCCCTCCTCCCGATAATCAAAACACGCCCTGGCCCCCAACCCCTCCAACATCCCATGATGCCTCCCCGCCGCCACAGCCAACACATTCCCATACCCCCAATGCCGCAACACCTGCACCACAAACAACCCAACACTACTCGCCGCACCCCACACCAGCACCGCGGCCTCAGCCTCCTTCGGGGGCCCCGCCGAACCAGCCGGAGGCACAGGCCACGGCAGGTCGAGGCCCAGATCGGCTTGGATGGTGTGGAAGGCTGTGACTAGGTTACAGGGAACGGTGACTGCGGCGGAGAGACCGCCGGGGAGGTTATCGGGGACGCGGGAGATGCGCCAGAGGGGGATGGTCGCGTATTCTTGGTGGCCGGCGCTGGCGTCATCTCCATCTAGCACGAACCCAAAAACCTTATCCCCAATTTTGACATGGGCCTTCGAGCCGTCGGTGGCGTCATCCCCCAAGGCGGCGACGATACCCCCGAAGGTGGTGCCCATGATGAAAGGGCGGCGGGCCTGGAGGTGGTTTTCGAGGAGGACGCCGCCGATGGCGCGGTGCATGTCGAGGGGGGTGGAGGCGGTGTGGGTGACGCGGATGAGGGCTTCGCCGGGGGGAGGGGCAAGCGTGGGGAAGGTGGTTAGTTGGAGGGGGGCGTTGGGTTGGAGGATGGTTATGGCCGCGTGGGTGGGGGGGATGGAGGGGGGGAGTTGGGAGGACATTTTGACGGTGGGCTGAGTAGGTAGGTAGGTGTATATTGTAGAGAGGGTGTAAGATGGGGGTTAGAGTAGAACGGAGCGGTGGGTTCTATTTGGTGTCATAAACTAACATGTACAGCAGCGGGGACGAGGTACTTATACACATCCAAGTAGATGTCCATCACTTAGGTAAAAGTTGATCCTTCGGTGATACGTCCCACGAGGAATTGCCATGTAGTTTCTAAGCATCGATGCATTTCTAAGCTGGCCAAGTGAACCTTGACGGAAGCGGCCCGAGCCTCCAAGGGATCTTCATTTACCAGAGGGCTGTCGAGGACAGTCTAGTCGGAAGCGGCCCGAAGCCCTTTTGGGATTGTTGATGGTACTCTTTACTATGTAAAGTTAAAAGGCTGTGGTGGTGCTTTACTAATACAAAATCACCTGCTGCTGGAAAGTGGGTCGAGTTGCTGGACTTGAGATCGAGCCTTCGTGTAAACTGGTGGGGGCCAAAAGGGGCTTGCAGCATTTAACTCCTGGGTACATCATAACGTTCGTGTTTGCGTTAATATTGGCTGGTTTGTGCTGAAAGCAGCCTATCAAAAGAGTTGCTGACACGACGCCTGAAAGTTGTGCTGTTCAACAAGCCAACATGACTTTGCAAATCAGGAAGGAGGAAGGAGGAAGAACGTGGTCTGGACTCGGCAGTGGCTGTTGGACGGGAGTTCACCTGCGTCTGCGTTCCCCTGCAGAAGCTTGGTTTTAATCTCCACAAGGACCTTGGAAGACAGTGTAGAGGCGAGAGGGCACTGTGTGTCGACGGCATTGATCAACGATCCAATGCCTAAACTTCAAAGAGAACCGCCAAAATGGTGGCATAGACATGTCAATATAATTCTTAATCTCTAGATAGTTTATCTCTGGCTCCAATGCGCCCCTAACAGTATAAAACAGACATCTCCTCTCCCAAGACGCATAGCCTTACCAATTAACACTGTGCGCATCAGTCCTCCTGCACGACACCAGGCGCCGTCTCCACATTAGGAAGCGGCACGAACAATGCAACACAGAACAAGCGCAGCAAGAGAGGGCCTGACAAAAGGACCAAACGACCTCCCTCGCAACGTTCCTCAATGACCCAACACGGTGCCATGCCAACGCATACACGACACAGCCCGCTGCCAGACTGACCTGTCTTTCGAATACTAGAAAACATTGCCAAACAAACGTCTCGAACCGAAAAGGAACGCCAAACGCGATTCCCGAATCCTGTGTTAGTGCCCAGCAGTCACAGCAGTGCAGAATACAGACAACACATCCACCATGCCCTCCCACCGCCGCTCCCGCGCAATCACCTACCTCGTCCTCGCCGGCATAATAACCCTCCTCTTCATCTCCCACCGCCGCGCCGACACCCACGCCGTGCAAGATTTCTACTCCAAAACCGTCAGCGCCATCGACAAGCACCACCTCGCTTCCTCCTCCTCCTCCTCCTCCTCCTCCTCCGATCACAACCGCAGCCCCACAACCCACGACCAACAAACAGACCAGGCCGGGCAGGCCGGGCAGAAGCCGCTGTCAGGCCCATCTCGGCCAGGTACCGCCGCGGGAGGTGGGTATGATGATGACGACGAGGAGGAAGATGAGCAGGTGCTGTCGGAGCAGCGAGCGGAGAGGTTGAGGGAGGCAGAGAAGAAGGCGAAGCAGAATGCGGAGGCTAAGGGGCCGAATAAACCGGAGATGCCGGAGGAGGTTGTGGGGGTGGGGAGTTCGGCGGGGGGACAGGGGTCGGTGGTGAGGGACGACGACACAGAAGGGGGGAAGAAGAAGGAGAAGGAGACGAGCAAGGAGGAGAGGGAGGTGGAGGGGGAGTTGAATTCTATTTTGAAGAAGTCGCCTGGTAATTTTCTCCTTTCCGTCCTTACCCGGGTTGAGTTTGCTAGGGTTTTTTTGCTAACTGAGGCTATGTAGTCATCATCTTCTCCAAATCGTACTGCCCCTACTCCAAACGGGCCAAGGGCGTGCTGCTAGAGAAATATGTCATCGAGCCCACGCCGTTTGTCGTCGAGCTGGACCAGCACCCGCTGGGTCCGCGCATGCAAGCCAAGCTGGGAGAGATGACGGGCCGTCGCACGGTGCCGAATGTGCTGGTGTATGGCCAGAGCATTGGTGGCGGGGATGATATTGTGGCGTTGGATGCGGAGAAGACGCTGGCGGACAAGATTGCTACGCTGGGGCAGTCGCATATTAAGGTTGCGCTGAGGTTTGCGCAGACGGTGCAGAAGGTCGTTGCTGGGGGTGCGGGAGCTGCTGGGGATGCGCCGGAGTGAGGGGGAATGGGAGATGTGAGAGGATGCGGTGTATATATCAAGGTATTGGTGCCGGCGTCCAGCTTTGTGCGGCAATACGGCTGTTCCTTGCAGCGGTTGAGGGAACACGCGCGACGATATATTGCTACGAGCAAGGGAGTTACTCCAGTTGGTCTGGTAGTCTACTCACCTCGGCAGCATCGGCCGACATCACAGCGGCATGCCGAAAGACTCCTGGCCGCCGAGAATTACGTTACGGAATCGAGATCAGCAGCATCTATCGAGGGGTTACTCTTAAGGATTATCGAAGGACTATCGAGAGAACTATTGTCAGGTTAATGGGCGTGGTTATATCCGACCCAGTATCTATACCTAACAATCATTGGGACGAAAGACAATGCAGAGACAAATGCATTTGGCCTGATGGACTACCTAGCCACTAAAGAACAGTTCGTTCAGGCAGATCCCAGCTATGTAGCTGCCCAGTGACCGGGACGAGAAATGCTAAACGAGTTACAAGTACCGACATTTTTTTCCTTTTCTTTGTTTATCTCTTTTCCCCTTGTCTTGCATTCCTTCTCTGGGTCCCTTTCTTGCGTCCCTTTGTCCCGTGCCATCTCAAATATCCCTCTTGTCCAGCTAATCAAGCCGAACAAACAGCCACAGCCAGATACGCCTTTCCTTCCTTCCTGATCCCGATCCCGATCTTGGCCCCTAAGAAACATCTTTAGGAAACTCCTAGAGAAAAGCGCTTAAGAAAATCCCTAAGAAAACCCCACAAACTCCATCCCCTCCCCAACATCCGAATCCGAGTCCGAATCCGTATCATCCACCTCCATCCCATCACCCCCATCCTCCTCCTCAGAATCACTCTCCCCCTCCATCTCCCCCTCCCAAACCATATTCACATCCTGCTTCTCAGCCCACTCAAACAACCATCCACTTCCCCCCCGCGCTCCATCCTCTACCCACCCTTCATACTCGTTTGGAAGAACTGAACGCTGCGCCAGGTTACTGTTACTGCCGTCTCCGTTCACTTCGTCCTGAAGCCATTGCTGGATGAGCCACATCCATTTCGGCTGGGGACGATAGCGGGCTGGGCTGTCGGGGGAGAGGTGCGGGTATTGGGCTAGGGAGAGGGTGTGTTGTTGGGTTGGGGTGAGGGTGCGGTTGAGGGCTGTGGGGAAGGTGGTTTGGAGGACTTGGGAGAGCGGGGGTTGGGTATAGCGCTGGGTGGTGATGGGTTTGCCTGTGAACGCGTGAGAGAGGGTTGCCGCGCGGTAGGCCGAGTGGGTGGTGTGTGCTGCGGCCAGCAAGGCGGAGAACAAAGCGGAGGGTCCCTGGGTGGTGGTGTTGGGCTTCGCGATCAACCGCATGGCTGCTGTGCCGTGCTGCAGGAGCACGTCGATGAACGACCACATGTGCGGGTGGTAGGGCACCATGGGCGGGAAGTCGAACCAGTCGAGTTCCGTGCTGGCCGGGAAGAGTGAGCGCTGCTGCTGGTGCTGCCAGTGTGGGAAAGGCGGGAAGTTCTCCGAATCGGCCGGGTTGACGTCGGCTGTCGGCACCGCGCTGTGCGCCTGCTGCTGTTGGAGCTGTTGGAGCTGCACCCAGTAGATCATGTAGCAGTGGCCGGTCACAAGCTGGATCAGGGCCAAATCCAGCGGGGTCAACGCCGAGAGAAGAGCGGCCTGCGCATGGTGGATCACGCGGGGCAGGTCACCGTGGGTGGTGAAAGTCGGGAAGGGAAGGCCCTCGTCCTTGTCGTCGGCTCGGTCCTGGCAGAGGGACCAGAAAGCGTGCCGGAGGATGGCACCGCTGTCGGCGATGCGGTCGATGAGGGCACAGGTCTGCTTGAGGCGGGTCGTGAGGAGGGTTTGTTGTGCCGGGGTGAGGTTGTGCAGTTCCGGGCGTTGGTAGAGGCCGATGAAGGCCGGGGAAAGGGTGGTGGTGGTGGTGGTGTTGGTAGTCGGGCCGAAGAGCTGGTTGATGAAGGCCGCACGCTGCTCAAGTTCGTGGGTGTAGGCGAAGCTGGCCGGGTCTTGGAAGAGGATGGCGCGGGGGTGGTGGGTGAGGGTGAGGTGGGAGGAGAGGATGGGCCAGTCGGCCGGGAGGTAATGGGCCATGTCGGTGGCATGGGCGGCGCACACCAAGCGGGTGAGATGCTTGGTGGCGATGTAGGGCTCAAAGGTCGCAAGGACCTTGTAGTGGTGGCGCGAGGTCGCCATCAACGCGCACAGGTCGGCCGGGGGGAGGTAGTCGGCCACCAGCACGAGAATGTCGGCGTGCAGGGCCATGGTCGTATTGGTCTCGGCGTGGTATTCTTGGTGTGACTATAATATTCCATTGTGTTAGCCTGGTTTCTTATCCGGTTTCTTTTCCGGTTTCCGTTCAGGTTTCCGTTTGGGTTTGTTTCGGGGGTTCTCAAAAGACTTCTTTTGAGATTCTCTTTTGGGTTTCTTCTCGGGTTTCTTTCGGGTTTGTGAGATTTCCCGTGAAGTTTTTTTTGGAGATTGTTTTGGGGATGTTCATCAGGTTTCTTAGAGAGTTTCTTTTGTGATTTCTTTCTGGGTTTCTTTGGGGACTCGGAGGATTCTCGTGATGATTCCCTTGAGGATTTCCGTGAAGATTTCCATGAGGATTTCTACACGGCTCTCCGTGAGGAATTTCATGAATTTTTCCGTGAGGTTTTCTACACGGATTTCCATGAGGATTTCCGTGAAGATTTTGTTTCATGGAAATACGTGAAGATCTCGCGAGGATTGCCATGAGGCGTTTCGTGGGGCCATGGGGGAGACTTACGGGTGACTTTCTGGGCGTTGTTCCGGAAGAGTTTCCGGAAGACTTCCTGGCTTTCCGGAAAGTCTTTTGCCTGGGCGCTGGAAGCAGCCAGGGGGGGGAGGGGGTTCGATTGTTCCGGCCGTTGGTCGAGGAGGGCAAGAACTCCTTCGCGTCAACACATGAACTGTTTGGGCATCGACACAGTTGCCCTAAACACGAGGCATCACTTGTGAGTATGCCCCGAGTAGAAGCATCCGCGGCAAGACAACGGTCTGTTCGAGCGCGCTGGGAATATATCGAAATATTTCAGGACCCGATGGATCGCGGACAGCCGTACTTTGGGCTGTTCCATCCTACCTTTGTTCATTCTCTCGGCGTTAACGAGGATCTAATAGACAACCCCGGGTGGAATAGGTGAACATCTGGAAAAGATGGCTTCGGATTCACCCGTTCACCGAAACACAGGGAGTCAGGAATCATCAAGAAGGGTTCTCTTTCTTGAACATCGGGCCTGACAACAAAAGCTGGTCTTAGAGTTCAGTCAACCTGAATTGCATGGAACTAAGCCATTGTTACCACACACACTGTCCAGAACAAAGAAGCTGATTCTAGGGTAGGCATATATAAAAGACCTCACTCAGCCTACGTTTTGTGGTTCAGCTACAACCACAGGCCGCTGGTCAGCCTCCACATAACCCGAACGCAACGAATATATCCAGAATTACATCAAGACTCAGACCTGACAAGTCAACAAGCCGGAGTATGTGCCTCATCCAAGTCACACACTTCCAATGCGGCCACACCTTCGAAGGCCGCACCCGCCGCTGCGCAGCCTACCACGAGCGCAGAGCAGCCGCCGCGCCCACGCTCTGCAACTTCCCCCTTTTCCGCCACCACCCTCACGCGCGGAGCTCACAATGCCCCGACACGCGCCGCAACAACAAGGAAGTGCCCACCATGTGCTCACAGGCCTGTGTGCAGCGGCTGATGGACCGGCAGCGGAAGCAGGAGCGGGAGGAGCTGAGACAGGAGCAGCAGAAGCGTGAGCGTGCCCGGGCGGTTGCGCGGCAGTACCGGGCTGCGAAGGATAAGGCCGAGCAGTGGGAGGCTGCTGTGCAGCAGCGGGCTAGGGAGAGACAGCAGCAGTTGGATAAGGAGAGGGAGAGAGAACGGCAGACGGGAAGGGGTCAGAGGAGCAGAGGTAAGCCGCCGGTGCCTCCGAAGGATGGTTCGAGGGGATCTACTAGGCGTGCCGTGACTGCGCGGGCCGCAGAGATTGAGTCTACCGAGTTTCGTTTCCAGAACCCATGGGGGAACCAGGCTCCAGGGGCTTCTCCTCCGAGGGGATACTCCCCGAGGAACTCTTCGCGATATCCCTCGTCGAGATACTCACCGGGAAACTCGTCGAAAACTTCCCAGATGGGACACGCCCCGAGAAAATCTTCCAGAAACTCACCCCCAACGAGACCTTCACCTCCAAGGCGGCCTTCACCAAGAGGAAACAACCAGAATCCCAACGACAGACGCAGCAACCCCCGCTCATCAGGGTCTAACAGCCGAAATCAACGACGACCGCCGTCTCACACCTCTCCTCGCCGGAACCCAGCCCGCCAGCAGGTACGATTCCGCACTCCCAGTCCCCCACACGCCACCCACAACGCCATGGTAAGTCGCCTATCCCGCGTCCATCCCTCGCCACACCCAAACTTTCTTCCAACAGAACCCTACCAAAACCCAAACCAAAACTCCCACTACAACGGTTCGGCCCAAAACAGAGAAACCCAACAGCAAGGAAGACACCAGCCAAGGCACTACGCCAAACCCCAACCCCAGCCCACCCAGCCACCGCCCTCCGTCTCGCCCCTAACAAACTCCCAAGGCTCAAACAACTCAGCCATGGAAGTCCCCATCATGTTATCCCCATACGTGCCCAGCTCCCACGAGCTGAAACGGGGGTCGTGTGCTGTACCGCCTTTGCGGCTCACGCCTAAGCCGCCGCCGCGGCCGGAGCCGGAGCCGGAGCCGGTGAATATCTGGCGGGGGAGGACAGAAACTCCCCGAGCAGGGCCGTCTGAGGCAAAGGGGACAACGGCTGCAGTGGCGGAGAAACCGAAAGCCCAAGCACCGTTGTATCAGAGGCGAGAACAGCGGAATCTGCAACGCCAGCAGCAGCAGCAGCAGCGGGAGGGTCAGGGATCGTCTGGTACCCCGGCGCCGAGGCCAAACCCGATGTTTGCTACGAGGATTCCGGCGGTGAATACCACTGGCATTGGTGCTGGGACTGGCGCCGGTACTCAACCCCGTGGCCAGAGCCGGAAGCAGGAGGATCACATCCGGAGACTTAACGTCCACAACCATGTTTACAACACCAACACCAACACCAGCAACAGCAACAGCAACAACCGCAGTCACAGACAGGCGAACGACACACGCCATAACACACCCTCAAACTCAGCTACCAACCCCAAACCAACCCCAAACCCAAAACTCCCCCCAGCCCCAGCCCCGAAGCCAGCCCCGAAGCCAGTCCCAGCCCCCCTGAGATTGAAAACCCCCCACCACCTAACCAAACAAGAGAGTACCCATCCCACCGCCAGCCCTAGTCACGGTCAGGGCCATGGCCATAATACTAATAATAATAACAACAACACCCCTACAAAGACCTCACACTGGTACGATAGCGTCAACAAGCGACTACATCGCATGGCGAGTCACTCGAGTGAGGAGTCGGTCGAGTGGGTGTCGGCTGATGCGGCGAGGGTGGAGAGGGGGGAGTAAGGGATCTCTTCTCTGTAGGAGAAAGGGCGAGGTAGAGGAGGGAGGGTAGGTAAGTGTAATATTTCCTAATTTTTGTTTTTCATTTTATTTTATGTTGTTTATGGGAGCGGGGAAGGATGGGAAGGTAAGTCGAGTTGAGTTTATACTAACAAAGTAAGCCATGGTTGGGTGTCTAGGCACGGGGGCTACGTTTGAGGTTAGGATGTGTGTAGGTTGTGTGGGAATGGAAGGGAAGGTAAGTAAGGTCACGGATGGATGGGAAAGTAAAAAGAAAGGTAAAATAAAGGAACGGGTCAAGGTAAGTAAGGTTGGAGGTCAAAGTGGGTGGCTACGGTGGACTGCTGACTGCACTGGGCTTAGATTTAGTTAAGCGGACGCTCGCTGATGGTGAAGGAGGAGGGTGGTTGTTTGTTTGGTTATTAAGCTGATATCTTTGAGATTAGATTGTTAGGAACAGATAGGTTATTTTGGGAATGGGCTCTTTTACTTTGAACAATGGAATTGACAAGCATGATAGATAATCCGAAACCTTAAACCAACATTTCTTGTAAATCACTCCCATAAATAGGATTCCACCGAGAACTCTTTGTTCCCAATTCCAGTCGTTCTTGAAGAGATGGGAAAGGTCCGGTACAGTTTATACCCCGCCTCACCACTCCCCACTTATAACCCGTGGCGCAAGACAAAGTCAATGTATTTCATGTCTCGCCCTCGGCATCAAGCACTATACCGACTGAGTCGTCAACAAGGCCCAAGAACTTCGGGGTTCACCCACCTATGTACCGTTGGAACCGGGGAATCTCTATCCCCTGCTTCTCGTCGACCTCCAATGGCATGGATTATTCAGCTGCCATAGTGGAGCCATATCTCAACATGGAAGTCTTTCCCCACCGGCTTTCGGGAATGTGGTATCCCGAGGTTGACGGATCTGTAATCAGTGTCCCTCAAGATATATACTTGAAGTCGACTACCCAAACTCAACTTCTTCTTTACCGTCGCGATTCACCTTCCAACTTTGAACCCATAACTCAAACTTAACACTCATACCTCAGAAACTCACAACCATGGCAATCCACCTCCTCGCCATCCTGTCCCCCAAGCCCGAGAAGCTGGCACGAGTAGGTTTACCCATGACCGCCCCTTAAACTTGTTATTCGCATAGCCTCTGACCCTCTGACCCCTTCCTTCAGGTCGAAGAACTCGCCCGGGGCCTGGTCAACTCCGTCAAGCAAAACGAGCCCGGCGTGACCAAGTACCAGTGGTTCCACAGCGGGACGCCTGAGGAGCCCAAGGTTGTTGTATGGGAGGTGTACGTTTATTCTCTCTCGTCTCGTCTCTACCCTCACACTCTGTATCATATTATATAGCGCCAAATCAGCGAGTTAACGTACGGTGTCTAGGTATGCCGACGCGGAGGCGTTTGAGACGCACAAGAAGAACCCCAAGCTAGGGGAACTGGGAAAGCTGGGCAAGGAGGAGGGGTTGTTTGCGGCGCCGATGCAGTTGTTGCCGCTTGAGCAGTTTGCTGGGTTTGCGGCCGTGGAGGGAGCCAAGATTTGATAACCCGGTGCCGCGCGTATTTACTGAGGGATAGAGAATGGCGGCGGTTTGGATGTAGTTAGTAGGGTTAGAGAGATTGTAGCAAGCTTGAACTCAGCCTTTTGTCTATGAAGGGTTATGCTTGTGACTTGGAGGGTGACCGTCGTGGTGTTGAGAGATCAGGGTTAGGGTTAATACACCTCGGTGACCCCACCTAAAATTCCCGGCCCGCGATTCAATTCGATCCACCAAATTTTCGACGACTACTACCAAGATTCAGATCATCCAGATCATCGGACCGCCACCGCCGCGACGGCCGAGCACACAACTGCCGACCAATCCTAGGCAACTCAATCAACACCCCCGAGTATGAGCCGGCCAATGCTGCGCTCCGTCTTGGAGCTGCGCGCTCCCCTCACGCGCCTCCTCCGCCCAACCCCCACAACAACGATCACGACAGCAAAAACAATAACACCCGCTGCCTCAGCAATCCGCTACTTCAACCAAACCACCCAACACGTCGACCCGATCGTCCACCCTGAGCCGACCCTCTCCGATGCCACTGCTGCGGCTATAACACCCACGACCACATTCACAACACCAACAACCCCCTTCAACCCGATCCTCCAAACCCCCTCCCCCCTCCGCTCCCCACGCACCCAACCACCCCCCCCTCCCACCAACCCCCCGGCCCCGCTCAGCCCCTCCGTCCGCGCCCTCCTCCCAGCCCTCGCCGCCCAACCCGGCCACTACATCACCGTCCTAATCCACGGCAAGCGCTACCTCGTGACGCAAGGCGACACCATCCGGCTGCCCTTCCTGATGCCCGGTGTCACGCCGGGCGATATCTTGCGTCTCAACCGTGCCAGCGAGCTGGGCAGTCGGGATTTGACGCTGCGGGGCGCGCCCTATGTGGATGAGAGGTTGTTTGCGTGTCGCGCGACGGTGGTGGGGACGGAGGCGGAGCCGATGAGGGTTATGGTTAAGAAGAAGAGACGGTGTAGGCGGATGAAGAGGGTGTTTAGTAAGCATCGGTATACGGTTTTGAGGGTTAGTGAGTTGAGTGTTAGGAGGGAGGTGGAGGATTTATAGGGAGAGGGATTTGAGGATCGATAGGCAAGGAGATGGAAAAATGGGAAGATATACTAGGAAAGGAAAGACTGGGAGGTTGTGGAAGGGGCTACCGCTGAGGGATCTATGCTGTTCGCCGGGTTCCTGTATGCTCCTGAGGAGAAGAGCGATGGTATGCTAGAGGGAATGGCTCGGTCTGGTCTAAGGACATGAGACACAGGTTGTAAGATGAAATAGCCGTCGCATGGAATGTATCATATTTGACGTCTGTACACATACGTTGTTATTTATATGCCCGATGCTGCTGCTTTAGGCAGTTTATTGCTGGTGTCATTAACAGCTGTATTCCACGGGGATTCGCTGTCGAGACAGTGAATCAAGACAGAGCCGCGGCAGCAGTCAGTTCCGAGCTCAGCCATAGAGTACGGCACTTTGGCTCTGAACCAGTTCCAATGTTCGCTCGGCGAAGATATGCACAAACACGAATAAAATGTGAGAATGACGGTTAGTCGACGAAGTCAAGCCGTTTTGCTCACGGGATGATCAACTTTACCCACCGCGCTCCCTCGATGCAAACCAAATTGCCCGGCACGCGAGGAACCTGCTTTGAACTTTCGGGCCGTCGTTGGAATATATGTGATCTCTTGAAACCCTCGACGACAAGAGAGAGAGCTGACCAATCCGTCGTTACCTACGACATGCACCCCAACAAAGTGACAGAATGAAAACTGCCAGGGGACAAACACACAGCTACTGTCGAGTACACCATAACGTTACACACCATCCTCGATGAAAAGTAACAGACAATCCTGAGTAGCACACCCAAATCGTCATTACAAGTTCTGCACCTGCCTCGCGGCTAGTGTCCAAGAGAATTACACAACCTTAGGACTGACAAGACAAAAACAAAGGAAAAAAACACAGAAAACCGCCTAGACCAGGTCTAAAACTCCAAGCTCGCCTCGCCCGCCTCGCCAGCCAGGTCATTCATTATAAATCTTCCAACACAACACCACAAGAACATACAGAAGAAAAAAAACAGAACAAAAGATAAATCACCCTCGTCCAGCCCCGGGGTATAAGAATGCGCAAGTCTTGGGGTCTTTTACTTGCTTCCGGTGTCATTACACGTCCACCTCCACAGCCTTCCTGTCCAAGCAGTTTTCCAGTTCCCTGTTCAACGCCATTACCCAACATCAACATCAACAATCACTCCCACAACCAAATCAACAACCAACTAACCATCAAGGTTAACCGTCAAGTCATAGATAGTGACGTCATGTCCGGCCCTGCCCAGCAGCCAAAGACTTCTTGCAACTAGCCCAGTACGCCGTCGGCCACAGCTGCAAGACCTCCGCATCCACCACATCCCCGCGCCGCACACGCTGCGCCACATCCCAGACCACATCGCGCAGCAGGTCCGGGGTGATGGGGATTGCTTTATCCATGTCGACAGCCCCATTATGACTGCCACTGACAGCGGAACCGTCCGCGGAGGACAGCTCGATAGGATACAAAAACGGATCGGTCGGGGCCAGGAGCTCGTCACACGTCGGCCGCAAGGTTTGATCACGGCTGAGACAGCGTTTGAGCGTGCGGATTAAACTGGGCGGCACACGCACGCCGTGCTCGGTGGCCTCCGGGAACTCGATGGTGTGGTTCCAGTCCTTGATCGCGTTCACCCGGGCCATCATGGTGGGGACTTTGGCGAAGGGACATTGACCGTACACCATCTGGTACAGGATACACCCCAGACTCCAGACATCGCTAGCCTTGCCGAGTTTGAAGTGTTTCGGTCGGTGCAACGGCAACGCGTGGGGCATCTGGCCGCCGGCGCCGGAGGTGAGGGCGTATTCCTTGGAGTCCATGAGGGATTCGGGGGACATGTAGTTGGGGGTGCCGATTTGGGCGTCGCGGTGGACGTTGACAGTCATGTCGGTTTGGATGGCGTTGGCGATGCCGAAGTCGATCACTTTGAGGCGGCCCTGGGCGAGGACGAAGTTGGCGGGTTTGAGGTCGGTGTGGATGATGTCTTTTTGGTGGACGGATTGTACGCATTCGACCATTTCTTTCCACCAGTATCGGACGAAGACTGGGTCGAAGCGGCAGTCTTCGGAGAGCCGGCTGCGCATGAAGGTGTTGAAGTCGAGTTCGCCGGCTTCTAGGACCTGTTGGCTGTTATTAGCAACTCCGTTCTCCCAAGAGAGCGGAACTGGGAAGCTAGTCACTTACAATACTGAGCATCTTCTTCTCGGCGTTAAACTCATGATCAATCAGCTGAATGACGCGGTTAACGCCCGTCAACCGCTGCAGAAGATCAATCTCCCCATGATACCCCTTGATAGTCCGATCGTCCAGGTTCTCCAGCGACACTCGCTTGAGAGCAAGTAGCTTCCCATTCTCAGCCGAGACCCGGTACACCTTGCCCGACCCGCCGCGGCCCAGCGAGTCGATACGCGTGTACATTTTCCCGTTCACCCGCAGCAGAAACTGCCGCTTCTTGCTCGCTTGCGAAGCAGTCGACGCACCCGCAGCCGCCGTGGCCGTTTCCGCGACGGACATCTTGGGTGGGGGCGGGGGCTGCAGTGCAGCAGCCCGCTGGTTGGCCCGCGCAGCAATAATGTGGTTATTGGGCACCACCTGCGGCTGGTGACGGAGTTCCGGCATCATCTGCGGGTTAATAGAGGCGACGGGTTGCAACGGTGGTCGTTGGCTTGCGAGACCGGCACCGGGAGCCATAGAAGCAAGCGGCGCTCGCATGGACGCGGGAATCACGGGTTCGATCTCCGAAGGCGCGTCGTTTTCCTTGTCAAAGTTAGGCGACTCGGGCGCACCACGCGGCGATGGGATGCGGTAGGCCAGCGGCCGGTGCTCGTGCTCCGGCTTGCGTTCGCTGAGCGGCGTGGCAAAGGTGGACTTGTGCTTTCGCAGCGCAAGCCTGGCGGAATCTTTGGAACTCACGGGGCTCCCAGACGCGGCGAAGTCTGGATATTCAGCCGCTGATGCCGCTGCATCTTCTTCTCCTTCTCTTTCCCTTCCGGATTGAGCATGTTGGCTGCCGGGTTCCTGGCCTGATCCAAAAGGCTCGCCATCGAACTGGCCCTCGCCGTCCTCCTCGCTTTGTCTCCTGCGCCCACGGCGGGCTGGCCCAGAGAGAAAGCTGCCTGGGGTCTTGCCGACCCGCTTAATCCTCAACGAAGCCTGCGGGGCGACCGCTGCGGCAGCATTCCCAGCAGCAGAACCACCGCGACTCTCACCCTCGGCCGAACGCGTGCTGTACTTCGACCGCCCATCAGACGAGGCGCTGGAGGCCGGCTTCTGACCGGACGAGCCCACAGCTATCCTAACCGTCCTGACCGGCACAACGGGGGTCTTGGCAGCGTGATCTTGCGGCACAACCGGAGAAGAACCGCCAGTCCTGGATTTCGAACGTTCCACACTCTCCGGCCGTTTCCTCGTCGTCGACGACGAAAATGAGTTGCGCAGGCTGTTCCGGCGACTCCCGCTCGTGCCATTAGCAGCCGTAGCAGTCTGCAGCCGGACCACCCGTTTCCTAGGCGCCGGGCTGGTCTCTCGGCTACCCGCAGGCGATCGGTGTTGCGGTGGTGACATATTACTCTCTCTCCGCGAGTGACGAGTCACACGGCCCGCTACCGGCACCGGCGACCCTTGATCACTAGCCTGTGCCGCCGGGGCGGGAATCGAGCTCCTCCTGGCCCCATCGCGCGGGCGGGGTCTGCTAGACGGTGTGGGCGATTTCGGGGCTGAAGCATTGTCGGTTCCGCTTCCCTTGGCCGGAGCCGGGATCGAGGTCCGGCGCGCATTATTTGACGCAGCGGCCGCATCCGATACATGCCCGCCGCCGAGCAGGGCCTTGGTGATGGCGCTCAGCTTCATAGGACTGAGCACCTCATCGTCGGAACTGTCGTCGAGATTGCGGTATTGTTGTTGTTGTTGCGCCTGCTGGTGGCCCCGGGTTGCGATTCGTGTGGACATCCTCCTCCCCACGGGCGCGTAGCGCCCTGCTCTTTCCGCTGGTGTTGGTGACATGGTTGCGGGCGGTTCAATGGTGGTTTTGTCGGTGTCGAGTGTCGTCGCGTTGCCCACCACGCGCCGAAATGACTGTCTTGCGGCGCAGATGCGATTGGTTGAACCAAAAAACGCTCAAGGTCGAAGGGAATGTACCCAAAATCGTCCGTTTTTCGCAAATAAAAGCGAATTGAAGCAAAGAGCACTTATCTTGCTCAAATTACCAGTCGCTGGCCGCCAAAAAATTGGTGATGTCTGTTGTCCGGGGTGTTTGGGGGAGGAGGTTCCCTCGAGGGGGAGGCTTTTGTGGACAAACAGTGGAACGGATCCACTATCGTCGAATTTGTGGCCAATCGTTAGCTTGGGCTGCGGTTCCTGCGTGCAAGGGACTGCGTCCGAGCCGTTGACCGGGCAACCAACCAATGAGAGTGCCTGCAGGAACATTTTCCACGCGATCCCCACGGTCGGCCAAAATCTTGCGAACGGGACGAGGCTTGGCGCATTGCCTTACAAAGTGCTTTGGGATGACCTTCTGCAACCGGTTCCCCATGAATGCAAATTGACCGGCAGAAGGCATGCCTGGTAGACTCGCTGTGGTTAATCCCTCGGCATTTGTCGTTTACAGTTGGATGTCGACTGAAGACTGAATGCGTTTGTTCAGCCCACCCAACATCCCACCTGAGCCAAGCCACACGGAAGCTGACGCTTGATGGGCTTCACTCCTATCCGGGTCGGTTGCGAACAATTCATGTGTCAAGAAGGCCAACATCACGTATTCCATGCACGGATTCCACGATCAACGACGTCCGGAGAGACCTGCCACTCTATTGCTCCATCTATCTGATAATCCCTTTTGGCGACAGAAAGATCCAGGATAACCCTGGGCTCCAGTGACACGGGTCCAACAATCTTCTTAAAGTCGTTGGAAGAAGGCGCAAAGGTGACTCGGCCACTTCGGAAATGGCCACAGTATCGTTTTTGTTGTTGCGATTGTGGTAAGGCGTTTAGTCGAAGAGACCGAAGCCCATGTCGTCGTCGGACTCCTCCTTCTCTGCAGCATGGGTTAGCACATATTGTCGGTGCCGTAAAATTAACGGATAACCACATACCCTCCTCCTTGGCCTCCTCCTTGGGGGCCTCCTCGGCAGCACCACCAGCAGCAGCACCGCCGGCAGCGGCAGCACCGCCAGCACCGCCCGACGGTACGGAGGCGAGCTTGGTAGAACCCTCAGAGATGAGCTGTGCCACTATGTTAGCGAATGTTCTTGCTCCCGCATGCTGTGGGCGAAGAGCGCAAATCTGCCTACCTCGTTGATGTCCTTGCCGTCAAGCTCGGAGATGAGCTTGTCAAGGCGCTCGTCGTCAGCCTCAATGCCGACGGACTCGAGGACGGCCTTGATGTCAGCGGCCGAGGGCGAGGTGTTGCCACCCAGGCCGAGGAGGAGGTACGCAGCAAGGTGCTTCATTTTGGTTGATCTGGCGCGGGGTGTCTTGTCAGTGCCGGGTACTTTGGGCCGCTGGCGTGGTTGTGGAAAAAGTGTCGGTAGAAAAACTTACTTTTCAGGTTGCTTGAAGAACAAGAGAGGTCAATCAATTTTAACCGCAAGTTGGGCGGAGAAAGACTCTTCTTAGTTCTGGTCGGTACTTAGGTGGGTTGTTCAGACACAAGGAAGTTCTTTGATTTTCAGAATTGTGCAATTGTGAGCCCGCAAATTTCGGCCCCACAAATCACCTGACTCACGCCGGAGAGTTTAGGGCACCTCGCACGGACCCGGTGACATCTCCATATCTGCTGACCTAATTTTCGCGAACCTCGAGTGGGCACGTGCTTTCTTGGCATTCTGCCGGAATCGGTTGCACCTGGCCTCCGCGGCCTCCAGGCGCGCGCTGGCTCATTAAATGTGGGTCCTATGCGCCCCCCTCCAACAAGTTAAAAAGAGGCTGCTGGCCAACGTCGAGGCTCAGAGCACACCTAACCTTCCTTATCGCCCTCTCCAAACCGTCCTCTAAACCGCCCCGACCGCGCCGAGTATTTATTCGCCATTTCGATCCTCGTTCTTCTCGCTATCTCGCCATTTAGACAGCTAGCCGATCGAATCCAGCCGGGGCTGGGATACGCCTGTGAGAAGCCAGCAAGCTGAATTTCCCAACTCTCGATGCCTGGGCGCCAATATTCGGTCTGAGGCTGGGGAGGGTCAACGCAAAACGTGGCATCTAGGGACCGTTTTCAAGCGACCAGAACTCATCACTCGCGATGCCGGTATGTACAGCCGTCGTTAGTTTTTCGTTTGCTCGAATGCTGACGTGTTTTCTTTTTCGCAGATTCTCGATTTACTTGCGTCGATAACCGGCGAAAAGCCGTCGCCATCGGCGGCGCCGAAGCCGACCCCTCGCCCCGCCACAACTGTCCTCAAACGGAAAGCGGATGATGAGCTTCGCCCGCATGACGTAAAAGCGCCTCGCGTCGATGTGGTTACCGAAAGGACAAGCAAACCAAGCGGCACTGATTCGAAGCCTTCCCCCCGTCTCGCGAACCGGCCGCTCATCGGTTCGCAGAACAAACTCGTCCCTACTCCGCGACCGACAGTCGAGAAAAAGACGTTGGCCGAGAAGAAAAGCACGACAAGTCTCAGGGTTAATGGGAATGGCGCACAATTCACAAATGGCAACAAACAGCCGCCTCCTCGGCCAGTGCCTAGTCGGCCGAGCCCAACAGACTCCGGCCCGCCGAAAAAGCGGTCGTATGCGGAGATTATGGCGAGAGCGAAAGCCAACTCGGAACAGAGAGAGTCGCTGGGCAAGATCCAACACAAGACAGTGGAGCGGAACATGACAATGAAGGAGCGCAAGGAAATGAAGGCGGAAGAGGCTCGGAGGGCAAAATCAGGCGCGAGGAAGGGCGCGAACGGCCGGAATAGTCCCCCGAGCGCTCGCGGGCCACTCTCGCGAGACGCCCCAAGGCACCCTGGTGCACGGAATGGTGCATCTACTGTATCGACGGCCCCTGGGAAATCGGCTCCGGCTGATGAAAAGAAGGTCAAGAAAGCGGCCACAGCGACTACCGGATACACGGGCACTGCACGTCCTCGGCCGGATGCGTCCGCATCAACCAAGTCTGGCGCTTCTGGTCGTCCTGAGTCTGGCGCCCGCCGCGATCGGCCCCGGTATGGCGGTCCACTCTCCGCTCCACGTAGAGGGGGCTACGACGAGGAGGACGATATGGACGATTTCATTGTCGACGATGAAGAGGAAGAGGCTCAGCCCGGATACGGTGGGGGTGGTCCCCGATACCGCTACGATTCCTATGACGAAGAGTCGGACATGGAGGCGGGGCTCACGGATATTGAGGATGAGGAGCAACTGGCCGACCGTCAAGCTAGACGCGAGGACTTGGAGCAGGAGGCGCTCGAGAAACGACTCAAACGGGAGAAGGAAGAGAGGCGTCGTCGATTCCTTGAAACCACCAAGTCCAAGGCAAGCCGCTAATATTCTCGGCACTGTCTTATGCCTGTTCCGGACTCGGTGGTCTCGTGTCGGGTACGCGCCTTGGGAGCACGAAACAGCGTAATCAGCGTGCATTTTATTTCTTCTAGACCTTTCTACTTTGTTTTCCTCTCTAGGATGGGCCGGATTGGTTGGCGGCGTTGTCACTGCACTACTACATTAGAGGGACCTCCATCGACGTCTCGCATCAGCATGGAGTCTAGAGGGATGGGCGGGCGGCGGTACATGCCATTCACATCCATCAGCGTTTGCATTTCACCGTAGCTATTTAGTTGTCACCTCGTGTTCTTGAATGCAAGGTGTTTTTTACCGTGAACTCCTTTCCACATTTTTGTCTTGGTGTGCAAACGTTGCGTAGACACGAGATTGACATTTACAGTTCTCGACTTTTGTTCCTTCGCTACTCTCCTTAGCCCTGGTGCTGCACCGACGTCGCTTATATTCGGCACCTGCCGTCTCTCCACTTGTCAGCTAAACGCCCGTTTCGAGCCTTCGAGGTTTGGGTGTGAGGACGTCGCAGCATGCGTACTCTGGTACTTGAAGGGGAGGCTTGGCACCTGCCACCCAATAGGCGCTTGGCCTGTCTTCCGCCCCACCAAAAACCTGCCACCTGCGAATCCGATAAGGCCATCGAGTTTTTTATCGGGGAACTTCAGGAACGTCTTTGGAGAGCCAGCGCCTCGATTGAACCTCCATCGCCAGAGAGGCAACAGACGTCAACAAGAGTTTGCGCCGTCGTGTCTTTGATTCCATTTTGAGCGTTACAGTCCCTTTCGAGGGCACCGACCACAAGCATGGTGAGCTTCCCCGTCCCCCGTCTCCCTCAACACCAGGAAGTACGCCTCGTTAACCGCATCTCTTGTACAACTACAGCCTCAGAACGAGTATATCGGTACGAACACTCCCCGTCTTCCCCCATTAGCCCCACCGTCGATGGCTTGCACCCCCCTCCCGCGATCCGATGGCATTCGCAGTGGCCCCGATAGCAGAGATAGAACACCCATGAATCTAACACCCCCCCACAGAACGCCACCGCAAGCTCCACGGCAAGCGTCTCGACCACGACGAACGGCAACGCAAAAAGGCCGCCCGCGAAGGCCACAAGCAAAGCGAGAATGCGCAGAACCTGCGCGGCCTGCGGGCCAAGCTGTACGCGAAGCAGCGACACGCGCAAAAGATCCAGATGCGCAAGGCCATCAAGCAGCACGAGGAGCGCAACGTGAAGGGCGCGCCGGCCGAGAAGGAGCCGTCCGAGGCTATCCCTGCGTATCTGCTTGACCGCGCCAATCCGACGACGGCGAAGGCGCTCAGCTCGCAGATCAAGAATAAGAGGGCGGAGAAGGCGGCGCGGTTTTCGGTGCCTATTCCGAAGGTGCGGGGGATTAGTGAGGAGGAGTTGTTTAAAGTGTATGTCTTTTGGTGCTGCTGGCGCGTGGTTGGAGAGTTTTGCTTGGGGAGGGGGGATGGTTCAGGGCTGATTGGATGAATAGTGTCAAGACGGGCAAGAAGGTCCAGAAGAAGGGTATGTTTTGTCTGTTGGACTGCTATGTTGGGGGTTGATGCTAATTGTGATGCAGGGTGGAAGCGTGTCGTTACAAAGGTTGGCTCGACTGGGTACCAGAGGGTTTGGAAGGCTATGCTAACGAATCTGTCAGCCTACATTTGTCGGGCCCGACTTTACCAGACGGCCGGTCAAATACGAACGTGAGTTTGAGACTAGGAGCTGTACCGCGGACAGGCTGATGCTAACGATTCTAGGCTTTATCCGTCCAATGGGTCTGCGTTACAAGAAGGCCAACGTCACACACCCAACTCTCAACGTCACGGTCCAGCTTCCTATTCTTGGTGTCAAGAAGAACCCGAGCAACCCTCTGTGAGTGGTGTCATGCCTAGACTAACGAGTGCTAAGCTAACCTGTGTGCAGTTGTACGATACCCTTGTTTGCCAACATTTCCTGCCAGTGTACTAACCAGATGTGTAGACACCCAACTTGGTGTTTTGACCAAGGGCACAATGTACGTTTTTGGCTGTTGTTGGTGATTGTTGCTTGGGGGTGTCTTTACTAACGGGGTCACAGTATCGAGGTCAACGTTTCCGATCTAGGTATCGTCACGGCTTCGGGTAAGGTTGCCTGGGGTCGCTACGCGCAAATTACCAACAACCCTGAGGTGAGTCTCATGAAACATGACATTTCTTACCCTCTTTACTGACCTTGTTTTAGAACGACGGCTGTCTCAACGCTGTTCTCCTCGTTTAAAGTGGTTCTGGTTTTGTTGTAGATGGCATCTGGGATTTCTCGGAAGACAAAATACCTGGCATGGGAATGGCGTCCGGTGTTCGTTTTACGTAATGGGGATTTAGTCCGGGAGCGGAGGAGGTGGAATGGCGTGTTTGTCATTAGTTCAAGAGGGGGGTATAAGGGGATGTAAGGCAATATCTTCAGTTGACGGTGCCTTAGGCGTGAAGCTATTCCTTGTGAACAATGAGATGCTGGTGTTTCAATTCCCAAATATTGATACGCCCGCACCTACCACATAGCCCCTGAAGTACACAAGTATCATATCAGTCCCGTCAATACCGAAGTCATTGACCTTCCCAACGTCTACGGTACAGGTCAAACAAGGGACTTCCTTGCCTTCCATGCCCGCCACGGCCCTTAGGCCCCGCGATAATACTACAAATGAGAAGGATAGACTTATATCCGACATTCCGTCGACTGAGTACATTATCAGCCGTGCAAGACCACAAAGCCAACCACAACGCCTCGCCATGACCAACAAAAGAAATAAGACACCAAACGACAGACGAGGATTCCCCGAATCCCCCGGTTCATGATGCATAGCCCGATTTCACGAGGGGCACAAGCCATGGTCCCAATAGGGCGCTTCCCCACAGCGATAGCAGAAGTCACACCCGCACATGCAGCTGTTTGGTATTAGATACTGTAGGTCTGACACAACAAGGAAAGGGGTATCTTTTAAGAGAAAACTTACTGGATATGATTACACCCCGCCGTCTTTTCCACCCATCGTTTACATGACGGGCAGGGTTTCCTAGCAGAGAGCATTAGCAACAAGCATACTATCACAAGAAAACAGGTAACCCTCAAACCAACTCACCAACCCAGCTTCTTCGCAATCCTCCTAAACCCCTCCTCCCCTTCCGTCTCTAACCGCCTCCGTTTCGCCGCAGCGGTGGCTGCCGCCGAAGCACTCACCATACCCTCCTTCCACGGCTTCATCGCCGTCTTCTCAATACCCCCTAAGCCCCCCGTCTTCGCCGAAACAACAGCCGCACACTCCCCCACCAAACTCCCCGCATGCGCCTGCTCCCCACACCGTACACACGTCCTCGTCCAGCACCGTCTACACTTCCCCACACGCGAGTCCTGCAGCGCAGGCGGAATAAACCGGCCACATGCCGGTGCGGAACAGTATAGTCGACTTCCAGGGGGAGTGTCGTATTCGGCGAGGCGGGCGCGGTAGACGGCTGTTTCGGCGGATGTGAGACGGAGGTGGGCGCGCAGACGGGGGATGGGCATGCGTTGGGCGGGACAGCATTGGACCGGGCGGAAGGTGGTGGGGAGGGGTGGGGGGTATTGGGCGTGGCTGTCGGAGAGGTGTTTCTGGTGGTGGTTGTTTTGTGGTTGGCTGCTGAGGGTATAGTTAAGGCGGAGGCAGGGGAGGCAGTGGACGTGGGAGCAGGGGAAGATGGGGGGAAGGGGGAGAGAGGAGGAGAAGCGGACTGGGCCGCCACAGATGGTGCAGGGAGTCTCCATGGTGGGTGTGGTGTGTGGGAGACGGGTTAACGGTTAAGGGGTCGGATGGTTGTGAGATTGGGGTGGGGATTATTGAGATACCGGGTTTGTAAGGGAGCCCGAAGAAAAGAAAGGAGTGACGGGGATATCCAAGAGTTAAAATAAACTAAACTTTGTGCATCGCGGGGTTGCTGAATGTCTAGTGCAGATGACGGGTTGACGTAAGAATGACAGTGTCCGTGTGTTTAGAGAAGTTTCAACTTACCAGCAGAGCATGATGCTCATCCCACGAGAGAATCAACACCTGTAAAAGCCCGACATCCCATCAAATGAGGGTTGGATCATCTCGCGATGAGCCTAAGAAACAACACCGACCCTAACATCCCATTTGGCCCGGGTTTCCAGTGGCTCAACGCAGCACCCCAACAGTGGCTCCAGCCTGAGCCAGGACATCAACAAACCACATGATTTGCCTATCTGATCGTTCTCCACGACATCAAGCATGGCGCGAACTATGGGGATCCGACACTTGGAAGCGTCGAAGCCCCAGATATTTGATGTGTGGCCAGCTCAACGGATGCCACGATGTGGAGGTTGGACGTGGGGATGTGTTGTACTTTCCGGGGTAAACATTTGACCCGAAGCATGCAAATCAGCTCGTGGATAAGGGGAAACGGAAGAATAAGAAAAGGGTCTCCAGCGGGCATGCCAAAACTAAGTAAGGGGTTGCTGTCGACATACGGACTGCAGACATCAAGCAATCGTGAAACAAAACATAGAGTTTTTAGGGTCCCTACCCTAGGCGGCAACTGAGTTTTCTACCTGAGACAATCAGAATTTTATCATACACGTGGGTACCTGCCCCGGATTGTGGAAGTGTTCAGCTTCGGCAGGTGTGATGGATACCTGGTGTGCGTGACTTGGTTGAGGCAAGTGCTCCCAACGATGCCCAACTGGGCATGGAGGTGCTCATGCACGTGGTATCACACCAGTTTTGTATTTAGGCAGAGCAGGGCTACACGAAATTGAAAGTAGGTTTACCTTCACGTTAGATGGCTGTATCTATAAGGTACGTCAAAATGGTCCTTGGTAGAAGTTTAAGGTTTGAGATAGACTTGATCTTTATCTTATGTGGGAACCAGCACGAGCCGGCAGACACACCGGTCCTAGTAAATGCGCATCGATACTCAGTATCGCTGTATTTTCTCGCTTCCGCTTCATCGCCCGAGCTCGGCCCTATCTCTACTGCACAGCCCATACCTCAAATATGTACAGTATACAACTACACCTGTTGTATGCAACCATATCCAAGACTCTCAAAACCAACGCTGAGGGAAACCATGCCTCCCCAAAGAACAAAAAAGCCAAAAAAAAGCACCCAAACGCCAGTGTATGTATCGTATCCCCCAACCAACCTCTGCTCTCCCCACCCGTTTATTCCCTGAACCCCATCCCATCCATCCCACGATGGTTGCCCCCTATTTATTATGCCAAGCAAAATTCCTCAACCCATCCCAACTATCCGAATCCCGATAAATATACGTCATACTACTCCTCAAACTCGGCTGCAAGTCCTCCGGATGCCACTTGAACAGATGCATGACCATCGCCCACGAGACGCTCGCAAACACGGGCCAGGCGTAGTGGCTGATGGTCGCGCTGCGGTTGGCGTTGCCCGACACGATGGGTAGGCCCACGCCCGGTTTGACGGCGAGGCGTGCGAGCGCGAGCGCTACGCGCGCGAAGATGTAGATGACGATTTGTTGGCTGACGGAGGAGACTTTGCCCGAGCGCGGGGAGCGTTGGCCGAAGACGATGTACCCGCCGAGAAGACCGGCTAGGAAGCTGTCGTAGGGGCCTGAGTATTGTTGGGTTATGGTGAGTGGGTGTGGGTATGGTTGGGGAGAGGGGGTCGTTGTTGTCATACCTTCTTTGCCCGGTGTTTGACCGAAGCGCCTGAGCAGCACGCAGGTGGCCTTGTAGATGACCGCGAACTTGGCGAGGTTGCGGGCGTGGGTGCGTGTCGCGCGGAAGATGAGCCATATCTTTTCTCGGAATCTGGTGGGTGGGTACCATGTTAGTTGGCTGAGATGGGAGGGCGGTACGTGTGTATGGTCTGGCGGAGCATGGGGTAAACGTACGTTCCAGAGCGAAAGAGCATGATCATGCTGCGAATTCCGTGTCAGCCACGTCGTCTCGGAGGGGAGAGGTTGTAGGTATTCCATACACCAGCGCATGCGGAAACCGCACTTTGGTGCCGTGGACGGCGCCATTGCGAGCGCCTTTGAGGATGGCGAGCAGGTCGTGGTATTTCGGGTCGAGGATGATGCGCTCGGTCGCGGCCTGTCGTGTGGTCAGAATGGGGGCTTAGAGCCTCTAGGCAGGTCATAGTATTTTGGCTAGCTGCGATGCATCCCCGAGGAAATCGCACCTTGAAAGACTCGAGAGCGGCCGACATGATTGAGCCTCGGCAATTCGGCGCGGGAGAAATACGACAGACGGAACCAGACACGCGACGGGCTCGTTCACTGCGCGCTCGCGAGGAGAGGGAAAGTAAATGGAAAACCCGGTGTTTACCGCATTGGACGATGGGTTAACAATTGAGAGAATCGCCGTCGCGAGAAACCGGATAGGGGGAGCAGAGGTGTTGTCGAATGCAGAGCCGTTGTCCCGGCCATGAAGTGGAAACGGAAACGTCTCGGCAACTGGCATGTGCAAGCACCACGGTCACGGAGACGGGGGGCGGCACTTGTCGGCTCAGGACCCCTGGACCTGGACCCTGGTCGCTAGTGGGAATTTTGGAGCGCGTCAGAGGCTGCGGACAGCGGGGTGCCCCGCGAACATGACGCAGGCCTGCAGGTGTCCTTGTGGGCGGTCTTGCAGAGCTTGGTTTGCATGTGATAATGGGATGAGTGAAGATCTCAAACCGCTTGATCTGAAACATGGCAGTCGGCGTAGGACTGCGGGAATAAATAAGGGGAATATGCATCCCAAAGTTTGTAAGTCGAGCTACGTTTCATTCGACTAAGGGCAGCACGAAGCGAGACTACCACAGTTTGCTTGTCTCGCTTGAGGGCAAGATGCGACTTGGACAGCACTTACTAACCCTAACCCTTTCTCTCACACGAACCTTTGGTCTTGGCTTCGACCGTCGAGATCGCTTAAAGAGAAATAAGTACTTCTTTTGAGAGTTTTTCGATGTGATTGCGAGTCAGGTTATGGCCTGAACCTTCTAGACAGAACTGAGACTTCTTCACTAGCGATGGGTGGTGTTCGAAGAACACCCTTGATTCCTCATACATGGTCTGGACTGAGAGATCATTACGATGATGGTACTTTTGAGATGAAAGACACGGGTGCATGAGCTTAAATTAGAGCAAAATACTGATATAAATCAAGAATGGGTGAGTCTTGAGAATTGAAACTGGTAATTCATACTCAACTGCTTTCTTTACATCCACACACCATGTAAATTACTTGCCGCGTTCCTTGGCCGGTGAAAGATCTGTTCTGTAATATAAGATATAAATTGGGGATGTCAGCTACTTGTCTGAAAACATCAACGGTGACAAGCATAATAACACAGAATTACCATTAGCATCCGAGCTGAGAGTCTAGCTAACCTATTACACAAATTATTCTACACAATAATCCTACACACTTCACACCCCTACAGCATCAATCCTTCCACAACCCCTCATAGTCCGGCAACTCCCACCCCTTGACAGTCTCCCTAATCCCAAACATAGCAGCCACATTCACCCTCAACAACGACGCAACCCCCACCATCAAATTCAACACCCCAATCCCAAACGCCGACCCCGTCATCGCCCACTGCCCCTCGGCCCGTTCCTCAATCCCCTCCTGCATCCCCTCCACAAAAGGCCGAAACCGCTCCTCATACCGCTTCAGCGCTCTCTCCAACCCATCTCCATCCCCCCCTTCCTCCTCATTACCATCCCCTGCAGCGCGGCGGATGTATTCCCCAATCTCCCCCGCCAAAACATACGCGCCCACCATCGCACACGTCGTCCCCATCCCCGACAACACCGTCGGACAATACGCCGCGTCACCAACCAACCCCACCCTCCCGCGCGACCAGGCAGGTATCTGCACCAGCCCGAGCCGCTCAAGATAGAAATCGTCTGCCTTCTGCATGCCTGCTAAGATGTCCGGTGTGATCCACCCTGCGCCGGTGAATAACTGGGTGAGGGCGGCTTTTTCAACGGGGGTGTCGCCGCGGGGGATGGGGGTTAGGGGGTCGTTTTTCTCGTCGTTTTCGTCGGGGTTTGTTGATTTCCCGGATGGGTGGGATTTACCGCGGCTGCGGTTCGGAGGAGCCATATAAGTCATCATAACCTGCACCTCATCCGGGCTATGCCGTCGCACCATATACCCCCTGCGTCCCGGCGCTACATATGTCGTAGCAAGAAACTCGGTTTCCCCCTCTGCCATGGGCCGGGGCATGGTGAAGTAGGCGATGTGGAACCCTGGAATGCGACGCATGCCGGTGTTGGGGAGGTCGGGGAATAGGAGCTGGCGGGTGCGGGACCATTGCCCGTCGGCGCCGATGACGAGGTCGAAGGTTTGTGGGGGGTGGGCGGTATCGTCGGTGTTGGTGGGGGTGGTGAAGGTGACGGAGATTTGGCCGGTGGGGAGGGGAGTGAGGGAGGCGATGGTGGTGTTGTAGAGGTATTGTACTGGTGGGGGGTCACCCTCGGGAGTGGGAGTGGAAGAGGCGACTGCGCGCGTGGCGTCGTAGAGACCGCGGCATAAGTCCCCGCGCATGATTTCGAATTCTGAGGTCAGGCTCTGCGCTTGTTTCTTGCTATCGCTCCCCTTGCGCACGGGGAATAACGCCCGTCGCCGGCCCTTTTTGTCGACGACTTGCATTCCTTGCTCTGGAGCAGCCATGTCTTTGAAGAGTTGCTCTCGTTCTGGGCCCATGCGGCGGAGGACTTCGAGACCGGCGCTGCGGAGGTCGAGTTGGAGGCCGGTGGCGCGGAGGTTGGGGAAGCGCTCGACGACGGTGATGGAGGGGGCGTTGGGGGTGGTGGTGCGCAGGCGGGCGAGCCAGAAGGCCAAGGCGTGGCCGGCGATGCCGCCACCGCTGATGAGGATGCGGAGGGGGGGCATTGTGGTGGGTGTGTAGGGGGTCGTCGGGGATACTCTTAGGGTTGGGGTTGGGAGTGGGGGTGTGACTAGGTTAGGGTTGGCTGTGTTGACCGTTGGGGCCAGCTACCTCATGAGGGTAAAGAATGTTGGACACACTAGTAAGCTGAATGTAAACATAAGCACTGTAAACCAACATCGGCCGCCGCTTTAATAAGTCAAGTTGTTGTTGATATTGCGGCCGATGCACTTCTCTCTCGGCCGAAAGGTTGAGATGCACTTTACGCGCGAGCCAATGAGATGAGCGGAGGATGTCCTAAAAGGGTAATTGTTCACGAACTGTCTTGTTTGGGGCATTCAAGACGATGGTCGGGTTTTCTGCTCTGGCAATTCAACTTCGCTGTATTATCCAAATACGTAAATAGTAAAAGAAGAGGCTGAAATATTGCCATAGTTTTAACACTTCCCTGTTCGATACCTTTGATGTATTCACCAACAGCGCATCGAACATCGCAATGATCAGCCCACAAATCCCTTTCGGCCGAAACCAATCCCTTATCTCCATCCAACCAATCACACCCCCTACAAAAACCCGATATCCCCGCTCTCGGACCTAACAGCACAACAACACACCCATCCTCCATCAACTTTTCCTCCTTCTCCCACGCCAAACACGTCCATCCGTCCGCTCGTTTGTCCGTTTGTTGTTTTCAATAATGCCTCCTACCTCCGGAATAATGCCCCCCATGACCCGCCGTCGCCGTCGGCCGGCTCTCTCCTGCCGCGAGTGCCGGCGCCGCAAGATCCGGTGCGACCATAACAGTCCGTGCACGCACTGCGTGCGTAACCAGTCGGAGTGTGTGTACCGGCCTTTTGCCGATGATGGCCCGGTTGTTGTTGCTACTGCTTCGGGTCCGAGGTTGGGGGCTTTCTCACGGCCGAGACCTGGGGGTGTTTCTACTGCTCAGGCGGCGAATGGTAACGGTAATGGAAGTGGGATACCTCCGAGTATGGCTGCATTGTCGGCTCCGCCGTTGAGGGCGCCTGGGGTGTTGTTGGAAGGTGCGCAGGCTGGAGTGGGGAGTGTTTCAGCAGCCGGAGTTTCTCCGTACCACACGGCGGCCCCGCGTTCGGGCTTGGACTTGGCACTCTCCGCTCCGGGCGTACCTCCGACTCCGGCTTCGGCTTCGGCTTCGGCCCGGAGCGGCCCCACTTCCGACCCGGTTGCATCAGTCGCCTCCGAGATGTGCGCCGTCCTCCTCCGTGTGCAAAAACTCGAAGAATCTCTTGCCGCCCGAACTGCCGCGACCACAGCACCACCAACAACAACAGCAACAACCGACGCTAGCCCAACCCTCCTCGCCCGCTCCGAAGCAGCCAGCGTCGCGCCAACCCGTGGCCGCGACCGTGACCGTGACCCGGAGGCAAACCCGGACCCTCATCTCGACGATGACCATGACCACCACCACGACACCAGCAACTGCAACCGCACCAGCAACTGCCACCGCGGCCCCGACCGCAACGACGCACCCCTGAGCAACCAATCCCACGGCTGGCAGCCCGAGCTCAAGGTGCGCGAATGGGGCCGCACGCGCTGGGTGGGCGACTCGCCCGAGTTTGCGACTATCATTAGCTGCTATGCCGAGATCATGGGCAAGACGACCGCCAACACTACGTTCCGCCGGCCGGAGACGGCTGCCCTGATTGCTGAGGCGAGCGCTGCGCTGCAGGGGTGTAAGGCTGTGGCAAAGGGGATGAAGGTTGTGAGGCCTACGAGGGGGCAGCAGCAGGGCATGACTGGTCAAAGTGCGGTTGTGAATCCGGGACTGCCTAGTAGAGAGGTAGCCGGGGAGATGGCACGGGCGTACTTCGCCTCCTTCGAATCCACCCATCGTATCTTGCACGCACCAACCTTCTGGCCCGACTTCCACCGGTACTGGGCCGACCCAACCGGCGTCACCGACGAAGTGCGCCACACCATCTTCCTCGTCGTCGGCATCGGCTCCAGCATCCACCACTCCCCCCACGCCACAGCCGCAGCCGCCGCCGCCCAGCACAACACCGACGCAGTGCACCACTGGATCTACGCCGCCGAAACCTGGCTCTCCGGCCCGCTGGAAAAAGACCGGCTGGACGTCGCCGGCCTGCAGGTACACTGTCTCGCCATCCTGGCGCGGCAGATCTTTTCCATCGGCGGCGACACAGTGTGGGTGTCGATGGGCTCGCTGCTGCACAGCGCGATGCAGATCGGCATGCACCGCGACCCGCGGCATCTGCCGGCCATGAGCGTGCTGCAGGCCGAGTTACGCCGGCGGCTGTGGGCGACCATTCTGGATCTGATCGTGCAGTCGTCGCTGGACGCGTGGATGCCGCCGCGGATTGCACTGGACGAGTTTGATGTCGAGGCGCCGGCGAATGTGGACGATGATGAGATGGACGAGACGACGACGACGGTACCGGCGGCCGCGGGGACGGCACTTAAACCGTACTCGCACCCGCGGGACGTGGTCACCGACACGTCGGTGCAGCTAGCGCTGCTGGACTCGTTGCCGACAAGGCTGCGGATTGTGCATTTTCTGAACAGCTTCCGCAAGGACCGGTCGTACTCGCGGGCGTTGGCCCTGACGGCGGAGCTGACGGACTCGATCCATGCGAATACGGTGTTCTTTTCTCAGGGGATGGCTAATCAGGAGAAGAGAAACAATGCCTTCCGCCGCGACATGCTCGACTACCTCACCCGCCGGTTCCTTCTTCCCCTCCACTTCCCCTTCAGCCACCAAGCCCGCACCAATCCTCTCTTCTACTACTCGCGCAAAGTCAGCCTCGACGCCGCGCTAGCGCTCATCTCGGGAGTTGTCAAAGACCCCGACTTGAACCCCCCTTCAACAACAACCACCACCAACCCTAACCCTGCCCCTGATCCCACTCGCACCAGACACACCACAACCAGCACCACCAACCCCCCTCCCAACCCCCCCAGCAACACTCCAGCCAGTACATTCACCCGCCTCCTAACCACAGCCGGAAGCGGCATGTTCCGCGACGGCATGCGCTGCGCCACCGCCGCGCTCGCCCTCGAACTCCTCGCCCACGCCGACACCCAGCGGCGTCGCGACGGGTCCTGGCATCGCACCCGTGCATTACGCGACACCCTGGCCGGGGAAATCAGAGGGTTGATTGCGATGGCTGCGAGGCGGATGGGGAATGGCGCGGAGACGAATGTGAAGGCGCATATGTTTTTGGAGATGGTGCTTGCGCAGGTGGGGGTGGAGGATGATTTTCAGGGTACTGGGGAGGGGGGGGATGCTGGGAAAGAGGGAGGGGGAAGGGGGGTGGAGAGGGCGGTGGCGGAGGCGGCGAGGGATAGTTTGGTTTTTGCGGAGGGGGTGTTGAGGGGGCGGGCGGAGGAGGTTGAGAGGGAGAGGAGGGGGGTTGTTGATACTACGATGGGTGCTACTGCTACTGCTACGAGAAGTGGTACCGCGGACATGGCTGCTACCAATACAGAAGCAGCAGCTGCTGCTGTTGCTGGCGGGCATGGAATTGGCCTGGCACATCTCGGAGGCAGTCCTGGGGAGAGTGAATATGGGTTTGCGGCGGACGGGCTGTTTCAGGGGTTTGACTTTGATGGGTTTGGCGAGGAGTTTGCGTGGGAGAGTTTGTTTCCTGATTCTCGGTTTTGCTAGGGATTTGGTATTTGGTTGGGTATTAAAAGTGTATTTTTGGGATTTGGATTTAGGGAAATATGTGGTACATGGTTTACATGGTTGTACATTTCAGCGTTCCTACACCGGTTTATATAGACACCCCTGGACAAGACACCTCCTTTTATCCTGTGCTCTTCCTTTTCCCTGATGTTGACCGCCGCTTTTGGACCCGTCCGGTTTTGGGGGTTAACGGTTTGCCTGTGATGTTAGTGACTCTGTACCTCAACAGTCTCGACAACCCCCCAAAAAAGAAAAGGGGAAAGGAAAGAAGAGAAAGAACTCACCCTCCCCAACCCCAAACATATGCGCCTTCCCCCCACACCGTCCACACGTCCGTCCCCCACACCGCGGACACCCTACTATAACTCCCCCCTTTCCACATGTATTCTTCTCTCTCGAAGTTGAAGATCCAGTCTCCTTAGACGCCACCAAAAACATCCCACACCCCTCCCGATCATGACAGTATACTCTCTGTCCCACAGGCGTGCGACGCTCGCGGAGTTTGGCGCGGTAGGCGAGGAACTCGGCGGGTGTTGCGAGCAGACCGAGGGTTGCGAGGGGGATATCGGTCTTTATTTCCGTGCTGGTGTTTGTGTCGTGGGCTGGTTCGGGCCCTGGTTCGGTTGTGTCCATGATGATGTCCGTGTCGTGTTGCGTGTTTGGTTCTGATTCTGTCGTGGCCATGACGATATCCCGATCTGAGCCTGGGCCTGGCTCTGACTCTGTGACGACAGTGGTTGATCGAGAAACGGATTCACCACACCCCCTGACCGGACACCCTGCCGGCAGGAAAGGGTCACTCCCTAGGGCGGAGAGTAATGCGCTGCGGATACAGCGGGCGCAGAGGAGATGTTTGCAGGGGAGTACCTTTCCTGCTGCCGTGGTTGCTGCCGCGGTTTGTCGGTTGGGTGATGTCCGTGGCCGTGGTCGGGATGGTGAGCTCCTTGCATCGGGTGAGGTTGCTCGGTAGCAGTGCGAACATATCGTTGTTGCGCCAGCCTCCGCGCCAGCGTTAACGTCAGCGTCGGCCTCATGATAGGAATGGTCGTGCGAGAAGGACGAGTCGGGTGTGTCGAAACGGGATGGTGATTCCGACAGAGAAGGTGATCGCGGTGGAGGTGTGGGTGCAGGAGGGGGAATGGACTGAGGCGTGAGAAGGAGGTCTTGGGAGAAGACGAGTTCTGGTTCGGGGGATGATGATGGGGAGCGTGAATGTGAGTGTGAGGAAGCGTGCGAATGCGAGAGTGAAGGGAGACGGGAGTAAGGGGCGGGCGCAGGAGAGGAGTGTTTTGTTGGGTGGGTGGATGGTGGGGGTGTGTATGGGTTGTAGAGTGTTGGGGTGGATGGGGTGTGAGTGGGTGTTGGGAGGAGGGTTATGGTTTTGGTTTTTGTTTGGGTCTTGAGATCAGGGGCCGGCGAGGTCGGCCGGGAGGATTGATTGCCCATTGTGAATTAAGTGACGACAAACGTTTGAGGTTGAACAAACATCGGTTGGTTAAAATTTGTAGTAAATTGGAAATTGTGAGAGGTGGTCTAACTAAGTTATAAGTTTCACAGGTATATGATGAAACTGGCGAAAATCGGTCTCTCCACCTCGACAGTCCTCTTTTTATATTTTCATCATATCCCTTCCCAATCCGCCACCTCACCCAAGATTAACCCAACGACTCATACCTCGCACGACTTGTAAGCCTCGTATTGGCACAGCGCAGACTCGCCCTGCAAATTTTGCCCTTCCCTGGTTTCCGCGCGCCATTTGGCGCCTGACACTGCTGTGGCGGCCTCTTAGTGGCCAGAACCAACTTTGGCTTTTGACCCCTTTTTAGGGCTTGGGCTATGTCTTATTGGGCGTGTCGAAGCCACGTTTCTGCCATGCGCGGCAGCAGGGCTGCTTGCACCCACGAGCTGAGAATAGGATAAGGTTGCAGAATATTATGGACAACATGTGAGGTTCTTAGAGGGGAACGGCAGTTCTCTGCAATGGGTGCCTTGCATATGCAACCCTAACCCTTCTGGTTAGAATGAGGACTCACCTTGCTTGGGGAACCAAAGTGTAAGCTAGAAATAGGGTGCTAGTAACGAGTCTGCTTTCATATTGTTCTTACTAAGTCATGAGTATTTGCTTTCCAAGATGCTCGTGAGATGTAATGACATGTGACCCCGTGGGGAGAATTTCGGTCGGGATTGAGACGTCGAGTAATTACTTACAATGATATGTGGTGTGCCGTTCCGCCATGTCTGACTAGAAGCAATGACTGGATATCAAAACTAAGCCGGTTAGGCCGGAAGCTGGTAATTGAGAGTGTCGTAAGTATAGGAGACATAGCCATCCAAGAATTGGCACGTTCCGGAACATCAGATTCAGCGTGGACAACTGCGAATGATGCGGAACAGCGCTTGGTAGGGCATGGCAGAGGTGGCAAGACCAAGACGAGGAGTGGCCTTTCAGTCATGTTTGTGACAAGTCTCTGTTTTCTGGGTCGTCGATTTTATTCCTGGGCTTGCCAGTTGCCAAAGGCAGCAGCAGGCTGTCATGGAAGGTACAGTGCTTGGTTTGTGATAGACACCGTGTGATACCGTCGCACCACGAAAGAGTAGCCAAACCTTTGCTTGAATGAGAATAAAATGGACTGATCATGAGTCCTCATATTACTTACTTATGAATGCTCTCAAACTTGAACGACAGTTTGAGACGGCACTTCACCTTCCGCAGATTTCCGAACAGCATACAGTGTACATTTCCAAGAATGGCACTGTATGGCAACTTACCCCTCTATCAGTTGCCCATTTTTCTTTGCCAACACTCACCGTTGAAAATCGGTGAGTCTGTTGCAGAACAGCAGCACAGTCTTCTCGCTACATTCTCTTACAATGGAGGCATCTGAATCTGCTCCGCCCGAGCAGCCGGAACAATCCCCCCTCTCCGACGCCCAAAACACCGAGCTCGAAAACTGGATAAACAGCGAGTACCGCGCCGGCATCAACATAACCCACCAACAAATCACCTGGTACGCCGAGCGTGTCCTCTCCCGCGACAATCCCTCCTCCCCACCCACCCCCTCACTCCCCCCCAATTTCGCCAGCACCTTCCTCTCCCACCGCCCCTTCCTGGCAGCCCAACTCTCCCAGCCCATCCCCCCCATCGTCCTCCAACCTCCACCCCCCCAACCCTCAGACGGCCAACCCCTCCGCGGCCGCGCCCTCCTGGAATCCCTCAAACACACCAACCGCACCCGCCGTCTCTTCGGCGATGACACCACCAACCCGCCCCACGCAGACCGCACCCCAGCGCCCTACCCAGAAGGCGAAGTCCTCTACCAGCGCTACGGGCGCTTCATCATCCGCCACGCCGGCGACGACGGCGGGGACTCCGTAACCAAAATAACCACCCTGCGACACGGGCTTAGCGAAGGGGTGGAGGAACCGAACGAGGCGGTTGCGATGCGGTTTGTGAAAAAGTACACGACTGTGCCGGTGCCGGAGGTGAGGGGGAGTGCGTGGGATCGGGTGACGATGGAGTACGTGGAGGGGCAGACGCTGAGGCAGGCTTGGGGGGTTATGACGGGGGAGGAGAGGGAGAGGGTGTTGGGGGAGTTGAGGGGGTTTGTGGGGCAGTTGAGGGGGTTGACGGGGGGGATGTGGGAGGAGTTTCGGGCGAAGTCGAAGTCGAAGGCTGGCCTGGCAGTTGGGACAAGTACGGGGGTAGTAGAGACGGAGCTGAAGACAGAATCAGAGCTAGGGCCAGAGCCTAAGACAGGGTCAGCGACAGAGCCAGAATCAGAGTCCGAGCCAAAGCCTGAGCCAGAGCCTGGGCCAAACCTGCCAAAACCAACACCAACCCCTTCCGCCCACCCCCCCATCGGCCGCCTCAACGGCCTCGGCGCCCTCCTCCCCGCGCTCCCCCCGCGCTCAGGCGGCCCCTTCACCACCGTCGCAGACCTCCACCACTGGCTCGTCCGTCCACCGCAACGCATCGAACAACAATCCGCCTACTGGACACAAATCACCTCCCATCTCGGCGCAACAGACTATCCCGTTGTATTCTCCCACGCCGACCTGGCGGCACGCAATATCCTTGTGCGGGACGGACACGTAGTGGCGCTGCTGGATTGGGAGTGTGCGGGTTGGTATCCGGCGTATTGGGAGTATGTGTTTGCGGTGATGGGGATGGATCGGGTGGACTGGGGGAGTTTGGGGTGTGAGGTGCCGGGGTTGTTTCCGGAGGGGGGGAGGTTTGATTTGGAGTATATTTTGATGAATTTTGTGTTGCTGTTTTAGGTTGTGACATCTGTTGTTGCAGCGTTGTTTTGGCCTTCAGGTTTTTGGTGATGGTGGTTTGTCGGGTGAGTTGAACGGGTTCAGGTGGGCCGTTTTCATTAAGTTTACTTACTATTTATTTGGTTGAGCTTGACCTTTTCCATTTTTCAATCTTTGAGTTTGGGAAAAAGACCCATAATTATGTGAGTGAGACGTCGCACCAGACAACCGGTAATATCCTACTGTGTAGATGGGGTGTCGTTGGGTATATTGTTCGAATGGAGAAACTCACACTGTATCCCCGTTTTGAACGCAGCATGTCAACGTTAAACCCGGGAAATTTACAGTGTGCTGCTAATAAACAGCACTGGGTCCGTTGAGTTTGCCCCACGACTCTGAACCAATAAAACACGGCCGTCCACCAAAGTGGGCCATTCTCCAACGTTCCAGACGACATCCAATTCTCCGTTTTCACATTGAAAAATCAAACATTCAACCCGAGATGTCACCACCACTCGCGGGACAATGTACCATCTCCGGAATGGGCCCATAGCCAAATCACGCGCCATCACTCGGCCGCTATTGCGGCCTGTCGCCAGCCATGGCGTCCGGCCGTTCCTCCCTCAGCGGGGGATAATGCGGCAAAAGCACGACGATTCTTGGGGCTCGGACCCGCCACAGAAATCTCATGAACGATCACAAGAAGCACAACCTAAAGGGTCCGGAGAGTCGGACCCCGCCAACAAACCAACCCAGTCACCGGCGCCGTCACAGGAATCTCAACCCCCCGAGAAAGACTACTCGCGGCAAGAGCAAGAGTCCCAGCGGATGCAAGCTTGGCTCAAGGCACAGTTGTTAGGTGGACCGGAACAGGCACAACCACAACCACCATCACGAAGCAAGAGCAAGGCCAAGAAACCCAAGACTCCTTCGGCCGTGACACCTAAGGTCCGTTCGGCCCCAGAACCAAAACCACTACTGGAATGGCTGCCATCACCGCGGCCGTCCCAACGCCCAAAACTGGAATGGCTCCCACCACCGCGGACTTCACAACCCCCGCAACAGTCGGACACAACACAAGAGCGACGGCAACTCACCGGGCGACTCTATGTGAGGCCCCCAGAATCGAGTACAGTGAAGCCTCAGAAGCTTCCGCAACGCGAGTCTCTCCTGAAGCTTGGGGATCGCCCGCTGCGGCCAGATCAGAAGGCACCGTTTGATACGCCGTGGAAGAACAAGCAGACTGTTGATGCCATTGTCATTGGCGCGGGGCCGGCGGGTATTTCTGCCGTGGGGAATTTGCTGCGTGCTATGCCTGATGCCAAGGTCTGGTGGGTTGATAGGACGTTTGATGGGGGAAGTATTGGCCGGTATTACCGGGAACTGCCCAGGTAAGATTTACTCTGCAATGCATACCTTTTGTCGACACTGTTTTTTAAATTACTGACGGGACCAAGCTACTCCTCGGTGGGCGAATACCTGCGCTTCGCCACGACCCCCTCCATCTTCCAGACCATCCTTGACAACGCCCCGCAACCCAACGCCTTCACAGCCATGTCGGAACTCGACCCGGAAATGACCTGCCCCCTGCACCTCGTTGGCGATCTGCTAACCATGCTCACGGATGGGTTGCGCGTGCACGCTCGCGTTCGGGCAGTCTATGGAACTGTGCAGAAGCTGGTTCGCCATCCTAAGGTATGCGTTTCCCCCCCTATGTAACACTACTGGGCCACCCGAGACTAACCCGTGGTTCAGGAGAACCAGTGGACCGCCACGCTAGAGGCCGCCGACGGGGTGGGCACGGCCGCGCCGAGAACTCGCATACGTGCCCCGATGGTGGTATTCTGCACTGGCGCCCGTCCGATCGTGCCGGAACCGTCCCTGCCCACGCCCATCCTCGGGCTCGAGTCCAGCCTGTCGCCCACACGCCTCGCCAAGATCCTGCCCAGGAACCAACCCCGCACTATCGCTGTGATTGGAAACGGCCACTCAGCCGTGCTGGTGCTGCGGAACCTGTTCCGGCTTGCGGCCACGACGCATCGCCAGCTGCGCATCCGCTGGTTTACCCGCAGCGAGCACTTCAAATACACCGGCACCTGGACTCCCGGGAACGCCGATACCGACGCCGCCAAGGCCATCAAACGGAGGATGGATATGGGCTTGGATGCCGGTTTGCGAATCGACGAGGACCTGTACCCGAGCAGGCTCCCAAGCAAAGAGGCCGAGGAACGCTACTGGGAATCAGAAGAACCCGACGAGACCGATCTCAGCATGGACGCGACCGTCAAGATCCTCGTCAACGACCACGACGGCCTCAAAGGCGAAGCCGCCAACTTCGCCCGCACCATGCTCGACGGCGACCGCCTCCACAAATCCGACGCCGGCGCCTACATCACCCGCCACCTCCTCCCCCCGATCCCCAGCACCTCCACCGAAACCGACCGCATCGCCCGCGAGCAAAAAGCCATCATCCCCCACCTCCACGACGTCCACTTCACCATCCACGCCGTCGGCTTCGCCCGCGCCCGCATGCCCGAAGTCCGCCCCAGCCTCGACGCCGCCGGGTCCCCGATCGGCCGACCCAAACGCCTCATCTTCAACGCCCTCAAGGGCTCCTTCTTCCCCGACGGCAGCTCCCGCCACACAGTCATCGGCCTCTTCGGCGCGGGCGCCGCCTTCCCCGAACTCAAACTCACCCTCGAAGGCTGGCGCAAACCGGCCGTCAGCATCCCCAAATTCCACGGCTTCATCACCCGCATGATATCCAAATGGATCCGCGGCACCAAAACAGGCTACCTCCCTCACCACCGTCCCTGGAACGAAGACTCCCTCATCCAACCCCGCCAACGCGGCAGCGGCAGCGCCGCGCTCAACCTTAACCCACCAGAAGATACCTACGCCTCCGCCATGGCCTACGCCCAACACGGCATCACCCGCAAACTCACCCCCCCGAAAAGCCACAAAATCCGCTACGAAATAAAACGCGGCGGCGTGCAAGCCAGACGGGACGACCAGAGCGAACGACGCGAAACCAGCTGGGGGCGCAAACAGTTCTGGCGGCGCAAGTATCTGGAGGGGCTCGAAGAGGATGAGCAGACCCCCGAAGCGAGGGAAAAGCTGGCGTATTACCAGTCGCAGATGGTGAGTAGGGTCAGGAGGGAGCAGCATATGAAGTGGGTTGGGGAGGGAGAGGGGTTGGTGGAGAGGCAGGTTTTGGGGGATGGACGGAGTTTGGAGGAGGAGGATCGGTTGTTGGGGGAGGAGAGACGGAGGGCGAGGGAGGGGGTTTAACTTTTCAGTGTTAGGACGGCCGGGGGGGGGGGGGGGGGGGGGGGGGCGGAGCAGGAGCTGAGAGGATGATGTTGGTGATGAGGTTGGGTACAGAAGTTCAGTTCAGGGTAATAAACCCGAGTTTTGTGAAGTGTGTCAAGTACTGTGTAAATCAAGTACCGTGTAATATATGTACATGTACCATCAGCCCGTATATAACTATTACTACCTGTAAACAAGGTTTTAAATTTATGAATGACCATACAATCGAAAACATGGTTGACACTCTGATTTGGCCATTGGCGATATGGTATTCTGGTTAGTTCACAGTCTGGTCCGCGATCCCAGCACAGTATGAATTCGGTCGCAGCACTCATGTATGGGTGATTCGCTGCGGGTGCTGAATGATTGGTTAGACGTTCGCTTTGCTTCCCTCGCGACGCGGCATCCCGACCGACGCAAGGATCCCAACTCTCAGATCACAACATCACCGTAGTTTGATTAAACTTGGGAACCCTGATCATCACCCACCTCGTCGTATTATCACCAAGTGTGCCGCTGCCGGCATACATGCAACATGTCTCAACCGGTATGGTGCTCTCCATTTGCCTTGAAATAATAATTAGGCCCAAACCTGATCCATATGCAGGGTAGCACCAAAAGCAGAGATCTCAAGCGCAAGCAACCACTACCAGCCGATCCCGGTCTCGAGCCCAGCTCTGACCCAGACCATAAGGCTAATAAGCGACAAAGAACACCCTCTACTAGTACTGCTGCTGCTGCTGCTGCTGCTGCTGCTGCCACCATACAGATCCGTAGCGGGCCACCTACAAGCACGGGCGCCCCCGTACGCGCGATTCAGATTGACCCGGTCGGCGTCTGGGTGACGGAAGGGCGCTGGCCAAACGAGCAGTGTTGGCCAAAACTGGAAGAGAACTCGAAAAAGGAGGCTGCTTTCGAGCGTCTTCTTGCGCGGAAGAGATATTCGCCTGCTCTTTCGGGCGAGCGATCGAATGCTTGTTTATCCATGACTCTTAGCGATCAGACTCCCAGCGATCAGAGGCCGAGAGAAGAGAAGAGCGCCCCATACCAAACCCCTCAATACCCGTTCCTCTTGGAAACGAAGGGCTCCTACATGAGCAAGTCACCATTGGATATTACGGACCAGAGCAAGCGGCTTTGTGAGACGCTTCTCAACAGCGAGCAGCCAGTCCCAAAAGAATCCCTCTTCGATGAAGATATTTTTGAAAGCGTTTGCGAAACCCTCGGGGGCAGCAATGAGGCTAGGGTGATCCAGGACATTTCTCGGCTAATCGTTCCTTCTGCGGAACAATGTGCCCTACGTGCTGGACATCTTAAACCACTTATCGAGAGCGTCAACGAAGGTTGGAACAACTCGATTCCTTTGATCGGTACTCGGCCCCAGCCTGACTACTCCGTGGGGTTCCGGCGAGATGCATTCACTGCGGACCAGTTGACTAAGCTCTCGCCCTTTGTTGGCGATACCTTTTCAGGAGACTTGTCCTTGTTTATGGCTACGTTCTATATGTACTTCCCTTTTCTAACCTGTGAGGTGAAGTGTAGCACTACTTCGCTCCAAGTCGCGGACTGCCAGAACGCCCATAGTATGACTCTTGCGGTCCGAGCTGTTGTTGAGCTGTTCGGTGCCGTTAAGCGCGAAGACGAGATCCATCGACAAATCCTTGCGTTCTCGATCTCACACGACAACCAGTGCGTACGGATTTATGGCCATTATCCAGTCATAGACGGCGAAAACACCAAGTACTACCGTTACCCTATCCATTCGCTCGATCTCATAGCGCTCGACGGCAAGGAAAAATGGACGGCATACCGGTTTACGAAGAATGTCTACCACATTTGGATGCCCAAGCACTTTAAATGGATTTGCTCCGCTATCGACCAGCTGCCGGCCGTTTCGGACTCTGGTGCCCCCTCGCTTTCGCAAACAGGGAGATCCCAGAGCGTGTGAAGCTCGGTGCAGCCGGGGGACGGTCTTGGCATTCCTCACAAGGTGTGCTCCAAGGCCGTGACGTCTCTTTCCAACTGATTGGGATGGATTTTGTTGGCCCATGTCACGAGACACAGAGAATCAAGCTCCAAAACGCTCTGATGCGCGGCCTCCCCTTGAGGATATCTATTGCAGAGGGACTACACCGGCGAGGTCCGAGGAGTACGAGAGGGATACCAGAGACATCAGGTAGCGCTGTCGTGAAGCTTTCCTAGTTTGAATGATATTCTCACCATTTCACCATCTCAGACTTTCGTACGGATCTCACGATTTCATACTTTCAATTGGATCTCACCGCTTCACCACTTCACCAATTCACTATTTCATAATTTCATATGGACGACTCTTCTTCAATAATAAAAAGCCGAGCCTCTCTTCAACCTCTAATGGTCACTTAATGACAACAGGGCTCCCCGCCCCCTTATGGCCAAGGCACAGCCACCGTGAAACAGATGCCCCCTCTATGAAAGAGACAGGTGCGATCCCCGCACTCGACCGGACCGTCTTGGCAAAGAAAGGTTAAAATACATGTGGACGGACCACTCCGGTATCTTAAGCCGAGCTGTGGTGAACAAGTGAAGCGCCTCGTGTAATTACTGTGCTATACCCAAGTTGCTGAGCTTATCATCAGTCGTCCTCGACTCTTTCAACTGTTTCCGCGATGCCATCGCCCAACCCGCCAACATATTTCCCAACACTCTAGGAGGCCGACTTAGGCGCTGCGGATGTAGGAACCCCATAGCGAGGGCCGAGGTTGGTCCCTTATCGTGATCTCGCCCGTGTACCTACCGCTGCTTAACCGCCCAATATACCGCTCGCTGTCCCTGCGTAAAGACCCTCGGCATCGTATATCTGGTTCTGCTTGTTCTTCTCTCGGTCCACTCCCGCTTGCTGGGACGCTGCTTCAGCTTGAATGCCTCGGGGGCCTCGGCGCGCTTGGCTGCGCGGTGTCGCTGGGAGTTGAGGAGCGCTTTCTCAGCTGCTCGTTTTAGGCGGAGGGCTGCAGCAATCTCTGGCTTCTTTGAAGTCAGGGAGAGGCTGCCTTTGAGGGGTTGTTCAACTTGCAGAGGTAGCCAGGCCGAGGGCTACTCTTGTAAGGCCCCATGGCGGCGGGACGGCGGCCTTCGGGAGCGTTTATCCCCAGAAGAAAAGCCAGGGAAGCCGTGGTAAAGAGCTGTTTGATAAACTTACTACAGATCTTCGACTATTACTGTCCAAGATAAGTTGCTCCCGATATCATCCTCCGTCTTCACCGTGCTAAGCAGTGATACTGGTCCCGACTGAGGGTTTTCGGGGTGATTATAGAACTGATGCGGCGTCACGGGAGCTGCTGCGAGCGGAGTGGTGACAACGAACGGCGACTCGGAGGCTGGACGGTCGCTGCGTCGGTCCCGCCCTGGGTGGATCCGGCTCCCAAAGACAGATCGCACTCACTGCACGCACGGCACGGGGCGGCGTGCTTAGGACCCTTGGGCATCGACATGGCAGCCGCATTCTAGCGCTTGGTAGCGGGCTTCCGCGCGAGCGGGCGCGGGCTGATATGGCGCGGGCGGGGCGTTCTCCTTTTTCTTGGCCCCGCGGGCCTTCTCAAGTGCGGCCTTACTGAGCGCGTTGGTCTGCTTGGAAGGGTGTGGTTGTGCGTAGCAAAACGTTGGTTTGAATCATGTAGTATTGTGTGTTGAAACGGGGAGAGATCCCCGCACTCCGTTTCGGAGCCTAATCTATATCCGTGCCATGTGTGCGTATGGCTAAGCCATATATTAGCCAGTGTTAATTACTGCAAAGGGCCGTCAGGGAGCGGTGATGCTTGCGTCGCGCGGAAAATTCTCCCTTTTCCTGTTGCTGACCCTTCTCAGGGAAGGGAAAGCGCTAGGTGCTCCTACTGCATCTGCAAGAAACACACTTGTCTCCTAGTACGTTCAACAAGGACGGGTACATCAGGGGTGAGTTATAGATCTGGGGCGCAACGACTGATGCGATGGCGAGCAGATCTTGCGGATTGTATGGTGGAACTATACCAAGGTTGGTTCACTCTCTAGACTAATGGTTCGGTAATTGTCATAGTATAGACGGTATCCATGCGCTGCGGCAAGGGGCGATTGTCTTTTGTCTCAGTAAATGGATGTCTCGAGAAGCTTCACGGTAACACTGTAGGAGCAAGTAACCAACTCCATGGGCCGTTTTCGCTGTGATTACCGTGGGGATCCTAAACCATTCAGGCAACCAGGCGGGATGTTCAAGGTTGGCCTATCAAACAGAGCGCGAGCAAGGTCAACGGCTAAGAGTATCGCTACGTAGTTACGTCGACCCAATTCTTGAGTTTTTGGGTGTGTGGGCTTTTACTTCTTACTTCTAGATACGTTACCATGTTCGATAACATCCGTGAAGGTTCCTGCTTAACCCTGTCCTTTCAATTTGGCCCGTTTGACCCGTGTTTGGCAGCCAGATGCAATTCTGTAGCTGTCAACTGCCCGTTTCGCCGCGATTCACGGCATTGAAGACAGGGGATACTTCTAAGTTCTACTTCCAGCTGACTGCCTAAAAACCAGAGGACTAAATAACTATAAGAGTACCAGAGTGGCTTTCTCAAGTAAACACATCCTGTCCTGGGATATCGGATGTACTACCCTACGGGATTGTTGTGCATTCAGGGGCTGCCCAATCCAATCCGAATGTGTTTACACGCAACTGAAAGTCTCTAAAAATTTAGCCACTTACTTCACTTAACCCCCTCGCAAGTCACCAACACCGAAGACTCCCAACCATAACATCTTAAACACCTCACGAGTGCATTTAGACAATGATTCAAGCAGCACACACAAGATGGAATTCCACAAGAACAGTCCGCACTAAAGCGAGCGTCAAGAAGGTAAAGTACACAGAGCCAGAGCCGGAAGTCACATATCAACAAAAAGCGAGCGAAGGTGCCCCTCGTCTCTGGCTCACCATCACTTCCACCACATCCACACCTCCCAACAATCCAGCTCTCCATCCCACACACGCCACTGTCCTTTCCCACTCCCAGTTTTCTCCACGACGTCGTTCCTTCACAGAAGAAAGACGGTCTCACACCCAGAATCCCAGCATCCTCAAAGTGTGCGTCTTCGCTTACTCGTCATCCGACGGGGGCTCAGGAGCGCCGGTTGGCTCAGGGGCATCAGTTGGCTCGGGGGCACCAGTCGGCTCCGGCTCGTCAGTAGGCTTGGGGGGCTCATCGGTTGGCTTGGGCGGCTCATCGGTGGGTGTGGGAGGCTCGTCAGTTGGCTTGGGGGGCTCTTCAGTTGGCTTGGGCGGCTCGTCGGTTGGCGTGGGGGGCTCAGGAGCACCAGTCGGCTCGGGCGCGTCAGTCGGCTTGGGGGGCTCGGGGGCACTGGTCGGCTCCTCGCCAGAGGGCTTGGAAGAGTGGTGACGGCCGCGGCGCTTGCCGAGGGTTGGGGTCGGCTCCTCGGGGACAGGGGGCTCCTCTGTCGGCGGGTCCTCCGTGGGAGGCTCCGGGGCGTCGGTGGGCTGGGGGGGCTCCGGAGCATCGGTTGGCTCGGGAGCGCCAGTTGGCTCCGGCTCGCCAGTGGGCTTAGGAGGCTCGTCGGTGGGCTTGGGGGGCTCATCTGTCGGCTTGGGGGGCTCATCTGTCGGCTTGGGGGGCTCATCGGTGGGCTTGGGAGGCTCAGGAGCGCCGGTCGGTTCCTCGGAAGGCTTGGAGGAGTGCTTGTGGCGCCGGCCGAGGGTCGGGGTCGGCTCGGGGACCGGAGGCTCCTCAGAAGGAGGGTCCTCTGTCGGGGGGTCCTCTGTCGGGGGATCCTCAGTGGGAGGGTCCTCAGTGGGAGGGTCTTCCGTAGGGGGATCCTCGGTAGGGGGATCCTCGACCGGCGGCTCCGGGTGGTCCGGAGGCGTGGGAACGCCGGTAGGGACCGGGGGCAGCGGGAGACCCGTCGGAGGAGGCGGGGGCGGCTCCTGGGGCCAGCCAGTCGGGCCATCATCGCCGTTATCCCGGCGAGCCACGGCGTTCACACCTTGCGGGGAAACCGGCAGAGTGGCGACCTGCTGGACGGCCGCAGCCGCGGCGAGCAGTTTGACGAGGAAGTGCGTCATGTTGCTGCTTTGTTGGGCAAGTGATGGTGTAGAAGTGGTTTCAAGGACTGTGGCCTCCGATGGTGATGAGGATGGAGATGAGACAAAAGTTCGACCTTGGAGTGGTGATGGTCGCGGTGTTTTATAGACCTCTTTCCCCTGATATTGTCCTCATTTCGTCCAACTCCAACATCATCACCCAATTTCCTCTCTCTTTTCCACTTCTTCCCTCTTCCATGATGCCATCTCTCCACAGCGATGGTGTTAGCTTGTCGGTTGAGAGGAACTCGATATTGGATTGCATCTTGCGCACAATCTATCACTTCATTCCGGTCTTCAACGGGTGGCGGCGGGCGGCTAAGATCCGTCGCAGTGCCGGCGCTACCAGGTTTGGCATCGCCTTCCTCATCTTCCCCGGAATTCATGTGGGCGTGGCCGGTAGTATACAGTAGCGATCGCCCCCCTCACGTAGTAACCGACGTCGATCCCGCGCTCTGAGGGTAAATAGCCGGTGTTGCCGCCGCCGTCGCCCACCGTTGGACAACTCCCTCCCCCTGGGCGTATGACGCGGCTTCTTTCTCGGCGGGGCGAGCTGTAGGGTGTTGTTCTCAGAGCCCGGTTAGTGGCCCTCGCGTAGAAAGGTGTACGCAAGCCTCATTAGACGATCGCGGTGTTGGATGGCGAATTGCGCTCGAATTAAGGTTGGCAACCCCGGTCGTAAGTTATTGCGGCGTTTCATTTTCATGATCTTTTGGTTGCGATTGGCGCGGAAGGGAAAACACCGGGACTGGATAATGGGTCTCTATCCCACGGACCGCCATTGCTACCCAGGGGTAATGACTCGTCGGCCGAAAGTTGACGATCGTGGATGTAAATAGTTGCGCTCTATGGCGACGCAGATCATGGCCGTGCTAATAATAAATTTTGGGTAGATTCTTGCGGCGATTGATAAGATGTAGATCAATGGGTGGAAAGTGTAGAAAACTTCAATTCTATGTTTTCCTAGTGGGGGGCTATTGAGCCGGAGAAAGCCCGCCAGCTAATGCGTCGTTGGCTCTTTCCCTGTCAATGGGAGTTAATTAACTGAATCATGTACCCAGGATATTCGCCATTTCCTAAGATGAATGGTCACTTTGCATCATTGATCACTCTGTCACATCTTCGGAAGGCAGGGGCGGTTGTCCAACCTCCCGAAGGCAAGAACGACACGCAGTTTTAGCCACGCAAAAGCCCTGGGCTTGCGAGGTTGGTGCCCCATCGTACCTAGATCATCCACAAATTAACGCTACAAGTTATGGGACGTTTGTAGTCAATTCGCCGTGGTGGAGCTACATCGTTGATGAATAACGGAGACCGGGTTTTACCCGCTGGGGGGGCGAGCAGTCCGTACGCCCGATGGTGCCCAAACCCGGATGTATTCTGTTCATGGGTCGAGTGGTGACGTTGGATTGTTTACGACTCGTTCTAGATACCTGGTTCGCTGCTCAATATCAACTCACACTCAGCCCCGGTTGGTTTCAACGCCTTGCCCCGCGTTGTTAGCGAGGAGTTATCGAGAGGTACGCCAAACAGGATTGGTATGTTGTACCGCAATACTAACGTTGTACTTGACAACAGTATCCAAAATTAGGAAAAAGTCAGGCCAGACCGAAGTCGTCCCGAACCCAGCCGTTGTAGGTTGCTATCGAAACCCCCGAAACTTCCTCCCGATCCTCTCCAGACGCTCTCCTGATCATCTCTGCCCCACCAACAGCTATCGCCACAGCAATCTAACAGCCACGCGCCGAAGCACAACAGAAACACATCACAAAAACTTCTCCATAACCTTCTTTACCCTCCCCAATGGCAACGCTTCCACCGTCCGTCCGTCCAACCCCTGCATCCGCTCAGCCATACACAGCGCGTTGTAAATCGCCTCCTCCGTAGCATCCGCCACCGCTTCAAACAGCGAGTTGATAGTCAAATCATCCAATACCTTCGCGCCCACGGGCGTGGGACGCCACACATCCACCGAGTCCGATTCTTGAACAGGGATGGAGTTGGCCGTGGAGAAAGCTAGGAAGATGTCGCCGGACAGGTTGTGGCCCACGCCGCCGACCCGGGATAGACCCGATGTAGCCCGCTTGGCGAGGCGTTGGAGTTGGAGCGGGTGTAACGGTGCGTTGGTGGCGATAACTACGATGATGCTGCCGTCTTTGCGGTTCTTTTCGGATTCCAAGGCCGGGTCGTGAGTGATGGGTTCGGCTGCTTCTGTCACTGCCTGCGTTTCCGTTTTACCCTGCTTAATTTTCTCGTCCTCTTCCTTAAGTAACCGACCAATGGGTACCCCGCCGATACGCAGGGCGTCGGGCCGACCGTAGTTGGCCTGCACCAGTGCGCTGACGGTGTAGGAAGTGTTCTTGCGGGCCTCGGCGTCGTAGCGGTCGAAACCGGGCACCACACGGCTGCTCGTACCTGTGCCGCCTTTGAACCAGTGACAAATCATGCCCGTTCCGCCGCCCGTGTTACCCTCGGGCACAGCCTCAGCTGTAGCGTTCTCGATGCCGCGCACGATATGCTGGGGCGTGACGGCAAATTGGCTGACATCATTTAGGAACCCGTCGAAGGTCTCGGCGACGACAGGCAGAGTGAACCAGTCGACACGACCCCGTTTATCCGAATAATTCCGAATGCCGTACTCGTACACCCCTTGGTGAGCAGCACCGATGGCGAAGGTGTTGGTCAGAATGATGGGGGAGTTCAACAGGCCGGTCTCCTCAATCGAGTGGCTGCCTGTCAGCTCGCCGGCGCCGTTGAAGCGGAAGAGGCCGGCGTAGCAGCCGTCATGGTGGAAAGTTTTGCGTGGAAGGATGGTGGTCACGCCGGTGTTCACTTCGCCCGCTTTTCCCGTGGCCGGGCGATGGATCGACTCGGTGTGGACTAGAACGCCAGGGACGTCGGTGAGTGAGTTCAGAGGGCCGGGCTGGAAACGGCCGAGGTGGAGGTTGGGGAGGAGGCCGCGGACTCGTTGGCGCTTTTCCCCGCTGTGGGTCGCGGTGCTGGGAGTAGTCGTTGCCATGGTGTTGTTGGATAAGTGAAGGGCGTTGTCACTGTGAATTATGGATGGGTGAACCAACTAATTAATGGTTTAAATCGGTGTTGAGAACAGGAGTTGCCTATCAAGCCCGTATGAGAAAACTCGTCACGGTACTCGTCATTGAGTAAGCCGGCCTGCCGAATGAGGAAGTCTTGAAATCAACTTCCCCACATGCGGATGGGGTAAGGCTACAACAAATGTTTAGTGATACGTCCAAGGAGCCTCGAAGTGGAAAAATCGTGCTTTGAACGATGTATCACGAAACAGTAGTTCGAGATTTTTACATGGTGTTATCGGCCCGTCGTTGAAGAAAATCATGGACCTGCCTCGCAACAATGCTAGGTCCTACAGTGCGGGGTCTCCTAGCACCTCCCGCTGACAAATTGGAAGAGGAACCACAAGACTCAAGTTAATGTCACCCATAGTTTTAACATGCTCGTCGTGCTAACCTCTAATTGCAACCCCAGGCCAGAAAGGCAGAGACTTACAAGTCAACGACCCGTTATTGCTGGAGAGGCTCAATCCTAAGAAAGTCCCGAAAAATCAGGCTACAGCATGGCTACCTAGATGCCTAACGTAGTCTACACACAGTGCGAGATGACACTTCGTCATCAGTCCTCGCACGTACGAATATCTGAAGCATTTAGTAAAGAATACTACCGTCTCGGCGTCTGCTACGTCGAGCTGCCCTGTAGCTGGCCACAAGTAAAATGGGAAGAAAATAAACTCGTCATCGCGGGTGTGACCATCAATCTCTCTGTCTTGACCAGGCACAGTACAAGGACCACTTCCATCTTCACTGGTTCATCCAAGAGCCCTGCACTTGAGGGACCTTTAGGGCAGAACCGTGGAAAGTTGTGCTCGCAAATATTGATTCCCGGACTGGGATCTCCAAACCGCTAGTGTTGTAGAACGGAGGTGGAAAGGAAGGGATGGGCATAACAGACGGAAGGGCCAGCCTCGAGAAGATTGCGTTCGACCGCCTGAAAGAATCACCTCGAGACACGATCGCCTCTTCTTTATGGCGTCGTCGAGTGTGTGTGAGAACTGGCAAGCAGGCGCTGAGAGAGCACCCGGACCTAGAACCACTGAGTTGCACTGAGCTTGGGCAGGAACCTTGTTTTATATCGTCAGGTCAACCTGAAAGCCAGCAAGCACATGTTGATGAATATCTCGAGGAAACTTTCGAGAATGTTCATGGCGGTTAACTGTCTTGCAGGTTGCTCCATTAAACAGATAGCTGATAGCTGGGCACCATGGTGTAATCGTCTCCCGGCAGCCTCTTCATCCCGTCTACTGTAAGCCAGGATTTACAAACCGCACCCAGGCCACAATCTCATGCTCCTTCCCTCCCACCACCACAGTATATATACAAGATCCGCGGTCCTCCTGCCACCGAACCCCCCAGCAATACCAACGATTGTTGCGTGGCGCAGTTGGCTGGGGGGCAGGCGGCCCAACGGCAGCCTCACCCCTCGACAACCGATCGAGAGGCTGCCGGTTCAATCCGGAGAAAAACCCATCGGGGGTTTTCGTAACCAAAGCACCCCTCTTCAGCCGGTGGAGAGGGTCGGCTGGTGCGCTTTTTAGTAGATTTGAAGAATGCTCTTTTTAAAACGAACAATCCTGTTTAATTGCTGTTTGACCATGAGTCCTCACTAAGTTCGAGGAAAGCAAAATTAGACCTGTGGTATTACCCATCATCGCCAATTCGACCAAGAACTTTTATTAGCTTACCTCCAGGTGTGGCCCATGTCCCTGTGAGCCCGCCAAGCCAGTCCTAGAATTTCCACGTTTAGCGAGGCCTACATAATATTTCACATCTGGGCGAGCTTCTCGCGATCTCCTGCCACCACCGTGAGACCAGTCGCTCCCGAGGCTATGACAAGAGGTTCTCCTGGTCCTCCGAACCTTCTGCAGGCTACATGGGTGTACTCTGCCCTGGGGATAGAGGACTGCGAAGGGAATTAACCGATCTCGTCATCGAGGTCGTGTTTGATCTGGGTCACGGTGGATAAACGAGGATGGAACATGATTCTTCATCATCAAAGAATTAATATTTCGGGTCTGGGATCGCGGGCCCTAACATCATAGCTCCGCCGACATGGTGGCGTAAATAGGGTGACTGTTAAGTGCTAATTAGAAATGGATTGGTGTTCTCTTCTCGAGGGCAAATCTATAGAAACTGAGGGATTGATGAGAGAGAATCAGCGTCCACTTCTCGGTAGTAATTAAGTAAGCTGATGAAGATGCCTGATCAGTGAATCACCGGCAGAAACGGAGGGGAAAATTCGAAACTCAGAGCTATCAACACTGACATGTTCAACTCTGGTCGTGAGGCCAACTATGTCAGAAAAATGAATGCCGCCACAAGGATAGTCTAGTACTATATTGCTGACATGGCACATGTACATTTCAACACTGATAGTCTGATTGTCTGATTGTACGTTGGAAAGTTCTCACAAGGAGGGCCCTGGAGGGGTCCTTGTCAAAATCCAACTTCGCTCCCTTGAACAGAACCACAACATCCATTAAGTAATATTGGCAACGTCGTAAAAGTTTCGGCAGTTAAAGGGGGAGCTCTCTGTTCCACGGTTTTCTCTGTATTTTGATGCGGTTTTGTTGGGTAAAGTCAAAAGATTCGAGCCATCTCGAACTCGCACACTCAAGTAACAATCAATCACGCATAGACACCCAACGTGAGTGAGGGTTCGCTGTCCGCACCTACTCCCAAAATGCTCCAAAATGTTACCCCAAACGGTCATAACTCAGCTTGAAAACGTGCGTGTGCATCTGGCATTCAAAATTCATTTCTACTCAGTGCAAGGGCTTTCCCTCCCTTTCTGCCCTTTCCACCCCTTTCAATATACGCGTCGTCCTTTACCATTCCCATCAACTCCCTGCTTGCTTACGATCAAAACCAGCACAACAACAATGATAATATGTATACGACCGACTCAATGCTAGATACACAGATAAAGAAAGACGATAGTGATGCAAGGATTCGACCATACCCTCGGTGTGGGGGTATTGGGTATCGACCCACAGGCAACTCAATACAAAAAAGGTAAGGGAAAGTTAAAAGAGCGCGTGGCTTTGTAAATCGTCGAGTTTCTCGTGCGAGAAATATGACTGCAAAATATAGCACAAGAAGCGGAGGAACTAAATGCAAGTAAAAGGTAAAAAAATCGACATATAAGAAAATTCTGCGCTGTCAAGCGGGCTGTACTGTCGTTCTTCATCAAACGATCGTTCATGGTGGCGTGCGCCAGCATTGTACAATGCGGCCTTTCTTCGTCTCTCTTCCTTTGGCTCGTCGCTCCTCTGTCACCGTTTTGCTGTGTTTAGAAATGTAGTGCTGGCCAGAGCATCGAGTAATCCTCCGTAACACCCCGAATCTCGGATTCGACGGTTGCTGGTCGTTTGGCCTCGGCGTCTGGTTCGCCGGTTTCCGACATGTCGCCCGCCACTCGCTTCGCCGGGATCGATCCGCCCGTGTCCTCGATCCCGTGCTTGTCCTTTTTGTGCTTCTTGAGGTTGTCTAGTCGACTGAACGTCTTAACACAACCCGGGATGTCACACGCTAATCGGACGCCCTTGTGTGTGTTTTTGTGTTTGCGGAGATAGCCTTTCAGGTTTTCCCTCACACCCCGAGGCTTCCATTGGCATTCATCACAAACGAGATCCTCGATGGATGATTCAGTCGACGGTTTCCCTGGAGTTGAGCCAGCATGCGTATGTTGGTGGACGTGTTGATGTTGATGGGTGTGTTGCGGTTGACTCTCAGCACGCGGGGTCAAGGAGCCACTCCCACTTCGTTCCGGATTCGGGGTCCCAAAGGTGGTAGGCATGCTGCCCTCCATAGACTCCTGGCTCAAGGCCCTCGACATGCTCTGCGTCGTTTGTGATTGGAGCTGGTAGTAGGGTGATCCAGCCGCATTCGGTGACGTTGGACTTGTCAATCCACTGTTGACGCCGCTGGGAAGGCCGTCGATAATGCCAGTCGAGAGAGGGAAGTGAGAGTCTGGCCCACTCGTCGGTGGTGTTGGTCGAGACGTGTCTGCTTCTACCTTTGGGCGCCACCAGCTGCTGCTGCTGTTCGAAGCCGGTGATCGTGGGTCGGCTGGCGAGATGGGACTTCGAGGTAAGGGAAGAGGGTTGTCGATGCACATGGCCGAAGACGCTGGTGCATGGGCAGGAAGGGATGTGAGGCCATGATCAAAGGACATCTGGGTCGGAAACATGTATGGTTGTTGTGAAGCCGATATGCCATCGGGGGCTTGGGATGATGAGCCAGGAGATTGGTAATGGCCTAACGGGGGGTTGAACAGCGTGCTCTGCGATGTATTTTGTGACAGACGTTCCGACGGATTGTCATCCATCGAAGACAAGGCAATCGATGAGACCGTGGACGGTAACCCGGAGGCCGAGTTGTTAAACCCGTGCCAAAACATATGGCTGTCTACCTCCGGCAGGCCGGAAGGTACACCGGACTTGTGGAGGTCGGCGAAGCCCGGGAGATGCGGCCCTTGGCCGTGTTGGCCCGGGAAGCCGACATGTTGTTGGAAACCCCGGTTCGTAAACGTGGTGCTGGGAGCGTCAGACGTAGCGGTGCTTGGGCGGGTGTCCATCGCAGAGGCGTTTTTGAAGTGGGAGTCGAGCGCGGGATTTTGTTTCCGTGAAGGGTCCTTCTTCCTTAGCGCAAAGTCCTTCATCTTCGAGCCGAGACTTCGCTTCCGCTGAATCTGCAGACACTGCTGCGACCGCCACCCCATCCATTGCGACCAGTCCTTCTCGTTCGTGGGGAAGCTGTGGCTAGTGCAGCACTTATCGCAGTCGAACTCGCCGTTGGCGAGCTCCGGGCAGGATAGCAGGTGTTGGATGACTTGCAGAGGCGCCACGAAGGACCTGTGGCACCGCGTCATCGGACACCCGTAGCTCTGCTGGGGCTGCTCCGCAACCGACAGTTGGTCGAGCAGTTCCCGGAGGAACAAGAGCACCATGCGTGCTGTTGTGCCATCCTTGGTGACTTTGTCCTCGTACCTATTGGTGTTGTGGCACGTCAGTTACTGCAATTCTGGGGCTCCCGAAACGGCCAAATATGTCAAATAAGCGAGAAGATAAAACGTTGAAAACATAAGACTTGTGAGGAGATGCAAGGAAGAGCGAAGAGAAGCAAAGCGCATGGATGGCACATCGATCAGGGCTATCGGGATAGTTTCCGCGATGGACATCGATGGCGACGACTTGGGCGGTCCCGAAGCCTCCGGGGAAGGTGGTCGGCGCGGGCGGGAGGAATACTCACGGGCACGGGGCGTACTGGCCGGTCATGGCGGACTGAGGATGTAGGGAGTGGCCGTGGCCGTGAGCGTGAGCGTGCGAGCCATGGTTGTGTGCGCCGTGGATGGCCGGCGCCGTGAATGCCCCCGCATCGTGCATCGCTCGATGTTGAGGAAAGTTCGACATGGAGACTGGTGCAGCGTGGCTGGGTAGTGGCTCGCGGGGTGCATCCACTGCATCGTGGAACCGGACCAGGCTAGCGGGGGAGGCCCAGACAGGAAAGACAAAAGAGACGTCCTCGGGGTCCTTTTAGGGGTTCGTAGGCGTCCTGGTTTCGGTGGTGGGATGGGTACTCGGGGTGGGTTCAAGTCGCATGCCTGGGCCGTCCGGCACACACACTTTACAACCAACGCACAAACGACTACCCACTCTCGTCTAGGTAAGGCAGTTTATTGCGCGTTGCTGCGCTGGCGGGATGAAGGAAACGAGACGAGACGAGATGAGCGAGCGGGGGGGGCCGGGAGCGGGCAGCGGGCTTTTTCCCTCCACAATTCCTTTCTCCACGGTCTCCCGTGGCCACGGCACAAGGCGCGCGCACGCAGCACGCAGATAGGAAAGATGGGATGGAAAGTGCGGCAGTTGTGTCGCACCCGGCCGTTCTCGACGGCGGCAGGGCGGGCAAAAAACCAGGTGAGACTGTGGGGAGGGACACCAGTCCGGGGTTGGCTGTGTGCAAGCCGCAAGCCGCAAGGAGCGGCCGGGCCTGGTCGGGGGAGCCGGCGTGCTCAGCGGCGCGATTGAATTGACGTCAATTCATCTAGATTGCCATTTAATAAATTCATTGGATCGGGGCTGGCCTTGGCATGTCGAAACCGGGAGGCTTGTGGTGTGTTCGGGAAACTGGAGTTGCAAGTGCTTGCGAAGCGAGCGAGACCGTGCCAGGGGGTGCTGACTTGCAGAAATGGGGGGGTCAAAGACGGGATGTTTGAGGGTGGGATGGTCAAAATGTGGGCACGTTTGCGGAGATTGGGGAGAGGGAAAATGCGAGTGTGAGGTTTGGTCAAGACGGAGTGGGAAGAACGAAAAGAAGTGGGATTCGAATGTTCTGGGGAAGCCGTGGGATCACTGGTTCTGTGTTCGGAAAGGGCAATGGAAGCAGGGGACGGAACACGGCTCGCTGGTCCACATTTGGTTGACTTGCACCTGGACCACACTCTCTCGTCGGCCGTTCCCGTTCTTTGGGTGCACCTGCCTCCCCTTGCTTGCTCGTTAGTACACTCATGCCACGCAGCAGCCACACGGCGAATCCACACTGTCGATTTCGGAGTTCAATGCTACCCTTGGGAAGGCGCGACGGGGGTGAGGCCGAGAGGGGGGAAGGGGGAAAGGGGGACAGGCGGCTTCTTGATGGTGTGGTGGATGGCAGGTGCAGTTGGCTGGTCGGTAGGCCCCAAGCAACCACGAAGAAAACCCCAGCAGCAGGATGAGTCCCCAGTCTGCTTCAGGCTAACGTTAAACGCCATCGTCTGGTGAGGACGATAAATTCGGCCGCTTCGCAATAAACGGCCGCGTTCTCCCCGTGCCAAAAAGTCGAGCCCCGCCATCCACACTTGTTCTTTACCCCTTTGCGCGCTCGGTTCTCGGTGCGAGCGGAAGAGAAAAATAAAACCGGAAGGGGGGATGAGAAAAACCTGCGCAGCCAACGTGGGTCGTTAGCTGTGATTGCTCGAATTGATTGCCTTGCCGTGTTGCGAGGAGTCGTTTCTTGTATGGCTTGCTGGAAGACTGGGCAGGAACTGGATAACAATTAGCCGGCAAAGCGTCTGCACTCTAGTCGCTCTTGCTCGGCGATCTGCCTGGTCCACGAAGTGCCCAAGGTGATGGCAGTTCTGATAAAGCAACGATCACTCCTCTAATTTCCTTCAGATACTTGTTCCATATTCTAGCTCCCAGACAGTCACTTCGTAAAGATCTTCTTTCGAGCCGGAGCGACACATCGCATCCGCCACGCCTGGTATGGCGGCTTGGCCTCGACGAGCAGCGATTTTCCGGGCCGTCCAGCTGTGGAGGGCGCCAGCAGCAACCCCGGCCGATCCGCAAGTCCCCTCACGCCCCACGGGATTCGCTTCCGGCAGAAAGGGTATTCTTTCCGGCGCGGCGGATCGAATTCGTCAGACTGCGTCAGGGGTTCCCGGGAGTTTGCCCGAGGGCGGTGATGAGCCACATTGGAGAGGCATCGAGAACAGTGGTGGTTTGTCGTCGCGTGAGTTCCGTAAACTTTCGGCCTCACCCGTCACCGAGGCAGCAATTGCATTCAGTGCACTCACTCCGTTTGCTAATATTCATGGCAATACCCAGCCCAGGAGAACAATTGACAGATTCTGCGACTAGCACGAGATGCTCACCAGGAAACATGAGCGCTGCCGAAAAGCGCTCTGATCTCGTTGGCTGCGTTTTGACAGGTGGGAAGGAGGGACCAAATTGGAAGCTGTGGACAGGCTAAAACGGCCGGAAGTTCAAGCAACAAAAAAAAAAGGTGATTAATTTAGCCTAGCGTCTTGTGAGACTGCAACGGTCGTTTGCGCGGTCTTGGCGCGGCCACTCATCCTCGCCATTTCAGGTGCCCGTTCCCCTCATAAAATCCCCCCAACTTACCCAGCGGCAACAGCTCGCTGTCGCTAGTTGCGCCAAGCACCGCTCCTCTCGGCCTCGGCCCACGTTTCGCCGACTTCGGTCCCACATCCCGGGGCTGAATCTTGTCAGCGATGTCAACTTACGTTGAGAGCGCCCGCTCGACGCTCACGGCCTACCCGCTGGATCCGATATCACACAACTGATCGAAGTTGGCGGGGATGGCGGTCTCTGCTGTTTTACGAGCCGCTTCCAGGATTCGAAAACGACATATCTCGGTTCCAACCGCTCGGATTTTCCACCATAGAGACCGGAGGTTTGATTATTATCGATGGGTCCGCATGACCCGCCAGTGTGTTGCCGCAAACCAAACCGATCTCCCAAAATTAGAGATAAGCCCCTGAATCCCAAATCGCCCCAACGACAGCAACAGCGGGAAGAAGGCCTTCAGCCTTGATTGGGATGGCTGCATATCACCATGCCTGCTCCTCCTCAGGGGGCGCTCCCGCCGTGCCTTGTGTCGATCATATGATGATGATGAAATCAAATCGAGAAGAGAGACCCCGGTCCGTCTGCGCGGGTCGTGATGTGTGTGGACATACTTTGCACATAAGGTAAATTACAGTGTGGCTCTCGATCGCGGCAAAGTGGTTGGTGACACCCGGGTTCTCGCTCTGCGTAGTGTAAGGCTGCCCAACGGACGGACAAACTGGCTCCATGGTCCCGGGGGGGCAATCTATTCTTGTGGCCCAGATGGGGCTTCCACTTCGTCAGGATGCATCAGCCGGGACGGCAACGACTTGCAGCCGGACTGATGCAAAGCTGCCCTCCCACTCTACATCCCGCCTCTCCGTAGGAAACAGAGGGGGTCTGAGCTGAATAATTAGTTCGGGAGTTTTGTTGATGTATCACGAATGTCCGAGATTGATGAGAAGAGATCGAAGATGCCAGAAAAGGGCGTCATCGTTGTGTAGCTTAAGCTGCGGGATGGGGGGATGGGCAGACAAACGGGAGCTGTTGGGTCGAAAGGGGAGGCTGCGGGTTGGCACAATTTAGGTTGGCGCCCGCTTCAGGAGGAGGAAGCGAATCTGTTCGCATATGAAGCGGGCCCTGTTCGCTCAGTCACATTCGCAGGGCTGCAAGAGATCGGGGAAAGAATTGGAATTGAGAGCGGGCTTCTCCTTTTGGTGCTTCTACCGGTTGGTGGTGGATAGCACTGTATGTAGTCATCTCTGATCAAGCAGGATACCGGAATATTGATCTTCAAGGATGCGGAAACTGGGCAGCATTGGGCCAGGTCTGGTCTCTTTCTGGTTCGGTTCTCGGCAGGCCAGGCGGGAACGTTGGGAGTGAGGTGAATCCACGTTGTACTGTACTGTGTAGACTAATTATGTATGAGAGGGAACAGGGGGGAACGGAAGGTCGTCGAAGTGGGAACTATTCTACGGGATTTGCCGAGTTACCTCCGCATCGTCGATCTTCAAGAAGGTTTTTGATATCCGCTGTTATTGATGTATGTAGTCTCGGGCGTTTAGGGCTGCTCGGTGTCCAAATAGAGACAGGAACTGTGGGATATGTGGCCAAGGGGCGTTAGCTTTGTGGGGGGGTTGTTTCAACAGTTGGTAAATAGGTATCGTAGATGCCTAGAGGGCGGGCTAGACTTTTCGGTTGAAGCAATTGGCGCGATGCAAAAAGGCGAAACAAAGTAAAAGAAACAAAGTTAATGTATAGCCTGTTCTGACGGGAAGTGATCAATTTTGGCGCGTTGCTAGCTTTGTGGTGGCGGGTGCTTTTGATATGATATGTGCTTTGAAAGTGAGAGTACCTAAATCGCAACATTCATGAGTATTCAATGTTGAGAGAGGGGGTCTCGTATCTTTACTTAGTTCTTCATTGATAGTTATACTAGTGATGACAACGCTCAAACTTTCTTTTCCCCCGAAGTTAGTTATACGATAAGGACTGTTGACAGCTTCTTCTACTCGGCTTGACCATTTGTCGCCGTTGAAAATATCCCGACTGTCACCATGGTAGGTCATTTCCTAGACGTAAACCATCTCTCCCTACTCCGACATTGAAGCATAGTATTATAGCTGAGAAAGCCGCCTTACATTGGCGTCACGGAAACCCAAAGAAAGATGAAAAAGATTCGTACGCAAAGGGCACCTCGGCAAATTGTAATGGTCGTAGAGAGCTTGAGTAGGCGCTGCGGGGAAAGCATAGCTCGATCATGAGTCTGGAACAGGAACCCCATCTCGTCCCAACTTTAGCAGGTCTGTTTTGGACCTATGATATTCCCGTCCGCATCCATTGCGTATGTCCTTCCCCTCATTCTTTGTTGCTGCTTTACAGAGGTGCCGACCCTATAATAGCCCAATTGGATTCTGGGACCAGCCGAAAACTTACATTAAATCTAGCCCTGGGCGACCAATCTTTTTATTTTCTCCATCATCTCATGACGCCAATGATGCGGCGGACAAAAACAAAGAGGTAAGGGATAGCTAGAAGCAGGTGGTGTGACACAAGCGATCCGCCAGTGACGTCCCCGACTCGCAGCAAAGCTTCTCCAACACAGAGCTCAGCATGACGACAGTGACGCAACGAGTCGAGACAACTCGCCACTTGAGCATCACATATCACCCTGCTGCTCCTTGAGCTTTGTAGAGGCTTCTGTTTCCTCTCTTTCTACTTTCTGCCCTGCCAGAATCAATTGATCTTCACAGCCAAATCGAAGAAACCACATACCAGATATCATCAATATCAACACCACCACAATGGAGCAGGGAAGAAAAAGAGCTCCCAAGCCGCACCACCCGCACCACCCGCACCATATGCCCCCCGGCCAGCCGGCGGGATACACCGACGAAGCGGCTGCCGAGTGCCACGATTTGATCGACCGGGCCGAGGAAGACGCACACGTATGTCTTTACCCATCTCTAATCTCTATCCTTCATACCACCCCCCGGAAAACTTCCTAATACATTAGCAATAGCTCCACGAGCCCAGCTCGATGTACTCAACCACGGATAAACCGGAGCCTGTGCACCGGGCCTCTGCCCCCGGTTCTACTGCCGGCTCCGCTGGAGTCGGCGGTAGTGGTAAAGCCAGTGGTAAAGCCAAAGGCCAGGGCGGACTGGAGGGTGCTGCGGGCGCGGTGGGTGGCACGGCTGCTGCGGCGGGTGAGAAGGTGCAGCAGACGGGTCAGAATGTGACGGAGGCGTTGGGTGGGAAGATGGGGGAGGTTAAGAAGAAGATGGGGTTGGGTGAATGAGTGTTTTACTGGGTTCCTACCCTAGGTGGTGTTGGGGCTTGGTGGGTTGTGAGATTTGGTGGGGGATAAGTGAGGTGTATTATGAGTGGGAAAGGGAATGAGGATGTAAAATAGGTGTTGATGAATATGAATTGATGATATGTGAAAAATATAAATGAGTTGATTAGTTTGATGAGTTTGGGGGGTTGAGATGACTCAGGTGACAAGGTGAGGAGTTGACTGTATGAGATTTAGCACATGACCGCGGGCGCATGCGCCAACACCGAGACCGAGTCTGCCCAAAGACCAACACCAAAAACGCCCACCTCTCCGTAGTTACTCAGCCTCCCAATACTTCCACCAGCGACCACAATCGCACCCAAATCCCAATCATGACTCGAAAGCGCATGCACATGAAAACGCCAGGTCGGCCCCGCGTTCGACCGCGGCTTGTTTCTCATTCCAACTGTCATTCCAACACCATTCCCTCGGCACCACTCAATCGTGAAAACACCACAACATGCAAGCTCGGTAGGCATTCTCCGGCACCAACTGAACCAACCGACGAGCGCGACAAACATCCATTGGTCCCAAGCTGTCGGGTCGGGCTCGTCTTTGTGGCACTGGCCGAGCCCACGCGCCAACTGGACAATGGCGTTTCCCAAGGCGTCTAGTCAGTTAGGGGCATCAATGTAATGAAATGAACCTTGGAACCAAATGAATGGAATGAATGGAAATGCATGTTTTGTTGTCTTTGTTGGAGGCTGACAACGGAGCGCTAGGCCAACAAAACCACCGGGCCCCACTGTGGGCGCCAGGACAGGCCAGGGCACGCCAGGGCTGAGTTGATGGGGTCACTAGGCCCAGGGCGGCCAAGTTTAGCGACCGCAACCGCCCACGGCGTTTTTGTTTTCGGGGTAGACAGAGCGGCCTCCTGATAAGGTGTTGTCGTGCGCCGCTGGCACGAGGACGGATTGCGCATAGGAGGGGAAGTATATAATCGGGATTTGAAGTTTGGATTTTGAGGCATCGTCTTCGTTGATTGTTTCGGTGTTCCATGCCTTCGGGTTTCGTATCGTGTAATTACAGTACCTTACCACTTACACGTTCCAGACCAGACATCGACAACATGAGCAACCCCCACCATTCATCCGTTGAGGAGTCAACAGACTCGACGGCAGCGGCACCGCCATACACCGCGTCGGTCACCGATTCAGACAACACGCCCACAACCGCCGTACCGCAAGAAGGAGAACCCACCCCGATAGTCCTCGACACCCTCATTAAGACTCTTGAAGAACTGGCCGAAGCGCAACGGCTCTTCCAACTGCCACGGACAGACACGGAACAGTATGACTACAACTGCCGGCTCCTCACGGGTCGGCCCGCTGACAGCCCAAACACCGAGGCACTCCCGGCATACAACCGGTACAGTTCTAGTTACGGACCTCGGCCAACTCCCCCGGAAGACCGTGAATCGATCCTTTTCGAGCGGATCACCGACATCTTCGCCGAACACCCGTCCCTCAAAGAGTATCTCGGGCTCCCACTGACTCGGTGTCCCCCGGAATACTCAGCTCCACCGTCATATACCGCCAGTCTCATTCCCGATACCACCCAGCAGAAAACTAACCCCCAAAACCCCGAGCAACACCAAGAAACCACCAACCCCTTCCCAATCAACCCAAAAATCATCAAACTCCACCGCCTCCTCATCACCACCTTCTTCCACACCCTCTCCCCGTCCACTTCCAATCCCCCTTCCAACCCCCTCTCCTCCCACATCCCCCCAATCCCCGACCCCCACCCCCTCGTCACCGCCTACCTCACCTCCAACCTCCTGACCCCCGACACGCCCTCCCCAACAGGCCTCACCCCCCTCCTCGCTGCCATCGCCGCCCGCCGTCTCCAAACCGTCACCCTCCTCCTCACAGCCGGCGCAGACCCCAACCGTTTCGGCACCGTCCAGCCCACCGAACCAGGCTACGCCGCTGTGCCGTTACACGATAAAGCCCTGCGCCGGTTGATCAAGCGTGCCCGACGGATCCGGGCTAGGGAACGCGCTGGGAAACCGTATGTTTACCAGCCGACTACTGTCCAAACCCTCCTTGCCTACTTCGCTGTTTCTCGCACTCCGCTTATGGTTGCTGCCGCCACCGGCCAACTGCCACTCGTCCGCCTCCTCCTCACACCAACCACCACAAATACCACCAACACCCGCAGAGAACCGGCCCGGGATGAATTAATATCCCCTTCGGACGGACAACTCGCCCTTCGTCTGGCGCGAGAGGCAGGGCACAGGGAAATAGTCGACTTACTCCCGAAGCGGCGAGGCGGGGAATGGAGACGCTGGAAAACCCACCACGCAGTCGCGCTTGAGCGGGTAACCCGCGCAGGGAGGAAGGTGGGGAGGGTAGCGGTGTGGTTTGTTTGGGATTTGCCGAGGTTTTGGGTGTGGACGGTGCCGTATTACGTGGTTTTCCGGCCGGTGGGGAGAATGGGGAGGTGGTTGTGGGTTCATCGGGTTGCTGTAGCGCGGTGGTGTGCGGAACAAGTCAGGAAGTTGCCCCGGACGGTGGAATGGGTAGTGGGGGAAGTGTGGAAGGGGGTGAAGGCTCTGCCGGGGGAGGTTTGGGGGGTGATGAAGGAGATACCGGGGTTGGTGAAGAAAGTAATGAAGTTGGCGTGGAAGGTGATTTCGAGAATCCCGGCCGCGATGAAGGTGTTGGTGGTGTGGGTGTGGGAAGGGTTGAAAGCGGTGGGGAAGGCTGCAGGGGAAGTCTTCATGCGGGTGGTGAGTGTGTTGCATACGCTGGTGTGGGCGGTGTTGGGGTGGTTGAAGGGGGTGACGTTGAAGGATGTGTGGAATGGGGTGTGTGATGTGGTGGATGCGGTGGTGCGAAGGTTGCCGAAGGCGGTGTTTGGGGTGTTGAGGGAGCTGGGACCGGCGGTGGGGAGGATGTTGGAGGCGATGTTGGGGTTGTTGGGGGATGTGATTTGGTTTGTGGTGAAGTTGTTGTGGGCTGTGGTGAAGTATGTGCCGAAGCAGATGGGAAAGATTGTGGCGGCGGTGTGGTCGTCGATTGCGAAGGGGTATCATGAGATTATGGTGTGGATTGACCCGAAGCATTAGTTTCTTTTGTGGTGGTGGTCACTGGGGTGTTAATTAGAATCCTTTGTTTACTTATTACCCAATTGGGTCGATAGATGTGTGTACTTTATTCTCTAATTTGTATACAGTAATTACTCCGCTGGTGATCACAGTCGTCTAAACTAAAGTACAGCAGAAATGCAAAGTGATATTTCGCTGTATCGATGTATCAACTGATTGCCTTCTGACATTCGCTCTCAATTCAAACCAACCAACTATTCCCCACCACCTCCTCCACACTCTCCGTCGGCGCCTCCGGATACTCCTTCACATCCTCCAACCCCCACTCCCCTCCCTCAGCATCAACCAACACCAACCTCGGCACCCCCCACTTCCTCTTTCTGTCTTCATCATTCTCCCCTAACCCTTCCATATCAAGCCCCTCCATCTCCTCCCTCATCCCATCCTGATCATCTCTAGGAGTAGGATCTCTAGGAGGCAAAGGCACCCTAGCCCACCCATGATTCCAATCCCCCCTCGCGACAATCCGCTCAGCTTGTTGTGCAGATTGCCGCTCTTTTGCCCGTTCTACGGCCACTGTGAGGAGGCCTGAGTTGGAGTCGTAGTAGGCTGCGCGCCAGGATGCGAGCCAGGCGGCGTGGGCGTCTGCGGCTTTTTTGCGGCGGACGTAGGCTGCTACTTCGGCTTTGCGTTGTTCTTTGGTTTTTTTGAGGGGGGGGTCTTTTGTGGTTGGGGCTTGAGTGTTGATGGGGGTTTGACTGGTGGCGGTGGTGTGTTGGGGGTTGATGGGTTTGTTGATACTCTTGACAGTCTGGTGGACAGTCTCGGAGACAGTCTTCTCACGAACAGTCTGGTGGTTGAGAGGTTCTTTGCTGACGGTGGTTTCGTTGACAGCCTTTTTTTTGTTAGCTAAGTTCTCTTCCACAAAAACCGGAATAAAAGGTAACCGGAATACAAGAAAATCGGCATAAAAGAGAACGGGAAGAAGAAGAAAACAAGAAAAGAAGAGGATCGGAAAAAACAAATAAAAACCGGAGCAAGACCTTTTTCACTCACAGTTTCTTCGCTGACAGTCTTGTCGTTGACAGTCTCGCCACTCCTAACAACATTCCCAACAACCTCATCCATCGTCATCTCCCCAACACTCCTCCTCCTGCCGACTATCCGGCTCCTACTTCTTGACCTGACAGGGCTCCTTGTACTGACAGGACGCGCGCCATTCCTCACAGTTCTCTGCGACAGGGCGACCATCTTGGACGGCCTGTCCACAAAACTCGACAGCGGCGAGGGAGCAGCGGGCGGAGCGGATGACAGCACCGCCAGTTCGTCTGCACCCTCTTTTGGGATTGTGGAATCTTGCCGGGGTCGACGGCTGGGGATGGCGATTGGTTGGGCGGATGGACGGCTTGTGGAGGTGGTGTTTGTGTCACTTTCGTAATTGTTGTTGGAGGTGTTGTTTTGATGGGTGTTGGTATTGGGGTTTTGTGTGTTGTTTTGTGTGTTTGTGTTTGTGTTCTTCTTGTCTTTGTTATTGTCACTGCTGCGACAGTGTCAGCAGTGTCCTCACTCTCCCAGCCCAGGAACGGGATCGCCTCACCCTGAGGCAGAGACCGTTCCTTCACTGCTTGTACCCGTGGTGGTCATGCTGCGCATTGCGCCACGGGCCAGCGCGGCCGTTTGCGCCAGGGCGGAGGAGAGAAGAGAAAAACCCATTTTGGGACTTTCTTTCGTCTTTTTTGTTCTTCACTCACGGTCCGTTGGCGTTGTTGGCCGTTGCTGGTCGGTGGTTGTCACTCTCACCAAAGAGGAGAGAGAATTGGTGCGGACGCGGGGAACGCGACCGTGGATGTTGGTTTGAGGTTTCAGGCAGAGCTAGAAAAAAGGATGTTGTTTGTGGTGTGTTTTGTGTTTTGCCGACGACTGGTAAGGACGTCGATACAGGGTTTTGTAATAATTGTGATTTTTATGTTCTTGTTGTGGTTTGTTTGTTTTGTGTAAGCGCAGGTATGGTAGGTTGATGGATCAATTTGAACCAGTTTTAGGGTTTGAGCAGCGTGGTAGGGAAAGCAAGGAAAAGCAAAAGGAGGAGCGCAGATTAGGAACTAACGGCTCTTATAGTTTCGCGGGCGAGGCCCGTGGTGCCTGAATTGACGCCTTGTGACGGCATCCATTGTGGTGTTTTGACCAAAGCTCAGGATGGTTTTCTGCAGAAGAAGCTTCTATTGCAGCCCAGACTATTCCTCTACACCACCATACATGTCATGATACATACATATGCGCCCAAGCAGTGCATGAATGCCCCATACTTCGGATGGCGTGCCTGCTGTGCGCCATCTTAGGTCAACCTGATCTTGACCGTGCTAAGAAGTGCTGCCGGCACACCTGCTCGACGGTTTGACTAGCCCCGATGATTTATGTGATGTTTCGGGTCGATGAACTGGGGAATTCCAGTGTCGAAGGTTCGGGGTGTTTCTCGGACTTGATCTCGCAGATGTACGATGATGCATCGTGGTTTTGACCTTGGATATCGCCGGGTAGAATCGGAAGGACAGATTCTTTGTTCAGGTTTCTGTAGGTTGTCAGCTGGGGTTAACAATAGCGCTTGAAGCCACGATGCTATGGGACGGGAATTAACGATTGGGACGCTTTCCAAAGTTGCAATGCAAAGAGCCTCTAAAAGCAGAACAAAGTTGCAACACGCCGGCGGAGAGAGCACGTTTAAAGTAGGCACCCCATTCTCTACCTTGCGAAAAGAAGGAAGTTGGGGATGCTCAGACTGAACCACCAAGGTCGCGCTTCGAAGGGTTGGGGGGGGGGGGGTGTGCCATACTATACAAAGGTCTTCACTTGCTGGAGGAATAGCCGTTTGCTTTCTGTGACAACGATTGTTCAAAGTGACAGGCAGGAAACAAACCGAACAAAGGAATGGCTAGCCCGAAGAGCTTTTTGCCACAAGCAAAACGTTTAATGAAGGGTTTGCCGTTCTTGTTCACGAAACAGTCAACAATATTCGTTTTACTCGAAAATTGGCTCTGAAATCACAGCAACAAAGTGCTTACAAGTGTATCACAGGAAAAAGTAGTCAATTGCTGTGACAATAGATAGTTCGTCTCTTGTGACGAACCGTGGCCCGGTTCTCGGTCACACTTTCAGCCTCATGCTCATGATCACGGTTATGAACGCAACTTCACGAGTTTCTCCACCGCACTCGGCATCACGCCCCCATCCCTGATGCTCTTTCCTTGGATTCATAATGCATCTCCGCCAGGCAACGTCGAAGTCTTCCTAGGCTAAAGTTGCACGTAACATGCCGGAAGAACATAGCCTTCTCCGCTCTTGGAACTATGGAGAGCCGACACTATGATAAAGACGTGATCGTTGAGACAGATACGAAAGTACGATTGTGTGTTGATCCATGGTTCACTCGAGGTCCAAGCAACATTTCACCGGTTCAAACCGGCGAGTTTGAATCATCACCACCATCATCATCACCGGTGGAGAAGCGGAGAACCTCGTCGTCCCCGCCCTCGACCGCAGTGCCAACCCGTTTTGATATCCCATCCTCCCCGACGCCGGGGTCGGGGTTCATTGTTGTCAATGGATGAGTCCCGCTCCGGCGGTTCGGTTCCAGTTCCCTGTCAACTCAAAAAACGCCTTGCCCCGTTGTCTCGCGGATCTCGGGATGTGGGCGCCCATCTCTCCCAGAAACGACACTGTCAACGGTCGGCCCCCTGCTGGATGAAACGTCTCTTTTTGAGTTGAGGTTGAGGTTAGGATCTTGGCGTTCAGCGTTGACAGTTGACACGGCGGAATGAAGATCCGGCCGAGTAAGAGTCCCCACCTATAAGGCGGGGGTCGAAGACGCCTTGCGGTTACCCCCACTTTCTGCCCTGTGGGAGGGCCGGGGCGCCTGCGAAGCCTCCACTTTGTTGTTGAGCTTGACTTTTGTGTGGTTGCCGAGGGCTCCCATGTTGAACAAAAAGCAACTTTGGCGGTTGAAAACTCATTGGAGCTGCAGGATCCCATCGCTTACCCTCGATACGTGGTGGATTCCCTCCCGGATGATGACCTGCGTGACTCGAGGTGTGCATTTGCCAAAGCAAGTATCCTGTTTCCGTTGATGACTTGAGTACGGGACGTCAGATGCTGGCTGGCAATGGTGAGAATGTCTCGAATGTCAAATGCCAATTCACTGAGAGCCAAGCTCCGAGGACTGCTGGCCAGCTTGACATTGACCCGATGTCAACTCAACACCAAGATCAACCTGTGAGTCAGCATCTAAAATAGGACACGAGCCCTCTCCGGAAGAGAACTGCTGTCGACCAAATAGGACTGCATAGGACTGGTTGTGTGACTTTGCCAGCCGTCGACTGTGGGTTCTCGGTCGCTCGCGTGGCCTCCTGGCCGTCGGCTTGGACACAAATGTCAGCAATTGGCGCGAGGCGCACTGCGCTTCGCTTTGACATTTTTCGTAACCCTGAATCTTCAACATCCCGCCAAAACCAAAACTTGGTGCCGAGGGGCAACTTGGCAACGTCCTGCCGAAAAAAATACCCCCCTGTCAGGCAGGCATCCAGGCTGGCGGTCCTGGAGGTTCTCTCGACGGGATGTGGAAGGCCACCAATGCACGCTGGGCCGACCGACCACTGCAGGTGCGGCTGGGCACTCGCAACTCTGCTGGGTTCAACGGGACAGAACGGGACGAGGAGACTGGATAAACCGATCAAGAAGGATGGGAAAAGCAAGCAAAGCAAGCTGGCGCGGCAGTTGGACGAGTTGCATGCGCCAGCCGCTGTGGGCAGCCGACCAGCCCCAGGGGGGCTTAGCTAATCCCGAAGCGGGCAAGCTCCCGTCGACCATCTTTTCCCCACTCACCGAGGCGAAGGGGGGCATAAGTTAGGGGAGGAGAAAAGCAAGCCGAGCCATTGGTGGCGGCCTCGATTGACAGTCGCTCTTGCAGAATTTCAAGGCCGGGTTTCTGCCTGAAAGGCCAGAAAAACTCGCCATCATCTGGCGTCGCATGTTGCTGTGTTGTCCTCGGTCGCTCTTCCCTTCGGGGCTCTGGACGGAACTGGAACGTCTCGACTCCTCTTCGGCTGTGCTCTCGCCTGCCTTTTTCCTTTTCACGCCCCGATTCCGACTTACCGACTCCAACCGAGACGACCTGAGCAGAAAGCTCAAATCCAAAGTCTCCCAAACGGCGGTTTCCTCTTTTTCCGAAGTTCATGATTCAGTCAGCTCGTTCGTCCCATGATCTGCCGGCCCGCACCTTTCCTCGTGGCAGTGGACTCCCGTCGGGCGTGCTGCGCTGCCGGCCTACCCCACTCCCGCGCCTTTATTCAGCGACGCCGACAGCGCAAAGCGGCCCGCTCTAGGCCCTGCATCGTGAAATGATGGGTGCGTCGCCCCTTCATTTCGTGCTGTGTCCTGTGTTTATTTGCATTGGGATTTTTGGTTCATGGATCGTTTGATGCATAGCTAGAATGGCCGTCATTCACTCAGCTCTTCGCAGCACATTTCATGGCCGTTGTCGTGCATACTGACATCGATTTGTGATAGACGGACAATTCCATTCTGACGGAGGTGAGGCCGACCAGTTTCAACACGCATCTTACCATGGCCACCCCGGCACAATGGATCACACAATGGTCGCTCCTCAGGCAATGGGAGACCCGATGGACCTCGATTTTGACCTTGACGCTGCTCTATGGGCTGGTGATTTGGAACCGTCTAGCAACTACCAATCTCATGATTCCCGGATGAGCGTCGATTTCGGGGACAGTATGCCCGCTGATTTCCTGTTCGCCGAGGACGAGGGCGTTTTCCCGGTGGCCTCCTTTTATAACCCGCCCTTATCCCAAGCCATCAACATCCCGCAACCGCCTTCGGCCCCATCACCCACGAGGACGGTGTTCCCGGCTTCCCGCTCCGAGGCTGGATCAGACGATGCCAAATCTCTCGAGGATGGATCCCCCAATGGCTTGGCACGGGAACGACTTCGCCGGCAGCTCTCGCTTTTGTCGAAAGGGTGGGCTGGAGACGAGATTCGGTTCAAGAACTGCGACCCGTCCAAGGCTGTTGTGCTGCATACGTTAGCCATTGAACTTGGCCTAGGATATAACCATGATGTCAGGAGCCGCGAGGTTTCCATGTCACGTCTCGAGTCAGCGCAGGTCGCCTCGAAGCCCCAGCAGCCTCCGCGTCGGCTTTCATCGACACTGTCCCGGTCTTCCACCGAACTTGACTCCGCACTCTGCCTTCCTAATCTACCCTCCGTGCCGGAATTCCACGCCGTCGACATCACTGCGCATTTTAATATGAGCCAGGAGTCCATATCGCAATCTTCTCAGACTGTCCGTACAGAGTCAGGAGACCAGCAGCTGGTACGCCGGCCGAGTCGCAGCGAGCGCATCACCGATTCCATCAGCAAGCATGTCTCCACGCTCAAGACATCTATCTCCAAAGGTGGGCGGCGTGGGCCGCTGACCGAGAACGGGCGTCGGGATATGAGGGCCTTGGAAGCGGCTGGAGGAGCGTGTTGGAGATGCAAGGTGCTCCGGCGTAAAGTGAGTGTGGCCCTTGATTCGGACCTTATCATGTGTGCTGATCATCTTCGAGTGTGACCCCGGAAGCCCATGCAGGTGCTGTTTGCAGAGCGTGCCGATGCCTCACCTCGGCGAAGATGCGCCTTTGTGGCCCCTGATCGGCTGTCGACGTGGACCCCTGCGAGACTCGATACCCCGACAACTGCTGTGTCCCGAGCCGAAGTCCGGGCTTCACCATGACGTATCGACGATATCTCGCCGGTGCCGTTCTGTGGGAATTATCGAACGGTGCCTTCTCTCCGCGGAAAGCCAGCGGCTGGCCGACATGAAAGCGGTTCTCGAAGGGGCCGGTTCCAAGATATCGATTTCAGACCCGACATTCCAGGCCTCCTTCTCCTCCTTTATCGAAGCCGGACGATACCGTGACCGAGGTTCGCTACAACGGAGCTACATGTGCGGGGACAGTCCCGTTACATACACCGAGTTGATCGCCACTGTTGCGTGGGAACTTGCGGATAACCAGGGGGTGCTGGCGTCCCTTGAAATCAAATCATGGACGAGCTTCATGGGCATGTTGGAGACTGCGTCCATTTACGAGGCCGAGGTTGGCCAGGTAGGTTGAACGTCTTTGTACTTTTACAGTAATCATGCTAACATCGACCAGACATCGCTTGTTATTCTGTCCATAGTGTGTTTGAGACATTGCCTGGAGGCGCTCCGACTACACGCCGTGAACCTTCTCTCGCCAGGTGGCCATGACGATTGCGGCGGCGGACAATGCCACGTGGAATGCATCGACAACTTGCGGTTCCAGGTCGCGGCTTACGTCGACGAACTCTCGTCCGTCATATTTAACAAGGAGAACATGCGCGACAGGAAGTGGTGGTTGTCGACATTTTACAGCTTGTACATCCAAAGCTACGTGCGACACGCCCTTGTGATTATCGAAAAGCAGCTTCGATTTCAATTAGTCGACGATGTCCCGGCCGAGGATCTGACCACCACCCAGTACCTCCACCTTCCCGCAGTGCTATTCACGGCAGCGTCGGCGAAATACGATCCCCTTTTGGATGGAAGACTCCAGTATGCCTTGATGGAAAACTCGGTTATTCCGGAGACATCGGTTCCTGAGTTGCATCACGCTTCCGCTCGGCAGGCTTGCGAGGTGGACAAATGGCCCGAGGCAGGAATCCGGACCCCGTATCAGTTTCTTCGGCGGCTGCTCCAGATCGGTTCACTCGACTTCTTTGATTCAGGGCTAGACACCTCGGGTGCGACAGGGCCGAGGTCTCCGTTGTCGTTGGCCTCCCCTTCGTCGGCTAGGGGCAAGGTGGAATCGCCCATTTCTCCTGGTTTAGGTGCATTTGAGGACGGACTGGGATTCCCGCGGCCGCCTTTTGATCAGAGCAAGAGAGATTCATGGAACAGCCGTTACTCGAGACAACCGTCTACGAAATTCTCGAACCAGAGCTCGGACAGCTTGGCGCGAACGATGTCCACCGATGTGACGAGCATCTACGAAGCCTCCATCCTAGCGGGCGTCTCCTTCTCGGGCAGTGTCGCCGACCTAAAGGGGGACATGTGCCTCGATCTGACGACCATCAACCCCTCCGCGCTGTTTGCGACCCACCATAACGGCTCATCACAGTCACTCGAACAGGTCATGGCGGAAAGCGTGGCTCGGCACGACGGGCCGGCTGTTGGGACAGTTCCGGGCCTCAGTTCCGAACCGACTTTTGTTTGCAACTGTTGCCCGCGAGCCCCGCGGCATTTCCATACGAGCGAAGAGCTCACGTACGTATCCCGAAGGCGCATGACGTGACCCACTGTACAGCGAAACTAACCTGACATCGTGTTGTAGACACCACGAAGCCGAGAAGCCGCACCCGTGCACGCAGTGCAAGAAGCGTTTCAAATCCCCCACCGAAGCCGAGCGTCACCTCAACGCAATCCACCTGAAAGCCGATTTCTGGTCATGCAAGGTGCTCGAGAACCCGCTACTGGCATACCACGTCCAAACGTACCACGGCGTGACCTTTGACGTCTGCGGCTTCTGTGGCGGAGAGTTCGCCCGAAAGGAGAACCCGAACCGGGATAGTGGGGGAAACGTGGGCGAGATGGTGGCGGACCGGGAGGCATTGGTGGCGCATGTTGAATCGGTGCATCGGATCACGGACTGTGATCGGAACAAGAAGTTTTACCGCGCGGATAACTTTCGGCAGCATTTGAAGAACACGCATGTGGCGCTGCCGGGGAAGTGGTTGAAGTCGCTGGAGAAGGCGTGTCGGAGCACGGCGGTGACGCCGGGTGATGGGGGGGCTATGGGGATGGGGATGGGAACCGCGATGGGAGCCGGGATGGGGACAGGAATGGGGGTGGGGTTGGGGTTGATGGATGGTTCAGGTGGGCGGGTGTGAGTTGGCTTTTGGATACCCATGTGCGTGTTTGGAAAGCGAGTTGTGTTTTGACGGGTATTGAGGCGGGCTTTTTGAAGCGACGTTTTTGACGTGACGTTTTTGATACCAGCTGTTTTTGGTCTAGAGTTGGGGGATGGATCTTTGGAATAATGGGCTTTTGGGGTGTGGTCTTGTGTTCAACATTTAATGAGGGTGTATTCCTGCTAATGATACCACGCATCTCAGTTGGATATCTCGTTCTGAGCGTAGCTAATCTCTGAGGGACTTACACGAGAACAGTTCTTTTCGATACACTGGTGACCCCTTCAAGTGAGACTGATTTAATCCTCAAGTTGCGAGAAAGCGAGCGACCACTGACCCAATCGCGACAGGATAAGCGTTTATTCACAGGCAGGATCCTCACGGTCAAGATTTGTTCAAAATACGTCAAATGTATGTGCAAGAAGTTCTACAACACCCGAGCCGGCGCCTTAGGTACACTACTCCCCAAGATAAATAGGCGACTCATTCCCCCCACGCTCCCAGCTAACAAAGGCCCTAGGTACGTTCCTCGTCTAGGTACCCAGCTAAGCTAACCTACTGTCCCCTTACACGCACTGGCTGTAGTAGTCGTTGGTCACCTTGCAGGTCGACCCGCTGGCGCAGACCGTGCAGCCGGTGTAGTCCTTGCCGCCGCATTGGGCCCTATTTCACGCTGTCAGCACAATATCCCTTACTTTCATCATCCCCATCCCCAAGAGCAAGCATGATAAAGCCACCAAGGTAGTCCTCCCAGATGAGAAATGAGAATGGCGTTTGAAGAAAAGAGAGAAACCTACCACTGAGCAACAGTGCATCCATTCCCACCGCTCGGCGCCGACGACGTCGACGCAGGCGGCTTGGTGCTGGTCGAAGCGGGGGGCTTCACCGAGGTGGTGGTCGCGGGCGGGTTGCCGCCGTTGCCGTTGTCGTTGCCTGAGCAGGTGAAGACGGAGGGACCGGGGACGGTGTAATTGTGGAAGTTTGTGTAGATCTATTTTTTCCCTCTCGTTAGCATCTCATCCCTCCATCTCTCTCCCTCTTCGGTGAAGGGGAAGGGGGAGGGAAAAGGGGGCGTACGTTAACGGTATACCCAGGATCAGTGTCCTTGAAGGCGCCCGGGATGGAAACAGTCGCCGGGTTGGCGCTGCCACCGCCGGTGACGGTGATTTGGGCGCATTCGACGTAGAATTGAGGGATGCCTGCTGGCCAGGGGTTGTGGATGCCGAGTTGTTGGATGCGGAGGAGGTAGTCGCCCGCGGGGATGCAGCTGGGGATTGTGGCGGTGTAGTCGCCTGGTTGTTTTTATTAGTACATGTCTGAGGGGAGGTTGAGTTTTGGAGAGAAAAGGGACGTACTGCCGAGGTTCCAGGTGGCCTGGCCGCTGCTGAAGTCGGCACCCCAGTCCTTGATCTTGAACCAGCCGCCGCTGCCGTCGTAGTCGGAGGCAGAGCCGGGGGCCTTAGACATGTAGCTGGTTTACGTTAGTGTGTATTCCTGACGACAGTTATCGATGTGGTTGGTATAAGGGATCTTACATGGAGGTCGGCCCCTGGTGGTACACCGGCGTGTCGGACGTAAAAGTAAACGACGAGCCGGCCTGCACAGTAACGGTGTCGGTGCCAGACCCAGACGCACCCACGTTGCAACGCAGGTCGTTGGAGGTCAGGTCGGTCACGGGCGAGTTGTAGTTGGAGTTCTTGCGGATGTACTGGTATACAGCATGCTTGGAACCGCCCGTGGTCAGCTGCTCGAAGATGTAGTGGGCCGACACGTCGCTGACGGCGAGCGAGAGGGCCGCGGCGGTCAGGAGGCCCTTCATTTTGAGAGAGAGAGAGAGAGTGTGTGTGTGTGTGTGTGAGTCGGTAGACTGGTGAAAAAGAGGGAGGGTGGTTTGTTTCTTGGCAGAGCTGAGGTGACTGACAGACTGTGAGACAACAACAGGAGAAGCAACAAGAAGAGGGATATCTCGCTCATATACTGATTCCCCCTTTCTCACTTGACCCTCCAAACATCCCGTCAACCCGGCCCTAATCTCATCAGTTCTCTCCACGGTCCCGGTCAAACCGCCGGCCTGGCCAGGCCCAACACCACCAGCGGGGCCATTGCAACGCCCATTGCAACGCGAACGTCTCATCAACGGACAGGAAAACACCACAAAAAATGCGCGCCACCATCGGCACGGTATTGCCTTTCAAGCCGGGCTGGCGCCGTGGCGCCCGCTACCGGGTTTGCTCCCGTCTGTTCACACCAGGGCCGCACATGCCCAGATTCAACCTTGTCAAGCAAAGGAAGCCCCAGAACTGCTACCCCCCTGCATGGAAACGGCCCGCGAGTGACCGCAAACTGACCGCAACGGACAGGCGTGTGATCCTCAAATTCCAAAATTGACGGACTGCTCTTGTCCGGAGGCTCAAATGGGGTTGATGGCATGGGTGGGTTGGCCAATGGGGTTTAGGGGGGCTGAACGGGGTCGCACTGAGGTTGTGGCGATGGGGTATTTAGCCGGACATGGGACAGTCAGCCAAGGGAGGAAAGAGAGTGAGAATGTCTGGAGGGTGATGCATCATGCACCATGGGCCATGCACCGCACCATGCACCCCACATTGGGAGAACCTGGTTCTGGGTGAGTGTTTGTTTTATTTTTTTGACTTTTGAGTGAGCATTTTGTTTTGCGCGGGTTGGGTCTTTCGGCGATGGAACTGTGCCATCGCGGGGTGAACGTGTCTCGGTCCCGTGGTTCGTTGTTGGTCGAGTGTGCCGGGAGACCAGCGAACGCTTGGCTTGCGTCTTGGTGCCGAGGTGTCGAAACAATTAATGGCAGTTTATATCGGGTGTTTGTTCATGTATGAATCGTTTAGAGCTCTACCAGTGGCCTCGATTTCCAGACTCGCATGTTTACAGAGTACACGACAAAACGTGAAAAAGAAAAGTCGACGATCAGATCGACCCCAGGTTCAGGCCCAAGAATAGAACAGCCCGGCGAGCCCGGGTACCCGGTTCTCCTGACGGGTATCCGGCCCACAAGCGGGTGCTGTGTCCAGAAGGGGAAGGATTGTCGAGCGCGGCTCCGGAATACCAGGAATGGGCTCGTTCCGAGATCTCGGCGGGCGCTGCCGACTGTTCCAGAATCTAGCAGAATCTGGACTCCTTCGTGCCCCGTATTTACACATGGAGTTGCATGTGGAGAGTCGAGAGAAGGAACTTCTGGATGGAATCATGTTTCGTTGTGTGCTTCGCTGGGGAGTTTTGTAAGGAAAAGAACATGATGATCCGTGTTCCTATTTTCGATGAACAGCATGTCATCGCATACCCAAGACTGGAGGGTCAAGGTGAACTGTCACTCTAAACACGTCTATGTTTTTTTTGGTTCCCATGACGCTATCCAAATCCAAAATCCTCTCGTCCCTAGTGCAAATAACTCGGATTCGGCCCACCCCCATACGCCGCAGCCTGAATATGCCCCAAACACCGCTCCAGCGTCTGCAACGCCGCCAAGTTCACCGGTTTCCGTGTTTCCCTGTCCAATGTCCAGAAGTCCAACGAATATGCCTTTGTCGTGTCGATTCGATCACCTCTCTCTCGATCTGAATCCAACGATGAAGCCAAGTACGGCACCCCACCGATGCCCGCGACAGCCCGGATGTAAGGGTGTACCGGCGAACCTGCTGTGTCCCTATCCCCGTCATCGTCACTGTATGCCTTGATGTAGAGCTGCTTCACCACCTCACTGTGACCATCTCCGTGACCATCTCCGTGCCCATGACTGCCCTGAGATTTCTCAGGAACCCACTCAAACACCATCCAGCGTATCCCAACCGCCAGAATCAAGTGCACATTCCGCTGCGGATGAGCCACTCGCAACCGGCCCACGGCCTCCTCCAGCGCGTCCCTCCATCCTGCTGGTGTGCCATCCCCCGCTACTCTGCACTTGACCCATAGGATGTCCCTTTTTACTCTCTCGCTGCGGGGTTCTGCTGCTGCTGCTGCTGCTGCTGCTGCTACGGTCGTAGTAGTCTGCACCACTACGATCGTTGCGTCTTCCGGTGCTCGGTCTGGTGGTATACCACTCTGGTTATCCTGAGCATCACACTGCTGTGCTTCACGCTCCGGCGGGCCGCGGTAAGAACCCCAGTGGACGGTGTACCGCGTTCTTCTTGTGGTACCCGCCGCAGGATCAGAGGGATTAGTAAAGTCGGCGGGTGGGGTGAGACCAGGAGGAAAACGATCGGGAAAGTAAATGCGGAGGATGTCCGTCCAGGCGGTTTGGACGACGTCTGGGTGTGGGTAAGTTGGGCCGAGGGCGTTCACTGTGAGGAGACTGTCGTGGGCGGTTTCGTTGGGGGAGTAGAAGTGGCTGGGGGTGATATAATTAATCATTATTATTATTGAGTCCTGCGCTGTGGAATATGCGGATTTGAAACGGACTGTTGAGATGGTGACCTGGTGAGGGAAGGTCGGTGAGGCAAACGTACCGGTTGGGAGGCTCGGACATTGTTTTGCCAGCTTTTATGTCGCCAGAACTTGGTTCTGCACATGAAAGCTGGGTTTGATTTACTCGAGAATTTTAGCAATCTCAGTATTCATAGGGCGTCAGAGGTGGGGAGCTCAGGAGTCAAAGCTTTACGGTTAAGTTCATGTGGTTGGTATCTGGGAAGTGTGGGGTGTACTTGCAATGTCCGGTCGTCCTTGAATAGAGGTTCCTTGAGAACAATGTAATCCCATGTTGGGGACTCTTCTCCGTTGAATCGGGGGGTTTAAACACACCAACAGCATTGCACCCAGAGATGGCAACGGTATGTAATTTTTAAGAAAATACAACGACGTGGAAAAAAAAACAAAAACATACAACACCGGGGATTCCCCAGTCGTCACCGACCTGAGTACTGATCCGGCGGTCACCAGTTTGACTAGGGGAGAGCGGACGGGATCCCGTATTTTCTAGTGCCTATGGTCGTATGTGTCAGTTGAAGCCCAAAGTTGTGGTTATCTTGACGGCCAACTGGATGGGCAGGTGTCCAGATGTTGGTGTTGGGGAAGGAGCCGGAATAGGGGCTAACTTCGGAAGCTACTATCCCTCACCACACTGACCTGCTTTTGGGAAATCAGATAATTCAAATGGGTAGCCGAATCTTTGTGCACTTTTTTTTCTCTAAAAAAGGGGGGTATACCAAAAGTTCCGTGTTCATTCAAAGGATCTATGAATGCCGGTTAGAAAGAGAAGAACCCGCACCGGCGCGCCCTTTCAACAGCAACCAAGCTCAGAACCTGCCCCCATTTTTCGCAGTTGAGAACATAGTTTAGAAGTGGTAATATACTTGCCCGCTCTTTGGGAACATGTTAGTAAGATCCCAACGCCTTCCTGACAGGGCGTCCGTCATATACAGGTATTCCACCCAGATAATATGTGCCGTGATTTGGACTGCTGTTTTTTGCAGGCACGTGGCCTCAAGTTTCCGCAGCCTGGGCCGCCCCCATAAGGTACCTACCTACCTGCCTCTATCTTACTGTGTACATCTCGGGCGGGGTATGTACAGTACATGTCCCTCTCGGTGTGACCAGTACCCGCATAGTACTAAACCCTGGTACATAGGTATGCAAGCCCTGCACATCCTCAGCAGGTTGGCGGGAAGCCCAACCTATGGCGGTTCACAACTTGCGGCGATGACGGCCACGAGCCTGGCTTAAACCTGCCATGCCTGTAACCACTCGTATTTTCATTATTGAGATCCTTTCGAGACTATTTCGATAACTGCTTTCGTGTGCGTATTAATTACAGGCTTTTGGTAAGCCACTTTGATCAAACGAGCATGGCTCTGCTGATCTATGATATGGTGTTCTGTATAGGTATGGAGTGGGGAGAGCTCACGCAACCTGAGAACTTGGACAGGATGTAAAAAAAAAAAACACAGTTTCCCATCCTCACACTCGTCCCGACGAGCTGGAGTAACTCATGGGCGGTCTTCAACAGGCGCGCGGCGGTATAAAAACGTGACTGGATGACAATGTCACCCCAAAACAGACAGATAACCCTTTCCTTCCCCTTCTCCTCCCTTGTTGTGCTTCGCCCTTCTTTCTATGACGGCACCCTTGACATCTATCGTACTTATGCCAGTCAGCAGGCTACCATTTGTATTACAGCTACTCCCGATGCCGGACTCTCTATAACGTACTACCCCCGACCAACCCCGGCCCTTCCCCCTCCCCCCCAGATCGCCTCATGCGTGCTGTGTCAAGTACCTCAAAGAACATATCTGAAGCTTGGCCCGTAGTTCTCCACACCCACGCCATCTGACTCGTTGAGCCCCTCTCTCTTGACCGGACCGTACTTGCGGTCAAGCCTGGAGTTCTGCCACATGAGCACCCCGCGTTGAGCGATGGCAATAAGAGCCGAGAAGAACATAAACGAAGCGCAGATGCTCATTCCCTTGACATATCTAGGCCGCTCTTCCAGCGGGAAGACATTCGTGCCCAGAAACGGGCCGCATTGGCCAACGAGGTTGATGAGTACTATGGACATGCCGCGTCGCGTGTCGCTGCCCTGGTTGTCTACAGTGATCATTATTAACTAAAGAAGCTTCTTCAAGGTGGGAGCTCTGGGATAGCACTCACTGAGGGTCAGAGCCAAGATGTTGGGAATGGTGGAAAATACACCAGCTGAAGCCAAGAAAGTAGCGAAATAGCGGACTCCAACCGTCTCGACAGCGGCAAGGATCAAATATCCCACGCCGCCGACCGAGCATGTAACGAAGAGCACAAGGCATCGTTGCTGGGTCCTGTCGGCAACCCAAGTCGTGATCAAGGCGCATAGGAAGGCGGCGAAGGAGGGAGGTGCGGACAAGCCCTGGGCGTCGATGGCGGTATAGTTCATATCCTCGAGAATGGTGGGTAGGAAGACGGGCAAGCTGGAGTAGCTGACGTTGCCACAGAAGTACATGAGCGCGCACATCCAAGCCTTTGGGTCAATGAAGATAGCGCCGATGTCCTTGAGTCTGACGCTCCCAATCCTGGCATCTGCGGCAGTGCCAACCTGGCGCACGGCCCTGGATCTGACGATGGCCTTCTCCTCGGCGGAAAGAAACTTGGCCTTTTCGGGAGAGTCCGGGATGAAGAAGAAGGCAACAACTGCCATGAGCACGGTCGGCAGTCCTTCGACGAGGAACAGTAGGCGCCAGTTGGCGAGGCGGGAATGGCCGCTGGTAATGCCGTAGGCGAGAGCACCGGCGAAGGTTGACGCCAATGGTGCCGCAGAGGCAAAGATGCCGCACCGGAAACCAATCTCATGCCGGAGATAGAAGAAGGATAACAGGTAAATTATGCCCGGTCTGCCATGCTCGACGTCAGCAACAGAAATACACCGCATGGGGCTTGCAGGCCGCGACGCACCCGTAGGCAGCCTCAAAGATACCCAAAAGAAACCGTAGAGCCATCTCGCCGCTCCAGCTTTGTACTCCGGCCTGCACCGCAGCAATCAAGCCCCTGGATGCCGTGTTAGTCTAGAGTAGTCCCGGTGGTAACCAACACTCTCGCCAACTCACCAACTAAACACAACAATGCTCCCGACGATATGAGGAGGAAAGACCTTCCACAGCAAAACGGTGAATTCAGCAACAACATATGTGATGTAGAATATGTTGAGTAGCCAGCTGTATCGGTTCGTATCCAGGCCAAGCTCCTTGGCCATGCCGGCAATCCTTGCATTGCCAATGTTGCCTCGATCTAGGAAGGCGAGCATATCTTGGCATACCACTGTGTCAGTCGCGGCGTGGCTGCGGACCCTGAAGAGTCAAGACGACTCAATGTGGACTGTTGGCGGCCCGTCACTTACACAAAACGAAGAATAGTGTCATGAGGTTCCAGTCCAGCTTCCTGACGACTCGGGCCTCTTGCTTGCGCGTGAAGTTCGCGACGGGACTGTCCTGGGGTGCTGCTCCATTGTGGGGCGAGATGGTTTGTCCATCGTCAATCCTGGGGGTCTGTTTTTCTTCGTCTGACATGGCTGCGTGTCACAAGGCGCCGTCAGTTGGATGCGGAAGGTACAATGTGACAATAGGAGGACCAGGCGAGAGAAGCTGCCCTCAAGTCGAAAGGCTGGGGGGGAAAATTGTGGATGCAGATCTCTCGCAATGGCAGGGTTGTACAAAATGGCACAGGCAGCATGGCATGTGCCACGGAGGAAAAGCTTGACCGAAGGCTTGTTTATTAGGGGTAGCCCAGGTGGGCGATCGCCAAGAAATAGGCCCGATCAAAGCACCCCCGGAGTTATCTCTGAGGCTCATGGATAGCTACGCCACAGGGTGGCGTGGATCCACCCCACAAGTACTTGTGGGTCCGTCCTGGTCTCGCCTATAACCCTAACCCTAAGAGAACAGTAGTAGTATAGGATTAAGGTATATTTGATTTAGAAATTATCTTACTAATGTAATGGCTTAGAAAAAAAATGAATCTAATGCAAGTGTGGTAGGGCAATAATGGTTTTGACTGGATTAAGCTACCGGACCTCTGTAGTCGATGGTGTATGGTGGGGCGAAAGAGTCGTGCACTGTCTCTCTGCCCGATGCAGGATGTGTGTTTTGGCCGTTGGTTCAGTGTCCTGTGGAAATTGCCTCAGCGGGCCGGGCTGCGACCCTTCCATTTCTTACAGCCGTTACAGTATTCAGGGAGCACGGAAGAGGGAGCGGTTCTCGGACTTTGCAGGGCATGGGGCGTTCGTGAAATAGTGTACAGCAGACCGTGAATGGCCCTTGGAACTTTTCAAACCCGTCGAGGCAACAAGCAGACACGAAGACGAAGACTGTGTTACATCCACGGATGTATCGACTATGCGGAACAGCCCGTCCTGCGCCTCCGCGCTGCATTCGGCACCTGCCTATAACGTACCTGAGTTTGTGGGAGAAAAAGGACAGACGCACCTCGGCCAGTCAAGGGTATATTACGCCCAGTGGGTCGCGCAGGGAGGAACTAAGCAATCAGAATTTGGCAGTCCCTACCACGGCACATGTATTCCAGCGGCTAGGACACAAGACTATTGATAATCTACATGCTTGGGGGCCAAAAGCGCCTTTGTTTTGACTATGTAATGAGTTGTGGCTGCAAGATATCACCGTCGGACGCCCATTTCTCTGCTAGGTGGAACCTACCTACCGTTCGCCTATGTTGCCATATCCGTATAGTTTTGGCCCCCAATTCCCGGCCCCCAACGTCTTTGACTAAAGTGACCGAACTACTAAAGTGACCGAACCCTCTAAACGACCCAGAAACTCGCAAATGTGGCCGACCGGTCAATTAATTTTGAACACAAACCATCATCAGAGTTAGAGAGGCGGAGCATCAGGACTTCACCGGCCCACCTGTTCGGCCACGAACCTTTCGCTTGCTTCCCGGTTGCCGCGGCACGACCTATCTCCACCTACCGTGTCTGTATTGTGGCGCTATTGAGGAGAGTCTAGACCTCCTCGTTGTCAATCCGGAGATTTCTGTCTTGCTGACCGGGTTGGTACCGACCCATCGCATGTTGTCATCGGTTGCGGTTGCAGGTAGTCCCTGACTGGCCGTGATTACCTCGCTTGACGGAGTTTCTGAGTCCCCGTCCTGCGAGGGACTTGGGCATCGGACCGGGGCATCGTGAAGATTATCAATTGTCCGTCCGGTGGTTACGAATACGGCGGTTGAGGATTGAAGAGGAAAAAATGATAAATAGCCGCTGTCCCATCTCTGTTGTGCTCAAAGACTTCTTCTTCAGACAGAACCAGTCAAGCCAGTTCCTCTTCACAAACACTCAAATCACCAATTCTCGGACAATCTCCCAAAGATTACCAAACCACCACCACCCAACATGCGTTTCACATTCACCATCGTTACCGCCGTCCTCTCTCTCGCGGCCTGCTCCCACGCCTGGACCCAGGACCCCAACAACAACGGCGTCTGGACAGCCAACAACAATTTCTACCTGATCCGAGGCGGTGAGTGCTTTTCCGACCCCCAGCCTGCAAAAAAGCATTCATGTAAAGACACCATGACTAACCAGCTTGCGTCGTTCTCCTACCCAGCCTGGGTCCACGAATCTTGCACCTACAGAAACACAGAGACACTGCACAACGACGGCGAGGACTGCGCCTTTTTCATTGATGGGCTTGGCAACCAGTTCCGTGGCCGTACGTATTGGCACTTTCTTTCTTTACCTGACAACGGTAATTATCGTGTCCGAGGTACTGACAACATCTTTCAGACTGCAGCTACCAGGTGCCGCAGCAGGTTCTTTGCCTGTAGAACGAAGGCTTTGCGGGTTGGCAATGGACTGGGGAAGGCATGTTGATGCTTCGGAGATACTGTACTGGGCATGACCAAATATACAGTATTACATCTGCCATTCTGCTTTGATAAATACATTGAAATAGAACCCAATATTGTTCTAAGCTTCACTTTTGGCTCATTGATTATGTGGATGCTTCCTTACCAATGGTTCTCATGCTTGCCTGCCGTAGTAATATCTTAAAAAATACCGTATGGCGAGGGAACACAGAGGTCGTGCGACTCCTTCTTGACAAAAGGTGCAGCCGTCAACGCTCAAGGGGGCGAGTGTAGAACTGCTCTTCATGCCGCCATCCTCAACAGGAACACAGAAGTCGTACAACGGCTCCTTGATAGAGGTGCTTAAACGGATATACCGGATTTCAGCGAGGCCACGCCGCTTCAACTTGCTGTCGAAAAACGGGACTTGCGAAATGCCCTATTACTCCTTCCACGAAGCACTAACAGCTTCCGCTTCGTGGAGGCTTCTACATAGAGGTCCCTCCTACCTAGCTCCAGGCAGCATCTTGAGGTTTCCAACGGCTAGTCCACGACTATTACGAAGAGGCTGGAAAATAATATAAAGAAGGGGTAGAGGTTACCCCCTTTCTCAAGAGGACACCAAGTTGGCTACATCGGCCAATGATTTCATGGGAGCAGACATGCGCTCTAGACGCCTCTTGTACGTAATTATAGTGGAAGCACAAAAATCAACATCACCAAACGTAAGCATGAAGCACCTTAGCTGGATCACAGTAAGTGCTAATACTTGTCTACTTAGTATATCAATTGCTAATGAGTTATACTGGCAGTTTGTTTTTCTCCCACTCATGTTCATCGCAGTACGATCCTTGACGTTATGCTTCCTATCGTAAGGCCGATGCCTAACACGGATGTAGAGCCTTTTTGGCATGAACATCGACATCTTGGAATCCAACCCTGCTTGGTGGTTTTATATTCCCTTTCGCGTTGGGGACTGTGTTATTCAGGACGGACAGCGGCGAGCCAATTTTACGGAACGAGGTCGATGAAAGACAATATCGAGAGGTTAGGCAGGACGTGGCTGCGCCCCTGAATTTGGCGGCCTCGGTGGCCCACTCTGGGAGGAGTTTTATTTGTCGTTCAGCTGCATCTACAGCACACACTGCCCGAGTCCCTCCCACATTGCCAAAGCATTGCATTTTGTTCCTAGTATTACCAGTAACGTTACAGATTAAGTGAACTCTCCCTCCAAGAAGACGATGAAGCTCCAACATCTCGCCACAATGACAGGCTGCCAAGGCATGGATGCTGCTGTCGCATCACAACGCTCAGCTACGGTTACTTAGAACCCAGGCAGCACGTCCAGGTCGTCGCCGCCGTGCTTGACCGAGTCGAGCTCGTTGGGATCCAGGCCCAGCGCCTTGAGGATGGTCGGGGCCACCTGCGCGGTGCTCACGGGCCCGTCGAACTCGCGCTTCTGCAGGCCGGGGTTGCTCACGAAGCACGCGACGTTGCGGGAATCGGCGCTCAGCCCGCCGTGCTCGGCGATCTTGGCGTGGCTGGTCGTGTACACGACGCCCAGGTCCGGCACTAGGATGATGTCGGGCACCGCGGGGTCCTTGGCTGGGTCGCCGAAGCCCATGTCGCGCAGCCGGTCGCCGTAGATGATGTCCTGGATGGCGAGCGTCGCACGCGCCTTCTCCAGCCCCGCGACGGCCTTGTCCAGGTCCCGCTGGTCCGCCAGCCACAGCAGCCCGACGTCGTCGGACGTCACCTGGCTGAGCGTTACACCCGCCGCCGGCGCGATCAGGTGTTGGTCGACGCGTCGGAACAGCGTCGGGTCGACGGGCGTCTGCCCGTGCTTGCCGCACACGACGATGAGGGTATCATCGAGCGCCGACTTGGCCTGCAGCGCCGCGACGACCTTGCCGAGCGAGTCGTCGACAAAGGTCAGCGCCGTGGTGAGCTGCGGCGTGAAGGCCAGCGTGTGGGGCTCGTAGCCGTACGACTTTTGCGCCACCGACACGGCCTGGAAGTTGCCGCCGAAGAGCTTGGGGGTGCCCGTCAGCGCCTCCTGCACCTCCGTGTTGGCCGGCGTCTTGCCGTCGATCCAGTCCAGGAAGGCCTGCACATGCAGCGTGTCGTAGCCGATGATCTGCGTCACGTTGGTGGCTTTGCGGGGGAGGTTAGTGGACCAAGCTTTGCTCCGTAGGAAGAAGGGCTGGCTGGCTTACTATCAACGCTCTGGATCTCGGGAAAGTAGCCGATGCTCAGGCCCTTGCCCGAGGGGCCACGCACCATGTCGTACGCCGGGTGCTTGTCCGTGTAGGCGGTCTGGCCATGGGGGTGGACGACCTCGAAGATGGTGTTGACACGCAGCCGCTGGTGCGGGTACAGGTTGATGCACTCGCCGCGCACCATGGCCTGAGGCAGGTTGGCCGGGTCGATGTTGCCGCCGACCACGGTGGGGTTGGGCGACGACCAGAGCTTGGTGTTGTCGTAGTCCTTGGTCTCGTCGTAGACGACCTCAGCGCCCGGCGCACCCTGGCAGTTGGTCCCCGTTTGGGAGAAGGGATTCCAAAGGCTGCGGTCTGTTGTTGATGGATCAGCGACGTGTCACGTGATCAACAACACGCTGGTGCCAAGGACAGGCGAAATGCAACTTACCATATGCATCATCGTACCAAATGCCGGATTGGGCCGGCTTGGCACCCGACACGAGGTTGATGATGCCGGGGAACGAGTCAGACGGCGCCGACGTCAGGGCTCCCGGGTACCAATAGCCCGTCTTGAGCAGCGACGCGATGGCGCCGTGGGGCTTGGCGCTGACCCATTTGGGCACGTCCGAGGCGTGCAGGCCGTCGATGCTGAAGAAGGCGACGTGCTTGTGCTTGGCGTCGTCGGCGTCGGCACGGGCGAGCCCGGCGAGCAGCACCCAGCTGACGGCACAGCTCTGCAGCTTTAAGTGCATGGCAAATAACGTTGACGCTAAGCTAAGCCGGGAGAAACGACAAGGTTACGGCAGTGTCTCAGCTCGGAGCTCTGAAAGGCCAAGACTGCTTGGCACGGCAGTCTGAAGTTCTGGACTCTTGGCCAGCTTTTATATCAATCTGCCCCGCGTTGGAGGTTGAGCTGCCAAAAGTGCCAACCTCCAGCGCCCGGGGTGCCTCCAGGTGTGGCGCTCTCCCTCGGTCGCCGCATTGATATAAGCGCGCTGGGGGCAGTCCACACGTGGACGGACACCACGTCTCGAGTGGTCTGCGTCCCTCTGCACGCCCGCCGCGGTCGAAATGGCCCGGCGTGCTTGGGATATTACGTCCGAGGATAAGGATGAAAATCACCTCCACGTGGCCCGTCTTGATCCACGATGGCGTCTCGATGTGATGGTGTTCGGCAAAGATGAGCAGCTCCACGTTGTGTACTAGTGTACGGATATAGTCGCGTGCATAAAGAAAACCCCAGTCAGGGCACCTGTGGGGCAAACACTTTACGCGTTTTGACTAATCAGAAAGCCCCGTATTTTTCAACGCCATCACAGCCATCACAGCAATTCCAGCCACCGCACATCGTAGCCAACACCGGCATCGCAACCATAATTGAGAGTCGGTAGAACTAGATGTAACTAATGCGCTTGAAGATTGGTATAGCCTTGCCAATTCAATCGCTTTTTAGGGGTGTTTAAGGAGGTATGGGAAGCGTTGCGCGAGAGGGAGCTGTTGCCGTCGGTGTGCTCACTGCAGCCAACGAACGGGCTGCTTTTGGTGGCACGTGGGTGGTTCGGAAATACTGGTTGACATTTGGTGTGGATTTATTGTTCAAAAAATGTGTGTGGGTACTGTACCAGTTGTGGATCCTGGCGCGGGTACCAGGTATGGAGCTTTTTGATACCCATCATACCAGACTCGCTCTGGCCAAAAAAAGCGGCAGGCGGCCAGGCCAAGTCCCTGGATAGCTTACTTTGCTACAAAGGTGAAAAAAGATCAAAAATAATAAACTGAAAAAAGTGAAAGAAGACAAAAAGAATAATCCTAGAAAGTAAAAAAGACAAAAAAGAGTAAATCGATCAAAATTTACCAAGATTTGATCGAATGTTAATGGATTGGACTTGAGCTAGCTGTTTGAGTGTGCCGCTTTTTTTGGCCAGAGCGAGCCATCATACCATAGTAAGAAAGCACCGGTGCCTGACTATCAGCGAGGCTGAGGGAGGGCAGCTGTTGGGGAGGCCCCAATTGCATGCCGCCAACAAGTCGACGAAGACCAGCCCGGTTTACCAAGCCAGGAATTGGGTAAGGGAGCATTCTCGTGTTTATTCGCCAGCGACCAACATGCCACGCTCTGTTGAAGTTGACACGGAGTCACGGACACTTACATGGACTCGAGGTAAATCCGAAGTCAATCCCTAATTACTGTGTAGCCCTGTTTCCTGCTGGGTCCCTGTCCGGGGCGGACACCGTAGTGAAACAATGGGGCCGGCCAGCTTTGATTCGTGGATTCGGCCAGAAAGGTAACCTTGTCGATTTCCGCTCTCTGGTTGTGGGCCTTAAAAACAACAGAACTTGCGAGTCCTCCACGTGGGTGGTCCTGGTCTACGGCCGAGTATTTCCGAAGCCTGCGTTGAATTTGTTCAAATCTCTCAACCGGGAACTCAACCTGAGACTTCAGGACTGTAGTGTGGTGTACACGAAATCCGTGACGTTCCAATCCGTAACCCCCTATCCCCAAGCTACTACCAAGTCGCCAAGCCCCCTCTCCATTTCTTCACGTTTCCTCCCCCTGAGCGCTTCTGCTGCTGCTGCTGCTGCTGCTGCTGCTGCTGTCCTTTATTCGCACTGGCCTTCACAGGAGCCGGACCTGACTTTGCAGCAGCGCCATTGGCAGTAGCACTCAGTAGCACCGGCGGTATAGACCATTGACCGCCTGGCGCTGCAGAGAAGAGGCCGAATTGGAAGAGCTGGCCGAGGCGGCGTTCTTCTGAGGCGCGGACTGGCCACCAGACCCCCGGGCCCCCTCAATGTATGAGCTTGTGTGTAAATGGGTGGCCGCAAGGTGGGGTGGCCACAAGGAAGGTAGTTTGACTTACGGCATATTTAGAAGATGGATATTCCGTTGCTTGCCGAACCCGAGCACTGGCGGCTAACCTCCGAAGAGAACGGCCAGTTTGCGGTGGAAAACCTTCTCAAGGAGCGAGAGGCAGGACTTGGTTTAACCTTGACACCCAGATCGAATTGCTTCGGCCTTCAGCTCCATGTCTGTTCCTCGCCGCTCCTGAGGCCATAATCCTCATCGTTAGAAACTGTCCCCAATGCGCTTACCATTAGCTTGCCCGCCTCGAAGTCTTCCATCTGCCAGAGCAATAGCGCCAGTACGAGTTGCGCCACCAGCCTCAATTCCTCTTCAAGGTTTATGCGGAACGGGCCGAACTCCTCAACTTTCAGTACCGGGATCGTGTCCAAAGCGTTCGGTAGAATGACTCTGGCGGGGTCCGAAGATGAGCTAAACAAATAGCTGAGGTAGGCGTCAGTGTAGGTGCTGACACTGAAGAAGATCTCTGTTGCGTCCTGGGAGATGATAAGCGTGTGGTGGTTTCGTTGGAGGTGGGTTAAGCCTGTCACGTGGGGCTGTTGTCCCTGATGTTGTGAGTGATCAGCCGTCACTCGCCGCCACAACTGTGAAGATTATCCCCAGCCCAAGCCACCAAAACATTAGGCGTGAGATGGCTTACTGGTTCCCTACTGTGTCGTTCCTAGATGATGGCGCAATGCCCCATCGTCTCTTGTGCTCGGATCGGGACGTCATCTACTCCTCGGGGGCTGCGCTTCGCCTCAAAGGCGACGCACATCTCGCCACCTGGCCGGGGTTTGCAGCAGGGTATTCCCCCATCGACTCGCGCGAGAAACGAGGCAGCTGGCTGTGAAGGCTGCTGTCCTCCCGCGTCCACCTCCTCACAAGGCGCCGCCCCTGGCAGTTTCGTTCCTTCTTGCTGGTGCGGAGGAACTGGCACAGGGCCTGGGACTGGACCGAAGCGAAAGTTTTGCTCGAATGCGTCAGCCACGCACACAGGCTTGCGACCGAATGGCTGGATCTGAATGGCTATAGCAGCCATGAAGCTGACAAGGAAATCAACGACCACTGTCTCAGGTGGTGTCCGGGGAGACGGAAGACACGGGCCCGCAGCCTCTACGGAAGTTGCTCCCAAATCTTTGGTCTTAAGTAGAGTCCGGTCCCCTCTGCTGTTGCTACCATCACATTCACTTCCGGTAGAGCTCTCACTTTTCTCGTGCAAGTTTTGCAAGGTATGAGGGCTGGAATGCCCCAAAGCTGAGTCTGGCCTTTCGACGTCCTCTTGAGGTTGGTTTTGCAGCGTAAGGTTTGCAATCTCTTTGCCCAAATGCCGCACACCCCTATCTAGCGCAGGTTGGCGAGGGATGGAACCGGCCAGTTTTGCATCCCGAAACTTTCTTGCAACCGGGGCGTCAATTAAGGGCCGTGTTTCTTCGAGGGTATGCATGGCGGCCAGCTGTTTCATCAGTCGGTTGGAAAGATTGACCAGGGAGGCGAATACACCAAGAGCATCCGCCAACCTGCTGGTGATCTTATCGGGGAGTGCGGGGAACCTCTGTAGGCGTCGGTAGACAAATGAGCTTGAAGAGTGTCTCAGTGTAAAAAATAGATAACTAAAAGTGAAAGAAGACAAAAAAGAATAAACGAAAAGAGTGAAAGAGGACAAAAAAAAGAATAAATAAATAAAAAAGGAAAGAATATAAAAAAGGGATTAAAAAAAAAGTGGAAAAGGACGAAACAGAGTTAATCACTTGAAACCTATTAAAATTTGATCGCTTGTTATAAAGGCTGTTCTGTTTTAGTCTGCCGCTTTTGTTTGTTGATGGATTACCTCTGCTAATCAGCTTGGTAACGCGGACACCTTGTTGTGGCGGTGGACTACGAGACATCTGTGTTTTTTGCTCACCTAGCCGCTCACCCAGCCGCTCACCCAGCCGCTCACCCAGCCGTACCCCAAAGTTGATGCCTGAGGGTGAGCCCGGAGCGCACTTAATTCCGACGCTCACCCACACCCATTCGAACCAAGATTCATTTTTCAGATACCATAAACAACGAATCACGATCCATTATTTTACAAAAGCGATCGTACGGAGTACCTTCAGGATATGCCGCTCCTGTGCTTCACTATCCTAATAGTCTGGTCTCGCTAGCCCGGCGGTTCGCCAAAATGTTCTCCAAATCTCTCGCCTTCTCGCTCGAATACGAGCCGCTCGCCCCTTCGGTCAAACGCGGACATCTTATCTCTTCGCTCGACCGTGAACATCTCGCTTCTATTTAAACGTGACTCAAAAGCTGTCAACCTGCCGTTCGAGAATGGGCCGTCGTCAATCTCCTGATAATTTGCTCGCGGAAGCCGAAGTAAATGGCTACGAGGCAGGAGAATACTAAGAACAGGACAGTAAGACTGGTCTAAAGAATTTCAAAAACACCGTGAAGAAATAGAATACATCTATTCTCTATCGCTTCACAGTATATATTGGCCCTGTCCTTACCCCTTCTGACCTTCAGGGCCTCTAACTGAACATCATAGTTAGTATTACGGCGTGATCAAGAAACAATATAAACAGAGGGATATCGAGTCCCTGGACTTTACTACAGTCGAGGCTAGCCTTCTTCGCAAGAATGCACCCGTATGTAGTACGACGGAAGTAAAGGACTTCTTTCGATTCATCTATAAGGGATCAAAAGGTCGCATTACAAAGAAAGACCCCGTAACGGGAGACCTTGTCAAGACCAAGCACATGTCGATGGAAAGCCTGAAGTCCCGAGCCGAGGATTTTTCCCGTACCTTTACAGACAGGACTGAAACGAAAACGGATCCGGAACAACGTTCCGAGATCTTCTATATATATTCCCCTCCGCCGCTACCGATGAACAATCTCTAATAAGAACGGTTTAGTGGATCGTCTATGTTCTACCCTATGAAGGTGTTGTAGAAGTTATATATAAACCGAAATTTAACTTCGGTATCCCTGAACTCAACTGTAATCTGGAAGTACTATAGAGTGACTTGAAAGTCCCTCATAAGAGGGCCAGGGTCTAGATACACTTTATGTTCCTATAGGAAATAACTAGTGGTGGCAGGGTCGGGGCATACTTCGTAGATAGAGTACGATACCGGGTATATTATCTTGCTTCTATGTTCGCTGATTCTCACTGAATTGTAGAAGGATATCTACCTCGTTCTATCTCGCCGTACAGATGGAAGAGGTTATAAGTATTTCTACAAGTAGGACTTACGCCATATGAAGAACAATCGCAACCCCGACAATTGGTGGTAAGTATTGGACAGATGCCCGATGAATCGCGATTCTGACCTGCCTATAGGCTTGGTACTCCTAGAAAAGACCACCCCACCCTCTCTTACGACACAACCATGTTTTTTCTTGTCTTAGCTCTCGCGGATAATGCTTTGTTTAGGTACAGCACGTGGCATGACCTTTAGGAGCAAGAGATAGGCGATGGGGAAACGACAATGACTCTTAGGTGGAACGACAAGGTTCTTGATCTTCCTATCTGCCGTACTATTGGGGTCGACGGCAAAGTCAGCGAGAAACCGCTTACCCAAAGCGCCTTGACGAGTTCATTCGACCAACTCCTAACCCACGCTAACTATATTGGTGTCGCTCCTTCGTTCCACCAAATTCGCCGTTATCTTGGAGGGGAGGTCAATCGTAAGTCTATGTAACCTACAAGGTTGATTTTGTCTTTGCTTATAATTGGAAATAGGAAGATATACCGAAGTCGAAAGAAGCCAATACTTGGGTCAAGGTGATCCTAAAATCTTCAACAAATATATAGTGAATTGTTCGTCCGTCGATGGCCGTGCCGCGTTCCTCGGCGAAGAGCCCGACCATAGGCCCAACCAATACTATCAAAGTCTTGAGGGGTTTTATAAGCGTGGTGTCCCCTCTGAGTTACCCTATGCGCTGTTGAGGGAAGTCGAAAAAGACCTTCAAATACAAGAACTCAAACGCTAAGCTGCCGGTAGCGACGTGGAGGTGAACAAGGTACTCCCGGCGCTTCGTCAGAGGTTGAGGAAGCGGAAGCTTAAGTGGTACTAAAACAAGTGGTTAGAGGAGCGTCGGGACCAGAAGATACTCACTCGTGGTAAGCTCCCGCCAATCGAGAGCAAGTCGCCCTTGGAATTGCTTGACCCCCTCCCCGGACGACAACAAATTGCGACACAGATTCGGCTTAGGACACCACTAGAGGTATCGGAAAAGAGGGAAGCTATATAGGTTTTGTACACTCTGTATACGAAAGACTTCACGGTACGCTACTATACCGGTGAAGAGCCGGTAGGTGGGAATTGCCGGTTTTGTAGCCTTCTTATATCAAGGTAAGCCGCAGCGCTCACTCCCCGTCATAACCTTGTGCTAATACCGTCGTCGTAGTTTCAAAAACCCTGCCTCCCATACCCATAGTTGCCGCAAGAAGAGGCAGGGGGAATCCCTTGGAGTATTACAGGGCACGCTCAAATTCTGCTATCTCTGTTCGGATTATTTCGGCTAAGGCGACCAGTAGGATAGTCATTATCTCGTTCACCTCGCCGAACCCCCCCGCCACTGTAGCGCGAGCATTATCCACCGAACGGTCGTCCGGCCGGCCTACTGCCCTTTTCACCTGATGTCTGGCAATCTTAGCCCAGGTAAACGGATACGGTCCTAGAAGCGAGACAGTAAAGCTATCAGACATATTAAGAATGAGGACCTGAGAAACAGATACCCAGCTATCTGCTATAAAGTGGTACTAAAGGACGAGATGGATCTTAACTGCCACTTGGCAGACGTACACGGTTTCCATATCGGGGTTAACTCCAAGTCATCCCTGAAACCGAAGGATGAGACGGACGACGAGAAGAAATCCGGCGGCTTTTCTAGGGCTCTTTCGTTCCAGGCCGGGGTGGCCGCCAAAGAGGAGTCTCTAAGAGAAGCCTTGCCGTCGAGCACGCTTTTACCGTCTCTCTGGTCGGAAAAAACACGGTCATCCGTCTTAGATCATTCCCAATCATAGACGGCTCCCGCTTCACAGACATCCCCCTCGGGGTCGGAACCCATAACACACACATCTAGCTCGGAACTCGAATCAGGTTCAGAACCGCCTGACTTCATTTGGTAATATGTATCACGACCACCGTCACCTTCAAGCTCACCGTTGCCCCTTCTAGAACAACCGACTGGCATTCCGTTCGGTGATAGCTTTTCAGATAGCGATAGGAGTACTCGACGGAGTTTAACCGCGCTTTGTCCATTACAATCAGGTATCAGCTCTCCGGACATAACCCTAGAACCAACTATACTGGAGAAGCATTTCACCTGCGCCTTACCCCACCTAATCAACACTGCCCGTGAAAACATCATACCTGAACCGACTGCTGTACCGGCCGAACTAATTTTGAGTCGGGCCCGCACTATGTAGAAGGCGGTAGAGGGTGAAGGTATCCCTCGTCCCCGAATTGTTCCGAAGACAAATGGCAAGAAACACCAGCTCCTCGAGCGCCAACAAAGTTCTCCTGAGGCCGCGGTCCTTGGCGGAACTAAGCGACCTACGCGCATCAAGATCGTTGCTGAATGGGCGGCGGCCGCCGCCGCCTTCACTCCTGCACCTCGACAAGCTCGCAAACGACGGATCGACCGGCCTAGCAAGACCAAGACAGTGAGCGACCTGGAGGATGTTCGGCCACGTAAACGGATAAAGATGATCGGTCCCAGGGGTACTATGGTTCACGAAGCTAAGACGAACAATAACCGGACCCAGGGTAGCAGAGATAGGGACTCAAAAAGCCCTGGGTTTGAGGATTCCTGTATTGTAGTTATATTTCGTTAGACTAGGGAATAATGGGTAAGGTTACAGTAGTAACCACGTCGAGTCTAGCAGAGCCACTTACCACCCGGTCTGTATGCCGTTCGGGCATTATACAACCCTCCGGAGTATTGGCGAACCACTCGAGGCAGTTCCGGATTAGGTCAATGAGTTAAACCCAGGCAGTACGATTAATGGGATAGGGCTGCAGAGCGGTGAATGCTTGGAAGCAGGCCAACACGGTTTCGTCGTTGCTGACAAGGAAACGAAAACACGACCGCCACAGAGGGTTCGGATCGTAGAGGAAACGACCGAGCAAGCTCCTGCCATTGAGAGGCAGTGAGGCATCACGATTCTACAAGACACCGGGATTCCGACCGGCTAAGCAGCGACGTCGCTCGCAACGGTCTTTGGGACCGCGGATCCAAGCAGCACGCGTGATTATCTTCAAACTCTGCTGCCTGACTATAGTACTCTATCTATACTAAATTTAACGCTTCTGATTGGTTCCACTAGACGCGCGCTTCAATGATGGAGATGATTGGCTAGAATGCGATGGTGACTCAAAACACATTATCAGATATCAGATCTGATAATCTGCATGTAGAAGTCTGGTCACAGGAAAGAGAAGGCCACTCAACCAATACTATTTCTAGATAACCCCAAAAAGCTACAGGTCTGTAAACTTCACCCCCTTTTCGCCGTTTCACTCCTCCTTTCCCACCATCATCTCCTGTCCTCTGCCATACATAATAACACTGACCATCATAAATCCGCTAGATCTAAAGAGGGATTTGGGTCAAGGGCAATACCGTTGACCAGGAAGCACTTTTCTATAAACGCTTTCCAATAAACAGACTGCTACAATATCATATATATCATATAATTAGTCTGTCTCGCGGTTTGTACTCTACAGCTACATTTCAGATACATTTGTAACAAAATGAAAAAGTCCAACGTCGAACGTACGACATGGAGAACAAAATACAGGACCAGATTATCTCAACATATACGTATAATAGCCTAAGCGTCCGTCTGGCAAAGCAGCTAATGAGGTCTAGATAACACGATAGGGTTAGATGTAGACCCTCTACACGTCCGGTTGATTCCAGGTGACGATGATCAATACCAATGGCGGTAGCTCCCTGAAAAAGCGCATCTTTTTGAGAAACACCTCAGCAAGCTCTCAACCGGCCCCCTTATGGAATTGTATCGAGAGGTAGGCACATCTTTCTACGCCCTGAAGCGGCCTTCAACGGAGGAAAAAGCTATACAAAGCAGTCCTATCGACGAAATCCAGGCACTCAGACTCGCAAACTCTGAGCTCGAAAGCCTAGCAAAAGAGAATTCGCTTCGACTAAAGCAGCTTAAACAACATTACCGGGTCCAGAAGCGTCAGAATAAGCAGTTGAAGTCAATAATTGGGAAATATAGGGGTGTCATGATTGACTTTATCCAAGATAGTGCATTGGTACAGTTATGAGCAAAAGTAACTTCCTCTCTAAACAATAACCCACTTTGTTGTGGGCGCTGTTGGGACATCAAGGTACAAGTGAGTCATAATGGCACGTGCAAAATTGCTTACTAATGCTGGCGTACTGTAGGTATGTCACGAGCTGGCCGCATGGGGGCGGCCCAGGAAGGCCAGAGTGGGGCGCAGGACGCACCACCGGCCAATCACTTCCGGATCGATGGATCTCTTTGAGATCCATGAGAGCCAACACCACGGATCGACGAAGGCGCCCTGAGAGCCAACTGACTCGACAGGATCGCATCGAGAGTCATGAGATCCGGGTACAAAGAAACATCAGGAACAAAGAAAGCATCAAGTATATATACACGGTAGCTAGTCACTCGTTGAGGGAGTCTGGGACTTCCTCAGTAAGCAATACAACTTGTTCGCTATCAGTCACTACGAACATTGAGACCAGATCATCATCTTGTTGTGAACCCTTTGGCTTCACCGAATCACAACCCTCGCGACATACCTTTAGTGACCCCTTTCAGAGTGTGGTTGAGAGACGATTCGTCACAAGGTACTCCTTTGTACATAGCAGGTCCGAGGGGTTCGGACCCACAAAAAGCCAGTGCGATGTATTTGATCAGTACTTGATCTGAGTCTAGCCGGTACGTCTTGTGACACTCACGTGACTTAGACTGTAGAATTCCATGGAAGGTGATCGAAGGTTTTGGAATCCAAGGTGGGGCTCTTTGTGGGCCGTTGGGTTGAACAGCGAACTGACGAGGAGCAGCCAGACGATTTCCTGTAATGTGTCAACATCATGGAGCAATTCGAGGCTGCCAATTACTGGCCAAGTGAAGATGCGAGCGACTCCCAGAACTCCAGTTCTTCGTCTTCCGATAGCGAGGAGTCCCAGCCTGCTCCAAGAAGCCAGCTGAGACCTGCAGGGGCTGCCCTCACGTTCGTACCACATGCTGACTGGGACCCAGAACGGTCATACGAAGGCGAACGAGCGATACACTGGAACATGCAATGGAAGATATGCTTGAAAAAGAGGGAACAGACCGGCGAATCGGAGTTGGGCATCGTGATTTCGCCACGCAAGTTCTGGAAACACGTCCTTCACCCCAAGGTGACCGCTGCGACAGCCGACAAGCTGTGGAAGGAAGAAGACACGAAAATTGTTCTGTCCGTAACCGACCGCAAAACGGCCAACATAACAAAGCGATATCCGAAACTGGAGGTTGATTGGAAATACGTTTCGAAGCAACTCCAGGACTGGAGCAGGTTTGTTGCTGACGGTAAGAAGATGACCGTCGCGGTAACATTCTTCTACCAGAATGTGGACTCTGTCAAATCCGGCAGAAGGGGTGCAACAGCCAACCAGCAAGTAGAGTTAGAAGCCAGGACTGTAGGTCTAGAACGAGGGGCGTGCACAGGAAGGCGTATCTCCTCATGCGTTGTCCCGGGCCGCCTTGTACAAAAGGCTCCGACCACTGCTGGCAGAACGACGGGAAACACTACCCCCTTTGGCCTCATCACGTCAGGATGCTTGCCGAACACATGCAGGCTGGGAAACCCCTGAACGGGCACGACGATGTTCCAGAAGAGTTTCGCCGCCTGGTCCGGGATGCGGAACGTGAGCGGGAGGAGAGAGAACAGAAAGAGCGGGAGAAGACACGCAAACGGAGGCGACGCGATTCGGATAGCTCAGCCGCCGGCGTCCTGGCCAACCAATGCCATCGATGTGGGGCCGGAAGCGGCGTCGCACCTAACGTTCCACCCTCACCCAGCATTGTTTTCCCAAACTCTCCACTGGCACGGCTCAACGTACCCAGGGAAGACGCGGTCAAGGCATACAGTGCTTGGCATCAGGCCCAGGTTTGCACCGAGGAACAGAAGCAGCATTATGACGCAGCTCGACAGCTGACTCTGGCGCAATGCTACGACCTCAACATGCTTACGATCAATAAGCCGAAGATGTACCATTTCTTCACCAAGAACGGAATACCAGCTGGGGTTGCATGGCGTTTTGTTTGTGATGTGGAGGCATTCTTGCACGATCACGAAAGAGCAGGGAGCGCGTGATGGAATAATTCAGGGCAGGTTCCCTTCAGCTGTATTTCCCCCCCCAAAAAAAAAAAAAAGTGAAGATTCAGTCCTGCATGCTGGGAGTGAAATCAGGGTCCTCTGTACTCAAGCACGTCCCAGATGGCAAGTACTTGGAGGTACTTAACAGCACAACCAACATCCAATAATAGCTGAAATCTTGGCCTAAATTTCGCAATGCTGACAGGGTCAGCCATATATACATGTACCATTAGGTATAGAGCAGTGCAACATGCACGTGATTGACAGCCAGTCATGGTGTACCCACGAACTGGGGCACAAAACTACCCCACTCGCAACACCTCGATTCCTCTTGAGTTTGACTCGTAGAAACCTTCCGCACGACAGTCTCGAACTGCACTGACGGCTCCCATCTCAGATGCCTTCCGCACCGGCATCTGCCGTATGTCTCCGAGTTGATTTCCCATTTCCAAGTCTGGAAACCCACCAATGAAGATGTCGCGCAGTCTCCTGCGAACGCCATTGGCTGCCACTAGCCGCCGTGAGGCGGGGTGAACGGCATCAGCCAGCTTTCGTGCGATTGCGACCCAAAGCTCGACTCCATGCCACCACCGCCCCCTCGTCAACACCGTAATCAAGGATTCCTTTCCCAAAAGCTACGATGCCTCGAGGACTGCGTTCGTTTTTCCGGAAGGGTTTCCACCGCCACGACAATGCGAAGGATCGGGAAGGCTTTCAGGACAAAGAGCAGGATGTTACCGTTGTGACGTCTTGTGCGTCTTCAGACCGCAAAGATTCGACAGAAGTCTCTATTGCCAGAGTGGATATTTCTCACCCCGCAAACATCCCCGCCGCCACCGCTACGTTCGCCCCGCAACTCCCGGCCGCGCCGGCGACCGATCCTACAGAGACCGAGACGTCCACCGACGCGGATGGAGCCACCGCCAGCTTACCCGTGCGATTCTGGGACCGTGCCTACAATGACCTCAAACGAGAAGAGACGGACTTGGTGGACGTGTACGAGAAGATACTGTCCCGGCAGCTCCAGGATGGCCCCGGTTCCGCGGTACCCGAGTCCCAGCCGAACACCATCGCTCAAAACAATTCGGACACGAGGCGCAACCAGATGACCCAGCTCACCCAAGCCGGCCTAGACAAGATTGCGAGGGAGGCTACGGTGAAAGAGGGCCTTGGCGTTGCGGTAAACGTCGTTCTATCCGCGAGAAACATTATAAGTTCGGCAATTCAGGCCGTGCCCCAAGCCGCGCTCGCCTGGACTGGCATCTGTCTCGCTCTAGAGGTGCGTTTATCTAAAGGACGATGTTCCGTATGCTAACTTTGCAGGTGCTTGCCAACCCTGTGGCCGCGACCGAAGCCAACCGTAAAGGGATCGATTACGTTGTCAAGAGGATGGACTGGTACTGGAGCCTGTCGAGCAACCTTCTCAAGGATCCCTCCGATCATGCCGACGACCTCCTCGGAGTGAGATGCGAGCTGGAAAACCAAATTGTCGACCTCTACAAAGTGCTCCTCTCCTACCAAGTCAAGAGTGTCTGTTCGTATTACCGCAACCGCGGTATGGTCTTCCTCCGGGATGTGATCAAGCTTGACAACTGGGATGCAGACCTGGGGACTATCCGAGACGCCGAGAAGTGCTTCCGACACGACACCCAGACCTACAGTGCTCAGCAAACGACGTCTCATCTCGAGCAGCTCGTCAGCCATGCAAGGAACCAGGAAATACGGCAAATGTCAGAGAAGGACCAGCAATGCCTGAAACACCTGCGCGTCACGGATCCTCGCGATGACAAAACCCGCATCCAGTGGACTAAAGGCGGCCTCCTGCAAGACTCGTATCGCTGGGTTCTCGACAACCCCGACTTTCAGCGATGGCGTGACCACCCAGAAAGCCGACTCCTCTGGATCAAGGGCGACCCCGGCAAGGGGAAGACTATGTTGCTGTGCGGCATCATCAACGAGCTGGACCGAGACGGTACTACCGACGTATGCCATCGCAATGTGGCCTACTTCTTCTGCCAGGCTACCGACTCCCGCATCAACAATGCAACCGCCGTGCTCCGTGGCTTGATCTACCTGCTTCTCGACCAGCAGCCGTCTCTCCTTTCCCACGTGCAGAGCGAGTACGACCGCGCAGGCGAAACTTTCTTCCAAGATGCAAATACATGGGATGCCCTGTCGAGAATCTTCACCAACATCCTGCGAGACCCAAGCCTACGAACGACTTACTTCCTCATCGACGCACTTGACGAGTGCGTGACGGACCTGCCACAGCTTCTCGACCTGATCGCCCAGAACTCATCAGGACCTCCTCGAGTCAAGTGGATTGTCTCGAGTCGCAATTGGCCAGAAATCGAGGAGCGGTTGGAAACAGCCAGAGAGAAAGCGAGGCTGAGCCTCGAGCTTAACGCCCAATCTGTCACCACCGCCGTCAACGCATACATCCGCCATAAAGTCCTTTACCTATCGCACTTGAAACAGTACGACAGCAAGACAGAGACCGCTGTACAAGACTATCTTTCTTCGAACGCGAACGGGACTTTTCTCTGGGTGGCCTTGGTCTGCCAAGCACTTGCGGACCCGAACGTTCGGAAGCGGCACAGTCTAGCGAAGTTGCGCAAGTTTCCGCCTGGGCTTGACTCTTTATATGCGCGGATGATGCAGCAGATTGGCCATTCTGAGGATGCGGACTTCTGCAAGCAGATTCTTGCTGTCGCCACGATTGTTCGCCGGCCGGTCAGCCTTGATGAACTCACTGCTCTTGTTGAGATGCCGGATGGCGTTTCCGACGATCCGGGATCCTTGGAAGAGATTATTAAGCTTTGCGGCTCGTTCTTGACCCTTCGAGAACAAACCGTCTATTTCGTTCACCAATCCGCCAAGGACTTTCTCCTCGGCAAGGCTTCGGACAAAGCCTCCAACAAAGCTTCTCAAGAGGCTTTCGACTGGGTCTTCCCTTCTGGGACAGGAAATGTGGACCATATCATTTTTTCGAGGTCGCTCGATGCGATGTTTACAACATTACGCCGCGATATGTACGGCTTGGGCGCGCCGGGATTTCTGATCGACAACGTCCGAGTGCCGGACCCGGACCCGCTAGGAACGGTGCGGTACTCGTGCGTCTACTGGGTTGACCACCTGTGCCACTCGGTTTCCGGCACGAGCACACACCAGGACGATGTTCTACAAGATGACAAGGCTGTCCACTCATTTCTCAAGACGAAGTACCTTTACTGGCTCGAAGCTCTCAGTCTACTCCGAGCCATGCCGGAGGGTGTCATTGCCATAAGACAGCTCGAGGACCTGCTTGTGAGGATAAGACTAATCCCACGCTAGAAACTCAGACTGACACGAAGATATAGGGACGCAATGACAGGCGGCAGTTGGCAAATCTTGTTCGGGATGCGCACCGGTTTGCCCTGTCTTACAGATGGATAATAGAGCAAGCTCCGCTTCAAGCATACACATCAGCCCTTGTATTCGCCCCAGCTGGTAGCTTGATAAAGGCGTATTTCAAGGCAGATGAATCTGACTGGATTAGAACGAAGCCGGCAGTGGAACCGGATTGGAATGCATGCCTGCAGACGTTGGAAGGCCACGGCGGCTGGGTTCGGTCGGTCGCGTTCTCGCCTGACGGCCAGCGACTCGCATCGGGTTCGGACGACAAGACCGTCAAGATCTGGGACGCCGCGTCGGGGCGCTGCGTACAGACGTTGGAAGGCCACGGCGACTGGGTTCCGTCGGTCGCGTTCTCGCCTGACGGCCAGCGACTCGCATCGGGTTCGCACGACAAGACCGTCAAGATCTGGGACGCCGCGTCGGGGCGCTGTATACAGACGTTAGAAGGCCACGGCAGCTCGGTTCAGTCGGTCACGTTCTCGCCTGACGGCCAGCAACTCGCATCGGGTTCGCACGACAAGACCGTCAAGATCTGGGACGCTATATCGGGGCGCTGTATACAGACGTTAGAAGGCTATAGCGGCTGGGTTCGGTCGGTTACGTTCTCGCCTGACGGCCAGCGACTCGCATTAGGTTCGGACGACAAGACCGTCAAGATCTGGGACGCTGCGTTAGGGCGCTGTATACAGACGTTAGAAGGCCACGGCGGCTGGGTTCAGTCGGTTACGTTCTCGCCTGACGGCCAGCGACTCGCATCGGGTTCGCTCGATAAGACCGTCAAGATCTGGGACGCTGTGTCGGGGCGCTGCGTACAGACGTTGGAAGGCCACGGCGACTGGGTTCCGTCGGTCGCGTTCTCGCCTGACGGCCAGCGACTTGCATCGGGTTCGGACGACAAGACCGTCAAGATCTGGGACGCTGCGTCGGGGCGCTACGTACAGACGTTAGAAGGCCACGGCGACTCGGTTCAGTCGGTCGCGTTCTCACCTGACGGCCAGCAACTCGCATCAGGTTCGCTCGACAAGACCGTCAAGATCTGGGACGCCGCGTCGGGGCACTGTATACAGACGTTAGAAGGCCACGGCGGCTCGGTTCAGTCGGTCACGTTCTCACCTAACGGCCAGCAACTCGCATCAGGTTCGCTCGACAAGACCGTCAAGATCTGGGACGCTACGTCGGGGCGCTGTATACAGACGTTGGAAGGCCATGGCCGCTGGGTTCGGTCGGTTGCGTTCTCACCTGACGGCCAGCGACTCGCATCGGGTTCGCTCGACAAGACCGTTAAGATCTGGGACGCTGCGTCGGGGCGCTGCGTACAGACGTTAGAAGGCCACGGCCGCTCGGTTTGGTCGGTTACGTTCTCGCCTGACGGCCAGCGACTTGCATCGGGTTCGGACGACAAGACCGTCAAGATCTGGGACGCCGCGTCGGGGCGCTGCGTACAGACGTTGGAAGGCCACGGCGGCTGGGTTCGGTCGGTCGCGTTCTCGCCTGACGGCCAGCAACTCGCGGGTTCGCACGACAAGACCGTTAAGATCTGGGACGCCGCGTCGGGGCGCTGTATACAGACGTTAGAAGGCCACGGCGGCTCGGTTCGGTCGGTCGCGTTCTCGCCTGACGGCCAGCAACTCGCATCGGGTTCGGACGACAAGACCGTTAAGATCTGGGACGCCACGTCGGGGCGCTGCCTGCAGACGATCGATGTCGGTGCCCCAACGGCTCGTATATCGTTTGACCAAACCGACCACCGCTACTTACTTAGCGATATTGGACGCATTCAAATGGAAACAGCGATTACTGAAAGTTCAATTAATCTGAATAAACTCGAGAGGCATGGTTATAGCCTGGGACGGGATAGGTCCTGGATTACTTGCAATGGCGAGCACGTGCTCTGGCTGCCATCGGACGCCCGACCGGGTTGCTTCGCCACCCAAGGACAGATGATATCCGTCGGATGTACATCGGGACGGGTTCTTATTATCGGCTTTTCACGAGATGTGTGATTTGTTCTCAGCCTCTTCACCTTCCCTCTATTTCATTTTTACTAGCGTGCCACCAGAAGGGTCTGGGACGATAGGTAGATTTATGGGGACCTCGCAAAGTTCTAGGACATTCCGTCGGTGGATTCATTATACAGGTTCATCATTGATTATCTGTGCCAGTCTAAAGTGACCCCTTGCTAGCTTTCTGTCCCGACCAACAATTCGGATCTGCATCCTGAGGCACGACTTGAAGTCGGCCTGTATAAGATCGCCATCCTGGCAAGCCCCCTTCCTTATGCGATTCTTTATGGAGCCGAAAAGTGACTCGATCGGGTTCAAGTCCGGACAGTACGGCGGTTGGTACTCTATCAACACGCCTGCTTCAGCGAGCATCTCTTTGGTCCTTGCGGAGAAGAAGTGGAACGAAGCATTGTCCATGAAGATGACGGATCTCGGTTCTGGGAATCTGCCACAGAATGGCAGGAGCCGTTCCAGGAAACCCTCGACTACCTGAACATCCGTGTTCTCTTCGTATACCTCAGAATATATGACTCCGTCCATGGTGTAAGCTGGAAGCATCTGGACTCTCTTGCCTCGATGGAATCGCTTCCTCTGTAGTGGAGTTACTCCCTTCGGAGCATAACCCCTTCCCAAGATTGCGAGACTACGGTCGCATCCGCTTTCATCAATGAATATCATTTGTTCCGGCTTATAATGGGATCGTCGCTCAAGATAATCGTCACGTAGGTCCTGATTTTGTTCTTTCGCAATGTTTTGCACCACCTTCTTCGTCCAGTTGCGTCGTTTCAGTTCCCGACCGATCGTAAATCGTGATATCGTGATGGTGGCATCTTTCTTGCGGAGGAAATTTACCATGTCTTGTTGGCTCATGCAAGGATTCTGCTCTAGTTGACTTTGTAGTGCTAGCCACATATGTTCAGTTACTTCCCTCGGGCGCCCGGTCTTTCGGTTGCCGTCGATTCTGCCGTTTTTGAGGATTTTCGCTCGGGCGGTCCGAATGGCTCGAGTGGTACACGGAACAACCGTATTTGCTATTTCCTTGTCATGACTTCAACGCCCTGTAACTTGCTGATGATGACATTTTCGAGCTCAGTTCGCTGGATCTTCGATAACTTGGGAGCCATTTTTGAGGGGTTGAAATGTGGAGTTTTGCGATGAGTCATGGACGGATGGGCGCGTGTTTGCACATGGTCACGGTTAGCGGTAGAACTATATTCCGACAGGCACTCTGTACTCGAATCCTGCAGAAAGGTATACTGTCTATATATCGGTAAATAGCAGTGTGTGGGCCACTCTCACAATTTGTGTGAGAGTTGGCACAGAGGAAGTTACTTGTGCTCATAACTGTACAGTAATGTAAAGCAGTTTACAGCAGTATGTACAGTACGTAGAATTCTCATTAAGAGCTCTATGGAGTCTAACAGAGGGATGACCTGAAAGAAGGTCACACGACTCGACAAGATGGACCCCGCCAGAGATCCTGATCCTTCTACAAGGTTTGGCTAAGGAGGAGCTTTGACGAATATTTCGGATGGGGAGAGGGCAGGGAGCAGGAATCTCCGCGGTTGTCGGCGGAGGGGAGGGAAAGTGCCGGCGCCGCCGTTGCCGTTGAAGCCATTGCCATTGAAACTGGGGCCGAACATGGTGGAAACCGTCAGGTGAAGAAACGGGCTCTGAAACCGGATGTGCGCGAATGCTAATGCATTTATGCTATGCTATTCACCGAGGTATTCCGTATGAAAACGAAAAAAGAATTTAGCTACTCTACTCGGCGACAGTAGCCAAAGAGGACAACGTGTCTGGATGCTTAGCGCCAAGCACTCGCTCCCGAACCTTGCCATAGTCCCTCATCAACCGCAAGGTATCTGTGTGTCGGCCTTGATTTCTCTAAGTAAAAGCGAGATTGTTTATACTCGTTAGAATATCGGAATAATCGGCCCCGAGCTTCGTCTTGCTCGTATCTATCACCTGTACCTCCAACTTCTCAGCCTCCTCCTACCGGCCTAGGTATCAAATCCAGCAGATGTACCGACAGCAGGCTGTTAATGGCCGCCAGGTCCAGGTATGCCTGCGAAATGCCTGACTTCCAGCCCCACAGCTCGACGCGGATCTTGCACTTGAGCACGTACTTAATAGCGGGCATTATATCGCGGTTACCCGCGATGACAATAAAGGTGTCTTATTCTTCTTCTCAGTGGCCTTAGGGTCGTCAAAGTGCTTAGCTATAAGCTTGGCTTTTATCCGTAACTCGGTAGCTTTTGCAGCTATATCAGCCGATATAGAGTTGTCGACCTCCTTTCCCTTACTACCGTAGGTGCGGTCGTAGATGTTGGTCTTGAACTTGTTCTTCTTAAAGGCCTTCTATACTGAGTCGTTGGGGGGTGGGCGGGAGCTATAGAGGAACAATAAGCCCTGGGTACGGTTGCGCTGGAACCTCTCTACCAGCTTGCCAATGTCGATGCGGAGACGCGGGTCGCGGTTGCTATCTTGCAACTTGGGTATGTGGCTGTTGCCCGACGCCGCGAACTTCTGCGCCTCGATCCAGATGTTGGAGTCATCGAGGAATATTATATACGTCTCGCCGGGCATTGTAATGTTTGTAAATGGGCTGGTTCCCTTCGTTCTATCGATTCTAAAATGCAGGCGGGGAACAGGAGGATAGCAAATTAAGAGTAGACGAATTGCAGTTCGGAACCGTCTGGGATGTACTAAGCGGCCTTCTTACAGTAACTCAACAAACGAGAAGTCAATTACAAGTCTCCGTCTTATACAGATTCAACTGTTTTTGGCGTTTTACGTAAGATGCCCCACTTCTGGCGGTCGGATTCCGACCGCCAGATGTAGGGCTGAGGAAGACAACGGAGACCGCGGGTTCGCACCCGAGATGGGGGGCAACCAGACGACCAGGAAGACCGGGACCAGAAGCGTCAGAATAAGCAGTTGAAGGCAATAATAGGGAGGTGTAGGAGTGTCATGATTGATTTTATCCAAGGCAGCGCATCGGTACAATAATGTAAAAGCATTTTATGCAGAATTTTCATTGCTGTGGCTCTCGGAACCGCAGATCCGAGCAACACACGTGGTTATCCTCCCAAACACCAGCCCGCGCCAAATTTATCGCTTCACATTGGTCCCACTAGACGCGCGCTTTAATGATGAAGATGATTGGCTAGAATGCGATAGTAAGCCATTATCAGATATCAGATACGATATTTTGCATGTAAAAATACAATGTTGGGTTGCTCATCGCAGGCACCAAGGTCAGGCCAGCTGGTACATACAGAATGAATTGCTAACGAAAGGAGCAAAATCTAGATGATACCGTATAGTAGGTGAGGGTCGCAACCAGATCAAAAGTACTGGAGAAGAGTCACGTGACCAGAGGTCAGGTAATCCCGTGACAGTAGGTGACGAAAAAATGCCGCTGAAATCAACAAAGCAATCGGATCCTAGGTCCACAACAGGATCGTACAACTAAGACAAGTCCATTGTTCCAGACCTCTTGGCTCTGCCAAACCATTGTCTGACCGGACCAAACGTACCTTTATGGCCTGAACCCTTTCACCTTAGCGCCAATAGGACTTGGCGCATATCTATCAAACTCCTGATCTATTTCCGATGCTCTGAATGGCCCCTCCTGCGCCCCTCCGAGACACGGATAAGGAGGAAATATAGAAGAAGGGGGTCGAGGAGAGGAAGATAAAGAAGACAAACAGTTTGGAAAAGTAGGGAAGTTGACATTGGTAGTGGGGAGCGGGAGAGTAGAGTGCGCCATATTTGGTGGCGCTGTAGTCCTCTGCTCTGAGGTAAGCCGACTATGACGAAGGCGCGTGCAGATGGAAGCCCTACATTTGCAGGTTATTCTCAGCCAGTGAATGTGGGGTTAGGTAGTATTACATTAAGTTGTCGCTCCCTTGGTTCTAGCACTAACTTTCACATCTGATTGGTGGAGTGGTCGGTGACGTTTGGTGAAGGACGCAAAGACAATTCCGGATTGGGAAATGATGGGGTTTTTTGATTGGCAGATAGAAACAGTGGGCCGCGAGTCTCGTGCGTCGTGTGGATGCGCCCCAGCCCAGCGCCAGGACAGCTGGGTGGTTTGCAGCAAAGTGGGCGGCTTGGAAGGAGGTCCAGCGCGGAGACACCAGCCGCAACACCTTTTTCCACGGCATCATGAGTGTAGAGTGGTGGGCGCTTGAATTTGGTATGGAACTCGAGCTGGGTGTTGGGTTGCACTGGATGTACGGGAACTGCTGTTGGGTATGGAGCAATGCGGGCCCTGACTCCTGAGTCTCCCGAGTGTTGAAGCCACTTCCAGCAAATTGAAGCGGCTAGTAAGACCTGGCAGCGTCTGGGCTCAGCTTTTTAGAGTGAAACCAGAGTGGGACACTTGATGGAAAGCGTAATGCTGCTTCTTGAAAACGCCACTGCGGAGACACACGAGGAGGGTTGCCTGCAGTAACAATAACACATAACCGTCAACGTCTCGACCCGGCGATCACGCTGGCGCCTCGGCATCGCCCTTGGCGTCGCCCTCGGCAACCCTTTGCCCATCCACTGCTAAGCTCCCTCCGTTACCATCGCGAAATGATGTCCTTAACTCAAACCCAAGGACGGGTCCCCATTAAAGACATCATTTCGCGATAACAACGGAAGGAACTCAGCGGTAGATGGGATCCTTGTAAAGTGCCATTCCGAAAAGAAATTAGCTACATTTTGGCCCGTCGCTGCTCCAGATCTCGCTAAGATACACACGGACGAAATTATTGAAGCCCCCGACCGGGATGGAACAACGGCGTTGATGACAGCCGTCCTCACCGGCCGTCTTAAAATCACCCAATTCCTCCTTCAGAATAGAGCCTCAGTACTAGTGCGGGACCTTCGAGGCCGAGATGCCCTCGCCCACACCATAACCGGCCCCTTCGGAGATAAGCTTCAGATGTACAAGCGACTAGGGCTACCTAGCTGACTCGCGTCCCCGCCCACCCGAGCGCGGTCGCTCTCGCCATCACGCAGGATCCGACTAAAGGCCTCGAAACGCTTCTCGTGCCTTTCCTTGATGAGCGTCTCGGCCTCGCTGTCTGCCGCCCAGAGCTTGGTCCAGTGGCACGGCAACTGCTGCCCGGCTCTATGGATACGGCCTCCCGCCTGCTGGGCCTCGGTCTCTACAAACGGAAGCTCAAAGAGGACCGCATGGTTAGCTCTCTGTAGGCTGTCAAGGCCGGTACCTGTCGTGCCAGTCGTAGAGATGAGCAGCGTAGGCTTGCCGGCTCCGTCGAATGGAATCTTGAGAAAGGCGTCTTGGATCGCCTGCTTGCCCTTCTTGGTGGCGGCCGACAGCACTAGCACAACATCCCACTCGTCTGCCCAGTGCTTGTCTGCGTAGGCCGCGATGATAAGCGCAGTGCCTGGCCGCGCCGCAAAAACGCACACGTGCTTCTTCAGGCATGGCGGTGCCTGACCGTCTCTCCCTACACTGCCTACCGCGCGGTCCGTCCTAGCCTGCTCGAGGCAACGCTCAAGCGCTTCTAGCTTACCGCTGCCCTTGCTGATTGTGTCGATATGCTGCCCGACCTCGTGCGCGGAACGGCCCTCCCTAGTACCGATGCTACTGCCTAGCTTGTCGCTGTTGAGCCACCCACCGAGGTTAGACGAGAGGTGACTGGGCAGGTCAACGAGGCCCGGGAACGAAGCGAGCCAAAGCATCTGCATGAAAGCGGAATTGTATCGTACAACTTGGAAGAACTTGTCGCTGATCGACCCGCCGTTGCCGCCTGTAGATTGCCCAGCCAGCCTCGCCCGTGCCTCGCTGTCCCATACCTCCCTTAGCTTAGCGATCCTACGCCGGAAATCGTCTCCCTGCACCCTCTCCGAGCGACAAGGTACCGTCACGGCGTGCATTTCGGGCAATCGCAATAGCGCCTTGCCGTGGAACAGGCTGTTACCCATGCGACGCGTCATGATGGCCTTGAGCATTTGTTCGCACCTGGCGGTAGCGTCGTTCAGCTTGTCCCTGTCCTTCGCCCCGCCGGCCCTCGTGGCTGAGTCGATGGCCTGCGCGGCGGCGAGGAATGTCGTGAGGTCGGCGGGCTGTGGCAGAATGAACGATAATACCGACTCGAGGCTCTTGTAGAGCGACACGGTAATGGGCGTCGCGCTTAGCGCCGCGAGCTTGAAGCCTTGGCCGGCAGGTGCCCGCGTCCGCATCTGCTTGAGTGCCTGATACACCTTGGTCGAGCTGTCCTTGGTGGTGTGGAATTCGTCGAGGACGACAAACCTCGGTGCAATAGCCCACTCGACAATGTGCTCGACTCGAGTGACCCTCTTATGCTGCTGTAGCTGGTACACCCGGGCAAAGAAGTCACACCCCTTTCCTTTTGCCACGAGCGAGTGAGGGTTGCTGCTGACGATAATGAGCCGGTGCCTGTCAAAAAGCTGCGACTTCTGGGCCTCCGTGTACCCCATCTCCGATCCAAAGCCCGGCACGAGGGCGGGGGGCTTGCCCGTCTTGGGCGCTGAGAATTCCGGGTGCTCCCCGACAAAGTCCATGAGGATATCGGCCCGGACTTCGCTAGCCAAAGAAGCCCGGTCGGTGCTCGTACCAATGGTGTCAACAAATGCCATATAACATTCCGACTCTGGGATCTGGACTACCATCGCTAGGTAGGCCTTGGCCTGTCGCGCAAACTGCTCGACGACGTTGGCCGGCGTAAGCACCAGCGACGGGCCGGGTGCCAGACCACGTGCGATACAGTTGGTGAGGGAGCCCGAGACGCAGTAGCACTCAATGCCCCAAGGGTTTTGGGACGGACAGGCGGTCGTGGTTTCGGACTTGTTGTGGGGGCGGTAGGGCACGCGGCCGGTGATCCTCGGGTCTCGTCGAACCTCAGCGGCGTTGAGCTCCGCGAGCCTCATGACGGCAACGACAGCCAGGGTGGTGACCGTTTTTCCCAACCCAGTGTCAAGGGCTATGATACCGCCACCCAGTCCCTCACCGAAGCTCCGCTTCAGCTGCTCGTACACTGCCTCCATCTGGTAAGGATGGAGAGGGAACTTGGTGCCCTGAAGCTGAGCGCCCTCGTCATGGGCGGTACGTGCCACGTCGTGGCAGAAGAACTGGCACGTGGCCGCCCAGCGCTCCGCGTCGTCCACAGTGTACAGTGACGAGGCAAGGGACTCTAGGACATTGTTTTCCGAGCCGGCAATGTCGTCACTATTGCCCGCCTCAGACTGCGAGCCTGTCTGGTCGCCGGCCTGAGCAGCGGGCCTTTCCGAGACAAATACCAACGCCTCGTCGTCTGAATCGGAGTCTGAATGGCCAGTTCGACTGTTGTCTGCGAGGCTGTCTGAGGCTCTGTCGATGCCCTTGTGGGAGGGTGCACTAGGAGACGGCTGTAGTGATGAGCCAGGTGAGGGAGCAGGAGGTAGGGTTCGCTGCGGCGGAGCCGGGGCTACAGCCTGTTGACGGGATAAGAAGGCATCCGTCGCGGACTGCCCAGGCGGCAGTGCCCAGAAGTGTAAGCGGTAGGGGGGTAAATCGCGCTCCCCCGGCGATAGCGGTACACCGCGGTCCCTGAGCGTTTGAAGAAAGATGTTCCATGTCCCCGCGTCGGAGATGTGGAGCGAGCGCTGGTGCCCTTGCTCGTCGGGTGGGAAGATGTACTAGATCGCCCGCTCGCCAAGTTCAAAGTGCACAAAGAGGTCGGGCAGTGTATACTGGATAGTTGCATTATCATGGGAAACGGCTCCATTGTTTTGCGGGATGCTGGCCAAAATGTCTCGTCGGTAAAGTTGGGGCTGGATAGAATTGTCGGTAAATTCGCGTATCTCGACGATGAAACCTTGCGGCGACGTGAAGCTGTTACCGGAATAAGGCCACTCAAAGGGCAGCTCGGGGCAATGGGCGAAAGGAGGGAGTGCCGCATAGGGCAAGCGAGCGTCCCCGTCGGCATTTCCGCCCTGCCTTGGGCGTTTGGTGAGGGAGGTACAGGCATCAGGGCCAACGGCCTCCCTGCGCCTCTTGGAAAGCTGGCTCACGGGGGTGTTCGGCGAGTCCATGTTGGTGGTCCCCTCGAGACGTGTTAACCAGAAACCTGTCTCGCCCCTCGCGTGTGGTAGGAAAGGAACAGAAGGGCCGTGGGAAAATTCGTAGACTATGAGAGGCAATTGCCATTAGTGTCCTAGCTATGTATAGAGGGGCGAGATGGTGCCGTCGACGTACCTGCCAGGTTGATGCACACAGCCTCGAAAGGATAGCAGAGCTTTTATGCCGCGTTGGGTTATTTGGTCGGTCTGTCGGAGTAACAGGGCCTCTGGAGCTCCAGGTGGTTGGTTTTTTTCGCGACTTGGTTGCTGAAATCTCGATGCGCAGCGGTTAAAGGGCGCGAGTCGGAGAATGAACAAGGGTGGTGGTTACAGTGTTATGAGGAAAAGGAAGAAGTGGTAAAGGAGAAGAAAAACGAGATGGGGAGGGCAGTTCAGTAGGTATTATATACTGGGGGATCAGGGCATGGACCACTCGGGTATGGCGGCACCTCTTGGGACGATTTCTTGAATGTTTGGAAGGGTAGAAGTGGGAGGCTCACCGGCATACCCAATGGTTGAGGTGAAGTGAGCAGAACCTTGAATGAAGAGGAAATTTAACGAAAACCGTCTAGTGCTTGGGAAAGAGCAATTTGTAATGAATGCATGGACCTCCCGGGCACGGCAGCACCTCTTGGGATAATTTCTTGAAGGTTTGGAGGGGTAGAAGTAGGAGGCTCACCGGCATACACAATTGTGGAGGCGAAGTGAGCAAAACCTTGGATGAACAGGAAATTTGACGAAAACCGGTGGGTGCTTGGGAAGGAATGTCTGCCTCCCAGGCAGTACGCGTGGGCAAAAGTGCGTGGCATCATGATATTCCTCTGGCACCACGGTCCACGTTCCAATATAACCTGGAATGCGATGAAAACGATGATGAAGAGACTCGCCCACACTACTGTTCATGGGGAGAGAACCAAAGTGAGATCCAACTGAATAACACGGTAGGCATCAGGCCAAAAGCGTGTTTTCGGCACTGGAAACGTGAGCCAAACCAAATTTTGCAAGCTGCTTAGGTATATGCCCTCCTTCCCGCAATATAGCAATGCACCTACTAATCAACATACCACTCAGGCACTCACCAGCACACCACAACAACAGCCTATCATCAACGTATACAGGCATCCTATAACGACCCGGTAGCAAGAAACGAGAGCCTTAGAGAGAGTCAAGGGTGCGATCTAATACCCTCCAATCAAACACTCTCGCGGCCATGGCGGATGTCCTAGACAAAGTGAGTAAGGAGGCAGGTCGATATAGCTAAGAGATACAATAATGCTAACGCCGAATGGCAGTTCGAGAAATCTACACGCAAGCTGGCGCTGGAAAGGGCCGAGGAGGAGTATGACCAGGAGCCGAGCGATAAGGAGGCAACTCTTCACAAGATGAGCATGCTGGTGCAGTTGACGTACCTCAACCAACGATATAGAGCACAGGGAGCCCACTTCGCTCTGCTGGGTTGGAATCATCGAGACATCCGGTCGTACCACCAGCCCAAAAGCTGCAAACACCTATTCCTGTTTCGATGCCATGAACAGGGCCATTGGAACGCTATTGTGTTGAGGAGTGAAGGACCGAGCTGGGTGTTTGACGGTAACTATGACGACAACCGCCTAAGTCGCATCGACTCGATCAAACAAAGCGCACTCCAGCACTACAGCAGGGTCAAGCGCACTATCGACGATACGGTGGTGCCAGAGGTCAGAATAACTCCACTGGTCTGCGGTCGAAGTCACCTTTCAGGGGCGGTCGGTGCTCTAGCGTGGGCCGAGGCTATGTGGCGCGAGTGGATGATTATGCGACCGATGAGCGGCAGATATTGGTTTCCGATGGGGGAACAGGAAAACGAGAACACGACCCTCTGTAAGAACGGACCGGTCGCCTGGAACCAAGTCCTCGTCCGACGTGCTATGCTACTGAAGACCAAGCGGGCGGCGAGCGCACACAGCTAGGTAGCTAGGAGTGGGGTACATACGGGAGACTGGGTGCGAGAGGATTGTGAAGGAGAGGGATAGGATCGGCCGTGTAAGGAGAAATAACGAGAAAATCTGACAATGAACCGGTCATCCAACATTCACAGGCGTAATGACCAAATCCTCTTGGGCAGGCACGTCTAACATTCACAGGGGTAATGACCTGACCCTCTTGGACGGGCGCGTCCAACATTCACAGGGGTGATAACATGCCCCTGTTGGACATGTATATCTAACATTCGTAGTGGTGACGACCTGCCCCTGGTGGAGACCCCCAGCCAACATTCAGGGAGAATGGCAACCCTTTTTTGCATTGCTTGCGAATACAGACCGATGGAGATTTCGGTTTCCCAAAATAAGGTCCCGATCCCACACTATCCCGCCGATAAGGCACCATCGTGCGGCCCTTCCTAGCCCGTTGCCCGGATGATCTGCGCTCAGACGACGCGTCGGCCATTCTGGGCCAACCAAGTTACAGCCTTTGCCTCGTCCTACGTAGACCGCAGCTCTAGGCTTAGACAGACCACCTAGCCTCGTACGACGCGCTGAAGCGGTACGGTTGGTTGCCTGTTGCCGTGGCGGCGGCGACAACACATGACTCACTGTCCTCACCTCCTTGAAGCTTCGCCTCAGGCAGACTACACCTACCCTCGGATATCGTAACCAGCCCTGCCCACTTGCAACCAAGAGAGTGGTTTCTTGAGCTGCGGCCGGTACAGGACGAGGCAAAGGCTGTAGCTTGGTTGGCCCAGAATGTCCTGGAATCAACGATGCGAATTGCGTTGCCACCTTGGCCAAGTGTCCCCGCCTATCTGACTGAAAAGATGCAGCAGATCATCCTCGGTTAGAGACGCCGCCCCGCCCATCCGCCGGATGCGCTGGGAATCTCACACCCTCCCCCCAGCAGCCACCAAACACACCCAGTCCCAGCTCCTGGGATGACTAGATACAGAAGTTATGGGCTTGATTTAGGGGCTTTAACCTCGAGTCTGGAGCGCCACATCCTAGGCCTCTCTGTTTGATGAAATCCTTGCGAGACACATGGTATGCTGGCTCTCGGGCTCCTCTGATCTCGACCCCCGCCCTTTAGTTGAATGATAACGAGCCCTCCTCCCCAGCCCAAAACGCCTTCTTGTCTCATTGTCTCAATCAGGGTTACCTTAATCATTCCTGGCCGTCGTTAAGATGGCTTTCGAAAATCTACAGGATATCCGGGGCTACTGGCACGAGGCCGACAACGTCCCAAGCCCAGGCAACTTCTACCCAGCCCCGGTAACCGCGCCCGCGTCTCCTCAATACTACGCCACGGCTTCGTCCCAAGAATCCCTCGAACGCCCCATGGGCACCACAAGGCTCGGGTCTGCTGAGACAGGCATAACCGATTCGGTCTATAGCGGCACCCCGCAGCGCCCTTCAGACACGCGCGCCGATGGCGGCACCTACACCTGCACCTACCACGGTTGCACCCTGCGCTTCGAAACTCCTGCCCTGCTGCAGAAGCACAAGAGAGAGGGCCATCGCCAGGCCTACGGCCTTACCTCGGCTCGGCGGCCTGACACCCCTGGTGGCATGACCTCTTCGGCCCTCCTCAACATGCAAGCCGGCCCGCACCGCTGCGATCGCATCAACACGAGCACGGGCAAGCCCTGCAACACTGTCTTCTCTCTCCCTTACGACCTGACCCGTCACGAGCACATCATCCACAACGCTCGGAAGCAAAAGGTCCGCTGTGACCTTTACACCGACGACAAGACGTTCAGCCGGGCAGATGCCCTCACGCGGCACTCCCGGGTGTGCCACCCCGACGTCGAGTTCCCTGGCAAGCAGCGTGGGCGTGGTGGTCACAGCTGAATGCATGCATACAGGTACTCAAAACCTGATCTGGCATCATTTCTTGAATTTCGGTATTATCTCCACATACCATCCACCTACACACTCTCCTCAACGTTCCTCCTCCAGCTAAGGACCACGGCCCGAATCGGAGAGCGCGTAATTAGTCGCTTCCGGCCAGCCTCCTGGATGTTTAACGTTTCGCTCCCCCCACCCCCTCCCCCCCCCCTTTTTTTTTTGTTTAGCTTTGTTCGTATTTTACCGTCTAATCATATTGTTTCATGTTTCCATGAATGGTCAGAGAGAGCGTCAGTCTCGACTTTAAACCTCATCTCTTTGATACCGAACGTCCCCATCACCCATCCGCACACTGCCTTATATCCTGCCGGCGTCACATGACAACCTCAGACAGATACCTGATGTCGTTTACCGACCGCAGATCAGGCTACTCGTGGGACTACTACCTCGAGGACTGCAAGGCTTCCACGATCCTCGCCGTCTTCCGACCGTTCTTCAAGATGCTCAGAGTCCAACACAAGGTCTGCGACAACGAGATCGTGCAGATAAGGACGCATCTCAGTAAATAGACAGCGCGTCGGCTTCTTGGCTGTAGGATGTGCGATGACACTGGCCGCGACAAGGCGCCGGCGACCATCTGCCTATCGAGGGCAGCCACCATATTAGATCATGCCCTTTCAAATCCTTAGTGACACAGCCCCCACCAACCATTTCCACTCACGAGCCGTATGCGTACGCATGTGAGCACGCGGCCAACCTGCATTAACAAAGGCTGGTTGATTGGTCGAGAACCCGTCATACAACACAGCTCACGCCTAAACATGACGTGTCGTGTCAGTCCGCGTTGGTTGGCCGCCGGCATGGAGGCGCGGGACGTGTGGAGGGGGAGGGTGAGAGGAGGAGCCAGCACGGAGGACCTTGGAGGGCTCGAGTTCTAGGACAACCAGCTTGCACGCCTCGAGGAGCTGGAGAGAAATCGCGGCACGCTGGGGAAGGGGCTGGTCGAGGCTCCTGCAGACGACGTGTATGCAACACATCGGGTTTGGAGCAGGATATTAAGCGGCATATAGTCTTGACTGGACTGGACAGGCCATGTCAAGACTGCCCGAAAAAAACTTTTGGGGGCATCAAGTCTACGTTGAAGCGTTAAACCACTGTGAAGGGTATCTACTTCACCGTTCAACAGAGGGGAGAAGAAGTCAATTCGCCCAGCCCTAAAGCTTCTTAAACGGCATCGCTCCATACTTGAGTGTAGATGGAAAGCTGGGCTACCTAATCGGGTCAGTTAACAAGATTAATCGGGAATTACCACGCTAGTTTGGATAGGGAAATCTTCAGTTCCAGAAGCGCAAAAGTCCTACCCAAACGGTCATTGACTGCCTGCCGCCTTGCAACCCCCGCTTTCGCGTGAGCGCCGCATGCAGAACCCCCCAATGTACTTCTGGAGGAACTTGTTGTGGTGGTCCAGCCTGTCATGCTCGATTTTGACCGCTTCGATCCGGCTGACAAGTGTGTGCAAAGAGTCTTGCAATGCTTTGGCATGCCTTTTGGTGATGGATGTTCACGTTAGTATAATGTGTCTTCCGTCCATGTTCGAGGTATTACCTCCAACACCGAGGCATCGTTTCGCTACTCACTTGCGGAGTTCTTCTCGAGTTTCCTTGCCAAGAGTCTGGATATCCTCGCTCGTTCTTCGGGGGCTCATGGCTCTAACGTCGTCGGGCCCAACGTGCAGGTCCACCGGCCCGACCACTGTCGAGTCGCGAGGAACTATCATGGTGCCGCTACTCTTCCGACTGGGCAGTTTCGGTCGCATGGGTGCGACGCATCTCTTCCAGGGGTCCTGGACCCTAGGGAGTCAAGGATCGCCCGACCCCAGAGCAGCCACACTCGAGCCACCTGCACGCTGTCACTGTTGCTTGATGGCAGCGGTTTGCCTCTTGCAGAAGTCCAGAAATGTTGTGTCTCATGAGTTGTCGGGATACTAGGGAATTCCTAGGCGGCTCTTCCGCAATTGTTTCGCCGCATCCCAGTTCATTCTACGTATAGTTCCCTTACCTCTTCGATTATAGATCTTCGCGTTATTCTTTGAGGCAACGGCTGCGAAATCCACCGTCCTGCAATCGTCAAAAACCTAGGTCGGTTTCCTCGTCGTGTCGCGATGCTCCGGCGATAACGGTCGGCCCTGTCTATCGCTGGGGAAGAGCCTTTATCCGTTCGATCCGGCTGTAGCGCTAGTAGGGGGCCTGGATAGTTTGTGTAAGATGGCGAAAGACCTCCTGCGGCTAGGCGGTACGGAACGCAGATACTGCGGGGCGGGAACAAGGTTCTGGAGAAGGCTGTTTCTCGGATGCGAATAAGCAGCCGAAAAGTGGCATATAGGCACTAATGCCGAAGAAGAGAAACGAGACATTGTATGTTGTATAGAGTATAGAAACGAAGCTGCTACTACCTACTGGAAGAAATCCCGACAAATATTGATCTCCCGGGGGCTGCTACCGAAACCCTACTAAAAATCAAGTCCCCTACGGCCGAGGAGTAGTAAAACGCAGTAGTGGTATAAAGAGTTTAAGAGAGAATCCGGGCTGGAACAACAATGATACAGGGAAATAGATGTATATAACATCGGGTACTAGATTCAATGTCATTTTCTAGAACTGTATTGATTTTCTATTGTACGATCCGTCTCGCCTATTGCGGTTGCCTCGTTTCTAAGTAAAGCTCAAATACTTGTCACGGGTTGGCCGCATGAGGGCGGCCCGGGAAACTACGAGCGGGGCGCGGGACGCACCGCCAGCCAATCATTTGCAACGGAGCATGGACCAATCAGGGCTGGATCGTGGAGGCCACGCAACGATCCAGGACAAAGGTAGGATCATGAGGAACGGCCAACGATCCAGGCGATCCCGGCTGGATCGTAGAGAACGACCAACGATCTAAACGATCTAGGTACAAAGAAACATCAGGAACAAAGAAACATCAGGAACAAAGAAGTCATCAAATATATATATACGTAGCTAGTCACTCGTTGAGGGAGTCAGGGACTTCCTCAGTAAGTAATACAACTTGTTCGTTACTACTTGCTACGAACATCGAGACCAGATCATTATCTTGTTGTGAACCCTTTGGCTTCACCGAATCACAACCCTTAAGACCTACCTTCAGTGAACCCTTTCAGAGTGTGGTTGAGAGACGATTCTGTTAAGGGCTCAGGCCTAGAGCCATGTCTGCATCAAGGCCCTGGCCATGAGCATTGGGAATGGATCAGGGCTGGGAGCCTTGGGAGCGCGGCGAGGTTGGCCTTCTTCCGAGACAAGCCTCACCGGCGCGAACGCCGCTCCGACCAAGTGGGGCGGGAGGGACCCGTCCCGCTTCCGGTCCGGGCGCGGTCCGGGAGCGGTCTGGGTGTGGAGCCTACTCTGCACGTGCCCCGAATGCATGCGCCGGGAAGGGAGGGACATTAGTATAAGAAGGAGGCCCGTTAAGTAGTTGACCTGCATATTTCTCTTCTCTCTAAGTTTTCTCAATAATATAATAAAACGCCTATCTGCATTCCGCCATAGGGCCAGTTCCTCACAGATTCGTCACAAAAAGCTCCGGTGTATGTTTGGGTGTGTGCATTGAGAGGAAGGGGTATGGGGGTAGTTCGCAGATAACACGTAGGTGTGTGGTATTCTCAATGGTTGTCGATGGAGGTTTCACAAAATCCGCCACCGCTATCTATAGTAGCAAAAACGCAGTGAGTATACAGTAGAAGGCGAATTGGGTGTCGCTAAATTTTTAGTTAACTTTTTTAAGGACTGTAGGGTCAGCATGTGGCTTGTGTGGCTTTACGGGACATGACTGTAGCAGGGAGGTATCATACTATGACTCATTGTCTTAACAGGGCGCCAGGAGCCAATTCCGGCCCATGCCGCATCGGGTCCAAGTGCACATTTCCGCGGTTTCTAAGACTTACTACGATCTTCCATGAGAGCCCCACTGTTCGCTGATTGTAGGCAGAGCCATCTCCAAGCATCTTGATCGGAATGCGCCTCTACGAGATGTAATGGGGTCGACATGCCTTTGAGTGGGATCGGTGCGTTAATTAAATGCTGGCTTCGTCCACGCAATGTTATTCGTCGCCAATATGCCGCCTCTAGTAGGGCTGCGTGATACAATTGCAATTGGCCTAGACCGCTCCTAGTTGCCTAAAGGGGAAACAATCCAGGGCGATACAGCTGAACCAAACCTGGATGAAAATAGATGCGACTATAGATTGCCCACCGATTGCTATACCCATCATCGCTACGCGATATTTTACCTATGGTTAGCCTCAGAAGTGGTGATAGCTAAACCGTTCCGCCGCCCTTCGGCTCGACGGACGGCCTTCTTTCCTTAGGAAATCTGCGAAATCTGACTCTCAACTTCTCCAAGATTTTTACATTAGGTGTACGTGGCGGTGACTCTGTCACAGTCGATGAATCTGCGCATGACATTAGTGAACGGAGTAGCTAGGCATCGTGTCTTAGGATACCTTTGGCATTCTGCAATGAATCCATATTCCGCATAACATGTTGGGATTTCCAATGAGACGGCCCTAAGGCAGTCTCGTAGCCTTCCAATGCCCGCTGATACATCGACTCGGCCTCCGTCAGCCGGCCTTGATCCGTATAGAGGGCACCCAAGTTGTTGACCGTGTTAAGAGTTAATGTATGGTCCCGTCCCAGCGCCTTCTCATAGCCTTCCAGCGCCCGCCGATACATCAACTCAGCCTCCGGCAGCCGGCCTTGATCTGCATAGAGGGTACCCAAGTTGTTGACCGTGCTAAGAGTCAATGTATGGTCCCGTCCCAGCGCCTTCTCACGGCCTTCCAGCGCCCACTGACATATCGACTCGGCCTCCGTCAGCCGGCCTTGATCTGCATAGAGGGCACCCAAGTTGTTGACTGTGTTAAGAGTCAATATATGGTCCCGTCCCAGCGCCTTCTCGTAGCCTTCCAGCGCCCGCTGATACATCGACTCGGCCTCCGTCAGCCGGCCTTGATTCTTATAGAGAAGGCCCAAGTTGTTGACTGTATTAAGAGTCGATATATGGTCCCGTCCCAGCGCCTTCTCATAGCCTTCCAGCGCCCGCCGATACATCAACTCAGCCTCCGGCAGCCGGCCTTGATCTGCATAGAGGGCACCCAAGTTGTTGACCGTGCTAAGAGTCAATGTATGGTCCCGTCCCAGCGCCTTCTCACAGCCTTCCAGCGCCCACTGACACATCGACTCGGCCTCCGTCAGCCGGCCTTGATCTGCATAGAGGGCACCCAAGTTGTTGACTGTGTTAAGAGTCAATATATGGTCCCGTCCGAGCGCCTTCTCACGGCCTTCCAGCGCCCGCCGATACATCGACTCAGCCTCCGTCAGCCGGCCTTGATCCGCGTAGAGAGAGCCCAAGTTGTTGACTGTATTAAGTGTCGATGTATGGTCCCGTCCGAGCGCCTTCTCACGGCCTTCCAGCGCCCGCTGATATATCGACTCGGCCTCCGTCAGCCGGCCTTGATCTGCGTAGAGAAGGCCCAACATATGCATTGCGTCTATTGCCGTTATGTCGTCAAAGCTCCGGTCCCCTCTATAAATCTCCCCAATCCACCACGAGCACCTCTCCGCATGCGGGAGGAGCCGCCGCTGGACCACCCAGTAGTCCTTGCTCGTACTGCTGGGCACCGATGACCCGATCACCATCACCGCCAGCCGCAGAACGCCTCTGTTCGCAGTGCTATCCTGCATATGCGACGCCCATCTGTGCACTACCGGATGCATCATGTAGCTCCCCTGCACGGACTCCCCGGCCTCGATCATCGAGTACCGGAGCAGTAGTCGGGCCGCGTCCAAATACCGGACCTCGCTGCCTGCAATCTCGCGGAGCCATCCGGGCCACTGCTCTCCCCCATCGGCAGCCGCCTGCAGCAGACCGTGCCATAGGTCTCTGCTATCGACAAAGGCCCACAAACGGAGCAGGTTCGCCGCATTCTTGTTTTTCGCTTCAACCGCCTTGAACGACACCGTCCACGTCGTCGCGACGCTTCCTTGTTCGTAGTCCACCAGCGGCAAGCCCGACTCCCCGTCCGATCCCATCAGATCGTCCCACTGCTGCTTGTAGAGCCGAACGTACGACGCGGTATCGAGCCCGGTCTCGCGGATATATGAGGCAGCCTGTGCCAGCGCGAGCGGAAGGCCGTCGAGCAGACCGAGCAGCTCTCTACCCGCCTCGTCCATAGCTATGGTCTATCAGCACCGGGCCGAACTCATATATAGCGGAAATCTCACCTAGTTCTGCCCCGCGCCACTGCTGGAAAATAGCCTTGCTCTGTTGTCCATCGACCCTTCTTAACTGCGTCGAATCGCCTAGCTGCGCGAGTCGCGATAGCCGTGTAGTGATTAGCACCGACCCATGGTCGCCGGGCAAGTACCGCCGGACATCGTACGCGCCCGTCTCGCCGCCCTGCTCAACATCTTGGTCGACGTTGTCAAAGACAAGCAACCAGTCGGTATTATCCGGCCGCGCGAGCCAGTCCAACACGTCCGCCACCACGATCTTGAGATCTTGTTCGCCGCTCAAGACAGCGTTCCTGCTCCTCTCGGGAATCTGGCCTTCCGGTATCCTCGCCGCGTAGCTAGCAAGGCTCTGTATCAGCCGGTCCTCTGATCGGCCATCCAGCCAGAACACCGAGCTGAACGCTACTTGGTGCCGTCGAGCCAAATCGGCCGCCAGCTGCGTCTTCCCGATCCCACCGAGTCCGTACAGGACGAATATCCGTCGTTGTATTTCTTGTGAACGGCGTCGCGGGAGAAGGCACTCTTCGAGCTCGGCGGTAGCGGACGGTCGGGCTACGAAGTGATTCGATACTGGCACGCCTTGCAGGCTGAACGGTGTTCGGTACGGGCCGTAATCTGATGCGCTGATCAGCGGCTACATAGAGCTTTCAATACAACCAGCTAGGAGCTGGGAATGGCTAGACTAACACTCTCGTCGCGCAATATTGTTTGCGCACGCATTCATCTGCTTGAACACAGCCTGCGACTCGACATAACGGCGCGTCGCAGCCGCAATCTCCGTCTTCTTCTTCGACTCCTCCAGTCCGATCTCTTCGAGTCCGTGGTCAACATTAAACCGATAGTAGCGGCCTTCATCGTCGAGATCCGACTTGTCGCGATGGAATTGCTGCGCCGTCTTCTCCGTCTCCGTCGCAAGGTCTTTCAGCGTCGCCCAGATCCCGATGACGTCGTCGCGTACAGGTTGCAAGGAGGGAACGCCCGTGCCGATGGAGACGAGGCATTTGAGACTGCCCCGCAGCTGACCGCCCCACACGTCCTGGGCCTGGTTCCACAGCGTATAAACCGGGTTGTTCGCTCCGAGGGCTCCGTCGACGAATTCTTCGTCGAAGGGGCCGATAGCAATAGGGTCGAAGAAGGTTGTCGCAGCAGATGTCGCGCGGCAGGCCTGCCAGATCGTGGTGGAGTTGAGGAGGTCAGAGTTGTCGCTGCGTGGGGAGCGGTAGTTGGCTAGGCAGACGGTGTCCCCGGTCTGTTTGCTCGTAGCGCAGACGAAGCTGGCAGAAGTTAGTGTAAGCCGTCGGAGGCCCGGGATGAGGTCATTTACACTTTACAAGCAGAATCAGGGTCCTTGAGCAGTGTATCCTCAGCAAGGCCGCGATTGACTACGACAGTCTTGACTGCGCGCTCCAGCTCGGCGCCGTCGAACCGCCCCTGGAGCTTGCCTTTGATGTTTACGCGGTGGCTCTTTTTCTCGAAGACCTTGTCGGACAGCGCGGTGTAGGCGTTGATGCACTCGTCGACGGTCATGCGCAGGCGGCCCAGCATGATGGCGATCAGGCCGCCGGTGCTGGTGCCGCCGATCATGTCGAAGTAGTCGCAGGGCCTCGGCGGGGCGTCGGGGTCGACAGCGGCCATGAGCCTGCGGAGGATCATGAGCGAGGACAGGCCGCGTACGCCGCCGCCGTCGAGGGCGAGCAGGCGGAGTGCGCCGACAGGCATGTTTGTTAGGTGGAGCGGGCCGGATCGGTGGAGGAGAGGACGGCGTCCGGGGCCGGCGGGCGGAACGCTTGTAACAGAACTCAAAACTGTCCCCTAAGGAAAGACAAGTAGAGATGAATTGATCCGGAGGTTATACACTAAATCACGCGTTTGAACTGTTGGTGAAAAGACAATCTATTGACGGGGATGGTGGTTTCAGCTGCCGCCAAACCATTCAGCTGTGTCTGTCTGCAGTACCTCTCCCAGCCTTGCGGGCTGAGGGATCTTCAAGATTCCTTACCTCCGCCTGCCAGCCCCGGACGCTGTCGTCTCCTCTACCGATCCGGCCCGCCCCATCTGGATAAACATGCCTGCCGGCGCACTCCGCCTGCTCGCCCTCGACGGCGGCGGCGTGCGCGGCCTGTCCTCGCACGCGGGCTCTGATACGTAGCCATCCTTGCCTCGCCCAGTGCTCTCTGCGCCGTCTCGTCCTGCTCCGAATCTCCTCGACAAATCAGATGCAACCGCATAGCCCCACATTTGGTGGTCGGAAAATGACCACCAAATGTGGGTCTTGGTTGATGCTGTTTCCAATAGTTGGCTAGCGTATCAGTCGCCAGGCTGTGACAGCTAGTGCCGGAGATGGTCCGCAGGCAGACGCAGCGTTCTTGCTGAGAAACTCTCAATTGATCAGTCCCACATTATAACAATCAATCCCACTCCTGATTCCGTCTTGCCCAAGCTAAGGTAATATGGACTCGCCCCCTAATGAAGCTATAGCGGTAAGGTTGGTACAGTATGTACTGTAGTAACGAGATGGCTTCCGGAGCCCGATTGGGTTTGGCAGGCTCTAAAATTAGCGAACCGAGCAACCAAATGGAAGCCGGTAGAAGCCTGTAGAAGCTCTGTGGGGTGACCAAGTTGTCATCGTCCCCAGCGACAAGCGAGGCAAACATATGGCAACGATCTTGCCGTGACTTTTTCGACTCGGGAAGGCATGCCGTCATGGAGAACTCGAATTTTGACTGGCAGGACAACGGTTTTGTTTTGAATCATGGAACTCCCGAATTACTGACTTCCGGCAATTCCAGAGCCGGTACAGCCGCTGAATAAGCTGGCCTCGTAGCCCCAATCAGCCGCATGACGAACATGCATTACCACTTGGGTGATTGGGAAACTAACAAACGGTATGAGAAGAATAACCCCGAATGCATCCAACTTTCGGTGGAAAGTATCCCAACGTGAGAATTTCAGAGCTAGGCATGTTTGTTCAGAGACAGATCCCGACCTCGTTGTGGCTCCCAGCGATTTTTGGACAATCAACCTTTAGCCCCGACTCAATGCTCTCCTCCAAGACAGGTTTCCAGGAGAGATGTATACCTACGAAGAAACGATCATCAAAATATCCATCGAGAGAAGCGGTAAGGATGGTCTAAGGAAACTATTCAAGGACCTAGAGATCGATAGGAAGATGGTGGACAGTCATATAGAAGTCCTCAGTACCTTGTAGTAAGAGGTCATCAATATAGAATTAATTTACCAGAAGGTCGCGAGCGACTGCACGATGTTAAAGGGCAAGAAAAAGAAGCAGAGCGCCACTGAGGCCCAAAAGCATCAAATTTGCCGAAGCTGGCATTTGGACTCAGTCAACAAGCATCATCGCTATAGAGGCAAACAATATAATTAAACAAGGACCGCACTGCTGGCCTGACGAGCGAGGAAATTGTCATAAGCTGCTGTCAAGGTACCTAGAAGACCTTTTCCATCAAATTAAAGGGAATACGAAGGAGGGTGAGAAAGAAGGGGAGGTCGACGTCAATATCGAGACCCTACTTACACCTTTGCAACGCCGGGAATATTTCCTCCAGCTCTAAAAGGCGATCAACAGTTGCAATTCAGAACAAAACGGTCTCGGAGACGTTGCGCGTCTATGAGGACTTCCGTCATTGTCGTTGAGTGATGCTTTGGACGGTGGGGTAACAGCGAGTTCTGGCTCTGTTAGGTATCGCTCACAAGTGTTTTTCCGTAAGCCACGGGCCCGCCCTATAGCCCTTAAAATAGTTAACTACTAGAATGAGCGACACTCAATTTACCTTCTACTGTATATCGGGAGGATAAATTTAGCAGATGGAAATGTGATAGTATATATATTGCCTGTATCATACGTGTGCTATGCTCGTAGGAGAAGATAGTACGCGGTAAGCTATCTGGAGAACAAAGGAACCGCGTCGTTACGTGCACTTTAATTAGACCTTTTTATCTTAGGCATAGAGTGATATTTTATATCCTTGCCTCTTCCAATCCTTCGACCACCCGCTGCTGATCCAAATGAGGAATAAGACTAGGGTGGGTACAACACTTTCAACTCTTATTTGATTATGACCAGATGGAATACAAAACCCTACACAGTAATTCTGCCAGGAAAGGCTTGAAGCTCGTAGGATGGCACATCAGGATCAGGATTAGCAAGTCGGCTCCTAGATTTCCCCAGCTGAGTTCTCGAGTCACTCGGCTGGAGGCTACGCTGTAGCTAGTAGAGATTAGAGGAGATATTTGTCAAGCTTACTAACAACGTATGCTTACCATTTTTCTTCTCTCTCTATTCTCGTGTCTTTTGCGTCGAAGATTTTGTACTATTACTCCTATCGCTATGATAGCCAGCAGACAATACTGAAGTGCAAACGACAGCTCTCCGATTCTTTGAGAAAGTCCCAGAATGATGGCTGAGAACAGGCTAATAACGCCGGTGAGGCATTCCCAAGTTCGGAGAGCAAGATGTCCATTTTGTATGCTAGGGTCGTTGCCATCTAAGTAACGTCTTCGATTGTTGCGTAAGTAACAGTCGTTGGCTAAGATTGCCCCGAAGAGCGCTAGATGGGAGAGAGCGGCGTTCCCCAAAAGAATTGTAAACGCTGTTGAATGAAGAGATACATCAGGGCATAGCCTAGGATAATTTGTGATACAATGAAAACGCCTATAACCCATTGTATGTGAGGGACTAAAAGTTTCAACCCTTTAATAGTAGGGAGAATAAATGTGAGATACTGGTGATATTAGCTATATCGTGTAACTTGAAGGACTGAAGATAGATAGATACCTTAACGAAGATGGCAAGAATCATAGCTAAGCTCTGTATGGTGAGCGCAAGCCACGGAGCATAGCTGGAATGTTTATGTAAGCCGAAGACAATACAGAGGGCGACGCTGACAATAGAGAAGGCCGTAACAGTCCACCATAGGCTTGGATGTTTATCCCTTATAAAGATAAGCTGGCATAAATGAAGTACATTCGAGATCACTACAATAACCAGCACAGTAATGAATACTAAATAACTGGGGGAGTCCTTCTTTGCACAAAAACGATATCTATCTTAAGGCTAGGCAAAATGGGGCTCTGCGATATATATCTAAGGAGCTTTATGAAGATAGGAAGAGGGAAAGGGAAGTTCAGATTGGATAGTTCCAGAAACCTAGATCTGACGTCCTAACCGCAGGCAGCAGGACGGACGGCACAGCTAAGAGAACATCTAGACTGCATATCCAGATTTTGACGGGGAGCGGGACACTGGAAGCTCTATTCTTTTGTGGGTAGATTAGTTGCCAGGGTCGGCTGCACGTGGAAGATATCTTGCGCAAAAGCAGGCCCATGGAAAAGGCCTTGTCTTATCTTAAAGTGGCCAGTGCCAGGACTCAGTGGGCAGTGAATCGGTGGTGGTCCATGTCCGCATTAGTAAAAAGGTCGGTAACTGAAAGTGGGAGTGTCTTGTGAATTTCAATATCTGAGGACAGAGAAATTGAATTCGGATTATGGGAATGAGTGATATAGGTACAGACTTTTGGGATACATGCCCCCAAATGTATATATAATCCGTTTCGTAGAATCATTGAGGCTAGCGAACAAGATTCTAACCAAGGCCTACCACAAGAAAGATTATTAGTATACAAATAGAGAAGATGGCTGGGGACCGACGGGATAACTCACAGCCAAGGCCATTGTCGAGAGACCGGCGGGACAGGTCGCAGACAAGGGCAACCTCGATAAATCGGCGGGATCACCGGCGTGACGACCGGCGTGACGACCGGCGAAAGCGGGACAACCGGGACAAACGGCGGGACAAGAACAGTAATAACGTTTCATTGAGGCATGGGTATTACGAATTTGACTTCTACGAAACGCTCTCTACTGAGCCACACTTCGTACGAGCTCGAGTGGAAGGTCGTTTCACCCATATCCCAGGCAAGGATCTCACTTTAATCTCTCTTCCGGGGTTGGATGAGGATGGGCCACGGGTGTATTACGCTGTCGACTCCTCTCTAGTTTCAGTACCCGAAAAGGATCAACTTATCTTAAGAAAAGGTACAAGAGAACAACTGAGACAGTTACCTAGGGAGGAACTTCGACCACTAGGGGCAGCCTACGAGTTACTAGCGTATAACGATCGGCTCCCTGCCCGATGGCTCATACACCCCGATGTTTTTGAGGGGCCATACGCTGAGAAGTACGATAAACCTAACGAACAATATAATAAGAAGATAGCCTTCTTTCCAGGAGGTAGATGGGAGACAAACAAGAGAACGTACAAGGGATGAAAGACGACAGAGAAGGGAATGGTCAAAGAGCGTGGGAGATCGATCGAGAGAACGAAGATGGGATTACGATAGGGAGGGACAGAATGTAAGGGAGCGGTCTCGAGAGCGACGGGAGGGAAAGCGACGACAGGGACGGAGGATGGGGCCACTCCCGACACCAGTTTCACCAGGAAACAAATCCCAGTAGAAGAACCATGTATGTACATTACAGTTTTATAGCTCTGGTAGCTTCTAAATGGCACCTAAGTAACGTAGTGGAACTTGCTATGTACAAGATAAAGGTAAGCATCATAGAGTTGTTTTCGTTCTATATATAGTTACTTCAGTTGTATACACAATGCATTTGCACCGCCACTTCGGGGTCCGTATCCACGTTATTTCGTTGCATCGTGGGGGGGTATGCGCTCTCTTACCTTGCAATGTGGGTGTCACAGCATGCGACAGGTTCATAGAACATGATTACGGTTGTCCAGGTAAGCCGAACAATGTCCCGCTATTTCGGCGGTGTTACGGTGTGGTCAGTGATGTCTTCCTGTGATAGCGGGGCCTTAGTATAGTCTACTTAGCACAGAGATCACCCTGCTCTCTCGAATGTACAACATTGTTACATAGGAGTCCAAAAGTTACCGTGCACTCCACTCAGTAAACGCGACTTTCCATGTGCTGCAGCACCCCTGGTTTAATGGTACAATAAGTTGGCTAAAGTAGAGATTTCAGTTCTTGGACCGTTGTGGCGCTTGTTTTAGTTTCTCGCCGGTGGTCTCTTTCTCGTTCTTTCCGCTGCACCCTCCACTGCATCTCCATTAATCCACCCACATCCTGTGCACACTCTCGGCTTTACTTGAGGCATTAATTATGTCCCTTTCAACCCCTCCCGAGCCCAATGCCTGGGCGCAACTCGATACTAAATTGGTCGGTATCCTTGACAAGCTCTGCCGTGCCGAATACGACTCGTTTCTCTATACCGATTTCGACAATGAGGTGCTCAACATCCGCTGCGAGTATAGCGAAGCAGATTCTATCCCAATTTATCCAAGGCCGTCCAGTGAGGCACTCAAGGGCTGTCGCGTCACGGTCAATTCTCCGCGTTGTCCTTCGGCGTTCGCCTGGGCCGCCGTTTTTTGCCGCGCTGCGCACTCTTTCCTCAAGGATCAGCAAGCAGCGACGCCGCTCCTTCGCGGGTACGATTTCTTTTCACTTGTGAGAGAAACTATTTCAATGTTGAGCTGCGCTGACACGCTGTCGCGCCCCCTCTAGGTATTTAAGACGCGACCCTCAGGAGGACTGCCTTGCAGGGCCGAGCTTCCACGAGAGCAGCCACATATCGTGGGCTGGGGAAACCATGATTGAACACACAGCCACCCACTGGGGCTGCATGTTCGCCGACCAAACCGCGCCGGTGGACGCGCGGCCTAACCGAGGCCCGGCGGACAAGTATGTTCTCCGAAGCGAGCTACTCGCCTGCGCGTGCCTCATGCGCCTTCAGATCAACGAGACCCTGTTAGACGGCTACGAGTTCACAGGCTGGAAACTCCGTGTCGGAAACAGCATTGTCAAGGTTAGTTGGTTCCTTCAAGCGGCCTTCGCCCTCACGCTTGGCATGACTAACCTTCCGTCCCGGGCCAGAGTACGGTTATTTGCTTTGAAGATACTCGAGTCCGGGTGATTCAGGCCTCATACGACCCGTCGTCGCCATCGCCTGCCCTTGTCTTCACACTGCGAGGCTCATATCCGCTCCCTGCTGGCGGAGTCGCCACTTGTTCAAAGGACACTGTCTGGCCTATTTTGTGGTGGATTCTCAACCCTGGTGGGCCGTCTGATTCATTGACCGGCTTGGAGTCAGAGGAAGTGAATGAGAGACTGCCAAGGCCGCGGACAAAGGACCTCCGTGTACCGAGTCATGGCTCGGCGACGTCTCCGGAATCGCAGCAGTCCACAGGGGGTTCAGTACGCAGTCGTTCACTGAGCGTAGATGCCAGTACTTGAGGGGGTCAGTTGATCTCGAAGAGGATTTGAGAATAACACAGCCTTTATGCTCAGCGCCATACGTTCCCAGCAGGATGACCACACGTAAGCTCATCATTCTACCGTTTCAAGAAGCCCCACTGATTTTGATTCTGATGTTGGGTCATGCACAGATATGGAAACCTGAGTGCCGCTGCGTGGCCGTTGCTTTGAGACTCAAATTGCCCAAATTGGAAAAGGCACCACTCACAAGGATGAGAGTTGCAGTCATATATCTCTTTCAAACAGAAGGACTGGATTGACGATAGGGTGCTCGGCTTTTGCGAACAATTAGTCGGCAAGCGAGTTGCTCACATGTAACTTGACTCAACTCTGCAAGACACGCACATATGGGAACTATGGAACTTGATGTTGTTAAGCCTTCATTAAGCTGTTAATAATATAGGTTAGGAATGATCATGAGTCTTGTAAAAGAGCAGCGTAAACGCGTCAAACCCGATGAATATTTGCTGATCAAGTTCCGTGGTAACTGGGCGGGGAAATGCACTGAGGCCGACCATCCCGTTTGTTGTCCTTTTATCCATTGGACAAGAACACTGGACATGATGTATGCAAGTTCCCCTCCAAGACCGGCCATCGATGAGGCGAGTTGGCCATGGCCTCCTCGGATTGGCAAGAAACACACATTCAGCATGCATCAGCCCTTTCCAGCCCGTTTGATCGGGCAACAAACGGCCGAGAGGTGTCGGACAGATCAGAGAATGCAGTCTCACTTGCATTCCCCCTTGGTCTTTCATTCCACGGGGTGACATCCGAGGACCACCTTTCCTTTCACTCTGTTTTGGCACGCGACATTTGAACCGAACTCTTCATAACCGACCGCGAGCCCACCTTTAGCATGGCCCTTCGCATCCTTCCTTACATGCCCCCGCTAGCGATCAGGGCGGCGATACCTACTCTCTTCCGGTTTCAAGCGCAGCTTCGCACTCAATCAACTTCTGCCACCATGCCTCCTCCCACGAGCGTGCCTGCACCAGCAAAGCCGGTGTCTACGGCCCCGGTCAACCCTCCCAAATCCGAAAACAAGAACAAGAAGAAAGGCAAAGAGTCCAAACCCAAGGCCAAGGCCAAGCAATCAACGGCCAAAGAGTCAACGACCAAACAGTCACCCGACTCACCCCCCAACCAGCCATTCACCATGTACCCGGACCTCCATGGCCGCGTCATCGAATCCCTTTCCTCCGTATCGCCCCCCATTTTACCGGAATGGGACTTCCATCCGGAAGACACCGACGCCGGGACCAAGCAAGATTACGAGACCTGTATCATGGGCAAATTCAGGTGTGCCAACAAAGCCTGCAAACAGCCCGGCTGGGGAAGCAAAAAGATAGCAATTGTCATTCGAGAATACCCCGACCGCTGGTACAATGCAGTGGTGTATGGGCAGCGGTGCAAATCGTGTGATGAGCTGGGAGTTCTCAAGCTGGACGAGCAGAGCTATGTGGAGAGGGTGGTGTATCGGTTGAAGAGATGGTCGGGGATGGAAATGGGGGGGCAAGGTTTTAGGCGACGGAAGGGGCCGGACCATGAATATGAGTTTTGTGAGGGATGTAAGGCGGGGAGATGCAGCTGGGGGAATGATATGGATTAATCAATTATTTGCCATCGCGTGGTGGTAAGGGGGCGAGGGGGTGGGAAACATGATGTATTCTGAACAAGGCATTGATTCAGTCGACGAAGAAGGTTAACGAGATCTTGCTCCCTAGCAGCATAAGGTATGATTGTGTATGATGAATTGGCAGTGATAGTCGTGACGTGGTCCATTGTTGACTGACTTTCTTTGTGTGAAAATGTTCATGACTCCTAGCCAGGCTCACCAACACCTTACAAGGCTTACCCCAGGGTCCCCAAACAGATTTCCTAATCCGGCAACAATACCAACAACACCTCAAAGCCATTGACGATTTCGTCAACCACACTTTGATCTGAATATGGCACACAAAACTACAACAGAGTCCCCACTTCATAAACAGCTTTTATTGAACTGAGAAAACACAATGAACAATGAGCAAGCACATAAAGACGATTGACAAACTCAGATCTGTCGTAACCCAGACAACGAGTTTTTTAACAAGACCACATCGCCAACTCGCGCAGCAAGTCCCCCATTTCTCTTCTCTCCTTAGATGTTTCTTTTCGGAGCAATTTCCCCTCTTAGAAACTTCTCCTCTTAGATAAACAACAAAAGATCCCAAATCCAACATCCCCCAACCATCTCAACAGCCCAATCCAAACCCAATCCAACAGCTCCAAGACCCAAGAGAGATACACAACTTAACTAGTCAAACCACCCCCCCCAAAAAAGCAATGCCACCACGAGGAGGAGGCCGCGGCCGCGGCGGCCGAGGCAGTCAAGCCCCAGCCCCAACTACGCCCGGCCCTGCGCGACGCCCATCCCAAGCAGCATCGCGACCATCACCACAAGCCCCCTCACAACCCCCATCCCGCGCACCGACATCCCGACCCCCCTCGCGCCCACCAATATTCCGAGCAGCAACCACAGCTCCCGCATCCCCCGGAACCCAAGCCCAAAACCGGCAAGAACGCGCCCGCCGTCGCGCTCTCCTTGCTGAAGCAGCTGAGCGCCAACGTCTTATCGATGAAACGGCTGAACGGAACCGTCGCGCTGCTGCGGCTGAGGGCCGCGCTGGGGGCCGGTCGTGGGAAGTGTATAGGGACCCTTCGACGCCGGCGCCGGCGCCGGGGACGGGAGCAGGGCCGGGTGAGGCGCAGGCTGAGGCGCAGGCTGCGGAAGGGGGTTTACCTGCGGTACCTGAGGATGGCGGGTCTGGGTCTGGGGTGAAATCTGAGGGCAACGGGACTGGTTCGAGGCCTGGGGGCAGCGAGGTTTGTCCGAAGACCGGAAAAAAGAGGAAGAGGGATGAGAGTGAGGGTGGGAGTGGGAATGATAGTCAGGAAGGGACAAGTTCGGGCAAGAAGAAGAAGCCGAGTGCTGAGGGGGAGCAGAATGCGGATGCTGAGGGTAATGGGAGTGGGAGTGATAATGGCCGGGGTAGTGGGAGTGGTCGTGGGAATTATACCAACGGGAGCTCAAGAGGTGGTGCGTCTGCCTCGGGACGTCCGCAAACACCTGTGCGGAGGGGCGAATTCAGTGGTCGAGGGGGAGTCGTCGTTACGCCTGTCCGCGGCGGGGGAACTGTGGCCGCGGGGGGTAATAGAGGTCCTCCCGCTGTTGGTAGTGTTGTTGTTGCTTCTGGCGATAATGATCCGGGTAGTGGGGGGAGTAACGATGGGAGTAGTGGGAATAACAGCAGGGGTAGTAATGGGAATGGGGAAGGCGGCAACAGCAACAACAACGCCAACAGCGGCGGTAGTAACGGCGATAGCCCCATCAGGAGTAACGACAACGGGGAAAACAGTCCTAGCAACAGCCCCAGCAACAGCGCCGACATCCCAATCCCCACCATCGAAAGACCTTCTCCCTCCAACACCCCCCCTCGCCTTCCCACCAGCTCACCCCCCACCAACCCCAACAACGACGCCAACATCCCCCCACTCGGCAGCGACATCCCCAACCGACCCGTCGAGTCCAGATCCCTAGTCGATATCCTCCTAGCTTCTCTGCGTGGACCCCAAGTACCTCGATCCCGACCCGGCACAGCCGCTCAATCCGCACGCCAACCCCATCCAGTCCCTCGCTCCATACCCCGACCACCACCCCGATCCGCTCCCGGCAGATCCAACCGATCCAACATCCCCCCCTCCTCACGCTGGTCCACCCCCCGACCCCGACCCCGACCCCGACCCCGACCCCGACCCAGACCCAACAACCCCCACCGCTCCCAAGCCGGCACGCCCCACCCACGTCCGCGTCCCCTTCCGCGTCCGATCCCGCGTACCGACGGGGCGCGCGTCACCAGACCGGACCGTGGCGCCGGCAGGCCGAGTTTTGGTGCCGATATTAATAATAGACCCGGACCTAGACCCGGTTATGGGATGGGGAGTCCGAATTTTGACTCTTCTTCTTCTTCTTCTCCGCCTGGCTCTTCTCCGCCTGGCCGCCCTGGGTCTGAGTCTTCGACACCGATTCGGATCCCGTTTTCGAGTCTCAGTCCGGGGGAGTATGACAATCCTAATCGGGGGGGACTCAATCCTGATCCTGGTGATGGTGGGAGTGGGGGGAGTAGTAATGGGGATACTGGGAGTGAGGGGAGTAATAAGGAAAACAGGCAAGCAAATGGGGACAGCGTGGATGCCTTGGCTGCTGAGTTACAAGGATATATTGATGGCGAGCTTGAACGGATCGAGATGACTGTGTTTTTACGGATCTGGTTGTTTGCGAACTGGTTGCGGGCACAGTCGAGGTTGTGGGTGGTTGAGGAGACGGGGGCTTGGTTGGAGGGGTATGGGCGGGAGGATGGTGCTGGAGTTGCGCGGGATAGGGATGGGGATAGGGCCAGGTCTAGGAATGGGAGTGGAGAGGAGGATGGGGAAGAGAGGGACGAGAACGGGGTGAGGGGCCGTGAGAATACATGGAGCCCACAGCCGGGAGGCGGGTTTCCAGGGGGCTGGGGGGAGTTGTATCGCGTTGAACGCAATGCTCGCAAGGCAGAGGAGGCTCGTCGTCGTCAAGAGGAGGCGGCCGAGGACGATGGGATCCACAGAGACAACTCAGACGAGAACAGCGATGGGAACAACGATGAAAACAGACGAGAAGGCAGCGAGGAAGCATTCGGGTTAGGGCTAGGGTTAGGGTTGCGCTCCCAAGGACCCTTGGCAGACGAGTTGCACGCCCGGTTTGACCAGGCGCAGCGGGACCTACAGCAGGGCCATCGCGCGCAGAGAATGCTATGGCGGCGGCTACTAGAGGTTACGCAGGGCGACTATGAGATCGACCCGGCGCGGCACATGAATGCGCGGATGAGGCAGTGGTATGATCAGGTGCAAGCTGACGGGGAAGAAGATGCAGAGTTGGATGAGCCGAGTGAGGAGGATGTGGATATGGATGATGATGATGATGATGCGGGGGAATACGACGAACTCAGCGAGCAGGTCGAGCCGGGTCTTCCAGGGGAGGACTACCTACAAACCGACGAGGAGGACGACGACGACGACGAAATGGAAGAGTCCGATAGTAACGACCTTCCTGAATCGCCGATTGCGGATCTCCTCAAGCGTCGCGCAGCCGCAACCCGGCGCGCGGGTCGGTAGTCGAGCTGTAGGACCCGGTAACCAGAATGCCGAGAAGGCCGTGGCCGCCCGTGGTTGGATCGGAGCAAAAGCTGGGCACCACCGGTCCACCGACCACCGCCGATCGCTGGATCGTCGCGCGGGGAGGATGCGTGGTCACATTACCTTCGCCAGGCCTTGCGAGGCCGTCTTGGCCGTCTTGGCCGTCCCGGGGCTCACCTGGAGCCGTCTGGGGCCGCCTGGGGGATCCGCCCGGGCTCCCTTGACGTTACGGCGGACGCAACGGTAACGGTCAAGCGAGCGGTCTGGCCGGCGTGCTCGACGACAGGTCATTGGAGCTGGCATGGCTGGGCGTGTGGGAGTTGCTGAGGCAGTGTTTGTTGGTTGCTTGTATGACGTTCTTGACAAACTGAATTCCCGGATTTCATGAGATTAGAGAAGATCAGAGCGCGGGACAGAATCCCTACAGATCCTTGAAGAAACCATCCCGTTCAATCTGACTAAGCTGAGCTCGGATGTCGAGCCGTGAAGCGGGGCTCCAGATGTTTGTCCCGTGAGGAAGGACCTAAACAGCTGAAATTTTTGTCTTTAACGATAGAAAAAGGAAAGAGCTACCAGTTTGCTTTCTTCTTTTGCGTCCCGAGTTCTTGCGAGTCGCAGCTTCCCCGACTTTTCCCCTCATCTTGTTCTTCCCCGGACCCCTCTTCCCCGCCTCCCCGCTCTGTCAAGACAAGCCCAAGATCCCTAGTCCGGCCGCTGGTTGGCTCACAGGTGATCTTTTGATCTCTGGCGTTTTTGTGGTCACCACGCCAAGAAATCTGGGGAAGCATCTGACTGAGACCCCGTGGGAGCCTGTGGGGGAAGGCGAACTGCTGAAAGTGTTGCGTGAATAATATTCAATAGAGTCTCCTATATTTGATGAAAATTGAACTCTGCGCGGTTCAGTGATTCAGGGGTCTCAAAACCCACTTTTTATAGGGAACTCTACTCAAAAACTCCACTCTCCATAGCACTGTAATTCATTTTCTCTCTTTCTCAAACAAAATTCAGAGATTTGCCGCCCGGGCCGTACATTACTCTTCCGAGCAAGCGGTGAGATTGCTAAGACCCCTCTCGCCGGGTCGGAATCACGGAATGCCTCGGTACATTACCACAGCATGCTTTTTTAGTACCTACCGTGGTATTTCAGCGTTCCGCACCCGCTCTTGTGTATCACACGTTGCGTTGATCCCTTTGGGGGCCCAACTGCAGCGCCGATCACCGCACAAGACATTGCAAGTTATTATTGGACTCACAGAGCGCCTGGAGGTGCCACACTAGGGAAGGTCGTACAGAGCGAGACAGCAGCCTGCAGTGCAGCACTGCAGCACATGTGCCCGTCCCACGCGACCGCCCTTTTCATTTTTTTTTCTTTTCGTCTGCAGTCTCATAGTTATTTTCCCCGCGTCAGCCACCCCGTGGCTCCCATTTTTTTTCCAACGTTCCAGGACGAACGCCTGTATCTTACCGGACAGATCCTGGGAAATCTGCTGGGGTAGTACGGTACGGCAGGTCCAAATCATAGACTGACAAGCTGATGCGGGCTCCCAGTGGCCGTCGTCACCCGTCAACCTTTCTCAACTGGGAAGGTCGCGAGCCGTCGTGCACATCCGGACACGGCACAGCCGGAGCCGCAGATAAAGAAAAAGACTACCGATGATGCCTCGCAGGACCCCGTCATCGGATTCGAAGCCGACGCCGTTGGCCGCACTGCCACTTCTGACCCTGGATCACCGGGGCTGACGGCCCAACACCACGACAAGGCCAAGGAGCAAGAAAAAAAAACAATCAAACAGACAACGGAAATGAAAAATACCACCCCGTGACCCTGCGGCAGCACACACCGTCTCCACGATCCTTTCGGTCCGGGGGTTCTTGGCATCGACAGCATTGTTGCCCAAGCCATGCGAAGGCACACGATCGTTGATTCACCTGCGCGGTCTAGGTCAGGCTGGGGTGCAGGTCCAAGGATGGGATTGGGCCAAGCGGCAAGTGGATAGCCGGGGATGTTGGATGATGCTATTCTCCCTGACAAGCACTCGTCGACTCACTCAACTCACTCACTCACCCGCTTTACTATCCCTACCTGCCTTATTCATTTATAATTGACTTCAGACGAATAACCCCCAACGACGGTGGAGACCTCAACTATAAAACCCACCCATCCCAACCTCCCCATTTTGTAAAAAGGCCATGACCTAACGCCTTGACCATTCCCCTCCTCCTCCTTACTCGCCGGAGTTGATTTGTTTGATTCTTCGGCTCGCTTCCCTCCTCTCGGCCGAGTCTGTGGCAGACGAACAAGTTTGCTCACAGTTTTTGACCGTTACCCTGCCTACCTCGTTCATTTTCTTCTTATCATACCCCCGCACTATTCGCACCAAAACACCAACCCACAAAACCACCACTCCCCTATCACCATGCGCCTCCTCCCCACCCTCATCAGCCTGCTCCTAGCATGGCCCAACACCGCCTCCGTATCCGCAGCCTCCCCCTACCAACTCCAAACCCCACCCCTCGACACCCCCTGGACCAGCAAAGCACCCTCCAACCCCTGGCCACAATACCCTCGCCCCCAACTCCGCCGCGATGCCTGGAAGTCCCTCAACGGCATCTGGACCTACCAACCCTCCACCACTTCCTCGACCCCAGACACCAACTCCTTACCCTCTCTCCCGCTGTCCAAAGAAATCCTCGTGCCGTCGTGCATCGAGAGCGGGATTTCGGGGGTCATGGATATGAGTTTTAGTGTTACGCACATGTGGTTTGGGACGACGTTTGGGGTGCCGAGGCACTGGGCGGATCGCGGAAGGAGGGTGGTGTTGAATTTTGAGGCGGTGGATTATCAGACTACGGTTTTTGTGAATGGGGTTAAGGTGGGCGAGCATACGGGGGGGTATACGAGGTTTGGGGTGGATGTGACGGACCAGTTGAAGGAGGGGGAGAATGTTTTGTAAGCCCTTCGCGAACCTTTTATTTTTGTTTAATTATCTGTGGATTTGGGGTAGTGCTAACACGTCAAACAGGCACGTCTTTGTGTTTGACCCGACGGACGATGAGAGCATCCCGCAGGGCAAGCAGACCAAGCGGCCGTCGCACATCTTTTACACCCCCTGCTCGGGCATCTGGCAGAGCGTGTGGCTTGAGAGCGTGCCCAAGAACTATATTTCTTCGCTCGATCTCACGGCGGACATGCACGGCGAGGGTAAGTCTCCGTTTCCCCCGACGAGTTGAAACAAGAGATATAAACTAACACACAAACAGTCACCGTCACAGTCCACAGCGCCACCCAAAAATCCACCCCCATCGAAATCTCCATCGCCGCCCCCCACGGCGAAGTCGTCGCCACCCAGCAACACGTCTCCGACAAAACCTTCACCTTCCAAGTCTCCTCCCCCAAACTCTGGTCCCCCGACTCCCCCACCCTCTACAACGTCACCGTCCAACTCGGCGACGACGAAGTCCACAGCTACACCGGCTTCCGCACCATCGCCACCGGCCGCGTCAATGGTATCCAACGCCCTTTGCTCAACGGCGAATTCGTTTTTCTCTTTGGTCCGCTGGACCAGGGGTACTGGCCTGATGGAATTTATACCCCGCCTACCCCCGACGCGATGGTGTATGACTTGAAGGTTATCAAGGGACTCGGTTTTAACATGGTGCGCAAGCACATCAAGGTGGAGCCCGACCTCTTCTACGAGGCGTGTGATCGCCTCGGGTTGATGGTGATCCAGGATATGCCGTCGATGCGGGTGTTTGACAATTCGCGGGCGAGTGCGGAGCAGGAGGCGGAGTTTGAGAGGCAGTTGGCGGTGGTGGTGGACGAGCATAAGAGCTACACGTCGATTGTGGCGTGGGTCATTTACAATGAGGGCTGGGGCCAGTTTACGGATGGGTATGTGTTGACGGATCGGGTTAGGGAGTGGGATCCGACGCGGTTGGTGGATAGTACCACGGGGTGGAATGATTTTGGCGCGGGGGATTTTTCTGTGAGTTTTTCTCTTTTTTTTTCTCCCCTCTCTCCTGGTTCCAAAACAGAAAACAGGATAATAAAAAACTAACATCCCAGGACAACCACCACTACGCGGAACCCCAATGCGGCACCCCCTGGTCCTCTCTACCCTCCCCCCCCCACGACTCCCGCCGCATAGGCTTCCAAGGCGAGTACGGCGGCATCGGTCTCCGTCCCGCCGACGAAAAGTACTCCCCCTTTTTTTCCCCTTTTTTTTCTCAGACTAGAAGAATACTAATCCACCCCCAGCCTCTGGCCCCTCCAAGGTGCAATCGACACAATCAACCAGACCTACGAACTCCACGCCACCGCCGAATCCTACCACTACCGCGCGCACACGCTGATGAACCTGCTGCGGGAGCAGGTGGAAAAGTATGAGTGCAGCGGGGCGGTGTATACGCAGACGACGGATGTGGAGGGTGAAGTCAACGGGTTGATGACGATGGATCGGAGGGTGGTCAGGGTGGATGTGGATGCGTGGAAGAGGGATATTAGGGGGGTTTATGAGGCTGCGAGGAAGAGGGCGTAAGCTAAGTGACTAGCTGACTACGGGTAGAGGTGGGTGGTTGGGTGAGTGCGCGGGAAGCGATAGGATGGGATGGGATGGTATTGGCGTTGGTTGGGGTGGATTTCTGATTCTTGGGTTTTTTTCATGGGTAAATCCGCAGCTGCGTTCGTTTAGCAGCGTTTCATTTCGGCATATGGGCAACATTAGGGTTTTTTAGGCGTCGCTGTAATCATACCGGTCGTTACAATATCAGACATCGCATTCTATTATTAACAGTATCTCATCCAGCAGTCTGCCTACTCAATATCTACTGCTATATCCAACAGAAACCTCGGCCAAATCCAATTCAACTCTCGCTGGCAACCTACCCCGCTACCAAGATTGAAAAAAGCCAAGCAACCAAGAAAACAAAAAAAAACAGGAAAATATCCAATGTCTACCCCTCGTACACCCCCAAACCCGCCCTCGTAAAACACCAAATCACCCAATTCGTGACACCCCGTACTTTTGTCCCCTTCCCGTCCCCCCATGCCACGCTTGCTCGTCGTACATGTCTCACGGCAACCAGCTAGTTTTGGTTTGTACGAGAGGACTCCCGTCTTGTGTCCCGTTCCTTCAACAGGATTCCTTTCTTCCAGACCGCTCGTCTCGTGGGGACGGTGGACAAACATCTCTGGCCACCTATGATCAATGGCCACCCTTCGTGCGCGGGAAGGTACAGTAGAGTACCTTGCCTGTGAGACTTTGAGTTGGGGGTTGTGGAACGGGGTTATCAAAACGTGGTTGTGTTGTGGGACTGGGGGGGTTGATACGGGCTGTGGTGAGACGCACCGGAGCAGAGAGGGAGACCAACGGGGAGGCTGGGGTGGGGCGCTAAGGATGGGAAAGGATCGTTGCATGGTTTGGACGGTGGTGAGGGGAGTGAGCGAGACTATTGATGGGAGGCTTTTTGTGGGCTGGACGTGAATGGGTACGAGGTTGGGATGTTTGTATAGGATTGGGGAATAGGTGCTTGGGATCAATATATTGGGGATGGTCTGGGTTAGATATGACGGTTTGCTGATGTCGCTACAGAACTGATGTGTTTAGAAGCAAGGCGATGCCAATCAGTTTCGTGAGTATAAAGCGGCAAATCGGGTCAAGTCGCTCTGAATGGAATTAGTAAACTCGAGATCGTTAGAACGGTGCTGCATACGCTGTGATTGTCCTTTCAATCAAATAACTCGGTTTTGCAAGGGGCCCTGTTGGAAAGGTGTAATTATCTACCAAAAGACAAAGAAAACAAAGAATTAAAAAAAACGAAAACAAAACCCCCTGAACACTGTGGTCTCTGTGGATTCGGACTGTCTCTAGTCCATTGTTCAGCATCCCCCCAAAACTAGAACGATGAGGAATCACATAACTGCCGCCTTAACCTGCTCCCCTCGTCGAAAGTAACTAATTACATCTACTTCCCGCCCTCATTCTCACTCCCCAATACCATCGATCTAACTCCCACCCGTCAAACCCCTCAAATACCCCTCCACAACCCCCCTAACCTCCCCCTCCTCAAAATCCCCCAAATAATCCTCCACCGTATCCCCAAACCGGTTCGTCGCCGTCGGATCAGCCCCGTGCGTGACCAACACCTTCAGCACACTCACATACCCGAGCCGCATCGCCGTGTGCACTGGCCGGTCACCTGTGAAGCGATTGGATAGGTTGAAGAAGAGGGTTTTGTTGGCACGGGTGTGGAGGAGGTCGGCTAGGGTTTGGATGGAGGCTGGAGAGAAGATTGTTTAATAGTTAATTAAGTTAATTAATGATCATTATGGGATGGATTCGGAGAGTAGGGTGTAAAGGGGGAGAAACTGATACCAATCTGCCCAGCTTTGCATGCGGTGTGGGCGAGTGTCTGGTTGAAGTCGTCACGGAGTCCAATCAAGATATCCGCTGCGGATGTGCCTTCTCGTTGTGCGAGTTTGGTGACGAGGGATCGTAGGCGAGCAGTGTGGCCGTCACTGGTGGACAGGGCGAGATCACGGGCTTCAAGGGGGGTGATGTACATTTTGAGGTGGACTTTTTACAAGATGTGGAAATTCATAATTATTTCTATGGTCAGAGGATGGTTTTCAGCTCTTTTCTGGAGGTTATATTAGCTACTGAGAGGCTGTATACGGACGTCCGAAGTTCGGACAAGATTGGCGAGGGCCGACTCAAGAGATCACAGACATGTGTCGTGATCCGGCATTTATAATCTTGGCGGAAAAGACAATAAAAACAAACTCTTATATCCGATGCGGCCGGGCCAAGCCGAGTGTCGATGTCATTGTGATGACTTGGGCTGGCTGTGGATTATCAGATTTCCCGAGTCGTTTCTCCATGACCGTGCCCAAAATTTGAACATTTAATTATTTTCCTGTCTTCTTAAGCGACGCGGATTCAATGGAGAAATTAAGGATATTTCTGTCTTCTTTACAAGAAAATAATTAGTTCCACAGAAACCAAATCCGGGAAATTCCCGTAGCTCCATAGTAGTGGGCTGTAGCTATGTCCACCAAACAGTGGTGATCAGGGCCACTCCACGAGTCAGTCACGACGATCTGTGGCCGCGGCCGTTAAAAGGTCATCTACCGAGCTATCCATGAAATTCTTTTCCTGCTTTCTTCTCTTCGACGGCCGCCCTGCTATGCTCTCACAAGAAGACCCTCATCGGGGTCAAGGGGGAAGGAATGTACAGAACATTTCTATCTTACTAGATGCGTTTATCGCCGGCCTTAAGTGTAACGCTGCTCGGGTAATGGGACGCCGACGCCCCCCACGCCGGGGTCCTTCGAACCGAGCAAAGACAGATGCATGTTCTCGAAGCCGGATGTGGTCACTCCATACCATTTCCGCGACTGAACATCAAGGACAGACATTCATTTCCCTTTGGGAGAATGGGATAGGTGCTCACTACATGGCACTAGCTTAACACAAACATCTCCAGCTTCCCAGGCCACGTTACATCTTCCACACAAACTCCCCAGAACCTAAGCCTTCTTCAACACCAACAACACACCCCCCACACCCCCCTTCAACCTCGACCCAGCGGCCTTCAACTCCTCAAACGGCTTCTCCATCGCCGCCCGCATGACCTGCAACGGATCCCTCTCCGTCCCCGCATCCCCCTTATTCGCCTCCTTCCACCGAATATACGGACTCGTCGTCGCCAAAATCCCCACCAACACATCCAACCTCGCCGGGCGATCCGTCGGCGTAAAATAGAACTGATCAATCGGTTCCAGCCCCTCCCCGACCCCCCACTCCTTCCTCAACAACTCCCCCTCCTCAAACCCCTTGGCCGCCTCCTTCGCTTCCCCCTCCAACATCCAAGGCAGCACCAAATCCTTATACCCCCACCTGGCCGTGCGATTCCCCGGCGTCATATAATCATCCAAGTCCAACTCAAACCGGTCCAGCGCCTCCTGGATCGCAGTCCCCTGCGGCTCCGACTGGTCCACCACCACACCACTACTACACCACAACGCGACACTCCCGCGGGGTTTCAACAACCGCGCCGCCGTCGGCCAGAAGGTAGTCATATCAAACCAGTGCGCGGCCGTCGCGGCCGTAATCAAATCCACGCTCCCCTCCTCAATCCCAATCTCCTCCTTCGCAGCGGCCTCCTCCAGCGTCGCCACCTCAAACCTCACCTTGGCAATCTCCTTCTTCTCCCCCCCATCACCAGCAGCGGCCGCCTCAGCAGCCTCAGCAATATCCGCCTCCAAAATCTTCCTCGCCGTCTCCACCATCCCTTCCGAAGGGTCCAACCCCAACGCGCCACCAGCTGCGAAATGCGGCGCGAGCGTGCGTACTGCCATGCCGGGCCCACAACCAACGTCCACGAGGAGGTTGAATTGTCCGCCGGTGGCGCTGTGGTAGTCGAGGACGTGGCTGTAGAGGCGCGAGTGGTAGTTGAGGCGGTGTTGGGCGTAGGAGGCGCCTTGGGTTGTGGTGAAGGCGCGGAAGGTTGTGTCTTTGGGGGTGCTGGTGGCGGCGGGGGTTGGGTCGGCCATTTTTGGTTTTGGAATTTGTGATGGGAATCTGGTGTTTTTTTTTTTGGTTTCGGGGATGTCGTTGGAAATGTAATTAAACCGGAATTGGAAAATAACGCTCTGTCGGCGTCTTATTCCCCGCGTGTGTCGCACTTAATGCTGTCGCCAAATCCAAGAACAAAAAAGAAAAGTGAAGGGGGGAAGGGGGCAAACTGGCAATCAATAAATAGCCGCGCTGGTTGCCATGCCATGTCAGTCACAAAACCCCCCTCTCGGCCGAGCAGCCGGTTACCAGGCAGACCAGACCAGGTAAGGCACACTTCGGAATTTACAACCGTCCACTTAAACGCTATATCCGGCAGCAAACCAAACCTTCCCCAGCAACTTCCCTTTCTCCAATAATTACCCTGCAAGCCACAAAACCCTTCCCCGCATGCATCATGCATGGCCTCTTTGTTCCGCGGAGCTCAAACTAGGTAAGAAACCTCCCGCTCTATCTCCCTGGGCCCATGACGCGTCGCGTCAGGCTACCAGGGAGCGGGGATTATTCCGCTCTCCGCTTCCGCTTCGCTGGAACCAAAGCGGAAACGGGAACGGGGACGGGAACGGAAATCCAATCGCGAGGGAAGGAGCGAGGGTGAAAGCCTAGACTAATGTAAGGGGTAGCAGACATGAAACAAACGTCACGGAATTTGTGATAATTATTTTCACAACAGGCATGGCTGTCAGTTATCACACCGTGAAACTCACAATCCAAGCGAGGTGGTGGGATGGTTCTATTTTTAATTTTGCTTTTCTGTCGCCGAGGGCTTGGGCCGACGAAAGCTGGACAAAACTAACTTATCAAAGCACACTCTTGCTAGAAACAAGCAGAACAGCCAACACAGTGATGAACAATACTTGATTTCGTACTTTGCTTCAGGGGCTGGTAAACAGCCCAGAACTAGATTCACAAGCTAGGAAAACACTGCGAAAGGACCTAATTAATAAACAACCAGCCACAGAAATACCAGGCAGATACAATAACCCCTGGCCAAGTAAACAACCGCGGAAACTCCCTAACAACCTGGGCATCCCTCAAAATGAAATCGAACAAAAAAGAAACCCTCCACCTTGAACCCCCCTAACTACCCACGTTCCCCTCCCGAAACCTCTTCACCGCCTCACAATACTCCTCCACGCCCCTCTCCTCTCCCTGAATCTCCCCCAACTTCCCTTCCAACCACATCTTCGCCTTCTCCGCCAACATCTCCCACTCCTCCGCCTCATCCGCCATCTCCTTCTCCAAAAATGCCAGCGCCAACGCAGTCGCCAAGGCATCCAACGCCGACCCAGAGACTTGGAATCCAGTCTTAGCCGCCGCCTGCGAGAGGGTCTTCTCGTCCAGCTTTCCGCACCCGATGACCGCCAGGAGGCGTGCCTCCCAGGCCCAGGATCCCTCGAAAGTTTGTAGGTCGACAAGCCGGTTCAGCTGATCAGCTCGTGACAGCGTTGACAAGTCCTCCGGTTTCACCTCTTCAAGTTCCTCCTCTGTTTCATTCTCTCCAATCTCGGGGACGAAACTGGGGCCGTCATCCATCAACCCAAACCCCTGGTCGTCAGACTCCTCGTCTTCCTCGTCTTCGGAGGGTAGAATGTTGCGCATGCCCTTCGCCTTCCTGCGTGGCATCCCGACCGTACTGAACCCTGAATCCGAATACATATCCAGCTGTGCTATCTGCCCCTGCGGTGGGGCTGCGTAGCTCCCGAACGGGCTACCACCGCCCGGGGCAGGTGGCGGAGGCACCGCTGCGCTGGCGCACATAGCGACGGGTGCAGCAAAGGCTCTGGGGGCGAAGGTAGATGTTGTCGCTGGAAAGAAACAAGTGGTTAGCAATCCGGGTCTAGCCAACGAAACAGAAAACTGTATAGGCTTACTATAACTCCTCGCCTCCCCGATGGAACGGTTTCGTATGCTTCCTGGGTTACCTGCAGACGCCGATGAGCTGGGTTCAGCCAACGCAAGATAAGAATGTGTAGACTTACCAACACCAAAGAGGTGCCGGCGCCGTTTGGCTCCTCCATTCCCTGAAGACGTCGATGACTCGGGCTGAGATGGCTCCTCTTGCTCGTGCCTCTCCTCATTGCCCTCCACTGCCACAAACGAACACCACTTGCCACCAACTTGGTGTGTCACGCCTAGCCGGACCGCCTCGCGCTCGACCATGTCCTGGAAACGGCCGGGGTACTTGTCCTTGACCAACTGAGCACCATCCGCGCTGCTATCCTTAGCGTGGAAAATCCAGCCGCGGCCGTCCTCCATCTCGCGAATAGCCTTGCGGGCAGCCAGTTGGTGGATCGTCTCTGACTTTTCCTCGAGCACCGTCACCGGAATCTCGAGCTCGATCGGTCCGTGGCGCGAGGTGCCGCGGAGAATGACGGACTTGGGCTGCTTTTGGATTGTCTCGGGAGAAAATAGGACGTAGACAGTAGTGCGGGAGTAGGGCAGAATCGGGGGGATGAGGAAAGGGGCCTGGAGAAACTTGGGCTCCGAGATCGCCGGGACGTGTGAGTATTTTCCGCCCGACGAAGTATCGAGCGAGGCATCGGCCATCTCGACGTCAGGATCGGCGGACTTGTCGAAGAAGGAGATGGGTTTCTTCTCCTTGGTTGTCGCGGCCCCTTCCGATGGATTCGGTTCGTTCACATCCAAGACCAACCCGTCCAAAACCTTCTCGACAATCTCAAAGTCGTCGTCCGCATCCGCACCCTTTGCCTCGCCCTCCTTGCCGTACTTGATTTCCAGCTTGTAATCGTCAATATGCGGTGTGAGAGATGCCTTCAGCATCCGCACAACCTTGGTGTTCATCTTTTCGTCATCCCCCACCGACTGCGCAAACCCATGCCCTGCTTCCGCCACGCCCTCGATCAGGGAATGGCTCACATCGCTCCCGATACCCAAGCTAAACACCCGCGCGCGGCCCTTGCTCTCGGCAATCTTCTCATTGAGCAGCTTAAAGAGCGCAGCTTGGTTCCAGATCTCGCCATCAGTCAGCAGAAACACCTCCAGATCCATATCGGTGTATCTCTTCTTGAAGGCATCCTCCATAGGGTCATAAATGTCGGTGCCGCCAAAGTCCGCCTCAAATGTGTCGACATAAGCCGTGGCCTTCTTGAGGGAAGACTGGTCGTACGTCTGCGAGCCATCGGGAAACAGGAACTCGTGCCGTGAGCCAAAAGAGCAGATGTTGAACTTGACGCCCACGGGAAGCGACTTGAGGAACAACTGCAGCGCAGTCTTGAGATTGGCAATGTTCGACCCCATCATGGAACCAGAGCGATCGCAGAGGAAAACAATCTCGGGCCGCGACGCGGGCAAGTTGAATTTGGGTACCAGCGTGGCCATCAGTGCGCGGTGGTTCGTCAACGTCGGGTGTGTCTCGAGCACGGCCACAGGATCGCCGGTGTTGGTTGCCACGACCTGCAGGACAAAGTCGTCTCCGAGCTCTGCGGTCGACAAAGCCAGGGTGGCGGAGGCCTTCTGCAGTGACATGTCGGCACCGCGAGCCGCACCCTCGGCAGTGTTACCAAGAGTCACCGAGATCGGATGAGATGGCGACTGGACATTCTTGACGTTGGAACCCGCGGGCAGCTCGACGTCGACCACAATGCTGATGCCGCTCTTCTTCTTGTCGATGCCAGTACTCGGCTCCAACTCGCCGGGGTAGTCGCCAAACCGTGGCGCAATACTGGTCGGGATGGTGAACCGGATTCCATCGATGCCCACATCCTGCTTCAGCTCACCGAGATACGTGATCTCAATCTTGAGCTCGGCATTCTCGGGCACATTGCCGATCGTTGTTGTGAAAACATCGCTGGCTTCCGGCAGCTGCTCCAGTAGCCCAGCCGTTTCGCCACGGTCCACGGCTTCCTGGTACGTCTTTTTTGCCTGAGCGCGCTCTTTAACAACCCCGCGGATAACCCGTTTCTCGTTGATGATGCAGACAAAGTCAACGACCGAAACGCCCGCGTAGAGAGGGAAGGTGTACCGCAGCTCCTTGAGCTTCTCCGACTTAGGGTTGACGAAGTTTTGTGTGAGGGTGGTCCGGCTGGTCGACGAGACGATCTTGGTATGGGCTGAGAGTGACAGTTGCTGGAGGTACTTGCGTTGGGTGTGGTATGCGTAGCGGGGGTGCGGGACGATGTAATACAGCCCGCAAACATGACCGTGATCAGCCATCTTTGCTTGTGAATCGGAGGAAGGACACTAAGACGATGTGTAAAAGGGAAAACCCGAATATTAAGCACAGAAAAATGTTGGAGCAGATTGCTGAGTTAAGTCCAAGTCCAAGATAGGTGTGTCCAAGATAGGTGTGTCCAAGATAGGTGTGGTCGAAACAGGTAGTCTGTCCAAGTCAAGGCTGATCCGACTGCTAATGGTCGTGAATGTGGATGAGGACTTGTTGATGAACAATAATAGACCAAAATCCTCCCAAGACTGATCCACGAGAGAAGACCCAACTTTATACCAATCCCCTCCCCAAGATCAACCCTCATGACGAATGTGCCTTCCCTCTCAGCCCTACCAACATCCATGGAAAACAGGCAACAAGCCGCCTTAGCGTCAACCCCAAAGCGGCAATCAGCCAGCCTCCAGCAAATCAGTTCTCCCAGATCGCCCACGAGATCCACTTTTCCGCCCCCACCTTGCCAACCGCAAGCAATGCTCAATTGTGCAAAAACTCTCGTCGTTGCTGAGCAAACGAGGAAGGCCGCAGCAACACCAACTACACCACACCGTGGTTGCCGTCTGTCGCACTGAACCCGTCATCAAACTGCCACCTAATCCAACCGCTTCTCCACATTCCGGCCAACCAACACGGCCAATCCCCTCACTTCCCATCCAATATTCGACTCAACAAGTTGACTCACCGGGCTAAAAAGGGGTCTGAGCTGCAGGGAGCTTGTGTCAGGGCGCGTCCCATCTTCTCCATGACGCTGCATGGACCGGGCGCCGTGTAAGTGGTTGGCTCTTAATTAAAGGAGGGTTAGGGTTCAGACATGGTTTCGACAGCCAGTTGTTCTTTCTTTTGCGCCGGCCAGTCGGCAATGTAAAAGCTTCTGAAGACTCAAATACTTCGAGAATAATTACATTGTGCAAAGGCTTTAGTATAAATTCAGTTTGAGCAGTACCGAGAAAGAAAATCCCAGTCCATCTATCAACAAGTTTGGGTACAAGATTACAGCTGCTAGCAACAACCCGTCGACGTGAGTCGCAGTACGGACCTGCGATATTGAGGCATTGATGACTAAGAGTTAAAGAATCGAAAACGAAAGGGAGTATGTAAAGAAAAAACCCAAAAGCTCACCACCGGGCCTCATCTCGGTGATAAGGCCCGGTGGCTACGAAAAGCCCCGGTGGGCTTTTTCGAAGTGAAGCTTGGGGGGATCGAACCCCCAGCCTCTCGATGCGGGGCCCTCCCAATGCCGCTGAACTAAACACGCGGTGCGTGAGCTCTATTGGGAGGCCGGTGGTGGTTGGAGCTGTGCACTGGGTTATATACTGCTGAGGAAAGAGCGGGATTCATGGCCCCAGCAGGAGCGTAAGATGAGGTGAAAGATAATCATTGGCGGCACGGAGGTAGGCAATCACCCACGAAGTGGTCTCATATTCCTCTTTATCTTTCAGCGCCCACAACCACCATTCCCTTCCACTAGCCAGTCAACGGTCTCGGACGACCGGATTAATCCTGTTAATACACATCAACCCCTATCCCTCAAGCCCCCCGTAGCACGTTGGTTGGAGCGAAGCGCGGCTGCATCTTCTTAACCACTGCCAGCTCTGCCCATTAACGCTCCATCCTCTTGTACCCAACTCGCTTCACGGCTTATGTATCCTCAGAGCTGCCAAAAAATAATCCTCCAGCGGGACCAAGTTCAACAACACGTCGTTGCACATCCACGCAACGATGCACGCGACCGCACCTGCCACGGCATCCAGCACATAGTGGTTAGCTGTCGCCACGATGGCGGTCAGAATGATGACCGGGTACACCATGCCAGCGGCGATGATTAAAGTGCGGCGGCCGCCAAGGGAGAGAAGCGACTTGCGCTTGTTGCGTAGGAGTGGGACGGCGGCGATGGTTAAACCAATAAGGAACGAGTATCCAAAGTGAAGGGACGGCATCGCGGCTAATGAAAGGGGAAAGTTAGCTTACCCGACTCCAGGTTCATCCCAAACAACACTCCGACGGAACTGGGGTACTCACCATACTGGTTACAAAACCGATTTGTAGTCCAAACACTGCTGTCGCCGTCTGCACCGTGCACCGTGTCGACAAACCCGTACCCCTTGGCCTCCTCAGAGTTCTCTCCCGTGTAGGTAGGATCGCTCAAGAGCCGAGGCGGCATGCATGGCCAGAATGTGAAGACAATAAACGCCAGCAGATTACACATGGCCATGGTCCGCCTCCGTCGCTCGTAGATGGGCGGTCCGAAAGCAGGTGCCCGCTCCCGCCAGTTCTTCAGCGTGGTCGGCCGGTCTCCGTCCGACCCGTCTCTGTATCTCTCCTCCTGTAACAGCTTATGTTGTGGCCGGGCAATCGTGATGTGGTATAAGATGATGAGGTAGAGGATAGTACCCGGAATGTGGATAAACGAATACGTCTTGTTAGTCCAGCGCATCAGCGTGGGCCTTTCGAGGAACCATTGTTGCACAGCAGGCTCGACAAACAAACCAAGAGCTTGTTCGGCGTGGATAACCTGGAGGCCGTGTTCCCGCGCGGTGTTGACGGTGGACTCTTGGAGCGTGACAGCCGTAAAGGCGCGACCGAGTTGATAGACCTACACACATTAGTCTCTCATTCAGGTAGGTGTGAAAGCTAGGATAGGAGGTCGAGGCAACCGCCGCTTCCTGTCGACATACCCAGTAGATCAGCGCCCAATACCACACCTCGACCAGGAACGGAAACCTCTGGAGCACCCGGCTGAGAAAACGGTCCTTGAAGATCTCAGTATTCGGTGTCGTGACCTCCTTCTCCCAACCTAGACACCGCAATCTTCGTTTCCGCCACCGCGGTGCCGTCTTCGCCGAAACATCATCCATGAGAGTATCACTCGAACTGCTGCTGGAGCGGCTCAGTGGAGGCGGCAGGAGGGTAAGTTCGTCCTCTCTGGCGCGGCCTCTTTCGACATCATCGTTGATCTCGTGATCTGCGGCGTACTTAAGGTGCTGCCATGGTTCCGGCCGAGTGGAAGATAGTGGTAGCCCTGAGTTGGCACCACTGATCTTGTTGCGGTTAACGATGGTGCCAAACACCAAGAGGCTGACCACAATCAGCGGTTCCAGCACCGCACCAAGCGCCATTCTTCCCGGAGGGATGTTTGGGGCCAAACGCAACCGGCGACAGGGTATGATATTGAGCAGAAAGACGAGAGAAGACAGCTTGAATATTGAAGATCGGTCATAAAAGAAGGGGAACGGACGACAACAGACGGGAGGGGTTCTGTTATCTGATCACCCAAAGTTTACAGCTGGTAGACGGGCGCAATGACCCTCACTTCAATCCATCGGGCCCGCAAAACACGGGCAGTCGTTCTTTCCCCGTGCGATCCATGACACCACAGCAGAGGGAAGGAGCAACCGGAACACAGAATCTTGGCAGTCAAGGTTTTCCAGAAGTCGGGTGCCACTTTGATTCCACGCCAAGTTCAAAAACTCGCACGACATCCATATCTTGGAGGACATGTTGACCCACCAATATTTGTAACCTCCAACGGTGTTGCTAGGTGGGCTCTAACCTCCAAACCGCCAGGGGACCTGCTGGCTAGCATATCTTCAACAACGAATAGTTCGGGGTTCGGGACGTGGCCATGGCCCGAGGCAAATGGGATCTGTGAGGCCAAGAAAAGAGGAATGGCGGGAGACAGAACATAGGAAATAACCAAACAAAAAGGAGCCTTCGGTTTCGGTTCACTTCAGGCACAGGATGCCAGTATAGGTGTTCCACTCCCAAGGATTTATTCTGACGTCGGATGAGTCGGAACATTGAAAGGCGGAGGAATTAACCCTTCTAGTGGATGTTAGGTGGACCGGTGTTAGTGCACACTGCAACTTCCCTGCAGAGAGACAGTGAAGACACGCAGGCCGCAAAAGGCCATGGATGCCGGTAGGTAGAGTACTCTTCGGCATGACGTCTTCGAAAACCGTCAAAATGGAATCAGGTCCGTGGAGAAAGGTGATGGAAAACCTTGTGATACGACCGGTTCAAGTTTGTTACGTGATATCTGAATCTCACGTTGTACAAATAACGTACCGAGGGTGCTCGCGTGCAGTGTTACTCCTTACGGTAATCCCCACCAAATCACGATTCTTGCTGTCGAAAGAAGATCACACTCCTCCTCCACAAGATCTCAAGAGATATTGACCGTAGAAGAGTTATTCCTACAGGCGAGTTAGTATCGTATCATGAAGAAAAAAATATTCTTAATAACCGGGATTACGGCCCATCAAGAGAGACCGAGATACCGCGGTGATGAAGTCCATCGCGGCGTTCATCCACGCCGACAACCGACTCGGCCTGTTCGGGGTCGAATGGCGACCCACATGGACGGAAGTCAGGTCCGTCGCCAAGCTCTTGGAACGGGGTACACTTACATGCGCCAAGCCCAAACCACAAATGCCCAAAACAAGGGGGATTCACGATGGTCAGAACTTAAAATTGTCGTTGCCCGATTATCTTCGTGTAGGAGTGCCCCTGCGGAAGAGCTTTGCATATAAAAAAGGATCAAGATCTCATAACAATTCCCCTTGGTGAAAGGATCAAGTATGAATGAATTAAGATTTTACCGTAATTCCAACTCCCAGGTTTTTTCCGCCTCCGGGTGGACTTTGATCTGTTGGGGGCGGAGACGCCGGATATACCGGCCCCGCCTCAAGCATGCTTCCCGAACTCGTGGGAGATTTCCGTATTGGGATGTCCCAAAACGGCATGTGGGGTCGAATAATTCGAAAGAAACGGCGAAGAGACATACTCACGATGGCCAAAAAAAGCGGCAGACCCAGTCCCTGGATAACTTACTTTGCTATAAAAGTGGAAAATGACCAAAAAGAATAAACCAAAAAAACTAAAAGAAGACAAAAAAGAATAAATCTAGAAAGTGAAAGAAGACAAAAAGGAGTAAATCAATCAAAATCTGCCAAGGTTTGATCGAATGTTAATGGACTGGACTTGAGCTATCTGTTTGAGTGTGCCGCTTTTTTTGGCCACGGCGAGACTGGCTGGGGAAAGGGTGTTGATAGTGTTAAAGGTAAAGTAGGCACTGTTCAGCACGATATTGTTGAAGCGGCGCAATCTGTGAGGAACTTGCAAGGCGAGACCTAGTAACGTTATTTACTCTCTTAAAAGTAATTACCTTTAGAGCTGAGCATTCACGTATTTGCAATAACTACTGTTGTTTTAACAAAGGGATCTTGTGATTGTAGACTATTCGAGACGAAGGGAAAAGAAGCCATAGTAAGTAATGCCCATGAATCTGAATCAGAGTGTGAATAATTAAATAGTACTAGAGAGACGATAACCAAGTCTACCAGTATTTCAACCACTTATGCTGTTGAAGCAGCTTTAATCATCATTCCAACTCACCTTGGAATCCAATCTCCTTACGAAGAATCCACCTGTCCCCTTTTCTCAATGGGGTTATCAATGAGCATGTTGAACTCTTTCTCCTCCTCAATGATAAACAGTGAAGCTAGAGGAAAGTTAGCCCGGATCAGATTCACGAATCAAACACAAATTAACACATACCGAGGGCCGCGAAGGCGATGAAACTCCCAGCCGTTATCCAAACGTTGCGAAACGCCACCACATATGTATCCAAAAGCACATTCGTACCACTCTCGATAATTTCAGGGGTAGCGCCTTGGATGCCCCTGAGCGCTGTCTCATTCCGGTTTACCAGCGCGGCCACAAACAACGGGATACTGCTCGCTGGCAAGCCGTCAGGGACAACTACCTCCCTCACATTCTGCTCCAGCCGACTCATCGCGTCGTTAAACACCGCATTGTACACCGCCAACCCGACATTCCCGCCCAACGACCGCACCGAGATAAAGAGCCCGCTCGCGACGCTAATCAACTCGGGTGGCGTCGACAACTGCGCGACCACAATCAAGGTCGTCAACAAGATCCCAAACCCGATCCCCATCATCGTCCCGAATCCCCACACCGCGTGATCGCTATCCCGCCCACTGGCTGCCATGCCCGCGAAAAACACGACCAACAACAGAAAGCCAGCCACCGTAATCCACCGTACCCGGCGTGTCCGTGTCGAAGCCCACCCCGCCACACATCCGAAAATAGCAGTGAAGATGAACTTGAAACTGTACCGCACCGCGACAAGCATGGTATCAGACGGGGTGTACAGCAAACTGACTTCGAAGGAGAAGTAGCTGTTGACAGCGAAGAAAGCTAGCCCTTCGAAAAAGATGGCGAGGCACGCGAGGCCGAAATTGCGGTTGCGGGAGAACAGGCCGTGATGGAAGAGTCCGTCGCGTTTCCAGCGCGTCTCGTACACGATCAGCACTATGGCTAGCGCTACGCCCACGGCAAACGTCGCGCTCACGCGTGGATCGGTCCACTCGTAGGGGTTTTTGGAATACGACAGGCCGACGGAGAAGAGAACCAGCCCAGCGGCGAAGAGGAAGTTCCCGGTCCAGTCAAGCTGGGCTAGGCGTGCGCGGTGCGAAGAAAGCCCCAGTTGGCTTGGAAGAGGGGGTGGGTGGTAGACGACTGCGCATATGAGACCCGAGACTGAGAACCAGGCCATGGCGGCGTAATAGTAGTTTCGGAAGCCGGGCGAGTCCGGGCTTGCGTTGCGGTTGAGGGCTGCGCCCATGAACAAGCCGACAAGACTGCCGAGACTGCCAGTGACAATGGCGCATGCTTGGGCCCAACCCCGCCAACGGCGTGGCAGGACTTCGGAGGCGACAGTGTGCAAGAGGGGTTGGGCGCCAAATGCCGCGCCGACGAGGCAAAAGCCGGCGATGGCCATGTTAATGGAGGTCGCGCGGGCGATGACGGCGGATCCGACCGCACCGATAAGGGTCAGGGCAACGAGGAGCCATTTGCGGCCCCAGTAGTCGGCGGCGCGGGATACAATGGGGCTGAGGACGACCGTGAGAATCGCGATGGATCCCGGAAACCAGACGACTTGGCTGCTGTCATTGAAATGAGCCCCGATGGTTTGTCCTTGCTGTGTAGTGTGAGCAGTGAATGCTACTTTCAGAAACTGAGGAGAATTTACTCACCACGCCAGCGCCTACGAGGCTAAATAGTTGAGCGAAGTAGATAAGGCATACTGCCAGTACTGCTAGGAATGTCCTTGCGGATAGTCGTGGAGCTGACTCCGGTAACTCGTCGCTCGCGCTCCCAGAATCCAGAGCAGGTTGGTCTGAATTGGCCCGATGCTGGCTGCTTTGGGGATTTTGAGGGTTAGAATGTCGTAAAGAACCCATGGTTTTCTCAGGTGCGCGCATAGATGATAAGTGATGAACGTGTTACGGGGGAAAGAACATGACTTCGTGAGGAAAGCCGAGGAGAACACCACGGGCACTGTCATCCTGTTCGGACTGTAGGTTGTCCGCATCACTTGGCTGGTTTGCTCAGGTTTAACTACCCGAGCTCGCCGTTGTGCAACGAACACACGTCTCGGAGTTCAACTGGATCCAGCTGAGAATCTGAATCAGTCCAACCCTCCAGTGGTGCGATCTGCGGGCGGTGTGCAAATGGCGGCCCATTCAAGGGCTGTGACTGTGGTGTGATGGACAGGTGGTGGTTTCTGTGAAACTTGACTTCACACATCGTCTCGCTGATAATTACGTCCCGAGAATCGGACCAAATGTGTCGGGCATATCGTACCGATGTACAAGGATGGATACGAGTCAGTATAACAAATGAATAGACCGGGACTCAGTGGTACTGCAGCGTTGCTTGAAGCTTCAATTGGGTTATACTTGTCGGCCCCAAGTATGTAATTTTAGTTCCGTCGTTCGTGGGCCGTGGTAAGGGGCTTTGAGTTAAGAAGTATTCGGGTTTTTGTCAACTTAAAAATTAATGTTGAGAAGACGCAATGCAGGGGATCCGAGATCTTGTGGGGCACATTCGACATCACACCAAAGATTTGCACCTGAGCGATCGCTTGGTTGATTTAGAGTCTTTTACGGCGGTTCACAAGCAATTAACCCGTGAGAAACTTCTTGAAGGGTTCTTTTCAAGAGCTCTTGATCGAGGCGACGCCGAAGGTACAGTTGGTGGGCACTTGCAGTGGGTCGCGCCTGGCGCACAGCAGATGGCTAAGGCTCCACCTCTTGTTGAGGGAAGGAGCTTTCGAATTGGCGTCATGTCGTTGTCGCGCAGAACAAAATCTTCTCCTCTTCAAATTTGGCCTCATCATGACGCTCCTAGGAGGACCACGGTTGCGATACGCAATTAAAATGCCCCTATATCTTTTTGATGCGTACGAAACTGCGGATATGGACACCCGCAACAACCGACGTTCCACCCGTTCAAGCGTTGAGCACCATCATCAGCACGGATCGAATGTCAAATCGACCTCGATTCAAATGGCATCCTTCGATCGTCTCGACCTCGAATTCGAAAATGAACGAGCCGACATTGACATATTCTAAGAAGACATCGTCGGGATGACCGCCAAGCCAGCATGAGCCAGGCCCCAGGCAACATCGCGACCATCAGGCATGGGGATTCACAGCTTCGCGATGTACCCAATACGGAAGTGCTGCGATAGCCAACTCTTTCTAAGTAAGGCGGGTCCCCCCCTCGACCCGTTCAAGAACCAAACAACAGGTTGTGTCCTGGCGTTCCTGCTTAAAGATTGGATTTGCCGCCTAACTGTGAGTAGACTTGGCGCGTTCTCATCGCATCTCCGTACTCCCAATCAACAACAACCTCCAAGGTTGGTTGGTATCGCCAACACAACACCTTGGACTCGACTGGGTGTTACGCGTCGCGCGTTTGCCGATGCTCATTTTCTTCACCGCTCGCGCATTTGGCCCCCATCAGGCTCGATCGGTATCAACTTCGGGCGGTTCTGTCCGCGCGATGAATGGATGCGGGAACCGAAAAATTGGGCAGCAGCGGTGGTGGTCGGAACTGGCTACGGGTGGTTGCATGGGTCGCATCAATTGGTCCGCTGCACCGGGCCGCCTATTTTTGAACCAACGGCCCGGGGCGCGCCGGAATCGAGATCAACAGGCCGCTCCGGACGGCGCTTCCAAATCCCGATTTTGCACCTGGGATAGGAAGGCGACGAGTTCTTCACATGCAATGAGTCAACGCTTCGCTGCAGGTCTGCTTGTTGGCCACATTTGGCCAAAGATAGGCAACGAAGGGCAACTCCGGGGGTTCGAGTGGCGGTCATTGGTGGCCTTGCGCCGCCTTGCGTTTTGGTGTTGCGTATTCCCAGTTTCCGTTGCACGGGCAAGATGCGACCTTCTCAGCTTGTGGGGCGTTGCAGCGGGCGATCGCTGGTGGTTCGCTGCTTTGCCGCTGGTGCGAGAGCAGCCGAAATGCACACTGCCCCATCAGGCCGGTTGTTGGTTTCCCCTGCATTTTGCCAGCAGACACCAGAGGTGAGTTCCTAGCCATTCTCAGTGGTTTACGATCGTTTGACCCAGATGTTCTCACTCGGCGGCACCTCATGCAGGGTTCCCGTGCGCCTCCAACTCTCCAAATCGGGGCCCCGAGATCTTGTTCCATGTTGGACGGCGTGGTGGATGGTGGTCACTTGCCTGTGTGTTTTGGGTGGGTGGGGACAGCGGCACGCCCCGGGACTGGCTGGTGGTGCGCCAAGGGTTGTGGAGGGGGACACATGGGTTGGGCAAGGCTCGCGCTTCCCGTGCCGTCCCCTTTGCCGCCAACAGTGCTCTGGGTGAGATGATAAAATGTTGGCGCCCGGGTCGAACTGGCCGTCTCTTCAATCTCTCCTCGAAGTCCAGGCGACAAAACGGAATCATCACGACACCAACGCAACCACGGGACACGACGCCAACCTGAGAGGACAAAAACGCCCAGGCTGACCCAACGTCGAATGCCCTGATCCCTGTTCCAAGCCGACAGCCTTCCCCTGCAGAAAACGGGCCGGTAGGCACCATAACTTAACATGCCGTCCGGCTTGCCCAACAAATCGGGGTCCGAGAGATCGGCCTCAGATGCCGAGAAGAGTCCGGAAACGCCAGAGTTCGCTGTCTTCGAGAACCTGGACCTGGAATTCAACACCGACCTGGAGACCGTCTCGCCGGGGCCGGGGAAGAGATTGATGCTGACAACCAAGGAGGGTGTTCAAAAGAAATACCTTCCCGGCCAGCCACGCTTCCGGTTCGACAGGGAGCAACCTGTCATCGGTAACCAGAAGCTGGATCTCCCGACGTACCTTGTCGACAACCACAATACTCGTGATCTTGACGGGCTCATGAAGTTCATGAAGGTCCTTTTCGTGCAGACTCCGTACTGGAAGCACATCAACCCGCTGCACCACCAAGCATCCCATGCTCGTGCGATCAAAGTCACGGAAAACCCAGGCCTCCACCTCGTCTGGTACTACGAATTGATGTACATTAAGCCCATCCCGGCGTATTTCTACAGCAAGGCCTTCTGGGACTATCTTAAGGATCACGACAAGGGTGCCCGCGATGAGGACAAGATTCTGGGAGCTTGCCTCGGCTTCATGCGGACATATTATATGCTCATCCAGTACGAAAACGACTACAGGGAAGCCTGCAAATTGCACATCATTCCTCCTAAGAGCGACGGCAGTACCCCAACCTACGAAGAGTGGTGCAACTTCATCCTCCCATTCGCCAAAGTCCTCGACAAGGAGACCAACCGCCGTTACCATTACGGCGAACTCCGGCTCTCTCGCATCAACCGTGTCGCCTTCTTCTGCAAATTTAGCCTCGCCTACTTTCACATCTACCCACAATGGGGCTCGTTCCTAGAACACACCCTGACACCGGTCATCACTATCTTCGCGATTTTTTCCACTGTGCTCAACTCCATGCAGGTTGGGCTCGCAGCCCTGGATTCGAAGGGCCAGAAGGACCAGCCACCGGGCCTGTGGGGCCAGTTCGTCGAGGTATCCATATGGTTTCCCGTGGTTGTGATGGCTTCGATCGCTCTTGTACTCTTATTGGCAACTGCGGGTATGGCAACTATGGGCATTAAGGACTACCTGCGTGGGAAAAAGGTTCGTGCAGCAAAGAAAGCGGGTCAGCCGGTTGATCCAAAGAGTCATGGAATGATCCGGTAGTGGTTGGTTTGGCAGCATTTTTATTGGTGGTACAGTACGGGCTTGGATTCTAGCGGGTTGTTGGCCATTTCTTTCTATATCGTTTCGATCTATGATCTATGTACACAAGGAGCCTGGCGTTCGGGAGTCTTTCGTCACTTCTTCTGCTCGCCGCCGCTTCCGTTCGTTATATCCCACTTCCCCCGTTTACGCCTGCAAATTCAGCCCGCTTCACGCCAAAACGTTCGCCAATTGTTACGAGCCCACCGACCACCAGCAATTTCCTGAACGCGGTACCGTCTGCATCATCCCCGAACCCCGTCTCCAGCGCTTTCTGCACCACCTCCCAACTCACGAAACCAAGCTTCTCGACGGCCTCACGCGTGCAGATCCCGCGCAGCTTGTTGTGGATGGGTCCGTCCTTGGGCCACCGGTTAGGCGCGACATAAGGGTGCTTCTTGCGGTCGTACAGCTCCTGCGTGATGTACGGCTTACCGGCCTCGCGGAGGATCCACTTCTCGCTAAACAGGCTACCGACACGTTTGGTGCTGCCGGACCACGGCAGGCCCCCCTTGCGGGCGACATTCTTCTCGTCCGGGGTGTACACCATCTTGACGGTCGGCGGGAGCCCGTTGACGTACTCGGACAACACATGGTCGAGGAAGGGCGGGCGCGCCTCGATACTGTGTGCCATCTCGGTCCGGTCGCCCAGGCATGTCAGGAGGTTGTTGGCCAGCAGAGACCGGCTCCAAAGGTACTGGGAGCTGTGCAGCGTGTGCCACTTATTCCGGATCTTCTCGCGGGCCTCTGGCTGGGTCTGCGCCAGTTGGGTCGCAGCCCAGTTGTACCCGGCATTTTGCTCGCGTACCCAGGGCTCAAAAAGGTCCAAGGTCGCTTGCCACGTTTGGGTCACGAACGGCATTTGGACATTGTTGATCTCGCGGAACGTCTCCGGGTCGGGTATTCCGTGGTTAAACCACCCCGCGCGTGAGGTCAGTACGCCTTTCAAACCCTCGAAGGTCTTCTCCCAGAGGTCCTCACGGAGGGCATTATCGCTGGCCAGCGTGGTGTCGGGCATAGCCAGGTCAGGCTCGCCGAGCACGTCCAGGGCGAAAAAGGGGTAGCCGGCGAAGTGCTCGTCAGATCCCTCGCCAGTGAGTACAACCTTGAAGCCGTGCTCGCGAGGGACAGTGGACAAGCAGAATTTCCCGACGCTGTTGAGGTCCAGGTTGTGGTGTTCACAGTGGTAGACCGAGTCGGCGAAGTTCTCGGCGAGAGCTTCCTCGTCCATACGCTTCTTGAGAATCTGCACACCTAGCCAGTTGGCCGTTCGCTCGGCAATGTCTACACCTGGTCAGCATTCGGGGCATATCGGGGGGAAGAAGGGAGGAAGCGCAACGTACCGGCTTCGTTGAAGTTGTCGTCAGTTGGGAACTCGATGCTGAAACAGCAGATTCGCTTTGTGGCGTCCTGGTTGCCCAACTTGATGCCCTCATCTTTCACGAGATGTGTCACAATGCCCGCAAGCAGCGATGAATCGATACCGCCCGAGAGGTAGATACCAATCGGCACGTCGGCGCGCAGCCGCATCCGGATCGCATCAATCAGCCGCTCCCGCACTCCTTGCACCATCTCGTCGATCGACCTCGTTTCTTTCTCGCGCTACCAGCCGACAGCGTTAGTCAATGGTCCCATCGGCCAAGGCCCACCGTGCATTCCAGGTTGGGCGAACTCACCTTGTCCTTATAATCCATGTCCCAGTACCAACCCTTCTTGATGCTCCCATCCACGCCAACCTCGACCCACCCGGCAGGCGACACCTTCTGTACCCCGTGGAACAGCGTCTTCTCCCCCAGCATCCACGCGCCCGTGGCGATCGACCCGACGTCCCACTCAGGCTCCCATCCCAGGCCCAACCATGCCTTGGCCTCGGCAGCGATGAGCAGGCGGTCCTTGTCGACGGTATAAAACAGCGGTTTGATGCCGAAGCGATCGCGCGCGAGGATGATGCGCTCGGCGCCGGGTACGCGCTCGTCGTACAGCACGAGGGAGAATTCACCGCGTAGATGGGTGAGGAAGTCGGGCGCGCCGTAGACGGTGTACAGGGCGATGACGAGCTCGGTGTCGGCGTGCGAGGGGAAGTGGTAGCCGTGGACAGTCTCGAGCTCGGTGCGCAGAGCGTCGTTGGGGTCGTAGATCTCGCCGTTGATCACGGCGTGGATTTTGTTGTCGGGCGAGTGGTCTATGCGGCATTTGTTAGATGGTCTGGAGTGTATTTTTTTGGTATATTATGTGTGTTTGTGCCGTTTTATTGGCCTCATCTCTCCTTGTCTTGGTTTCTTGTATTCCTTTCTGGGTTTTGGGATCTAGGGAATTCAGGATATATCGGGCGTACGTACGGGGCTGGTTTCCGGACTCGGAAAGATCGTTAATGGAGAGACGGTTATGTCCAAGGCCTACAAACAAACAGACACCACCAATGTGAGCGTTTTTGTTTTCTACCTTAGCCTGAAGCAAGGGAGGTTGATGATATGCTGGGGAAGCGTACCGACAGAGCCATCCTCATTGACCCAAATGCCCTTTGCGTCTGGCCCGCGGTGGGCGATGAAGTCGAGGCCTTTGCTCAGACCGGCTTCGAGGTTGGCGCGTTCCTCATCCGAAGCCGTCTGGCGCTGCCGCCGGTCGAGGCGGACGCTGACGCAAATTCCGCACATAGTTGTTTGCTGTTGTCGGTTTGTCGTTTCTGGGAGTTGATGATTTGTCCGTTTAGGGTATCGTCGTCTTATGTATTAAATATGGGATGGTAATGGTAAGGGATATATGCAGGTAGGGCTGAACAGAAGGAGAATAGGACACAACAGGCTGAGGAATCACATAGTTTTATACAAAATAAGAAAGTAATAATTACAAATTCCACGAACCATCCGAAGGGCTTAAACCAAAATATGCAAATCATCGGCGCACGTTGTTCACCCCCTCCACCCTCTACTCCCTTTCGCCATCTGCCGTTGGAGCACGACTCGGTCGGCAACCGTCGAACCGAAGGTCAGGTAGCCCTCAAAGACGCGAAGTCCGTACCGCATCCCCCCTTGTTGCGTTTCCCCACCTTACAGACTAGTACAGTATATGTACATCAGTTAAGGTCCTCCAAAATATCACATCAGCTTTGCTAGTGTAGGCTCCGACTACTACTGTACATGGCAAGGCGCTGGGGCACAGTGTATGCCTTTTTTATTTCCCGGTCATCTTTCAGTGGGTGTCGGCTGGGATGGGATGTCCCTCTACAGCCGTGTGACGTCGCAGTTCTGTTAGTTCAAGGGGGATCCCGGCCCGGCCATAAGCTTTTGTGGCTTCGATGAAGTCCACGGGCGGGGGGTCGGCGCTAGTTTGGCTCCGACTGCCGACTGGGCTGATGTTCGGCTACGCTTTCTTTCGGCTTCTCGCGAATGATACGCCTGGGTTTACGAGGACTTTTGATCACTCATCAAGAATGACGGGAGTGAGAAGCAGTGAGATGAGACGAGATGAGGGTACGATGGCGATGGTGGCGGCGGAGATGGCCGGAGATGGACTCTAGCAGGGAAGAGGGGGTTGTCCTACTTTGCCTACGCAGAATGTACAGTACTGCTACCTTGGTCGGGGTTTTTCGTTGTTGTCGTTGTTGTTGTTCCCGCGTCGGGCAGGTTACGTTTAAAGTAAAGGTGGGGCATGGAAGCAAGCTCAAAGTGGATTCTTGCATTGCGTTGCGGTATGGTCGTTGGCTGGCAAACTCCCAAGCCGAGGTCCTAAACTTGATGTGCTACATGTCTTACCTAACGGGATGGGTGATTGAATTGGGTAATGGTTGGGGAAAAGGAAGCCTTGCCGTTGAATGGGCGGTAGTCCATGTCCATACTGTGTACAGTATGTCAGCTGTTCAGCTTCGATGGGGGAGGTGAGCGCACTGTCTCATCATGTCTGATTGTGGATTTCCGTTTTGGGTGGGGATTGCGGGGTGGAGGGGTACAGGGCAGCGCTGATCATCGGATGGCGGAAAAGCTTGGAGGGGGAAAAGACAGAGCGAGAAAAACTTGGCTTTTACTTGGCTGCTTGTTTCCGCTGAAGGAAGTCTCGAAGTGAAGTCCTGCATATTTCCGAGCTCTGTCCGCGCTCGGGGAAAGCGCGATTGGGGGCCGTGCTGGAGCTCGGGGTTATGGTTCGCGTTGTCGAAGATGTCGAGTTGGAGATAATTGTGGGGTTACCTCGGCTGGCGGAATGAGTGCGAGGGGCTCGGAATGACGAGTTGATGCCTGGGTGATGGAGGCAAGTCCTGGGTTGTCTCTCGTACCTTTGCCGCTTGCAAGTTGTTTCTCAGCCAAAGCAAAAGAGCGGTGGATGTAGGACGCGACATGGGTTGTTGATGGTTTTGGGTGTGAATGGCTCTGGTCGGCGTGGCTCGGCCGCTTGATCGGGAAAAGGTCCGAACTGATTTGAAAAATAAAGTTGGGAAACAAGGTTAAAGCTGGGAAAGCGCACGAGGCTCACTCAGCTGAGGTAAGAGAGTGAAGGCTTGGTGTTGTCTGGAATTTATGATCCATAATCAGTTAAATATGTTTACGCTAAGTGATATCACTTGCTGCTGTGGTAAGTGTTCTCCCCATCATTTAACCTCCAAGAACCATTCGGCCTCATTTTGGGAAAGAGTTGAGAAGTAAACAGTGGAGCGAGCCGAACAGAACCGCAGCTGCCCGTCCCTGCCAGGCTGCATCTGCAGGAACGAGACTGCCTGCTTACGGCGACGCACCTGGCTCTTAATGCAGGCGTTGACCCAGTCGCGATATCGCCTTTTTCTGACGACGTCCGTCGTGGATTAAAAAGGTATTCAAGTCGAAAATTCCGACGTGCTTGACATTGTCACAGTGGGTGTTGTTAGAGGTGCTAAGCCATCGCAGCTTCATGGGGATGGAGGATGGGTTTGTTTGTCTTGGCGCGATCGGTCCCCAACGTAAAACTCGACGTTAACACAAGTTAGTAGTCCGTACTGTACACCGATTTTGCCTCTAGGTACTTCGTACACGGAGCCAAAGTCACCGAGGCCACCGCTTTTGAAGCCTGCCGGAAAACACCGAAGATGGGCTCGGCGTGATCATTATGGGGCCGTCTTGGGTTACCCCGGATTTCTCCAGGGCCGGGCCGCCACTGCTTTCCGCGGGACGTGCCTTGTCCAAAAATATGAGGTCGGCCGGCAGTTAAGATGCTCGACGAGCGTCTACCATTTCATCAACGCTTTCCGGATTGAGAGTGCGAGTCGGTATTTACAACACGAGTTTCGTGTTCGGTCGACGGAAAATGAGGCAGCAGTTGACTGCGGCTGAAGGTTGATGCATTGCAACTGAACTAACGCAGGGGCAATGAAGAAGGGAAGACGATTTCGACAATGTTGCCATTCTCGAGGTTTCAGAGTCGCCAGCCGACGATGGTTCTTACTCAGTACACTGCGGCGATCCTGCTCGACAGCTCAGTATCGTGGCGGTTGGACGACGGACACGAGGTGCTGAATCTCTTTTTGTCGCCGCTGCTCGGGCGCGAGTGTTCGTGATGGGTGGAATACGAATTGCTGCAACGTCAACTGACTGGTTCGTCCAGCCGCTGCGGCCCCATTCGCCGGACGGCAAACCGGGAAACGGGAACCCACCTTCCAGCCATCGCTGGGATCTCGCCCTCGGGTAGACGATCGATCGCGACGATAGTTAGTTAAAAGCCGATGTCCTCCGAGTCCAAGTTGTGTGTTTAGAGGACAATCTCAAAGACATCAACAACCTGAGCAAACAAACACCCTCAGCATATCCATCACCACATCCAAGATGCGCACCACCATCGCCACCCTTGCCCTCGCGGCCGCAGTCACTGCGCTGCCCAACCAGCACCGCTGCCGCGACACCACCTCCAAGGGCTTCACGCTCACGGCCCACGTGACCAACCCGGACATCGACATCACCCCGTCCGCCGAGGGTCTCGTCGTCAGCTCCGCGCACACCGGCGCCGGCCTGGCCGCCGCGGTCCTCACCGACAGCACCCCCCGCCTCTTCTACCAGAACGGCTCAACCGCCAGCCACGAGAGCACCCTCCTGACCGACAGCGGCACCCCTCCCTTCCCCGTCAGCGTTCAGATCCAGAAGCAGACCGACGCCCGCCGCATTATCGACATCAGCGTCGGCCAGGGGTCGCCGGCGTACGTGAACGAGAAGGGCCTTGCGGTCAACGCCTTTGGTCCGGGCACCTTCCTGGCTTGCCACGAGGTTATTCCGTACTACAACCAGACGTTTGTCACGCTGCAGTATATCTATGGTGAGGTGCCGACATCCGGCGAGGACCTGGGCGATTGTGCGGTTATTGAGCTGCATGCGAAGTGCGCTGAGTTGAACGAGCTGCCGGATGGGAGCCTTGCGAGCCACGAGTTTGCGCAGGAGGTCGCTTGCCAGGCTTAGGGCTGGTTAGTTCTGGGGAAACTATGAGGGGAACAGGAGGAGGAGTCAACTGTTGACATAATGCTGGGTAATTGAGTATCGAGACTCCTAATACACTAGTCATAATGCGTGCAGGCTAAGGTACCTAGAAAATAACGTTAATTGACATTTGTCGCAACGAAACCTTACTGCCGAACAATCTGCCATCAAGGTGCACCTGCCAAGTCGCACGGAAGCCAACCCCACAGCGGCCCCAATCGGTTTGGGACTTGTCCGGCCCGACACCACGTGTCACTGGCCGGGCATTGCAGGCGTGCAGATCGTCATCGCCCAGAACAGGAAGCTGCGAAGCATTCCCTGGAAGGCCTGGGAGGAGGATTCGCTGGGAAGCTTGGGACCTCGTATGCTGCCAACACCAAGCGTTCCCCGCTGCATCCGCTGGGCGTGCCCCTGTTGACCTTCCACATTCGCGACCACAATGTCACTTCTCCACGCATTGCGACAGTGGCTTATCAACTCCTTCGGGCCAATTTTAGTTTGCGGGTGAGGACGGGAGTGTCAAAAAGGCGTGGGATCGCACGCGAGGGCCAAGGTAAGTACCTGTTTTCCTTTTGTGCTGTTTTATCAGTGTTGTCGTCGTCAATTGTATCTGTTCAGCATGGCGAGACTTTCTGGTCTTGCCGTGGGCGCCGCGTGCCTCGCACAACTCGTCGCGGGCCTTGGCGGAGTGCTTGATGGCGTGCCGACGCTCCGAGATCCCAGAGGGCAGGTAAGCATCCCCTCAATTGGTGTTCTGCAACAACAATCACACGGGATACTAACCCATTTTCAGTTCAACCGGCGACAGGACCGCGCTGCCCTCGCAGCCCGGGACGCCGCGGAGCTGTACCCCGTGCACACGCTCCAAGTGCCGATCGACCACTTCCACAATGACAGCATCTACGAGCCGCACACGGACGACAAGTTCCCGCTGCGCTACTGGTTCGACGCGAGCCATTACAAGGAAGGCGGCCCCGTCATCGTCCTGCAGGGCGGCGAAACCAGCGGCGCTGACCGTCTCGAGTTCCTCCAGAAGGGCATCGTCGCGCAGCTGGCCAAGGCCACGCACGGCCTCGGCGTCATCCTCGAGCACCGTTACTATGGCGAGAGCTACCCGACCCCGGACTTCAGCACCGAGAACCTGCGCTTCTTGACTACCGACCAGGCGCTGGCGGATATGGCGTACTTTGCGGAGAACGTCGTGTACGAGGGGCTGGAGCACCTGGATTTGACTTCGGCCAAGAACCCGTACATTGCCTATGGCGGTTCGTACGCGGGTTCGTTTGTTGCGTTCCTGCGGAAGCTGTATCCGGACGTCTACTGGGGCGCCATCTCCTCTTCCGGCGTGCCCGAGGCTATTTGGGACTTCTGGCAGTACTACGACGCGCACAACGCCTACGTGGAGAAGGATTGTATCGAGACCACGCGGAGGCTCACTTACATGGTCGACACTATCCTCATTGGCGAGCGCTACACTGAGTACCCGCAGCGGCTGAAGAATGCGTTTGGCCTCGGTAACCTCACTCGAAGCGACGACTTTGCGTACACTATCTCGTACGGCATTTCGGGCCTGCAGGGCCTGAACTGGGACCCGGCGTTGAACTACACCGGGTTTGGGGAGTACTGTGGGAACCTGACTGCCACGACGAACCTGTACCCTGAGCTTGCGGCGCTAGAAAAGGAGGCCCGCGAGCTGCTCGTGGCGGGCGGCTGGGAGGATATACTTGACGAACTCACGCCCAAGCTCCTGAACTACATTGGCTACGTGGATGCTACGACGGTGCAGAGTTGCACGGACTCGGGGAGGACGCAGGATAGCTGCTTCACAAACTACAACACGACCTACTACCAGCAGGACGACCTGTCGCAAGACTGGCGTCTCTGGCCGTATCAGTATTGTTTCGAGTAGGTTTCCCCGTTCCTAACAAGCGTAATGTCGCTAACGATAATAGATGGGGATTTCTGCAAACCGGTTCCGGCGTGCCCATAACCGATCGCCCGCTCCTGTCGCGCCTGATCGATGTACCCTTCTCGTCCATCGTCTGCCGCGAGGCGTTCGGCATCACCGAGCCGGCGCAAGTTGACCGCATCAACAAGTGGGGCGGTTTCAACATCAGCTACCCGCGTCTGGCTTTTGTGGACGGCGAGCGTGATCCGTGGCGTGCGGCTGGTCCTCATAAAATCGGACTGCCGCCGCGTGAGAACACCGTCAGCGAGCCGTTCATTCTGATCGAGAATGGCGTGCACCACTGGGATGAGAACGGGATTTTCCCGAACGAGACCAAGCCTGGGCTGCCGCCGAAACCGGTGGTCGATGCACAGAGTGAAGAGGCCAAATTTGTGAAAGCGTGGCTGAAGGAGTGGAAGAAGGACTCTCGTAGGGGCGGACAATGATGCGGCCAGTGAGTGAGTGGGTACTAACCAGACCGCAGATACATACGATGATCTCTGATTCAATGTGGGAAGCAACATGACTGGGGATATTTGGATGATGATGACAGAGGGATTTTTGGATATAACATGAGTTTTTTGGTTTCTTTTTGGAATAATGAAACAGGGTATCTTGCTACCATTCTACCACTCCATCCGGTCATCGCACTCTAGAGACACGTTGAACCTTTCCTCCCCCTTCCAGACCTTGCGTCCCGAATTGCATCTCGCCACGCCCGCTCGCAAATCAACGACCATTCCAGGGGGTCCGCTCCCAAATACACGCGTCGGCCCCTGGACGACGCCAGCAACGAACTCGTCCACCACGGCAGCCACGTCCGGTCTATTTTCGGAACTGTCGTATGCAGGCGGGGCTTCTGGTGGCGACTCGATATCGTCTTCACTCTCGGCCCGCCCTTCATCGCCAGTTGTGATCTTGATTTCCTTTGACTCTGACTCTGCTTCCGCGGCCGGGAGGGGGAGAACGTTGGCAGTGACGAAGATGCGAACCCGAAGCCCGTGAGCGGCGCCCAGCCGACGAAGCTCGTCTAATTCGGGCTCAACCCACTGCAGGTCTTGTTTCCGCTTGACGGCCCAGATCAACTCGACCTTGCGATCCGTTACGACAGGCCCGCGGACGAGGCGGGTCAGGACGGGCAGGACGTAGGTGATGCCGGTGCCGCCTGCGACGCAGAGGATATTGGTATTGGGTGTCAGACCAGTGAGCGTGCCTTGGCCGTACGGGCCCTGGAGGATGATGGGCGTCGTGGCGGTTTGGGTTGGTGCAACGGTGAGGTTGCGGGCGAGGAGGCCAGCGATCTTCTTCGTCTCGCCGCCTTTGGCCCGGAAGATGTAGGTGTGTTTGACCTTTCCCCCAGCTGTGTCGGCCGTCGAAACCGGGAGGGAGACTGGTGTGAACGGGTGGCTTTGCCAGATGCTGCTCTCCGGGAAGCACAGGTAGTAGTGCTGTCCGACGGCCCAGGGTTTCTGCGGGTGTTCCAGATCGATCCTCACGACATCCCCGAACTCGGCGTCCTCCCACACCCGCGAACACCTCCCCTCAGCAGTACGGAACCCCCATCGCCGCGCGCTGCCCTCCTCAGACCACCACCCGCAATGCAACAACCCCGTCCTCACCAGCCTCACCGCCCGGTCCAAACCCCACAGAATCACACCAGGCAACAAGAAACACTGCAGCCCCGCCCAGTGCCCAACCAACGCACCAATATACACCATCCCCAGCACATAATGCGCCTTCCGAAACACCTCATACCCCGTCACCCTCCTCACCACCACCCGCCACGACAAAACCCACATCACCACCAACACCACCAACCCCACCACCCCCCAAATCGCATACCCCTGATTAATATACATCTCCCACACCTCCGGCTGCGGGTTATACAACTTCGCCTCCACCACCACCCACCCAACCGTATGCAACACCGACTGCACCAAAATCACATACCCCGTCCACCGATGCAAAAACAAAAACCCCGTATACGGCACCCCCGTCACCAGACTCAACACCGACTCCCGCGAGCTGAGCAAGATACTAAGCGGGGTGAGGGCGTACGCGAGCACGCCGACACGGTCGGCCCAGGGGCCGATGGAGGTGCGGGTGTTGAGGACGGTGGGGGGTTGGTTTTTGATGGGGGTGATCCAGGTGTTGTAGGTTATGCCGAGGAAGGTGAAGAGGGTTAGGTAGGATGTGAGGAGGAGGAGGAGGAGGAGTTGCAGGCGGGTGGGGTGGCCGATGAGGGGGGAGAGGGAAGAGGGGGAGGGGGGGAGGAGGTGGTGGGTTGTTGTTGTGTGGAGGGTTTGCACGAGGCGGGTTGTTGTGGATAATATTGAGTTGGGCTGTTGTTGTTCTTCTTCGCCTTGCTGTTTCTCCCCCTGATCCCCATCCACCACACTCCCACCTCTTGGTCGAAGGAGTATTCTCAACACCCCCCACCCCCCCACCAACCCAACAAGTGTCAGCCAAAAAATACCCGTGTAGACCATCCCCCGGTCGTGGGCATCATACACGGCGTCGAGGTAGGCACAGGAGCCCGGGTCGTTGGTGCAGGGCACTGCGCGCGAGGCGTAGCCCCAGTGGGGCTCGAGAGTGCCGGCTGAGGAGAGGTTTTGGATGTGGCGGGGGGAGAGGGAGGGGGGTGCTGCTCTTGGGGGGTTGGGGAGGGCCATGGTGTTGGGTTGTGGTGTTGATGGGTTGATGGCCTGGTGGTGTTGATGTCGAGACTATCTCTGGGGAAGAAAAGAATAGCGGCGAGCCAACCGATACGGTACAGGTACCCGGTGGGGGAACAGACCGTGGGCACGGGCTTAACGTGAGTCTGTTCGCCTCAACGGTTTTGCATGTCTGGAAAGACGAAAGCCATGTGGCAGAGACGGGGGTCATATAACATGATGTGCAGGTGTCTTCAACACCATTCCATCTTCCATGGTGATCCACTACCGGATTGTGGCCCGGCGCGCGGGGGTCTTGGCTCCGGGAGAATGGATTCACTCCATATTACCTCCGGCGGGATGTTGCATTCGAAGGCATGGCTGCCGAATCCTTTGGAGTTGTTCTCCGCAGGTTGTGCATGGGCGACTACACTCCAAGGTACCTTCTGTGAGCGGATCCGGACGTAGTATCTCACGGATTGGCATCTCGGAATCCTGAACACAACCGGGATGAATCACCCAACTTGACCGTAAAAAAGTCATAACCCAAGACTCCAAGGACCCCCCAAGCCGCCGAAAGTAACTCTGTCGAAAACTAAACCTGGGAAATATCCCTCGCCCAGACTCCCAGCCCAAACCTTCTCAATTCCCACGGCCGTTTCATCAAAAATACTCCCATTCCGGAAACCCCACCACCGTCCTGCTTCCGAGCTCCAACGGACCCGTGAGCGAGTGAGTGAGTGAGTCTGAGCATCTTTGAGCACGTTTCCAGGTCTTGGTAACAGGGCCCGGGTGCGTGGGTCTCAGTCTCACAGTGGCCCGAGAATTAGTGGGTCATGCCCGCTCAGCGGTCTTGGCACTGGCAGTCCAGGTCATGAAGCAGGGCAAACGAGGTGGTGCACAGGCCACATGGCCTTCTGTCGCGGCCGATTTTCAGCGAGCAGGGCATTGAGGCGCTGAATTCCATGACTGACTGAGCAGAGACAGATGGACTACTTAAAAGTGGGGTGGTGGCCGGCAAGGTCGGTTGCGCCATTGAGCCAACGAAGTCGTGAGACGAAACGTGTTTTGCGATTTGGGGGGTGAGACGTGAAGGGGGAGAAACAAATGGGTTATGAAGAAAAGAGTGTTTAAAGGGCGGATTGCCGCACTCGCGACTTTTTGTCTGTTCAGCCCAGGTTCTTGAGTCTGGCTGTCACATTCAAGGTTCCCCAAATTCCAGGGCTGCATTTCGACTTGCGCCATTCCTGGATTTATCACCCCACGTTACTCCGTCCCTCACGCGACCGACGTCCGCATTTCCTCAACAACCCCAAACTTTCCGAGCGCAAGTTTCCGGCCATCTCGTCCGGCAGGCAACAGCTGCATTTCCCCGCAAAACCCCCAAATCCGTGTTGTCGACTCCGAACTTGCCGTTTCTCCACGCATCCACCTTTTTCGTCTGTCTGTCTCCAACATTGCAGGAGGGTCTTGACGGGATCGGTTTCTCGGCGAGCTTTATCTCGACGACTTGGATTTTGAGGAGGGAGTTGGTAGTAGACCTGCTTCGTTAGTGCTCTTCGATTCGAAACAACATCGTCACCTCACGACACCAACAACTGAATAAACTCCAAAATGGACCACGGCGGCCACGGCAGCCCGCCCTCAGGGCCAGCGTGCAAGATCTCCGTCAGTCGCCTTCCCTCTCAACCTCAACCCTCAAAACCCTCCCCTCCACAAAATAACCTTTCCGCATAACAGTGAGGCGAAGTGCACGAGTACTGACAGCCAGGCGTACAGATGCTCTGGAACTGGTACACCCTCGACGCCTGTTTCCTCGCGCGTTCCTTCCACATCACCTCCCACGCCGCCTTCGCAGCCACCTGTATCGGTGTCATTCTCCTCGTCATCGCCCTCGAAGCACTCCGTCGCCTCGGGCGCGAATACGATGAGCGCATCCAGCGGGGGTTTGGAGAGCGCGCTAGGGCTTTGGCTGCTCTTGCCGATGATGAAGCTGAGACCGAGAATGGGGTTGTTGGGGCGGGCGGGTTTAGGGATGAGGTTGAGGTTGATGCGGATGGGGATGGGTCGTCATCGTCGAGTCGGACTCGGGCGATTGCGAGGGGTGAGCCGCGCACGGTGACCTTCCGCGCGACGCCGGTGCAGCAGTTGGTGCGGGCTGTGATTCATACTGCGACGTTTGGGGTGGCGTATGTGGTGATGTTGTTGGCGATGTATTACAATGGGTATATTATTATTAGTATTTTGGTGGGGGCGTTGCTGGGGAAGTTTTTGTGTGACTGGTTGACGGTTGCGGTGGTTGTTGGGGGGGAGAGTGAGGGGAAGGTGAAGGGGAGTGGGAATGGGGTGCTGGAGGAACCTACTGTTTGTTGCGGGTGATTTGGGCATGATCTAGAGATTGGAGGGGGGGGATTGGTGGTGGTGGAAGTATTTACGGATTATTTACAGATTATTCTTGGTTTGGCAGCGTCAACTAGTTACGAGCACCCCTCGCAATCTCATCTGCAAACGCTACGCTCGTCTGATACACCCTCTTCCCCTTGGCCTCCCGCTGCACACGATTCCACTCCAACACCTCCATAGCCATACCCTCCAGCGTAGTTATCACCCCTCTGAACCCCAGCCCACCCTCACTAACCGGCCGCTCAGCTGCCTCGTTCGACGCGACGAGATGCGTGCAAATACTGAAAATCCCCGGCTGGATATGCTTAATATCCCCCGTAATCTCCGGCAGCACCCTTCCCAGCGACGGATACCTAGCTCGGGCCACGATGTACCACTCGATGGGATAGGATATAAGCAGCATGAGCACGGGGGGTAGCGGGGTCGTGCGGAAGGGGGTGATGGAGAGGGTCGAGATGAGCTGGTGCATGTCGGCGAAGCGGATGGGTGGGTTGGGGTCGGTGATGATGAAGGGGCGGCCGGTTTGGGGGGAGTGCGCGGAGGAGGGGCTGGCGGCGAGGATGGCTTCGAAGTCGAGGTGGGCGAGGGCGACGTTGGTGCTGTGGGCGAAGCTGTTGACGATGTGGGAGGACCATCTATAATATCATGAAAATAAATAAATAAATGAGAGTAAAATGTGGCGAACAAGTAAAGTAAATAAAAGTCAGTTCAAACCAAAAGAAAAAGGGGGATAATAACATACGTAGGCAAAACATCCCTCCCCAACGACCCTCCCACCGTATTATCCGTCGGATCCCCATACACCCCATTCGCCGGCCTCACACACCCCGTCCTCAACCCCTCACAATTCGCCTCACAAACCATCCTCTCCGCCCTCGCCTTCGATACCGGATAACCCGCATAAAACTCCTCAAACCTCCTCATTGGTGCATCAAAGTCCCGCGTATCCAGCACCTGCCAATACCCCCTCGGATACTTTCCCCGCCCCCCAAACAACAACGACGAAACCACCCCCCAAAGGCTGATCCACACCCTCACCGGCCAAATCCCAATACTACCCGACGTCGTCGACACCAGTACATCCGCCCCCACCCCCCTCGCAGCCTCCAACACATTCCTCGTCCCCTGCACATTGACCCTCTCACATACCCGCCACGCCGCAGTCCACCGGGACCGGTCGGAGGGAATGATCACAGCGGCGGTGTGGAAGACTGTTAGCGGGAGGTGGGAGACGGTGGATGGCCAGGGGTGGGTGAATGCTGAGAGGGTGGATGGGAGGGAGGAGATGTCGGTTTTGAGGAAGGGGATGTCGTTGGAGGGTTGGTTGGGTGAGGGGGAGGGGGATTTGGGGGAAGGGGGGCGGAGGTCGAGGATGCGGAGGGCGGAGGGGGGGTGGCCGCGGGCGAGGAGGTGGGTTGTTATTGCGCTGCCGACGAGGCCTAGATTGTTAAGTGAGGGAGTAGTCAGTTCAGAGGGGATGGTGTGAGTGAGTGAGGTGAGATTAGTTACCGGATCCGCCGGTGATGATGTATCGGCGTTCGAGTTTCGGCGGGATACGGCTGGCATAGGAAGCAGGGTCGATAGGATTGTTTTCGAGGCGGGTGTAGGTTTCTTGGAGGAGGTCGTCGGTCCATGGTGGTGAGGTTATTTTGGCGATCTCATCGGGGGTTGAGAGAAGGAGCTGGTTTAGCCGGAAGAGGTATAGTAGTAAGAGGGCAATGAGGAGTATCACGGCCGTCGAGGGGCCGGAAAGTGAGAGGAGGTCAATCATTGTCTTTTCGATAGAAGAGATTCATCATCAGATTGGAATTGTGAGTGAGTTGAGACGCATGAGATGAGACGATCTCTGAAGAGATCAGTTCAGTCGGTGTCCTTTGTGGGGGCCAGGCCCTTCGACCCGGACCCACCCCGGGCCGCGCCTTCCGGATGGCTCCCGATTCTCGGCATCTTGCATCTGTGTATGAAGTCTCTGTATGCGTTGCACTTTCCTCACGGAGTTTTCTCGGAAAATTCTGGGAAAATCTGGCAGAAGCCCCTATCGCATTTGTACCCAATCCACCCGCAAAGAGAAGCAAACGTCTCTCTGGTTCTTGCTCCCGATCTGGCAAAGACCTCCTCCAGCTTACGCCCTTGGATCCAAAGCTCAGCCTATCCCCATTGTCCATTCCGGGCAATCAACTGTAACGCTGTACTTCTCCGCCCTACGACAGCTTCAATCCGCCGAAACCCAGCCATTTTTGGTTGGCCCGAGGCTCAGCGCAAACAACATGGTTGACTCACAGGGCGTGTTTGAGGACCTTCCAGAAGCGGTAATCCGTTGTAACCGAGCTCCAGTCTGTATTTCGGTTCAAGTAACGAAGACTCGAGATAGCCGTTATCAATTGCCCAACATCCCAGAAGTTTTCGAGTATGTTCAAACTAGTGCAATGGAGCAATGTCACATCTTGCCGTGCCAGGGCAAAGGTAAACAAGAGATAAGATCGCCATTGTCTTACCCTTGTCGATTATTGACGTGGATGCGGCTGCAAGCAAAAGGCGAAGGATTTCGTGTCGCTGACACGCAGATAATCTCGTTTGACGCTGACCACTGTGGCCAGTGACCAATGCCGTGACACCCGAGGTGCTTACTCCTACTACAAGAGCATATCTCCAGCCCAGCCATGATCCCAACAATTGAAACGTTCATCTCTCCTCAGAGACAACCCCCGCCATGGCCAGCGCACGGCTCGGACTCCTTTTCCTGGTTGCCGCCTCAACGGTCCTCGCGCAACTTGCCTCGACCGGCCTGACCGTCACGCTCAACGATGTGTACTACTTCATCTCGCCGTATCCCTCGGCCACGCTCCATGTCCCGAAGGCGTCCCTCGACAAAGTGTCCGACGTGTTTGGCTTCAAGCCCGTGACCGTGATCCAGGATCGGGTCTCTCGGGCTGATATCTCTGCATTGCTGACCAACTGGACATCCCTCGACGACGTCTACCAGCCTGCTTTCTCGGAGGCCATCTTCCACGTCAATTCTGCCGCACAACACCACGACGATGCCGTCACAGTCTCTCAGATCCTCTCCGGCCTCACATCCACCCTACTTCCCCTCTCCCACGCCGACGTCCCCTCAGGCCCTTATTTCATCCACCCCTCCGGCGCCCTCCACCGCGTTTACCGACTATACGATGACTTCGCGGCCGCCTTCACCGAGCCACTCCTCCCCACGCCGAACGGCCAATTCCAGCCCCTATCCGCCAAAATCCCCGGCTCCTCCACCCTCTCCATCGGGGTACCTTCCCGTCTGTACTTCACCCCGTCCCCCCAGAAACCCCTCGCCGGTGTCCGCATCGGCGTAAAGGACATCTACCGCCTCGCCGGCGTCAAAGGCTCCAACGGCAACCGCGCCTGGTACCACCTCTACCCGCCCAGCAACACCACCGGCACAGCCGTGCAGCGCCTCCTCGACGCGGGCGCGCAGATTGTGGGCCTGCAAAAGACCTCGCAGTTTGCCAACGGCGAGTTGGCGACGGCTGACTGGGTCGATTATCATGCGCCCTTCAACCCACGCGGCGATGGCTACCAGGACCCGAGCTCCTCGTCTGCTGGCGCTGGCGCGTCGGTGGCTAGCTATGAATGGCTTGATCTCGCACTTGGGAGTGACACGGGCGGGAGTATCCGGGGCCCGGCGGGGGCACAGGGGTTGTTTGGGAATCGTCCGTCGCATGGGTTGGTGGAGTTGGATGAGGTGATGCCGCTGGCGCCGGAGCTGGATACACCGGGGTTTTTGGTGAGGGATGTTGAGTTGTGGGATCGGGCGAATTCGGTGTTGTATGGGGAGAAGTATTCGTCGTTGAGCCAAGAGGAGAAGGTCGAGTGGCCCGGGGAAGTGTACACACTGGGGTTTCCCGAGGACGACACGGAGGACCCGGCGGACAAGATGTTTGTGCAGTTTGCGCGGCAGCTCGCGAAGTTTGTGGGTGGGGAGGTGAAGCCGCTCGATCTGGAGAAGGAATGGGCGAAGACGAAGCCGAGCGAGGCGGGGAATGTCACGCTGACGCAGTTGCTGAACACGACGTACATCACCATCATCGGCAAGCAGCAGACGACGCTGGTGCGCGATCCGTTCTACCGCGATTACCAAGGCATGTCCCCCTTTCCCCCCTCCTCCGAAAACAAGTAAACATAGAAACTTACACACCCAGCCGCCCACCCCAACCGGCACCCGTTTATCGACCCCTCCCCCCTCCTCCGCTGGTCCTACGCCGACACCCTCCCCTCCACAGCCCTCCCCACCGCCCTCGCCGCCAAATCCCTCTTCCAATCCTGGTTCAACACCCACATCCTCCCTGCCAACGGCAACACCAACACCAACAAAAACAAAACCACCTGCACCCCTTCCATCCTCCTCTACCCCGCCTCCACCCCCTCCTACTCCCTCCCCCGCAACCTCAACCTCAACCTCCCCCCCGGCGGCGGTCTACCATTCGGATTCTCCGAATCCCGAATCAGTCCCTTTACCGGCGTGCCGGATTCGGTGTTTCCTCTCGGAGAGGCTGGGACGGGGGTAGTGAGTGCGGTGACGGGGGTGGAGGAGAAGTTGCCGGTCGGGGTGAGTGTGCTTGTGGCGAGGGGGTGTGATGGGGTTTTGGTGAGGTTGGCGAGGGAGGGGGTCGAGGGGGGGTGGGTTGTACGGCCGGTTGTTGGGGGGAGTGGGGTTGGGGGGGGAGAGGTTTTGATGAGGAGGGGGATGGTACGGATGGATTGGGATATGTAGGGTTTCTGGGGTCATTAAGGGGTGATTGATTGATATTGAGGTGTTGGAGGTTGCAACTAACTATCTTAGTTAGGTTCATTCACTCTTGCTGATGTGATTGATGAAAAGACGAAAAATAGAAAAGAAACGAAAAAAGCTCACCACAGAACCCTATCCCCATCCGGAAGGATAGCGGTCTGTGATTACGAAAATCTTTCCGGTGAAAGATTTTTCTTCGCTGGCCCCGGGAATCGAACCCGGAGCCACTTCGATTTACGACGGAGTTGGTGGGGCCAGCGCCCCTCCCAATACCGCTGCGCCAAACACCGCTGTTTGGCGAATTGGGAGGAGATGGTGACTGTTTGGCTGCGGGATGTGATATATATAGATAGTGTGGGAGGGAAGGAAGGTCCAGAGGGGTTGTCGCTTGTAACTTTTGGAGGCTAAACAAGTTACCCAATTAGGAAATGACATAACAAGCTCGAGCCAAGACCATTGCGTCATTTCTCTCTGCACAACCTCACTGTCTTCAACAACTCAACCAAACTTGCGGTTTCTCGGAGACTGATAACCCAGGTCAACCACCTTTCAGAAGGGTTATTTAATCAAACCTTTCTCCCACCCGAAGGTTGTCGCTACTGGGTTTGATACTCTAACTGCTCAGACTAGTTACCCCGCATCAAACCTGTCTTGTCTGAACCTGTCTTGTTCACCCTCTCGGGTTTCTGTCGATATTTCAACACGACTCTCAAAATTAGACGGGAACGCTTTCGCATTGCAATAACGCTCACCGAAACAGCGTTTGCAGCACTCAACATTCTCCAAGTCAAACTAAGAAAACGAGAAACCACCCAAAATGTGCCACAAAACAACCTGCAATACCTGCCGTACGTCCTTGAATCTCAGCCTGCCTTTCCAGCCTTATCAACCCCCCTTACTCCCTGACCCTTACCCAATGCATTTGGAAGAGTAAACTAACAGAGATGTACTTACTTACGCGCCTAGAAAAAACAACCTGGTTCGGCTGTGGTTTCCACGTCCCCAACGTGATGGACAGCGTTCCGAAAGACGAGTGGTGCACGTGTGAGCCCAAAGTAGAAAAGAGTGGGAGGGAGTACCCGCCTGCTGGGTCTGTCTTGGGTGGCTTGGGGAAGTGTATTGTTTCTTAGGCTTAAGTATCATACGGTCAGGTTGTATAGTACGGGCTGGGACTGTGTGTGTAGTGTGGCTGGGTATGGCTGGGTAGCTTGCTGGATCCCAATCGCTCAATTTCTCGGGAGGAAATAGATTTGATGACAGGATGGTGATATGAGCTGGACATTTGGGATAAGATGGCGGTATTAATGGAGGGAGGGGTACTTACGAGCTGGATATTGGGTTGCATTCAAGTTGTGATATTTCAACTTTAATTACATTCTTCCTGCTGCAAATCAATACCTAGGCAGATACATCTGTCTTGACCACATACAACTGAATCAGAGACAATATGAAGAGTAGGAGTAGATTTAGCCAAGAATCTATGAACAGGCCAGCTGTGCCCAACACCCGCTATATCCAAACCTCAGATTGTTTCTTACCTAGAGAGGAATTACCAATAAGCCAGAGTAGAGATCCCACCAGGGTATACCTAACCAACCAACCACCCAAAACCAAACCTCCCTACTATATTCCCTTTCTGTCCCCCTCTCCCACATGTCACTTACCCCGGGAAATCAAATAATCAAACACAGCGGCTCAACAAAACACCCATCCCACCCCCCCTCTCCCCCCCTAGCCCAATACCTCTCCAAAACGGCCTTCCCCACGCGCGGCGTCGCCCCGCCCTGATCCCGACTCAACTCATCCAGCCGACTGCCAATCCACCGCTGCACCTCTCGCCCGGCACGCGCCGCCTCGACGCCAGCGACCACCAACGGCCAGGTCATGCGTTTTTTGACCCGCGGGACGTGCACGGCTTCTTCGAGGAGGGCGAAGAGGCGGCGGGCGTGGGAGGCGCGGGCTAGGGAGAGGGTTAGGGTTAGTTCGTCGTCGGTGGTCATGCCTATGGATGATGTGCCGTTGGTGGTGGAATCGGGGGAAGTGTCGGTTTGGAGATCTGGGGAGGAGAGAACGTCCGGGTGGATGTTGAGGTTGATGGAGGATGGGGAGGGAGACAGGCCCGGAGGTGGGGATGGACCGAAGGCGGCTGCGAAGGTGGAGGAGGAGGGGGTTGGGTAGCCTGGGGTGGATGCGTCGGCGGTGTCGAAGTCGTAGATGGGTTGTTCGTGGGCGTCGATGTCGTAGCCGTCTACGTAGCTGTCTACCCATTCTTCTACCACTCGCGGAATTGGCGCAGCAGCAGCACTAGAGGTGGGGACTTCGACGTCGACGTCGGCTTCGGCTTCGGTCGCACGTCGAGGGACGTACTCCCCGCCGGGAAACGCGCCGGACGATTGGAATCCCAGAATGGCGTACAACGCCACGGCCTCGCGGTACAGACCCCCTAGGAGAACCCACTCGTCGCGGAAGGTCTCGTGGGACTCGCCCCAGGCCTGGGCGTCAAAGGCCTGGACACGGGCGAGGATGCGCTGGGCAGCGCGGGTGGTCTGCGGGGAGGGGGCTCCGGTGCGCAGGTCGCTGATGAGCACGATCTCGGTGAAGAGGGGCGTGGGGCAGGCGACGGAGGGGTAGTACATCTCGCTGTAGTAGGCCTGGATCAGGCGGAGGGTCTCGGCGGTGCTGGTGCTGTGGAACTGGTCGTCGCGGGGGCTGGTGCTGTTGGCGAAGATGTTGGCTCTAAATTTATAAATTTATATTAGTGAGCGAATTTGAGTCATGAAGTGGTTGTCAATGACCGATCACTGGGATAACACAGGGCAGACATACATAAACAAGGCCATCAGGCTGAGCTGCATGTAGGGTACGTCGCGGATGATATCACTAAAACTGCCCCAGGACCGCAGCAGGTTGACATATGCCTCGATATGCGTGCGCCAGCACGGCGTAAACGACTGTTGCAGCTACACCCGTCGTTAGTCTCATTAGCCCCTGGTATCAACACAACTCCAGCAATCAACATACCATAGCAAACAACAGCGCATACACCGCCGTGATAGTCACCGCATGCGTCCGTGTCTTCTCGTTCCCAATCAACCGGGTGATCTCGCGCACAGCGATATCCCGATGCCGGTACAACCGCGTCCACAGCGGCTTAACCATCTGGCACGTGGTCGGGTCGTCGGCCGTTTGGATGATCCGGTGGCTGATGACGACAGAGACCAGCGTGTGGGTAATGGAAGGGGGTACGCCCTCGAGCAGGACCATCGGGACCAGAAAGCCGCTGGGGCCGAGCAGCGACTGCTCGATCTGCGGGTAGATGTGCGAGTTGTCTGGGCGTTTTAGTCAGCGAATGGAGAGCCAGACAGAAAGTTATCCAGTGAGAGAAGACGGAGGTACAATAGAAAGAACATACAGTACATCATGGCCTCAAAGACATCCACCACCTCAGGCCGCAGATCCACAGGCCGGCCAAACCACCCTTCATCCTGCACCTGGCCCTCATTCTCCGCTGGTGGGTGCAACAGCAGCGCAACCGCCGCTTCCGCAGGCACAACCACCGACGGCCGCCGTCTCCGGGCCGCCGCAGCCCTGCGCTGCTGCTGCTGCTGCTCTTTCTGTGAGAGTGGGGGCATGTCTTCTGCGGAATCTGTCGTACCAGCTCGTCCTGTAGTCCCGTTGTTGCGTGCCTTCGGTCTCTGCGTCACAGTGACTTTTCGATCCACCGCCCCGCGAGACTGCTGAGATTTAGGGTTTGCCCTCCCAGCGGGACTCTTCTTCCGCCGCGTGCGTGACATCACCTGGCCCGGAGCCAGCCACGTCAGGGGCTTCTTGTCGGCGTATCCGGGACACACGATCCCCGCGGCCCGACACTTGCTGCACACGGGCTGGGCGCCGTCACACACCAGTCTCCGGCGTCGGCACTCCCAGCATTGTTGCCGTTCTGAGGGGGTGGCGCCACCGGTGGTACCTGCAGCTGTTCCGGTTGCTCCTGTTGTGGGTTTGGCGTTGATCGAGTCCAGGCTCGTGGGGTCCGACTCTGGCGAGTGAGAGTCGGTCGCGACGGTCGGGATACGCATCGCTGTTGACGAATCCGAAAAAAATCAAACAAGAAATTCCGAGGATCCAACGGCTCGGACCGTGGCTGCCGAGCGTTCTGTCGCGGGTGGAACTTTCAGCCAGAAACTCTTTTTACACCTTAGTGTAGGTACTGGTGTGTGCCACTGTGTGCAAGAAAGGCAACTTGGGCAACTTGGGCGAAAGCCTGCTGCGTATTTTCCGTTTTCGTCTGGTCTCTGCGCGGGTCTGCAACACGCCGACTGTCCTTATACGTTCCTCGCGGCGCCCGTCCGATCATGGATTCATAAAGATGGATGGGTGTGCCCCTGCGGCCGTATTAAGGATAGGTCATTTGCGGTCGCGGTCTGGACCAGATTGTGCCTTGTGGATGATGGTGTTGCAGCGGTAGTTGCTGACCCCCTACCACTACCCCCCCCCCGGCTCGCTCCGTCAAAGGCCCCGCAAACCCGTCGAATCAGCCCTGCCACAGTCGGCTGCCAAAAGACTTCAACCCCAATGGCCCAAAGGGAGATTCCATGGTGGATCTCAAAGTCTTGGCCATCATTTTCGCCCGATTGGGAAGGAACGGTGCACACCTGTGTCCGTGCACCCAGGCCCTGATTCGTGCTGACTCCAGCGGAAGGATTGCGCTGTGCAGCTCTATTTTGTGGGGCATTCTCGGCCGTTGCGCCTGTCATGGACATTCTCCAAGCGATCGCCCAATGAGTTTGAACTCCCAAAGCCTGTTCTGTGGGAAGTGTGGCTTCACTGCCACGCAGGCGATGCTCTGCCGTTCGTTCTCAAGCCAACCCTGAGCCAACCCAGAAAGTTTTAACGTTGAAATTTATGATGAAGGCGCGGAGCCGTGCAGCGTGGCTGTTCCTGACACCAGGGGTCATCAACCCATCTTTTGCCGAATCGGGACAAAACCAACCAAGTGTGTCGGGGGTATGAGATCATCGCAGCATTCGTAGGATCGTGATAAAATCCAGCTGGCGTCCAAGTTGTGTTTCAAGCGGGAGTCGACGTGCTTCGAGATTCCTGGTCTTTATCAGCAACCGCATCCCACTGCGTCCTTGGCGCTTGGCCTTTTGCCTTTGTCCCCAAACGCCGATAACTCAGCTTCGATAATCGGGAGATAATCGCTTACCAAGAGTATCTCAGCATCATAACCCAACGACGGGAAAGATGGAGAACGGCGAGCTTGTCAGTGGGAGCATCTGGTTCTACGCCCCAACCAAGGGCGCGCCGATTCCCTTTGCCGTGATCTTTGGGCTATCCACAGCCCTCCACCTCTGGCAGTGCGCGTAGGTCAACCCTCTCACCCTGCTGATAACCACCATCACCAGTACTGATTAACCAACTAACCGTATCAGCCGCTACAAATCCTGGAAAGTCACCGCCTACCTCCCCTTCTGCGCCGCCATCTTCACCGCCGGCTTCGCCCTCCGCGAAGTCGGCGCCTTCGACTACACCAACATCAACATCTACATCGCCAGCACCCTGCTAGTCTACATGTCCCCGCCCATCCTCGAACTCGCCAACTACCACATCCTCGGCCGCACCCTCTACTACGTCCCCTACTTCTCCCCCATCCACCCGGGGCGCGTCCTCACCACCCTCGGCACGCTCTCCGCTGTCGTCGAGGTCCTTAACGGGTTGGGGGTGGCGTATTTCGCTGTCAGCCGCACGCCAGACGCGAAGTACTATACCGTTGGAACGAATCTCTTGCGTGCGTCGTTGGCGCTGCAGTTGGCGGTTATTACCCTGTTTTATACCCTCGCCGGTGTGTTCCACTACCGGTGCGTGCGCGCAGGCGTGGCCCACCCGCGCGTGAAGGGGGTGTTGTACTCGTTGTACGTGAGCATGCTGCTCATCCTAGCGCGCACCATCTACCGCGCAGTCGAGCACTTCGCCGCGCCAGCGTCCAGCGCCACCACCGTCAACATCCACGACCTCAGTCCCATCCTGCGGTACGAGTGGTTCTTCTGGGTGTTTGAAGCGAGTCCCATGCTGGTGAATGTGCTGTTGTGGAATGCGCGCCACCCGCTGCGGACTGGGGGTGGGTTGCCGTCGAATCATAAGAAGTATTTGGCGCAGGATGGGACCACGGAGTTGGAGGGGCCGGGTTGGGCGGATAAGAGGAATTTGGTGATGACGGTTATTGATCCGTTTGGGTTGGTGGCGGTTTGTGAGAGGGATAGGAAGGGAGAGCCGTTTTGGGAGGAGAATGGGTTTCATCATTTGTTGGGGGGGAAGAGTGGTGCCGGGCAGAATGTGTAAGGCGAGGGGGGGGTAGATTTCTTTGTTTTTGTGATTCAGTGATACCATTTGATTTATAGACGTGTCCGTTTTCAATACCCTACAATTAGAGAGCATTTTGAGAATATCCTCAGTCGCGTCCATAATTAATTAAATGGCCATGTCTGAGCGAGTGAAGCCGCAGATATGGGTAACCAAAAATTACCCCAAGATCTTGTTGAATAATTAATTATTTCAAGCACTCACGCCAACCGACACCACCTGGCATCAAGCGTCCACATCCAAGCCGCGTCATCGCAACACCGGAACGCCAAATCCCGTTTTCGGCCCGTCAAGCGCTCAGCGCTCTTGGAAAGAAGCCGCAAAGGACGGCGTTTAAACCCCCAAAAATAAGGCGAACCGCCTGAGTCCCCCCTCCTCAGCTCCAAACCCCCATTCCACACCCACAATTGGCCCTCGAAGTCTCGAACCATCGCAGATCCAGCCGATCCAAACGATCCCCTGCCAAGCTTGCATCCCCCATCTCACCCCATCCCGCCAGTAGATCCGACTTCCCAGGTCGCAGCAGCCGACTTCCTGGTAAACCCTGTGACCCTCCAAGACCCTCAACAACAAGTGGACGACGCAGTGCAGTGCACTGCACACCCCGATTTAACATGAAACGCTCCCGTCCAATGCCTTCTGTGGGGCCGCTGTTCGGCCCGCCGAATTTGGAAGCTGACTGCTGTGGGAGGGACAGTCTGGGTATGGAACCGATGATCCACTAACACGATTCGCTTGGAGAGTCTGTGTGCGCGCATTAGTGCATTAGTGCGACATGCAGTTTTGGGCGGTCCCCCACAAAATTGCCCAGTTCCCCCACAAAATGGGATGGTTTGCCCCTCGGGACTCGTTTCAGATGGACCCTGGTTTCTCCACGGCCCCTTCGAGTCCCCTAATCGGATGAACGTGTCCTTGGTCTGGGGACCAACTCCCCAGGGACCTGGGGTATTTGATTCGACGATGAGGAGAAGTGGGTGGGTAAGTAAATGGACAGGTTGATTGATGGTAACTGGGTTATGGTGGTGTGTTTCAGAGTGGAAACATGATTTGAATTGAATTTGTTGTTCTTGCTTTTAAGCTTGAGCACCCCCGCTGTCCTTCGTCTCTGCCGTTCTTTTGAGTTGGGTTCAAGGGTTTGTTCAACTCGTTGATACCCTACTACACCTGTGCGGCCATTTTAAGGCTTCGTTCTTTTCGTTTCGTTTCGACTTATCCTCCCAGGTCGGAGCGATCCCTTCCTTCACTGGGCAGGCCCACGTTCTTTTCAGACCTGATCGACCTTGTACATATCGATTTGATTTCTATGACGACGTACCTAGGACATCCACCATCATGAGGTCCTCGGTCCAATTTCTCCTCTTCTTCCTGCTCAGCCTGGTATCCGGCTTGGCCTTGCATCGACGACAGGCCCCGCCACAGTTTTCGATGGTTGATTTCACAGGGAAAGCGGTGCGTACATATGGACCGGCCACAGCTTTATCTTCGGGTCGCCTCGGCGAGCGGTAAACCTATGGATAGTAACTGACTTGGACAGGCCTGCCACTCAATCTTGACGGCATGTCGGGTGGACGGGGACTGTTGCTCGGAGCTGAAGTGTGATGTGTTTGATGGCGAGGGGTTGTGTGTGCCTGCGGGATGAAGGGGTTCGGGATGGAGATTTGGGATGAGATTTGGGAAGGATATGAGAGAATTGGGACGAGAAGAATATAGGGGACAGGTATGGCGTTTTGGGTTATGATTGGGGACCGGCTCATTCTTGTTGGATAGGAGTTTGGGTAGTTAGTTGTCCGGGACAACACGTGTATTATCAAATAGCTACAAGCTTTGAACAACCTACACCGCTGCCAATACTGAGTGTTCCAATGACTTTCTGTGTGGCTGCCTGGCGTGTATGTCTGTGCTTGAACAAAGCTGTTGTTGGTAACCGCGGTTGTTGTTGAGTCAGATATTGCTTTGTGAGTTCAACTACTTGTGTTGACCTCGCTATTGTCAAGAATAACCGTGGTGACCGGGCAGCACGCGCCAGTCTTTCCAACCAGATCAGATAATAACAACCCAGCTCCAAAAACATGAGAAGAAACGACCTGTTCAGCACCTGTTCAGTATTTCGCAATGTCATCCGTTGTGACTATTTAAACACCGGTTCGCCACCACCCTCCCGTTCACCTCCCTCTCATCTTACCTCTGCAAATCCTGGTCATCACCCAGGAGTGCATCGCACCTCATCCACCCTCCATCCCCTCCCAGTTCATCCTTAACGGGCTCATCATGGCGTCTTCCATCTCGCCCTCGTCCTCAGACGATGAGTGGTATGCTTATCGCTTTGATTTTCAAGACCGCCAGTTTCTTTTTGTCCGAAACCTCGGCGCGGGCATCGAGTCGGTTGCCCAACTCGTCATCGATGTCGATACAGGCGAGCGACTCGTCCGCAAGGTAGCTGCTAAGCGATGCATCGGTCTACTCGACAAGACAAACAAGAACACCAACTCGAAGACCGATGAGTCTGAGACAACCAAGGCCACAAAAACCAACAACCTCTCGGCCCTAGGCCTCACATCCCTCGGACTCAAGCCCAACGAGTTCCAGGTCCTCGACGCAATCCAGCGCAACTTCACCGCGCCCAAGCCCGGCCTCCTATGCAACATCGTCGAGTGCTACGGCCATGAGTACCTGCCGTCGAACCACACGACACCCGACGGGCAAACCAAGACTTACTCAGTGTCATACTGGAAGCTCTACAACGGCGAGTCCGTCAACTCGCGATGGCTCGCCGTGGATTGGCCACCTATAGATGACGATGTAAACCCTACGACAGAGCGGGACGAAACCATCACGGCTCCTCCCATTACCATCATCGCCCGCATGCTCCGGCAGGTGTTGTGCACCCTGCATTACCTGCACACTGCTGGTCCACGGCCGATGCTCCATCATGATACCCATTTTGGGAATGTTTGGATCCATTGGCCCGAGGCTGTTTCCGGCAACAACAACAAGGCTGAGGCCGATGATGACAAGACCAAGCTCAACAACGACAAGGCTGAGAATAATGACGACAACGTTGAGGTTGGTGAGAACAATTCTGAGACCGACCACAACGCCGACAAGGAGCCTGAAGACCCCCTCCCGCAATTCTACCTCGGCGACTTCGGCGTAGCTAGGTACCTCGCCGAGCCGCACCAAACACGCATCGAGCGCCCCCTGCACTTCTACGCCGACTCCCGCGAGCCCCTCCGCGATCTATCCATTATCCGCGGCAACCTCTACGGCTTATCCCGCGTTCTCTTCCTTCGATCCTACCACAGCGACGGGCTCGCCCACGCAGTCGAGGTCCGCCAGTTCATCAACCACATTATCAACGCCATGTCGGAGGTGATATCGCGCTGGGTTGACGCCAATGTGCACTTGCCCCCTCGCAGACAGCCAGAAGCGGAGCAGAACAAACGCCAGAAGACGGCAGAGTTCCCACGCGACGAGAGTCAGTTTAAGAAAGATACTCCGCCGCCTGGAATGGAAGGGTTGATTGAGCTCGTGGCGTTGTATGAGCGCGAGTATGGCAAGGGCGGCCCCAAAGATGAGACCAAAGGGAAGGGCTACAAGAGGTTCATGAAGGCTGAGAGGGCCAAGGCCATGGAGGTCACCAAAGAACGCGCGTTCCGCGTGAAGTCCAGCGCCCTGATCGGACGCCAACCCGGCGAGACGGTGATTGAAAACAAAACCGGTCCTGAGCTACGTCCGCTTCGCCGACAGGACCTAACTCTACCTATCCACGGGCCCTGGCAACTCGTCACCCTCGACGGACGCCCTGTCGAAGGACCCGGGGCTATCTGGCACCACCGCCCGGCCATGTCCGAATTGCACGATGGAAAATACCGTCGCAAACGAGAAGAGCGCGAGAGGGATCCAGACGAAACGGACTGGTCGGTGTCCGACCCGCTGGATGATTACGACAACGAGAAGCTCGCCGACGAGTGTGTTGCTGGTCCGCTTCCGCATGGAATCAATGCACCGCCCACGCCGCCACAGGTGCCGCGGGTTCGTGTTAGTCTTGCTCCTTCTGCTTCTCTTGATGAGAGTAAGAACAGTACTATTGCTGACGAGACGGCGAAAACGGATAGTGCCGCCGCGGCCGGGATGCTGGAGGTCAAGATCTGGAAGCCGGCGGCGATCACCACGCCTGGTAAGATCTCCTGGGCCGATATAGAGGACTCGGATGAGGAGGATGTGCCAGTGATGCCGATGCAGACTATTGCTGAGACTCCTGGGCAGGTTCCGGAAAATACCCCTGAGTCGGAGATCACATCGAACCCTAACCCGCCGATCAGCCCGCCTAAGGCCGAACAAACATCGACACAGGACTCGACACAGGACTCGGAACACGACTCGGAACACGACTCGGAGCACAAAGAGCACCAAACGGACTCCTCCTCATCAAACCAAGGATCCTCCTCGCCGGACAACAAGTCGTCCACATCCGAGTCATCATCACCCTCTGCCCACCCGGGCTCCCCGAAACTCCCGCGGTTTGTGCCGCCCCCTGGATTTGCGATCCGTGTCAGGGGTAATAATAACGCCAAGAAACCTGTGCGCAATACCACAGATGAGGAAGATCTGATTGCTGAGGCACAGGGAGTGCGCAGACCTGGACGGCATTGGGGTTGTCCTGATATGGTGAAGAAGGAATCTTCGGATTAGGGGGATTAGATGGATGGTTAACTATGGAGGACTAACTAGCTATAATGGATTAAGGTATGACGGGTTTTTACGGAAGGAGATGGGATAGATCATAGATGACTGGTTTGCCCACATGGGATTATGACGGGATAGATGGATTACGGGCCTTTAGGCGTTGGGGGACTTTTAGACTTTAGACTTCAGAGCGAGACTGCTTGTAGAGTTGTGTTAATTGATACCCCTTTTGCCATGCCGTTTCCGTTTGCAAGTGGCACTAACATCTGTTAGATGTTTGTTGAAATGGCTCACTGTATTAGAATTTAGTAGAACAATGCGGTGCACGCGAATTTCCCAATTTGGATGCTGTACGACACAACACGGTGAGTCATTAGGTACCTACGCAAACGGAAGAGCCTTGCCAGCAGCCCGAGAATCTACCGCCATCGATTGACGTCGGGCACCGTCAGGCCGTAGCTCCATGTATCGCAGTAAACACAATCTTGTCCTCTCGTCAGTCTTTTTCGCAACCATCCAGCAACGCACCACCTAACCAAGTCTCTGCTCTCCAAACTATGTCGCAGCCGCTCCGCGAGGCCAGCGGGATGACAAGGACTCCCGGCGAAGCAGCGACGCCGTCCCGCCCGCCGCATACCCAATTCGACGAACTTCTGGCAAGGTCCAGTCATATCCTGTTGGATGAAACGGTTACCGCCGACTCATGCAAAGCTGTCATCCGAGAACTGGTCAGAGTTGTCACTGTAATGGAGGAACAGCGGTCGCACATCGAAAAGAAACTTATCGACATCGTCAAAGACATCTCGACACCGGAGCTGTCAACCACGGGTACAGCTGTACCAGCCGCCGGGGTAGCCAGGCCAACTGCCCCCGATTCCCCGTACCAGAGACCAACCTTATCTCCTAAAACAAGCATGATATATATGACTGAAGATGAAAGGGAGGATCAGCAGACGGCTTTGGATCAAATTGACGACTGCTCAAAAGAGGGCATGGCCTGGTAGGCTGGTTCCTCCTCCTCCTTCTTCTTCCTCACGCTGACTTTGAATAGCCCTAGATGCCTCCAAATCATTAGCCACGCTTGTTTCCGCCAGCAGCACCTTAATTGGTGTATCGTCCATAAGCAAGTAACGGATGAGACGGGGGTCTGTCTGGAGAGTCCTCCAGATGGTGCGTCAAGGATGCAATGCAATGAGATACAGAGCAGTTAGAATCCCTATCCCCTGCTAAATACCGGTATCGAGTGTTAATTCACAAACAGACATGACGGAGCATGAGGCATATTGGGCTGAGGTGGAAGAAAATGCGTTGAGCGGTGGGCCAGGGTTCCGAGACTGACGGACGGACGACGCCGGGTGAAACGGAGTCCGCACAGCCGATGAAAGTTGGGACAAAACAGCTACAGAAGTAGACGGGATCCATAGCGGTACCTTTAGGAACAGCGTAGAAGCAAAGTAAGAAGTCCCAACACGCTACCACGCCGTATGCCCCCCATCAATAACCAAATTCCCCCCCGTCATAAAACTACTCGCCCGACTCATCAAAAACAACACAGCCCCCTTAAACTCCCCCGTCTCCGCCAACCTTCCCATCATATTCTCCCCCTCCAACATCTCCCTCAACCCAGGCACCTCCTCAAAATTCTTCCTCACCATCGGCGTCAACACATGCCCCGGACTCAAACAATTCACCCTCACCCCTCCACCTTCCACCTCCCCACCTTTTCCCCCCTTTCCCTTCCCCTTCCCCTTCCTCCTCACCGGACTCCACTCCATAGCCAAATTCCTCGCCAACTGTATCACCGCCGCCTTACTCGAATTATACACCGGACACACCAACCCCTTATTCGCCACCAACCCGGACATGCTGGCCACCAACACTATACTCCCGCCCTCACTCGTCCCATGCTCAAACATCGCCCGCGCTGCGGCCTGTGCTGTCATGAACACTCCCGTGTAGTTGACTTCTAGCATGCGCGCCACGTCGGAGGCGGTGTAGTCCAACGCCTTTGTGACCTGTTGGACCCCCGCTGCGGCGACGACGCCGTCGAGACGGGAGCGGGTGGAGGCGATGGAGGAGATGGTGTTGGTCAGGGTGGTGGGGTTGGAGACGTCTTGTTGCCGGTAGTGAAGCGAGCCGTGGGAACCGGGGGGGATGCGGGATTGGGCGGTGGCCCATTCGGAGTCGGGGTGCGGGGAGCGGTCGAGGGCGTAGACTGTTTGTTAGTCAGTATGATGTTTCTTAGGAAAATAGGAAGTCAAATAGAGGGAATGGGAAGAGAAGGGGGGAAAATAAAGAGGCAAAACACCCTTCCCTCCCGCTTCGACAAGCGCTTCAGCCATGGCCAACCCTAACCCCTGGGCGCCCCCAGTGACGATAAACACCTTGCCGGCGAGATCAAAGTCTGCGAATCGCTTGGCACCGATGTTTTCTCCCGGCGCTGGCTTGCCTTCGGCGTTGGGGTGTGCCCGTGGTTCGGGGCTGGTTGGGCTCTGCGGCCATGTTTGGTCGGGTGGTGTTGTGTGGAGGTATCGGTGCTGTGGACGGGTAGTCGTCGTAAGGAGAGGTTTATGAACGGTGGTGATGGTCGTCCGTGCTAGGGGGAGAAGCAAACGTGTGGTTGTACGCAGGTTGTTCATGTTGGAGGGTCGAATGTAAAGGAATACAGCAACGTGTGATTGACGAAAGGCATATCGGTGTGGTTGCGTTGGATTAACGATTTGGATGAATGTAACTTCCTGCGGACGCCGCCTTTTAATATCCTCTGGAAATCTTGGTTCATTCTCGACCTGTCACAGATTGGTATCAATCAATTTCCCCTCAAATTTGGCAGTGTTCAGGTCGTGAACCGTTTATACCGCAGATAACCACGAGAGGCCGATCACAACGTCATCCAAGACGACTGACCAATAATGACACCAACGAGTCGACACGGGACACGGTTGGGACTGGATTGGAGTTGGACATCCCGTGCCGGCCGCCGATGTGGGGCCGTCCTCAGTGTAACTCACAAACCAAACCCAAGAAGAAGCCACGAAACTTCGAAAAGGGAAACCGAAAATAGCACCGGTCCAAATGTAACGTTCTCAAATATGAAAAAGAACTTGTGGAACCCTACCGTGCCTACGTGTAGTTTACGCTACATCTGTGAATCGCCCGTCAAGATTTAACGACATGGGGATGACACTCGCGGCCGGAGATCCACCGCCGATCCCGAACTTGACACGGCTCGGCGCAGCCGGTCATGACGTCGATGGCACAAATCAGCCTAGGAGCCTAAACCGGGACCTTGTATTGGGCTGGATCATCACTGAGGCTGTACGGATTTGCATAGGATTTACACAGATTTCAAGAAATTTGCATGCAATTGGATGGGATTTACGCGTCAGCTACTAAAGGCGTCATCACTTTCCAAGGAACTCAACTAGTGTAGTGAATCTCAACACCAAGACTGCATCGTGAGGGGGGCTTGCAGGTGGGGAAAACGATTTAAAGATTTGGATAGTTAAGTGAGTTTGATTACTCCGTATTCAACCCAACGATCTATCTATGATCTCATTTTCAGACCTAACACCCAGGATTCCACTTACACACACCCTGGTATTTCCCAATCGGGCACATCGCGGAGCACAGTCCCCGCAAAAAGGCGTAATCAATGGGAGTACGCATATGAGCATAATCAAGACGTACGCCGTAGCTTTACACCAATACCGCGGATATAATGTTCCAACCCTCATACACTCCAGCGTGCCGTGTTTCTGACGTTCTCCAACTCGCACCGACCGCCAATTCTGGCATCAGAAGTTTAATTATTACACCCAAAGCTAAATTGCACTCATCATTCATTGCACCTTTTCCAGGCCGCATTCGATCCACTAAAAAAGCTCTTATAATTACCATCACATGTGGACGAACCGTAGTTTGGCCAGCAGGCTTCACCCTGCGTTTCCATTCAGCGTATCTTCATCTTCAGTTTCCTCCATTCTCTCCTGACTCGGTCTATACGCTTTGACGGGCTCTTCTCCTCCATCGGAAGTTGCACTTCTATGGCCGGCAGCTCAGGGATGTAAGAAGTGGCGACTGTGGGTTGCTTCGACGAGGGCAGCAGACCCTCCTCGTTCCACGGCGCAGGCGCAGGCGTCACTGCAGTCCACCCTAGAGCGTCACGGCCTTCCATTTCGGAGTGTAGGGTGTTATTCAGAGGAGGCTCTCGAGCAGCGGCCAGCACCGTAGCGATCTCTGTGTGTCCGTAGCGCACGGCAATGTCCCAAGGGGTCTGGCCAAAATGGTCTCTCTGGGCCACCTCGGCACCTGCGGCGACGAGAATAGGCACGATTTTGGCGAGTCCCATGGCCGCCGCGAGGTGGAGCATAGTACGGCCGAATGTGGTAAGCTGTGCATTCGGATCCGCGCCTCGGTCGAGAAGCAACTTGACAATCTCTTCGGTCTCGTCGCCCATTTCGAAGCTCAGCTGCAGGGCGGTGGCGCCCCGGGTGGTGCGCACATTGCTGTCAGCGCCCGCTTCTACTAGTGCCCTGACGCAGGCGATGCTTTTTCCGGGGGCGATGGCGAGATGGATGGGGTACTGGAGCTCTGTGTCGGGGCCGCCAAAGGGGCTGATCAGGCCTAATTCTTGGGTATCGCGTGAGCGGAAGCCCAGCGAGGACGCTGGCCGGTAGCTTATAGGATCCGGTGGGCTTTTGTCGTCGTACCCGAGATAGCCTCGCAGTGGTAGGTAGTCTTTGCGTGGCTGTCGAGGTGGTGTCGTCCTCTGGTTGGGATCCATTCCCATGGCGATCAGGGGCCGGACCACGTCATCCAAGCCCTCGGAGCAGGCGAGATGTAAAATAGTCTCCCCTTGATCGTTAGGGTTGCCGATGGAGTAGCGCAACGAGTGCAGCTGGGACAGAATCTTGACCTGGCGGCGCAGGACAGCCATCTCAAGGCAAGACTTACCGTCCAGCGAAAATGCTGCGGTTGCGATATCGAAGTGGGCTCCCATGGTGGTTGAACTGGAATATTCATGCCACGACCACTTGGCGCTACACGGCTGGTGCAAAGTCTCCGGGTGCTGTAGGGTCGCATCCTTCACGAATTCTTCCAATCCGTACAGGCAAATCATGGCCAGGGGGCAGTAGCAGTGGAATACCACAAGGCTGGGCACTTGGGGCACATCATAGCGGTGCCAATTCCGCGACATGATTCTTTCGAGGCGATTTTGGAATGTCATGAAGAGCTCGGCGTCGAGAAGGAGTTGTTCAAGAAGATCCACCTCTTTTCGCTGCTGGATACTGAGTTTGGAGAGGTGATCTCCAAGGTAGAGAATCACGTAGCCGGAATCCCGGGGATCCGGCAAACTAGATGGAGCTGCATACATGATTCCATACAGGCAAACCTGCGACGCCGCGATGTGTAGAGTCGACTGGGCAAATTCCTTCCTAGTCGCAAGGTAGTCGCGGACGGACAGATGGGGGAATGCAACTCGATCGGCCTCGGGATCTGCCTCGATGAAATTGTTCGCGCAGTGCAGAACTTGGGCTTTGGTGATGCCTGGCTGAATGCCGTCGCGGGAAAGTGCGACAAGGTAGAGGAACTCGGCCCACGCAAACGGCCGAAAGGCAATGAGGAGGATCTGCATCGCCCGTATACCTAGTTTGGAGCTTTCCGGGCCAGACGTGAGAATCTGGTCGAATGCGATCGAGTACAGATCGGCGAGAGTGGAGGGGAGTTTGCCCAGCTCGGTTCGGATGTCGCCCTCTACCCGCATCCTTTGGGGATCGCAAAGATTTTGTATCTGTAGAGTAACCCAACGAAACCTTGGACACAGAAAAAAGTATTTAGTCAGGCGGCCTGCAACTAGCAAGGATTTCGGCAGGCACATACATTCCATCAGCACGCTCGTTCAGGGCGTCCATAATCTCCTGCCGCAGCTTGTCCGAGACTTGGCCACCCAGGAGCTGCTTGTTTGCCACTACACGTTCGAGCTCAGAAGCGATAAAGCGACGGATGTCGAGGCTGTTTTTCTGGGCGCTGATGTATATATTGGGGGTCGACGCCAGGCGACAGACAATGTCTCCATCGCCCCGACTGGTGAGGAATATCTTTGTGACGTTCTCGGATTTTGCCACGATCTCATCCAAGGCCTCGAAGAGCTCATGCCTGCTTCCTGGGTCGCACTCGTCCAGGGCGTCCAAGATGATAGTTGCTGGATTCTCCCGGATGAGGTCCAAAATCAGCTCGACGGTGCGACTCAGCGGCAATTTGGCCATTCCTGGTGGCGGCGATCCGAGGTCGTCATGCAGCTGGCGGAGATGCTCGGGTAATGGGTTGGAGGCGTTGCCGCCGCATAGCTGCCGCGCAATACACCGTAGCACCTCGGCAGGGTCAGATCTCTCGGGCTCTGCTGTATTGCGTGAGCAGTAGAAGTAGGCTATCGGTGCGGACCCTGGACGATTCTCTATCTCCCCAAGTTCGTTGTCGACCACAGCAGACCTGCCGGAGAGTTAGCTATATAAGATACCTAATTATTGCATCCGCGATCCAGTAGGTATGGAAGCGGCTCACAGCAATTTTGTTTTCCCACAACCAGGCATGCCGTGCAGCCACAGGGTTGCGGACACGCTGGATTCTTTCCAGCCAACGTATTCCCGCGTTTCGAACATCCAGGCTCCCGAGTCGGGGAGGCGGTGGTGTCGCTCTGACATGTGCTGAAGCCTGTATGGGACGGGGGAAAGCCAGTTTAGCATGGCTTTGCGGTGGAAATCGCTCAGGTTGTCCGAAGCATGGGGGGCCATGACAACGACCCTCTGCACTGGGCGGGACGCAGCGGTTATGGCATCCTTGAGGCCCTGCAAATCATTGACAACGAGCTGAGCTTGTTGGATCCGCTCAAGGTGTGCGTTCAAAAGGGTCAACTGCGATGTGACTGATATTGAATGACTAGAGATGTCACGAATGTCACCTGCTGCATCCTGTAGGACTCCAGTAGCAACGAGCTGGGCATCTCGATCCACTTCTGTTTGTTTGGCGGTCATGTCGTCTAGCAGTTCGTCCACCCCTGAATCAGAAAAGAAGGCCTTGATGAACCGCCTTGCCGCCTTCTTGGAAAAGTAGTAATACGACTCGCCAAGAAAGGTCAACACCGAAGCGTAGAGCGCCGTGAGCGAGCCGTGGAGCAGGCGAGTCCCAGCCGTTTCCCTCCTGAGGTACACAGCTTCGAAGACAGAGTATCGTGATATTACCCGGGTGGCTTGCTCCAACCCCTCGATCATGGTGGCAAAGGTCTCGTTGTCTGTTATGACCACCTTCAACAGCATGCCGACGAGCGCCCAAGGGATGGCGGCCCAGCCAGGCCCCATGTTGGTGATGGAGTCCCCGATGCCCTTGAACGAGTTGACGCATGTGATGATCTTTTCGAAAACATCCCTCAGGATGATGACATCCCCCTTGCGATTCTTAATCTTCCACCTCTTCTCCAAACACTGCTTCTGCTTCTGCGTCGCCTCGAAATGAACGCTGTGCAGGATGGCCCTGCAGTTGTTCTTGTCGGGGCCGATCACGGCCTTCAGGTCATCGCCCAGCGATGCAGCGGCCGCTTCCCAAATGTCATCCGACGCACTCACACATCTGCTGGGGTCAGCTGTCACCAGAGCCGTCGTCTGGCCATCAGCGGTGGGCGCACTTACGGGGCGATCGGGTGCGGAAATGCTGCGGAGGCATCACCGTTCTGGGCCCACGCCATGGCTGCGTGTCTGGCGCTGGCAATTTAGGATGCTAGTCCGACGCGAAAATTTTGAAAGTTGGGATCACGACTCAAAAATGGGGAGAAGCCGCGAAGCGGGGTTAAGTCAGCCGCACGAAATATGTGTTCCTCTGGCGTTGGGCCTCAAGGCTGAATGGCATGAGCGCCTGATCTAAATCCAAGCCATCCAAATTAACCCAGTCGGGGCTGTGGCATCCAGAACAGGATTCCGGCAGCCAATCCTAGGCAAATGAGCGCCGTTAGCTGTGACCGGGTGTAACTATTTTACATAAAGTCTCATTTAGAGAGCAAGCCGTCCTCTCAAGCATTCAAGATGGTCTCGATGTGCCTGCATTCAGGAAGTCAACATCTGCTTGCGACATGGTAGGATCTTTTTGGGGCAACAGTTGGTTGACACGTTCTAAGTCCATAACTATCATAATCTTGTCTCTGCTGTGGTTGATGAGATAAAAGTTGTGACGCTTCACGTCGTCTTGCGAGATACCCTGACTGGCAGGAGTCCTAAGCGCCTGGTCGAAGACCAGCCGAACATCCTGTTGTCTTAGGGCTGCATCCTTGGGCTCTGCAACACACGAACCCGGAACCCCTGATAGCCGATAAAAGTAGGAACGAGTCCCGCATGCTGGGAGTTATACCTTCTGTTTTAACGCTCCTCATAATTCCTCTCTTCCGACAATAATAGGTAATCAGAACAACATGGCTGTTATTACGGCCCGTACACTGAACAGGTCGTATGGCAGAGTGCTGGGGGCAATGGGGACCAAGGGACTGATAAAGGCTAGTTCAACTCTCGAAGAGAATGTCAGAAACACGGCAATGTGGATTCGGTGGAAATTGATGGGGTTACAACTGCTTGATTGAATTGCTTGTGGTTGCTTTGGCGAAAGCCGGAGAGTCTTCATACTTGTACTGTATGCCCAGCTGAACTGGCTGTGCCAATTCAGCTCCGAGAATAGTGTACAGCTGTGTATAAAATAGGCATTAAGTGAGTTGTGGATTATTAACATCCCCGGATTCAATTTAGCTAGGTAGGTACCTAGCTGACAGGCGAAGCAAGACATTAACCAAACCCGTTTAACCGCATCAGTAAACTCCCTTGATAAAAGTTCTCAATTTTGCATGTTTGGTGTTTATACCATCTAGGTCTCTCACCTAGCAGCCTCACACGTACCAAAGAGTACGGGCTCCACCGCAGGTTGACACGAGGTGCCATGCACAACATGGGCATATTACTCTCGCCTCGACTCGAACGTGGACATGGTGGGGCCTGTTGCCACAAATCCACATCCAACGCGAAAAGGTTACCTAGGTAGGTTTACACTCCATCACCTCAAGGAACTTCAGGAGCACCTTGTGGTGTAGTTGGCTCGCACGTTCGACTGCAACCGAGAGATGACATACCGAAACGCCACCCCTTTTAGAAGCCCTGTTGTCCACCTCAATTCTCTGAGCTGCTGCCAAATTTGTCCAGTTATTCCCAGGGCTGGTTGAAAGCCCCATCAAAACGGTTTTAATCCATCATCACCTACTCTGAGTACCCCCCGTGGTATACACACCAGTTGGCACAGCGTGATACCCCAACCTACCCACTCTCACAGCCAATTCACTCCCCCATCTCTCCCCTCTCGCTACCCTTTCCACCGCCTTCTCAAAAGTATACTCCGGCCGCCACCCCAGTTCCCGCACCGCCTTGGAAGAATCATACACCCGATCCACCCTCCCCAAAAACCCCCACCCCTTTTCCTCAAACACCTTTCCCACCGTCGTCAACCCCCCATCACCCCCATCACCACTCCCAGAAACCCGAATCCCCTTAAACACCGCCGCAGCATCCCCCCCATTCAACCTCTCCAACACGCCCTCATCCTTTGTAAAGGGCGTCGGCCCGCTCACGACATACTTCCCCCACCGCACCCCCCCGGCCCTCTCCATCGCACAAACACACGCCCCCACCACATCACTAACATCCACCCGTCGATACGCCAACTCCAACACCTTCAAATTCTCCGCATCCTTGACCTCATCCCGACGCGTCTCATCGTCATCGTCTTCAGGAAAAAACCGGCTCGTACGCAGCACCAGTACCGGCAAGCCCGTTTGGACGTGTACCAAGCGGCAGAGGTCTTCGGCGGCTGTTTTGGTGGCGCCGTAGATGTTTTTGGGGCTGGTGGTTGGGGTCGATTCGGTGATCCAGGCTGCGGGGAGGGGGGGAGGGGGGGAGAGGGAGGTGCCGAAGGCGGAGGTGGTGGAGATGAAGATTAGGGAGTTGACCCGGTGCTTCGGTTTGTTTACGGTCTCTTCTTCTGACCCCGGTTGCTCCGGTGTGCTATTAACAAGACCCGCGGCCTGCTCCAACACCCGCAACGTCCCCTCCACGTTAGTCTGAACAAACTCCCCCATGCTGTGTGATCCAACATGCGGCTTGTGCAGCGTGGCGGTGTGGATGACATGGGCGATGGGACTGTGGGCGGCGAATACGGACGCGAGGAAGGCCGCGTCAGTGATGGACCCGACGTGTGTGGTGGTGGGCCCGGGCTTGATGTCGATGCCGACGGGGTGGTAGCCGAGATCGGGCAGGGCGAACATCAGGGCTGTGCCGAGATGGCCGGCTGAGCCGGTGATGAGGACGATGGGTGGGGGGTTGGGGTTCATGGTGGTGTGTTGTCGGTTTCGGTGATGGTTATGGACAGTGTTGATGTACATCGAGGTGTGATTGAAAAAGGGTATTAATGGGGTGGTTTGGTTCATGTACAAAATCAGGTTGTGAGTCACGCCAAGCATCGCCATCGGATACGGAAAATCATGTTAAGACTTTTAACCCAGCCAGACCCAACAAGGTTGCAAATTCGGGCCATCGATAATTTCAACACTCCGTGCACTTATTAAATTCTTAATTGGGGCTAATTATCTGTAGTTTGTCCTTATTCTTTTCATGCTTGAAAAAACAGAGTAACAGACCTCCGGGTAATCATGAACAGAACGCCTGACATGAGTCAAGAAAGGTGGTAATTGATACATGAATAATTAAGTATTTAAAGGCGATCTGGGCTCTCTGTAGGGAAGGAAGGAAGCAACCTCAAGACAGGCGAAATTGACCTTAAACCTTAGACTTTTCCACCTTTTCCTCACACCTCTTTCCCCCCAAGTCAAGGCCCATTTGCTCCCTCATGGTCGATCGCACTTTCCTCTTAAACCTTCAAAAGCGTCACGTAACTCCTTCCTCACGACACCCAGCAAACTATCAACCATGCCCAATCGTAGAGCCCGTCGTGGCCGGGCCGCCCAGCAAGTACCCGAGGAGCCTATAGAACGGCCAAATAGGACGTTGCTCAAGGAATTCCACGCCGACCTCGCCCGGCGTTACAAACGACACAAAACGGCTATTGAGTGCTTTTGGCGATCATTTGATGCGCCCCAACGCGCCACACTTCTGCGAGCGACCAGATCTGACGGCGTTGTGCTGAGGCACCCGACCGACACCAACCTGGACAACATGTGCGGGATGGTCCCCGAGTGCAATCTCCGCGACATCGCAGAGTCCGGGCCCGACTTTTTCCTCAACCTCCTCAAACACCGCGCAACGACAACTCTATTCCAGCAGTACTTCAACGGACCTGATGGCGGCCCAGGAGACCATGCCGTCATCACAAAGATACTGAGAACTCGGTACCTTCGCCACGGGCTACAGTACCACACTTGCTTCACCTTGTTCGTAGACGAAAACCGGTATGGCGAGGCCTTCCGAATCACAGCCCCCCCGGCGGATATGCTCCCGGGGCCGTTGACACGTGCAATCGCAGCGGGCATCTGTGTTCCCGAGTCACTCGGAGAACTTATCCTGGGGAGGCAACTAGGCATAACCCAGCTCCTCATCATGCTCATCAGCGGTATCCTGGACCAGGGATCCAAAACCAGGGCCAAAAATGAACCGCCCGCGATGCCCGACAAGGTGGCATCGGCTGCTCTGGCCAAGTTGACCATCACAGATGAAGACCAGTCATCTCCCCCGGAGATTGTTCTCGCAGACTTGATCACCAGCACCCGAGAGCACAAGGAGACATTGGACGAGCTGCTCAACCTCATCTGCACCGAGCCCGTTGTGCTCACCCACGCCGTCGACACACGGTTCTTCACCCAGCCCGAGCTGCTCCCCGACGAAAAGGGCGTTTGGCTTCCATTCTTCACCGACCGGTACATCAGCGGCGTTATCCTCGAAACCATCCATATTGCCGTTCAGCATGCGGCGATTTGGGACTACCTCTGCCAACTCCTCGAGCTCTTCGACAAGCGAGCAACAAACGATGAACTCTACCGCACTATTCTTCTTCAAGAGCTTGCCAGCCTTTGTGATCTAGAGTTTACCCGCGCGCAGGGCCTGTCCAGGCGCCATCTCCAAGCCGGAAGCGGCAAAAGGTTTTCCAAGCGCCAGCCTGATAGACACGACAAGGCTGGGAACGCCCTCGTGTCCATGAACTGCAACATGAAAAAGCTTGCCAAGACAGATGCACAGCTGTTCTACATGATGCGCCTCTGCAGTCCCGAAACAACCCCCCAGGAAGCTGTTGACTGGCTTACAAAACTGGTCCAGTTCTACGACTCGGACCCCGAAGCGAGTAACAGGGCGATTAGCAAGGAAGTCGAGGGGCTGGGCGAGCTTGTTATCATCACCAGCTTCATCCAGGACCTTCGGTCCGTCGCATCGCTCCCGCCCCTGTCCGCCAAAAGGGGGCGGCTGTTTTTGTCGCGCCTGCAAGACCTCAATATCGAAGTGTCCCAGCTCAAGGGCCAAATTGACCTTCTTGAGTTTGCGGCTCCCATCCGCAACCTCCTTGAGCCAGGGATGTCCGAGGCCGCATTGAAGAAGCTAGATCAGTTTGTCGTAGACAAGCTCGGCACCAAAATCGGTTTCCTTTACGGAGACATGGTGCTTGAAAGCCTCGCCGCCCTCGAAAAGCAGTACCAGGTAGCCAAAGCGAAGCTCGACGAACAACGGGCAAAAGCAGCCACACAACACCGGGAACCCCAGATGATGGACTGGGAACCCACCGCTGCACCCCCACCTCAAGAAGAGCGCATCAAACAACGGAAACAAAAGGAAAAGACCCGTCCGGCCCACTCCTCCGTCTACGACATCACCAACCCCCAACCTCCCACCCTTGACAACACCAAGTCCACCTCCCAAACCCCTTCCCCGGAACCCATCCCCGTCTCGTCTTCCACCGCCGCCGTCTTTTCCACCTTCTTCGACAGGTCCCAATCCCGCGGCTCCGTCGACTGGTCCGCCTTCGTGGCCGCCATGGCCGATCTAGGGTTTTCAGTCACCCCCAGGTTCGGATCTGTCTACACTTTTACTCCTCCGGCTCTTTCCAAGCAGGACTCAAAGCTAGGGTCAGACGTGAAACGGCCGCTTACCTTCCATCGACCTCACCAATCACGGATTGAAGGGTATTCACTGTTGATCTTTTCGCGGAGATTGAAGAGGGTGTATGGATGGGGGGAGGGGACGTTTGTGGTGGCTTAAGGGTAGGTCTATGTCTAGGCCATGTCTGTTCGTGGTTGGTTAGCCATCCAACTTCGCGCGTGAGGCCTTTCTATCCCGGTGTCAGCAGTGCAGCACGGTAATTAGTGTGATGGTATCTCGGGTCGGACAATTCTTTTTTTCTTGGAGTCGGCGATGACACCGGTGGCAGTAATTATGCACGCACTTACGTGCGGTGGTATGGGCTTGCGTAGGGCGCGCACCTGTGTGGGCACGTTTGTGAGGAGCGGGTTCTACTTGAGATCTTGTTCTGGTGTAGGATCTTCGGGTTGACAACGGTATGTCAGTCGTCAAGGATGATTTTGTGGTTATGTTAGGAAGGTGTGTGTGGCGCATTTCGGGGGTGGAAAATGTCACATAGTACGAAATTGATTACTGTAAATTAAGTGTACTAAATCATGCCACGGTGAAAAGTAACTGTCCGGGCGGGTTGTGAGTAATTACTTTTCCTTACCGGACTTCCAGCAAGTCACATCTCACACCAAACACTCCACTAACATCCCAACCACGAGGGAGGCCGACAGAGAAAGAGACAGATATGTTTATTTTCTTATTCAATACTCGTTATGAATCCTAGGCCATAATTCCCAAACCGACAGACATCACAGCCGACTTGTGAGCTCCACCACCAAAGGAGAGAGCGAGCGAGACAGAAAGGGAGAAGAAAAAGAGTCCTAACGGACCAAGAACTCCCCGCTTGAGTGTTTCCACATTCATATTCATCCAGTTATCCATTCCTAAGGCAGGCCATACAACTAGTTAGGCAATAACTCCCGTCTACACAGAATTGAAGAATCGACGCGGGGCACTGTACAGTAACACGAGGCACGGTACATATAAGATGTGCTTGCTGAGTCTTTGGCTGATTTAGACAGCACCGAAGATCCTGGTAGACGATTAGCATCACCTACATAAACGAGACAGATCTCTCTTCTGATTGATTAATACGTACGATTCCATGATAATACCCGTAATCTGGTACGGGCACGCATTCGACGCGGGCCGACGGTCCTCAAAGTACCCATACCCCTTAGCAGCACACTCGCGCGGGATACGGATAGACGCGCCACGGTTAGCGACACCGTACGAGAACTGGTCGATGGAGCCCGTCTCGTGGCGGCCGGTGAGACGCTTCTCGTTGTCGGCGCCGTACACGGCGATGTGTTCGAGATGGCGCTTGCCGAGCTTCTCGATGGCCTCCTCGATGTGCTTCATGCCGCCCTCGACGCGCATCTCCTTTGTGGAGAAGTTGGAGTGCAGACCGGCGCCGTTCCAGTCGCCGGGGATGGGCTTGGGGTGGACGGAGACTTTGACGCCGAAGTCTTCGGCGATGCGGTGGAGGAGGAAACGGGCCAGCCAGAGTTGGTCGCCCACTGTGGATTGTTAGCAGAGACTTCGGAGAAGGACAGGGTCTTGCTGGGCAAAAACGTACTCTCAATGCCGACACATGGGCCAACCTGGAATTCCCATTGCGCAGCTAGTCGAAGTCAGTCAAGAGGCTCCGGGTTTCTACGGTACAAAACTCGACGGAGACAACATACGCATGACCTAAACACAACCAGTTAGCACACCAGCCTTCATATATCTTGCCTCCGAGAGTAACATACCTCAGCGTTCGTCCCAGAGATCTTGATACCCGCGTACAGGCACGCACGGTAATGCGCCTCGACAATGTCGCGCTGGACCACCTTTCCGGTACCTACACCACAGTAGTATGGCCCTTGGGGTGCCGGGAAACCATTTTGCGGCCTGTTCCGAATCCGAAACGTCAGCATTCTACTCCTTTCTCGACACACACACCCATCCCACGAGACTTCATGCAGCCAACCCCCACGCCTCTTTTACCCCCCACTTCCCCCCATTTATGACCGCGCAACTATGATATGCATATGTCTCTGGTTGGTCGAAAAAGTTCAGGTACGTACCAGCCATACGGCCTATCATTGAAATCCAGAAGCGTGTACTCCTGCTCCAAACCAAACCACGGCTCATGCGCGGCATGCGCCTCCATCAGCTTGGCCGTCTCGTGGCGGTGGTTGTACTTGTTCGGGGTGCCGTCGGAGTCCCAGCACTCGGACAGCACCAGGATGTTCTTGCCGAGGCGGAGCGGGTCCGGGTACACGGCGACCGGCCGGAGGTAGACGTCGGAGTTGTCGCCGGGGGCCTGGCCCGTCGAGGAACCGTCAAAGTTCCATATCGGGAGCTCGTCGGGCTTGTAGGGCTCGTCCTTTTCGGGGAGGGTCTATAATTCGGGTTGACGGAGGTTAGTTTTACATGGTTTATTTTCACCTGATTAGACAAGTAAGTGGTCTCGTGGGGAGGAGTGTGTGTCGCAGTGCGCCGCTAGTCAGAGCCAGCTGTCCGGCGGGTTGATTGGACGGTAGGGGGGGATTGGGGGTGGCAATATTGCGTACCCTCGACTTGGAGCGCGTGCCGCCTTCGGAGTCAATCCTGTTTGGCGGTGGAATTCCTAGTCAGTCTTCGGCCCAGTGGAAACTCGTGAATGCCGATCACCCCCGGGAGGAGCTCCGTCTTCTTCCGAGCCGGAGCCCGGCATGTGAATCCCCACCACGAAATTGGGGTCGACACCAACTTACCAGATGTACTCGGCGATGATGTTGCCCTTTTGCTCGAGGGCAAAGTATTTTTGAAGCTTGGGCTAGTGTAAGTCTATGTGCAACAATGCGGAGGACGGAAAATGCTCACGGTCCCGGTCTGGGAAATAAATGTAGGTGCGGTAGCCTATTTTTCGCACAGACTTCTGTCAGCACATGCCACCTGCAGTAGTTCGTCACCACGTGCCAAGCTACAATCGAGTGGCCGTTGGTGTTTTCCAAGTTCCTGGGGAACATACCATGGCTAAGGAATAATATACGAGGCTTGGCTCGGGACGCTATCAGCGAGCAAATTGGCAAAGGCGATGTTCTAAAGGTTGATGGGCGTAAAGAGGACAAGTATCAGGTCGAGATAGTCCCGTCCCGTGTCCAAGGTGAGGTGTCGCAGCGAGGAGGGGCGAGGTCAGAGAGTTGGTAAAGATGACGACGGAAGCCAAAACACCAGGGCAAAGCTCCCAAAAAAAATGTCACAGCTATGCAATGCAAGATAACCAAAGTAGGAGGCAGGAATCGGACGGTCCTCACACGCGGGGCATGAGCATGTTTAAAAACAACTGGAGCTGCTGCTCATCCGCAGCCGGCCTGATACCGATAACGTCCACAAGCGGGCACCACATAACAAAAATGACGGGGTAAGGTCAGGTACTGTACATTTGGCATGTGCACTCGGCAAAGGCACCGGGCGGCGCAACGCAGGCATGATAGGTACCGCCCCAAGAACAGGTACTCCGGTACTCGTACCGCTTATCTTTCCCTCACTCGGGATGAACACACTCCAGGTTGCCCACCCCATTTTCTTATTGCCCACCTTTCACCCGCTCTTGACCAGCTGCCCAGGGAGACCAGAAAAAGACGCCGCCACGCCCCAATCCCCCGGATGGGGGAGCCCAGATGGAACTTGTCAAACCATGGGAAAAAAAGGGGGGTGGGACTTGGAAACCATGATTTGCCAGTTCGTTGTTGTCTCTGACCTCACACCTCTCTCCACCTTGGAGAGAGCCCGGTTCCGCCTTCCCAACAAACTCACCTTTTACCCCTCCACAACAGCAACCCCTCCATGGACGACAAGGAACGTGGCAGGGACAGCCAGCGGTCAGCCGCGACCGGCGGCTGGGCGACTGAGAGCATGCTTCCTTGTTGAAGATAAGAAGTCTCAGTGACATCTTCCATACATGGATTGTGCATGGAAGGCCCCCCCCTTGTTGTGGGGGAGAACATGGCCTGTTATCAGCAATTTCTGATTGGCTGGTTGGGCCTTCTCTGACAATTCCCGGGTAATGATTGGCCCGAGCTTGGAGAGTCCAGGGTTTCGGTGGGGTAACGGGTTCTGGGCCTCTCATGAGATGGATTGGTGTAAAAGGATCGGGAAAAGTCACCAAGTCAGAAGCAGGGCGAACTCCATCCCGTCGCCTCAACTGGGGGACCGACGGGAAACGGAGAAACTCAGGTGAATGAATTAAAAAGAACAAAAGTATTGGACGTTTCACCTCCCCGGTTCACTCATCCATGTCCACAGTGACCGTCTGACCTGCACCCAGGAGATCGGGAAGGGACTAACGTTAACTAACGAAAATGGAAGGGTTGCGGGGTGGGGGGGGTTGCGCAAGGCTGCATGCATGTGTGTTGTGTCGGGTCGTGTGTTTGTACCTTGAGACATCGGATCGGGTTGATGAGACGATGTTTTTCGAAAGAGGTTGAGGTAAGTGGGAGTCAGCTTATCATCCACGCCTAGGCTTCCAGTTTTAGCCCTGTTGTCTACGGAGTACTGCTTCCCTTGAGCTTCTAGGTTAGGTACGAGGTACCGTACCGACGGTCGCCATTGAGATGCGGCTTCCTCCTTGTGGGCATCTTCCTCTTTTGGAAACACAGACAAGTCACGCTTTCTTCAACACCCCCTTTCTCCCCGCGAAGATGCTCCCCCCACGTTGGGTCCCCCGTCCCATACCTGCACTTACCCCAAGAGTTCAAGGGTACCTGTTCCTGAAGGGTCGAAACCCCGAATGCATCACATCACGTGGCGCATCAAACTCTGAGTTCTGCGCTTCAACGTCGCGCGTTCAGTGTGGGTGATGCAGGTGCGGGCACAAGGGAAACGTGGGCTAGTGGGCGAAAAGATACATTAAGCCTATTCGTTTAGCAACCCGAGGTAACGATTACTATGTACTTTGGGACCTCCAAGCATCAACAAACTCCCACGCTTTTTTCTCATTTTTGGCAAGACAACGCCCCACGAACGCTCAACTACGAGATACAAGGAGCAATCGACATTCCCAAAGCAACAAGCAGCAAGAACGATAATCCAACCGATCCCACAGACCCCCACAAGCCCAAATACAGAAACCAAGCCGGGCAGCGCCGGCTTGTTGCGAAAAGTGCATCACCACCCTTTCACCATCCACCGTCCTTGTCGGTGAACTTTGGGGCGGGGGGCGGCTCGAGTTTTACAAAGATTCCGGTGTCGAAAGGCAGGAGTTCGTTAATGTCGTGCGTGTCGCGACCGTTGGTATACGAGAGATGGCCCTGGGCGCCCTTTTCGGCTTTTTCCGCGAGAATCTGCTCGTACCGGGCTATGCATTCAGGCACAGTGGTCTCGAACGCCTTCCAGCACCGGAATCTTTTCCAACGCTCGAAGATGTCCATGACGTTCGTGGTATCGGTGTACGTCTGGCCGTACCCGATGGTGTCACCCACAATATCGGGGTAGTGCACCGCGGCGGCCTCCTCGGCCTTCTCTTGATCATACATCGTGCCGCCGCGCCTCTTGATCCTCTCAACCATATGGGCCCGCAGGATTTGGATGGCATCGTTTCGGTCGCGCAAGCATCCCCAAGCGAAAAGTCGCTGCCTTTTGATCGTGTGATCAAAGAGGGCCGCAACATGCAGACGTCCCACATCCTCGACATCAATGTACCAGTCTAAAGAGGTCCGCGTCAGGAGTAGTCACCCGGATTGGTGGCAAGGGAAATAGAACTTACGCCGCTGTAAAACGCCAGCGTCCTCGACGTAATCAATTGCAATCCCGCGGCACCGATACATGTCGTGAAGCCAATCATTCCAGTACGGCTCCATGTAGTCGGGGGCCAGGTGGTGGCCGATGACGTTCGAGGGTGCAATTGTGTTGACGCGGAACTTCGGGTTGGCCTCCTCAGTCCACGACCACACCGTCTGCTCAGCCCGGTACAAGCACGACGCGCGCACTACCGCGGGGATTCCGGGGGTCCGGGCCCCTGCCCACAAGACTGGGACGTGCCATGACTTAGCCGTCACCTCCAGGTCCTTTTCGGTATGAATCGGCGCCGCATTCTTGTAGCTGGCGGTGTGGACAAAGGACTCCATGTTCTCCTCGCGCTCGGCGGCCTCCAGCAAGCCTGCAGTGGTGTTGATGACCTGGCGCCAAAGTTGCTCAATGGTGTCGAACCTTGTTGGGACGACAGTCTGGTGCACGATACCGTGGCATCCTCTGACCAGGTGTCGCCAGTTCAGCTGGTACCCCGGGCGACCGTAGACGAACGATTGACGTCGGAAGCTTCCGTTGCGGTGGAAACGGTCAAAGAGTTCATCAAGCCACTCGGCAGGCTCGCAGAAAGTCACGGCCGCGCGGACCTGGCATCCGCCCTCCAACAGCTGGTGCATGATCTCGAGCTGAACGGGGTCTACCGGGTTGGTCACGAGGATCAATTTGCCGGCTGGAAGTCGCGGGAATTTAGCTCCCGGGGGGAAGTTGACGATCACCTCATCCTCCGAGTTAGTGAAACCCCCCATGATGAAAGTCGAGAGTGTCGAGCCTGAGTATTTGCGATCGAAAAGGAATAATCTCGAAGAATTAATCTCCGGAGAAAAGCGATACTTGTGAGCAACGATACTGCAACATAAAAGTGAGCGCGGTGATGGTTGAAAGTAGAACCAGGAAAGACCTGAAAGCTTCGGGAGGGGGAGGCCTGTGATTTATGGGTTTAAGATGCAGGTCTGATCCTCGAGGATGTCTACTTTCCTCGCACCACTTCCCAACGTAACAGTACCGTATCTCACGTAGGAAGGCGCACCAAAGGACCGCCTTAAATGCAAGAGGTCATTGCGGGAACGGCAAGTGCTACAGATGGGGAGCGTTCATATGGCCAACCGTGACTAAGACACGGAGAGTTCGGCGTATTACCGTCGATTTAGGGAGAAAACGCTGCTGTTTTTTTGCTGTTTGTTTAATCGTCTTTAAACCGCGTTCGCTCGCTCCTTACATGCCGAGTCAAACTTTCGAGTGCAGACAATACATCACAAAGCGCATCACGCGTCCTGGATTACGAAGAACAGGGCAGTGCGCGCGGAACGGGTACTGCGGGGGGGGGCGGGGGGTGTAGAACGGATGCTACCTACCGTTTCATTTTGATATCACGAACAAGAGCCGACTTGATAGAAATTACCTTTGCTGCCATTGTGCACCGAATACCTTGTTGTTAAACTTCCTAATCCGGCCAAAGGCGCCCGCCTCAGCCAATCAGTGGCAATGAAACGGATCGGCCTTTTACTTGCCTTGACACCTAAATTCCCGCCAGCCTGCTATATTCTCTGTCTTTGGGGGTTGGGTGAGGGGTTGAGTGTGCTCCAACCGTTTTGCGGCGTATGACCCAGACTCTTGGACTTCTCACACCTGTTGTAGTGACTCGGTCGACTGTGGCAAGGTCGAACCCCAACTTCATAGCGAAAAGCCCTACTCCTCAGCTAGAGCATTTTTGCGCCCAGCACTTGACGAATCTATTTCCCTACACAATGATACGCCTCACCAACTCACCAAGTCACAGCCGGTCAGGCAGATACCGGACGTTAGCCACGTTACCTCGCCAACCTTTCCCTTTCCACTCCCCTATCATGCCCGTTCATGCTTTTTTCGTTGCTGTAACATAACATAACGCCGTGGGTAGAAAATGTCGGGGCGAAGCAATCGCAGCGTCTGTGGCATTCATAATAAGGACTTAAATGGGAGGTTCTTTTTCTTCCGAAGGGATGTTAGACACACGTTGCTAAAGGTGAGTATAGTTATGGGAGACTCGTCAGCCTTGGCCAACTCGAGCGAGTCGACGTCGTTGCTCGAGCAGTGCTTCAGCCTAAGCCATGTCACAGCCTCAGCCATCCATGGTGCCAGATCATATAGTCAACTGTCCTATGTCGATTCTTGCCACAATCTTGCGGGGCACAGAGGAGGATAATCCACAACAGTTCAAGCTGCCTGAGAGTAACGCAAGGCTGTTTCTTGAGAGCCCGAGGCATCCGAACTGCTTGCCATAAATACGAAGTGACACAGAGTTGAGAAGCGTGCCCGAGAGGGAGGACTAATGTAGGGCCCCGTCGTTGACACTCACGTGGCGGGGGCGGACGATCTTATCACCCACACACCCTGGGGCCGTTGCCCTAGGGAATCTCATGGCTCCTCGGTGAGCATGCTAGCAACGAAGTTTTTAACACGTACGGACAAAATGTCGACATTCAGCAGAACGGACCGTGGTCATGCATACCTACCATGCGCTTAAATACGAAAACATGTTTTCCTATACAAAAATGCCTTGAAATGTACAATTGGATCCAGGCATAAGGTGAAGGCGCGCTCCACCCCCCATCGCGCTCGCTGTCATGTATAAGGTTATATTGTGACGACGACGGAGCTGGTTGGGCCGGCGGCGAAATTTTTAGATGCTATTCGCGATCATGGCGACGCAGTGGTGGGAACGAATTTAGGAAGGCGTTGTTCCTGATCGGGACTCTGGCATTTACCAAGACCAAAAATTATCCACAACAAGTATCTTGCCCGTTGAAGCATGAGAAAAAAGAGTAAGGTCGTAATTTTGACGATGGAACGGTCGGCCAGCCTTGTTTACTGTGGATTTTTGTGGAGTGACTGAGGTTGTATCGAGGAAAAGAGCCGCTCAAGGTTGCCCCACTGTCCAGCCGAATGCCAAGACCACCAAAATGGACCCACTTTTAGCAAGGCAGCAGAAGCTTGGGTAAGCTCTCCCATCCCGCCTTGCAGCACGCACAGCGCAACCACAAGCGACCAGCAACCCAACCAACCGCCACATCGACAGACATCGACGACAGCACTCTCCGCGACGAATCCCCCAACTCACGACCTCACGACCGAGCTACCGCGTTCGATAATTTTGCATCCACCCCACCACCTCGCACTCGATCGATCGCCCCAACACCGACCCCAGCGATTACGACCCCCCACACAACCCGTAGCCGCCGTCGACGATGGCTTCGGATCAAGAGCGCGAGCACGCGCTTGCCTCCTTCAAGCAAAAGCTGATCGAGTCGCGGGAATGGGAGACAAAACTCAAGAACCTCCGGTTGGAGATCAAGGGCTTGCAAAAAGAGTTCGACCAAACAGAAGACAACATCAAAGCGTTACAAAGCGTCGGGCAGATCATCGGCGAGGTGTTGAAGCAGCTGGACGATGAGCGATGTGGGTAGTTCTATACTAGTGTCCAGCGGCTTAGATTTCTAGGTCGCATCCCATACGATTGCTAACCTGCTTTTCGTCGCCTGGCAGTTATCGTGAAAGCGTCGTCCGGGCCACGCTACGTGGTCGGGTGCCGGTCCAAGGTGGACAAGGCCAAGATGAAGCAAGGGACACGCGTGGCGCTCGACATGACAACACTCACGATTATGCGCATGCTGCCTCGCGAGGTCGATCCGCTGGTCTACAACATGTCGCTCGAGGACCCCGGTCAAGTCAGCTTTGCCGGTATCGGTGGGCTAAACGACCAGATCCGCGAGCTCAGAGAGGTCATCGAGTTGCCGCTCAAGAACCCGGAACTGTTCTTGCGCGTGGGGATCAAACCACCCAAGGGTGTCCTGCTCTATGGGCCGCCCGGCACAGGCAAGACGCTACTCGCCAGGGCAGTCGCAAGTAGTCTGGAGACCAACTTCTTGAAGGGTGAGCTCATCCCCCTTTCCCGCGCCTTAGGCTGTGACACTCTCCCGAGGGTCCCAATATCGGGGTTTTCTATGCTAACTATTCTTTTGTAGTTGTCTCTTCGGCCATCGTCGACAAGTACATTGGCGAGTCCGCGCGGCTGATCCGCGAAATGTTCGGCTATGCCAAAGAGCACGAACCGTGTATCATCTTCATGGACGAAATCGATGCCATCGGCGGCCGGCGTTTCAGTGAAGGCACGAGTGCAGACCGTGAAATCCAGCGGACGCTCATGGAACTGCTCAATCAGCTCGATGGTTTCGACTACCTGGGCAAGACCAAGATCATCATGGCCACCAACCGGCCCGATACCCTCGACCCCGCGCTGTTGCGTGCCGGCCGTCTTGATCGCAAGATTGAGATCCCGCTCCCGAACGAGGTTGGCCGTCTTGAGATCCTCAAGATCCACGCCGCGGGTGTGTCCAAGGACGGCGAGATTGACTTTGAGAGTGTGGTCAAGATGAGCGATGGGTTGAACGGGGCGGATTTGCGAAACGTGGTGACCGAGGCGTGAGTGCACTCTGCTCAATAAATCCTAAGCCCTGACTTGCGCGTAGTCCCTGCTAACATTGTCTCCTCTAGTGGTCTGTTCGCCATCAAGGACGACAGAGATGCCATCAACCAGGACGATTTCAACAAGGCGGTGCGGAAGCTCGTCGAGGCCAAGAAGTTGGAGGGCAAGCTGGAATACCAGAAACTATAAGGAAAAGGAGGGCTATTAGGCGCGGCGTGATCGAGAAAGGGGGACTCAGAACAATGAAGCCTCGGATCTTCGGCGAAAGGGGGGACTATCGTCACTGCCATCGCCACGAACACACCCGATCAGCGTGTAATATTGCAACCGTATATGGATCCAATACCTTCCGCCCGCCCCGTTCCCCAAATTCCCCTTGAATTGAAAGCGATGCAGCGTCTTGTGGTATTGCACTTCTGCATATGCATGACCGACTCAAACCTTGTGCCGTTTCCACATGCTCGCATTGGCACACCACTTTCGATGGCAAGCGGTGGTCAACCCTGTGTTTGTTCCACAGTAGCCGCTCAAAGTTGCGAGGCAATGTAACCCACAGTTTGCCCATTCGGGAGACAACTTACTTATCACCAGGGGGTTTGCTAGTGACTTATGATGACCAACCGCATATTCTCTAGCTCAACCATGCCAGCCTCGCATTCTAGCCTTGCTAAATGGATGCCCTCTCGCACTTAGCATGTACAGTGTCAGCTTTGGTGAGGAGTCCATGCAGGTTGTTGTCATTAGCTATTGCACAACCTACACCGAGCCACATTCCGGGGTTTCTCGGCCAGGGGTGGGGGGATAATAATAAAGGATAGCAGGACGAAAGAAGGAAGCACTCCCTCGTCTGTCTTTGCTGACCACCATAGATGGCTGCTGGCGAATGACGATGTGCTGACAAGATCTACGAATTGAACAAAACTATTGGATGGGGAGGCTAAAACCGATTGCCGGGATTAAAAAGTTCCAAATCGACCTCTCTGTTGAGCAAAGACAATATGGACACCAGCAGCAAAAGAGGGCAACAAATTTCTTGAACATGGCGATCCACAAATATCGATTCGTTCGGTCTCGTGTTGGTTGGCGCGCCGGCCAGGCGGCAAATCATGGTAATGTCGTGTCCGGCATTTGGAATCTAGCCTCGTGGGGCGTGCGGCCGAACGAAATGTTGTTTGTTTTTCTAAGAATAGGTTACAAGAGGAAGAAGACCCCTTTTTTCCATGCCACGGGGCGCGCCCTACACAGCCTCGAAAAGTGGGTTTTGAACAACCAACTCGGCAAGACCCTGAGAAAGGCGTGGCGCCAGGCCCAGCAGATAGGTTCGGATGGAGTGAGTGAACAAATTGAGACTCTCATTTCCGTGTGCTGTGGCTGTACACTCGATATCAATATCGTGTTGGTGTCAAATTTTTGGTTTCCTGTTCCTGGTTCAACGAACGGTTGAGGGTTCCTCATCGGGAAACCGCCGTTGAGTTCACCCTCAGTACGAGGGGTTGTTGACTGGGCAAGACGTCATGGGCGGGGGGTAATTGTGGCTGGTTGGACCGTGTAAGTCAGGGGTAAACCCGTCGAAAAAACCCTTCCTTGATTCCCAGCCGGCAAACGGAACAAAAAAGGCTGGTGGTGTAACAACGAGGCGATGTAGCCCGGAAGAAAAGAGAAGCCGAGCAACCTATCTCACGCAATCAATGCTCAGCTCAGCCTGGAAAGCCGCTGCTCCATCCATCGTCCTCCCGAAAAAGCGCTGCCTTGTCGATCCACCCTCGTATCGTGGGCCCGTGGTTGCGTTGCGGAGGCTCCCCAGCGTTGCCGAGAGAACCCCGGTTCCGCCCCACCAAGACCGAACCATCGATTTTGTTGTGGTCTCTTTCCGCTGGTATCTTGGGTGTCCATCAACAGCCACGAACATTGCTCATCAGAGATCCGAGATGGTCGGACATGGCGGTGAAGCCGCAGGGCGTCTTTTTTTCCTTTCCTGAGTTGCCCCTGCTTTCCGCGATACACGACAGAGCTCTTGGCGTGCACAAGACAGGCGAGGGCGGGCCAGCCCACAATGGGCCGGAATCTAGACACGTTGATCGCCCCGCCTTCAGTGCGGCTTCGTTGTTGGGGGAGTTTATGAGCTAGAAGAAAAACAGTAGAGACTGCTGAACTGCGAGACTGCCTCAATGCTGCCAATGGGAGGCGTCGAATCCACCATGACATCTGCAAAGAGCGGAGATCCCCGGATTTGGCTGGGAAAAGAAGGGTTGCATGCTCCTGGCGGCGCCATGCCGCTTTGACGAGGCAGACATCGCGAATGATGGGCGGTCTCACCAACTTTGCCGTCTCGTCAAGCCATCAAGCCGAGGAGGAAGTGCTCTCAAGCAACTTTCGGCCAAGCTCCCGTGAGACATGCTAGCACGAATCATCCCATGCATGTCTTGCGGCTTCGCAGCACTAGAAACATAATGTTTGAAGTCGTTCCGATCGAGGAGTGCGATTCAGAACAATAACAGACGTCGGTAACGTTGGTGTAGTGGACGGTGTGAAAATGAGGGGCTTCACGAAACACATCCAACTCCTGGGTTCCCTGGGGAGCAAGTCCCTGACCGGAGGTAGAGACGAAACACAAACGACAGCTGGAAAACCCTTGGCATGAAGAGTTTGCCTGTGTTTTCCACCTGGTAGAACATAGGATGATTGGAAAGGTTTGGGGAAAAGGGAACACAACAAAAAACGCAAAGCGTGATGGCAATTGGGCTTCTTTCTTCCGGCACGGAAAGTGCCCTCTGAGAAAGATGGATCTCTTCGTTCACCCCTGCCCAAGCCATGACGACTTTTGTTGTCCCTGGCTCGGTCTTGACCCCTGTCTCGTCTGGCCGCGACAAGGGCCCCACATCTGTGCCTGCGGCTGGGCTGCAGCATCCATCCCCCCTCCAAAATCGGCCATAAAGTCAAGCTCCCCAGCAACCGCAACAAGTTGATCCTGCCCATCCATCCTACTCTTCACACTCGTCGTCCCAACCTACGTCCTCGTCTGGCATACCGGGCCTTGCTACAACAGCTTTCGTGATACCCTCAGCATCTTGCGCGCCGATCTTTTCTATCCCTTCTGCCTTTTTTTTGGTCTGTTCGGTTCCCTGTCAGTCGCTGTTGGTTGGTCTGTCAAGATGTGGTACGGGCAACCCCAAACCCAACCCCGCCTCAGCTCAGCTCTCCGTACTAGCGGCGAATCAGTCTAGAACGGAGTGATACGAGAAGAGAAAACGACGGCTTGCTAATGACTCTGGTTTTACCTACAGTGGCATTTTTGGTTACATCAACTACCTGGTGGAGAAGGACCGCAAGTTCGTGGTCGACACACTCATCAACGGTACGTGAGCACCGGCCACGAAAACGAAATACGCCAAAGCTGCAGGGGATCGATCTCTACCCCGCCCCCTCCATCTACACCCTCGCAACTCCGATCCTGTCCCGGAAACTTGTTAAACGGGACCAATTACTGACGTATCCGCTGCTGTTTGGTTTAGGTCTGTCCCGTCTTGAGTACCGTGGGTATGACTCGGCCGGCTTCGCCATTGATGGCGACAAGAAGAAGGAGGTGTTCGCGTTCAAGGAGGTCGGCAAGGTCGCCAAGCTGAAGCAGCTCACCGACGAGTCGGACATCGACCTGACCAAGGTCTTCGATTCACACTGCGGTATTGCCCACACCCGGTGGGCCACTCACGGCCCCCCGTCGCGCGTCAACTGCCACCCTCACAGGTATGTGCAGAGCAGAAGTGGAATGGAATCGGCTGCGTATCCTCTGTTCCAAGGATCTTCGCTAACGTTTCTTCTGTCAGGTCCGACCCCAACTGGGAGTTTGCCATCGTCCACAACGGTATCATCACCAACTACAAGGAACTGAAGACGCTGCTCGAAAGCAAGGGCTTCCGCTTCGAGACCGAGACCGACACCGAATGCATTGCGAAGCTCGCCAAGTACATTTACGACCAACACCCGAAGGTTGGCTTCACCGACCTTGCCAAGGCCGTTATCAACGAGCTGGAGGGCGCCTACGGTCTGCTGATCAAGAGCGTGCACTACCCCCACGAGGTCATTGCTGCTCGCAAGGGTTCCCCACTGGTCATTGGTGTCAAGACCCAGAGGCGCATGAAGGTCGACTTTGTCGATGTCGAGTACGCCGATGAAAGCAACCCGCTCCCGGCCGAGACCGCCGCCCAGAATGTGGCCCTAAAGAAGACCGCGGCCGGCGGTAGCTTCTTGTCCCCCAACAGCTTGCTGGGTGCCCCCGACAAGTCGCTCCTCCACCGCTCGCAGTCCCGCGCCTTTATGACCGACGATGGCCTGCCGATGCCCACCGAGTTTTTCCTGTCGTCCGACCCGTCGGCCATTGTTGAGCACACCAAGAAGGTCATGTACCTCGAGGACGACGACATTGCCCACATCCACGAGGGCTCGCTCAACATCCACCGCCTCAAGAAGGCTGATGGCAGCAGCAACGTCCGGACTATCCAGACGCTCGAGCTCGAGCTGCAGGAGATCATGAAGGGCAAGTTCGACCACTTCATGCAGAAGGAAATTTTCGAGCAGCCCGAGTCCGTCATCAACACGATGCGTGGCCGTCTCGACATCGGCAACCAAACAGTGACTCTCGGTGGTCTCCGGAACTACATCAGCACGATCCGCCGCTGCCGTCGTATCATCTTCATCGCCTGCGGTACCTCGTATCACAGCTGCATGGCTGTCCGTGGTATCTTTGAGGAGTTGGCCGAGATCCCGATCGCCGTGGAGCTTGCGTCCGATTTCCTCGATCGCCAAGCCCCAGTATTCCGTGACGACACCTGTGTGTTTGTGTCGCAGTCTGGTGAGACGGCTGACTCTCTCATGGCCCTGCGCTACTGCCTGGAGCGCGGTGCCCTGACCGTGGGCATCGTGAACGTGGTTGGCTCCAGCATCTCGCTCCTTACCCACTGCGGTGTCCACGTCAACGCCGGCCCTGAAATCGGTGTCGCCTCGACCAAGGCGTACACCTCGCAGTTCATCGCCATGGTCATGTTTGCCCTGTCGTTGAGCGAGGACCGTGCGTCCAAGCAAAAGCGCCGCGAGGAGATCATGGAGGGTCTGAGCAAGATCAGCGACCAGATCAAGGCTGTTCTCGAGCAAGACCAGAAGATCAAGGAGCTGTGCGCCAAGACCTTCAAGAACCAGAAGAGTCTCCTGCTCCTGGGCCGTGGTAGCCAATTCAGCACGGCCCTGGAGGGTGCCCTCAAGATCAAGGAAATCAGCTACCTGCACTGCGAGGCTGTCATGAGCGGTGAGCTCAAGCACGGTGTCCTCGCCCTGGTGGATGAGAACCTGCCCATCATCATGATCCTCACTCGTGATGAGATCTTCAAGAAGAGTCTCAACGCGTACCAACAAGGTTTGTACTCCCACTTTTTTCTTTGTCTTTCGGTCCAAACCTAGTCTCGCTTGGATTTGAACTAACATTTGTCTCTGTAGTCGTTGCCCGTGGTGGAAAGCCTATCGTGATTTGCAACCCCGGCGACGAGGAGTTCACCGCCAGCCAAGCGGAGAAGATTGAGATTCCCCAGACCGTGGACGTCCTCCAGGGTATTCTCAATGTCATTCCCCTGCAGCTCATCGCCTACTGGCTGGCCGTCATGGAGGGGCTCAACGTCGATTTCCCCCGTAACTTGGCCAAGTCTGTGACCGTCGAGTGAACGGGTTCTCATAGCATTGAGACGCAACACTGGGCAATCCAAGGGTGTTGGGAGGGCCCTGCGGGCCGTCCATCTTGGACAGTTACGCCCAAACTCGTATGTACTAGTAATATTGGCTATCTTACAGTCCATTCGCTGGCTGAGGGTTTGACGCGAGGAACGGGTGTTAAGAGGTTGGCGGAACGAATACCAAACACGAACGTCCCCACCCGCACCGCGAGAGTTAAGGGGTGTTTGGACCCAGGACACATACGCACAGGATCGTTTGGGTTAAAACGAAGAGTAGCGATAGCGAAAGTGAACAGTTGACCGCAAAGAGTGTAATTTGACGTGAAACAATATCAGTGTTATGGACAATTGCTAAATTATTCCCATGTCGCGTTTCTGTGACTTGCTCGTTTTTCCCATTACTTCCAAAAGATACCTTAATAATAGGCAACGTCTGGACGGGAACGTCACAAAATGTCATAGAACAGTGTTGTTTCGCCCCCATGGTTCATGAATCTCATTTGTCTTTACTCTCCCCACGCTCATCTCCCTCCTGGTCAGGCATATATCCTATTTACACCGTCTGCGTACCGTATCCACGAATCCTCTCAGCAAACGCCCAGCTCTGCTTCTCCAGCTGCTCGTCCTCGCGCAGCTCAACCCCATCCTTGGTCACCACAGCCAAGCTGTACCGATCCAGCGAGCGCGCGTCACGGTAAAACAGCACCTTCATGCACTCCTTGACCACATCCACGGCCTGCTCGCGCGTGAGCTTCGCGGCGTCCCCTTCCGTCGCCGCGAAACGCCGCATGATGGGCTGGGCGAGCATCGCTCCAAACCCGGTGGCCAGCGAAGGGGAGGAGAAGGTCGTCCCGCGCAGGTCGACGGACGCGAGGAAGGGCTTGGAGGCCGAGTCCAAACCGGCGACGAGGATCTGGTTCCAGAGCGGGTCGAAGTCGCTGCGGCGGCGGTACATGAGCTTGGAGAGGTATTTGTGCAGGTTGGCGGCGTTGAGTTGGCCGCGCGGGGGTTGGGTGGTGGTGGTTGAGTCGTCGGATGAGGAGGTGGATGGGGTTTCGGCGTGGTTGTGTTCGTAGGCTTCGTCGATGGCTAGCTCGTTGAGGTGGCGGTCGAGGAATTGCATGTCGGAGACGTCGCCGCCGAAACCGACGATGGAGGTGGAGAGGAAGGGGCGCAGGCGCTTGACGTCGGTGAAACGGGCGAGGGAACCGTAGGAGGCTGGTGAAGAGGGGAGATGTGGTTAGTTTGGGGTAGCCCAGGTTAAGGTGGGGGCCTCATGGCACATCGGCGCCACCGTATGGAAGAACGTTATGACAATGTAGTGAAGAAGGAAAACGCACCAAGGTTATCAGCGGCCATGACGACGCCGTCTTTGAACTTGATCGCAATGACGGAGGTACCGGTCACGACGGGAGCTTGTGTCGCTGTCTTGGGTCCGGTAGTCTGGAGGTAGGAAGCATCGTAGGCACCGTAGACGTCGTCTCTGGGCTGTGTATTTCACCGAGTCAGTATGGGTGCCATTATGAGGGGTTCAGATTCGAGGTGTTGGTGGGCAGACGTACACGACCCCAAGCTTGCGGGCGGTGATCCATGGCTGCGGGGTGGAAATGGGTGATTCGAAATTAGTCGGGTGTTGTGGTCGGTCTGAACCACTGCACAAAACGTCTAGCGTTCAAAAATGCTAGTCGATCGCCGTTTCGGTCGTGGAAAGGTCGTCGGGCGGTGTTCCGTTGGGTACGTTGGAAGGGTTGCGAGCTTGCATGCAGTTGGAGTTGAGGCTGGAGCTCACTGTAGCTTCGCGTCCCGGTGCTGCCTTCCCGGCTGGCTGCCGGACAGCTGCCAGGGCCCCACCTGTTGCCTGAGCCGCCCCGCGATGTTGGTCCGTGCCTCACTTGCTTCAAATCCCAGCCAAGGAACCCACGTGACACCCTTTTCATCAACCAAGGTTGGACGATCTCGTAACAACAAACTTTTTCATCATAATCGAGATCGCAGTGAACTTTTGCGATTTATTCGAAGCCCACTTATTAACTAGATCATCATGGGTCTTGTGCAATATGACAGCAGTGACGAGGACGAGGATGTGCAAACTCCGGTTGAAACGCAGGTATGCTTTCTCATCCTCGCTTATCCCCCACAACTTGCTCATCTCGCACACATAAGTAGGCGTCCAAACCGACAGTCAAGCCGACGCCAGTGATCCCCAAAAAATCATCCGGTAATATCTTTATCCCCACTCACTCCCGTCATACCTCAAAGCCTAACCCCCCGACAGAAACTGCACCACCAGCGGCCGCAGCCCCTCCAACAGCAGAGCAAATTAAACAACCCAACCCAGTACCACCACAATCCACCAACCCAACCCTCAGCCCAGCCCTCGGCCCAACCCTGGGCCCCTCTCGCCCACCACCATCAACCACCACCACCCACAACACCCTCCCCGAACCAGAAGAAGACGAGCAAGTCGACCTTTCCTTCCTCGACACCACCCAATCCGCCACCAACCCCAACAACGACGACCCCCCTCAATCCCCCCACACCCGCACCCGCACCCTCCTGCACAACCTCACCCTCCCCTCCGTCGCAGACATGGATATCCCCCCCTCACCACCGGGCACCCCGCCGCCAGGCCTCGACGCCCTCACCGCCAAATTCGAAACCTTCCTCCGCCTTAAACGCACAAAGGGCGTGCACTTTAATGAGCGGCTGGCGCAGAACAAGGGGATGGCGAATCCTGGCGTGGGGGATAAGTTACTTGCTTTTGTTGGGATCGGGACGGAAGTGGACGATGGTGATGGCGGTTCAGCAGGTGAACGGCAGAATGGTGGAGCGGGGGCTGGTGGTGGATTGGTGGACCAGTACGCGACGGTGTTGTCGGCTGACGTGTGGGATCCGACTTGTTTCCCGGCGTGGAGTTATCGGGGACCGTTGAGGAAGACACAGGAGCGGGTGGCGAGGGAAAGGGAGAGGGCGAAGGGGGAACCGGTTGCGTTTGTTTCTTCTTCTGCTTCGGGTGGTGGTGTTACGGCGGGGGGTAGTGGGTTGGGGTCGGTTGGGGGAAGTAGGAGTGGTACGCCTGGGATTGGGGCAGGGACGGGGAAGAGAAAGGGGAGGTGGGATACGTGATTAGGGGGGCTTGGTGAGATGTGTGGTTAGGGGAGATGGGGTATGTCTGAATATCTGGAGTTGTAAAAGTAAAAGCAGATTGAGTCTACTATGATACCCGTGACGAGATTTATCCTCCGGGCGACGTGTGAGCAGGGTGGATATGTATGTAATCCCATGTTATTTATTGATGAACCTCTTCCAAGAACGAGATTCCATCATGCTTTAAATCCTCGGGTATCGTTTTCGGCTGTGACAACCCAGCAGCTCAAGGACAAAGCCCCATGCACAAACACCAGTCATGGATCATTAGATATTTGGCATTACATTTGCCTTCTAGCGGCTACCCTGAGCGCTTCGGCTACCCACGAGTGCATGCATATCTAAGTCAAGTAACACTCCTGTGCGCTATGCTAGTTCATAGCAAAATAGACTGTCCTCCCTCCTTCGCGTGCCCCAAGCCCCGTGGTATATATCCCCCCATCATCATCATAGTAGAATAGTATCCGCCGGCCCCGCGCGTAACTGCAAAACAACCCAATGATAACACAAAATTAGAAAAAGTGATGCCGAACAAGAAAAAAAGAAATGGGTTGCTGTAATCAGACGAAGTCCGCAGAACCCTAGTTACCGCCGCCTAGACCACCACAGGGAACGTCGATGTTCAGGTGGTCGCGGAGGGCTTGGCCGATCGGGATCTGGACGGTCTGGTTGTGCGCCGCGAGAGCGTCGTTGAAGTACGGTAGAGGCTGTCCGTTCCGCACGTCCGTCTTGCCGCGGAGGCCAAACGGAAGCACGCCCTTCTGGTCACCCTTGCCCTCGCAGTAGGGCTTCTGTCCAAGCGCGGTGAGAAGGGCACCGAGGTCCTCCATCGTGGCGCGCATGGGGTAGTGGTTGTCGCCGGGGTTCAGGACAAGGTTGTCAATGTAAACGGTGCCGACCTCCTTGTCGAAGAGATAATTGTGGAAAGTCACGTTGCCCTGCAGGGAGTTAGCGGGACATGATCGAGGATTATTGGGGCCGTAGATGCAAGACTCACAAGGTCAAAGCTGACACGCGAACGGTTAGGAATGATGGTGTTCGCCCGGAAGTTGTTACCACGCTCGTCAGCGGTCGTGTTGACCCAGGTGGGGTTCACAATAGTGCCCTCAAGCAGTTTAAGACCTGGAAGAACGTTAGAAAATCACAATCCTAATACAAGTCCAGAGCGACTGAGCGGAAATTGAGGGCTATGTACCAGGCATGGTGACGGTCTTCTTGAAGACGACGGGGTAGGCACGCGAGATGCCGCTGACTTGGACGAAGGTGTTACCCTCGACGGTAACGCGGAGGGTTTCATTGGCCAAGAGGTAGGAGTTGAAATTCGTCAGGGCCTCAAGATCCTCAACGGGGAGGAACTGCGTCACATTGACATGCTGCTCGGCATCGGCCGTAGTCGCAGGGAAGTTGAGCGTGGCAAAAGGCGTATGGGGCTGGCGGTCCTCAAGGTACATGACACCCTCAAAGGCAGCGATGTTAGCCTTGACGGAGCCGTCAGTCTTGATGGTGCTGCTGAGGCTAATCGTGAGGTTCTGCGTCTGCGTGTTGGTGACCGTGAGGCGGTTCAAGATGAGCTCAGCCTCGTCAAGCTTGGACTGCGCAATCTTAGGAACGGCGACAAGCAAGCTTCAGGAGGTCGTTAGTCAGCATTCTTGGTATTCCGTCCACGCCGCGCCCAGCAAACTTGGCACCAGATCACTTACACCACTGGCACGACAATAACAACAATAACTATAATGATGAGCAGATACGCCCACCAAAACTTGGCGCAATGGCCGAGGCATCCGCGCTTCCGGGGCTTGTCGGAGACTCTCTCCGACTGGGCGACGCCGGCCTTATCGTAGTCGCTCATCGTGGGCAATGGGTCGGAAGGGTCAATGTCGATGAGAAGGCGCGAATATTTTCGCGTCCAGGGTGAAGCCCGTTCTACTTCCCCAGCTCGGTCGGGAGAGTTAAACTGGGACTGGTGGTGTCTTGTCGTCGAGAAGGTGTCCGAGAGGGGGTTCGGCAGAGGGTAGAAGCAGAACCAAAAGACCAACCCGGAAACGCAAGCAGGCCCAACGGAGGAGACTGGTGCTTATAAAAGGAGTCTCAGGGACATAGTCGACCGGCCTTGCGGTTGGGGACGTGGGAGGGAAAAAGACGGGGTTCGCAGAGCTAGTGTAATTTAGCAGGGAGATGGCTGCTCGCCATTGTCACCCTACCCTTTCATGGTAACATTCCTCGCCAGTCCCGGTTGTGGCCACGGGCAGGGGGGAGCCAGCTGGGAGCACGACGAGGTGGGATGGAAGCATCGGATGGAGATTCGATCATCTGAAAGCATGGGGAAGGAGCGACATGTCGCCACCAGCCGGTCCGCATCCTCCACCGACCAACAAACGAACGGCCCTGGAGCTAGTCGAGCACGCGGGCATGTGGGCGAAAAGCCACTGATTCCATGCTCCGGCCAATTATTGACAGCCGAATTGAACCCCCATTCGGCCCTCTCATCGGCAGCCGCTAGCCCCTTTGAGCAGGTTGCCCGAGGTGTGTTGCCGGCAGGGGCCCTGGGAGGCCGCTTCGCCCGCCTTTAACCCTAACCCCATGGTCTCCCCCAGCTGCGGGAAATTGTCGAAGGGGCCGAAGCCTGCAGTGCACGTCGCAGTCTCTGCCCTTCCGTCCACAACGTTCACTGGGCCCCGGACGATCACAAGCAATTCTTTTGCGAGGAAGGAAGCCGACAAGTTGACGGCGAGCCCACCAGAAACGGCTTCGGAACCGCTTGGCTTCATGGGGATGGCTCCAAGGGAGTGCGGGGAATGCGGAGGGTGTGAAGCTTAGCCTCCATTCCCCAGACTCGACCTCGGGTGATTTTTTTTGAATGTCTCGTGCTTCGAAATATTGAGGGTTGCTGAAGCGGGGGATGACGATGATGGTATCGGACGAGAAGTTGAAGGCCCACCCCAGATTTCAAGCCACAAACTGACCATTGGCTGCAATGGGATAGGTATGCGGGCTCGGTGCAGACGCCTGAGATGGCGAGACTGGGTCTCTTGGAACACGACTCAAGCATCTCAAACCGGTTTTGCGTGGCAGGTGATTTTGCGCCCGTTTCTTTGATCTGCAAACCGTCTGCCCAGCCTCGCCAACACCGGAGTTGCGTTGTGCTGCCCGAAATCGACACACTGCATATGCGGGAAACACCAACTGCCTTGAAGGGACGCCATGCGAATTCGCCGTGTCTTGAGAAGAGTTCCACGCCTGGAATCCGCGGGCCCGAGCTCCAGGGCATCCAAGCATCGCAGCTGCTCCACGAAACGCTTGTTCGGACGCTGTTGCCAAAAACAGAGCTGGCCAAGAGAGCCACCGTGGGCCCCGCTCTTCTCTGGGGAAGGAGCCAGGGAAATGGCTCCAACTTCCTACCAACACCCCTGTCAGTCGGCCTCCTCTTCGGCAGCTTTTCAGGGACGAGATGGAGCGGAAATGGACCGTCTGAAAAATTCTCAGATCATCCACGAACCATCGCCATAAGCACGCATACCCTAGATTCCTGCTCCTGCCGCCGACGCCATGACGCTATTGAGGCCAAGATACTTCACCTCCTTGTTGAGCAACGGATGTTTTTGCGACGGTTATGAGAGGCCATGATCAGCCCTCAGACGATGCGTGGAACACTCGAGCATGAGCGGAAATCGCCCGCACACAGTTGTCCTCATTGACAAATGATCTAACCGTTAAAAATTCTGGAATAAACTCAACAGAATGGCACTTCTCCTCCTCGCAAGCCCCCGCAGGACGCCACACAACGATCCATGATTCGATGTGGTCCCCGGCTGATGGAGTCTCGGAAATTTGAGAAACAACCAGGGTATGAGGTTTCATGCTTGCCGGCAGGGAAAGCCCGAGTCAAGGTGTGGCGCGGCACCATCTCCCGTTTAAAATCACGACAACACACTGCAAATCGAAATCTTGCAGGTAAAGATGTCAATAGCAAATGAAGAAACCGATCTCTCATGCGAGAAATCCAGCGAAAAGGGCCATCGGTTTCGGTTCGCTCGATCATCAGGGCGCATGACTTGGAGCGCGCACATCGAGGCCACATCTGCGCGTGTAAACTGCCCGCCGACCTTCCTTGATCAAAAGCCGACGATCCAATCGGGGGCATAGAACTTGGCCTTCCCCCACGCCATTGCATAGCAAGCGAGGGGGAGAAGTCGCCTCCTGAAAACTGAAAAGGGGGTCGACCGAGGAGAACGCGACCACAACCTCCAGCCGCCTGCAGACCATGACAGCCACCTCCCGAGTTTCTTGGCAGAGCATCGGGTCATTCCACGAACCACGATGATGGCAGCAAACCCTCAAATGCAGCCTCCTCACCCAAGGTTCTGCCGAACCCGAGTCAGACGATACGACAGCCCATGCGCACCAAGCTCAGTTCGGCGCGCTTGAAATGCTGGCGCGCGCAAGTTTCAATCCTTGAAAACACCCCAGATACGGATACGTGAGGGTCGCTATGTACCTGCATTAGCAGCATCGCCTAAAGTCGTATCGGCTGCTGCGCCTTCGTCGTGTAACTCTGAAATCATGGTCGCCATTCTGTGCCGCATACCATCCGGGAGTTGGAGAAAGCCATGGACAGGGGTAGGCGAGCGCACAAGTTCGACGTCAGAAGCTTAACCAGCACCACCTACACTACATCGCACACGAGTAAAGTGAAGTCTTCGACAGCTTTCATCCATCCCAAGCAGTAAATTCGAGGATACATAGAAGCGTTCAGGTTCGATAACGGAGCTCCCACACTCCAGGTCTTCCAGATGCAACGGATGCACGGATTCACGACAGTGAAAACAGGCTGCAAGCCAAGCCATCCACCGGCGCGGTGCTCTACACCTACACTACAACTCCCAGGCAACTCCGGACAGGTGTCGTGTATGAGCGATTTCACCCCGGATTACCCCATGCCACCCATACAACCGTCAAGAGAACGCCCCAGATCTTTGAAAGGTCTTCCCCAGAAAACACAGGGGGCGGACCCGCAACTCCCCCGCAAACAGCGGCCGGCCCGCATCGTCGACTTCCACATGTCAAAAAGTTACCCCGGCCGAGGTCGAGCGAAGAGCGGATCTTGAGGGCACGAATGATCGCCTTTCCCCCGCATACTGCGCACTTGGCAGAAACTTGGCAGCAGCTGAACGATTCAACGAGGGGTTGCTCCGTGTTTAGAGCTTGGCGCGGGACGAGGTCCAGAGGCCGGAGCGGTCCAGGCCAGCGCCACCGTTGAAGATGTCTCGCTCGACGATGCTCGTGTTGATCTGGCACGGGGAAGGTTAATGGAAGGGTTTTCGAGAGACGGAGTAAGAGGACAACTCACAAAGCGTGGGCCGAGTTCGGATAGATCTTTGGCCCCCATCATCTTCATACACGTCTCGATCTCACCTTGCAGGACTAGTGGGAGTAGAAATGGTCAGCAAAAAACCAGCGCGAAGGTTTGGAGTGAAAAACAGGGAAACGCGAGACGAAACCCACTTTCGAACGTCCTCTCCACCCCCTTCCACCCACCAGCACCCAAGCCCCAAAGCGCAGCACGCCCCACGCCAACCGCCTTCGCGCCAAGGCACAGCGCCTTGACGATGTCCGTCCCACGCTTCACACCGCCATCAACCCACACTTCGATGGTATCGAAGACCTCCGGGCAATACTTCCTGATCTCTAGAAGCGTGTGCACAGCGGGCGGCGACGTGTCGAGAGAGCGCCCACCATGGTTCGATAGGATGACGGCACGGATGGTGCCCGGGTGCTTTCTGGCGTAGCGCGCGGCCAGGTAGGCGTCCTCATGTGTCTGGATGCCCTTCAGCACAATGGGCAGCGTGGTGTGCTTCGCCAGCCAGGGAAGAGTTGTTTCCCAGGTCAAGTCAGCAGCCGTACCGAAGAAGAGTTGCTTGCCCACGCCACTGTTGGTATCCGGTTTTTTCGCTGCTGCTGGTTGTGCGTCTCCGGTAGGCTTCGCCGACTCAACCGCCAACCTCGTTTCAAACCCGGCGCGTTCGTCATCCTCCCGCTTGCTTGGCACCGGCGCGTCTAGCGTCAACACGATACACTTGTAGTGTTCCGGCATGCGCGCAATCCGTGCCAGCATCGTCTCGCTCTTGGCCCGGTTCGTCTGCACATACAGCTGCCAGCCAAAAATCTGCCCGGGGGCCGCATCAGCGACGATCTGCTCGGGCGTCATGGACGCGTTGTGAGAGACCAGTTGCATGGCGCCGAAACGGGAGATGCCGCGCGCGATGCCGGCTTCGCCGTCTGGGTGCGCCAAGCGGGCCATGGCTGCGGGGGAGACGTAGAGTGGCGTGGATAGGCGGTGGCCGAGCAGGGTCGTGGAGGTGTCGGCACGGGTGACGTCGACGAAGACGCGCGGGCGGAGGAGGATGGAGCGGTAAGCGTGATTGTTGAGGGTCTTGCTAAACAGATCATCAGACGCTGAATAGTAGTAGGCCCAGCACTTTTTGGAGACCTGGCTGGTCGCGGCCGCCTCGATATCGTCCAGATTCAGCAGCGTATCCAGCGCTGGTGGTGGGGGGCGTTCCTTATTATCCTTCCCCGGCGAGGACTTGCGTTGCATCTTCTTCAAGTCCTCCGCATCGACGACGCCGAGCTTGGCCTCGGGCTTGAGGTTCTCCTCGAGAGTGCCGGGCGGGTGGATCGGGTCGAACTCGGCGGTAGCATCGCGGCCGGCCAGCTGAAGAATGATGCGCGAGCCGCCTGGGTGCTCGGGCAGGAAGTCGGTCACATCGTAAACGGCGCCGTGGAGGACGACCCAGCAGCTTTCGGATGTGGTGTGCTGGGCGACTGTGATGGGCAACAAAGGGATGTTAGTAAACGTTTGGAGTTGTCCATGGTGAGTCCGATTGAGAAACAGAAAAACGAGCCGACGGGAGTGGTCAATTGACTTGAACCAACCCGTTCGTTTTGTCTGAGCCTCTCCGTCCGGTCTCGGCAATTGTGATCCGGATGCGAACGAGGCTGACTGAGACAGGATTTGATTTGCTTGCCTTCCTCTGCTTTGAAGATTTTGGCCATCTTTCACGACGGACCCTCTACACTGGGAATCCTAGACTTAGACTCCTTGGTTCTACCCAAAACAAAACACACAATTGCGAAACCGCAGGTTTGACGTCGGCTGGGGCTCTCGTAGCATTTTAACATTCGGGCCGGCACCTGGAGTTGAAGGCCCGCAGCCGATGGCCGGGCCCTTCTTCCGCGAGCACTGCCCGTCACTGTGGTCAATTGAGATTGGGGGCTTGCTGATTGGTCCCCTGCCCTGGAGATGACCCCCAAGGTGCCACGGTGCCCCCAAAGCTCCAGGCCTGAGTGAGCCGATTGTGGAGCCTGAGCCCCGACCTGGGGGCGGTTGATGCCGGCTTCTGGGGGAGCGGTGGCCGTTGTTCCGCACCGGTTGGAGGGAAAATCGGCCTCCGAATGTCGGTACCCACTGGCACCATGCTCGGGGGGGATTAATCCGAGCCTGGGCGTGAGAGGTTCGTGACTTGCGACAGCTGTCGATGCTCTCCGACCACCTATTCTAACATGGAAGGACATTTTTTTCTTATTTACAAAGGAGGAACCCCCCTTTCAGGTTCACAGAAAGAGGTTTCGTTTTTTAAGAGATTTCCCAGGGGGTTATATGTGTTTGATAGCGTCGCTGACATCCACGCAACATGGGCTGCCTGAGCAGGGCTAGTCCCACCTAATTGTTGTTCACAGACCGATGACGCATTCACAAAGCGCCCCGATTTCAGGGTCTCATCCTGTGTAGTTCTTTCCCTTGTTTCGCTTTCAAAGCTTCAAATCGGAAGCGTTTTTTTACCTAAAATCAACTCGCATTTCTTTTCTTGGATATTTCTGAACTTATTCAGAGCTACAGAGGAACTACAGACAACGCTTTTCCGCCCTCAAGGCTCAGGAACAACGTGAATCTCAACTGCATCAGTGCACATGTGCGTGCACCACCGCCAAGTTAGCGGTGACCGCGGGGCCAGACCAGGCTGACACACCCCACCCCCGCCATCGCATCGTCCTCCAACAACAGCTCAGCTGCCTCAGCCCCGTGCACCTTGTTTGCCCGGCGTTGCATTTCGGAAGACACCAGCCTCGCTGGCCTTTTTCTGTCGCTTGTTCTTTTCACCCGGTGAACTGCATCGCGGTGCCCGGTCGGACAATACACTGAGTCCGTCATCTCTTGACTACTTGACGGATCGCTATCGACAGCTATCGGCAGCCTTACGTAGCCTTTTTAAACCTGCGTTGCCCTTGCGTCCCGTTTCCCCTCTTTCCCGCCTCCAAAATAAACAAACCCAGGGTCAAACCATCCATCCCTCCAACCTCCAACCTCCATCCCTCCATCCCCCACGCCGCCTCGCAATCAACCCACCCAAGCCCACGTCCACACAACCAACCAACCAACCATCCAACCCGCCCGCGTATGGGCTCTCTCCTCACCAAACTCAAACACAAAATGGCCTCCGCCCCCAAACTCCGCGTGCTCTGCTTCGGCGACTCGCTGACCGCGGGGTACGCCTCGTGGGGCGCGATCCACCACCCTTACCAGGAGATGCTGGAGCAGATCCTATCGATGGCCTATCCGGATTTGAAGGTCGAGACGCTCGAGGATGGCGTGCCTGGGGCAATGGTCAAGAATGGGTTTCAGACGAGGATGAATGCGCATTGTACGTACGATGGATTGACTGGGGATTTTGGGGGGTCTATGGTTGTTTGCTGACGCTTGGGGTGGGGTGGTGATGTAGTCTCAGGACCGAAGGAGAAGAAGAAGAGGAGTGCTGATGAGGAGGGTAGTCAGGATGGGCAGGGGTTTGACTGGGCGATCGTGCTGGGCGGGACAAAGTAGGCTATTTTCTTTCCCCTTCTATCCACAACCCTCCCGTGTACTAGACGCCGCGAACAAGTCCCTAACCAAAGCACACAGCGACCTAGCCGTAGGCTTCCCAGTCGAAGACATATTCGAAGCCCTCAAAGAAGTCTGGAACGTGCCGCTCGCCCACAAATGCAAAGTCCTCGCCCTCACGGTACCAGAAACCGGCTCCAAGGGCGCCATCCGCGAACGCATGGACGCCCGCCGCAACAAACTCAACGATTTGATCAAGGGGTATAAACGCGAGAATTTGTACGTCCCTACCCCCCTCCCCCAATGTACCTCCTATTTCTTCAACGAAATACTAACTAACACCTTGTTCCGATGACAGCCACGTCTTCGACCTAAACGCCGTCCTCCCCTACCACGCCCTCTCCGAGCAAGACCGCACCCGCTACTGGGACGACCTCGTCCATCTGACACCCGACGGGTACGACTGGATGGGCAACAAGATCGGGGTGGCGCTGGTGAGCCTGTTGGCGGCGGAGAAGGCCAACAGCCCGCAGCGGCCGCAGAAACGGAGGCGGATTTTTAAGGGGGATGATAATCAGTTTGAGGAGGAGAAGGAGGATGGGGAGGGGGGCATTGAGAGGGGGTATGTGGTTGTTCGGAGGGTGGATTTGGAGTAGGGAATGATTTGATCGAGCGTTTGTTATGGCTCATTGTTGGTTTGGGCGGGTTGTTGGGTTGTTTGGGTTTGGGCTTCTCTTGTTGGTCTGTTAGGGGTTTCGGATATGGGATTGATACACTGGATGGATGGACCGGCGTTTTGGGGCATCAGAGAGTTATTACTGCAGACAAGAGATATCAAGATGGAACCAGGCATCTTATAAAGAAATTGGGAAATCATTGTGCTTCATTCCGTCGTAATTATTTATGTCTGGGTAGGTCTCTACGCACACGGCCTTTGGCCATCATTCATTGATTCATCCATCAACAGTACCGTGGTCATACCGCAATATGCGCAGCCACAAACTCAGGAAACTCCGCCTGCAGCCCATCCGTCAACTGCTCCAAGTCCTCCGCCAGCGCCTGCACATTCCCATCCCATCTACGCATCTCCTTCGCAACAGGCACCTGCGCCCTCGTCCCCCAACCCTTCTTTTCCCCGGCCGCGTCCCCGCCGACAAACAAAATAATCCGCTCGATCTGATCAATCGACCCAGCCAACCGCCCTTGTTCAATCATCCGCGCCGTCGTGTCCTCGGCCTTCTGCCCGTCCAATCCAAGCAGCAAGCCCAGTTCATCAAAGCCGATGTTAGCATACAACCGGCTGGCACTCAGCAAGTTGTGTTCCACCACCGCCTTGGCCAGCACCGTCGACCCGTCCGCTGTCTTGGCCAACTGGTGAGGCGCCAGGTCCTGCGCAAACTTGTCCACCTCGCCCGTGCTCAACAACCGGTCAAAGAACATCTTCTCCAAAATCCCGTGCTCCTCCAATCCCGCCGCCCGCTCGTCCTTGTACAACTGACCCAGCGCGCGGCTACGCATCGGCCCCGCGGGGGCTAGCACAGCGCACTTGATGGCCATGCCCAGGGTGTGCAGACGTTCGTCCTCGGCGATGGCGGGGGAGAAGGAGATGTCGTGGTAGCTCTTGGCGGCCTGGAGGAACTGGCGGTTGGAGTCCTGGATGCGGGCGGCGGAGAGACGGAAGTGCAGGTTCAGCTCGGCGTCGGCGACATCGTGCATTACGTTCTTGAGCTTGTTGAGGTAGGTTTCTGCCGAGGTGCTGTCGTCGACCTCGAGGTAGTTGCGCACGATGCGGATCCATATGGCGGCCTTGTCGGCGTCGGGCACGCGTCGCTGGGAACTGTCGAGTGGGATCTCGGCGAGCAGCTTGGCGGCCGCGAGGAACTCGTCTTGGGCTTCGTAGGCTGTGGCGACTTGCTCGCGGAGCGCGGCGGCTTGGTCCGTGAGGGAGGTGGCGAGGGGGGAGTCGGGGATTGCGGTTATGACGTGCTGTCCGACGTCGATGGTTAGGTCGGGGTCGTTGTTGGGGAGGTTGCGGAGGGTGGTTAGGAGGTCGGTCAGGAGCGTGCGGGTGTTGACGACGCCGAGGGTGCCGGATAGGGCGGCGTCGGCAAAGGCGATGAGGTCGGCGGTTGTGGTAGTGGTGGTGCTACTTGAGGAGGAGGTCGCTGACAACTGGATGGTGCTGAGGATGGCCTGGTAGTCGGCGAGGCTGGCCTTGTTGCCGGCCTCGGCCAGCGCCGTCGTGACCTGCGGCGACGCCATTTGGGAATTTCTCTAGTCGGGATCAACTCAAGATTTGGTAGCTGGTTATTGGAGATCGGTCTTATTATTGAGATCCCGGTGACGAAAGGAAATTCCAGCCGTGCTTGGTCGACTGTTTGGGTGTTCAATATTTGTTGTTTGCGTAAGGCTGAGTTGGGGAGCTTCAGAAGCTCGCCTTGGGGCTGCCTATCGGCAGGTGGGGTTGGCGGGGTGGTGGGGCTGTCTAGAAGTCTGGCCCGGCCCGGAACTCACTCCTTCCCTCCACCACATCGATTATCCCAGGCTCCTTCTCACTTGACCATGTTGAGCAGCTCTTTCCTATCTACTTTTTGCGGTTACTTGACGTGGAAGTTGAGTATGTGTTCTTGAAAATTACAAACGACCAATAGTGGAATAAAGACAAATTCGTTGACTTCGTTCAACCCTGGCTTTCAACCATCACCGGTTTTTCTTCCAGGGTCAACTTTTATTCCTGTTTATGTTCAAAATGTCCGGAAAAAAAACGAAAAAAAAAGAAACAAATTCGCCGAGGTGTCAAACATCTTTCAGGGCGAATAACCTCGAAGGCCGGACTTGAAAATACATTTGACTCCCGGCGGCCCAAACGGCGGGCCGATTCAGTACCACTCTACCGCATCTTCAATTCACCTAAGCGCGCGCTTCCCTGCCTCATGTTTATTACCTTAGCACGAAAGTTCAAACACTTTGACAAGGAACCCCTAAAAATATCTAATCCTACCTTAACATGCCGCCTGCTTCAGTTTTGAATTACTATTACCAATGGGATAAGCCCGTGTCGACGGCCTCTTACAGGTACCGTTTCTTAATTACCCCTTTCTTTGTTTCCTCGCTTTCGCTCCAAGGCCGTTTCTTCACCTCACCTAGAAAGTTCAATAGAACGCCTGGTGCAGGTATTCTTTCAGCCATCTCTACCGGACCTCGACCTAGGCTAGGCCACTTTTCCCTGACCGAGAACGACTTCATTGACCTATACCCCTGAGCTATGACCCTTGCCTTAACATCGCGGGTTTCTTCCCCCTGACTCTTTGTTCACCTCGCAAACCCCTAGCCAGGGGCATCTACCGGCCACCATCCAGGCCTCCTTCCCCTTACCTCCCTTTATGGCAGACACAATCCCACCCAAGCCACCATCGGCGAGGATTCCGTTTCATCGCCCAGATGTTGATCTCCCGCGATCATCGCCATTGGATCCAGGGTCCTGGGAGCCTGGGCCAGGAACCGCCCGCTTGCCCCGCAACGCCATTGTTGAGGCCGGTGATGGTTGTTTCAGGGGGTGCTTGAGGCTTCACTGGCGTCTAGGTGTCTGTCTGCCTAAAGGGGTGTGGGCGGTTGCTACGTAGTATGGGATGTGACCGGTAAGGGGGATGGATTTCAGCCATGAGAGTGATGTGATACTGTTGTCTGCTGAGGTGTGAAGAGTATAAGATGAGAGGGCTTTTCGCTGTCTGCGTTCCGTCTTTCTTCTGCATCATCATTCGCATCCTTTCCTACTCTGCTCTCCTCACAACGATTGACTCGTTTCTGCTTCTTCGTATTGACGCAGGCCGTCGTTTGAATTCACACCCTCTCCTCCCACAACACAACATCTTGCTTGTCCCATTAACATCCCTTCGTCTGCCAAAATGCTCGCCCACACCACCCTCCTCGCTCTCGCCCTTACACCGCTGGTCTCCGCCCACGGCAAAGTCGCCGTCGTAACCGGTAACGCCGGCGGCAACGGCACGGCTCTCGCCATCCAAGGCGGCATCGTCCCCGGATCCGGGCCTAACTCCAAGGTACACCCACCACCCTGCCATCCTCCAATCCCTCCCACAACCCTAAAATACTGACGAGAGAGAAAAAAAAAAAAAAGACCGAAGTAGACACCACAGTCTTCCACCACACCTCCATCCGTACCAACGGCCTCGGCAAAACAACCGGCGCAGGCCACAACGACCTCGGCCAACTCGTCCAAGCCATGGCGCTGTCGGGTCCCACGCTGCCACAACTCACCCCCGGCGGCAACCTCACGGGTATCTTCCACGTCGTCACGGCTGATGGCGCGGGTCCCATCCAGGCTGTGCTGGATACCACGGCTACGGGACAGTTCTCGGATGGGGTGCCGTTGACTGTGGTGCAGCAGATTCCCGGGGTGGGGGGGAATTTTGTGGGGGATAACAACAACAACGGGGGTGGTCGTGGTAACAGGGGCAACGGCAACAACAACAAACGCTCCCTGAACCCTCTGAAATGGCTACGCAAACGCGGCGCGGCCAACGTGAACCAGAGTTTCGAGTTCGCGTTTGCCGTTCCCGAGAACACCACCTGCACGGGAGTCGTGGCCGGGATGGCGGGTGTGTGTCTGGTCAAGGTGGCGAATGCGAACCAGGCGGGCCCGTTTGGGGGGGTGGTGCCTGTGCAGATGGTTGCTGCTGGGGCTGCTGCGCCTGTTGTTACTGCTGGGACTGGAGCTGGGACTGGGGCCGGGACTGGGACTGGGACTGGAGCTGGGACTGGGTCGGGTGTGGTTGTTTGTGGGGGTACGGCTCAGGCGTGATGGGGAAGGTTAGGTAGAGAATAGGATAGATGGGCTGAGGGGGATATGGTGCATTCGGGATTAAGGAGAGATGAGGTTGGTGAGAGATGTAGGATTTGTACATATCGAAACAAGGATGTCATATGAAAGTACATAGCACATAAACACCACTTACAAACCCCAAACCCGCTCATATCCATACAATATCAGTCGTCCATCTCCAACACCACCCCTTTCAAACCCGTTTCAGTCCCCTTCCACAAACCCTCATACACACATACCCCCGCTAATGCTTCCCTAATGCTGCAAAACAACCTCCTTCCCCCTCTCCCACCCCCTCACCCCCTCCCTAATATTAACCCAATACCTCAACCTCACCGCCTCCGCCCTCGCCCCCTGCACATCCCCCTCTTCCAACGCTCTCCCCAACCCCTCCTCACAAGCCTCAATCCGCCCCTCATTCTCCACCCGTACCCCTTCCAAATCCGCCTCAGTCTGCGCCTCCTCCATGACCTCCCTTGCCTCGAGCACGGTCATCAACAGTTCGGGGTCGGGGGCCCCGCCGTGCTGGTTGGCTTCGTCGCCTTCGAGGTCGATGTGGTGGAGCTCGCGGAGGAGGTATTGCGCCCGCAGGAGGGGGGAGGAGAGGGTTTTGTAGGCGGTGTTGATTAGTGCCGAGGTGGCTTCGGCGCGGATGCGGGCGGGGGAGTGGTTTTTGTTTTTGCTGTTGTTTGTACTTGTGCTCGCGTTGGTATCCGGTGTGTCGTCAGTCGCTGTGTTGTTGTTGGCGTCGGACGTCCCGGGCTGCGCGGCGTGGTGGTGAAAGTCTGGATGCGACGCGGCTTGCAGGCGGAGGAACTCGGCGCGGAGGGCGCGCAGGTCGATGGCGAATTTGCCGGCTGGGGGCGGGCCGTCGGGTAGGGTCTGGGGGAAGAGGGCGTAGTACGTTGGGATCTCGGTGGGTGTTGAGGAGGGAGAAGACGAATCATCGGTAGTAGTAGTGGAAGTGGTTGTTGTTGTGGAGTTGGACCTCTTCTGGCCATGTAATGGCAAGCGCGCGGCTGTTATCGACGTCTGCGGGCGAGATATTGTGGCGGTTTGGAGGGTACGTCTGGGAGGTATCGTGACGCGAGATGCTGTTGCGAAAGAGATGCCTCGAACAGCTAATGTAGGTTGGGCCCCTCGCCGGCAAGCCGCGCATATCTGGTGAGCGGCTGCGCGCCGTGGAGCAAGGCTTGAGAAGGGGCGCATGTTGTTGTTGTCGTCCTTTGTTTTGTCCTTTCCTTCTTTCTTCGTCTTCTTCTCCGCCGTCGATCTTTACAAGCCGAGAGCAAAGGCGAGAATGACTGTTTTCAACTCTGCTGTTATATGAAACTAACCGGCTGTGTGAAATCGGTACGGAAAGGTCGTCTCAAACCCAAGCGAGTAGATTTAATCACTACACCGGAGCTCGGATGGATCACGGAGTGAGATTCGGAAATTCGAGGCAAAAAGTCCCGCCCGGAGCCGAGACCAGCGAAAATGACGTCGGCACGGTGGGGCCCGGTGCAAGTTCACCTTTTCACCGCCTTCCTAAAATAGAGACGTGGGCAAATTCTGCCGGATACCCCTGACCCACTTGGCTGGTTGACCCCTGGCCCTGCGCTCAGGCCTCTTGTTGTCACTCATGGTATTTTCAAAATCCGATACCGAATTCCAGACACAAGACACAGCAGAATAGATGGGGAAGAACTTGCCTCAGGTGTGGAATAAACCACCCATTGCTTTCACAAAATACATAGCCATGCCATACCGTTATGCTCAAGTCCATGCTAAATTATTACACCAATAATAATACAACCCTAGTTATCGCAAATGTGTGTCCCAAATGTCGTAACATCATGCATGCCCAGAATGAAATGCCCAGCTGTCCCAAATTCCCATGCCCAAAATGTGCAGCCTTATTGTTGTTATGTTCCTCCCATGCAATGATAGGTATAGGTATAACCGCCCTTCACGAAAGTACCACCCCTCTCCACCGTCCCCTCTCCTGATGCCACCACCGTTCCTGGTCCTTCTTATCCACCACCATCCCACTATACGTGTTCCACCGTCCCGTACACCCTTCCCCTCGTGTATCCGGCGTTTCCCCGTTCGTCTCATCACCAGCGCCACCAGCACTACTACCACGACGACTCCCAGTCCCACCCAAGAACCCTTCCACATCACTCTCCGCATCGACCCCTCCTCCATCCCCCCAGTCCTTCTCCCGTTTTTTCGACTTTTTCTGCTTCTTCTGCTTCTTTTTCTCTTCCCTATCGCTATTATACCCATTACTATTACTATTATTATTACTTCCCAATGCAGTCTTCTCCCCGCCAACACCACCACCGAAAAACCCAACCATTTCCCCTCCATCATCCCGCATCATATCCTCCACACTAACCACCCCACCTCCTTCATCCGTCGCACCCGACGCCACATCGGGCGAGAGCACATACCGGATCCGGGACTCCACATGCCCCAAAAAGGCGCCAATCCCAAACTTTTCAACCATGGCGCCCTGGTCTTCGTCAAAGACGTGAACGAGGTAGCGGGGAATGCGTTGGGCGGCTTCGAGACGGGCTTGGGCGGCAAGACGGGCCTGGGCGAGGTTGCTGTTTTCGCGTGGGATCAGGGCGTCCAAGGGGGGGAAGAGAGGGGATTGAGGAGTTGGAGTGTTGGCGCCGCCGTTGCCAGTGCCGTTGGGGGTGTTGGGACGGCTGTTGGTGCGGCTACGGGAGCGGAAGGGGTTCATAGAGGTCGGGGTAGACCGACCGAAACTGAGGCCGCTGCTGCCGTTTCCTGTCGGAGTAGCAGCGGCCCCTCCGCTGTTGGTAGACGAGAAACTCGAGCTGTTGCGAGTATGTCCCCAGGGTGTCGTGTTCTGGCCTGTCTGGCCCGGAACGGGGAACAGCCCGCGGTATCGGTCCGTCGGGTGATCCACGCGCTCACGCGGTGCGCAGAGAGACTGGAACAGCCCGTCTGGATCGTTCGGTGTGCACAAGGCCCGCAGCGATGGGAACCCGCCAGCTGAAATGCTCCGCGCAAGAATGGTATCGGCCGGGGTCGACGTGTTCGGTAAAGAGGGGATATCCCAGTGAAGTTTTCGGAGGGACTGCGAAGCGAGATAAGGGAAAAGGATCATGAACTCGTCGGGCGGCATCTCGGGGGCGTAGGTTTGAACGATGGTGAATGTTTCAAGGTGGACAAGGTACGAAAGGATGCGGGCGATGGCCGGAAGTGACTCGACGTTCATCTGGAGCAGTGTGAGGGCGCTGAGGGACGTGCTTGTTCGGCGGGTTGCAAGCGCGGAGAGGCCGGCGGTCGTAACACCCGTGCATGAGCTGAGTGACAGTTTCCTCAGTGCAGGCAGCGCGAGGAGGTTCCTGTCATTGAAGGCCGTTGGGGGCATGTGAGAAAGGTAGAGGTTCTGCAGCGCTGGCAACGCTCGAATCGTACCGCCCAGCAAGCTGGGGGGGCTCAACGCCGCCCCTGGCTGACAGTGCACAACCAGCGTGGTGAGCTGCCTCCAGTCCGCGTGGAAACCCATAAACAGTTGTGACTCCTGTGGTTCCAGGTCACCTGGTCCCCATCGCGCCTCCTGCGGGCGCATCCTCTGCTGCTGTTGTTTCGCCGATGGTTCCAAGATCCAGTTCATCTCTTTCAGCTTCGGCCGTGTCGACAGGGCTTGGAACAAGCGCTGAAACGAGTGGTCGTACGTCGGGTGGTAGCCTACCAGCCGTTCCAGGTTGGGACAGGCCATCACCACCGACGCGACTAGGTCGTTGTACGCGATCAACCCAACCGACATCGGCCTAGCAGGCGGCTTCAGCGACCGCACGGCCGCCGCGATTTGCGCATTCGCTCTCAACGTCCGTCGGAGCAACACCAGTCGCGAGCCGTAAGCTGTCTTGGTCCGCTTCTTCATCGCAGGCGATTCGTGGCCCACCAGTTGAATGTGTTGATATAACGCTTCGCGGGCATACTTGAGAAACTTGCGAGCGCTGATCGCCACCGAGCAACAGTCCCGCATCCAGCACGTCGCGCAGCTGTTGCTTCCCGGCCGCAGGTGCAGCTTGCGCAGTTCCGTCAGGATCAGCTCCAGAATCTCCCCGGGTAGTGCCGCAAACTGCTCCCCTGGCTGGGCCTTCTTCCGCTGCTTGATGGGCGCTGGCCGATGCCAGGGATAACTTTGCCCGCCTGCACCGTTCTGCCATGTCACTGGTGCTGAAGACGTCCGCGGGCTGTACGAATCAAAGCTCGTCTGGCTGCTCGTGAACGACGAAGTGCGCACACGGCTGTCGACGCTGTCGTGCCCGACGCTGCTGGTCGTTACCGAACTGGTGCTGCTGCTGTTGGACAACCGCCGGGGCTTGTTGTATCCGCCGGCACGCTCCGGGCTCCCTCCAGGGAACGAGCCGTCCGGGTGGGCCGTGGGCATGTGCATCGGGGGCGGATGCCCCTTCACGGGCCCTTCCGATCCTGGCTGCGAGTTGGCCATCTTCTGCATCCCCGTGCTGGCCCGTTGTGTCCTTTGCACAAACGCTCTCTCCTCGGTCGGATACATCGCTAATGGGCCGTCGACGGGCGAACGTGGCGGCCGGAGACGAGGAGGCGCAGCAGTAGGTTTTAATACCGGAAACCGGCTTGTTTGGGAAGAATTTCGGGATCGCGCTGGGGGCGGCTTCAATAGCGCCTCATCATCACTATTAATAGTGTACCATCGAAGAATTGCCGAGGCGGAGAAGGTGTGCCGATGCTTGACTTTATTAAAGAACGCTGGGGGCGGGCTGTGTAAGTCGAGGACCGGACTCTGGCGTCAGCAACCGTTGATACCTCCCCTCTCAAAGTGACACCTTATTTACCACAGCTGGGGAAAAATATGTTCTAGAAAATAAAGTGGAAGGCAAAAGGAAAAAAACAAGATGGGGAAGTTGTTGCGTGATGTTGGGGATGAGCGAGGGTATGTGGGCCGAATTGGGCATTTTAAAATGACATGTCGATCTCAGCCGCAAGCCGTGGGCGGCAGTTCAGTGAACATCGTTGCGCTTATTGGATTGCTCTGCTTGCTCTTTCCAGCCAAGCCGGCCCAGGACCGATCAATTATCGAGTCTGCCTCTTCATTCAGCCTGTAACCTGCAGCCTTTCAATAAACTCGGGGCGTCGAGTCATAGCGCGTCTTGTACATTCTGCAGGCGCCAGGACGCTAAAAGGAGAAATATTCCCATGCGTGACGCAGGAACGCGACGCACCAAGCACTCGCTGGTTGGTCCGACGGGTACGAGGTTGGGTGCTCACGTTGGCCACTTGGGACGGATATAACGCACGCCACGAATGAAAAAGGTGGAAATTAGCGTGTGGCTTCACGCGTGCAACCCATCCTTTTGCCTCAAACCTCCAAATATGCGGGGGAAACAATGGGCCTCGGAGTGGATGGATGGATGGATGTTCGTCCGTCTTTTTCTCGCAAGAAATCTTGGAAACTGTTGCTGTTTGCCCATGATCGGCGCTTCGCCAGTCGACAAACAGAGTCTCGTCCGTCTGGGAAACCTGATGTTTCTGGATGGTTGCGCCCAAAAGGAGCACTCCCAGAGCCAAAAGCAGAAGTGACATCCATGAAGGAAAACAGGGGTCGGAAGCAAGGGGGAAGGTGCAGTTGGCCCGAGCGTGAAAAAGGGAAAGGGGTTCCCCAACGTTCCACCCGTCGGCCAACCATCTCCGGCTTGGCAAATGGCGACACGAGAGCACCTCGAAGTGAACAACAATTCGCGCTCTTTGTGTTCGAGGTCGCGGGGAGTGATGAAATAAAAATAAGATAAAAAGCCAATGGGCAAAGTGAAGGTCGACGAAAGCTGCTCACCGAGATTCTGTCTTGCCGTCCTGTTTTGCACCGCTCGAGGCTGCCTCTGGGGGCTGACTGCTCGCGGTTGAGGGAGCCTCCCTCTCCCGAAGCCCGTCCCCGCCGTCTGGACGATGGGATTTGAGTCCTTGAGGCCGTTTCCGCAGCACGTTGCCCTTCGTGGTGACATCGCTCGAGGAGAGCGAGTTTCTCCTTCCGGTCACAAAGTCCCGTAGCGACGACAGCGACGATACAGAACTTTCGCTGTTCCGCCTCTTCCGGCCACTCCATGACCATGACGACCTTGTCGGGGTTGGTGAGGATGAGGCCGGCGTGCTAGCGGGAGTGGTGGCCATAATTTGAGAACCCGATACTGCGATAGGGGCAGTCGTTCGTTATTGTCGGCTCAAGGTTAGGAACCGGGAATCGGGGGGCATCCTCCGCCGGTACTCATCAATATCGAACGTTTACGTTGAAATTTCGTCGACGCAGCGTCGGCAAGGTGTTTCGAGTCTGTCGTTTCGAGTTGTGTCTTTGCCCGCGAGGATTCCTAACTCCTCCTTCTTTCTCCCTGGCCTCTAACGAGTGTGGTAGGAACGCCGAGGCTAGGAGGGAGTTTCCTCCCACCAGCAGCAATTTTCCACTTGCGTTGAAGTCAAGCCCGTAGGTTGACAATACAACGTTGGATACAACGTTGGATCGGGACGATGGTGGTTGCCCCGCTTTCAGAGATCGTATTGGCCTCGGCGTGAACGGGGGTCGCCGAGTCTCACACAGTCGTCGAACAAGGCAAAAGAGGGAAAAGCTCATCAACAACATCCAAAATTAAAAAGAGCGGGTGCTATGTTTAATAAGATGTGTCCAACCGATCGCGGTCTCAGACAACAAAAAAAACTTCGACACGCCACGCCAAGCCGTTCCGCAGGCCTCCATTGCCCGAGCCTGAGCCGGCACAGCGGCGAGCAAAGCCATTTTTCCTGTGGGGCCGAGCCCGTGTGCAGTGGGGCAATCGGTGAGGCTGCTGGCCTGGTCACATCGCGTGTTGCTGTGAAATACGTATCAAATCAGGTCGTTGTTTCTCAGACATCAGCTGCAGCAAACTCCGTACCTAGGATTGGACTTCAGCTTCTCCGCTTTAGCGTTGTCGCCGAGCTGCTTCAGTACGAGGGACAACGCATACGTGGCTTGTGTGAGGGTGGCCATGGGCCGTTTTAACGGTTTCTGCAACGTACGTGTTTTCAGGGCGGCCTCGAGAACACCCAATTATGGACCTTTCCCCGTCCACCGATCTGCAACTAGGTAAACAACGTTTATCGGAAAACAGGGTTCGCAGAGGTGGCACTTAACAATCGACCGGTCGGTAGTCGAGGAAAAGGGGCTTCAGCCCCTACCTCGATATTGAATCTTAAGTATGTACCTAGATCCAAGTCAATAAATACTTGAGCCATGGAAACCCTGGAAAGATATCGAGTCGCCAATATAATGTCCGTGGCTACGAGGATGGCCGTTGAGTGGCGCCTCTTGAATCGTCATTCGGTATGAAAGACGGGAAAAGAATGGAGAAGAAAACTTTAGAGAAAGTCAACAGATCCTCGACAGCCTTGAGAGGAAGGCACGACCAAGGGTTACTCGAGCGAGTTAATGTGAGCTAATTAAATACCATCTAATTCAACCGCACATCCCTAGAGTATGTGACCACTTTCGTCTCCCCTTAACTAATACAGCAGAAGTTAGAACGATACCACTGAGCTGTAATTATTAACAATACCACAAGTTCGGCAGCAAGGCTCAACAGCCAGTTGCTAATTAATTGTCTTGAGTGCTGCAGGCTTACTTAGATGAATTTCCCGAACTACAGTTTCAAAGCTTTAAGCGTAGTAGAGAGGGTATCTACCTCGCTGTGGCCAAAAAAAGCGGCAGATTATACTAAGACGGATAGCTTAAGTCTAATCTATTAACATTCGATCAAATCTAGATGGATTTTGTTTGATCTACTCTTTTTCGTTATTTTTCACTTTTTAGATTCTTTCTTTTTTGTTTTTTTGGTGTATTCTTTTTGGTTTTTTTTTTCACTTTGGTAGAAAATTAAGTTATCTAAGGACTTGGTCTGCCGCTTTTTGGGCCACAGCGAGCCTACTACGTTTTCTTCTACTCCTTACATACGCTCGGTTCAGCTAAGTCGAGTCCCCGCCGCACGGTCACCCCCTGGAAGTGGTCAACTTTTTTACCTACCTAAGGTTCTATCTCAACTTGTATAAAAAGGCGCCCATACCACCCAAACCTTGGTAAAAATGCACCAAATCCTACCAAACCGTTCAACCGTTCAAGATGCCTTATTCGGAGCAAGATTTGCATGACGCGCTCGCCAAAGTGCGCGAAAATCGCGCCTCTTTACGCGCCGCCTCGATCGAATTCGGCATCCCATATACTACCTTACGAAGACGATACCATGGTTGCGATTCGCGCCGCGAGGCGCACGAACGCGCCCAGATCCTATCCCGCGTACAAGAAGAACGCCTTACTAACTGGATTTTGGTTCAGGAGGCCCTCGGCGCCGCGCCTACGCACGCCCAAATCAAGATCTTCGCCAGGCACGTTCTCCAACACCAACAACTAAGCCCAGACCTACCATGTATCGGCAAGCGTTGGATCAAACGCTTCATCGCTCGAAATCCCGCTATTAGGACCAAGAAGGAATGCGCCATGGATTCGAAACGCGTGAACGGAGCGACTACGCCTATCATCAAGGCCTGGTTTCCACGCCTTACGATCCCTGAAGTCTACGATATTTTACCAGAAAACCGGTGGAATTTTGACGAATTCGGCCTTATGGAGGGCCAGGGCGTGAACGGCCTAGTAGTAGGATCCTCTAATACTTCGTCGATTCAACGCAAGGTCCCTGGATCGCGATCCTGGACCTCCTTTATCGAGTGTATCTCAGCTACCGGCCAATACCTCCCTCCCGCGGCTATTTTCAAGGGCGTGAACGTGCAACAACAATGGTTTCCTATCGAAAAGGAACAATGGAAGCATTGGCTATTTACAACAACCGATAACGGCTGGATCAACAACGTGGTGGTGTTAGACTGGCTAGAAAAGGTCTTTTTACCAAGGACCCAACCACGCGATCTGATCCAATGGAGGTTATTGATCATGGATGGGCACGGGAGTCACAAAACTACCGATTTTATGAGGCTTTGCTTCGAAAACAAGGTCTATTGCGTTTGGTTGCCTCCCCACGCCTCGCACGTATTACAGCCTCTCGATTTGGCCGTGTTCTCGCCTCTTAAACACGCCTATCGAAGCTTTTTCAACGAGAACACCACTTATACCGACAACTCTGTGGTCAACAAGCAAAAGATGGTTATTTTCCTGGTAAAGGCTCGCAAGGCTGCCATGACTACGCGAAATATCGTATCTGGGTGGCGTGGGACTGGGTTGTGGCCGCTCAATATCAATAAGCCCCTGAATAGCCGACTACTCCTCGAAAACGCCAATAAGCCGACCAATACTAACCAACCTTCGATAGAGGACCCTGATTTAGGACCTCCTAATTCTACCCAAGGATCGAATCGGCTCTCCAAAGTAGTAGTTTCAACACCAAGGTCGGGCAAAGATATCGATAGGATGCTACAAATCGCGGCTAACCACAACCATGATAGCAAAGTCTACCGCCTACTATGGCGCAAGGTAAAAAAGGCCCAGGATCAAGATCACGTTGAAGCCGTATCCTCGCAACATACCCAGGAGGTTCAAAAGGCCCAGATCGAGGCGTTGCAACCATCGCGGAGGCGGCGTGTTGAACCGGATCCGAACGACGTGTTCGTCAACGCGCATCAGATCCACCGCGCCCAAATCGCGGCTGGGCGGATCGAGGAAGATATGGTTGAAGATAGCGATAACGAGGCTAACGAATCGCAAGGTTCGTGCATTATTTGCGCAACACTAGATAGCTAATATATGGTGTTATGTTGATGGTGTTGTCGGATTATGTGGGCCAAAAAAAGCTAACCACTTCTAGGGGGTGACCGTGCGGCGGGGACTCGACTTAGCGGCTAGAGAGGGCATCTGTCTCCCTGTGGAATATCTCCGCAGCCAGTCAACATCGTCATTCGAGATCTGTACTGTGGGTATGTCTGCGATGTACGTACGGCTCCTTCCTGAAGAGAGAAGATTGAGGATTCTGAAAAGATTCGGCATGAACAATCATGACAAAAGGTTTTGGCCACTGAACTGGAAGACAGACCTGGATTACCACCCATGACAACAGCGCGATAACTTACAACAAGCCCGATCAAAGGCATAGTCCACTGAAAGTCATGACTTATAACGACGATGCTAAGTAGCCCCCTAGTAATTCAATTCTATTCGTCTTCGAGTCGGTAACTCTGGAATGTAGTTTCAAATGATCACGCTTGGTGTCTATCATGCCTGAAGGGCATCAACAACGCCTTTCTCGTCATCAGATTTGGGTGTTTCACAGCTAGATTGACCCTCCTAGAGTCTGAGTATACCTCAGTTTATTTTTAGGAAATGAATTTAATGCTAGCTCAAGTTGAGACGTAGAAGGTATTGACTGTGTTTCCACACTCTTGCCGTTTCGCATTTACCGAGCTTCTACCCCCTTTCGCTTAGGTCCATAGTTTGTGGGGTGCTGTTTCATTGGATATAAACACTCTTCTTGACTGCTTAGAAATGTTTCTTTGAAACAAAGTTTGACAAGCTTCATAGATCGTTGTGTCTGAGTTCGGTTTGAAATGTGTCTTCAAAAGCTTCCGGTCACATACTCAATATTAGGCAACTTTTTGTAAGCATCCGTAGTTCATATATTAGCCAAAGCTCATTGGACATAATTGTAGTCTTAAAGAGCTAATTACCATTTGAGTAAAAGTCTGAGTAATTATACCATGAACTCTGAATCTTGAAGCGGACACATAATTACGGCAATTAGGTCCAACATATCGCCAGGTACTCGAGACGGCAGTAACTGGTGATTAAACCTTTCCATACTTTCCAAAACGACCCAATTCTCTTCAACTGATGGCAAACGCTTCGAAAAATAAGGATTTTGTCGCGTCCAAACTGCGGTCCGGTATGCTGCCTCGAATCTCAATAGAGTTTATAATATCAGTGTACCAACGACAAAAAAAAGCTATGTTTATTGAAATGCTATTATCTTATTCTGGCCCGCTCCTCCCTCCCTTGGCCCTCTGCTTATTTCTTTCTTTTTTTTCTTTTTCTTTTTTTTTCATTTAGTCAAATCTTTGAACGTGCTGCTGCTAAGCGTGGTTGACTATAATCTCGGAAACATGTTCCTTCAAAAATTGATTCTACTACTACTCCGGTAGTAGGAGAGTTGCGGAAGACATGTGACAAAACTGGACTGGCGCTGACGACGATACGAAGTCCGAGCCGCCCGGTGAAAGCCGAACACAACTCGCGGGGATCGACACCACCCCACATGCACTCAAACAAATTACAGGGGCATCATCGACGACGACATTCACGCAGAAGAAGAGGACCTCGATGGGGAGACCCTTGAGAGGGGGGCTGTGGAGTCGAAAGGAACAAAGAAGGAAGGCCGACCCACGCGTTCGCCTGTTGGTGGCCGTTGAATTTTAGTGAGGTGGGGGGCAGAAATTCATGATGCCTGCATCATCAGTGCGCATCTTGTCCTCCGCTTCCTGATCAGTCGTCCATGCCCGTTGACTCCCCGGGCTAGCGGATGAAGTTGGCGCGACCGTCGTGCTGAAAAATGCTTGTTCGAGAGCATCTGAGTGGATGGAATGCCAGGCACGGCGAGAGCGACGACCAGGTCGGGGCTTGGCGATGTGCGTCTTCCGACCGGGGGCTTGGGACAAGGGTCCGCTGCCGGCTCGCCGAAAGAAATGATCTCCGCCAACTCGTGATTGGATGTTGGCTCTCCGCGTGATAGACTGATTTGAGTCTCGATTCGGGTGACGGGGCCGGAGCATCACATCACTGGCGAGCTGTGATGAGAGATGGACAGAGAAGGTTAAGAGTGGTTACAACCCGGTATTATGTATGCCGATGCGTCCCATCGATGTGCCATCGGTGGGATCAGAACAGCAAGTCAAGACCGATGATTGTGGATTGTGGGCCGATGAGCAACAATGAAGTCCGAATCCGACACGGCTGGGCCCTGAGAACTTTCCCGGGAGAATCGCGGAGGAGGAAGATCAAAATATGGTCAAGTTCTCCGCCGTTTAGAGAACGACGAGAGGGAGGTGCTCGTGGACCCCGGAAGTAGTGAGATGTGGGACGAGTATTTGGCGGTCAACTGTTGTGGTGCAGGCCCATTGACTTCGCGGACCTACAAACCTGAAGCTGGTTGTCTTATTGGGTTAAGGCCCTGGCGAGACTGACGGCTTTTGCCAAGAGCTTCAAATATTGTTTTGCGGAATCTACCGGAGAGATCGACCGGTACTCTGCTTCTGTGTTCTGTGAGAAGGTAAGAAGAACTTTAAAAAGGGCTACACCTTCCTTATTGGTAAAGACTTACAGACCGGATACCCCACAAGGGTCCTAGAAGCCAGCTTTGACCTTGGACTCTGGGGAGAGAACTAAGGTGAGCGTCACTTAGTTGGAGCCGTTTTTTTTTTTTCGGAAGTAGTTTGTAGCCAGTTAATATCGTCGATGGCGATGAACCTCAATATAAGCTCCTCATAGCTCAGTGAGTGTCGCTAAATTGGGTGCCTTGGCGGGTTTCAACCCTCGGTCCTTCGTCCGAGACGCAAACCCCGGATCGCCCGAGGCAATTTGAGGGGTTGGGTCACGACGTGGCCGACCGTTGAGCTGTCAACAGATTTGAGTGGTGTGAGCCCGGGCTGTCACAAATATCACGACGAAAGATGCAACAACAGACCTGCATATCGGGGCACCATGTATCGGTACGCACTGTGACGCACGGTACGTTAGTTATTTTCGACCGTGGAGTGACCCTGAGGATTTCGCGCAGCGCGGGCCGTTCCTCCCCATTTTCGCTGATGCCGGTCGCCACTGCTGCAGCCCGTGATATGAGTCTGCTTGGTTCCTTCCTCAATCTACCGAAAATGTGAACCTCCGAGTGGGAGGCAGCTTGATGTGGGAGTTCTTGCGACGGATGGGGCGTGGTGGGCCCCCATCTTCTCCCAAAGAGGACACGAAGTTTGAACCCTTGCCGTTGCGGTTCCTTCTGCCCCCACGCTGTTTCACCACTCATTCCCCGCAAAACTTCCAACCTTGCACTCCGTACGCAAACGCACGATCGACGTCGCAGCTTCGAACTTTGGTTTGGTTGAGGGGCCTCGACGATTCGCGATCCCGGACCGTTCAGGTAAAAAAGGGAGAGAGAGATTGTGACTGTCGGGGTTTCCTCGGCAGGTTTCGGCCGTTCTAAGAGACTTCTCTGTCTCGACGTCGTTCTCACTGTAGCTTAATCCTGGCGGGCGCCCGGGATCGGGAGGGAGTGGGGGTCGTCAGCCAGGCGGCAAACAAAAAAGTGACCCTTCCCGGGTTCCGAGAGGACCTATCACTGGTGAGTGGTAACAGACCTCCAAACTCGGCGAATGGCGCGAATGTTGCATCTGGGCGTGGGCATGGCATGACGAACGCGGGCTGATACACTACATCGCGGCTCTGTCCTGCCCCATGTCAAGGTCGTGGCACGGCACAGAATGGACTCTTGTCTGACTGTCAAAGCCACCACGGCTCGCCAATCCAAGGATCCCCGCTACGGATACTTCGACCCCCTATCAAACCCCCTCCATCGAGGTCCGCCTTGATAACGCTAGCTTGCTTCACCCTGCCGCCCTCTCGTCGGTAGAGGGAGATAGAAGAAACCATAGCAGGCGGACCACCCGGAATAGTAGGGGTGTCGGATCAGATATCATCCTTCTCAGCAATATTCGGCATATTGGGAACCAGGCAAGGAGACGCGGCATTTCCAACTCCCTTTGCCGAGGGTCCTCAACAACCAACAAGTCCCAAAAGTAAGCATCTTTTAGCACGTTAACACGGCCAAGTAAGAAGTACTCCGGAAACCGTGCTTCCAGGGTCACGGCCGAGAGCAAGCTCACCACGAAGGAGGCCAGCGCTTGTGCCCGAATAAGACACGTGCATTATCCAACAGCCGAGAGCACCGCGCAGTCCCCCGCAGAGGCCGAATGAAGGCACCGGGATAAATGGCGTTTGACGGAGTCTCCACCCGGGTTTCGACCTCGGGAGGGTCCTCGACGATCCGCCGCGTGGGGATTCTGCATCATCCTTTGTCGACACGTCGATCGTATCACCCGTTTGGGAAGTCCGGACCTCGTCCTTAGGCCCTCCGAGCGTCAGCCGGCGTCGGTGGTTGTTAATTGATAGATATCAACCATTGGGACATAGGAGAAGCATTATAAACAGCCCGGTTTGGTATTTCGGCGGATCCCGGATTGCTGGGCCTTCTTCGAAAATCTTTGAGGTACGCCCCCTGAGGTGGTCACTGAGGAAATCACAGGTGTGGACCTCCAACGGATTGAAACTTTGCTGAGCAGAAGCCTAGAGAGAAGAGTATCTGTGGGAACGGACGACGAATAGGCTGAGTTGAACAACCCCCACCCCCCGCAAATGGCGACGGGCGACAGAGTTCGCGTGCCGGGCACTGAAAACAGTATCGCGGCCCCCTCCCCCCCCAAGCAGGGGCAGCCGAATGGCCGAGCCTGCGGGCCAATGGCTTCGTCAAGGGCGTGTGAGATTCGGATCTTGCTTCCTGGAAGAATGGGGCGCGGCTGCATGAATGCATCGCAGCCGCCTCGCTTGCGCAAAGACCTCTCTTCCGAATCTTGTTCACCCAACATCAGAACTGGGATCTCGCGCTGACAGGTCGCGCTGACAGGAATCGAAAAGGTTCTTCTGCATGACTATCGCGTTTGTCCAAAAAGGCGGAGAACCAAAAAGGGCCGGGCACAGACGATATGACTTGAGTGCAAATTAGCGGTGTCGTCACGAGGGGTGTCGAGACTGTCGACCCCTCGTTCCGTGGACACCCCCCCTGGTCGCTGCAAATTGTTGACAGCAGAAAGCGCCGATGCAGGAACTGTTGCCTCATCGGCCGCCACTGGACCATCCGTGGACCGGTGGATGGATGGTATCTTCGGCGGTCATGGAATGATAGAATTGATGAGGATGCGTGAGGCTTCTGCTCTCAGCAAGGAATGGTGGTGGGTCGGTGGGTGTGCGGATAGTCGTTCATCCAACGCTCTCCTCGCGCCATTGGGGCGGTATTCTGGGATCGGCGTCCCACTCGCAACCGTCAGCTGCCCATCATTCCGGCAATAACAGCGCGAGGCTATTATCACATCAACACCATATACCAAGTCCAACGTCACTTGCTTGGCGGGGGGGCAAAGAAGCACCTCAATGCGGACAGCTGCGCACCGTAGCAGATCACAGCTTGCAGCGGCGCGAGACGGGTTTGAGATCTTGAAGGGACGTTTCCCGTTTCCGCATGGCCTGTTGCGAATTTCATCAGTGTCAGTGCGCAGCCAAGGCCTCCTCCGGCGGCGCCGTTTGACATGGCCCATCACTTACCGAATCGGAAGCCCAAGCTCCTTTGCTTGCCCCTGTCGAGCCGGCCTTTGGCGACCGGCTCCGTGCCCACGAGGCGCCGGCCTGGCCCTCCCAAGTCGTTATGGTGGGGCTGTTCCAGGAAAGCGTTTCTTGCAGCATGCGTCGGGATGTTCGACGCAGACTCGGGCAGAGCCCCCCCTCCATGAAAGAAAACGAAAACCGCTTCGAAGCCCTGAAGGTCCCGACCCACGGGCCACGGCCACAGCACGGAGCGGCCCAATTCGGCCTCTCCCACCGCAGAACCGCCTTTTTTTCAACGCTCGTCTCCACCTGTCCCTTTCAGACCCCGATTTTACCCCTGTTACCCTGAGTGTGTCCGCTGTGGCCTGTTCTCCCAGAACCCCACCACCCCACTCCATTTCCCCTGCTCCAGGAGCTCGAGCACTCCCCTCCCACACATTTTCCGAGCAGGGGGGTTGGTTTGGTTTCGAGAGCGCCGTTAACGTCAGGCTTGCCAAGCAGCCAACCCAAGCTTGCCAAGGTCGCACTGATAGGGCGAGGGGCAGATTTACCTCGCAGCATGCACACGCACACGTTGCTCAGGGAGGGGTGCATGCTGCGAGGGAGAGAGAGAAGGAGGGTTGAATTCGAGGGGGTGTGGGAAACACCGATCAAGGCATCAACCCGTCAAGGTTCTCATCCGTCCGAGCAGAAGAGCAGAGTATGGAACCGTTCGAATTGAGAATTGAGACGCGTTGCAATCCACCCTGTATTCTCCTGCGCGCCAGAGCCTGAGAACATCCAAGCGCTCGACGACTTCGGTAGACGGACGGCCTAAGCTTTCGGAACACGCTCACTTTTCTTTCCTTTTGCCGCATCGATCGCGACTTTTAGGCAGCGCAAATGGGAAGGAGGGGAAAAGAAAATGCGACGAAAAGACCGAACACGCGCTCGCACACGCCATCCGCGCACGCACAGAGCTCACAGCCGAGAAAAAAGTGCTTTTCGTTGCGCCCCACCTGTGATCCATCCGAAAGCCCAGGATCAAGGCCAGTGCGGCATACCCTGGACTTGGGTGTTGAACCGTGGTCTTTTTGGCACTCTGGTCCCTTGCCCGGAATCATGTATCCGCAGTACCCTCCTCGTTGACCATGGATGGGCCATGGCGACTACATCTGGGACCCTTAGACATGAGATGAGGCCTTTCCTGTTTTCCTTTTTTTATCTTCTCAAAGCCCGGCAACGGCGTGCGATATCTTTTGTGGGAAACAACTTCCTCCTTTTCCTGGGACACCCCCCCCTGGCTCCAAGTCCTTCTCTCTACCTCATCGCACTTGACCCTGCTTCCGTATCTTGACTTTTTTGGGACTCTATGACCCCATTCAAAGCCTTATACGGTATTTGCCCACCACCAATATCCACGCCACTCACCTTCCCGAAGTTGATGAAAACGAATAAGCCTGCTTTAATCGCCTAAATTATCACGACACCATCTTACTACCACGCCATCATTGCGGCCTCACCCACACCGACGCCGAATGTTTCGGCCTGCAGCCCAAGAACAATACCGCGAACCAGTCTGGCGGCTGTGACCTATCGCACCTCGGATCGCCTTCCGGGTCTGATATTGAACTGGGCGCGTGCGGTTTGTCGTTTCCCGTCCGGCCCCCTCACCGAGCAAAACAAATTCGATGTCTTCCTATTCCGTCAAACCCAACCGATACAAGGCTTTTACGCATTGAGGGCCGAGGACCGTGACCACCTGCTCCCAACCCTCACACCTCACCATCTTGCTTTTCCCTGGGTACATTCAGGGGTGGATCCATATCCAGCAGGCCCATTTATTTTATTCGAGATACACCCTCTCCCCCTAGCCCACCTCCACCAACCCCTTCTGTTGTTTATATAAGTCGCGGCGGGTCGCCCGGCTCCTTCCCTGTCCACTGCATCGACAACCATCTCGGCATCGACATCAACCCACCATCCTCTTCTGGCGCTTCCGCCGTTGCATTCCCGGGGAGTCCCGCCTTGCCAACCATCCCGCCCGTCCATGCTGAAAGCTCTCCTCACCTATTTCTACCCGTATGTCCCCCGTGCCTGACACACACTCATACGGTCTTTGACCACGTCGAAGCTCACATAGCTAACCGCCACAGACACCCACGGCCAACACATTTTGGTCAAGACAAGACTACCGACACTCTCTTCCACGCAGCGGGAACAGAAGACTCAACCTGCCCGTCCAACCCCCTCAACTCAGCACCTTCATCATGTGCGACTTTACCAAAAACTACTACATCTACACTTCGTGTGTCGATCCTGGGGCACACTTCTTCCGTACCTCAGTGGACGGCAGCCGGAAACGTTCCTGCCCAAAGAGCCCGCACGAGCGCTTCATCATGTTGCCCGGGGAGTGCCCGATCTGCCACGGTGGCTGAACGACCCGGTTTCGTCGACTCTTTTGATGTGTGCGCGCGCGGGAGCCGGGAAGCGGGAGGGAAGACTGTTGAAGCCGGCTGCAGGGACGTTTGGGCCGCCCGCTGGTCCCGCTTGTGCCGCCTGTTGTACCACCAAGCCGGGCAGGGGCCTTCTTTCTTCTTCCTTCAGCCTCGCCTCTTGTTTCCCGCCTGCCAAGCACGAAGAGGAAGGGAGGGGAAACAGAAAATACAAAGGAGAAAGCAGGAGCGGTCCCAGAAACGAAGAGACCGGTTGATATAACGCGGGAAGCGGGAATGATGGAAGGCTACGGGAGCAGTACTACCTACTTGAGAAGCAACCCGAGACGGATCGGATAGGATCGGATCGCCCGAAACAAACATCCATGGACGGACACGGCAAACCACCACCCCCCATGCCCATATGCGCACGTACCTACCTACACACAAAGCACATACTCACACACACGGCGCCAAGGATACAACTATATACCTTACTTGCATAAGGAACGGGAACAATCGGCATCCTACGAAACGTCCCGTGTCGCCTACCATTTTTTTTAGTTACCTTACCCTGCTACAATACCCCGCCAACCTACCTCCTCCTTCCTCGTCTCGGTCTCAAATGCTCTTCTCCTAACACGTTCGATTGTTTGTACACCACTTCATGACGGGCCGTTTTGCAATGACGATACGAAGCAAGCGAGAACAAGAAACAAGGGGCGGAAAAAAAGATGATGAGCACGGCGGGGCGTGTATTGTCTTGGTGTTTTTCTTTTTGTTTGTTTGCATCATCTCTCCTCTAGTTATTACGTTTTCCTAAGTTTTTTTTCTTTTCTTTTGGGGTTTCTTTCTTTTACCGGTATCATACTTAGCGTCTCTTTTGGTTCGTATTTTGTTCATTCTTACCGTCTCGGATCTTCTTATCTTCTTTTTTTGTAATCATCGGCAAGCCAGTCGTATGCATATACCTATCTATCTATGTTCATTCAAGCCATTCGTGCCCAGCAGGCCTGTCTGTCTTAGCCATGCATGCGTTCCGGCGTGACATATAACCGATGAATACCCATCTCTACTAGGCCGGTGTTTCTTACGTTATTCCTTTGTTACTGTACCTGCTTGTCTGCTTTCGTGTCTTGTCTTATGCAATTGTCATTTTCTTCTATTCTCAAGTATGGCTGGTGTTAGCTTTCTTTCCGCTGAAAGACTCAAAACCAGTTCATCTTTTCCTGGTAATGTACTGTACTAGTACTACAACTACACTTTCACGCATTTCAAACCCTTATCTCACGCAACAAACAACCCCATTCGCATCAATAACCGAACCGACTCGACTCGGGCAGATCGATTTGAAGACAACCTTTTGCAGGAAGCTGGTGCAGAAGGAACGGTAGGAGCTTTGGGTACGGCAATGGGTGCCTGGGATAAGACGGGCCTGGGACACAACGGAGGAACGAGGGGCGATTAAGCTTAGGGGGTCGGGTACATGGTCAGTGTCAAGATACACGCTAGGAGTTTTCCGCAAGCGAGCTGGGCGAGCGAGCTCCTTGGAATTCGATCTATTTCACAACACTTTTACGCAGAGTATGTGGCTGAGTGTAATGCGTGGTACATGTACAACTGGTTCAACCCGGATGGAGGTATGGGAGTGGCAGGGAGGGTAGGGTAGGGTAAGGAAATGACCCGGTTGGTGGGACCTACGTGAAAAGGATCTATCGGCCTGTTGGCGCCGAGGACAGATGGGGGGGGAGGACTGAGGGAGAGGTGGTGGGTGAAGAGGAACGAAAAGAAGGAACGAAAAAAGGGGGAGGACAGAAGAGAACTGGTGGGCTGAACCAAGGACAGGAAGGTATTGTACCTACCTACCTCCCTACCTCGGTAGGGATTGAGGACCGTTGGCGGAGCCTATCCGTTGTTGTTGTTGTTGTTGTTTGCACGGGAGCGGGCCGGCCAAACGGCCAACGGCCCATGTCGTCCATGCCGTCTTTGTCTTGCCTTTTGGTTTTCCTTATGCCGCGCTGTCCGCCCTCGCGCACACACACTCACTCACGAGCACACTGTCTCTGTTTCTCTGCCGCCCGTCTGTTCTTTTTCCGTCCTATGGGGATAACTGGAACCGGGACTGCTGTGGCCCGGATATCCATCCATCCCGGTTGGAGACTCGGCTGGTTCGGCTGGCTCGGCTGAGGCGGCTTGGTTCGGTTGAAGAGGAGGGGAGGGGAAAACGGGAGGTGGGGGGTAGGTCGAGAGGGAGAAGTCGCTCTCTTGTCTCGGGTTTGTTGTTGGACTATGGGGAAGTATTGGTTGGGACTGCTTGAGGTTGGCTGTTAGGTAACAGGGGTTAAGGATGGGCAGTTGTGGGTGTATCTTTGATCAAGAACGGTAAAGTCATGTGTTTAGTTCTGCTTTGCTCACCTCGTTTCCCTTCCTTCTGGCATATGAGTGTGTAGGATTGTGTTAAATCCATGTGTCTTCTTTCGAGATCGAGATCCTCTCTATCGTTTCATCACGAGCTAGTAGACTTCTCGGACCATGAAACAAAGATCGGGAGTCACCTTACTTCTCCCATTTGTTACCTCCCCCTTTTGGGTAGGTAAAATCAACGTTGCGTCGGTTGCCACGGTAAAACAACCCGAACGTCCAGACATGTCGAGATGCATAAGGGGGCCAGCCATGACCTGCACAGAAGGTCAGCGAAGAGGCAGGCCCGCCCTATCATGGCCGCCGACATCGATCCGACATAACCGCTGCTGGTATGGCGAGTACGTGGCCCACAGGGATCACACCGAAATGGTGTGTCTGCTTCTCCTCGCCACTCAGTGATGTGTCGTGAGGTGTGTATATGTGTGTCATCATCGGGGGGTCTAGGCCAAAGGCCACACGCTGGTTACATCGGCACTTATTCGTTGGATTGGCCTCCTTATTCGAGCGGACTATTTTGTTTTTTCGCCGAGACCGTCAGCAAAGCGGGCATATTGGCCCCCATGTCTATCCCCTCAGTAGTGAAGATCACTGCGGTACCGGCGAGCAAATATGTGGCGTGACTTTGGGAGGGGGGGTGAAGTCAAGCAAGAGCGGCTTCAGCTGTAAGCGGGGGGGATGGGAGTCTCGTACCACACCTGCCCGTGCACTGCACTGCATTCGGGGATATAGCTCAGTCATGTGGGCTGAATCCCTTATTTCAGGTCCTAAGACTGCAGCTTGGGTAGGGGGTAGGTAGAGCACGCTAACCCGGGCAGCTCGTGGACAACTTGTCCGCATCATTAAGTGGCGGCCGGTTGGCCAAGGAGAGGCTCTTGTGGACGTTCTGAAACCCTTGGTTGGGGACCATGGTCAAGGAGGGTGTGGTGTTTGTCCATGAGCCTTCCTTCAGACCCCCATTGAGGACACCATTGGACAGCGTGAGGGCAATATCGACGTATATTGTTCATCCTGTCCGCCGTGGCCAACAACTCAGTGGCCGACGCGGTCGGACCCAGCCAATGCGGCGCCATCATCAAGAGATATGCGGGAAAAACAGGTTAGCGCAGCTAACCCACACGAGGGTGACCAGAGGTGCAAATGGTATGGCTCGGTGGCCGTATCGGTCTCCTGCGCAAGAGTACGGAGAAGGAAGGTAAGGAGGGGAAACAAACTTACTCTTCGTCCCTTCGGTGGGCGGGACGGCCCCAGCAAGAGGCCAACGGACCAACAAGGAGGGTACACCCCAGTACTGATGGCACCATGATGAGGTGGCAGTACTATCCCACCCCTCACGGCACGTCAGTCTCTTCGGTAGCCGGCAGGCCGTCTTGTCCAAAGACCGCAAAGGGGTCCAGATATAACAGCAGGAGCCTATAACCGGCGCTGGCGCTAAGTGAAAATGCCCCCCTCAGATCACAACGCACCCCTCTCCCACGCCTGGCTCCCTGAAGGCAAGTTTTTGCAAAGGCCCATGGCGGCCCAAGGGTTGTATCAAGGCGGTTAGGTTGGTCCTGCGAGCTTGGCCAGCTGTCGGCCGCTGTTTCCGGAAATAGGTGTAGGTTTAAGTTGAGCTGTATTCTTTCCCTCTAGTTCTGTAATTAAACCGTTTAGGGTACGGGGGCTCGTTTCCTATGAAGCGCATGAAAAACATCTGCACATCACCTCAAAACGGGGAGAGGATGCAGGTGGATCACAGGGGGTGGACCTACATATCTTAGTCCAAACCACCTAGCCGAAGGCTACGCCGTCGTGGCGATCCGCCCTCAGCCTTCGGCCATGAAGAAGCTTGGGCTTGTTACAAAGCCCGACATTATGGGAAACCGGACTTTGTTTCTCTCTCGGGCCAGGTGGCCCAAGAACAAAACAAATGTTTGACCCTGTGGCCGACAGCGATGCCTTGTACAGGTCGTGCCACGAATAAATGGTGTGATCCTGAAAAGTGCCAGTGCGTCTTGGTAAAAACACGGTGCCGTGGGTCCGTCGCTCAGGGTGGTCTCCCCGCCTTCCGGATACCGGAGAAGAAGAGAAAAAGATCGGTATGAAGTTAGCGATACCAAGGCCTGCCCCCACCGAGCCAGGCGAAGGACCCCCCATCAAGCAAACCAAGGACACCCACTTTTGATGCGGAAAAAGGGCATCGCTTCGTGGTAGGTAAGGAAGGGAAGGAGGGGCCCAGAGGAGCCTGGGGATAGCCCGCCGGGACCATGCCCCGTCGATCCCCATCCGTCCCGTGCCGAGGGGGAAGCATAGACTTGGTGTATCTAAAAAAGCACGCGAAGGCGCTGGCTCATCCGCAATTCGGCGACCGGGCGGGGATCACGGATAATCGTCCAAGAGAGCCGTGGGGTGCAACAAGACGTCGTCTCGAAACCAGGCTCACGGAAGGGGGTGGTCCAAAGAGAACGCAAAACTGGGTCAAGATAGATTAGCGAAAGGATGCTACCGGCTCCGTTATAAACGTGATATTACTACGGGCATTATCACGAGCAAGTATAGACACCCTAAAAGGCATGAATACGGGAGGCCAAAGAATCAACTCTCGGGGATCCTCCCATGCTTCTGATGATGCGAAGCAATCTGGAGCACAGCTACCCTGCTTAGGGCGTGCCGCCAAACTTCGCCAAACACGATCGGCCTGGAGAATGAAGGCGGGTTGTGAGGGGTTCGATGTGAGGAGCCAATGCTGTCCGTCTTTCCGGGCTTGAGAACACCGGTCCGCGGAGGGTAGGCGAAGCAGGGCGCCTCAGCCGAGGCGTCTGAATAGAGACACCTTCGTCAAAGCCCTCAATGCGCAAGGGGCTTGCTCGCAGCCGTTTTGAGAGCGTTTATGGAGAGATCATTTTCATCCGTTGGACAAGACGGCCAGAGCTGCAGAAATCGAAGGGGGCATAACCCGCTCAGTCGAGAGCATTGACCTCCAGTGCTTGGGAGTTGTCGATCATTGAGACGAGCACTGCTGTCCAAATCGGGAAAGGCGCAGTCGGCATCACGGACCCTCGCGGTGTCGGTCCGGCCCTCGGGTAGGCTTGGCGAGTGGATGTGTGGGGTGGGCTGTTTCGGAGGTCGCGTGGCTCGCGGTACTGTAGTGTACCGTGAAGGCGTAACAAGAGGCCTCTATGCATGGAGTGGATGCCAAACTAAGTACAATGGCTTAAGTGCTTCACGAGTGATTCGCAAAAAGCGAAAAAAAGAAAAAGGGAAGAATTTACCGCGAAAAGGCTCGTGCATCCTCCAAGCGACCCTTCCAGACTTGTAACCTACCTCCTTGTCCCTGTATGTACTGTACCATCGTCATACAGGGGAAGGTCTGCGCTCTGGCGTAATACCAACAGTTTCCGACCCGAAGTCGGTAGTCCCTGCGTTCCGAGTAGGCTCTAGCACCGGATTCGAGAGACATGGTGTATCCGCGGTACGGGCGTCGAAAAAAAAAAAAAAACACTTTGGCCGTCACTGAGGACCAACACGTCGAGTCGTGGACTTCGTAACATTGCCCAGAAGGCGTCGTACCAGGACCCGGCGCGTGATGGCCAAATCCTTGTGAGGGAGCATTCAGGACGGCGTTCCTGAAAGGGGTCGCGATGAAATGGCCCAAACAATGTTTAATATCAAGCACAGCAGGTAAGGGTGGAGATCGCGCACAATTCCCAACGTCTCGGGTCCTCAATGTTGCACTCCCGTCATGCAAAGCGACTCTGTTTGCAAGGAGGCCATAGAGGGCGTAGTTTGTGTGTTGCGACGCGGCTCGCCGTTTTGGCCGTGCTGTTTGCACCGATGCAAGATGAAGATAATTTCACGATTGGGATTTTGAGATATCGCCTGAAACTGGTACAATCCAGGTCGAGTAGAGTAGACAAAAGTGTCAAGGTTGGTTCAAGGGTTGAGCTTCGCGTCGCGTCTGAGGACGAGGAGGCAAGCGACGCTCCATTGGACCCCCACTCCGCCCATCCCAACTCGTCCCTGCCCTTTTGGGTGGTGGCACTGATTCCGGCCCGTGCTCCCCCTCTGAAAGTCCCCGGGCAAGGAGGTTTTGCCCGCTTCTGCTCTCGACATACACTACTAAGTAAGAAAAGTAATGAACATTACCCATGTTACGTCAGCCTGAAGTTTTGAGGGCCTACCTGGTTTATTAGAATAGTTTACGGAGTATCTGTCGTTGAGAGAGAGATGAGATCAAAGTTCGCAAACCCACCACACGGACCAATCACAGGCCCACAAAGTTCCATGCAACCCCCAGACTTGGCAGGCGTCGATTGCTTGGCATTTGTGCCATTTCAACTCCAGGCAACAAACCACCACCAAAAGCATCAGCATCACCAATTGGATCTTACAGGACGGTCTTTCGGCTCCAGAGAATTCAATCATCCCGGATTATTTCTCATGACGAGGGACAAACCTTAAGAAATGGCGGGATCGGTCCGCTATATCGCCGCCGGATGCCTCATATTCGACCAGAGCGGGTCCCGCCTTCCCGAGCATCTCTGGTCTGATGTCGCGCAACAACAGTGGCGCCACTTCGGTCCCTTTGGAGACTCGAACACGGAAGGAACGGGGGATAATTCCTCTGAAATCGATTCCTCACATCAACCCGGCTCATCTCACCCACAATTCCTCGAGGAGCAGACCCAAGCTCACTTCGTGGCTTCCGCGGGATGCCTCGCCCCCTATTTAGACATTTTGCGGAACCGCTGGATCCGGATGAGCCTTGGTTTGGGCCCCGAACAATCGGGCCTAGTCATTGTTCGAGTTTACATCCTTCCGGACGATGTTGAGAACCGCACCATACCCCGCAGGGATCCCTCTTTCCGGAAGGCAAGGACAAACCTCCTTTCACGGCTGGACTTTGCGCCGTCCACGTGGAATGGACAGCCTGGAAATATTCCATCTCGAGCCCCCTCACTTTTCAACAACTTAACCCCGGAAGTCAACCCACAAGATGAAGTCGAGGGCCAAACCTTGTTGCAGATGTTCAATAACATCCCGTCCCCTGATCCGAACCCTGATGACATTCGCGACTATGAAGCGCGCAACGCTGCCTACCGGGTGATGAGCAGCAATATCTTTGGCCTTTCGACGAAACTTTACTCTTATCAACGGCGGTCAGCGGCCTTGATGCTGGAAAGGGAAGCTGAACCCAGGGAAATACCGGATCCGCGTTTTGTGAAAGTCGTCGATCAGCTTGGAATGCCCTATTACTACGACCCCGTCACTGGCAGTGGCTTGCTCGAACCTAGGCGGTACGACGGACCTTGTGGTGGGATTCTTGCTGAAGAGATGGGAGCAGGGAAAACGCTAATTTGTCTGGCTCTCATCCTGGCAACGAGACATATTCCCTCTACTCCGCCCGAGCATTTGCGTACAGATGAGCCCGTGATTCGCCCAAAGGTTGGCAGCCTCGCTGATATGGCCGCGGCATGTATCACCCGTCACTCGGTGCCGTGGAAGACGGTGTTTGGGGCATTGGAGCCTGATGGTATCGACTATCCCCTATGTGTCGCAGCGATCCAACGGAACCCGGGCTTATATCAGCTTCCGCCCCCGGCCCGTCGTCGAGAGAGCCGACGGGCGGACGGCCCAGTTTCTCCAACAACGGTGCATTTGAGCCATACCTCTCTTGTCATTGTGCCCCCTAATCTAGTGCAGCAGTGGAAGCAGGAGATCACAAAACACACTTCCGGTCTAAGTGTCCTAATTGCCGATAAGAAACAAGAGCTACCACCGGTGAAAGATCTTCTCGAATATGACGTTATTTTGTTTTCGTCGACACGATTCGAAAGATTATCGGATGATCTGTACTCTGACCGAAACGGCGGCCAGGTGCTCCTCAGCCCACTCGCAGAGATTCACTTCAAGCGTTGCATTGTGGACGAAGGCCATAAGCTAGGCAACTCAACCATAAGCCGGAAGAGCAATCTGCTTCTGCTTATCGACCACCTGCAGATCTCAGCCAAGTGGATTGTCACCGGTACGCCGTCAAAGGGGCTGTTTGGTGTCGACAACACGCCCAGCCCGCAGGAGGAGCACCCTAGGTCCAACAAGCGACAGGTGGAAACCTCTCCAGACCTCGAAAAAGAAGATCTTAAGCGAATCGGTTCAATTGCCATGCTATACTTGCGCATGCGCCCTTGGGCAAACCAACCTGCTGAGACTGGTGATTCTCCTGCGGATTGGACGGTCTATGTTATGCAACCGAAACACTCCGCCCGCAGCATTGGCCGAGCTGATTGTCTTCGGGGAACATTGGAATCGCTAATTATTCGGCACCGCCTACCCGATCTCGGTGATCTACTTCCAAGTGTCGACGAAAAAATTGTTTACCTGGATGGCTCCTTCCAAGATCGGCTCGTACTAAACCTCTTCTCCATGATGATCATCTTCAATGCCGTGCAGTCACAGAGAACGGATCAAGATTATTTCTTCCATCCGCGGCAGAGGAAAGCACTCCTAGAGCTCGTGCACAATCTTAGACAAGCGAGCTTCTTTGGTGGCTCAGTCTTCTCGCCAGAGGAGATTCTCAAAGCAGTTGAGACAGCGGAGGAATTTTTGGAAGAACGAAAGGTTCCAATCGGCGCCGATGACGAGGCCTTACTGCGAGAGGCCATTATGTTTGGCCGTCTGGCTGAGCAAAACACAGTCAAGCGGTGCGCCAATCTGTTCCGCGAGCTTCCATTGTATGTGAGGAACTTTCCCTGGGGCGCCGGCCGCGAGTGGTCTCTCGATCTCCACGACAGAGACCCGGTGTGTACAGACTCACGCATGGTCTCCGCATTACAGAAGCTTCTTCAGCCCTTGGTTGATTCGCCAATGTCTCTCAAATTGTTGTTTGATACCGGGCGATTTTCGGCGCGCGGGTGGGAGGAACGGTCAAAAGGTATCGAGCAACAAGCCTCAAACGGTGGAGGGCAAACCCAAACAAAAGTTCTCGCTGGAAACACTCCTCTTGGCCAGGACAGTAAATCCTCGGCCCAACGGCGCTCGGCCATTTTGACGAATACCCTAACGAATCCCAAGAGCCCCGTAGGGGCCGAAGAGAACCCTGGCACTAATATTGCAGAACCACTCTCTCAGGCTCAGCTTATCTCGACGGCTTCCGCAAAGCTATCCTATCTAACAGACCAGATTGTGAAATACCAAGACTCAGAGCAGATTATTGTGTTCTACGAGAATGACAACGTGGCATACTATCTCGCCGGTGTACTGGAAATTGTAAGCTACTCAATCTGCACTCAATCTGCACTCAATCTGCACTCAATCTGCACTCAATCTGCACTCAATCTGCGTCTAGACCAGATTCGCTAACCACTGTGGGTGAATTTAGCTTCAGATCCAGCACTTGATCTACGCTAAAGGCCTTACCGCTGAGCGCAGGTCCCAGTATGTCGTGACATTCAACCGCAACCCCAAATTCCGGTTAGTCTTGCTCTTCTCTTTTATCGACTCATCAAGGCCTCACTGACCATACCCTCCCTCAAGCGTTCTCCTCATGGATATCACACAGGCAGCCTTCGGTTTGGACATGCAGTCCGCGTCACGAATCTACTTCATCAGCCCCGTCCTCAACCCACAGGTCGAGGCGCAGGCCATTGGGCGTGTACGACGCATCAGTCAACAGAAACCCGTATCGGTCGAGACGCTGGTTTTACGTGGCAGCGTGGAGGAGGTGGTTGTACGCCGCCGAAGCGAGATGACACAGGCGGAAATGCGGAAATGCCGGAGCATTCTCGACGACCGTCCCATCTACGATTGGATTCTAAACGCCCGCATTCTACCTTTACCTGGTGGCGGAGATGTTCCCAGAGAGGAACAGATGGCGCGTTTGGAGGTCCCGCAATTCTTGTTTGGCCGGGGCTTTGGAAGGGAGCTAAGTCATCCGGATCAGGATTTGGTTGGATTGAATGGGTCGCCAGTTGGGGATAAGAAGAATGGGTTGGTTCTCCTGGACGAGGGAAAGAAGAGGCGTTCGCCGGGGAGAGATGCAGCATTGGGTGGTGCGGAAGTATTGGGGAATGGCGAGGCTACACCGGCGAAAAGAGCCAGGGTACGCTTTGCCGGGTCAGATGATGAGTCGTAGGATGGACACAGGGCGAGGGAGACACGGTTGCTACAGATACGGTTGAGCCTTTATATTGGATTAGAAACATATCTAGCTTTTAATACCGTGGCAGATAGTAAAAAACATGGCTTTTGAACTGTTACTTGCTCGAGCGCGCTTGAGATAGTTGATATTGTAGAATTACTGGAGAAAATGGGCCGAGTAGGCCATTGCCCCTTAAGACAGACGTTCTTACGGCCTTGTTGACTTCCTGTCATCATCCAATCTCTTTTATCGTTACACTCCATTCCTCTGTTGCGAGAGTGAGTACAGCACAAACAACCGGCACGCTCCACAGAATGTGATAAAAGGCCCGGCCCGGTCGGTGTGCCCCACTCTCAACCTTCCCGGCCCGCTATGGCCAAAAAAAGCGGCAGACCAAGCCCATGGATACTTTGCTACAAAAGTGAAAAAGACCAAAAAGAATAAACCAAATAAAGTGAAAGAAGACAAAAATAAATAAGTGCAGAAAGTGTAAAAAGGACAAAAAAGAGTAAATCAATCAAAATATATCAAGATTTTATCGAATGCTAATGGATTGGACTTGAGCTATCTGTTTCAGTGTGCCGCTTTTTTCGAGGCCGGGCCCGACTCCAACTCAACTCCCCCACAACTTGCAAGCCCGTCTCAGCCCTACGGGGCTCGGCTTTTCATTGGATAATAGCGTGACGAGCGACACACAAAATTCAGCTCGTTGCCGACCCGGGCAGTGGGGGGAGGGGGGATCATGGAATATTCCGGCTCGACAGGCCGAATGGGAGTTGTTTTCCCCATCTGATGAAATGGTGTGGTGCACTACACGTCGAGCTGTCCCGGGGCTGAAAGGATAGGTGAAGCTGATTCCGTCTACCCGAGGTCGCGTGACTAGATGTTGCCACGTCTCTTGTTAAAAAAAATCTTTCTTTTCGCAAAACATGGCGGAATGTGGAAATCTGGTGATCAGGCTCTTGAGGTCTTTCAAGTCCGCAAAGTCAAGAGACTGAGGCTGAGCTGACATTTCTCGCTGACGTCGAGGTGGTGTCCTCAGCATGGCCGCGTACCAATGGGAGAAAGCCCGGTGGGTTGAATCGTACGTTTTTCACATAATCATGTTAGTATTCCCGCTAAGGTGGGACTTGAATCTGTTGTCCGCCTCAGTGTTATCCTTGAATTACTTTGTTGAGTTTAATTTTCTCGCCCTGTTTCCGGGTTGCATACCCTAAATAGGCAAAATATTGAGTTTTTCATGGGGTCAAAGGAGAGAGGAGACCGAGATTGGAGTTCAAGGAGGCGGAAAGGAAGCTAATGGTGTTGAGAGATGCAGGTACCCTCTCGCGAATAGGGGTTAAGGAAAATTACCGAGCTCAAATAGGTACATTTCTCACGAGACCCATACTTACAGAATTTGTACGTATTTTTCGTGCGCCTTAGTCGGAGAGCTAGGTATCCTTTGTTGACGACTCGACTGTAACTTCTCTGGTGTCAACTGAATAAATGGTTGGTTAGTTAATCCAAGCTGTGAGGGTTAGGGCCCCTTTCCCCCTGAGCCCCTCTTCGTCATGTTGCAGCACCAGTGGGAATGGGCCCCACTTGACAACATTGAAAAGGTCCAGGCCCCCCGGCTGGTTCAGCAGCCAAGTGTGCGTCAGGTTCCCGCGGCTCATCCCGTTTTCTCACCACGTTCCGCCTCGAGCGCCCAAATCCTCACAGTTGGATTTCCCGAACTGGTATCCGCTTCTAATGTCCCATGGGTTGGATGGATGATAGCAACCCATTCCACAGATAACAAGCGCGTTCATATTTTTCTTCGGCTTTCAGGAACAACCGGAGTTAAGGCTCTGATCGCCTCCTCGGGAGCAATACCTTGCTATTTTAGGAAATGATTGTCACTCTGAACCCTTCCAAGGTTTTTGAGTGGAAGGAAGTCTAGGGAGGACTAGAACACCGCTAACCTGTCCCTCGACCGCCCCTGGGGGCGCTGCGCATCCGTGTTTTTTCAAGAACGGAAACACAAAACCGGTCTCTTGGTGCAGCCTATGGTTGAATCCCTGGTCATAGTGGTCATTTTCCCACGCCTCGCCGCTGTTCTGCGGTGTGGTATCCGTCAATGAGAAAGAAGCTCCTTTGGTTCTTTTTGGCGAAAGGCAGGTGGACTTGTAAGAGTGGAGGCGGAGAGCGCGCTTGGCACTTACCTGGCCATGCCCGATGACGTCGTAGCCGCCTGATTCCCCGAAATCCGACCAAGGTCTGCGACGCGCCCGAGGGAGCGTCTCTGAACTTCAATGTGCGGGAGAACAGGTCGTCACTTTTGTTCCACCCAATGAAGATTCACAAGAAGGCAGAGGAGGGGGAAGGAACAGCGATGGGGCCACAATTCAATGTACCCTCGCCCGGCTGCGACAGTGCGCCTTCCCTTCCTGACACCACACGCAGGCAAGACCTTGATTGCCATTTCCATCTTTCTCGGAAGCAGCAGCCTCGGGCACAGCAGGGGCCGCCTCGCATTCACTCTCCGACCTCCACGACTCACGAGCTGATCACCAACTTTCCCATCAAACCCTCGCCCAAGAACGAGAGGCGTGCGGCACGAGCAGCGACCCAGACCTTGACCGTAACCGATTCCATTTTCTCTCCGTAATCCCACACAGACGACACGAAGTCCGCATACCACACTGTATTCGCCGTCTTCCCCCATCCCGAGCATACGTATATACCCCTTCCCGTTTCAATATCACCTTCATACCGCCGTTGCGCTCCACGTCCCTGTCGGCTCCCTTTTAGGGACAGAAGCTCTCCTGGTCACACCCCCCCTGGGCCTACTTCCCCCGCGCCCGCCACAATCCTTCCGCCTATTACAGGTGGGCGTGGGCATCGAATAGCCCGGCCGATCAATTCCCTCCCTAATCTGTGATGTCGTGGCTGAATAGGGAATACAAAGTCGAGCAACCGAATTACTCCCCGGCACCATTGCCCTCCTCCCCTGTGTTTCCCACGCCCCCTCACGTGCCTAGGACAAGCAAACCGAGACACGTCTCGGTGGATGAACTTCGCTGGTCAACCGCCTCTACGGCCACCAGGACGCCGCATAAGAGGAGGATGAGCGACATTTCAGGCACCCCGGGCACTCAAACCTCGGAGCCTGCAGGCTACTCCAACAACCCTAATGCCAGCCCCTCCGCTGGACTCTCGGGCGCCAGCCTGAGGAAGGAGAGAGGTGCCATAGCAGCACAAGTTAGTACTACACCATTTAGCCCCCTGGACAGACCTTCGTTGGTCATTTTCTCTCGCGAGCCTTGATGTGCCCCTTTCTCTCCCCCTCCCCGCCGCCGGTCGCCAGCTCTGATCCTTTTGATAGGCCTGTGATACCTGCCGCAGCCGTAAGCAAAGATGCGATGAACAACGACCCAAGTGTGGCACGTGCCAAAAGTTCCGGCTCGAGTGCAACTACCGAGAACCTCAACCGACCAAGTGCGTGTTGCTGCTTTTAACACCATGGTATGGGGATATTGACTGATTGTGGGATAGGAAAGACAAGACCCTAGTTGAGATCCTCGATCGGATTCGAAATTTGGAAGGCAAGATCGATAGCCTAACTCTACGGCCCCCTATCTCGCCAGCGACGGCATATCCAGCGCCGTCAAATTCACTCCCATCACCGCTCCATGCCACCCAAACCGGCTTGGACCCCCCCGTTCCTACGACCTCGTCCTACCATTTTCCAGACGTGTCGAGCGTCGCATCCGGGGGTGTTGACGAGCAGTATCAATATGTTTCGTCCGTCCATCAGATGCTCAAGTGGCCAGCAATACAGCAGCTCTTTGCATCGATACAGCCAAAAATACCGAATATCGATTTATCGATGCTAGAACGAGAAGGACCGGCCAGCATGGTTGCTCTTCGCCGAGCTGCCATTCAAAGCCTACCAACGGAATCAGAGCCGCCGGTAGGGCGGAATTCTTCTATCAGTTTACATGGCCCAATAGCCTCTCAAATTCCCCTCACCGCTGCGCATCTAAATTGGGACACGATGCAAAGGTTGGGCAACGCCTATTTTGACAGTATCAACCTTCTCTGCCCAATCCTCAGTCGACAGTCCTTCATGGGCGACACACTTCCCGCATTATTCAACCATGGACTCAACAACAACAACATGACTTCCACCATTGCTTTCCTCGTATTCGCTCTGGGAGAGGTCGCGATTGCCGGGACGGAAGGTCCGCCGATACATATTTACAATGGCCGGGCAAGCGGTATAAAAGGAGGGACAAGCGACCGACCACCTGGGCTAGATCTTTTCAACGAGGCCCGCCGCAGGATGGGCTTCAACTTGACGGAATGCACTGTCGAGAACGTGCAGATTTTCGAACTTGCGAGGTAAAGTAATACTAGCATGGAGTTGACTAAAGAGCTCAGCTGTGGATTGGTATCTAACATGTGTTCTCTCTGCAGCCTTTATTATGGGACCTGTTTTTACCCACTGGTATGTTTACCTTGCTTGAGCAGTCGAGACACTTTTCCGGGTTTCTGACGGTACCCTAGGACTTTTGGAGGATGACTACATCCGCATCAATGGCCTGTCAAGCGCTTATCACCAGGTATTTTTCCCGTTCCTCGGCCTCTCTTCCCCAGAACTGACACTATCCAGTCATCCCGGGATACTAAATTCACCGACTGCCGACCTGACACGTCGGGCCTTCTGGCATTGCTCAGTGATGGAAACGTACGGTCACATCCAAACCTTTTGGTGTTGACAAGAATGTCAAAATCTAACGTTGTTCTTGTAGCGGTTTGAATCTGGAGCTTGGCTTCCCACTTACGGGGTTGGAACGGATGGAGTCCGTGGTCGGCTTGCCCGACTTCAGTGGGCCATACTCGGACGATGACTATATGAGCAATCAGGAATCTTATTTCCAAGAACATTTCGCTTCTCAGATTGTGTTACGGCGACTGCTGGTTGACTTCCACAGTGCTTTGAATCAAGGTCAGTTTCTTTCCATCGCCCAGTCCGAGGTACTCGAAGCACTTACCTCAACATCAAGGCAACCCAGGTTCTACGTCACTGAGTCAGATATCAACTCCTTTCAGCCCGACGTCAACCTTACCCGGCCCCAACCAAGTCACGATTCGTCAACTAGCTCTTCAGCTCGAGCAGTGGCGCGGCATGCTCCCCCAGCACTTACGTTGGCAGGAAGACGCCCCAGGCTCTTTCCCCAACGGTGCCACTACCGACCCCTACAACACCACTGCTTCTGCTCTGTTTGCCCCCGCGGCGACCCCGATGACCCCTACTGTCCCTACCGGCGCTCAACAGCCCCAAGCGCAAGCCTCGGGGCAGCCCCCGCCCATGTTCTCGACCGATCTCGATGCACCTCCGCCTCGATATGCGCACGTCCTTGACGTCCAGGTTGCGCTTCTCCGTTCCCGCTATTACTATACGAAATATCTGATTCATCGACCGTTCGTCTACAAAGCGCTACACCACCCGGACTCCATGGCCAATGACGACGCCATTGGCGTGGCGGAGTGTCTGAAGGCAACGTTGAAGTGGCCCGTGGCCATGTCTCCAACTTGCCGCAACAAACGTCTGATACCGTGCTCCTTCTTTTTCACACAGAATTTCCTTGGTATTCTGGTACTACTGCACCTCACCACGACAGTCCCAATCTTGCGGCAGATCCGAGGCACCCTGTGTGGTGAAAGGTTCGACATAGACGCTGGTGAGACCGTGGGGTTATACATGGACTGGTTGAGGGACCTGAAGGCCGTGGATGATGCCACGGCGTGGCATTGGGAAGTTGTCAAGGGCATCTATGGACTGGAGGAGTAGATGTATTTGAATGGCCAGTAAAGGAAAATGTGAGTTTCAGATGATCAGAATTTATTGTTTGATAACGCAAAGGAACGGTATATCGCGGTGGGATAAGCCTAATGGTGAATAAGGAACCGGAACGGACGGCGCTTTTGACTTGTTACAGTGAGGTTACCTGACGGCCCCCTGAAAATTGGGGTTTGGGTAGCTTGATACATGTGCTTGGTATATAGATGGTTTCCATGTGTCATGGAAGCAAGGATATCTGTGTGTTATAATTTACCTTTGACTTTATTTGGGTTTGGATATGGTTCGTGCTTACCTTTAGCCCAGAATAAGGAATGAGTTTAAGGGAATGAGAGGTGGGTGGGTATATGATACAATATAGAACTGACCGCCCAGCAACTGTTTTCGTCACTTTCATTGGTCATCGTGCTTTGATCTGAGATATATATGCCTAGTAGCGGAACTCAAGGCTCCGCGTATCATGGAACGGTACTTAGGAAACCTTCAGTTAGGCATCACAGTTGAGACAGATTGCAAACCGGGGATTCTCCGAGACTTCTACAGTTTCTTTTCCCCTCTTAATTTTCACGCGACTACTCTCCATCACTCATTTGACACCCCCCATCTTCTCCCCCCTATCGTCACTTAATCCAGGTATCCTATCCCCCGTCCAATATCTCCCGTCCTCCCACCACTTAGTGAAGAACCTTAACCCCCAAACACCCACACATACATACCCCCCAACCCATCAGAAACCCATCCCCCGTATCCCCACGACCAACTAATGACAAATACATAGTAAGCAGATACCTACCCACATTCCGCATAATCCCTGCATGTTACTCGCGCACCACACACACACACACGCAGGCACACACACACAAATATATGCAGTCCCAAGCTCTCGGACTCCTGGGCTCCCGGGCTCGCTCACTACCTATCATCAACTGATCACATCACACACATGCATACATACATACACCTTTACGGAAATAGCTAATACGCAGTCTACGCTTTCACATTGAGCCAATAAGTATCCGGCTTGCCTTGCACGTGTGGGCGTGTGTAACACTACCGTGTTTCTTATTGGGTCGTGAGTGGTCAAGGGTAAGGTGGACTAGAAGGGGACTTTGGCTTTGTAAGGTAGGTCTTTCTTCGTGTCAAAGGGTAGAGGTACATCGAGGGACCCTTGGGGGACGAAAGATATACTTTTCGAAAGCTCGAGGTCGATTTGCTGCTTAAATGCTTTTGGGATGTGGGCGCACAGATTACGAGACCGGAGACATCATCACGCGCACACGTAGTCAATGGTGGTCGAGATCACTGAAAACTTAAAAGGTAAAGTAAATTGGTATATCAATCCCTTAAATCGACGTTTTATCACATGCAAATACCCATTCTCCTTATATAACTCCAACTGTGGACCAAAACAGTAGTCAGAACCCCCCCCCCCATAGCATGATTGTCAAGCCCGCTTAACTCGCCGATGACACACTGGACCCCCTCTTCTCATTCGACCCGTCATCAACCTTCTCCGGCTTCGCTTTCTCAGGCTGGCTGAATCCAGTCCCCAAATTGCCATCCGTGGTCTTGCCGAAATCGGTTGTCTTGCGGAAATATTCGTGCACCTGATCGGACCACTCGTCGTCGTGCTCCAAATCGTCATTGGCACCCGTCGCATCGCCACCGGCCTCACGTTGGCGCCGGCGCCACTCCTTGCTGGCCCACTCCTCGCGCATGTCCTCAATCTGCTGCTTGATGTCGAGGTCCGGGTTGTAGTGCTTGCCGACGCCACGGATGCGCTCCCAGAGGGACAAGTGCTTGGGGTGGATGGCAATGCCGTGGTAGTCCGAGTCGCGGCCGGCACGGATGTAGGCCCAGCGGCGCTCCTGCTCCTTGAGGTCGAGCCCGGTGGTGTCGGGCAGGAAGAGCCAGGTGAGGAGCATACCGGCAAGACCGAACCAGGGAACGACGTAAAACTTGGTGGGGGTGTCGATGTAGTTGTACAGCACGGAAGCGAGCAGGGCGCCAGCCTTGCCAATGCAGGCGCTGAAGCCGTGAGCGGAAGCGCGGATCGGGGTGGGGAAGACCTCGCCTGCCACCAGGAATGTAACGCTGTTCGGGCCGAACTGGTTGAAGAACGAAGACAGGAAGTACATGGCCTGGAATGCCTTGATGCCGGCCGGCGAGGTGTAGTAGTCATACTTGAAGGCGGGGACAACGAACATGATGAAGCACATGAGGAACCCGACCTGCTGCATCATCTTGCGGCCGTAGAACTTGTTGTCGATGAGGAGGGAAGCGAGGTAGTAACCGGCCAGGGAGACAATGACGTTGTACAAGTTCCAGATCCAGCCAGTCAGGACCGAGTTCGGGTTGTCGCTGATGACGGCGATGAACTGGGCCTGGAAGAGCTTGTTTCCGTAGAAAAAGACGTCGTTGCAGAACCAGGTACCCGCGGTCGCGAGAAGACGCCCGCCAAAGATGCTGCCCGTCAGGCGAAGGGAGGTGAGGTCGTAGCCGGTGACGTTGCTCTTCTTCTTGGCGGCCGCAAGCTGCCGGCTAGCGTGGGGCATCTTGTAGGCACGGTAGTACACGAGCCAGAGCGTGCCGACCGCGGGAATGGCAAACGATAGACGCCAGATCCATTGGACGGTGGTGATGCTGTAGGGCGGGTTCCCATCGCCATGGTGAAGGATCAAGAGCAGGATGATCAGCAGAGCTTGGTTAACCAGTTGTCCCCAGCCCTGCATCAAGAATGCGGTGGTGACCTTCCGGCCACGGTGCAAACGATCATCGCGAGTCGAGAGCTTCCCAGACGCAACAGCATTCTCCATCGAGGAGGTCGCGGTAATCGGGTATTCACCGCCAACACCGAAACCTACAGCGGGTTAGCATGTCGTGCCAGTGCAACGTCAGCGAAAGTCAACATACCATAGAAGAACAACGACCAGGCATAGCAGATAACCCAGCCATTGAGGTTAAGCCCCCAGCTCGCCGTGATCATGAGGAGGCCGACAAACATGATGGCAGCGTCCTGGATAAGACCCCAGCGACGGCCAATCCAGTCACCAATGACACCGACAGCCATCTGACCCACCATGATGCCAATCACCTCGAGATACGTAACCGAGGCAATCCAATTGGAGCTGCACTCGGTTGGGTGCTTGCCCCAGCACTCGGGCCAGGCCGATGCGAACAGCGGCTGGAGGTTACCGATACTGAACAGCACGTAACCCTCCAGCCCGAGGCCCGCGCCGGGGAGGACGGCGTTGCGGAAGTACCACGAGATCGGGCTCAGGGGGTCAGCCTTGATCATGCTGCCGATGGCGGACAGCTCGCGCTTAGCCTCCTCATTTTGGACCTTGTTGACGAAGGCAATGCGCTTGCCCAGGGGAAGGTCGGCCCAGTAGACGCCGTCCGCGGTGTAGAGGTCGTCCGGACGGGTCAAGTGCGAGAAGATGGCGCGCTCATGGTCGGTGGCGCCATCGGGGGTGGTCTCTGGGTAGTGACCGTGCTCGTTGCCGGTCGCCGGGCCGTGGGGGACGGGGATCTCGCCGGCGTTGGGGTCATGCCGGGGGTGCTCCCGGATCGCGTCGGCCATTTCTCCGGGGGTGTGTGCCGACCGAGGTCGGGTGTGTAAGAGAGGGAGAAGGGATTTAAACCTGAACCCTGAGGGGAGGAGGGAGAGCCAACAGGGTGGCGAGAAAGGTAGGAGAGGGTCTACGTGTAGGGGTGGAGGGAGCTCTGGAGACAGTGAAGTTTAGGAGTTGGTGGAAAATGTGGACGGACAGGACTTTAAATATGTCAAGGGCCGAATGGGTAGAAAAACGAGAGGGGGAACCTTAGCTCCAAACGGGACCGAGCATGCTCCGGTCTGAAGAAAGGAAGCCGCAACCTGGCAAGGGAACCTAACGCAAAGAGCATGGAACTCATCGATCCACGGCAGTGGGGGAGGGGCCGCATGGGTCTATGGGTGCATGGGTTTCGAAGAGAGACTTGTGGAGGCCGGTCATGTACCCTGCGGTACATGAGCCCGAAGGGACTGTTAATGATCGATCATTGGGCCAATGACGGAAACCCCGGCCTGCGGATTTGATCAAGAAAAAAACTTGCGTGGTGTATTTGGAGGGCGAAAATGTGAGTATTTTTCAAGGCCTAACAGGCTCCACCAGGTTACCTTCGCCCCAACGGCGCACCCCGGGAGCCGAGAGGCAATTCTCCTTGAGGCTTGGCTTGACGGTTGCATTTGCAGTGGGAGTTGCGTCTCGGGCTTCTTGGCCAAGCAATACAACAGCGAAAACCCATGCCCGCAGCAGCAACAGGCGCAACCAGCCCGTCCCATTTTGGAAAGCGGTCGCGTGTCCATGCTCCAGCCGATACCATTCGCTAGTTTCCCTCTCCGCGCTCTGAAAACGGAAATTCTTTCGAGCCTATGGTGTCTATCGCTTGTCAAGACTCGTTGCGAGACGGCGTACAAAAAGAAGAATCACAAAAGAACGAAGCAATACGGCGTATACTTACAAACGGGCCTGACCGAGGACGATTTCGATCTGTCTCACCCCACCCTTTTTGACCAATTTCTCTCCTCTCCACCGCATCGCGCGACTCGAGGGACCCCCAGACCGAATGCCGTGTTGCCGACTGAGACAGCTGGAAACCTGCGTTAACATGGTGGAGTCGCCGAGCGCTCCGCGCAACCCCCGCGCGCTTTTCACCGCCTGCCGTAAGAGGATTTCCGTTGGGAGGGACACAGCAATGCAGCATCATCACGACCACTTATCACGGTCCGAGCCCACCACATCGCCGGTCGACGTCAACGGGCTTGTCGTCATCCAGCTTGCCTCTGCCAAGTCGCTTCTTCGCTTCTCGGCAACATTTGCCGGGAAACAAGCCTTCTGATCGAAGGCTTAATTCCGCCAGCCAAGCAACCCAAGCTGTGTCAAATTCCCCGTGAACCAGCCCTCGCATCCAGCGAGCATCCAGCCGACAAACCACAGGCAAGAAGCTGCGCACGTTGTTGATCGGTGGTGTCGACAGGCCTGTGACCGAGCGGCAGAATTCTGGGATGGATCCCATGGGACCCCGAAAAAACCGAAAGGGCCAGGTCCAGCCAGCGGCAGTAACGTTTTAGCGCAGATCTCGGTTCCTGGCCCGCAGGTAAGCCAACCACAGCGGGAGACCCACCCACGTGGTGCGTCGATTGGATCTGGGGAAATCTAAAAACCGCCCCCCCCCCGTCCCAAACCATCGGCCGGGCTTGGCGAAAACCGGAAAAGCTGCAACGCAGAACCAGGCATCAGATGATTGACCCCCACCCCGCAGCGCTGTCAGAGAACGCTTTCTTCTGCGAGTGATGCGAGGAAAATGTGAGAAGGAATGAAGAATCATTCGTGTGGGTATTCAGAAGGTCCATGGAACGGCCGAGGGATCGCCTGCTTGTTGGTTCGGTCTGCAGGACATTCTGTTTCGATGTTCCATTCCACCCGGCTTCTTCAAGGAAGGAAACAGTGGACATGAAGGGAACCCTTCAGCTTTTCGGGTAACGACCCATATTCATCCTTGACTGACCAATCAGGAATCCATTCCACAACCACATCGCCCTCTGTGTCCCTTCAACTCCTCCGAGCTCGTCAACGCCCTCCCGCGCGACACAGGCTTCGCCATGCACTTCCACGCTTGGCCCGACTCTCGCTTTGACTTGGCACGCAGCATCGCGGCATCGCCAAGTCAAGCCACCCCCGTTCCATTGGACATTCCCCTCTTCATCCGACGTCGTTGCTGCAGCTGTCGCGTGCCCTCTTTCCTCATCTGAGTTTTCTTCTTGACGTCCCTCTGTGCGAGGGTAAAAAAGAGGCCATCCCATCATCCCATCACCAGCCGAGGCCGGCGGTTTCGGTGGCCGAGGGGGGGGGCAACGTAAGGGCAGGCAGTCAGGTCGTATCTTTGCTCGGAAAGGAACTTTTCTCCTTCCCATGGCTAGGTACCAACCAGTATCTTACATATGGTCTGTGCCCACGTATCAAAAAGGGGAAAAAAGGGCCGCAGCCTCGGTCTTGAATCCGGACTTGACCAGCCCACCACATGTACGTAAACGCGGGCCTGAAAGAGGGAGCTCCCGCGGGGTATCCGCCCCCCAGGCCCGAAAGGAACCCGCGCAGCGCGAACCAACCTGTCTCATCCCTCCTCTTGTTTCTGCTTCGCCAGGGGACCCGAACGGGCCCGACCCCGGTTAAGCGAGGAACCAGCCATGTGGTGGAGACAGGAAAAGGCACGCGAGCGTTGCGCAGCTGAAAGTGTTGGCTCGGTAAACTGGGACCACACTCGACGAATCCGCGGCGGTATTTCAACAACGGCTGTTTGGGTGACAATTCCCAGGTAACGTGAAATTTTTGGCATGTCCATTACCGCGACCGTCCATGTCAGTTATCTTGTCCGGTGTATTGCTGTTTACATTATCAATCATGTTGTCTTTCACTTGTATCGTCGTTTATATCATCATACATGTCCTAAATCATCGAGTCCCTTATAATGCGCATCGCACTATAGAATACATTGCCAATCGTAACTTCGATCTTCCTCTCAATCGAGTTGCTGAACTACATATTTTACGCGCTAGTATATACGTATTTCGGGACATTCACTCCTAAAGTTCACCCAGTTTGCCTGATGCCTTGCTCCACCAGATCATGTAACGTTTGAATTTGACACTTTAGATAACGAAGAGTCTACTATAATCTGTATTCCCAAATTCGAATCGCTAGCTAAGCCTTGGCTTTGCAATTCAACGTGCTTAGAACGGAAACTGCTTCGGTTTAAGTTAGGAATAGGTAATTAGGCAATACCGGGTTACGACTTTGCCACATTTACGGGAATGCTCCAAAGCATGAATCTCAACCACTCGGAGTACCGGCTTGTGATCCTAGCCTTGTCACTGATTGGAAGGTTCCCGTTCTCTATTCTTTCTTTCTTTCTTTCTTTTTTTTTTTTTTTGGTCTACCTAGTTTTCAACTACCTGTCTGCCGCTCCTTCCTGTACGATTTCCAAGACTGAATCCCGATAGCAGTTCCCAGTACCATTTGATATTCCCAGCTACACACTGGCCCTTCCCGAGAAGCATGGTGCCATGCACTCGTCCTCGATGACCCGTCTCAGCGGTACGTGCTTTAATTGGTGCGCCCCGGGTGATGCGGGGTTCGCTTGGAACTTTGTTTTCAAAGTCACCGCTACTCCAGCTCTGCTGGCCCCTAGCGGTACATACCCACCATGCGATCACGGTCCCCGGCTCCGGTCCGCCCCGTGACCCCGGAGTTCCGGTTCTGGAGTCCACCTGCGGACCCGGACAAACCACCCTGCCCTTACCGAACGGGCTTCACCGTCGATATCAAACCCCACATCCCGCCCGCTCCCTTTGGCGGACAAGCCTACGGCAGTACGCCACGGGCTATCGTGTCCCAATATGACCTGAGAACCCTCAGGCAAACCGAGCTTGTCCTGGCCAACCCGCCACTCGAAACAGCAGACCCTCCCACCTCACAAATCCACACTTTGTCCGTGACCCGCGAACTCGCCGTCGCTGACGACCGAGACGCCCAGCTGGTCCTCTGCAACATCAAGCCCAAGAGCCCTGTCGACGATGGCCTCCCCTTCCAGGCAGTGGCCAAAATCTACGACCCGCTCTATTATTCCTTCCCCCACAAGGACGTACCCAGCGTGCCCTGCGATGTCACATGGTCCGCCGATCAGGACTACAGCCGCGAGGCCGCTGCGTACGAACATCTGCAGACCATCGGTCAGGCCGGGTCCTTCGCGCCCAAGTATTTTGGTTCATGGACTTTTGCCCTTAGCCTCCAGATGGGAAATGCGACGAAGCAAACGCCTCCACAGTCCCGCCCAGTCCGCCTCATTCTCATCGAGTACATCCCTGGAAAGAGCCTCCGCGAACTCTGTGCCGGGCCGGCCCCCATACCCGCCAGCACGTTCAGCGAGGCGTACCGCTTAGAGGTTCTCGCCAGGATCTTAGACGGCGAGGCGATGCTGCGGTTCAAGGGCATCAACCAGCGGGATCTGGCCGCACGCAACGTCATCCTCTTCTCTGACGAGCAGATGGAAGCGCAGCCGGAGGAGTTCAACAACCCGATCCCACCACGGGTCGTGTTAATCGATTACAACATCTCAGTAGTCTACGCCAGTCATACCCTACGACGGCACGACCCTCCCCCCAAACCCCATGTGGACTTACTGGAAGGACGACCTACAGGGGTTTGACGGTTGGATCCCGACCGGGTGGGAAACCAACTCTAGGCTGCGCCAGGAATGGCTCAAGGAGAGGTTTGGGGGCGATAATCTGACTAAATATGCCCCCATACGGGAAGAGCTCGAATTTGACGAATACTCGGCCCCGGAGCAGCTACCCACGCCGCTTTGGGGGGCAGGTTTGTGAAGGAATGGAGTGATTCGATGTTGTAAGTAGAAGCACAGGTGAATTTGAGCCCCGTTATCTGCGTTAAGGGTAGGAGGGAAAGAGAGCGAGTTGAAGTGGTGATGCGGTTGAGGGTTGCTGGTTAGGGTTAGGGTTGGGGTTAGGGTGACACTGGGCTCTAAGTTGAGGTTCAAGGCAAGCCGAATGTATTGTTAATCGATCTACTATGTAAGCACAGTGGTTGGGAAGCAAGACGAGCCAAATATTGGTCATACTTAACCTCATTGAACTTCCTAGGTACTCACAATGCTTGTCAAGTCAAACCTGTCCTCCAGGAGCCTCCCGGAGTGACGAATCTTTCAAGCGCGGTACATATGTACTGTACGTTACGTGTAGACACGGACTTTTTTAGCAAACAGGGGACTGGAATGCTCAAAGACGCAACAACGACGACAAAAAGTGACTTGTGTGTACATCCTCAGAACCCTGGCCCATCCAGCTCAGTCCCGACGGATGGAAATGGCCGCAGCAGAAATGTCTCACTTCACCACTAATTTCAGCACACCCCAGGCCACCACGTTGTCCGTCTAAGGACAAGTCCGGCAATTGGACAAGCCCCGCAAGCCACATCCCGTTGAGCCTCGTGGGACATTACCAAGAACAGACACCGAGCTTGAGCAGGGGCATAAGCCCAGTGCTCTTCTTTTCTTCTTTCTATAACTCACTCTCGGGTGAACTCGCGATGAATAATGGAGGTGTGTTGAGGGATATTGGGATCGTTTATTTTCGTTTCCGTCCTCTTTTAGTCTGGGTTTCGGGTGTAAGCTGCTCCGTCAGCACTACCGGCCGGCCTCCCTACGTACGCTTTTGTCAGAGGTTGGAAAGAGGGCGGTTGAGTGGCTGAGGCAGCCGAGTGAGACACAGCTGCAGAGGAGAGACTCAACACAAACAGGACAGCGATGCAAACCCGGTTTGATGGGCCGCGAGGTATGATCGACGACATGCACTCTGTTTCTTCTGCTATCTACCATGAATTAGCGAACCATATCCGGTAATATCATAAGTTACAATATGCATCTTCAGATCCAGCCACTCAACACACAAGGGAACATGTAGGATAATTATCATGAATCGCATTCACAGCTCCTTAGAACCGTTAACCTCCGGACCGATGTGAGTATGCCACTACAAGACAATAGAGCAACTAAGTTAATTTTGTTCCGTTTCCTTTTTTCCCACCTCTTTTCCACAGGCCTCCCGCTTTAATCCCCTTCCCGCACATCCATCATATCCTGCCCTCGTCTGTCGCCCTACAACTAACCCACCAAGAACCAGTCGTGAAAACAACAAACACCAAGTGAGACAAAACACCACAAGACGGAACATGCCCCTCAAACTCCTTTGCTTGCCTGCCTGCTGGTGAGAGAGAGAAGTCATAGAGCTAAAACCCTAACCCCAAACTCCGACGCAGGTTTTCCTCAAAATGAAGTCCGCATGCGTACTCCATCTAATCCGGTTTCTGTAGAACTAGAAAGGAACAACAGCAGCGTGCGTGCGGCAACACAGTCCCTGTCCGCACACCACATCATCGCCAAATCCATGTCCTCACCAATCCCTCCCCCATTATACCTTCCCGAGGAACGCATTGAAGAAGGAAGCATGACGAGAGGAAAACAAGAGGAGGAACAGGAGAGAGTTGCCACAAGAGAGCAAGGCAGGTAAAGCAGGCAAGTAGGTAAGGTAGGAGACAAGTGATGCAATTTCTTCCTACATGTTTCCACAGAGAGGGAGTCCAGTCACCAGACCAAACCCAGACCAAACTCATCCATCAAACAACGTTCTCACACTGGCAGAGACACACAACACATCGAAACCAAGCCAAACCGAGTCAACCCAAGTCAACCTAAGCCAACCTAAACCGGTTCAAATCACTCATCCTGTCTGTCCGTCTGTCTGCCTGTCTGCCACCTTGTCCCATCCACACCCTCTCTGCCCCAAAGTCAAAAACCAACGCACGCAACCGACCAAACTGATTTGACTGACTGAGCAGACTAAAGCATCCCTGCCATTCATTCCTCCTGCCCACCAGAAACCCCGATAACCCCCACCACGCCCAGAAACGCCACGCTTGAGAGGGAGGATTGATAAAAACGTAGATAGAAAATCGAGAAGGAAAAAAACGAGACAAAGAAAAAAGCTAAGAGGCTAAATAGAGAGAAACTAATAGCCGAGCTAGCAGGGCTAGAAAAACTAGCAAAGCTAAAAATAATAAAAGAAAACAAGGCGAAAAAAAGCTAAAAACGTGAAATATAAGCCGGACAAGACAAAAGAGAGGTCAATACGTTCTGTTTGTTCGTTCGTTCCTTGTGTTCCTTATGATCTGCTCTCATCCTCAGCAACCGCACCAGACCAACCGACAATTTATATCGCCCCAGGAAAAGGTGACATGGCCGCATCCCGATCAACCGTTCTGACAGGCGGCCGTCTAGGCGTCGGATCCTCATCCTCCAGCAATACACCCATCCTGCCCGCCACAGACGATGCCGGCCGCGGCGTCTCATCGGCATCGCCATCTATCTCTTCCCGGGCACTTGCCGCCTGTGCTTCTCTGCTACTGACATTCCCATGGCCAGGCGGGGTGGACAAGGTTGCTGGTAGCACGCCCAGGCCACTGCCTGACACTGCGGCAGGGGTAGTAGTAAGAGCAGAAGTAAAGCTAGGTTGCGGCAGTTCTTGCTTCGGCGTGGCGACTTGGGTGATAGGCTCGGCGGTGCTACTGCTCGGGCTGCTCTCAGACCCCAGATTCATGCTGTCGTGGCTGTTGGCGCGCATCATCTCGATGCCGAGTTTTGAGGACGGCAGCACAGACTTGCTGCGGTATTGCTGGCCTGAGGTGGAGGAGGGCGATCCGGGGTTGCTGTTGTTGGCGCTACCGCTCGCACTGCCGCTGCCACTGCTACTTCCACTGCTGTTGCCATTGCCGCTTCCGTTACCGCCGGCGCCGCTGCCACTGGTCGAATTTGTGTGGCTCGCTGACGGGCCGGTCGCGCCGGCAGCTGTAGTGCTTAGGCCGAGCTCGTCATCCTCGTCATCCGCGGAGTCGACGCTACCTTCGTACCGGCGCTTCTCGATCGACTCCCGCTTCGCCTTGAGCTTCTCTAGCGAGCGCTGCGGTATGAGGCTCTTGGGCCGCACATCCAAATGCTCGATTTGCGGGGGTGCTGACTGCTGCGTGAGCAGGCGCGGTTGGACCGGAGACATCGGTGGGTTGATGGATCCCGGGACTATCACTTCTTCCGGGCCTGATATCCCCAGCCCGCCGTCATCCCAGTCTCCCGTTGGCTTCCGACTAATAAGCACCGGAATATCATCGGTGGCTACCGACTCCGAGTCCCCAAAGAGACTAGAGCTGATCGAGTCCTCGCGAAAGCTGCTGCCCGACCGAACCATGTATCCCGAAGAAGCCGATGTCGGGCTGTCTTCAAGGCGTAGGCTCTCTTGTCGCAGACCAGAGGGAACTGGGTGCGGGAGTGCCAGAGACAGTGAATGGGTCTGGCCGGGGAGCGGCGCCTTCCAGTGGCAGAGCGTAGTCAGAACCTCGGTCAGTTTTGACGAGCTGATGGGCTTCTCGACGAGTGAATCAAAGTACTGAGGCGCGGGCAGCTCTTTCAGGTACGAGGTGATGGCCACCATGGGGGTGTGCGTGTTGGCGTGTTTCGTGTCGCGGATCATGCGGGCGACGTCAGAGCCCGAGAGCTGCGGGAGACGGAACTCCAGGAACATGATGTCAAACTTAATGTCGCTCATGGCATACCGGATCGCCTCGCTGCCTGTCGCGGCGGAAATGGTGCGGCACCGCAGTTTCTCGAGCAGCTTTTCCATCACCATCCGCGAGACGGGGTGGTCGTCGCAGATAAGCACATCCAGGGGACGGAAGACGGGGCCGTCCCCAGCTGCAATGTAGGACATGCGTCGGTTGCTCTGTCTTCGCCGCTGGACACGGAGCAGCGCGCTGGCCTTGTCTCCCTCGTTGTCCGAAGACGAAGGGGACATGTCAAAGACCTGGCTGCGGCGGTTTCTGTGATGAGCCGCCAACATATCCGACGTCACTGGGCTGCCTTCCTGGGAGCCGACGGTGAGAGAGCGCGATCGCCCGCCCGACGAGCTGCTGCTATGTCTTGGCGTGGTCAAGATATGGTTTGGCAGCGGCTTCTGCGGCGAGACGGGTAGCTGGGCAGGCGCACTGCCCCTAGATTTGCTGGGCGTCGGCGTGGCTGCAATGGTAGTGGCCGCTTTCTGCAGACTAGGCGGAACGCGCGGCACCTCGAAGAAGCTCCCCGGCTGCAGCGAATTCCCAGAGGATGGCTGCGACAGGTTGGACGAGTTGCTTGACGCTTTGCGCCGTCCGTCGGTCCCCGGGCCGGCCACAAAGGAGACCAACAACGGCGATGACGGCTGCGAAGCACGGCTGGGCGACGAGTTGGAGTGGCTGACGGCTGAGGGCGACTGCGGCCGGTGATGCGACGACGCCTTGGCATTCGAAAGCGTCCTCTGGACGGGATTCGTGATAACTGGACTGCCTTCGAGCGTTGGTCCAGGCGAGGTGAGGCTGTTAAGGCCGCCAGGACTAATGGTGGGCTTCGTCTGGGAAGCTAGGGCTTCAGCTCGTAACTTCTGTATCACATCCTTGTTCGCTTTCTCTAAAACAGGCAAATTCTTGAACGAGAAGTTGCCAAAGTCGTCTGTCGCCACAGGTTCACTCAAACGCCGGCTCTTAAGGTCACGGACGTGAGGAGGAATATGCAACGGCATGAGCCCACGTTTCATCGAGTTGACCTGCGCCCTAACGCGGGACAGAGCATCGTGTGGCCGGTCAGGGTAGTCAGCAGCAGGGGCTGTTGCAGGCGGCGAGTGCTGGTCCTCCATTTCCTCGGTAAAGGCTTGCAGCGTGGCACCCCGAGCATCAAAGTATTCGGTATCTTCGGGGTCCTCTAGTTGCGGGACGAACTGCGCCTCGTCTTGTAAGAGCGTATCCCAGTTGACCTCGGCAAACCATGGGTGGTGGCGGATCTCCTCACCGCCGCTCTGGAAACTCTCATCGCGGTTGGATCCCAGGCGCTGGTGCGGATCCATACACAGCAGTTTGTTGATGAGATCCTTGGCTTCCGGTGACACCTCATCCTCGCTTTCGTCCGGCCAATGAATCCGGCGAGCGAGGATATTCTCAAAAACCTTGTCCGCCTCACTCCCGTGGAACGGAGGGATCCCGTAAAGAAACTCGTACATTATGCAGCCGACAGACCACCAATCGCTGGTCTCATCTTGGGGTTCACCCTTGATCGTCTCGGGGGCGAGATAGTCGGGTGTTCCGACGAATCGGCGGTTAGTGTCCTCGGGATCGAACAGCGCCCAGTTTGGAGGGGGCATAGCTGGCTGCGGGGGGGTCCCTCTCGTCGAGTCGGCGCTGTTGTGGGTAGTCGTGTGGGAAAGCGACGCAAGGTCGGGAGAGCCAGATGGATCGACCTCGCTGCCCTCAGCAGGCGACAGGATGACCTGCGAGTTGTTCACATGAGGATCGTTCAGGGACAGTCCTCCAAGCATGTGGGTGAGCGTCTCGCTACCACCGCTATCGCTGCGCTGGTTAGAGATCCGCCGCGGCTCCTGGGAGAGTTTGCCCAGGTTGAAGTAGGAAGGCTGGGCGATGGGCGCGCTGGGGTCACTTGGCGCCATCTGTGGTGTCGACCCGGGAGACTGGTTCCGGCCGTGGAGGTCCATTGACGTGGATCGGGACGAGGCTACCGAGGTAGAGCGCGCAAACGGACCCTGTTTCAAGAGGTCAGGTGCAGCATCAGTGCCGCTGTTGAGTGCCCGCTTCTGCCGCCCGATCAACCCCATCCGCGAAAGACCGAAATCGGTCAACTTCAAGTGGCCCTTTTGGTCGATGAGCAAGTTGTCTGGCTTGAGATCGCGGTGAACAATGCTTCGGCTATGCAAATGCTCAACGCCTAAGACAACTTCTCCAAGGTATTTCTTGACCCAGTCTTCCGGAAGACCGCCCAGGACCTTGATCAACGAGGCGCAGTCCCCTCCATTCAAGTACTCCATCACCAAGTAGAGATAATCCTTGCTCGAAAAGGTCCAGTACAGTTTCGCAACAAAGTCGCTCTCCCCTTGCCACATCATGATGGCGCGCTCGGCCTTGACATTGGTCACTTGGTTCTTGGCAACCATGTCCGCCTTCTTGAGCACTTTGATGGCAAAGTACTCCCCCGTTGACTTTTTCTTCGAGAGGTAGACGCTACCAAAAGCGCCCTTGCTGATGGGTTTGATAATCTCAAAGTCTTTGATCGAAGGTGGGACTGCCTTGGCCTGTGGTCCACCAACAACAGCACTAAGTCGCGGGGACGGTGGTGGCTTGATGGGGAGCTCTCCAGGGGCCGAGGAAACGGCTGCTGACGATTGTCTCCGATGGTGATGGTAGGTGTGCGAGATGCTGGGGGATGTGAATTCGCTGCTCGGGAGCATCGGCGACGCATCGGGGGACATGAGCCCATCCGACGGGAATGGAAGGTTTCGCGGCTTGTGCATCCGAAGCGGGGATGACGGTGGCTGTGCACCTCTCGAGGGCGATTCCTGCCGGTGTGGTGACGAAGTGCCCGGGAGAATCAAGCTTTTGCGGTGGTGTTTACGGGCGCTCGCTTGTCGCCGAAGGTCACCAAACTCGGACATGGGCGAATCTGTGCGCTGGGGCGCTCGAGAGGCGACTGAGGATGACCTCAAACTCCCATCGCTGTCGCCAGCATCGCTTTCGAAAATCATCGATTCGCGCCGGGACTGGCTGGCGCCACTCAAGCTACCGAGCGGACCACGATTGGATCGTGGCGTCGGGCATTCTTTAGGACTGGTCGACCTCGGAGAGTGCAATACCGACAACCGGCGATTGTCAGGGTCGTCGCTAATATCAGCATTCCGGAGGGCTATTGCGAGACTTGAGGGTGCATCAAAGGAACCGGGGAAGACACCCTCTTCGTTGGGAGAAGGTCCTTCGACGTCCACCACGTCGCACATTTCGTCGCTCGAGTCCTCGTCGCCGGAGTCACTGAGGCGGCCTTGGGCGATCTTGGCCGCTTTGCGCATCGCAGCATCGATGCAAAGTTGGACGGTGTACGCAAACTCGATGCGGATCCGCTCCGAGTACTCGAGGATTCTGCGGTGGCGGAAAATCGACTCGACCTTCTCTTTAGCAAACTTTTCCGTGTCCGCACAAAGCAAGGCCAACCCTTGTTCCTGCTCCAGCGTGTTCGTACTCGGTGTCTCCCATTGCAGAACTTGTGTGATCCGGCTTTCAGACTGCGGCGACTGTGTGCGGAACTCGTTCGGCGTCTGCGACGTCTCCTTGATCGCAGGCGTGCTAATCTCAATCGCTGTATCGCAGAGATCCAGCAGCAGCTCGACAATCCTAGCTTGCGGTCTGCGGATGGCAAACGACCGGGCCCGAGCATGGCCGAAACCTGTGGAACGTTCACGCGACCTGCCAGGAACCGCCCCGGGTACGGGAGACGAGTTCCCGGAAGACGAGGTGGAAGAGGTCGGGGGACCGATCGCGAGGCCCTTGTACTCGGCAACGGGGAGATTGGTCTGATCACCAGCCAACGAACGGCTGTGTCTTGCCTCAAGGGCGTCGAGTACCTTGACGATGGCATGGCGGTGCTCCGTTAGGCCTTCCTGTGACATTTGCACGTCTAGCTCGGCGCGGTGCTCTTGCAAACACAACTCGGTGTGTTTCTCAAACCACCAGGGCGGGATCTGGCGCTCGCATATCCTGCAAAGCACGGGCAGCGGGGGTGGATGCGTCTCAGGGTCGTCCAAACCAGACTCAGCTAGTTGGGTTAGATAGCTTGCGAGCACTTCGGCCCCGGAGCCCAACGTATCAACAATGACCGCAGGCAAGTCAATCTTGATCTCCCGCGGGGCAGACCACTGGCGGATCATCCACATCGTCTGGGCCACAGAGTCAGTCTCAACTCTCGGATGCTAGTAGCGTGATGTCGCAGCTTCAACAGGCAGAACACGTAAAACTCACATGACTCTCGCCTCCTGATGTCCCACTGAAGACTGTGATGCCCTGGGCTTCCAAATCAACAATTACAGGCTGAGAGGCGTCCTCGCGTTCCGCGAGGTTGTCGAGAGGGACGAGCTTCGACAACGGGCCCAGCTTGACCGCGAAGCGAATAAACTGGCTCCGTCTGTCATCCTGGGTCATGCTATCGACGACCTCCGCAAAGATACCGGAGTTGTCGCTAACGATCAAGTCGGCGATGGGCGTGCCCACGACCGATTCCGGCTGGGTTCCAATCACGTCAACCCAAGAGGGGCTAACCCAGCGTATGGTACCGTCGATGTTGAGATCCAGTATGACATTGAGGGTCTGCTCTGCTGCCTCGCGGAGCTCCGCCCGCTCCTCCCGGATGTTCTCGCTCAGGGACCGCTGCATCGGGCCGGCCCTGAGCGAGCTCACAGCCGGCGGAGCCAGCCGGTTGGGCGTGGTAGCAGTTTCCTCCTCCATTGCGGTCTATCGGCAGCTCCAAGAGACGGGTGTAGTTTCAATACCATCGATGGTGGCCCAGACGGCAGGGACCGTCTCTCGGTTCTTTTAGCACGGTCGAAGGCCGAGGCGATTGTAGGTCTCGGAGACTCGAGGTTCGAAGGAGGACAAGCGGGCGGTGGTCCGGAGGTTCCAAAGAAACCAGCCAGGAGGTGTTTGGCGGGGATGCCAGATGCTAAAGTCGAGCGCAGGTCGAAGACATAATGGGGGGGGACGGGCGCGGTCGACGTGCAGTGTCCTGCTGTGGTTGCGTGAAGATTTGTAACGCCCGATTGACGAAAAATGGCGTCGTTTGGCCGCCAGTCGGTCAAAGCCCGGGCTATGGTTGTAGAAAAGCCAGTTTGCCTTGCGGGGAGAAGGTTATTCGGCTTCCTGGAGGCGGTATTCACAAAGCCGTTACCAGGCGCTTGGTGCCTGACGGGGCGAGTTATTGAGGGCTTTGCGTGAATGCTGCGAATTGAAGGAACGGGCTGCAGTTGCAGGGCGATAGGTCGTCCGATGACGACAATTCCGAGAAAGCACAGGCAGACCGGATGCTATAGGCCGTTACCAGCACCAGGGCAAGAATCTGCCAGGCGATGGCGGTGTTGTTGTCGTCGAGTCGTCAGATCGCTTTTTGTTGTTTCGGAGTGCCAAAGTTAAAGTGGGGTTTCTTTGTCCAGAGTTGTGCTGCTCTTCACAGGGAGAGGGAGAGAATGAAAAAGGTGGGAGGGGGAGGTGCCCAACAATGGCTAAGAATAGGCCTAGCCAGGGCAGTGGCCTCAGGTTAACAGAAGGCAGAAAAATTGTCAAAAATGGTTTCAGAAATCCTGCTGCAGTTTATCTGAGTCACTGTTACTCTGTTACCGAGCGAAGTCGAGCAAAAAAACAAAGAAAACAACACCCAATGGTGACAGCACCTAGATTTGGTCGCCCCAGGCTGAGTGCACTCTCAGAGAATGACGGGAGGAACACCCAAGTGCCCAGTGACCACTGACCACCCGCTGTGAACCTTCCCTCGTGCGCCGAAATGAACCACACTGTGTGGTGGCCCACTTGCTTCGTGGGGTTCCGTTGAAAGCGGGGAAGCTAAATCTAGCCAATCACAGGCACAAAATAAGTGGGACCTTTAACGCTCCTGGTTGTTGCTACTTGGAAAGTGCGGGCGGGAGCTTCGGAACCAAAGTCGCGCTACTTCTATGCTGCGAGTTGTCGCGCTCAACACTCACAGTGCTCCCTCAGCTGCTGCATGATTTCGCGTGCTTTTTTCCGCTGGATCTCGCGGGCCAAGCGGGCCAAGCGACAGCAACAGAAACACGGCCTCTCGAATGCAACCCCATCTCCCCAGTCGCCAATTTCGGAACAAGGGCCCAGGACCACATGACGGGAAATCGTCGGGAATGCTGTTGCAGACCGCCAAGCCAGTGAAAGGCACGGGATCCAACTTTGCTCTGTCCCTTCCATTGGGTTCTTAGCCCGTTGTTTAACCAGAAGTTCTCATAACTCGGTTATTAACTGAAAAATCGTCTCAAAGCGAAAACCCACCCACCATGAAAGACCAGAGAACCATCGATGGATGAATCACCTCTTTGAGTCTATTTCCTTCACTTGAACTTCCCTCACTTACCTTACTACGACCGTCCCATTTGACCCACCACCCCACAGTTCTTCGGCTCTTCGTGGCTCGGCGTAACGCAGCGGCTTGATCGTCAACTCAGCGTGACCTCCCCCGGCTTCAACCGCGGCGCCCAGGGCCAACTGGCCGAGCAAGCTTAGCAAGCTGTCGAGTGGCAGCAGTCCTCTCCTGCACCTCATGCATGGCCCCGGGTCGCACGAGATGCTCGATGACACCGCCAATTGCACCTGCAGAGCGCCACGGAACCACCAACAAACGGTCTAAGCCGTCGAAAAACAATTGGCCCAGGTCCGCCGCCGTTGCTTCCCCGAGTCTCGACCGCCGACCCTCCCTCTCCCCGGGAATTGCTGCAGCGGCACCACAAAGGACCCCTCCCTTGGCCTCTTCCTTCTCCAACATCTATCTGATATCCCCTCCATATCTGCGACTGCCCCGTATTTTCGTTGGCTGACTCGCCCCAATTCAAGGCCATGACGTGACCCCATTACCCGAGAGAAATTGATCGATGACGCTTCTGCGCCGCGCAAAATACTCTTCGTGGATGGGGAGAGAATGGAGACAAAGTTCAAGCTTAGATCTCTTTCAACATTCCAGAAACCACACATTGGGGCCGTCCCGCTCTTCAGGGCTTCCTCCTCCTCAGCATCGGCGCACCGCCTCCCCAAAGCTGCCCGGTGTGAGACTTGTTGCTTTTCTCTTGGGCAGGATCCCGAGATGGCATGAACCCAGGAAGAAAACTGAGAGTATTGACCAAGACGTCCTCGCACCGAAGACTAGCAAGGTCCAAAATCGGAGTCAGCTGCCCCCTACCCCTCCAGAGCACACCGGGGCTAATGCTGGGCTCGCAAGCTGTGTACATACATGCAGATGCCGGTAGGATTATTTTGTGCACGACGGCACCACACGGCAAGCTCAGGTCTTTGGATCGCCGACGCTGTCTGGAAGTTGTCAACCGAGTGGTTAACCAGTCATTAGACGGACCACTCCAAGCTCTTGCCTGGGTCGGAGACAAGAACTCATTGTTCCCGTAGCTCCCGACCGGTCAGACCCAGATGGGTGACCTTCGGGAGATAAGCGAAGCAATTTCCTAAGGAGCCAAGTCGCGCTGGGCTCGCGATTTGGGGTACCCAGACTCCCAAACATCCTTCTCAGGGGCCTGGACCGCATTCGCCACGAGCCACCCATGATCTACCGCACCGAACCATGCTCACACACTCGGCGAAAGTTGTCGAGCCCTCAACGACTAGCTGACTTCGCCGGCCCCGGCGTACGACAGTCCTACGCCGGCTCACGGGCCTGCGTACATCCGACCTTGTACAGCACTGCCAAGCCCTGCTCCCAGCCCGGTTCTGCAGCCCATTCCAGCCCGCCAACTGATGGGACGGGAGTTGTGCCGGAGTCTCGGATGTTCACTGTAGCACTTGGTGGGCGAGAGTGGATCAGTTGCCAAGCTATAGTTCGTGCTGTCATACCTCTGTGAAACGCCGTCAGTTGCCCATTATAGTCCCTACCAGGTATGTCGATGATGTACATGTAAAACCCCTTTCTCGCCGCTACTTCAGCAGTCAAAATGGTGTAGAGGGGGTTATAACGGCTCTGTGGTAACAGGCTTCTTGTGTCCGGGTCTAAGACGGGCAATAACCTTCTAACAAGACACCGCCCAATGTCTTCTCGGAAACATTCACGGTTCAGGCCGAGCTCCCGGTCATTAGCGCTTCATTTGGCTGATTCAACAGCGTCCCTTCGCAGTTTCCCCGCAATATAACAAGAAAACTCATTAGCTAATTTAGCTCGCATGTGTATCTCAAAGTCGCCACCCTGAGCCGTTTCGGGGAAGGATATCGAGATTCAATCGGCGCTTAGCCACACAACACATACACTACTTACCCGTCCATCGATTCGCGTGACTGATAGGCCCTTCTCGTAGTTGTCAGTTCCCAAAAGAGCAACCTACAGCCAGGAATAATTACACCACACACCACCAATACGCCATACCATCATACAGACTAACCCTTGTGTTCCCTTAGTTTGGGGGGAGGGGGGGCAATCCGGTGCGATCGGGAATCACGCTATCACTATCCCGATTCGATCGACTCTTGTGGAATGTGGGACAACCAAGCCAGCTTGTGTACGCAGTGCTTTTTTCTGTTTAACGATGCTCATCGGCGGGTTCTATTTTCACCAAGCTGCAATCTCTTCAACTCATGGGGTGAAACCTCATGGTCGTTCTCTGATCCCATGCCACAGTAGAGGAGTGGTATACGCAATAATCAGGGGTTGCCTGTATAAGGATTAAAGATGGCGATAGCAATGGCCGGGCTGCAAGAAGCAACTTGGATTGGTAAGTACCCCCGATCTCGATCGTCCATTCTTAAGGAACTCCTTGATCCTAGCAAGAGACCACAAGTAATGTCAGACCCCACTTGAGAGAACAGCAAAGACGCTTTCAATTTCTCCTCGGAGAAGACGATATCAATAACTTTACCAGGTGGTGAAGTGTTCGACAGGCGTATTCTCTGCTTCCTCTTCGATTTCCATCTATTGCTTCTCTCATCCGTCATATCCTCGCTCCTGGGGGACTTAGACACCAGCCCACAAATAAGGATTCAAATTATATCCAAGGCTTTGTCGCAGGGTATCATTCGACCCGAGAAGAGCAGATGGGTGGTCTAGGGCGTCGACACTGTACAAGGCACGGTGCGAAGGAGGGCACTAAACTAGCGATGCGAAGGAAGGCGTCATTGACATTAACCCAACGGGACGATGTCATTCCACATATCTTCGCCTGTTTGTCGCAAACACCCTCCCATGTGCTTCCCTCGAGCTTCCCTCCTTGTCGCCACTTTAGCTTGTCGGGAATAACTAAGGCTAGCCCGTCCCCTGACGTCTTCGTCCTGTGAGAGAGAGAGTGTGTGGGAAGGCATTGGCGAATAGCAGGGAAGATCGTAGAGTTCCTCTGTCGTTAGGTTTCGTCAGAGGTCAAGGGAGGTGAAGGGGAATAGAGCCGCTCGTTGGGAGCAGAAACAGAGAAATATGACGGAGGCACAGCACAGCGGTGGGTGGGTGGTGCTCAGCCGTTTTCGAGTCTCAAGTAGGAAGCTAATACAGGGGTCAGCCGTTGCAAAATCGACAGCTTCGTTCCAAACTGCCCTGTTGTGTCAAAGGCGGTTGAATGACCCGACCGGCCCGGGTTGCTGCTCCCTTTTGGCATTCCGCAGCACGGATCGGCGCGTTGCAGTTGAGATCGTCGGGAGGGACCAAAGTGCCCCATGTGCAGGACATATTAAGACACAACCTGGGGAATTTTATAGGCGAAAGGAGGCCAGACAAAATTGAAACAAGGTGGCGAGGGATGCGGTGTTGGATCAAAGACGAAACGACATCGGTGAACAGTGAGAGCATACTCTTCGCCGTTCGGACGGACCCAGAGCTGTAAGCATCTCCCCACGAGACGACGTCTCGTCAACGAATAGCCGCCTCGTGGGAAGGAATGGGGACGGGTAGGCAGCAAATCTAATCTAATTGTGTGCAGCTTGAGGTGTCAGACGACTCCTCTCCTTCTCTCTCCCCCCCCTTTTCCTCACAAACAAGCTTCTGATCTCAGAGACCCTTAGCCGTTCCGCAGTCTGTCAGTAACTGCTAACATCCACGCCGCAGTGACGATTTCCTCAGCCCCGCCCGCCCCAAGTTTTGGGGACAACTCAATTCTGAGACAGCAAGGCGCGACATGCAGTCGAGCGGCGAAAGAGAGTTGAGCACATCGAGGGCAGGGCAACGGTATCGCCACAATCTACCAGCGGGGTTCACTCTGATAGACATGCTGCAGAATGATAAACCGCGCTCAATATTCAACTCAACATAGACCCTTCATTTCTGTCATTGTCTGAGTATCGGTTCATCCGGGGGTGTCCGGGGAAGATCGGAGTTTGGGCCGGACCAACGCCGAGAGTGGAACCTCGGATCCGGGGTTCCACCTTCGGCCGGCTTCCGATATGTTGCCGTGGTCTCGGAGGATGCCTTGGCTTCCAAATCCGCTCTCTTATTTTTTCCCAAAAGAGGTTCCCCCCCCGAGAGCCGTTGCGGGGGCGGTCTGACAGTGGCTGTTGCGAGAAGTTTACTAATCAGCCACTGATCGCCGTCATCATCAGCCGTCCGTTTAGACCGGCCGGGAAGAACACAAGCGAACACAAAGAACGAGACAATTTCAAGCCACCCCGCGGATCAGGCAATAGAAATCAAGCCTTCGTAGACTACACTACTCACGGGAACAATAGGAAGCTATATGTGGTTCCGGTCATCTCCGAGTATGGCATGGGTATCAGGCTCGCCAGTCTCTGGCGGCTGAGAATTTTTGACGCTCCAGACAAAGTTGCAGATCCAAGGGAGGAAGCCATAAAATCATGTTAACGATAGTTAATTGTGAGAGCTCCCCAGCGTCGCCGATGAATCGAAAACGCCAATGGAAAAAAGAGTGCCCGTTATGAGCCAGACAAGGGAGGTCTCAGGCGGGGAAGGGCTGGTGGCCTGCCTCTTCGTTTCAGGGGACCGTTAGCCGTTAACTTCGCCCGTTCGTGCAACTCTGTCAGCAACGCATCGGGCCATATCTCCGAAGCAGAGCCTATTCGCCTGGACAATCTGGCGTGGTGTTTGGCCTGTTTCCTTGTGATTGCCTGGCAGCTCGCCTTACTCAGGTATGCAGAGATACTAAACTATGTAGATGCGCGTGATCTGAGTAAGCACTGCGAATTTAGACGCGCCACGGCCCACAAGCGACCTGAGTCGTGCTGGGCTGTTTCTTGCGGGTGGCCGTTGAGAAGGCATTGCCGGATGCGGTAACACAGTAAACGTTATCATGTTGGCCACTCTGAAGATCTCGATAGGTATGTTGTGTGGGTGAAACTTTGTGGGGGCTAGAAATATCTCTCCGTCCCGTCTTCGCTGGGTGAGACGCGACGGAGCCCGGGCCTAAGGGAGGCCGAGGAGAGGCACAGAAGGCCCAATGAAAGTTCCAGGCTGAAAAAAGAGCATCTCATCCCCCTGAATCACAGTGGCCCAGGCGCCGCATCCCCGCCAAAATAAGGCCATGTTGACCCACTCTCCCACTTTGCCAACATTTGCCAACCATTGGTTGTGCGGTTCCCATCTCCACGGCCCCGGACTGCACAACATTCCTCGCGAAGTCATCTAAAAGACACGATTTTACTCCGCCTCGGAGACTTGTGACTTTACAACCTGATTAGGAAGTTGCAAAGTGGGACAGTTCACAGCCCCGATAACTTGGGGACGGACATACACACACCAGGAAGGCAGGGATCTCAGGAAATCTGGTAACAGGATGAGAGTCTGTTCCTCCAAGCCACGGCGACCACGGCGACCCTTCCTTATCTGGATCTTAGCCCTCCTCGACTCGCTTAACTTAGCCCTATGATGCTCCTGGAGACAGGCCAGGGAAATTAAAGCCCAGGTGGTGGGCAGAATACTGCGAGAAAGTCTAAGGCGTGTAGTAATTAAATCACCAACCTTCATCTCCATTTAAAGACTCGGGTCTTGGTCTCAAACGTCACCCCCAATTCTCGGTATTTGCCATTGGCCTCGTCTTGTTTTGTTCAGTGCAGCAGCAGCTTTGGCCCATCTACATTGACAACCCCACAAGCTAAGAAACCCCGACATTACCAAGCCCGGATCACAGCGGGGCACGAGACATGCTCGACAAGACTCGGCTAGCAGCCGGAGATAACCACCTCTTCACCGGCTCCTGAACTACTATGTAGGTGAGATATGCCCTAGCAAAGTAATAAGAATTGTTGTCGCGGAAGAGATCCCGTCCCCAGACACGGCTCTCCCCGCGGCACGTTTCATTGCTTCCATTCGCCTAAACGGCGCATACCCCTTCCGCGAGCACCAGGACTCATGCATTTCTTAATAAGCCAAAGCTTACTGCACACTTTGATCCGTTGGCCGCTCAATCTCGAACCCCCACCAATACCATTACTGCGACAAGTCGACTCTACACTACCACGACCTCATAAGTTCAAGGTATGTACACAACTTCTGGTTCTAGGATTCTATCTACCTTATCTATGGACCCACACTCAGCATTTGTTAACGTGCGATGATGACCCCGGCTTCCGGCACCTTTTAAGATCTCGGATCTCGGCGTCGTCGCGGCGCATCATTGGACCGAATCCGAGGCTTTGATCCTTCTCAATCCCAACCTCATTCGTCTTTCAACATAGTTGTCGGCTAACATTAAGATTGTAGCTACGCTTGCTTACCCATCAACACCGAATTATCCGTCACTGCTGCTTCAAAAGCCATTTGATTCACCTTTACAAAGCTAGATAACCATGGCTTCAGTCTCACCGCAACCGCCTCAACAAGCCTTCGGTGGCGGGCCCACCGGTGAAGACTCAGCGTCGTTAGCCACGATGAATCTCGACTTTTTGCGGTCGGTAAACGGGAAGAAGACAACAAGAGGTTGGTGACTTTGACCCCTTCCTGTGGATGTTAATTATGGTCGGCTGACTCGAAACAGATGGGCAACCACAGAAACGGCGCGGTCCCAAGCCAGATAGCAAGCCGGCGATGACCAGACGCCAGGAACTCAACCGACAGGCTCAGAGGTATGTTGCGCTTCATCTAGAAACGTATTAGACCCCAATCGCGTCTAACGTACCTAATCAGGACCCACCGTGAACGTAAGGAGCTCTACATCAAAGCTCTCGAGGACGAAGTTCTTCGTCTCAAGGAGATCTTTAGCCACATCGCGCAAGACAAAGAACGTCTCGCAGAGGAGAACCGCCAACTCAAGGCTATGCTGGTCCAGAACGGCCTCAATGTCTCCTTGCCGGCCGGTAGTGTCTTTGATGACCAGATGAGCAACCCCAGCGGCGGTTACTCATCCAGTGCCAGCCTCTCTGGTAGCCACGTCCCAGCATCCAGCCAGACAACCGCTTTCACGCCGCCACCGCCGTTATCCGGTGGGCGCTCACCAAACAGCGCGGCATACTCATATCCGCAGCCCCAGCAGCAGCAACAGTATCCCGGTCAGGCAAAGCTCGGGAATCAGACTCCAATTCTGGACTATGAACAAGTCGGCATCGACTTTGTTTTGAGGTGAGAAACCGTTAAACCTCATGTCAAACACAAAACCCACGCTAGGGCTAACACAACAATACCCAAATCCCAGCCTCGAAAAGTCTTGCATGAACCACCTCCCCTGGTTGCTCGAACGCGGCGTCGACGCCCCCGGTCCCCGCGAACCCTGCGGCCACGCACTCATGGCGTCTTGCCCACCCGAGCCCTTTTCCGAGCTCTCAGCCGACGTCCCCTTCGGCCAGGCCAACAATCCGGCCCAAAACACCACCAACCCCACACTGCAGCCCCCCGGCGACAACCAAGTCGCGGCCGTGGCTGCTGCTGCTCCCACCGGCCCCGGGGCGTCGGGCACCTGGACTCTCAACAAAGGTGACCTGACCACGCTGCTGGATCTGAGTAAGCGGCTGAACTTAGACGGCGAGATCACGCCGGTGATGGCGTGGGGCATGGTTCTGGCACACCCGCGACTGGAAGAGCTGCGCGGGGAGGACTTTACTAAGCTGGCAGAGGAGTTGGCGGGTAAGGTGCGCTGTTATGGGTAAGTCTTTTCTCTCTCTTTTCGCCTACCGTGGTCTTTTTTGGTCCTTCTCTCAATGGTCGGTTTGCTGACGGAGTGATTAGGTTCGGCGCGGTTATGGAGGAGTTCGAGGTTCGGGATGCGCTGGAGAATGTGTTCTCTATGCGCCCTGATTTCAATATGGCGTATTGAGCAAGTGTGCACTGTACAGTACATAAGGGGCTGGTGTTGTGAGGGCTTTGGTTTTGTTTGCTCTTTCGCGGGTGTTTGAGGCGAGAAGTGTGGCGAGTTCGAGGAAAACTTGGATTTGGATTGCTGGTTGATATCCACCTAGGTAGTTAGCTTGACTTTATTTTGTTTGACCTTATTTTGAGAGATGTACGGAACTTTTGGTTGTCGCACTTCCACTAGCATCGAAGACGGTACAGTGTGGGGCACACATATAATCACACTGTCTTACATCTCTCTCTGCCCCACACCGCACAACCCCACCAAAGAAGAAAATCGACCTCGAAAAATAAGGAAGCTTTGCCCCATCCCGCATCGCGAACCCCCCCGTCTCGGTACCCTCGTCGGTCCCGCATATAACAGTCACGGGAAAATATCTTTTCGTCGTCGAAACCACCTATTCCTAAAGTTCCCCGCTTCCGAGGATCCCGACAACAAAAAGAATCATGGCGGAACCCGCGTCGGGCGTGTCGTCGCTCGTCGACCTCATCAACTCGCTACCGGAACCCGATGGCTCCTGGGGCCCCGCCATCACCACCGAAACCACTCTCAATGGCGTCCCCTACGCCCCCTTCTCAAAGAGCGACAAGCTAGGCCGCATGGCCGACTGGACCGATGCTAAAGATGGCAGGGACGGTCGTGGCAGGCCGCAGTACAATAGGAATTACCGTGGTGCGTGGGATATCTCGCCTGACCTTTTTTTTTCGACTGTCTACCCTCCATTTTGTAATGGGCGGGGTCTTGATGGTTCTCCTGTTTTTTTTTTTTTTTTGAGTGACAGTTGTAACTGACTTTTCCATGTTTGCGCCCGCCAGACCAGCAAGTTTACGGTGCCGGCTCGGCGTCCCTGTTCACTGCCCCCGTGGCCGAGGACGAGGCATCCTTCTCCGTCGTCTCAAACGTTCGCGACACCGGCAAAACCCGTTTCGGGCGTGGTGCCGTCTTCACCCGTGGTCGGGGCCAACGCGGCCGTGGTGGCCAGGACACACGCGGGGGCGGCCGCCAACAGTTCCAGCGAGGCGGTCGTGGCGGCCAGTCCTACGGCGGGGGTTATAGCGATCGCGGTGGTGCCCGCGGTGGCGGCGCTCGTGGCCGCCGCTTCGGCTGGAAGGACTACGACAAGCCTCAGCGCAACCGGGATGCGTCAATTAACATCCGCCCCGACTGGCAGTTGCTTGAGGAAATCGACTTCAACCGCCTCAGCAAGCTCAACCTGGACACGGACGAAGGCGAGGATGTCGACACCTACGGCTTCCTGTACTACTACGACCGGTCGTACGATAAGCCGCCCGTTAAGAGCGCCGAGCGTAAGTTGGCGGTGCTGGACCGTGCTGCGTATAATGTGACTACTTCTTCGGATCCCATCATCCAGGAGCTCGCCGACAAGGACGAGGCCACCATCTTCGCGACGGATAGCGTCCTATCGATGCTTATGTGTGCCCCGCGGTCCGTCTACCCCTGGGATATCGTCATTGTGCGCCAAGGCAACAAGGTGTTCTTGGACAAGCGGGACAACGCCGCGCTCGACATGGTCACCGTCAACGAGAACGCTGCCGATGCGCCGCTCGAGGCGTCCGAGGGGTCCAAGGACAGCATCAACCAGCCGGCCGCCCTGGCCGAGGAGGCCACGTACATCAACCACAACTTCACCAACCAGGTTGTGCTCGAGAGCCAGAACCAAAAGGTCGACATGGCTCACGAGAACCCCTTCTACAGCGCGGCCGACGAGGCGGAGCCGCCCGCGTCCAAGGCGTACAAGTACCGCCGTTTCGACCTTTCTACCAGCGAGGAGAACCCGACGTACTTGATCGTCCGTACGGAGCTCGACGCCGTGCAGAAGAATGCGATCAACGGCGAAGACCAGTTCGTCACCATCCACGCGCTCAACGAGTTCGACAGCAAGGCCCAAGGCAGCGGTGGCGCACTCGACTGGCGCTCCAAGCTCGTGTCCCAGCGCGGTGCCGTTGTCGCCACCGAGATGAAGAACAACAGCTGCAAGCTGGCCCGCTGGACCGTGCAAAGTATTCTTGCCAAGGCGGACGTGATGAAGCTTGGGTATGTCCTTTCCACCCCCTTTCTACCTAGATCTTGTACTAGATCCACCGACTAACTTATCGTTAGTTTCGTCTCGCGTATCACCCCCAAGATTAATGATAAGCACATCGTCCTCGGTGTTATCGGCTGGAAACCCAAGGACTTTGCCAACCAGATGAACCTCCAACTCTCCAACGGCTGGGGGATTGTGCGCACCATTGCCGACATGTGTCTCCAGCGTGAGGACGGCAAGTACGTCCTGGCCAAGGACCCGAACAAGAGCATCCTGCGCCTGTACGAGGTACCTGCCGGCGGTCTAGACGAGGATGATGAGAGCCCGGAGCTGGAGGTGGCGGCTGAGGAGGATTAAAGGGAGGGGGGTTAGGGTTGTGTAAAGAACGTTGGAGCTTCTACAATATTTGGGGAGTTGGTTGGGAGGTTGGCTCAGCGGGGAACAAAAAGCGAAATAGAATGAATACCGGCATGGTTTCCCACACACCCGGACATTCCGTACATGACTGTAAAACAAATAGCAAAGTGCCTACCTTGGTAGCGATACCTTTTTCCGGGCGCAGCTAAATGTCCCCACGTGACAACGCGCCTAGAAGTGGCGTTCATCCGCCCCCACTAAACCGCGTCGACCATTCATTCTCCGGTAACTATTTTCATCTACTGGACACCTCCCAAAAACAGTTCTACAAGCCCTCCCTTGACCCCTAAATCGCCCAAACGCCCTCGCCTGTCGACCAAGAATCGCGACACACACAATGGCGCCCGCGCCCCTATCTAAAGCCAGACCAAAGTCAAAACTATCCCAAACACGATTGAAAACCCCACAAAAGCCCACGACCTCCACCAAAACCTCAACGACACCTTTTTCTTCTTCCACGTCGAAGAACGGCAGTGTCGCCGCAAAAACAAAGGGAAAGCCGAATCAGAGTATTCTCAGCTTTTTCAAGAAAGCGCCCGCGCCGGATGAGGAGTTGTTTATCGGCGGCAATGGTGCAAATGGGTTAGGGAATGGGACTCTAGAAGACGAGCCGAGAGAAGAAGAGGATATTTATGGCGCGAGTCCGTCTCGTGATGGGGGCGATGAAGAGGAGGGAAGGTATAATGAGGTGGGTGGATCGGTCAAGAGGCGGAGGTTGAGCTCGACCTCTCCCTCGCGGCTGTCTCCCTCGTCTGAGCTGGGGAATGCGCGTGGGAACGAGGGGCCAGCGGCGGAGGTGAAGGTAGATGGTGCAAAACCCACAGCAGTAGAAGGGGTATCTAAGGGGAATAAGCCTACCGCACCAAAAAAGAAACCGGGAAATCCCTTCTTAGATGATTCTTCAGACGACGAAGACGACGACAGCCACGGCAAAAGAAACGAGCCCACAGCGCCGTTAGTACCAAGGGTGAGGACGCCACAGCCCATATTTAACGATCCCAACGGGAAAAATGGAGGCCATGAACAGGCGGGGCTTACCAGTGACACGACGATATCCAGGGTTCCATTACTTCGCCATGAGACATCGGGCGCGGATGTCCAAGGGAGTTCACCAGACCGCAATGGAGGAGAGATCAGTAACGAAGCGGAGCCATTCGAGGACGATGATTTTACCGGAGAAGAACTCCAGGCGATGCGATACATGGAAGAGCAAGCCCGGCTCGAGGCGGAAGAGGCCGGGGAGGAATACGAAGTGAATGAATTTGCTGTTGAGGACGACACCATGACGGAAAGCTGCCCCGTCTGCAATGGCAGTCTCGTTGGGGTGACACCAGACCAGGCAACCGCCCATGTGAACTCATGTTTGGACGGCAACCCGACACCGCTTCCCGAGCCGTCTGGGCCACCACCACCGCCCGGTGAGGCGGTTGAGGTTGAGGCGACGACGGTGGGAAGACGGTTTGCCAAAGCCGCCGTAGCCCGGCCTGGACAAGCGAATCCCATCAGTCTGGGGACAGAAACGGGGCAGGGGAAATCGGCCTCGGCTTTTACCAAGCTCATGTCAGGTCACGCCGAAGACGCGGCCTGGGCAACAGCCGCCGCAGCAGAAACTGCTTCGCGGGGCATGCCTGCGTACAAGCGGACGTGCCCGTTCTACAAGATCATGCCGGGATTTTCGATCTGTGTCGATGCGTTTCGGTACGATGCTGTCGAAGGGTGTCGGGCGTACTTCCTTAGCCACTTCCACAGCGACCACTACATCGGCCTGACGGCGAACTGGACACATGGTCCCATCTATTGCAGCAAAGTAACCGGGTCGTTGGTCAAGTCGCAGCTTAAGACGGCGGCTAAATATGTTGTCGAGCTGGAGTTCGAGGAAACGGTGCCTGTGCCCAATACGAATGGTGTCGTCGTCACGATGATCCCGGCGAACCATTGCCCGGGAAGTTCGCTCTTCCTTTTTGAAAAGACTGCTGGGGGGAAGACGCAACGGATCCTTCATTGTGGTGATTTTCGTGCCTGTCCCGCCCACATTGAGCACGAGAAGCTGCGGCCCGAAACAGTCGATGCCATCTCCGGTCGGGCTAAACAGCAAAAGATCGATGTGTGCTATCTCGACACCACCTACCTCAACCCCCGCTATTCCTTTCCTCCGCAAAACGATGTGATAACCGCCTGTGCCGACCTCTGCGCGCTGCTGAACAAGGGCCTGCTGGAAAACGACGACCGCCACTGGGAATCTCTGTTGCGACGACAACGCGGTGGTGAAGCAGCCAAGACCAAGGACGTCTCAAAATTCTTTACGACGAGTTCAACAACGTCCACATCCTCCGGTCCGGCCCCTCCACCGCTACCAAACAACGCCTTCTCAGCCCTCAACGGCCGCCGCCACAACCCCAACCGCCTCCTCGTCGTCTGCGGCACCTACAGCATCGGCAAGGAACGCATCTGCGTCGCCATCGCCCAGGCACTGCGAAGCAAAATCTACGCTTCCCCGGCCAAAATTCGCATGTGCAAGCAACTCGATGACCCCGAACTGTCCGACCTCCTCACCTCTAACCCGGCCGAAGCCCAAGTCCACATGCAGATGCTAATGGAGATCCGCGCCGAGACGCTAGCCGAGTATCTCGAAGGGTACAAAGCCCGCGGCGAGTTCAGCCGCATCGTCGGCTTCCGTCCTTCAGGGTGGAACTACCGCCCTGCCCCTTCTTCCCCTTCCGTCCCTACTACCACCACCGCAAGCACCATCAACGCCAACCTACCCCCAACCTCCCTCCCGACCACCCACCTACTCCACCATCCGCACTGGCGCACGCGCTTCACCGCCCAGCATCTCGTCCCCCAGCGCGGCGGTACCGCGCAGGCACTCTGCTTCGGCGCGCCGTATAGCGAGCACAGCAGTTTCCGCGAGCTGGCGCTCTTTGTGATGGCGCTGCGTATTGAGCGGATTGTGCCGACTGTGAATGTTGGGAGCGAGGCGAGTCGGCGGAGGATGAAGGGCTGGTTGGATAAGTGGGTGGCGGAGAGGAGGAAGGGAGGGGTTGTGAGGGTTTTGAGGGAAAATGAGGGGAATGAGGAGGGGGATAAGGGGGGGAAGGGGGCGAAGAGGGTTAAGGATGAGGAGTTGTGGGATGGGAAGGATGGGAGAGGTGGGGGGGTTTATTGGTAGGCGGTGTATGGAATTTGTATCCTACCTAAGGTATCGTGGAGATCAGCACGTTTGTGGAAATATCTTGGACATGACTACCCATCTCTTGGGGGAAAGCTTCAGGTGGGGATCAACGGTTTTCATAAATTGCTGATACCTTAGCCCAGGGTATTTCCCGTCTAGATAGTGACTACCCCTTCAAACCCATACCCCCTGAGTTCGTTCCCATCGCTTCATATCATAACGCTAGCCCTGCATTTCCTCCCCTTCCCGATTCCAACCCCCTTATCCCCTTCATTTCCCCTTCCCAGCCTGGTTTGCCGCCTCTGTCGATTACGTTAGCCCTCCCTTCATTACCCCTCAAAATCCCCGGTCCTCTCCCATGGAATAAATCGATAACTCCTCCAATAAAATGAAAGCGCATGCGCATTTTTTTTTTAAATACCTCTCCTCGTCGCGTCCTCCAACAACGGCACATCTACCGCGTTCGCCGGCAGATGCACGTACCGCACCACTGAGCCGCGGATGAAGACGTTTTTGACCGCGCTCTGTAGCAGATTGTTAGTCATCAGTCTTGCTCCGTTTTGTGTGTGATGTGGTTTGGGTGGATGAGCTATCTCTATGATGAATGGAAACTAAAACTGAAACTGACCATGTGAGGATACTTGATCTCCTCCAGCACCTGGATGTTGTCAAGCTTGATGTTGAGGTACTGGTCGACGCTCTTGAGCACGCCGCGGATCTGGATGTCGTTCTTGAGCTCGACTGTGACCTCGTGGTCGATGAGGGTTTTGAAGAAGCTATGAGTGGGTGAGTGTGAGTAAGTGGGTGTGTATTAGATGTATTAGGAATGGAAACTGTGATATGAGAGTGAGAGGACTGGGGCGCCCCAGGGTGTGTGCTTCGATATGCGTGTGACGGGTGGGACGGGGTGTGAGATTTGCAGCAGGACAGACTCCAGCTCGGAGATGGTGCGAGTTGTCGTCTCGGGTTGTATATTATAACGGTCACTGAATATGAACGGTCCCCCAAAATCTTCTCATCCCATGCCCGGTAGCTTGAAGTTGCCATCTGCAGTTCCGTTATGCCCATTGTACAATCGGGGAGCACTCGCACCATCGGCACGACCAAAAACCATAAAAGAGAGAAGGGAAAAAAAACTAAATCAGCAGTTGAGTAACCAAAATCACACATACCTAAAAAACAACATTTTGCCTGTTGCGATGCCCTCACACAACTAAGGCAAAATGAGGGTGATGTTGTAAGGAGGTTCAAGCGTGTGCATGAGCCTGACGGGATTGTTGTTGGAAGAGCACGGGCCCACATTTACGCTGCGCTGCCGCTGACTACAAGATGTGGGGAATGTAAATTCTCTGTGAGGCCATATCCGGGGTTAGGGTTGGGCATGTTGCCCACAACTTCACCTTAACTAACGGGCCCGACAACATGGAAACGGCTGACAAAGTTCCCAAAACTCCAAAGCCAATCAACCCTCCCTCCAAAACCCCAACCTTTCCCCGTTACGCATCCCAGCGGCGCCCCGTTCCGCCCGCTCACCCTCCCGGGAATGGATCACAGCTCCTGCATTCCGCTCTGAACAAATCGGCAGTCCAACCGCAGACCTCAGCACAGGCTTGCGTCCCAGCGTCCCACGTGAGGTGGGCCAAAGCGGCCCGAAGCGCACGAGCAGGATGGAAACAGAAAAGCAAGATCACAGGTGGGAGGCCCGAGAAGATAGAAGATTCGTCAGACCCAGATCGGATCAGACCAATCTCCAGTCTCCCTCCAACCCGCTGACCCCGGATCTCATCTTACGCCGCCCCATCGGCTAGCTTCCTCGCTTTTACCCTCCTCACGCTATTGGTACGTGTATGTACACAGACGGTTTTGACCACAAGCACCCACACTGTGTTCGAGAATTAGTCGAGCCCTCACTTCGAGCTAATGGAGCTCGCGTGAGGTTGGTCCTGACCAACCACCACTTACATCACGATCACGGTCCAATGAGGTACGTGTGGGCAATATCGTAGACAAGCTCAATTCCAGAATACACTATATCCGGCGACGGATCAGCCATTCATAGTCTAGCATCCCCCGCCAAAGAAGCAATTCCTAGGTCGCTAAACATAAGGAAAGGGTCATGAGAAGGGAAGGAACAGAATAGCAGCAAAGAAACAAAACAGTATCAAGCAAGTACACGAAACATAGCGTAGGTACACGGACCGCCAAACATCCAATATCTCCCCACACTGCACGCACGCACCCCGGCTTCCAGAATGTTGCTATTCTTTCTCTCGGTTCTCTTTTGTCTTTGTACTAGTATTGTTGGTGTTGTTGGTAATGGTAATTGGTTTGGTTGTCCCACTCCTTTTCTTTCTTTTCGGCCCCGTTTTCACCGGTACCATGTCGAGTTTGTTTGTTTCATTCTGCCAATTGGCGAGCCATATCCCCATCATCCATCCCGCAGCAAAGAACACAACAAGGCATGCCTCCCCGCTAAGGAAAAATGGCAAGTAATAAATAGGTAGCATCGAAGGAGATAAGCTTGGATAGAAAAAAGAGAAAAAATAAAACACGTCCATATTTGGGGGTATGTCGAGGGTATCCGTCGTTATCGCGTGATGCACAATCTTTGCCCCCCATTCCCGCCAAAACCTGCCTGCCCCCAGAAAAAATTACCACCCCCCTTCCTATTCCACCCTGTCACCGCAACCTCCCAAAGGAAACCTCCCTCCCCCCGTCCCAATGAATCCAGCCTGCCGAAACGGGGGACCGTCAAATGCTATGCTCGCTGTGTCGCTGATATGCTGTGAGGCCAAGTGTATCGTGGTATCCGGGGAATGGAGAGGTACGAAATAGACCGCTTCGCCAACCAGAACAGAAACCCAAACATGCTCAAACCGAACCGAAACGAGTGTCGCTCCCGAGAGCTACCGTATTGATGCGCAGGAAAAAGCCAGAGTAGGTTGCCCAATCTGAAGAGAGGAAGGGAAGAATGACGAAGGAGAGGAGGGGAAAAAAAGAAACAGAAAAAAAGGAAACACATCGCAACGGGTAACGGCTTATACACGTTCTCCTTCTTCATCTCATCCATCTTCCTAAACTCCTTGCCAAGCCTGTTCCTGGTTGCGTGTGCACTTCCAGTAAAAGATAAACAAAGAGTAGGGTGGGTCTGTCGTAACTTCATGACACGTGTTTGTGACGTATGAAAACGGGTATAGAGTTCAACTGCAATTCTCCTATTTGCATCCATCTACCCCGTCATCATTCATCGTCGTCGTCATCTTCTGGCGTCGAAACCGCCCTCTTGGTCTTCTTCGCCGGGGCCCCGCTGTTCCCTTCGGACTTGCGCTTTGTCGCGCCCGTCGAGGTCTTGACAGATTGCTCGGTCTCTGCCTTGTCGCTGGAACCATCGGACTTGGTCTTTTCCATTTGCGAAATCTCCTCAGCCGTCAGGAAACGCCCACCAGGTCCACGAGGGCGGCGCATGGCGTGGTTATGCCTCGACTCGTGAAGGTAAGGCTTGCGGCCCTTGCTAGTCAGCCGAAGCGCCTCCTCCAACCTCTGCCGGGCCACCCTGCGCTTAAGAATTCGGTGGAACTGTTTGGCGTTGACGTAAAGAGGAGACTCCTCGACAGCACCAGAAGCCATCTCTGGAGATTGAGGCGGCGGCATCTGCTGGCCCGCCGTCATCGGTGGGGGCACAGCCGTGCGCGGCGCGCCGTGATTCAGCATTGTGGGCGCATTCGGAACGCCCGGGCTCGCGACTTGACTGAGCCTCCGCTGCTGGGGAATGTTATTCAATTGCTGCGGAGACCTCGGTCCAGCCCTGGAATCTTTCTTTGCACCAACGCCCGACATCCTCGGTGACTGCTGTAGACTGGGATCTGACGGCATGTAGGGATACGAAGACCCGGACGCGGCGGCAGTGGCAGCCATGGCCGCTGCCTGGATCCCAGGCATCCCATAATGCATGGGCTGTTGGGGGACTGCATACTGTGGTTGATACATGTTGTGAGGTTGTGTCGGCGACGGTTGGTGTTGTTGTGATGGAAGAATCGGGGATGTTTGGGACAAGTGCTGGGTTGATGGTGAAGTGATGCTGTTTCCACCTGCAGATGTGGGGTATCCTGTTTGAATGTGCGGTTGAGAATGTGCGCTTTGAGGTTGCTGTTGGTATTGGGCGTATTCCATCATCCTTGGAGGTCGCGACGAGTACGCCGAATGAGATCGCGAAAAATCGCGGTGCTAGAGAATGCGGGCAGGTCGTTTGAGGCGACGCTTGCGGAGCCGTCTGCAGATTAAACCTGGGGAAAGGATTCGACGATGGAGATGCGACAAGTGAGAGTACCACTCGGGTTGATCCAAAGTCGTGCGAGTGCTGATAGAGCTTCCAAGGCCTTGATCTATCTGGGATTCAGGACGCACTGACAAAGTTCAAAGTCACTTGTACCTGCGGATTGGGCTGGATGTGCACCCAATCTATTGGAGTGATGCGTTGGCAGTTGATGGGATGGTAGCGGCGCAGCGTGATTGGTGGCACCGCAGCATATGCAGGCTGATGTCGTTGCGAGGCGAAACCTGGGTGGCTCAGTCCAAGGCCGGTCCGGGAGATGGCGTGGACAACAGCAGCCACGTGAGGGCAGAGGGAACTGCTCGAAGGCAGCCTAGGTCTTTGTCGTGGCCGACGAGCCTGAAGATCCCGAGTCGCAGGGACGTCGGGTTTGAAGCAGGTCAACACGCCCAATGTTTGTGAACGAAGGCAAAACCTCCGGCGAGTCTACTGTTAGAGAATCGTGCGGTCGATTTGACTTTGACCAAGCCTATGAGCGGGAAGCATTAGTACGAGAGCTCATCCCACTCCGAGCGAAACAACTCGGCTGGCTTGTTGGGGAGGAGGAGGGTCATGACTGGTGAATGGTCTCTGTTTTGGCGCCTTGGGCCAGGGCCAGTTTGATGCGCTGGCATGCATGACGGAATATGCACGATGCAGGCCCACCAGGTCAACCAGCTCATCGCCCCATGCCTAGTCCGGGCAGCAAGACCAAAATGGGGTGGCAGAGGATCAGAGGTAGCAGAGGCAGCCCGACGCTTGATGGGGATCGTGTTGGATGCGCTGGACCTGTGCATCGGACTCACTCGAGCCAGGCGTCGACGGAACTGCTGGCTTCAAAACAACCCAGCGAGCGCCAACGTTCTCTGGGGCCGGGCTGCAGGCCCCTCTATGCATGCAGCTTTCTTCTCTCAATTTTGCACTCTCTTGCCACCCTTTTCTCAGACTGCGGCGAGAACGCAATGCCGGACGAGAACAGAGAGCGAGAAAAGCGAAGGGTGGGGAAGTCCAAGACAGCGGACGATGTGGGGGGATTGTACGCCCGGTATCTCAAAACTTGAGAGCTGCCAGAGACACTGTGAGGAGGTGAGGGGGCGCAAAAGCGGGTGCGGGATAAGCTTAGTTATGACTAAGCATGGAAAAGAGAGCAAAACGAACGCACCGTCTAAAGATGTAGTGTTGTCCGAGCCAAATCCACTGCGCTTGCAGAGGCTGGTCGGTTCGCGTATTAGTTTTGGCAAAGAAACAACAAAAAAACACTGTGAGAAAGGAATGTGTCTAGGAGAAGATGGAGAGTAAGGCTCGAGCCGCCGACCGTTGAGGATTGAAACCCTCAAGGGATCGCGCCAGGAGATTGGTCGAGCAGGAATATGCAGCCGCGGGCAGACCAACGCGTCACCGGCGGGTAGGCAGCGCAGGGACCAAAGCCTAAGTTTCGCGGAGAAGGGCAAAAAGACAGAAAACAGAGGATGTGAAGGGTACTTACACAACAATTGTCGACAGGGCAGGCACCGCGCGTCGAGGCTGGACGGTCGCGATTGGAAATGAGAGCCCTGGTGAGATCGAGGCGATGACGCCGTCTGATTGAACGGCAGGGAGATAGTGTTAATTGCAGTCCGCAGACAGAAATTATCACGGGACCAGGATACGGCCAATAATGAGGCCGAAGTCGAGAGCGAGGGCTGTAATAGGATTCGCTTTGATGGTGTTTTTCGTCGTCCTTTTATCAGCTGGGATGCGTGCTGATTTGCTGCGCTGAGCCCAGGGTTTGAATGTCTTTTGCGCTCGGCCGTTGACTGGCTAAAAAAGAGCCCCAGGTGTTTTGGCCGCTCAAGGAGTGGATACGAGAGGATGCCTGCGACAAGGCGCGTGAGTGGGCTGTGTCTTGTTTTTAAAAGTCCGGCTCCGATGTCCCCCGCGATCGACCGTCTTGCGAGGCTAGCTTGCAACAAATCTCGGGGTTTGTGAACGGGGGCTAGGCTGCGCTCACGTCACGTCTGAGACGGTGAGGTTTGCGCGGGTCCTTAGGCCGCCAGGCAGAGAGCGCCAGGCTCAAAAGAAAGAGGGAAAATGCGCGTGCGTCGCCGGGCGGGCCCAGGGTGCAGGCGCAATGCAGCGAGCGAAGCAAAGGCCTCATGCAAGACGGCCAGTTCGCCGGGAAAGCAAGGGGAATATGCAGGGAAATTGATGGGGTTCGGACATACCCTTTCTGCAGTTGTCGGCGGCTACTGGTACTTGCTCAAGGGAATGCGCGGCGCGACGCACAAGCGACGTTGGAATGCCGCGACGCAAGTGACTTTTTGGGAGTTTTTGGCGGTCCTAATTGGACTGCAAAGCTGGCGTTGTTACGACTAGGCGCGGCCGTTGATTTGATGAAAATTTTGGGGGTTGATGGGACGACTTCACCCTCGTTGGAAACGCACCAGTGGAGAGGGGTCCTTTGGTGTGCTTGATTGGTTGTGCGAGGGAAAGGAGGAGAGTCGAGGGAAGAGCCGAACGATGATTTGAGGGCGCGGACAGACTGCTTTAACAGGCAGATTTGGTTGGATGAATCAGCTAGCGAAGTGGGTCTCCCATCGAGGATTTTTGCAGCTTCCAAGGTGGCTGGCGGGGTTGTTGATGGGCAGAGGGGGTGAATTCCCGAGGAGTTTTTGTGGGCGGGGGCGTCGTTGCAGGAAAGTGCCTTCCGCCGGGACCCGGGATGTGTGTGCTTGGTCGTCCCAAGAGAGATCGGGAACCGAGCGGTCAACTCTTTCGCCTGAGCTGTTGCGACGCGTTCCTTGCCATCTTCATGACAACCCCACGCGCCCGGTCTCTGGCTGTCCACATGGAATGAACAGCGCTCTGGGCGGCTCTGGAACCCCCCGCGGCTTGAGCATTTCATCAGACGACCTCGGGAAGACAAGAAGAGCGTGCAACCATAAAGGTCCTCTCCAGCCCTCGACAGCAATCAAAGCAATCAACTTTTGTCAGTCGTCAATCGACATGATCCTTGGGAACATTGCTTTTTTATTTCTGTTCTCGCAAGCGCCGTTTGTTGATGACGTGACCTGACATTCGATGGGTTTGAGAAGGAAGCGAAACACCCGCAGTGGGCACCGGAGGGAGGGATCAATATACGGATAGCAATTGCTGAAAATCTCCAACGTTTAACTACCTAACCAGCTAACTTAGCCAATTGCTTTTCAGCACAAAAACTCTCTTGGGGCAACGCACAAACATGCTCTCTTGATCGGCCAAAAAGACACTCTGCATGAACAAACCTCTCAGCTCGAGAGAACATCGGAGAAATTCGACACAGCAAACTCGCGGGAACTCTTCGCGGGCCCTGGGACAGAACCGTTGCCCCTGGTTCAGAGCCCGACCTCGCCGACCTCTGCACTGCCCAGCAAGGACGTCACAAAACGCTCGCCGTGTTCATCGGCTTCACCGACGATCGGCGGAGTCCTCCTGCTAAAAGTTGCCTCACCACAGCCGCTGACAACGACATTCAACTCCTGTGTTCCCTTCTCTTGTGAGCACAAAACCGCTCGGCCCGGGCCTAAATTTAGCCCAAGCAACGTCACTCGAGTTTCTCCTACCGAACAAGAATAACAGGGACGCTCTGGTTACGATTTTTGGTCAATCGCTTAGGATCAGCCCTACATCACGTCCCCGGGTCGATATCACAACGTGACACACGGGCAGTTCTGCTTCAACCCCGGAAAACCCGTCCCGGCACCTGCGGTGGCACCCATGATGGAAGTGGCCGGGCTCGCCTCCGGCCGCCGTGGCCGCGGAGACCTTCAGCAAAGCCAGGCCCAAGTCCGGTCGAGGAACAGCTTCCATTCGCCACGCTGAATCCGGCAGCAGTGTACATAGTGTAGTGGTGGTCGTGGTGCGAATTCTGGTCGCAGCCGTGTGTGCCGCACCAGGGGGGTCCGGAGACGCAAGGAGCCGTGCCAAGGAGGCTTGGGGAGAGGCCAGCGCATCGAGCGACGAAGCCTGCAGGGAGAAAAGAGGGATGCCAGCCTCCCTGTCTTCAGCCCAAAAAGTCGGTGTGGGCCCGCACCCGACCCAACCATCCGTCTCGTTGACCCATCGCGATCGTATGGGCCCAATGGGCTCACAGGGCGGTCAGTTCATGCTGCGACCAGGCTTCTAGAACCCGGGCAGCGCCACCAGGTTCGTCCGAAACAAACCTCATCCCAACTCTGAGCACGTTACCTTCAACAAACCTCATCTGCGTTGCAAGCGGCAGAAGATAAATCGAATACAAATGAGTGAACATGGTCGCCAAAAGATGGAGGAAATGATCTCGGGCCAATTGGCCAGATGGGCTGACCGAGCAAAGCCGACCGGTGACTGGGCACAGAACGAGAAGCAAGGGACGGGACTCCACGACGCACCTGCACTTCTTAATAAGTCGACTTTAGGACGGGGCATCCCGGAGGGCGTCTGCTATGTATTGCAAACACGGAGCAAGCGAAGGGTGTGGTGGTGCAAAACTGGACCTCGCCGCCGTCCCCCGCATGAATTTCCGATCGCGATCAGGTGACGACACAATGTGTCATCCAAGCAGACGCAGGATGAGTTGTCAAATCCCTCTGCCGGCTCAAGTTGTTCTCGTGCTTGCTTCGCCGTGCCATTCCATCCTCCCGTCGTGCCAGGGTTGTGATGTCCACCACATGAACCACTTTTCCCCGCATTGTACGGCTGCTCGCGGATTCGGACGGGCGTGGACGGGAAAAAAGGTTGCGTGGCGGTCGTCGGCGGTGCAGCAAAGTTGCCAAGGCAAATTGGCCAAAATGAGTGGATGCCCAGGTCCAGGATTCCTTGATTTGCGGTCTTCTGAATGGCCCGAAATGCATCCTGCAAATGCCAACATTGTGAGTTGACTGGCTCTTTTTTTTGAGCGAATGGCTGGCTCGTCTGGGCATGCTATCAAAACCCTAACCCTCACACCGTTCAGCAGCCACGCTCGCTGTGGCCAAAAAAAGCGACACACTAAAACAGATAGCTCAAGTCTAATCCATTAACATTCGATCAAATCTTAATAAATTTTGATTGATATACTCTTTTTTGTCTTTCTTCACTTTCTGGCTTAATTCTTTTTTCTCTTCTTTCCCTTTTTTGGTTTATTCTTTTTCGTCTTTTTTCACTTTTCTAGCAAAGTAAGTTATCCAGGGACTTAGTGTGCCGCCCTTTTCGGCCATAGCGAGCCACGGCAGCGTCAGCAGGTGTGCACCTTTGGATCGAGTGGTCCCACAAACTCGCAACCCAACCAGCCAATAAGCGGGCCACACTCTCCAACCCACCACACCACACCACCAGACCACCACCACCAAAAGTTCCTTGATGTTTCACAACTTGGAAGCTCAACCGCGTCTCGCGAACCCTGGTCGCCTGCAATGTCGCACTCACCCATCCAACCACCACATCACCACCTTTCATTTCGCCAGGCGCGCTCTCGGCGCTCTCGGCGCAACACGTGCCGCTGTACCGTCTAGAAGAGAGAGCGGGCGAGGCGGGCAAAGATTGACACTCGCCGTCATTGCTGACCCAGATCATCAACGCTCATCTCGTTCCCTCCTTCTTGACTGATCGCAGACATCCTGCCGAAAGAAAGATGCTTTCCCAAAGTGAGACACCATACCGAGCGGGGCCCCCTCATTTTCTCACCCTCCCATGCCCCGCGGGCCGCAATGCCTACATAGTTACCGTGACGACCAGGGAACAGTGCGCATCCAGGAATGGGCAAAGAAGGACACAAACCAGACGAATCCGGCCAAGCTCGCCGAGGGCGGTACCGAACACAATGGTCTTGTGTTTTTGTTGATGCGCTTGCTTCACTTCATGACAAGGTCGTGACCTTTTTTTGATCAGGAATTCAAGATCCCGCTTCTTCACCAATGAGGAGGACCGTCACGCCGTTGTCAATGTCATGAACAGCCGGCGCTCCACACTGACGCGGGCACGAGGCTCTTCCCGCCGAGACTAAACTCAGCTGTGTCTAGCTTGGGGCCAGCCCAAGCTTTCAATGTTAATCCTGGGCCTGTCATTTGAACCTCTCACGACGGCTCTGAGCAGTTACCCCGGATTTTGGCAGATGCAAGGAGCTATGGCTTCGTTTCATCAGCTTCTTTAGGCCATGAGATGCGGCAATCCAAAGCAACCAGAGCTTTGAGGAGCATCAAGGTGCTTGGGTGGGTAGACACGCAGATAATTCGGGGACCTCAGAGGTGTGAGGTTGCGAATGGGGGTGGAGGGGGGGTTGCGCATGATCTCATGCTTGCGCTCTCGCGACGACCATTTCTCCGTAGTGATCTCCGAATTAACCGTCGATCTTCTCTTTCGAAAAGGTTTCATCAACCACATTGGACTACTGTAGCATTGCCTCGTCAATAATCCGGAGACAACCCAAAGCCCCCCAACAAACCGAGTGTAGCTCGACCTAAACCGGAAGGCATCACTCAACATTCCCTATTCCGTCTCGCCCATCCTTCCACTCCCTCTTTGGGCATTGAGGTCATCCCCAGTTCCCGGCCCGGCCCCCAAAATCAGTCAGCTCCCCTCCTCCTCTGAACCCTTGAATCTTAGTCTCCGAGCGAATGACATCGTGAGCAAGCCGTTCTGCCACCCCATTCGCCGCCTCGCCGAGACAACAAAGACGGTCCCACCCCCTTCAAAACACACCCCCCGAGCTTGGCTCTCGGCTAGCTATTCTCTATTCTTAACTCGAGACAGACGACAGAAGGTCTTTGACGTCGCACGTGTTTTCTAATGTTTACGTGACATTCTCCGACCTCCGACGTCGTGATCACTTGGTGGTTCGTGGTAGAATCCGTATTTCGCTAATGACGACGCGCCCGATGGCCTGCTCCACGGGTCGGCGCTTGCTTCGATCCTGAAGGTAAAATTACTTTCCATCTTCGTGCAGCGGGTCCAAGCTAGGCGCGCGGGATCGCAAATCTCCATCGTCGGCTGGGCTTGTCATCGATTTATCCTTGCTTGTTGCGGACGTTTTCTGTTTCGGGAGGTTTCCGCGAGCGCCGTGGTGCCTGACCTGCCGTCGCTGCCCGATACACTACAAACATTCGCGCCGGGCCTCCAAGATGGGCCGGGCGGTATTACAAGAGGGTTCGAGGACCATCCTTCGGATGGCAGCCTCACTTTACTCTGGGAGCTTGTTTCGGTCACGGTGGTGTATGGGATTGTTGATCCTGGGAGGAAGGCTGGGAGATCGGAGATCGCAGGTCCGGGTCAGCTGGTTGTGATAGCAACGTAGCAAAGACATGGGTTGGGAATTGGTAGTATGCGTTTAAATTGTTTTCAAGATTCAATGTCGTGGCTGAGGAGCGGCTTGGGAGCATTCGTCAGGTTGTTCTGAATATCCCGGGTCGGCTTCGAGAACAGAACGATGTTAGGAGAACAAGTTGGTATAATGAAGCGTGCTTAAGAACATGATAATTCGTGACTCCCATGAGATTCCTTGAGGGTTCATTCCCCGCTGATTTTCCAGCTCAGTTTCCGGGAAAACGAACCACGTTTAAAGAAAGGGGGAGTTCAAAGTAAACAAAGCCCCCTATCACGTGGTATACGAGACTCATTCTCGAGGCAAGGCAGCCCAAGGCCCATCGACACTTGAAGTACCACAGTCTCTGTGGTGATTTGAGGCGACATTGATGGCTCGGAAGATTTCCTATAGTAATCTACGTTATGGTGCATTTTGTAGGGTAAGACGACATTACCGTACTGATCTGGTTGTATTATTTTTCTTGCACGCTTAATTACCCCTTAATCAACATACGTTCATCCTTCTATCAAAACTACCGAGATGGTGTCCCTACAAAAGGCATGTTTCCTGCCACTGAATTAGTGATTTATGGTCCGCAAGAAATATTAGCCGTGATCTCTCCTCTCAGAAACAACAGCCTTGTGTGACATTGTAGAAGGTTGGGTTGCCAGGCTCGCAACCCAATTAAGGGTTCGAGCAAGGGGCGGCTCAAGTACGCAAGGACATGAACATTACATTTACACCGATGGGTTCATGTTATCCCCATACCCTGTTTGATGATGATGCTAAATATTGTCAAGTCCCACGCCCTGTACTCTCACCGGTTTCGATATTGACCGGAGCCGAGGCTGGTGACCAAGCGGATGGGACATATGAGGAGGCGTATGACTCTCATTCGTTAACAAATGAGCATCAAATGAGGGCTCAATTGGTCCAAAAATGTGCGGCATCTCCGGAAGTCACAGTATCGACAAGGCTTCGGAAGAAAATGTCTGGCGCGGTCTTGAGGATAGGCTGATCTTGGTGGTTGGGGCTAGTGAATGGTGATAGTGGCGTTGGAGGATCTCACGGGGGGTAAACCGCAGGGTCTGTGGGAACAATCGGTGTCAAACACATGATCCTAATGCCCCGGGTTCTAAAATTATTGTGTAGATCTTGGTGATTATAAGTTCACTCCTATATGAGCGGACCTAAGCGCGTGGGTTGAGAATATCCCGACCTGTATGGGTGGACTTCTCGTTTTTGTAAAAGAAACTTGAACGTTCTTAAACCCTGACCCCAACTCAAAATTCAGAGATGCCGACTTGATCGCGGACAAGACTTTGCTATGCTTACGTGACTATTCCGCCCCTAGATGTACGTACAGTAACGAGTTCAGCGGTGGCTTGAAGTCACTCCTAGTGACCACACCGTATCACTCATCATTTGATAGCAGTTCATAGACTTCTAGAACCACGCAAAAGTCTGAAACTTTTGTATCTAGGTACTAAAAATTACAATCCTGGGCTGAGGTGACCCGTTTGCACCTTCCGCTGGAACCGGCCGCATCCGAGCGTGTTGGCATGGCACCTTCCTGAGTTACCGCATGAACACCAATCACTCCTTCCCGCCCACCTAACGCCCACAAATATTCTCTTTTTCGAAATTTCTCTCAGCCCCGTTAGAAATTGGACCTGGACTGACGCTCTTAGTTTGGGTTCTGCTTGGAGGCCTTTGGTCTGACGCACACTAACAACTTCGGCAATGTTCGGATGGCTGGGAACACTGTTTCCTGGGATACTATGTAGGTACGATTTCTCAAAGGGGAGGTGAGTTCACTTTGGGCAAATCAAGACGGTACAGGATTACCGGAATGGATGGTTAGAGCTGACCGCCGGTCGTGCAGGTGTGTTGGTTCATCCTAGGACCCGTCACCCATCCACCGCCACGTACGCATGCGCCGTTACATGAAGATGTCAACGTCACATCTGCTGCATGAAACCCGAATACCTACGATAACCGCTTGGCGAGAGACTGAGATGACTCACAGTCAGAGAAAACCGCCCTATTATTATGCAGGTCGGAAACACCTGAAGCAGTTGGAGCGGGGGGCCGCTTAGCGAAGCCTACTCGCGTATGCCGTCCAAAAAGAAACGGGAGACAACAAGCTGTGGGGAAATATGCGTCTTTCCAAGTGATTGAACAACAAACAAGCGTGCAGCTTGTCCAGATGCAAAAGGCTGGGCGAACTGGACAATGACTGGCTGGGCGACCAGCATGAAGGCGCAGGACCGACCCAACAACCTCAACATTACGCCAACAACGGTACACAACAGATAACTGACTGCCACAAACAAAGTCCGGCCAGTCAACGGCATTGAAAGGGGGAAAGGGCGAGGGAAAAGAGGGGAGGTCTCGCGGAAATTCCTTCAACGGGACTGGGGCAGCGCGCTCGATTTCGGGCCTTCCCCCGTCCACCCCTCCCATGGCTACGGTCAACGTGGCGGAAAACGAGGCGTTCAAGGAGGATATATCACACACCGCTGATGTGGTTTTCTGTAGGAGGAATCTGGGTGCCACAGTCTTACAGTAGGCGTTCCTGTATCCGCACGCGCCACTGGTTCTCTCTGGTGAGAAGGAGGATGGGTTGTTGGGTGGTTCCATCCTGTGAGGAGTTTGTCGACCAGGAAGAAGCTTGAAAAGGCCAATCCAATGAGTATCGTGTGGCGTTGGCTCTCACCGAGGTAGTTGAAGGCCGGGATTATTTGGCGTTGAGGACGTAACCTCCAGACTTCAAGAGAAATGGGCTTTCGAAAGGAGCAGGAGAGGGATCGAGTGGCGGCTATTGAGGAGGGAAGGTTGGCTAGGTAATCCAAACGGCACCACCCCAACGACTCCTCCAAGGCGGCAAAGCGGAGTCTCGTCCTTTAATCGTTAGACGCTGATGTTGGACATGGGGACAAGCGTCGACGTCCTCTAAGGGCCGGCGCGTTCTGACGGCACTGAGGTCGCAATCAGGAGCAAGGATGTATGATGAGAGACGGAGGTTTATGTCGAGGAGCGAGGTGGCTGATATCCGGCGGATCCTCCAAGGTTCTACCACCAGGGCTTGGTGGACACACGCCAACAACTCCCACAGGAGCCGCCGGAAGGAGACAATGCACCCTAGTTTGATTGTGGAGCGCGACACCCAATGGAGAGAGGGGCCGACCCGTTACTTGACCTTTACGGTGAGTGCTTCTTCGCATGGTGTTTATGGTAGGAAGATCTCCAGCTAGTAGTTATCGCGAGATTCCTGAATGCATGGAAGGCGGGCGACAAACGAGGGAGAGGGAAACCCACGCGGCTGCCCATGCAGACCATGTGGGAGGAAGGCCATCCTCCCTCCCTCAATAGCGGCTACCGCAACGCTGAGCAAACCAATCACTTACCTGCTGGCAGATATTAGGGTTGCATGTGCCCAGACTTTGTCGACATGATGATGCAGGGACGCGGGAAAACCCTCATAGTGGCTCGTGGACCACAGTCCAGGAAACTGCGTAGGATCTAATTATCCACGTAGTGCCATGCATGGCGCTTCGCGAGTAGGCACCTTGACAAGAAAGGTTCAATGCAGAGAGCAAGACATCTGATTGACCTCGTGGGCGTCGAGAGGGAGAAGCAAGCAACAAGCCGCTGACATCGTCTCCCAGCCTCCAAAACTGACGGTGGGGGCCGCAGAATAGGCCGGCGCTCTGGACCAGACAAGCGGAAGCGGTGTTACCGGGGAGACAGGCGCGCGCTCTACCCTCATGTTATATTTTTCAGGACCACGATGCAATTCCGGAGAGGCCGATGGTGAGCCAATGGTTGAGTGGTTGAGTGATCGATAGCGGCAACATACGCACGCGAGCCGGATGAGGTTGGGTGAGGTTGGAAGCGCCAACCAACCGATGTCCCCTGAGGCCAGACTGGACCTGCAGGCGCGTCAACAGCCGCGCGCAGGGTGTTGGTCGCGGCTCATGTTGGGGCCGCAGAGTTGCGGCCTGGGGAGTGGGATTAAGCGCGGGCGAATAGCCACCACTGGGTTGGGTTTGGCGAGGGAGCCGGGCGACGGTCTGGGGTTCGGGGAGCCGCAGATGCAACCCCAAGGCGCGCGCTCTATCGAAGCATCCACCCGGCATGGCGGTTTGACGATGGTGTGGCCAGTAGGCATGACTGGCCGTGGAAGCCATGCAGAAGGTTACCCGCCCAGCGGTCGAGAAGGTGCAGTTGGAAAACGGCGGCTAGGCGCGCCCTCGCCGACTGGTTGTATGCGAAAAACATACCACGCAGATATCCACTTGACGCCCTCTTTGCAAAGACATATATCATGAGCTGGACGTCCCCAGGTTGAACGAGCCAAAACTTTGATCTCCAGTCTCCAGCTTCAACTCCAGCACTCCCAAGATCCCCCCCGCGCTCCACCAAACCGATAACCTTCTTGATTCACAGGCCGGACCCGTGATCACATCATAAACTTAATTTTAGAGCTCCGGGAGCCTTCTCTTTTCACTCTTCACCAAGCGCCATCACCGCGAGGTCACTGCACTTTTTTAGCAAAGTTCCCCGCGTCGTCGCCCCGATCACATCGGCATTCGACCAACAACAGTTCTTGCTCCCTGTTGTTTCTATTCTCGATTTCCGGCATCGCCGCTCTCTTGTGCACCCACGCAGCAAGAGTCGAGTCAATTGTCGTTTTGAGCAGTCGTTGTGGTACGTTGAGGGGTGGGAAGTCGTGGCCAATGAGATGAGTCGGCGAAGCCTGGTGCTAATAATAAGACCTTTAGCGCCCATCCCTGTTGAGCGCCGACGCAATACGGCCAATCACACCTGAGAACCCCCTTCCAGCGGTTGAGCTGCCGACGCCATCGCGATCCGTGGCCTTGTGGCTCGTGGCAAGCAGCGAGCATCATCCACAGTGCTGGGCCCGGCGCCTGTTTCTTGTCTCTCCTGTGTCTGCGAATCGGAAATCGTGTTCTCCATTCGGCGAGTGCGGGAGTTTCCTGAGTTTCCCTCACTTTTCTTTCTCTACCCCTGCCCATTGGCAAATTAGCCCGCTTGAATCGCTGCATTGCTGCATCGCAACTCCTTCGGCCCCGGCCCAGAAAGACAACAAATCCCCGGCACGGACATCTCCATCTCTGTCTGACTCGGCGGCACGCCATATTGCGCCCTGTTAAGCGCTCAGTAAAAGCAGGTCGTCCCTCGTAAGTGCATATATTTTTATTGTCTCATCTCCCCGCCCGACCTGATCCTTGGTCGAGCAACGCCGTGTCGCCTATTCCCCCTCGGGAAGAGCGCCTTTTCCAAATAGGAACAGCGGAGGAAGAGCTCAGCGGAAAGAAGAGGCAGCAACTGTGCCCGTGGAGGAGAAGGAAGCTGGTCGACGATGCGGGCAGCAGCACACTGCATCCCAAGTCACATCCATCCCTCTCAGCACACGCTCGCTGCCGCCAGACATCCCTGTCTAGTGATCGCTTCTCGCTTGTTCGAGCTTCCCCCCCTTCCACCCCACACAGCCTAGCCTCCTGATTTGCCGCCGCTCCTCGTTCCTTGCACCCCCCTGATCAACGGGGGTGTGTGGTGTGTCGCCCAATCCTGGCCTGCACTGCAATTGCTTCTTCATATTTCACACATCGATTTTCCCCAAGGACGCCCCCAGCGTCAAGCCAGCCACTGGGTGTCAAGGCATCCTCCAAGCAAGTCACGGTTGGGCTAACGGGCTCGGTTCTTCCCTTCCACAGAAAACAGCAGTTCTGATCACCAGCATCACTATCACCTTCACACTTCACAGCATCAGCCGACGTCCGCCCCCACTTGGTTTCGACGCGGCCCGATTTGTTACTCGCACACACCAGCGACAACCGACCGCTCTTGCGCTAACTGCCTTCGCGGCCCTAAGCCACGCCACACAAGGGCCCCGGTACGCCAGTCCAGTGTTCTGGGATTCAAAGAGACAGGGATCCCGCGCCAGGTACTTCGTCCGAAACCAGCCCACACAGGGAGTAGAGTGCTCAATCCTCCTCTCCTTGGAGCCTGGACCCCCTCTTGCAGTCCACCCGGATCATATATTCATTACCTTTCCACTCACCCGCCCGCTCACACCTGCTTTCCCCCCTTCCCCCTCTCCACGGCCGGATTTACCCTCAACTATCCGCCCCGACAACACACTCCCTCACCAGGACAGACAACTTGCCCAAGATGTCGACCCGACCAAGCTTGAGGGTGTCGACACCCCTTACCGCGAACTTCCCCAGCATCCCGCCGTCGGCCTCGGAGCTCCGGTCTGCCGTATCACTGCCCTCGGCCGTTTCCAGCAACACACCGCTGTCCGCCATCTCGCGGACCTCGGCCTTCCGAGACCCAATCCCCACTTCCGGTCTCCCTTCTGCTGGGCTTCCTTCCGCCGGACCCTTTAGCGCAACGATCAAGCTGGAACATGAGCTCCAGAAGACTCCCATTACGCCGCCCGTTGCGTATCTGGACTTCCTAAAGGGCATGACATTGGTCTCGCCATGCCTCGCCTCGCCACCGCAGACTGGGAAGTCAGCCCTCAACCGGACGAGCACCACTAGTACCACGAGCAGCACGAGCAGCACGAGCAGCGCGCGTAGCAACGAGAGCCTTGACAGCACCACAAGCACCAACACCGAGCCCGAAGAAGAAACCGACAATGGCAAGGGTGACACAGAAACCGAGGGCGCGCCGTCCACAGCACGGACCGATAGCAATGGGAGCAAGGAGAAGGACGGGGACAAGACCAAGAGCTCGAAACCCGCGCCAATAGACACCAAGAAGAAGCTTGCGACAACCCCCCGCAAGGTCCCCGAATGCCCCATGTCTGCGCCCCCCGCCGGGACTGTCTTCCCTAGCATGAAGCTGCCCGCCTCGCCAGCCGTCACCACCGCCGGCCTGTACTCCCCACGATCGCCGCTCAGCGGTGCCTCCGTGCGCTCCCACTTCGACTGGGAGGCCGCACTCAAGTCAAGGCGGTTTGCCGAGACCCCCGGCGGATCCAAGCGCCCCGCGGCGCCCGAAACACCAGGTCTTCCCGTTACCGCCGGCACACCATTGACGCCAGGTGGTCACAAGCGCTCCAGTATTCGGCATATCCGGGAGGTTGTCACGCGCACTGTCACTTACACGCCAAGGATGGCGCCCGCGCCCAAGGGTAAGAGGAGGAAGATTGACGCCGAGACGGCCGTTCAGTCGTGAGGTGCATGGATATAAGGACGGGCAAAAGAGGGAACCCATTGAAGAGGCGAATGCCAAAAGAACAAAATAACTCGCGTACATAATACCCTACTATCTTCCTATCTACCATTACTACCCAGCGGTACTGGTTTACCGCGACACACACCCGCTACATAACAACACACGCCACCTAACCGGGCTGGCGACACACAAAGCACCGTCTCTTTTGTCTCAAAGACCGCAAGACACACACACAACAACACACACTCGAGTCTCGATATCTCTCTTACAACACACTAGCATTTCATTTTTCACCACAGGATGGGGGAGGTCCTAGGGACGTGTGGCGGGCGAGACTTGGATTTTGTATTGGGTCTTGAATTTTTGTACCGGGGGGTGTTGGGATTGCAAAGGCACGGCGTTCGTTGCAAAGGATTGGGATTTGGGGCGCATCATTTTTAGGGCATGGGAAAGGGATGGGAGGAGGTGGTAGGTCTAGGGAGGGCGAACGGAGGGGAAGAAGACGTGGAAGGAATCAGTTTCGATACCACCATCGCGATGAAGGCAGGGAGGGATAACAAGGGAGGGGGGGAGAGAGATATATATTATGGGGCTCGCTCCGAAATTCTGACTCCCCCACGGTGCTCCCAGTAGGGATTTTTACTCGGACAATTATTAGCAAACTCCCTTGCGTGTCAGTCAATATTACTTGAAATCCTTCCATTTTGGACAACGTTCTCGTGTGGTCTTGTGATGTAATGAGTATTATTTCCCCCTCAGCGGTACAACCAGCTTGCCTTCCATTCTTGTTGACCGACCGCATGTTTTGTTTTTCTGTTTTGTTTGTTTATACGAGATCATGTTTTACGAGATCTACGACCTAGATGTACACTTTCTTCCCGTGATCGACGACCCGGCCGTTCTGCGGCCTGTTCCAGCGGCCAACCCCGTTACTATACCATACCTACCGTTGTGTGATTTATTACGCCCATTTTGTTTCCACAGCCCCCGTCATACAACGTTGAGAACCGTTTACATGGTACAAACTTGTGCAAAAACCAAAACAAAAAAATGATTTTGACGGCGATCATCAAGGTAAGGCGGTGTCGATAGTTTGTTTGTTTGTTTGCAACTCCCCTTTTTTCCTTCGACGGTGTTCGTCCCGCCCTTCTCTTGCAGCACCGGCTGATCTACATCTCACGTTGGTTGGACCGGACCGAAGACGGGTGTGTGTCCGTGGTGTGTGTGTGTGTGTGTGTTTTTCCGATCTTGGCCCCCGACATATGGCACAGTGTGCGAGATGGGAGGCACTTACACCGTCAGGGCTGGACCACCATCATCTCAAAAAAAAAAAAAAAAAAAAAAAAGTTCACCAACAGCATCAGAGAACATGCGGAAAATATGCATTGTATGCACATGCAGCCACGGAATGACATGTTGGACGAGGGGAAAAAAACAAAAACAGTTGGGCTTGAGACCGCCCAAATTCGGGATTCTTGCACCCTTCGGAGTAGTGTAGGTAGGATTTCCATGTAAGTCAGCTGAGAAGAGAAGATGAACTCGGTCCTCCGATCTCACAAATGATCACTTCCACATCACCCTCACCCTCAGGAGGAAGACACGCGCGCGCACAGGCGCATGAGCGAGCAAGCGTCCAGAAAACAGACAGACAGACAGGCCAAAAAAAAAAGGGAAAAAAAAAGAGACATCCTGTCAAGCGACACGCCCACCAGACCCCTCCCGTCATTCCCCCAGAACCCGTTTCGCGAGGTCGCTCCCTTGAGGCCCCCAACCCGAACCGCCCTAGCGCGCTCCCGCCCGCATGGTCGACAACCATCCGCGCCATACCCCAGCCGGGCGGCCCCACCCGCTGGTCCCTGACTGGCTCGCCCCATCATTTTTAAGCGCCCGTCCCCAACCCCCGACATGTGGGCCCCCGCCAGGTCCAACCAACTGAGCCCAAACCGAACCGACACGCCCACCTTTTGCACACACCCCCTACCCCCCTTCCTGGCTCGCCAATCGCGCATGTTCCACCCTGGGCAGCGAAAGGTGAACTGGGCCACGGACGGTGCGCGCGCGCGTGTTTGTGTCGTCACTTGCAGGTCTGCAGGTCGCGGTGCGCTTGGGATGTGATTGGATGATGACCCCTGGAGAGGGGGGAACAGAGTTGTTACTTGTAAGCGCCCGTTCGGTTTTGTTGAACCCTGGCAATTTTTTCTTTGTCTCTTGTCGTCCCGTCTCTTTTGCTTCATCTCTGCCTGCTGGGGGAAAGGGGAACTGATGAGAGGGAGATGAGAGGATAATTTGCCCACGATGGCCGAGTGAAAAAAACATAAAAAACAAAACAAAAGAGGGGGTGTTGTTTTGCTTCTGAGGGCAAATTCCCAGAACCAGTGGATATCGGCGCATCTCCCTGTACGAAGGAACACGCTTTTCTCAAGCACTGGCTGAACCACTTTCTCCCGTTCACCAGAAGCCCACCGAGAACAGACACTTTCCCCTCCTGCCAATGAGACCGGCAATGGATGCCTTGCACTCATCACGCTTCCTGCTTCCTGCTTCCTGCTTGCTGCACCTGCCCTGCAAGTTCCTCGATGTCGGCCGCTGTCTCGCACATTGGCTCGGCGGGGCCTCTTGGTCTGTCCGGCCGGCAGGCAAAATAACAGAGAGGCGCCCATAGCATGGCACATGGATGCTCTTCTCGGCTTGAGATGAAAGCTGTCGGTGTGTGACCAGTTGCGTTGCAGGGCTGATGTTCCATTCGGTCGACCGAGCCACACCTCGGAGAGGCCGGCAGCATCACTGAGACGAGCGCTGCTGATTGGTAGCAGGCCACATGTTTCTCTGCCGACGTGGCAACCGGAATCATAAAACAAATTACGACTGTGGTGAGCTCAGGCAGGAACACGGGCGAGAAAGCTCAGGGAGGCATAAAACATGTTTTCGCTTCGCTGGTGTGTCGGACTCTTGGCCGCGGGTATGAAACATCGAGGGTGTTCAGTGTTCCCATCTCAAACCGTGGTGCCCCTGAACTCCTGAAGAGCGTACGTCCACGTTTCGAAGGCCTGCGGAACGTTTCGAAACAACCCGTCCTGGGGTTGCTCTAAATTTGGAGGGGTCTAATTTCCTCCCGAAATTCCACGTGCGGTGTGGTGACATTCGAATTGCAACAACCCGTGAGTGCGTTCCGCCCCCTGCTTGCAAAGATGAGCTGGACGAACTTCCTGGTGGAACGCACAGCGCGGTCGGAATGGAAGCTGAGGTTGGCTTTTCTAAACCTCGGAACTTGAGAGGTTCGGAGATGAGGATACTATTCTGAGCGTGCATCGGCTGGTTGGGGCGAACCAGACACCACCGACTTACCAGAGCAGCTTCATGAAAGTTCCTGAATCAACCTGGACGCACCTCGCGTGCCACGGCATTGCACAGCGCAACGCGTACTCCCGCCCCAGTGAGAACATTGATCCATAGACGTTGCGTGTCGCTAAGCCGGTCGTTGGCGCTCTTGACTTCCGCAAACATGACCTCCCCACTTGGGCGGTCGCCATTGCCGTTGGCCTCCTGCTCACCTTCGTGCGTCCGCCAGAGAATGAGATCCGGGACACCGCCTCCTCGAGCCTTGTACTCCTGGGCGAAGACTTTGCACACGGCCGCGAGTGCGCCGCCATCAAAGCAGGTCACCAACTCAGCGAGGTCGTCAATTCCAAAGTCCCAATTCAGCCCCACAACACACGTCTTGCGTTCGTGTTCCCGCTCGTATACCTCCCGGAGAATCCTAGTGGCCCCGCCGTTGGCGATTTCGACAAGTCGGTGGTTGATTTGGCTCGCCCGGGCCGGGTAGAAGGCATCGGTGTGTAGGTCCAGCGGGCACGTTTGGAATGCTGTCTGGAAAACGTTTGGGATGTAGACGAACAAAACGTCGAAGAACAGGTAGGCAAAGAGCGTCCGTAAAATACCGCCCTCGCTGTGATAGCCCTTCCAGCCTTGGGTGCGATAATGTGAGAGACACATCTCTTCAACGCTGACCTCAAGAGGCCGACCATCCTCGCCCGGATCACCTAGCTCGTCCAACCATATCGTCTTCGCCCCAACTTTCCCCCTTAATGTCCCCTCATCTCGCACCACCTGGATACCACCCACTGTGTGCTCTTCCGGCTCTCGTAGTTTCACATGGCCAAAGTCATGCTGGAGACGACGAGGGACCCGTAGCTTCTTCTCAAGTTTGACGAGGCGTTTTTGAAGGTCGTAGTGGTAGATGAGATGACAATCGCGATCTTCCAAGGCGGTTTCGCAGGTCGTCACGGCGATGCGCTGCCAGTGCTTTTTTCGAACCTCAGGGTCAACCGACACCGGGTCCGGATCCGCTTCCCACATGTACCGCTCCTCAAGCAAGGCCCTACGTTGATACCAGTAGCCGCGGCGAGCAGGGTGAAAGAGGTGCTGGCCCAGAAGCTCAGTGAGCAGCTCGTGTTCCTCCTTGTATTTGTGCAATCGGCCGAGGATATGGGCAGTTTTGTGCGCGATCCGAGTGAAGGCGTGACCCGCGTTGAATCGACGGAGATAGCCTCCTTCGCCAAACTCGTACACATGGTCCTCCCGGTCGTTTTCCTCTTTAATAAGCTCTCGCCAGCGGGGCGCTATGCTGTCAAAGACTTCGAGGACCTTGCGGGAACCTTCTTCGCCGGGTGGCCCATTGAATTCCAACACGCTATCAACATCGAATTCTTTTCTCATGGACAGCTCAAATTCAAGAAGATGCCGGCGCGAGGCGAAGATGTTGGTTGACCTGCACACAATGTAGTCCGGATAGTTTCTCCTAGCAACCTTGGCCAAGATGATCGTCGTGAGCGACTTCTCAGACCACTCAGTCGAGCGGTAAAACACCAAATGCACACGCTCGAATAGTTTGAACACGGGTTCTGATATTCGAATCAAGTGACCGGTTATGGCGAAGATTTTGTTTAAGAAGTGAGCGTTCCTATTCGTGTCCTTGTTGTTCTCGTCGCTGCCTGATCCGGTTGAGTTATTCGTACTTGATCGGCGAAGGCCAACGGCCATAAGACCCGACTGTTGGGTACTGGCACGACAGAACGCCTTGGCAAGTTCGCCCTTGTTTTTCCCTTGGACTTTCGCCTCCTTAGCTAGTGCCCGGAGTTCGTCGAGACTTAGTAATGAAGTGGCTTCCTCTATCGAGTCGATGGAGGAGCCGGAATCATCAACAAAGCAAAACTCGGTCCCCAACTCCCAGCTTTGGGAGCCTTCGAACTCATAGTCTGGCTGGGGGTTCACATCATCAGGCAATGGCCGGGACTGGAGTAAGCATCCAATGGCCAGAGGCATGTCCGAGATGTCGCTATGGTACCCAAGTCGCTCGGCTCGATGCCACAAGGCGGCCTTGCGCAAGAACAGGCGCACATACCTGAGCGAGTTAGACAAACGTTGCCAACGGGAAGGAGTAGATAATCTCACAGGTACTGAGCCTCATAGCTTAGGTCCCGCCACTGCGCAAAAACACATTTCTCCTTGTCGTCAAACAAATGCGACTCATCATCTAGGACGGTGTCAAGTGCCAGGTTAAAGGCGTCAACGTAGATGGAGCTCTTCCCCCGGACCCACTTCCGGCTGTCTATCCGCGATGAAGCCTTTTCTTCTCCGTCATCCTGCGACAATTGAGACGCCCGCATAGCCTCATACTCTTCAATTGCCTCCTTGTCGGTCGCAATTGCGGGGAGGGAGTTTTCAAAGGCCGTCTGGTGCTTCGGCTGTATTGCAGCGCCCTCCTCAACATCTTGATCTAAAGGGTTCTCGCCGGGCGTGTGTGATTCGAGAACCGCAGAGTCATCCTCGCCAGCACCTAAAGAAACCGGCGTTGGGTTTTCATCTTCTTCGCTGTCCCTGGTCTCAACCAGTCGAGCTCTTTTCCTCGGCGGTTCTGCGACGCCCAGGTCTGGTTTGGGAGAGCCTGAGGTCTGGCCGGATGTGGAATTTGTAGATAGCGGGGGAGGTTTGTCTTCATTTCTGGGCCTAGTTCGCTGGATGAAGCGGTCCATTATGGATGATCACAAAACCGACAGCAGTTGGACAGGTCCATTTTGTCACTCCGCTGTTTGTAATGAGAAATCTGAAGGTTCCAGGCAGAAAAGGCCCATGAAAGAAAGCGCGACGGCCCCTTTCCCCTTTGGACGCGACATCCCGTGATTTCGTGTGTCAAGGTGGGGCAATATGTGGGGCCCTTTAACAGCTCCTTGGGTCGAAGCTTCAACCCAGAGCAATTCGATCGTGATCTTAACAAAGGTCGCGTGGTGAACACGCCAAATTGCCATTGTGCGCCACAAACTTGTCGGACAACGTACCCGCCCCCCAAAATCCAGCAATGGAGAACTCAGAGATTAAGTCAGAGGCGGTCAATGGCATCGAGCCCGACGACGCCGACGATGTTTCCATGATCGATATACCCCCGCAAGACCCGGTATGTTCTCCCCGCTTGAACTCGCCCACGCCCGGCCCCCCGGACACCCGGCTGCTTCACTCGCTCAAAGAACCATTGTGCGGCGGTTGCACTTCTTTCTTCCCTTTCAAATCGCCCAACCGTGACCCAAAAGCTGACCACCCTCACCAACCCAGCCCCAACAATCCCCATCAATAGCCACAACACCAGCAGCAGCCGCCACCGCAGCCGCCGCTCCCTCTCCGCTCCCATCGGCGCATATCCCGACACCTGTACCTATCCCAACGCCCGGCCAGCAACAATCACAACAACCTCAAGTCCAACAACAGCAACCCTCGTCGCGCGCGACGTCGCAACATCCAGACACCATGCCTCCCTCCGCGACAGCGGCCGCAGCGACTGTTGCGGGCGGGTTTACCATGCCTTCGGAAGCGACGCCGAATGGTGCGCCGGTGCGCCAGTACCTTAACAGCAAGGTTACGGTGGTGTTGTTGGAGGGGATGAAATTGGTCGCGAAGGAGCAGTGAGTTTTTTTTTCCTTTCCATCCTTTTTTTCTCAGGGGATTTTGGGATTGTCATTTGGAGGGTTGCGCTATTGGATGACGGGCGACGGGAGGCTGGGGCGCAACGCAACGCAAAGAAATTGAGGCTTGTATTTATGCTAACGATTGGATTTTGTGCTAGGCCGAGGGATCCATTACGAGTGTTGGGCGAGTTTCTATTGCAGAGGAGCAAAGAGTTGGAGGGAAATGAGGGTAGCTCGTAATAGTGACCCAAGGTTGAGAGGGTCCGTACGGGCATAACGGGCTGCTAGGAATGAGAGCTGTTGAGGCCATGAAGACGGGTATATGTGGCGTAACATGGGGTTATGTGGGCAAGGTTTCGTAAAATATGGAAACAGCTGGCACACATGGAGTTAAAGGACATGCAGGCCATGAGGTACCATCTCAGACCAAAAATATGGAAGATAGAGGGGGTAATGCATTGCATTCGTATCCTCTCTCATCACTACTACTCAACCCCTCGCATTATCTTGTTCATCATGCTCGGGGAAGGCAATAGACTGCGCTTATTGCAGTGCTCTAGAATGCAAGTTTCCTTTCCATTCCCCAAACTCCAGTGGCCCAAACCGGGGCTGCGGACGGCGACACAGCGGCGGGGCGAAAAGCTGCAAAAAGACACCAGATACCACCCCTTGACTCCGTCTCGCCGAACGGCCCTTTTTTTCCTTTCCCAGACTCGCGGCGTGCCCCTCACATCAAACGACCCGTTTAGGCGACGAGAGTGCTGGCAGTCGAGGACTCGTACTTCCAGGTGGGGGGGAGGACACCGACGGTCTTGTAGTAACGGGCCAGACGGTGGATACGCGACTCAATGAGAATGAGGCGGAACTTGGAGTCCTTGTCCTTGCGGTTACGCTCAAGGTGCTTGCGGACGGCGACAGCCTGGGCAAACAGGTCAGCTTGGGGGCTCCAGGTAAAACGTGGGAGTGGGGTGATGCATCAAAATGCAGCAGCGCTCCGCTCCATTGACGAAACGGGCGGGCAGCTGAGAAAGGCTTACCTTCTTGATGAGCATGTACAGGTCCTCCGGGATATCGGGGGCAAGGCCTGTTCACACAAATCTCTCTGTCAGCCTGATGACCAAACAGAGGCGTAGTCCATCTCTTGTCTCATGGCCTTTCAAGTCCTACGAGTGCGAGCCGGCCCAAGCGGTCGTCCATCTCGGGACATTTCCGTGCTCGAGCGGCAGCATCATCGTGGATTGTTCTTGATGGTCCGTTTCTTTTGTTTCCCCAATGTTTCTTCAAGGAGTCGATCAATCCATACCGTTGCTCTTCAGGATCCGGAGAATCTTGTTACCTGTTCACAAGAAAAGTCAGCATTAACCGTTCCTTCAACCCCTCATCACACCTATTCAATTTCCAGCAGCCCCCCTCCTCCACCCCGTGTTTCCTGATCCCAGAGAGAACGTACCGGTCACGATCTTGACCTGGGCAACGCCGTGGGAGTCACGGAGAATGACACCAATCTGCGAGGGAGTCGCGCCCTTCTTGGCGAGCTTGCAGATCTGGTCGACGACCTGCTCGGGGGTGGTCTTGAGCCACGCAGGCGCGGTGCGCGAGTAGGGGAGCGCGGAGGACGAAATGCCCTTTCCGTTGCTGTGAAGACGACCCATGTTTGGCGGTTGGTGTTGGTGTCGGGGGGGACGGATGGGTTTGTCGAAGAGATTCTGGCTGGTCGATCGTGAGGGAGGGACGGGGGCCGCGAGCGAAATTTCCGCTGGAGAAGTTCGAGATTCTGTGGGCGGAGAAATTGGCTAGGGTCGGATTCTGATTGGTTACAGCATTTGAAATTTGCACGTGATGGAAAACGTGACCACGTTGGGGCGCCAAGATTTCTTAGAGTGGGGCCTTGTCGCTGGTCAAAAGTGGGAAATTTTTCCAAGCAAACAAACTTCCACATTTGTTCGCGGAAGACCAACTCTCCAACGCGACCTTCTGCGGCCGGGTTTCGCTGCCATGGAGTTTGCGATTTTGAATTGGTAGCCCAGATCTCGAGATGAGACACGTCTTGTACCGGTACCCTTGTGACGGCGTGAATACCTAAGGTAAGCTTTCACCGGGTTTCATTTCTCTCTGCCCAAGCCGTTTCCCTGATGATCTACAACCTTTACATTTATATTCTGGTACCTCTTATGTTAGGGTCCTTCGGGACTCGATGAATGAACTGGACTTCTGATAATGGCACACATACCTCATGTTTTCCAAGTATGTTCCCATAAGCAACCGCTAACGCGCTCGCAGGTAGCTCCTCAGTGCCAACTGGTCGATTCTCCCATGGATACTCTCTCTTTTCTTCAGTTTCGTAAATGAATAGCATTGCAATGAACAGAACTTGTTTTGAATTTCCACCCGATCCCAAACAACCCGTGCAAACCCGTCCTATAATGAGCCCCGACACGTGTCGACTTCTGATGCGGCGCAAATTGACTTCGTGCGATTGATAATTGTACATGTTACTTTGGATCAGTCGTTCGCAAGAATCATAACCTTCCGAATCACAGTTCCATGAGGACACCCCTGTTCCCTTTCCATTCCCCATGCCTTCCTCTCTCATCTGGCCCCTAAAACAATGGATAATCACCCGCTCAAGCCGCTCAAATTAGACCCCCATTACCAGGCATTCACGTCAAAGTTTTCCTATCCAAGGGTTAGCGGGGGGTAATGTGCGTCCAGAAGGGTCCAATCTTGCCTCTGGGAAGTACGTCGTGACGACAGTACGGTCAGCAAACTTCCTGCCGGCCAAGGCCTGTAGCGCTTTGGTAGCGGCTTCCGGCGTCTCGAATTTAATAAAAATCTTCCCAACACCGGCGGACTGCCTGCTCCCGCCGGCTGGTCGCGGGATCTTGATGGAAATAATGGTGCCAAACTTCTCGCACTCTTCCTGGACATCATCACGGATTTCTAGACAGTTGTTAGTCAAAGCCAGTCTACAAAGCCACTCGGTTTTAGTGAGTGGAGGAAGCAACATACCCTCGTAATCATCGTTATCCATCAGCTCATCCGCCGTCACCATGTTCAACAGCTGAAGCACCCTGCCCGCGCCGGCGTCCGCTGATGTGGTACCGGCAAGCATGGACATGGCATTGACGCCCATCTCGCCCGATACCTGGGTGATACCAATGCTGGCCTTCTGAACCTTGAGCGCGCGCTCACCGAGCATCATGTTGTTGAGGCCCTGGATCGCAACGCTGGTGACCCCTGGATCAGTGTATTCGAGGAAGGCAATGCCCTAAGGGAAAGTTAGCTCAACCGTCTTGGATTCCCAGAGGTAGAAGAGAAGAAGGGGAAAAGCTTACTCTCGACTCTTCAGTCCCGTTATCCTTGACCAGAATAAAAGACTTGAGCTTGCCAAAGCTGACAAGCAACTCCATGACTTGGTCCTCCGTCAGATAGAGCGGCAAGTTAGTCACGCTGATCTTGTTCGGGCTGTCAACCACAATATTAGATGGCACGGTGGCATCCGGATCAAAGTTAGGATCCTCCACCACTGCGGGCACAATGTAGTCCTTCGGCCGGCGAATCTGCAAGCCCTGTGGGCCAGCGCCGTTGCCGTTGGCCGCGGGCGCATCGTCCGCCTCCATGGTGATACCATCCAGCGCCAACGCTACCGTCGCGTCCGTGTTGTTCCTGAACTCAACCATACCAAAGGTGTGATCGGGCGAGACATGTGCCTGGAGGCAGGGATCGGCAGCGTCGATGACGTTCAACCCATTGAGTTGGAGGTTGAAGAAGCTGGCTAAGCTGTCGTCGGTGGCCGATGGTGGGAGGTTCGAGACGATCAAACGTTTGCTCTGGCGGGAATTCGTGGGTTTGAGGGCGGAGTTGGTGACGGTGCCACTGGGCTGGTTCATGAAAGCCTGGAGCTTGGTGGGATCCATTGCTTGTTGCCGAGGCGCACCAGGCAGGGGGAACATGCCAGACAACTTGGCCTGCTCAGCCGTCACGTTGTCGTACCCAGGCGGCTTCAGATCCCATTGTGTCATGCGCCTCTTCCGATCGAGAACCGAAACGACGTCGGTGAGGTCGGGCGTTGGTTCGCGCTTCTTCGGGGGTGGCGACGCACTTCGCCGCCGTTCCCTTTCCCGTTCATGCTCCCTCTCACGCCTACCGCCCCCCGCGCGACGGTCGTCGAACAAGTCCCGCTCCCCGCGACGATCGCCACGCCTGTCGTCATCCTCCCGCCGATTCCTAGCCCCACGATCCCGGTCCCATTCCCTCTCACCCCGGTCGCCCCCCCGACGCTCTCGGCCCGAGTACCTGTCTTCCCGCTCGCGGTCACGGTGGCTTCGGCTAGAAGAGTAGGCGTCGACATCGCCGTCCTCGCGACGGGATCGGCCGCTGCGGTAGTCGGGAGATCGGGAGCGTCTACGGCCACCGCCCCGGTCGCGGGTATCACCTCGGTCGCGCCTATCGTCGCGGTCTCTCCTAGGCTAAAATGACCCAAGTCAGTTCCTGTTATTGTCACAAGGTCAGATGGAGAGCAACTCACTGGGTAGTCGCGAGATGAGCCGTGGCGGCCTCCGTCTGCGTCGCGTCAGGTTAGCATCCATCAATTCGAATTCGTCGCGGAAAAGCTGACGTACCCCTGGAGGAATAGTTATCTCCGTTCATCGTCACTCTTGCGTATGCCGGATCAATTCGTGGTGAAGATGTGTCGAGCCGCAGGTTCTTGGATAGGTCGCGGGAACGTGACCGAAAGGCGCTTGACAGCGATCGCGAGGCTGGAACTTTTTTGGGGCGACATAGAATGCAGGTGCTTGGCCAGGCTATTCCGTTTCTGGTTTAGAGCCGTCTGGTAGGCTGCGCTGAAAGGGTGCCACTGAGATTTGAGTTTCAGTGGGTCGCCATTGCACTGGCCGAATCCAGAGCATTTTCCAACCACTGGACGGCACTGTCTCTAGAGTTTCTTGAAGCCCTCAAGTCCCGAGGTACATGTACCCATCATTCACTCGCTCCCAGACTCGGGTGTCTCTCTTTCTTTCCAGACTCGAAAATTCGGGTATTCAGCCGCTCCTTAATACTACTTGTTACTTAATCTCCTGACCTTCTTTTGCCGCGGCTGCGCAATGGCAGTGAAGGTTGCAGAATGGCGCAAACTGCCCCTGAGTCTCACGGAGCTTTGCATTGACACAACTCTCCGCTGCGGTCGTATGTCTAGTTATTTCCTGCGCAATTCTCACTTCCATTCCGCCCGTTCTTTTCAAATTTAGTAGATTAGGTTCGTAGATGAACAACGCGTTAACTCAGAAATAAGAATCATTTCGCTGGCGAAAAATTGACGAAGAATGGTGAGTGAGCATTTCACTTCCATCCGACCCGAGATCAGCTCACAAGTCGATACTGACATCAACCAGGCATTGTGTCCTTGGAGGCCGCATCATCTCCCTGAAGCAAGACACATCACATCTACATTATCGTGTGACCTGGCCCAAGACAGGCCCCAAGCCCACAATCACGTCGCCCCCGTCACTCACTCACGGCATCACCTCACCGGAGGATGACACCGAGTCCCTCCTACGCAGTTACTTCGCTCTCTCGGTCCCTCTCTCCTCACTCTACAAACAGTGGGCGGCATCCGACGCCAACTTTGCCCGCCGCGCCCCGTCATTCACAGGCATCCGCATCCTAAACCAAGATGCCTGGGAGACGCTCATCTCCTTCATCTGCAGCAGCAACAACCACATCTCACGCATCAGCTCCATGGTACAGAAGCTCTGCACCCACTACGGCCCTTACATCGGCACCATCTCCGGCGAGCCGTTCCACGACTTTCCAGACGCCAAAGCCCTCTCAGGGGTCCAGGTACAAACCCACCTCCGGGAGCTTGGTTTTGGCTATCGCGCAAAGTACATCGTCGAGACAGCAGACATTGTCGCAAATCACAAACCGCCCGGGTGGCTCAACGATCTTCGCAATCCCGCCGTCCCGGCCTTCGACCAAGTGCCCTCTCCCTCCACCAATGCCACAGCTGAACCACCCATAACCACCACACCCAAACCCGATGATTCCAACCCACTAGTAGGAGACGCCAACCCCCCAGGCCCAGAATCACCCACCTACCGCGCCGCCCACGAAGCCCTCCTCACCCTCACGGGAGTCGGCCCCAAAGTCTCAGACTGCGTTTGTCTGATGGGCCTGGGATGGGGCGAGTCCGTGCCAGTCGACACACACGTGTGGCAGATCGCGCAGCGCGATTACAAGTTTGGCGGTGGCGGTGGTGGTGGTAAAGGGAAAACGAAGACGCTCAGCAAAACCATGTATGACGCCGTGGGGGGTCATTTCCGCGCGATCTGGGGCCCTTATGCTGGGTGGGCGCAGAGCGTGTTGTTTACGGCGAATTTGAAGAGTTTTGCGGAGCAGGCTGAGGCTGGGAAGAAGAACAAGACGACGAAAGGTGAGGAGGTGGAGGGGATTGTCAAGTTGGAAGATGGAGTTCTGGAGGAAGAGGTTGAGGGTGAGAGGGTGACGGCCGCGGTTGCTGTGGTAAAGAATGAGCAGTTGGAGGTGAACGAAGGCGTTAAGAAGGAGGAGGTAGCCGTGTCTGTGGTAGAAAATACAAGCAAGAGGGCGGTGAGGAAGAGGAAGTCTGTAGCTGTTGAGACCCAAGAGACTAGTAGGGGCAAGAAACGGGTCAAGACGGTGGAAGTTGAGGTCACTGCTCGCAGGACGAGTCAAAGGATAAGGGCCACACGGAAATAAGCTAATGTAGTTTTATTCACCAACTGCAAAGACGAGCTGAAGTAATATATCTCCAATGATGCAAAGCAAGAAGGCCTCTCAATCTGCAAAATCTCAAGCATCAACGGCGGTCCAATTTGTGATTGAAAGGGAGACGTCAAAACAAAAGAATGAAATGGAACAAAATGAATAACAGGCTTACTTAATTTGACTGGAAAAAGTACAAAAAGCTCACCACAGAACCCTATCCCCGTCCGGAGGGATAGCGGTCTGTGGTTACGAAAAGCCCACTGGGGGGGCTTTTTCTTCGCTGGCCCCGGGAATCGAACCCGGGGCCACTTCGATTTACGACGGAGTTGGCGTGGTGCTCCTCCCAATGCCGCTACGCCAAACACGCTGTTTGGAGAATTGGGAGGAGCTGGTGACTGTTTTGCTGCGGGATCTAATATATATAGTGTGGGAGGGAAGGAAGGTACACGTTTGGGGCCGGCGGGACTTGGGATCGGATGAACCTCAGGCAACGCCGCCAGCACACAGGCAAGAGGCTGCATCTGTTGCCAACATGGGTAACGTGTGGAGAGGGTTGGCGATACAACAGAGTTGATGGTAATAGAAATGGCTGGGCTACAATGGAGGGGATCAGGCACTGCCAGTACCCCGAGTGTGTCCAGGGACTGCTTGTATTGATGAGCTATAAACTCGTGACGGTGAAACAAGACCGTCAACATCAAACCCAGCTTTCTTACACCATCACCTCGCCGCTGCGGTTCCATCACCCCTGGTCAACAGCCCAACCTTCCATTCCTTAAACATGCGCTCGGTGGGTGGCAAAAGCCCGTTACTCGCTTCCAGATGTCGGATAATCTCTCGTCTGGCTGCCGCCGGCAGACAAATCTCTTGCGACTCGCAAGTCACACTCGCAAGCATCTTATCCGCGTCCTCCAGAGGCAGCGGTCGGTAAAGAAGTTTAATGGCTGGCGTGGATTGGGGAGTGCCGCTGGAGGAATACACAATGCTACTGTTGAGTACCCAGATATGGATGGCCGATTCCCCTAGCTCAGGGCTGTCACTCTCGCCTGGCGTGACCCCGTCTGCGGCGGTTATCAAGGATTTTGAGGAGCCAGATCGCGAAATCGTTGAGATCAATGTGGCTGCTAGGCACTCTGGGATGCCGGGTGAGGCAGAGGAGATAGAGCTGCAGGAGACCTGCCACTTGAGCAGGGTGACCGCAGAGCTCCGGAAGTTGAAGAACCCCAGCTGGGTGCGGCAGCTTGAACAGAAGACGTTCAGGTTACGGGGTAATTTCGACGAATCGGTCTCCAGAGGTAGGCTTTGCCTATCCACGGAACCTTGGTCATAAGTAGAGAGGGATAACTAACAAATAGGAGAAACCGTCAGCTACTGACTGACAAGAGGTTTAAAATAATTGGATTGTGTATGTCCCTCCATTAATCCCCGAGCATTCTCAACATACGAACGATCGGGCGGAAACCGGAGATCGGGCAATCTATCAGATGAAGCGATCCGTCCCATATAGGAGGTTCACATTCATTTGATAGCCTGAGTAAACAGGAAAGCTGCCAGTGACTTGATGTTGGGCATTTGTATCGGTATCCACCCCATTGAGGCGGTATACGCCGGCTTGGCTACCTTCTTGATGCCCCAGACAAAGATCTGAGGTGTCGCAGGCGAAGAGAGAAAAAAACGATGGGGAAAAAGTGTGATACCACTCAAACTAAAACTTACCGTCAGGTTTCGGCAGTCGCTTTCTTCAAACAAAAACGTTGTCAAATCCACAAACCCGACACCGGTCTGAGCGGTTATAATGGAGGAAGCGCCGTACCCCCTCGCAGCAAGACTTGCTTCATCCGCCTTTCCGGTCCCATTCCCTTGGTTATGGTGATGATGGTCAGGCTTGTGACAATGCCAAAATTCCATCATCTCGGCCCAGTTCTCGCTGGGGAGATCTTTCCAAACCTTGACGGAGCCCTGCCCAACAATACCAGCGGTACAGTGTCTACAGGTTACACCGGAGCTCGGATCTAAATCGGTGGCCGACCAGGGTATCTGATCGACCTGATGCGCCTGTGGTGCCACCGCGGTATCGAGAAGGAGACGCCATGAGACTGATGTGCTGCCTTTTTGTTTGTCTTGGATTGGGAGCAGCGTGCTGCCGCGAGATACCTTGGCTGGCAGAACCAAGGAGCTTGTGATGCCGCGATGTTGGAGCTGGATCGTCCTGCAATCGGACGAGATGGAAATCTGGGTTGATGCATCACATGGCGAAGGTAGAGATGCGGCTAGGGAAATTTGGCGGATGTTGGTGAGCAGCTCGGCGTAAAGAGCACAGTCGCCCGTCGTCATTTTGGTCGAACAGTTGAGAGAAAAAATGCCCCAAAGGATCGGGAAGTCGCCAACAACCCGTGACTGTACCTCTGCCTGGATTTCTGGCGAATTGAAGGTTCAGATTTTGAGAAAATGAGTCAGACAGGCAGTGAAAGAAGGAACCAACGACGTTGCGAGTCTGTCTGAAGCAATTGGTGAGAGGTCTGGATGCTTACCTAACATACATCTCGCCCCATGCCAAGCGTTTTAGCGCTGCAGCCTCGTTCGATCGCCCGCCAAAATTTCACACGAACGACAACGGCAGAGAGCTCCATCGTGCACGCCCCTTCAGCCGCAGCTTTTCGACGTCGCGCGCTCAACTTTCAACTCCTGACTTGCGTCTCGCTCCATTCCAAACATCCGTCCATCCATCCAACCCATCTCCATCCTACAAGCCATTTCAGGCGATTAGCCTTGCGGTTCCCGACGACATACCCGACCGACAGCGGCGATTTGACGAACGGGCGCGCGCACGCGACTTCGACCTCGATTTCGGACCGGCACAAACGGCCCATTCAAACACACACTATTTTGCGAATGGGATGAACGCAGCGCCGAGCGGGCAGCAGCACCATGTCGGACGCGGACTTTGAGCAGATCCGGAAGCTCCAGGCCGAGCGCAATGCCGCAGCCGCAGCAAAGAAGGGCTCGAAAACCTTTGACCCAGCCAACCAACGGGCGGACACCTCGACCAAGGCCAAGCTGAGCGAAGCTTGGGACACGGAGCTTTATGAGCGCGGGAACGGGGGCGACAAGTTTGCGGGATATCACCGCTCGCTCCCCGGAGCTGACGACGATGGCGATGAGGAAATGGCTGATGCCGACAACTCGCGTCGTTTGGTTGGCCAGTACACCGCTACCCGTTCCCAGATCGATGAGTTTGCGCGCGGAAATGGCGTCGAGGAGGACGACCCGCTTGCTGGCCGTGGTGAGAAGAGCAACCGTATCACCGACCGCGAAACAGACTATCAGAAGCGCCGATTCGATCGCGTCTTGACGCCAACACGCGCCGATCCTTTTGCTGCTAACCGCCAGGACGGTGCCGCGGGGGAGGGTGAGAGCTACCGCAGCATTATGGAGCGCCGTGACCTGGAGCGAGAGGAAGACCGCGTCCGCCGTGCGATTGAACAAAAGGCGAAAGATGGCCCGATCGAGGAACACCAGCCCACGCTGAAGGACTCCGCGGACAAGGAAAACGAGAACTCAGTGTCTGGTGATGCCGCAGGACGCAAGCGGAAGAAAAGGTGGGACGTGGCCGCCACCGAGAGCGCCGAGCCGGCTGCTCCGGCTGCTGCCGAGCCCAAGAAGAGATCGCGTTGGGATCAGGCGCCTTCGATCCCAGTTGTCGGAGCACCAGGGGCAGAACCGAAGAAGCGGTCCAGGTGGGATCAGGCTCCGTCGGCTACGCCGGTTGGGAACGTTGGGTTGGCAACACCAATGCATCCATCCCAAGCCCCAGTATTGCCCACCGCCTTTGGCACAGATGCTTCCGCCCGATACATGCCCCTCAGCGATGAGGAGCTTGACGCGATGCTCCCGGGCCCCGAGGAGGGCTATAAGATCCTTGAACCACCACCAGGCTATGCGCCCGTCCGGGCCCCGGCGCACAAATTGGTGTCGGCGCCGACGCCGGCGACGGGGTTCATGATGCAAGACCCCAGCACCGCACGGCTGGCGGGTCAACATGTGCCCAAGGAGATCCCTGGTGTTGGCGATTTGCAATTCTTCAAGGCCGAAGACATGGCCTATTTCGGCAAGCTTACGGATGGGTCCAAGGAGGACGATCTCAGCGTCGAGGAACTCAAGGAGAGGAAGATCATGCGTCTCTTGTTGAAGGTCAAGAACGGCACGCCTCCCATGAGAAAGACTGCGCTCAGACAGCTTACAGATAACGCACGCAACTTCGGTGCCGGGCCCTTATTCAACCAGATCCTCCCGCTTCTCATGGAGAAGACGCTCGAGGACCAGGAGCGCCATCTGCTGGTCAAGGTCATCGACCGCATCTTGTACAAGCTGGACGACATGGTCCGGCCGTACGTTCACAAGATCCTTGTCGTTATTGAGCCACTGCTCATCGACCAGGACTACTATGCGCGCGTGGAGGGTCGCGAAATCATCTCTAACCTAGCCAAAGCGGCCGGTCTGGCGACCATGATCAGCGTTATGCGGCCCGATATCGATCACGTCGACGAATACGTGCGAAACACCACGGCCAGAGCGTTTGCTGTCGTCGCATCCGCGCTGGGTATCCCGGCCCTTCTCCCTTTCCTCAGGGCCGTTTGCCGTAGCAAGAAGTCATGGCAGGCGCGCCACACCGGTGTCAAGATCGTTCAGCAGATCCCCATTCTCATGGGTTGCGCCGTCCTCCCCCATCTCAAGCAGCTTGTCGACTGCATTGGGCCCAACCTGAACGACGAGCAAACCAAGGTGCGGACGGTGACCAGTTTGGCCATCGCTGCTCTTGCTGAAGCCTCGAACCCCTACGGTATCGAAAGCTTCGACGACATTCTCAACCCGCTATGGACCGGTGCTCGGAAGCAGCGAGGCAAGGGCCTGGCGGGTTTCCTGAAAGCCGTGGGCTACATCATCCCACTGATGGACGAGGACTACGCCAATTACTACACCAGTCAGATCATGGAGATCCTGCTGCGTGAGTTTGCGTCACCCGACGAGGAGATGAAGAAAGTTGTTCTCAAGGTCATCTCCCAATGCGCGGCGACCGACGGTGTCACAGCCGGGTACCTCAAAGAGCACGTCCTAGACGAGTTCTTCAAGAGCTTCTGGGTGCGCCGCATGGCCCTCGACAAGCGCAACTACAGGCAAGTGGTTGAGACCACGGTGGACATTGGCCAGAAGGTCGGTGTCAGCGAGATTCTGGAACGGGTCGTCACCAATCTCAAAGACGAGAGCGAGGCATACCGGAAGATGACGGTCGAGACTGTCGAGAAGGTTGTTGCCTCTCTCGGCGCTGCTGATATTGGCGAGCGGCTGGAGGAGAGGCTCATTGACGGCATCCTGCACGCGTTCCAGGAGCAGAGCGTCGAGGACATTGTGATGCTCAACGGTTTCGGTTCCGTCGTCAACGCTCTCGGCACACGCTGCAAGCCATACCTGCCTCAGATCGTCAGCACGATCCTCTGGCGTCTCAACAACAAGTCGGCCACTGTCCGCCAACAAGCCGCCGATCTCGTCTCGCGTATCGCGATGGTGATGAAGCAATGCGGTGAGGACGCGCTCATGGGCAAACTGGGCATTGTCCTCTACGAATACCTCGGTGAAGAGTACCCAGAGGTGCTAGGCTCGATCCTCGGCGCGCTCCGATCCATCGTCACCGTCGTGGGCATCAGCCAGATGCAGCCGCCCATCAAGGACCTGCTCCCACGGCTCACCCCGATTCTCCGCAACCGGCACGAAAAAGTACAGGAGAACACCATCGATCTAGTCGGGCGTATCGCCGACCGCGGGCCGGAAAGCGTCAACGCCCGCGAATGGATGCGTATCTGCTTCGAACTCCTCGACATGCTCAAAGCACACAAAAAGGGCATCCGCCGCGCAGCCAACAACACCTTCGGCTTCATCGCCAAAGCCATCGGCCCCCAGGACGTGCTCGCAACCCTCCTCAACAACCTCCGCGTCCAAGAACGCCAGTCCCGCGTCAACACCGCCGTCGCCATCGGCATCGTAGCCGAGACCTGCGCCCCCTTCACCGTCCTACCCGCGTTGATGAACGAATACCGCGTGCCCGAACTCAACGTCCAGAACGGCGTGCTCAAGTCCCTCTCCTTCCTCTTCGAATACATCGGCGAGATGGCCAAAGACTACGTCTACGCCGTCACCCCGCTGCTCGAAGACGCCCTCATCGACCGCGACCAGGTCCATCGCCAGACCGCCGCCTCCGTCGTCAAGCACATCGCCCTGGGCGTCGTCGGCCTCGGCTGTGAGGACGCCATGGTCCACTTGCTCAACCTGCTCTACCCGAACTTGTTCGAGACCAGCCCGCACGTGATCGACCGTATTGTGGAGGCCATCGAGGCCGTGCGCATGGCGGTCGGCCCGGGATTGGTGCTGAATTATGTCTGGGCTGGCTTGTTCCATCCGGCGAGAAAGGTGCGCACGCCGTATTGGCGGTTGTATAATGATGCGTATGTGTGGGGGGCTGATGCTATGGTGCCGTATTATCCTAACTTGGTCGAGGAAGGGATTGATCGGGGGGAGTTGGCGGTTGTGCTTTGAGTCAGGGGGGCTGAGGCTGGGGATGGGGCTAAGGGGTTGAGCTAGGTAGGGAGGGCTCAGGCTGTTGTTAATGGGGGGGGCTAGGTTGGTGGTGGGTGTCTAATTCTTTCCTCCCCTTTCTTCTCAAGGGAGTGGGATTGCCAGTGGTGTTGGTTAGTTACGTTAGATGATCGATCGTATCGGGTCGGCGGAAAAGTAAATGGGGTTTCATGTAGCATGTAGGGTATGGGCAATGGAAGCATGCAGGCAGGCAATATCAGATGGGTTCCTTTCTATCTTCACTTTCTATTCGCATGAAGTGTAGTTTTGCTGGTGGTTGTAACTTGGTAGTGACTTGATATGTCTTGGGAGTTGTTGAGTTGGGCTTGGATGTGATGTCTCTTGGGCGTGGTAGCTTTGGCTGATGTTTTTTATTGTCTAGGCTGTATGTGTCGATGGTAAATTGTATGCACAGCAATCCCAACGAGTTGATGTCTTCATCATGATTACTCTCAGTACGTCCTCTTCATCCTCGCTCAGCCGACACCCGAGCCGGTCGGGATATCAATCAAGAACAACCCCATGGCCCCAGGTCCAAATCTCCCATAAGGCGCCGCCTGGTCAATCTAGCACATGTCATTGTGCAACAACCCCTGAGTCTCAACTCCCACCCTCACAAGACCTACGTAACCCAGCCGACTAAGACCACGCAACTCCAGCTGTATACTTCGTTACACCACTCCTCCTCTCAGCCCGCGCCCCAACGCTGTGCCATGTCGGACTAACTCTCGGAGAATAAACCAGCGAGTGCTGTGCTTCCCTCCTTACTCCGTACGCGCACAGGTTACGCAGTTCATGTTCTTCTTGTCCCACGCCGGAATAAGCTTCCATGCACCTTGCCTTTGCATCGTGTGTGACGAAACCATTGATGCGGCGAAACAACACGGCATGCCCGGGTCCGGTTCCGTTCCCGCTTCGGCGCTTCCGCTGATTGCTTCCGGGTCTGTGTATGTAGTTGACGAGCTTTGTTTCAAGCTGTTCCGTCTAGTTTCAGGATGTAGAGTACACCAACAAACTCATGACGACGGAGGAGAGAAAGAGAGAAAGAGAGAAAGAGATAGATGACTTCTACAAGGGCGTCAAAATTCCTCCATCAATGATTATCCTCCCTCGACAAACAACGCCGGCACTTTTCCCGCTTCCTCATTTTCTCTCCCCATGGATCGGACAACGTTGGATACGACGGGATGTTGCGCTGCCCTCCGGCTCAGGCACTATAACGTGTCCTGGAGATATCCCCATACATCCTCGTGGTGTGGCGGTCTCCCGTGTATTGCACTGGGTGGTTGTCGGGGGGGGGTCCTTCGCAAGGCGTGCGTGCGTGCATTCATCCCACGATTCCCACCCCCTGACCACGGACCGTTGAACCATATCCAGGTAGTATTCGGGCCAGCAAAACAACATGGCTTCTCCTTTCACCTTTCATCCATCATGCAGGCACGCACACGCGCACATTCACTACATACACACACACCGTTGCAAAAAAACACACAGACATCTCGGTGTATTTTTTCCATCTCACCATCCACGTTGTAGTGTAATCCGTCGCACCCCCTTTATCATATCCCTACTCGCATTCGCATAGCATCCCGCCGTTACGGCTTTTCTCAAGACAGTTCCATCCGCATCTGAAGTCCTAGCCATGTTTGGACAGATGCATAACCAACAGAAGCATGAAGCAGCAGGGAGGATAAAGGGGGAGGGGGGTGAGAAACCATGGACTCAACCACAGCACAGCACAGCACGCAAATCTGAAAAGAAGCAGCCGGGACAACAACCAGCGATTGTGACTTTTTTTTTTTTTCTTTCTCAGCCCGAGCTAACGGATCTGATGCGTTGGGTGAGACAGAAGTCTGCGGAGACCTCCTGAAAAGAGTCTCTCAGCAATGCACTGCGCTTCAGCTGAACACTCGCTGATTTTTCAAGACAATTCCGAATCTCGGTGAATTCCAGCGTGTAACCACCAAGGACAACAGGTAGGAAAAAAAATTGAAAAAAAAAGCTAGAAAAACCGACTCGGTACTGCACGCTGCACACTGCACGCCATTTCGCAAAACCCCCCAATTGAGCCGGCATATGCCCGTGGTACCTAACCGGGGTCAGGATAAACGCTCTCCGGGCCGTCCTGGCTGTTTTTTCCTCTTCCGGGAACCCCGTCGTGGTGTTGCCTCCCCCCTTCCGAACCGACCGAACAGACGACCGACCGAGCCCGGCCGGGGAATTGAATCTTTGCTTGCTGTGACCTTTCCCCCACAGTCTCCAGTCGAGCCGAGCGGCAGACGCGGTGTTCCTTTGTTTCGCTTCATCACCAGTCGTCTGTCCTCTTCCGCATCCTCCCCCGCCTAGCTAACTAACCCCCCTTTCTTACCCCCCCCTTCGTCACAGACTAATACCCTTCCTGCGCAGTGGCGTTTTGGTGTGCATGGTCCCGAGAAGTGGTCGTCCTGCAAGCCCTTGATGCCTTCCCGTGTTCAGGCCCAAAGGGGTACTAGCGGGGGTTGAGAGAAAAGGGGGGGGGGGGGGGGGTGTAAAATGTGTCTTTTTGGACAGTTGCATTCCGAATGGAGATTTGGGGTGACCCAAAGAACCGCAGTACCGAGCCGGCATTGCAATCCCTCCAAGCAACCGACTGGCCACTCACGGCTCACGCCGGGTTCCTTCATCGAACGATTCACCACAGACACCACAACCGAGCGTGTGTGTGTTTGCATTGATGTGTAAGTACACTTGTGCGAACAGGAGAGAAACGATCACAAACTCGGTCTCCCCGGCCGGTCGGCTTCGGCCATGCATGCGTGGCCATCTCACAGGTAGGCAACAGCAGGTAAAAACTGAGAGCAAGATGTCTATCTCCTTCGCCAAGACAAAATAAGAGAGGAGGAGAGGACGTTAAAGAACCAAGCCTTCTCTTCTGTCCAGGGTCCTATCCTGGTGACCATCAAGCAGCACGAAACCCACTGAACAAGCTCTGCCTATCAATCAGTTCATTGAGTCCCGTCAAATAAACTTTCGAACCTACTTGTGTACGAAGTACACAAGTCCCAAGCCATGACTTTCCTGTTCCATACCCACCTTCCGATATCCAATTCTGAGGGGTGTGCTCAGATGCTAGTTAGTTATTACATAGTCACTAGCCGGTACTTGGTCATTTGTATGTCCTGTGGAGTTCACCGCCATAGTGTCGTGTAGTGAAGGGAGAAAACACGAGGAAAAGAACAATTGGCCCGCAGGTTGAGTGTGCAGGGATGGCGACTCCGACCCATGATTTCTCAATCTGTGGTTCCGGGTTTCGAAGGAGGGAGGCAGCCATTCCGCAGGACAGGACAAGTGTGCTGAACCGAAGAGTAGCGTACACTCGGAAGAGAAAAGACGAAGTCGCAACTCCATCCTTCGGCTTGGAGACCAAGGAAAAACAATTCCTTTCTTCCCCCACACAACCACCATTCGCTCGCTCGCCTACCCCTGTTTGAGCGGCCCCGAACTCAGCTGGGTGTGGGTGGGGACGCCCCCCCCCCCCTCAAAAGCCAAGACTCCAAGAAGACGACCCAAGACCTGCCGCCCGTGACTTGGCAGTGTACGGTACCGGAACGGGTGTAATCTGTCCCTCATTTGAGAGTCTTGGGGGACGGTCCGGGCGGAACATTGGGCTCGCATAGAATTCCCGTGGTTGACAGGCAGCGGGCGTTTTCTTGGGTTTCTCGTAACGAATAAAGTAATGTCAACCTTGCCTCCGTTGGGGGAATGGGGAGAGAAAGGATGGATGCGAGTTTCCACGTCGTTGCCTTGTCGATTCCTTCACGCGGCAGTCCCGAAGGAGGACTTGTTTAATTTGCGCAGAATTTCCCCCGCCTCGCGCAGCGTGCTGCACCTCGTGCTATTCGACAAGGGCTTCAGAGGATACCTGGGCTTGCATGTGAGCCGGGAAACTGAGCGAGAACTCCGCCGGGCACTCCGACACAACGACTCGATGAGAAAGTTCTCCTTTGGCAAGGTTTGCGGGCCCTCGAGCGAAGACTCTAAACCGAAAAAATCCTACCTTCACCCACTCTGGCCATTGTGACTAATTAGCGTGTGTTCTCCTTCCTTCTTGTCCCGCGAAGCTGTTTGTTCGCACGCCGCTTGCTCCAGATTCAACTGCGTAATAGAGGTGGGGAAGGGGGGTAAACCCACAAACTCACCCGTTATTCGGTGAAGCCCTTCTGCAGGAGGAAAATGGAGCCAGGTCAAACTCGGCAGGAGTATTCGTACATACCAAGGGAGAGACGGAGGTTGAGAATTTGTGGATGGCTTGGGAATGTCTTCAAGCAACATTCGACTCATAACCTACATATTAGTGTTAAATCTGAAGAGCCCTATGAAACGAAGATCAGCTCAAATCGAATTCAACGTTCGATCAAATAGTACAACCAATAGCAGCCCTGATAAGAGGCTTCTCGCCTCGACCCGAATCTGGGGTTCTCGACTCGAAGATCGCAGCACGGGCCAGGCAGCGCCAAGTCTCTAATTCTTCAACATGGCATTCTTTGAATTGCCGTCCGCAGAGCCAGTGTCTCTGCTATCACCTCACAGTACTTCGTACGTGGACACTAGCTGCGTGTGTCTGTTGCATGTGTTGCGGCGTGTGCGCATCAGTTCGTCGCCAGGTCAGTCTGTTTGGTCCCTAACCAAAGGGCGGCAGGGGACCACCAAGCAGAAACATAAAAATGAAAAAAATGGAAAAAAGGCAGAAAAATGATAAAATTACCCAGTCCATCTAGCACTCACCATCAGGAGTCAGCCTTGTCAGCTCACAGCAAGTGTCCACTGCACTCCTCACCAGTTTCCCCAATCATTTGTTGAATTCACACCCAGGTGCAGAACAGGCGTGCCATTGCATGGGCATCAAGCATCAAGTTCTGGGTGTATCATGGCATAGCATGCTTACCCGCAGCGGTATAATGTGCCCCTTTTTCTCAACCAACGGGTTGGCCGCTTGGTAGGGAATGGTCCAAGGTAACCCCAGTGTGCGACTGTGGGCTTAGGGGGTTGCCCGAGGGAGAATTTGGGGGACAGCCCCCCTATCAACACCCCCAGAAAGTGCTGCAGGACCGCCAAAAGAGCCTGCCAACCCGCCCAAGAGGGCTCACACACCACCATCAGCCGGCTCGCAAATTGGATGCCCCCACTGCTTGCCCAGCGTCTTTTCGACCAGAAAGACTTGCCCACAGATCAACCCTGGTCCGATGAGATCATGGCTTGTTTCAGATTCTGCATTACTGGGCGCTGCGCCTCAGCGGATTCGGCTCATGTGTGGGCCCCGAGGGAACATTGCCGACCGATGGAACCCTTCTTTTGATGGGCTTGAGATTTCGTGCGTGCTGAGCGTTTTGCACCTGTTTGTTGTTGTCGTTGTCGTCGTTGCTCTTGAGCCGCGCATGACCAGGCTTGCCAGAGTCACTTGCGCTTTCGGGCAAACAGCTCGTGGGGGAAAAAAAGGCGTATCGAAAAAGGGCCCATTTCCACATTTTGGCAAATTCGCCCTCCCCTTTTCAGTTTTCACATCGGGCGCGATATAGGGAGAATCTAGTTCTGCGAGAGGGATGCCCCGGTTGGGACAACGTTGACAAAAGGACACGGGTGTGGTGGTAATCTCCTTGTCGCTTCAATCGCGGCTGACGGGATCTCCTCGGTCTTTTTTGCGGGTAAGAGCGAATTTGCGAATTTACGAGCCATCGCGAGGCTCAAAAATCCGTCTGCAGGGCTCGGGCAAAAAGCCGCAATCCCACGTCCCGCCCGATGAAAAGAGCCAAAACCCCGGGCAAGTCGGGCAAGTCGGGATAATTTGCCCAGGTCTGACGGTGGCATGCCAATTTGACATGATGGACACACCCCCATTCCTGACCGCCGCAAGCCATTCAACATTCATATCGCCAACAGCGTCGTGGTCGCGGGGCTTGAAGCCGTCCCTTGACGTCATTCTCGCTTGAGGTGTGTCTCGATGAAGCTATCTCGAAGGTGTTGCTGGAGGACAAACAACACGGCCGAGGATAAGTTCCACTCCGTCTGGCTGCTGACCTGTGCTCACCGCCTGTCTTTGTGAACCTGATCCCGGAGTGCAACTTGATGATGTCCCCAAAGCCGTCACTCAACCTACAGACTGTGACGTTTGATGGACAGATGGCACTCTCGGCGCCAACGCAGGGGAGGTGGTGAGTATGTGGTCGGCTGTCATGATGGAAATTCCTCGAGGCTGGCGCGGCTCACAGTCAAGAAGTCGAAAGTTGGCGGGGTGGGAAAATTCGAGTACCCCTCATTTGTTAGCCAAGGAGCCACGTTAACGCTCTGGCAGCGCAAGTGACCTCGTCAACAGGTGGACTGACAAAAGACCCCTCTGCGGTGAGTTTACCCAAACCATCGGCTAAGGCATGTGGTGCAATGGCGCTTCTGAAGTTGAGCCCGACGAGCGCTGTTGGTTTGCCATCGAGTTGGAAGCCTTGGCTGAGGAAATTCCCCACTGAGTGCTCTTTCTGTCAGGACCCTGAAGATCCTCCTCGTGAACCTTTCCTTTCTCCGATGCTGATTGGGCCATGAAGAGACACCTGGAGTTGTACACGAGTGTACACTTTCTCCTCCCATTTTCACTCGACATACTAACAATTGCTCATTCCCATTTCCTCAAGTTTTTTCCGAGCGTGTGATTAGAATGGCCCTCTTCTCATATATTGGGTATTAGCGACTGCGCGCCCTCTTGTGACCCAAGCCGCCGATAATCGTTCGATTTTTTGGAGGGAACGGCGGGAAAGAGACCGGTGCCACTTTTGTTGGCACCCCCCTGCCTGTCGACGTCATCAGGCGGGACCGCAACGCGACCACAACCAACCTGATCGTGGAGTTGAAGCGCACTGTGACGTCTGAAGACCACCACAAACTTGGCACAGCGACAGTGGCCTCGCATGGACGACGCGAAAGTATTTCGCCAAACTTTTTGCTTCCTTCCTGCTTCCTTCGCGCCCTCGTGGCGCCCGCTTTCCAAGAACTGTGTCGTCAAACCACGCCCCCGCTCGTTGGTGCCATACGGTAGTGTATACGTGTACATTCCTTCGGGATGGCTCCGGCCGAGTTTATAGCGAGTTCACAATCTAGACATTGAGCCTCATTTGCCTCGGGTAACCGCGCAGTGGGATGCCTGGTAAGCGCCCAACTGCGTCATCGTCGCCGAATAGGAATCTCATCTCGTGAACGGCTCCATCAGATGTACTGCGTATCCGCGTGGGCCTTATAGTTTTCTCAATGTGCAATGACTGTGAGATGTAGCGTAGGTATTCGTAGAGTGTAGAGCCTCCGGCGTTTGCATCTTAAGCTTGTCCACTTGTTCAGCGCCCTACGCACCGGAAAGAACTAAACCAGATTTCAAGATCGCGTCGCATGCCCACTCAAGCCGCCACTCTTTCTGATGGGCCGTGTAAATTCTTGGGACGGTTCGTGGAGGCGCCGAGCCGGTTCACATGCCAGACCTCCCCGCAGACCTTTCCCCGCGGACAGGCAGCCCCCCGGCCCCGTGATTCTCCGCTTCCTTAGAATACCGGAGCCGAGATCCTGTCGCCGGATCAGCGCTTTCCAGCAGAACGTTCAAGCCGACCGTTTCGCCCTCAGTGCTTGTTGCCGGAACTTAGCCTCTCCGAGTAATGATCGGAGCTGTCGCAGCGCCGCAACCTCGTGCCGGATGCACTGATTTGCGCACTTGAAACAATGGCCAGCCAAGGCCTCGGGAACAGCGCATGGCCCGTGAATCGTGATATCTTCAAGTTCTGCTCCACCCCGACCCTGTCCTTTGGACTGGCAGCCTGGCTTGATGACTTGAGAAAGCTGCCCACTGCCCACTTCCCATCTCTCTCCCTGCCACTTCATGCCGCCGCTGACTCTTGCTTCCTCCCCCTCGTTGGCTCCCCAAGCTCCCCCATCTGTGTGGTCGGGGTGGGGCCGCCCCCTTGGGGAAGCGAACCTGACGGGTTGGCCGCTGTGGGCAGGGAAGAGAGCAAGGGCAGACCGAAGATCTTCTTCCCCTTCTGGCCTCTTGCCCTTCCCGCTTCACGCTCCGAAGGAACCCCACCCACATCAGATCCCCTTTTCCAGCGGACCACAGACGGATGAAGCCCCTTCGGCAGGCCCCCTTCAAGCCTGCAGCCCGGGCATTTTCTTTGAGCCGGCCGAACGAGTCGTCGCCAAATGTTGCTGCCTTTCCACCTTCGCAGGACGCATAGCCAGCCCTCCGTTGAATCCTTCCTTGTATCTCGCCATCAAGCCCTTGCTTCTCTGTGGCCGTTGGTGAGTGCGGGCGAGCACGTGTGTGTGTAACCATGATTTTAGATTGCATGTGCAGGCTTGAGAGGTTGTACGTCTTGAGCGTGGAAAGAGCTGCGGATGTGGAAACCGGTCTCAACACTGGAAATTATTACATAGCAAGAGGTCAACTCGGCTCTCCCTCGCGTGGTGTGAGTGCGCATCTATCTCCATGCGAGCTCTCGTTCCCCTGCTGGTCGTACTGAGTCTCCATCGGGCAAGGAGGTGGGCTTGCTTTACTGCAGGGGACGAGAGAGCCGAGCCGGCAGATGAAATGAAAGTGCCGCGGCTAGAGCAGATGCCCTGGTGGTATTGCGACCGGGCCTTCCACCGGTTGGGGGACTCTGAGAGGGGGTGGTTGAGAGTTGGGGTCGAAGGGAACCCGCTTGCAGTAGTGTAGTGTCCCAGCCCCGGCGATGTTGCTAGTTAGTCGGAGGGGGGTGCATAGTGGTCGCCGATCCTCGCAGAATCGAGTTGCTGCACGGAAAAGGTCCAACCAGAGCGACCTGTTCGGGGAATGGGCGCTTTCAGATGGCTGCTCATTCCTTAGGATCGCGTTGCGGTGAACGACGGCCACCAGCGAGGTGGTGTCGGGGTCACACGTGCCTTAAAGCAGAGGGGGTGTACTCACATGAAGTATGTAATTGTTTTGAAACAGAAGAGTGGGATGAAATGAAGTGAGGGGCGGCAGTTCTTCAACCGAACTGCAACCAAGTCGTGTACAGGCGTTATACGTGCCGTGCTATTGGAGACGATCATTCGCTCTGGCTATAATCTGGGTTCGGTAATGGAGAGTAAACGATGGAAGCAGATCCGGGCCAGACCAAAATGGGACGTGGATTATTCGTTCTCGAAGCCTGGCGGAAGGAAGGATCGGGGACGTGGAGCGGAGGGTGCAGCTTCCCCGGAAAGATGTGTCGGGCGCGGCATGGAGATCAGCAAGGGAAAGAGCGAGACGGAAAGGGAAGGTTTGAAAGGAGTGGAAACCGCGGTCCTGCCCCGAGGTGCCTCGGTGACAGCGGAAAGGAAAGAGTGGAAGCCGGGGAAAGAAGGACCTTTTCAGATTGGATTGATTCGCCCAAATATCATCTTGATTTCTTGTCATTGCTTGCTGCCATGCGGAACAGCATAATAGCCAAGTTCGCTAAGTGTACATGATTAAGTTACTTCGTAGCCCTCACAATACATGGGTATGAAGATACATCTAAGTTGCGCGTGTACATTGGTGTACATGTCCTCCCACACCCTACCCTGCCGCAACAAATCGTCGTCGCCGCCATGAACCTGATGGCATCTCTGCCCAATCGTTCAAGGCAATACCTTGTGTACACTGCGGCCTGCCACCTTTCCTTATTCCCCAAACCGAAGACCCCGTCCCGAGAGCCGTTTTAGTGGTCAGCGTAGGAAAGTGATAACGTACACCGAGGGCGTTAAGCAGAGCGCAAAAGTGCGGTCCATAGCCCCCGAACAATCAAACTCCATGTTGTCAGAAAGCCGGACAACATTCCCGTGAGAAAGAACCTGAACGCCAATTCGCAAGGGTATCCCACCCAAAGGAACCCCCCGACCGCCATTGAGGGGTTTGCCACCTGCCCCCTTCCCCCCGCCCACCCAGATCATGAGAACCCCAAATGTGAAGTTGATTAAAGGTATTAACGGCAAGCGATATTGAATGAGAGAATGGCCACGACCGAGCATTTAGAAAGTGTACCCGGTGGTAGTTGTCGTCGGCAACGCGCGCATGGAGCGATCGATCGAAGCGAAATTAAAAATAAGTCGTATGTCAAATCTATCGCGGCTGTGGTGAAGGTGAAAAGTCGAGTCTTGTGGTTGGGTTTACGGGGACTCGTGCGTCTCGGAACCCGTATCGGAAGGTGTCTCGCCCCCGCGCTTGTGGACCTTCTTATGGCGCCTCAGGTTTGAAACAACCGAGAACCGACGCCCGCAACCATCGACCTCGCACCCGAACGCTGGAGAAGTGAGTTAGCCGTCGTCCTATATGATATAAAAGAAGGCAACTGGGTGCTGCTTACGTTTCTCGCCGGTGTGGCTGTACATATGCGTCTGGAGGGAACTAGGCCGGGTGAATCGCTTGTCGCAGACCTTGCACTTGTGCTTTTTCTGGGCGCTCGACGACACCCGAGAGCTGAAGGACCCCATCATTGATTGCGGAGCGGGTGGCTGGTTCGACATGAGGCCTTGAGGCCGGGGCAATGCTCGGCCCGAGATTGATTCGATGTCGGACCCAGCCGCAGAGTAGTCGCTCACAGAGCCATCGACAGAACCTCCATAGTAGTTGCTGAAGCCAGCGGACGACATGCTAGACGTGGAAGAGTGCGTCGAGGGGAAACCGTAAGAATCTCCTGACCCCCGAGCACGGTTGCGCACGTCGTAAATGTTTCGGGGTGTGTCTTGGCTCATGGAGAGCATGCCGTGGCTCGCCTCCAACGCATCTTGAAAGCTCCTCCGATCGTCAGGTTGCACAGGCCTGTCATCACGGTCAGATTTTACGCGTTCGCCTGCTGTGGCGTGGCCTGCTACTGACTGCTGTGAATATCTCCTGGCGTTGTCGTCGGGCCCAAGAGCAAACGTCCCCCTCATCTGTGCGGGCGTGTAGCTGAGTTGGTCGTAACCCGAGGCCGACGTGGATGGGTAGGAGGGGTTCACGGGCGAAGCAGTGCTCGCGTAGGTCGTGGTGTCGTAGGCCGCCGAACTGGTCGGCTGCCGTAGCCCGTTCACGTTGTAGGGATCTGAGGGCAGGGAAAGCAGGTCAGGCTGCCTGTAGACGCTTGAGAGAGGGGCGCTACCGCTGCCCGAGGCCGCGGTGACCGGAAGGGAGCCGTATGTCGCCATCGAGGTACTTGGGCCGGAGCTGCTCGAGTGTTGGCCCTGTTGCGAGTGCGGTGGGTGTTGAGAGTTGGGCGGCTGCCTGGGGATGGCGCTGATGTTCAGGTGAGGAAGTCCCGAGCTGTCTTGGTTGCTGGTATAGAGGCCGTGCGGTTGACTTCCACTTGGGGGTGCCGGTCCTGTTGGCGACGACGAGTTCCAAGGGTCCGAGAAGTGAGGCTGGCTAGAGTATGAAGGCATATGCTGAAAACTCAAGGGACCGAAGCGGCGCCGGCTGTGGTCATCGGACATCGTCAGAGTCATGGTGAGATTTCAAAGAATGTGGTCGATGAGTTTGTCTCTCTTCCGGATCAAGGTGGAAGTGAGATCAACCAGAGTTATCGATGCTGATCAAAGTGTGGGAGCCGAGAATCGAGAAGGACGGATCAGCGGCCTTATGTGTCTTTGAGGGTGCAACAGAGTTGAGACGGGATGGCATCCATGTGCAGGGAACGGGAGCTGGTTTACGCTAGGGCCTAATCCGGTTCACCACCAAGTGCAGTGTCGTCCGAACCTTATTGCCCTCTTGGGTGTGCGGGACTGGGTGTGGGGATTGGGAGGTGGTTTCAAGCAGCTCTGACGACTGCCCGGCAGAGGGATCGACAGTCGAAATATCCTTCTCAAGGGGTGTTGCCAGGGCACGCTTGCCAATTGGGATGAGTGTGGGACCCATCTGAGCAGCCCGCGGAGCAGGGCTTGCAGCCGGGGGGTGGGAAGGTACGAAGGTGTGAATGCAGCGGGTGGCACTCATGCAAGCCGTCCTCTTCGAGGATCAGCAAAGCCCCCGATGAGATGTGGGAGATCCGGTGATGCTTGATGCCGGGAAGCTCAAACCACGGCCGTGGGGTCCGGTACCTGGCGACGAGAGGGGTCGCAAATGAGATCAAAACTGCACCTGACTAGCCTGACTAGGCGGCAACGAGGCTAATAAACCAAACTTAAACAGGGCTGGTGTGAGACGATCCGGGGGAATCGACGGGGAAATTTGGGGCGTGGGTAATTTTTTGGGATTGTTGTGTGCTGCGTCGATACACTCCTCCTGCGTGAGAGTAGTGTATGCTGTAAGATGTGCGTGAAGGTGCCGGCACCTTGGTGAGCAGTTTGGCAATCAAACCTGTCACTGAGGTCACTGAGGCACTGCTGCTATTCCATCCATCTGTGCAGTTTGCTTAAAGATAAATTCTCACTCCAATCAGCCATCCGATTTATGCTCCTCTGCTTGTGGATGACTTTCATCGGGCGAGCGACTTTCCGGGGCGGGGACAAACGAAAGGGGCGGAAGAAAAGGGGAACGATGAAGTCAGCGGTCAGTGACGAGCCAGGGAGCAGGCAAGAGCCGGAGCCAGCGAGGGTTGAAATGAGGACCCCTGGTCTGACCCTTGGGACCTGAGCCTCCAAGAGGCAAAAAGATGGGGGTGCGTCCGGCTGTGGCCGGGGGGCGGGGGGAGAGGGGTGTGGATGTGAGGATGTGAGGGTGTGAACCGTCTTGCAGTCCTCTGAGGTGGGCCGGTGGGGACGACGCGTTCAAGCGGAGCCACAAGATATTGCCGACCAGCAGGGTCAGGTCATCGAGGACAACAGCTCGCCGGGAGGCATACACTACGTTAGAATTACCAGCCCAACATCGGAGAGGTGAATGGCAACGTCTTCCTCTTGTTTCGTCAAAGTGAGTGGCAAAAGAAGGCTGGTTGTCTTCAAGGAGAGAACCCCAAAACGCGAAGAGTAAAGATTTGCGATGACAACGACAACACCAAGTGTTCTTCATCGACTGCGTAGGTATGCTTCGATGTGTTGGTTTTGGGGTCGTCGTGTCATGCAGGGTCTCCTACTTGTGGCGTGATACTCTCCCAGTCCTGCGGTGACGCTCCGGGCCTGCGTCTCGCCGGCAGAGGTCATTAAACTCGCGAAGAGCAGAAACTAGTGCGGTGCCATTGCTTTCTTACTCGTAGACTGCACTAAGTACATCGCCTCGTCGGCAAAAGAAAAACAAAAACGGCGAGTTCGTTTGCTGAACTTGGTGCGTCTTTTGTCTTGTTGCCCTGGGCGCGGCAAAAAAGAAGAAGCGGGTATCGAATTCTGTTGGAATTGCATGCTGACGCTTGGAGCTGGGCCTGAATTGGCAGGAGCCAAGAGCATTGCCGGCAAATTAACGTCCAGATTTTTTGTGGGTGGAGCCCGCTTTTGCAAACAGTGTTCTAATCCCGTTAGGGAAGTACCTTGCTCCAGAGGAATGTACTCTGGACATGCCATCTTTTAACCAGGCTGAGGGTCGGCATCCAAGCTCAGGGCAACTCACCCGCCCAGGTACGAAGTGTGCATCTTATTTTTTCAGGAAAATGGAAGGCCGGCCGGCCCTTTCGCCCTTTTTTACATCTTATAAAACAGCATCGAGGTCAGTTTAAAAATTTACCAGCTGTCATTGACAAGAAAGAAAGACGAGCCTATCCCTCGCGCAAAGACGGAAGAAACTTGGTACGGCAAGAGGGTGGCACCGAGTGCTCATTTCCCGGCTGTCAACGACATGAAGAAGCGGGGCGCCTGAGCAGGGCTTTTGTTGCAAGTCAAGCGCAGTGACGTCGTTCGGGCTCCGACTTGTATAATGTTGTCCACTCCGAGCGCTCCTCAGTTTCCATGGTTTCATTATTATGTTTGGCGCCATCCCAGCCTCTACCGGCATGACGCAACCCGAAGCATTTCCCGGGCACATGAGAGCGCCGCCAGCGAACCGGAACGACCGCGGCAAGCACTTGAGCTCCGTGGCTCCAAACCCGAAGTTTGAACGCGGGGTGAGCCCGGCCCCGGGAAACCGTCACACAACACAGACACGAAACCCCAACATCAAACTCCAGCCGGGTTCGGAACGAAGGTCATTTCGCCCGCCTCGAGTAAGTTACTGCCGTGCGTTCAGAGCAGCTCTCACCGCCACCCATCAGAGAAACACGGACGCCCTCTGAACCAGAAATTTGTGGTAGAAGTCAGATATTCGCCCCCGGGACACTCCTCGTCGATACGGATAACATTGATGCTTTTGCTCCACGCGAGGAAAAAAGCCCGCAGGGCCGCGATATCACTTGATGAACCACCGCATTACGATGCTCCACCCCCCAGCCTTTACACGTACATATGTACGCTAGTTGACTGTGGCACCGAAATTTCACCTCTCCCAGCTGGAGTGAGGTGGTGTATTCGTAGTTGCGATACCGCGCCTCCTCCACGACGTCTTCGTCACAACGCCCTGCGCAACCGGTGATGAGTCCGCACCGGGAACACGCAGCAATGAAGAAAGCAACATCGCGAACGGACCCACTTTCTCCCACCCAAAAGCAAGGGAAGAAACAGCCTGACCTGTGCGAGACACGGCAGCTGGTGGCCAATCACGGCAGACGAAGCGGGACCGGAGTCCCTGACAGATCCCGCCAGCCCCGCACAACCATCTCGGGGCGCCTGGTGAGAAGAAAAACGACCGATGACCTCAGCTGTCTTGCTGTTGGGTGTCGCAACCACACCTTGACCGCGCGGTATCCAACCCGCACAAACCATTCAGAGCTGCCATCGGCCCTTCATTCGTCACAGCCTTACACTTACGCCAAAGAAAACATCGATCCCGCCGTGACCTTCGCTCTATTCAACTTATGTAACCACAAAAACAGTACACTTGTCATCCAATTTTTCTCCGCGAGCTTGTTCTTCCGCCTCGCGATGGTGGCAACAACAAACCGTTGCCGGCAACAGAAGGACGGGCTTTTGGGGGACCCTCGAATTGCGACTTGAACTAAACCGGAACCGGTGGGACGAAACTGAATGCCGGACAGGGGGTCCCTTGTAGGTCGGCGATATCCTTCGATACAAGCCCGACATTGGCTGCTTCTGCTCCTCCCAGAGACAAGCATCCTGAATACCATTCCACGTACGAGTGTGTGTATGTAGTGTAGTGTACACCATCCCCCCAGCGACGGCTAACAATGAGAACAAGTCGCGAGTGCGGCAGTGCGACTGCCCAGTGGAGTTCCTCCGCAAACTTCAAGACTGAAGCAAATTTCGCAACCGCAGGGAAGCGCAGTCGTTATCCCGGAATTTACCTTCGTATCAAAACGGGAAATTGGAAAATGATGTCGAAAGCTCGACTCAGCTTCGACTGGATCAGTGATTGTCAGGCACCTGGCGCGGATCAGGGACCGTTTCGATCGACATCCACGGTGCCGTGCGGTGACAAAAGTGACGATCCCAGATCCTGGCGTGTCAGTCTCACGTGCCGAGAGTCGGTTTTCCGATTCTCGGTGCTCCGGGTGAATGGATCTTGAGATCTTGAAAATGCAAAAACTTGGTGGAGTGTACCCAGGAGGAGTTGACTCGCAGAAAGCAACAAGTCATCTCGGAAGGGGGAGGAAAGAAATTAGCAGGACCGTGCGTGGGGCCAGCAAGCTCGGGGTCCTGTCAACATGGAGACAAAGGTGCAGTGGACGTCGTTACATGGAGCCAGCTGCCCATGTGCCGGGAGAACGCACGGCCCAGGGTCAGAATGGAGATTTTCCGAGCGTCCCGTCCGATGCCGGTTCTGGTTGCTCTCATGAGATTTCGCTAACATTCATTGACATTCGTTTAGGAGGAAGCTCTTCGCTGCGGCAGTTAATTTCTCTGCCTCAATGACGGCCCCAAATACAGCTTTTTCATCCTCTGCGACCGTTTCTCTCCGTTCTGCGTACCACGGGCGACGTCATGTTAGCTAACATGCAGTTAAATTGTCTTGCGATATCGCGTGTGTAATTAACATTACGGTAATTTTCCCGCGCATGGGCAATTTATCAAACCCCAGCACTCAACGGTCGCGCCCGGCTGCGAACCCGGCGGTCGGAACCCGTGAAATTTGAGCGAAGAAGAGCCGGGAGGCGCGCCATCAACATGCATCATGGAATGTGGCTTCGCCAACAGAAATCTACTGGCGTACAATATCAAGCAAGCAAGAACCGAGACGGCACAACAAGTGCATCGGGCGGCAAGACTCCTGCAGTGGACACCCAGCGCAAACGACAAATCTCACGACAACAATATCGTTGATCTGATATTTTGCCCGCCGGCCGGCATCAGCAAAATTAACCAACGTTTTGACTAAGTTCGTAATCGTGCTGGAACATATAGTTAAGGAAGGATACACTAGAGGAGGCTCCGGAGCCAATTGACGACAAGCTCTCTCATTCTGTTCTCTGCCAAGAATCCTTTTCTGCAAAGGGCGACTTTTCATATCACGATACGAGGAGCTCATAATACTAGACCGCAGAGGGTAAATTACCCATTGCACACACTACGTGTAGACTACACTAACTACACCAGGGTTACTCTGTCGTGATGGCTGCATGCTCATCTTCTGATCAACCGCCGTCCACACTTGCGAACCCGCCAACCTGGATGGGATTCCCAGGGGTGTGGAAGTGGGGTGCTTTTACAAAGCCCAGTCTAGCCGACGCCTGTCTGCACGCTCGGGTCTGGGGAGCATCACGGGATGGCGCCGGCTCCTCAAGCCTCCAAGGGATCTGCGTCGTGGGCCTGTTCAGCAACGACGCCATTCTGCATCTGGCCGCGACGAATTCGGCCCTTCGATCGAAAAGAAAAGACTGACGCCCAATGGCGCCCTCTCGTTACTACTAGTTCCTGAAGCTGAAGGGATCTTATTCAACTGTAAAGCTCAAGCGTCAGAATGGCATACACTGGAACAGTGTCAACAGTCGAATGGCATCGGGAATAATGCGAATGCTGGGCTCATTGCTAAGGGTCGTTAACTACACTACACTAACGTTAAGTTCCGTATTATTATATTCGATCATTTTTATTGCTCTGTTACCGTGGCGCTAGCTTTGCCCATCTGCATCCTCCCGCAGCCCACAACAGATCCCCCGAGGTGGTCTCCTGCTTGGCTTGGCAGGGGCCCCTTTCCTTCGCCTTTCCCCTTTCAGACTTTTGCGCTGCCAAGGCCCGGCATATCGACGCAACCCCGGTGAGCACCCTCGCATCCTGATCGACATGCGGCGCATCTGTCAAGATCTGTTGTGCAGCTCTTGTTGAGCTCGCGCCCAAAGCACACCAACAACTAAACCTACGCTAAATTTTTTTCTCATTTCGTGTCCCAACGAGTGCGGGCAGGGCTCGGCGAATATCTGTCAACCACCTGACCCTCCTTTTTGTCAGAGGAAAAACAATGCATGTGGGAGCAAAACATAAACGGCAGCCGCGGGGGCTGACCCAACCAACATGCAATTTGGAAAGAACACCCCGACACTAATAAGACATGGCCCTTCCATTATTGCGTTGAGGGAGCCTTCGGGCAATGCAGGTGCCTTCTTCGATCCTCTGTTGCAAGCGAGTTTTTTCGTCGTCCTCTCACAAGTACGAAGTACACTCCCTAGGTCGCTGTGGCCGAAAAAAGCGGCACGCTCAAACAGATAGTTCAAGTCCAATCCATTAACATTCGATCAAATCTTGGCAAATTTTGATTGATTTACGCTTTTTTGTCTTTTTTCACTTTCTAGATTTATTCTTTTTTGTCTTCTTTCATTTTTTGGTTTATTCTTTTTGGTCTTTTTTCACTTTTGTAGCAAAGTAAGTTATCCAGGGACTTCCAGGCCGGTCTGCCGCTTTTTTGGCCATAGCGAGACTCCCTCGAATTGAAGATCCTCAAACGTCCCCGTCGCTTCCGCTGAGGCGGGTCGCTGCCAAGACTCGACTTGTCGTTTGGCTCCTCGCCGCTAACAGCGCCCAGCTTCGGGGCTTGCTTGCTTTGTGCATGACCGGATTATTAAGGTTTTCGGCAGCTGCAAGGGGTGGAGGACAATGCGGTGAGGAGCAGCGCCTTCCAGTATCATGCCGGGACACCTACCCCAGCACCATACGCACCCTGAGCGCCGTCATTTCCGCCAGCAACAAACATATGGAGTTTATGGAGTTTCGGAAAACAACAACAGCAAACACCACTCGGCGACCTCAGACTCGAGCTGTCTCTACACTAGCGCCGAGTCTCTTTTTCTTTGGGCGACACCTTGTGACCTTTCTCTGCTCGGAGCCGGTAGTTCAAAGGTTAGGCACGCACGCACATCATTCATGCCGTGTGGGGGTGGGTCTCTCTGCCAATTGCCCATTGCCCACCGCCGGCCGATGTTACCATGATTTTCCACCAGCCGATCGTGAATATCGTGGGGAGTAAGAAGCAGTGCTTGTCACGCGGTGACAACATTCTTGCGAATTGCGACAAACCTATCTCGCCCTCCCTTGGCCCCGTTCCCTAACGTCGGTTGACGTTGACATTGAGGCATCCCTTTCATTTGCTCGCTCCGAACAACCCGTGAGGCGGCTGCTTGGCAATGGGCTTACAGAGCCGCGTTTCTGTTCTCAACAGACGGAATTCTCCGCGATAGCACTCCCGTATTTTCGCGGCCCCGTTCTCACCACACCACAACCGTCCCTGCGCGACGGAGAATCACACGTGGCCTAGCCTGTCTGTCGGCTGGTCGGAGAGATTCCATCGCGGGAGATCACGCAAGGGCGAACAAGAAAGAGCGACAGGAACAAGCGCGGTCTGGCGTGAGTTTCTCTCTACGGGATCCCAAGTCGACGGTTTGACGCAGGAAACATCGTGGATAGTGATCGGCGCCCCGCCAACGAGGGTTCATGTGCGCTGTGCAGGGGCGGTGATCCGCTGTGCACAGAGACATTGCCTGGGGGAGCCATGGGGCCGGAAAGACGCTGCACAGCGGGAGCCCAGAACTCCAGTGGTGCATTTCCCTCTACAGCCCCGCGAACTCGTGCACACAACCCAACCAGGCAACCCGAACCACCCGGGGTTTCTCTTCGCCCTCACCCTCCTCTGCCCTACAAGATGCTCCGAGACATGGGCCATGCCGCTTGCGGTCGACCACACACGCAGAGCCTTCCACCAGTCACGCTGTCTTGGCCGTGTTGTGCCCAATCCTTCGCTCCGCCTTGCCGACCTCTGGCCTACCTCGACTGAGTTACTCGAACACACGGCACCCGCTAGGCCTCTCAACAAGCAAGGCAAAGCAAGGCACGCAGCAAGCAAGCAAGCACCAGGCGTTCACACCAACCGGCAACGGCGAGGCAAACCCCCAGCTTGCCCGGCATGACGAGAAAGGAAGGTCCTTAACGTTAGCTGACCGCACGGGTGTCTGCCCTTGCGAGTTGCGACCACCCGGGCCAACCATGGCGTGCATGGGTTTTCCTTCACGCCCCTCGGGAGACAGTCCGCGGGCTGACAGGGGGCACAAGCGGTGAATGCGGCAGAGACGTCGACGAGCGACGACGACGCGCACGCGGGAACCCTGCGCCTTGCTGATGATTTCTGGTCTCGCACCCCCTCTTTCCCAATGCTCAGCTGGGCATGTGTCGAGGGACCTGAGGAAGAGCCTCTCTCCCCTCAAAGAGCAAATTGCTCTACACTAGCAGGATATCCGTACGAGGCCGGCCGCAGACTGGCACACCCACATTCACACACCACCTCTTCCCTCAAGGATGTGGAATGCGCTTTCACACTTCACTCCATCCCGTTCCATCGTCCCACTGAACTAGATCCCTGCGGCCATCAAGCAGCCAAGCCAGATGGACAAGGCAAGGCGAAGGTTGAGGGACAAGGAGAAACACCAAGCATTTGAAAATTGGCCGAAGGGAAGACGACAACACCTCGTCAGGCTTTTCTCCCTCCCTCTCCTCTCTTGGCAGCTGAGAACAAGAGCCTGTGCATGAATCCCATATCGTTAGGCATGTGAATGCAGATACGGACAGGCAGCTGGGGGCAGAGCTCACGTATCATGCATTCCTTCCTTCTATCCATCTCTTTCCACTGTCTTATTGTCGAAGTCTCTGGAGGATCCTCGACACGGCTTGACGTCGCCTATGATTCTAGGATGGTAAGAGGAGTGGGAGTCCGAGTCGTGATTCTCCTTCTTCCACGCCCCTTCCTCTGCAAGCTGCGTCGTCCATGGGCCTCTTCGGGACAGGCTGTGGAGCCGTGTCTCTCCCAGCGACGCAAGCGAGGCACGTTTTTGTGTCTACTAAGTTTTTTAGTGTGAAAGTGAGCGGATGTTTCATTTGCCGGGTATTGTCCCAAAGAAGGACCAGGGGAAAGGTTGGTGATTCTGATAATGAGCGCTTGCCCAAGGTACACTACGAACCAAGGACCGAGGACGGGAGATTCCCTTCTCCATTCCAGGGTTCGACATGAGTTCAACCACCGACTAGCTCGCAGACTGACTAGCCCTTCGAGCCCAACGGTGGCGTCCGTCGGGACACACCTCACTTCAAGAGATCAGGGCTCAAGCCGGTTAGTTAGCCAAGTCCATCATCGTGAGATGGCCCCACACTCGGCGTGGCGGGCGGCGCGGCTGGCGGGTGGGCGGGCGTGCCATGGCGGTGGGTTGGGAGATTCGCAAAGAGATGTGCGCTTTTGCGGTGATGTGCAATTGTTAATGCTCCTCTCCCGTTGGGGATCCACACGACACCGCACGCTAACACACCGCACACCCCCCTAACGAGTGCCGAGTGCGCCCTGGAGCTAGCTCCCTGGGTCCTCCCTTCCCCTGAGCCGACGATCAATCATGGGGATCCTCCGCGCAACGCCATCTTGCAGCTGGGGGCGTCGATTCGGCGATTTCGCTTGGGTGACGTTGGTGAGGTTTTGGGGGGGTGTTGACTATTTGATCGGCTTCTTCCGTTTGGACGGGAACAGATGATCCATGACGGGGGAAATGGCGTGGGATGGACCCGTCCTCGTATGTCATCAGGCCGGATGAAAGAGAAATTGGTAATTCGCTCTTGGAGTGCGAAGACGGACGAACTGTATGGTGGTGGACGACGAAGGAGCTTGATTTCGCCTTGCCCACTAACTACCTCCACCAATAATACCAGTTCCAGCAATGCGATGCGATGCGATGCGATGTGAGCACTCTTGTCTCTTTTCCTTTTTTTCTTATCCTTCTGTGCACAAAGCGGGCGCGAGACAATGGGCGTCAAACTGCCGTGTGACGACGACGCAGGCGACCGCTATCACACACATTTGTCTCCACTCGCGTGAAGAAAAAGGGTCTCAGTTGCCCCCTATGAGGAAAAAGGGACGAGAGGGGGGACGGAAGATTTGTGTTTACGACCAATCTGGAGAGAGGGCAGAGAGACTGCTCAGCCAATTCTGAGCTTTGTTTTTTTCTCTCTCCACTCAAGTCATCCAGATTCAGTTCAGCTCCTGATCTGGGCGAACCTCTCTTCAGCTGCTTCAACCAATGATACTGAGGGCGAGTAACGTTAACGTTATTATGTTGTACAGGAGAAGCAAAGAGAGGGGGCCGAACCCGCTCGGTGGGAGAGACATGAATCTCATGCGTGTCTTGGTTTAGGAACACACTGATAAAACTCAGGCACCACTTACAAAGACAGTTTACTAACAGGACGGTCAGGCGCAACAACTCGAGGCTGAGGCTCGTGAGGCTAACTGACACTAACTAATTTCTTACCAACTGGCATTGTGTATCAGAATCCCAGAACTGACCGGCTAACAAAACAAAGTTTAAATCCGTGGTTCAATTACCAATATCAATAACTATTACTTATAGGGTGCTAAACATCGGTAACTGTTCCCATGACCCGGGTATCAAAGGCGGCGGTTCCTGCTTAGTAGTTGAGGGATAATCACTGGCCTCGCCTACTTGTAATATTGCCATAGTTACTCCCCGTGAAGGTAGGCATGTCACTCATCTCCAGCACAATGGGCCGAGAATCTAGCAAAGGGGGTCAGAGCATGTGGTGATCCGAGTTCCATACAATGACTTTGTCACCCCCGCTCTAAGCGATGCGCAAACGAAAGCCGCAGATACCATAACGGTATACGGTTCCCAAAAGCGTAGGCGAAGAGAGAAAGGAAGTTTCCCAATACGGAAGAACGGGTAGACGGGAAGAATCCGGGACGCGGAATTTGGAATTTAACGAGACGCCACGGCACGGCACAAGTTTGTGTGTGCGGTTTGTGGGGGTGTCCCTTTCGTTTTTTTTTCTCCCGCAGGAGCCGCCGTGAGGCGGTTTTTTGTCTCGGCCTTCGTCCCGGTGGAAGGGTGGCGGACAAGTCGTGGGGAGGACATAGGATGGGTAGGTTGGCCAATGATAGAATTGATAAATGGGCGAGCGAGTGAGAAAAAAAGGAGGGAAAGTGAGGGGGGAAAGGAGGGGGGCGACCGGGCATGTCTTGCCTCGCTTAGTTTTCTTACATTGTCTTGGTTGGAAGGTGAGCGTCTGTCGGATAGCGATGCGATGTGTACACGAGATGCGAGGGGGAACAAAACTCTTCTCGTCAGTCTCACTTACACACCCACTCAGCGGTCTTTGCTTCCGAGCTTCCGGGTAGGGAGTCAGCAATCAACATACACAGTAAGTGTAAATACACTACACAGGCAGTGACAGATACCCGACTCATCTCTCGGATTCGGGCTAACGACGTCACAGGTGTTGCACGTGCCCTGTGATGTGTTTTGTTTGCTCCTTCCCGGTGATGGGCCGGGAGATGGGCCGGAGAATGGGGCCGGCCGGCATCATGGCCTGAGGGAAGGCGCGGCATGGTGTGGTGGCCTGATGACAGGGGTTGAGGCCCGAAGAAGGAAGAGGGTATGACAAAATGAGCCGATTCCTGGGAAATGGGAGGGGGAAAAAAGGGAAGGGAGGGAGGGGTGCGTGTTTCCTGCCTCTTGTTTTCGGCGAACCATTATCTCTCTTTTTCCTTGTTTCGTTCTGTTTGGTGTGGACGACGTAATGGGTGCGCTTCGCGGGTGCTCCATGTTCTCCCTTTCCCTCCTCCCCGAACAGGACGAACGAGATATTCGGCAGGTGGGGTCAACGGGAAATTCCAGGGCGACAATGCATGTCTTTGGGATCTAACTCCACTTTCGCCCAGTGCGCACCGAATGGGAAACGTGTGGCCTGTAACATGATGAAAAGGGGTCCGTCTGGAGACAACAACCAAGGTTTGGTGAGCTGCCTCCCGGCGGGAAGGGACTGTGGGAACGACAAAGTCACATTAGACGATGATACTCCACGCACCCATCGAGTTGTTTGTGGGGTGGTAATGTGATTGCCGTGTTTGATGAACGAGTGGAACGACCCTGATAGACATCACATCAGATCGTGGAGCAGGCATTCTGTAATGGGCCGGTGCGGAGGATAACAAGGAAAAAAGTTGGCGTACCACTCTTTTCCGGTGACGGTCGGTTGTTGACATCGGAATGAGTCGACCGGGAGACAGACGGGGGGTGGAGTCGTCTCAACTCGACATCGTAGATTCAGCCTCCAATGTTACAAGCATCTAGCCTGCTCGCAATGCAGGGCCGTACTGATTAGCCTGAGGGCCACCGAGGCGGACAAAAGGGGCAGACCGATTCGAGATTGGAGTCGTGACTCCAACGTGACTCCAACATGACTCTAGCGCAACGTATTTGCTTCTCCTCATCCTCGTTGCGAGGCAAATAAATGCCTTTGCATCGAATGTAATTTCGGCCTCTGCTCGGTAATAATTCTGAGAGTCATGGGGGGAATGGGCATACTTACTCCCTTGTAAGGTGACTTGAGGTAGTCATGTCCTTGACATTCACGAGTCAGTCTCAACAGCTACCTCACGATCAGGAAGCGGGCTACCAAACAGTCTTGTAACTGTCTCGATGAAGGCCACATGTGAACCTCCTGACTAATGACCGTCAATGCCTTCGAATGGTGGGTGATCGAGAAAGCATAGAGAACATGACTTGGTTGATATGTCCGGAGCAAAGAAAACGAGTGGATGCTGAACACCATCTTTGGGGCATCTTTACGTAGCAGGGTCGTCTGGACCGCTGCTCTGGACGTGGAAATACCGAACGAATTACGCGGTAGTATACGGAGACCAGTGGCATTGGGGGGTCTAGGAGGCTGCTGTGATGACAAGGTCGCGTCGCCCTTCGTACTCATGAGGGACAGAGCATTAAATACACGTACATAAAAGCCGACCTAGGTTTTCCGGGCACGTATATCTCGGGGCACCACACTTGTAGCTTCTTTCGTATTGATGTTGTGGTTTATCTAGAGATTGGGTTGTCTTCTTGATAACTTTCTTCTGTGGGCGTTTTAAGAACATCCTCATCACTTGAAGTTTAAATGAGCAAGAGCTAGGATCCTGAGCTTGCGACATGACATTGTCAATCGTGATCGAGCAGTAATAGAGGTAGGTTATAAAGGGCCCCAGCTGGGTTTCGATGGGAAACCGAGACTATTGATAACAGGAGGCTCATCCATGACACTAACTTCTATTAGCATAAATGAACTTATACACCTCGCTGGCTATGGGAAGCTGTAACAAGTGGTTGTTGAAACTCCATGTAATGTTTCTTAAAGAGATAGAATAATACCAACCGATGAACCGATTATCCCAAGCAACAGCAACCATTGTTCATATCACAAGGACTGCTATCCACGACCTAACACACATTATATCACGCCCGGGTACTACAGTGATGGAACACAAGGCACATCGACACCTCATGAAACCCATTACAGCAGACATATATGCAGGCAAATTCGTACTTCATGAATAAACGGAATATACGTGTTTTGCTACGCTCTTCAACTACCCGCCGCAGCCATCATAGCTTTCCTCTCGGAGTCCCACCTACCTCACACCGTCACGAGGGCTACGCAAAGAAACAGATAGGGACAAGACTCGTAGCAACATCCCTGGCCCTCCTTCCTCCCTTCTATCCGTATCAGCCACCCCCATGTGATATAGAAACTTCCCACAACATCCACAGTAACCGGATAGATAGGCACGAGGCATGAAGTACAGAGCAGACATTCATAATAGCTCCCAACACGAAATAGTTCTGGCCCGAGCCCAACACGGTATCGGGGATGGGGGACAAAAGAAGGATAAGCAAAGTCAACATGAATCAAAGTTCAACACATAGTTACCCTCCCGCCCAACAAGAAAGAAATGAATGCAAGTAAACTTGTTCTTTCGCTGGAGTTTAGATAGATGACTGACTAACTGACTTCTTGTCCCAGCCCATCAAACCCAACCAGCAGACAAGCCCAGTCCAAGTCCAAGTCCATCTTCGAGTTCGAGAAGCGAAACTAGATAACTACACTCCACAACACAACAACAACACAGCCAGTACACGGGGCTACTTGAAGCTTTAGCAACATGAACCAACACAGTCAACCACAACCCCTGATCTTCTTACCCCTCGCCCCCCGTCTCATTCCTTTCCTATCACCCTAGGGGCCTTCAACCCCCGCTCAACCCCCTTCTTCCCATCTTCTCCCCACCTCATCTCTTTCCTCCCATCCCTTGTTCCCTCGTCGCAACTCAACAGAAGAATGAACAAGAACAAGAACAGAAAGAGAAAAAAAAGAATAACCGCTGTATGGTCCAAAACGCCTAACATGCAGCAGCGAAAAAAAGCGACGATGACGACTAATATTCGGTACAAAAAGAAAGAAGAGGGGAATTAGGGAGAGCGAGAAAAAGAAGAGTGAAGGGGTGAGAAATGAAAAGGGGGAAAGAAAAGCAACGCAGCAAACGCAAGGCAGGGTAAGCGAGCGAGCACGCGTGGAAGAAAGGGGGTGAACCTTCTTCGCTGCCCGCTTGCCCGCCCGCTTTCTCTCTCCCAGATGTAAGGGGGAGTACGAGGGGAAAAAAATAAGAACCGTTTAAACACCTTATCCCCGTGTAAGTAATCTTCCCGCCCGCCCGAAGAAAAAAGAAAAAAAAAAGAGCAGTAGATAGAACGCCAAGATTCCCCAACCCGTCTTTTAACGAAATAACCCCATCCCAAAGTTGCCCTGTCTGTCTTGCCTGTCGGTCTGTTATCCGTTCTTCCCCCCCCTTGGGTCAACCAAGCAAATCTATCCCATGACCCTCAATCAAACCTGCGGCACCCCCCCTCTCCTCCCCAACCCCTCCAACAGCTCATGCGGCGGGATCCTCGCCATGCCATTCCCACGATCAATCATCGACGTGGGCGCAGGCACATACCCTTCACGGCGTTTCCGTAGGCGGTCGAGCGCCAGCCCGCCGACGACGAGCAGCAACATCAGACCGAGGGCGATGGCCAGGCCGATGAGCACGACGAAGCCGAGCGGCATGGAGTTGGCGTTGCTCTTGGAGAAGAAGCTGTTGCGCTCGGAGAAGACGCGGGCGATGCTACCGCCGTTGGAGCTGGTGTCGCTGTCGCTGGAGGAGGACGAAGATGTGGTGGTGGTGAGGGCGAAGGGGGTGAATTTCTTGTTGCCGGTGTAGAGGACGGCTGAGGCGGGACCAAAGTCGGCGAGGACGATGGAACCCGTGATGAGCAGGGCCTCGTCCTTGTTCAGGAGCGGGGACTCGTCGTGGGAGGCGGTGAGGGAAAAGATCTGGAGGCCGCGGATGTCGGTGCCGGGCTGCAAGGCGGATTCGCCGGCGCGCTGCCAGGTTGAGCCATCGTACTTCATGAGGTAGGCGGACCCGTCTTGGGCGGAAGTGCCTGCGGCCCAGATCTGGTTGCCATCACTGGTACCGGCGGTTAGGACGGTGACAGGCCCGGGGAGTTTCTCGGCACCGGGGAAGATATTCCAGGTTTGGGTGCTGGTGTCGTAGCGAGCGAGGAAGGCAGTGGCCGTGCTGTTGATGGTGAGGCTGCCACCGGCGAGGAGGATGTTGTCGCTGGCCCAGAGAAGTGAGCTAATGGTACCATCGAGGTTGCGGCCGGCCTGATTCCACTGCGAGGCGGTAGTGCTGAAGAAGCAGATGCTGTTGCAGCCGAGAGAACCAGCCGAGGTGAAGGAACCGGCAACGTAGACGTCCTTGGTGGCTGAGCGAACGGCGATGGACGAAACAGTGCTGTTCCCCCCCGAGAGCGCCGGAGGCTGCGTGTTGAACGAGCGACTAGCGAGGTTGTAAGTAATCAAGCCGCTGACGGCGTCACCATTCACAGTGCCTTCAACCTTGCCACCAGCAAACAGGATATCGCCTTCCACGGCTAGGGCCAGGAATGTCGAGTTGGCCGAGATCCCGTCGCCTAGCCCCTTCACACTGTCCTTGTCCGCGCCATCACTGATGAGAAGGTTGTGGATGGTCGAACCGTCGCTGGCCTTGGCAGTAAAGTGACCGCCCAAAATGGTCAGATTCCGGCCGTTGTCAACGTCAAAGACACCGGTCGTGACACCACGGATATCGCTCGTAGCCGCACTCGTATCCGCGCGCTTGGTGACGCCACTCGACGAAGAATCAGTGGACGGTTGAATATCCACGGGAAGACGACCCAACGTGTCGCTGCCAAGCGAAGCAGCGCCGTTCACGCCTAGGCTAGAAGCCGAAAGCGAGCCAGCATACAGCGACTGGCCGGCCAAGTCGAGAATCGACGCGGACAGGATGCCGTCGACCGACTCGACGGCCAAGCCCTCCAGATTCTGCAGCCAGTTGTTCTGCGACGGCACCCAGATACCAAACCCGTTCACCTTGACGGCCGGGCGCCCGCCGAAAGCTCGTAGCTCGTCAAACTCTCCGTTGACGCTGACAACCACCTCGGGTGTCGTGCTGGTAACGTTCATGGTCATGCCCACCACACGCGAGACTGTGCCGCTGACACCCGCACCGAGTGACTTCCAGGACTTCTTGGAGGTGTCGTAGATAGCGACGTTGTGCAGGTCCTTGGTCGACCCGTCCGAGGTAGCGGAGAAGGCCCCACCGACAAAAATGTTGGTTCCATTGATGAACAAGGTGTTGACCGCGCCGTCAAGACCGCCATCGAGAGACAGAGTCTTCTCATCGTCGCCCTCGAGCGCTACAATGTTACGTACACCGCGGTCGCCGGTAAAGTTGCCCGCGATATAGGTGGCGTCACCGACCGTTCCCAAGGCTTTGACGGTCGAGCCCGTGTCGAAGCTACCCCCGAGGCGGTCGAACTTGGATTTCATGAAGTCGCTGGCATTAACAGCGGCCCCGGGTGCGTATTCGTACAGGCCATTGAGGCCACCTGTGCTGTTAATCAAGGTGAAGCCGATGCGCTGAGCGACAATGGTCATCTGCGCAAGATCCTGGCCGGCCCGAGGCGTCAAGGTAACGCTGGGGCGGAACCCGCCAGAGCTGGCGTCGATGAACCCGAAGTAAACCTGGTCGTATTTGTCGAAGTTGTTGGTCTGGTACAGGTCGACATCGATCGGGGCGCTCTTCGTCGGGTCGGCAGTCATTTGCCCGCTGATCTTTACCTGGCCGCGGGTAGCACAAGTGTTGTCTTGGAGACAGCCGGGGGTATACAGATCGACCGAGTAATGGCCGGACTCCCGGATGTCGGGAGAGAACACGACGGATGCTGAGTCGTTCGAGATAGGAGCCGTAAGCTGGGCGGAAAGATACTCGGCGGTGCTTGAGTACGAAGGCGTGACGGTCCACGGTCCCGTATGGGTTGCTGTCGATGGAAACTCGAGGCCGGCACACGTGGGCTCGTTGAAATCGTCCACAGCATACGAAGAAATATCGTCGGCGAAAAGCTCGAGGCCATCCAAGCCACCTCCATTGCCGTAAAAAGCCGAAATATCAAACCGGAACTGGTTCATGCCAACGAGGTTGACAAAGTGGAAGTCCTGGAATTGCACGGATTTGTCGTCGCTCAACGGGCACTCGCTGGTGCATGTCGCATTCTTATGCGTCACCGGGTCGATGTAGGTAAAGTTCATGATTCCGTTAAGGGGCATGGCCGTAAACCTCCATGTCTTGGTGCCACGGCCATCCTGATGCGTGTTGTACAGGCGTAACTTGGTCGGCCGGAACCCATGTCGGAACTTGGCGTCCCAGAAACCCGGGGCGTTGTCTTGGAGCAGCCACGTGTTTCCTGAGCCATCTTCACCACCCGTCTTGCAAATGATGTTCTTTGGATCGCTGAAGCCGGCCGTGGTGGCTGACGACCCAGTGGTGATGCTCGCTGTCGACAGGTTAATGATTTGACCGTCGGGCGTGCTCGGAGTGCTCGCGTTCCCCAGGCCGGTAAAGCTGCCTCCGAAAATGATGTTCCCGTTGGACGCCTTCGCGATAGACGTCACAGGTCCGTTAAACCCTGCAAAGGGCAGATTGACCCAGTTCTTGCTCGCCTCCCATGCCAGCGCGTTGGTTGAGTTAGCACCCACAAAACTGCCCCCAAGATACACCCTCTTCTTATCCTGGTCGCACAACAGGGAGTTAACCTGCCCTGACAGGCCCGGAAGGGGTGTCACCGCAGCTGTGTCGGGGTTGAAGAGAGCGATGGCATTCGATTGTAGCGCTTTGGCATCCTCGTCGGGGCCTCTGATACTAGTGAAATTCCCGCCTAGGATAACCACGGTCCCGTTGTCCGTGTCGAGTGTACACATGGTACGTATTGTCGCGTCGGTATTCGCGATGGGGGCGAAGAGGGCGTTCGGCATTCGCGCAAGGAGCTGCTCGCTGCCATTGTTGTTCCGCGTCGCGTGGACGTTCTGCTCTTCAAACTGGTAGAGGGATATCCCTGAGAAGTCGCCTGCCAGGACGACACGGCCGAGCTGGGAGAGGTCGAGATTCGGCGAGGGTACGGGGGTAAAGGAGATGGCGGCTGCTGGTGATGCTGCTAACGCGCAGAGAGAAAAGAGGGAGAGGCGTGAAGAAAAGGAATCGCTGCGAGCGGCGTGCCGCCGCCCGAAAGGTAACCGCATTGCGTTGTTGCGCGTCTCTTTGGTCGGAAATCTGAACTTGAAGAGCTGCCGCGCGTGGACCGACGAGCGAACGGGTTGCTCAAATTAAATCCGGTCGGTTCTTAGCCTGTCAGCACCGGCAGTCCATAGCAAAGTAGCTCTCGAGATGTTATCGAAAATATTCGCTCTCTTTTCTCGGGCGTGGCTGGGGCAATTCGTGTGGCCGGAAATGAAGCCGGTCGTACAAAACGCTCGGCCGAAACGCGAAAGGAGTTATGTCGGTTGTGAATAGTGAGCTGTGAATATCCACAAAATCGGTCGGTTGCGGTCGTGTGGTCGGGTTCGATTAAACGAGCGTGGTGGATGGTGTTTTTCGATTAATTTTGTTTTTCTGCGTCCTTTGCGCGAAAATGGAGGGGTTGCGCGGCGGGCGGTGACGAGGCCGGCCACGGGGCGTGGGAAAAGCGAGCGGATGGGTTGAGGTGTCGAGAATTGTTTGGTTGAATCTCCAGACTCGAGGTTCGCAAGTTGGGCCTTCGTCGCCTGTTTTCGCGGCCAGGAGTGGCTCCTCCGAACTTGCTCAGTGCTCTCCGAGATTGGGCGGAGTCCCTCTGGGTCTGGCAAGCTTGCGATGCTGGCTCCTGAGTGGCCGGGCTGGACGGCGCCTTTCTACAACGGGCTAGGCACGATTCCAGAAAGATGCGAATGCAACGGATGGGCTCGTACCTGGCAAACTGTGAGACACAACGTCAATGACCTGCCTCTTCCTTGTTTCCCGAAATTCAAGCAACGAAACACGCCATGCGCAACTAGCAACCCCAGAAAACAATTATTGTCTCAACGTCAATGCAAACGGGAAACCTGGCCGGCGACAATGCCCGGGAGCGGTTTGATATTGTTCGCGCAGCGTAATAATGACGGTTCCCGGTTGAAAATAAAACGGGAAATCGGACGAAGCCGTGCACCTACCCCCAGTTCGCAGGCGAATAATGAAATGTTTCCTTGGGCGAACGCAATCCACAACTGGAGAATTCGGATCAAAGACTGGATCTTGGTGGGGTACGAATACCGTTCAACGCTCCCGTCAGGTTTGTTGCGAAACCCAAACTCATCCAATCCGGGTTGACCCCGACCTCCCTTTCTCTGAATCTTGAAAACTGCAGTTCCCCGCGTCCCGCGTTACACAACGGGAGACACAAGGAGATACCGGCCTGCGATTCGGTGGCTGGCGTTCTGTTTGCCGCAGTCGAATGATATAATTACGATGCTCAGTGGCTGGTCGAATGAACGTCCTGGTGATCGAACAAAGGGCAAAAAAATGAGTGTGTCGCTTTCGAAACGGGTACCAACAGGTAGTGCAGAGCGGTTGAGCGGTGCAATGAGTTGATTAATGGAGGGCTAGACTCTGGTGATTTTCTGTCAGAGATTCTGTCGTGGTAGCCTCCGGTCTGGGGAGAGGGAATCAGGGGCACACACCGTTTCGCTGTCAAGTTCGATTGGAGTGTGTCGGGCGGCTCTACCACCAAAACACAAACCACTAAAAGAGAGTGTCTGGGACAGTGGGCTTTCAAACCCGGGTTCGAGCGGTATCGGGAAATAAATGAGTGAAACCAGAGTTGGGAGAACCCAGTATGGGAAAATGAGTGTCGTTGATACCGTCCTTTGCGGTCACCCAAACACCCAATGTTGTTTCTTGTCACAGCACCTGACGATGAGAAGAATAACAAAAGAGGAGAAACCATCAAATCCCCTCAAAAACATGCGCACGAGAGTGAGTTTTGACATCTGGGCCTGGCCCGTCAACAGTTGAATTCAGGGGCCGTTCCTGCATCTCAGGATCCGACGATGCAACGCCATTGGGCGGCACGCATCTGGACAGGGGCGATCTTGGGCAAACCCCTTGCAGCTTGCATCGGCGGACAACGTGGTCGTCGCTCCACCGTCGGTTAACCCGGCGGCTCGAATGCGGACTTCAACACAATATGAGAAGCGGTGAGGGCGGGGAACAAACGTTAAGGTCGAAGACTTCAGATTCATGATATCTTCTTTGTGCATACCCTCAAAGGATTGTAAAATTCCTCAGGCTTTCAACGGCACGCCCTTCCTTCCTCTTCTCTATCTTATCGATGCCACCCCGCACCCGCATTGTCTTCCATGTTCAAGTCAAAGAACATCAAAACTGTATCCGTAATCCGCAACAAAATTCAAGAGCTTCCAGCTTGGCAGTTCACCAGATCGAGCCCCATGTCATATATGAGCAAACAGAGGACAGCCCCCATGACACCCATATGCACAGATGTTCAAGTTGTACTCGGATAACGACACCTTTATCCGCGCACGTGCCCGGTTCCAATAACTCATGAATTATAACTGAATCTCTGGAGATCATACGCCAACTACCATAAACAAGTAGTGACAACCCGGAAAGCCAACTGGCCCTGCACGTCATACGAAACATGGAACCGAGCAAGTCCAAGCATGACCGGCGAACTGGAACCCGAAACTCTATATGGGGATCCTCCCTTTAGTTGTAATCATCTCGCATACCTCGAGTTGGAATTCCGTTAAAGAGCAACGGATGCCTAGGTTGTAGACTCAAATAGACTCAAGCTTGCGTGCACGTTGTTACCAACCCCAAAAATAAACAAACAAATGCTCTTGATTTGCAGACTGATTCTATGTTATGACGCTTGCTAGGCTCACCGACTCGCAAGTGTATGCATCCATCCGACCAACATGTTCATGCCCATATCATCACCTCCACCCCCGGAGAAAAATCCTAACCGCATTATCATGGGTATCATAAGACATCACTTCCTCTTCCCCCCCCCCATCCAACTACTCCCCCCCCTCGAGCGCCTTCATCCTCCGCTTATACTCCATCGGCGTCTCCGACTTCCCCGCCGCCGGTGCTGACCCAACCGCCCTCGCCAACAACTTCTTCCCGACCCCTCTCCCCGCCGCCGACCCCCACATACCCACCCTCTTCCTCTTCGCCGTCTCCTCCGCCTCCCGATACACCGCCTCCATCTTATCCCCACCAAACTCCGCGCCCGTCTTGCCCTCGTAAGCAACAGCGAGGCCGTGCCGGAGGAGTTCGAGCCCGACGTCGCGGCGCGGGAAGAAAAAGGGTGGGCGGCGGAGGTAGACGGTGGCGACTACGCGCTCGTATTGGTCGCGCTTGTAGACGTAGGCGCGCACGCGTCGGTGGAGGACGTAGTTTTCGAGGAAGGAGAGCGCTTCGGCGGAGAAGGGCTGGGCGGGGCGGCCGAAGTGGGCTGCTTCGGGGGCGTCTACGCCGGCGAGGCGGATGGAGATCTAAAGGGAAAACGCTTTGTTAGATAAGGTTTTGGGGGGAGGTATAGGGGGGAGGCGGGGTTGGTGGGGTGGATTTTTTTGTTGGGTTGTTTTGCGGGGTTGGATCTTGGATCTTGAACTTACCGTCTGCCCTTTGAGTTGTTTCCGATCTGTGGGCACGCGGCGCAACCAGCCCCAGCCGGCGAGACGGCCGCCGGGAGTGTGGTATAGGTGGAAGCCGTCGCCGTCGCCGACGCTCGTGACCTTGCCGAACAGGCTGCGGTTTCGGAAGACGCCCGGAGCGATGTGGTGCGGGGTGGGGAAGCGGCGCAGGTAGGATTGGTAGAAGGAATACGCGCCGAGGGTGAGGGCCGCGGCGGCGACGGGCGCAATCCAATTGCCCGGCACGTCTAGATAGTTCTGAGCGGCGTCGGTCCAGGAGTCGCCGTGGCCGGTGCCATTGCCGTTTTTGGCCGAGAACCAGCCCTTCCCCCGACCGCCGTCGTCATCTTTGGTCATTGGCAGCCAGCTGGTTTTGTGATCGGATCTGAGGATTCCGTCTTCATCTTTGCTGCGAAAGAAACCCCATGGCATGATGCTTTGACCGTCCCTCTCTGCGTGGCGGTCTGGGATTCTTGGGTGGTTCGGGAGACGGTTGCAGCCGGCAAATGCATCTGTGGGATGTTGAAGGCCGTGCATCGGCGCTCAAAGACTGCCCGTTAGCCGATCCACGCATGGGCTTCCTGGTGACTGAAGATTGGTTGACAGCTGCCAACAGCCGGGCGTACTCCCAGTTGTAAGTCAGGTGGGGCAGTTTCCAAAAACGGATTCCTCAACAACATCTCTCTTGTGCAGCTAGCAGTTCTCGAGGGGGATAAGGAAGCGTTGTCGCTGTCAATAGGGAAGCCGGAGAGATACATTCTATTATTTGATATGAGTTTGTTAATGCCCAAATTCCCGACCCGGAAGACGAACGACTCGTGCAGAGGGGTTGTTGAACAGGGCGATTTACACTCCGCTTTGACAGGTTAGCTGATAAGCAAGCAGATTGATCTCGGTGTTCGGGGAGTGGCATTGCCTGGGACTCAGGTTTGGTAAACCACAACAACCCGGATATATCAGGAAGTGTAGACACCTCGTGTGCTGTTTATAATCCCAACTGTTTGTCTCTATCCCGATGTAAAACCATGTTAGCTTGCTATTTAAAATTCTGTATTACCCTATGCCTTACCATGACCGACCTGACCACGCGGAAGAACCCACCGGAGTCGAAACCAAACTCGAGGCACCTTCCTTCCCGACCACACCATATAAGTCCCCAGCTCGCACACACAGTCACCAGCTCCTCCCAATTCGCCAAACAGCGTGTTTGGCGTAGCGGAATTGGGAGGAGCACCACGCCACTCCGCCGTAAATCGAAGTGGCCCCGGGTTCGATTCCCGGGGCTAGCGAAGAAAAAGCCCCCCGGCGGGCTTTTCGTAACCACAGACCGTTATCCCTCCGGATGGGGATAGGGTTCTGTGGTGAGCTTTTTGGCTCTAATTCCTTTTCAGTATTTATTTAGAACATTGGCTTTCCCCCCCTTTTTTGCTGTTGTTAAAATTTGATCTGTAATAAATCCTCTTACTGAGCTGAGCGGACTCCCACGATGGGCTTGCGACACTGTTCTTGATCTGTTGACGGACCGCTACCTAGAATTGATTTCGGGCCACTTCGGCCGACTTGTTTTGGATTTCCGGTCGCAATGTTTCTTGACACTGGTGTGGTTGGTATTCCTAACCGACAAGATAGATAACCTCGCCCCTGTCTACCCACTCTATCTGACGGTGATCCTCAGAATATCCAAGGCTTACATGCTCATTAAGCGACTAAGTTCCCAAGGACCACGGTAGCTTGTCCAGCTTCAACTGCGAAGAAACTACTTATTCTCCTTTTGGCATCAGTAGGAGGAAACATGCGCAATAATCCAAGAAAGTAAAAGTATATTTAACAAATGGTCGGCCTCCCCAGAAGGCTTGCCCTGACTACCTAATAGCATTCACCAATGTGCGGTATTACCTCTCCCACAACCCGCGTAGCAGCAAAGGAGGGCAACTTCAAGGGCCAGTGTTTGGGATCAGGTCTTACCTTTTCGTCTCTCAACTCCACCACATCCCCAACATCTTCACCAACCATCGTACCCCCACTAAGATCACCAGGAGAAGAAGAAGCGGAAAGGGAACCGCCTGAATCCTGCCCCTTCCCACCATCCTCCTCCCCATCCTCCTCCACCGACCGCGCCGACTCAACCTCCCCCCTAAGCCACGCCTCCTCCTTAATCTGCCGATCCCCCTTTATCAACTTCAAATGCTCCTTGAGCGCCTGGATCTGGTCCTTGACGACGCCAAACCGGTAGGAGTCGCCTTGCTGCGTGCCGGCACACTTGGCACATTTGTCTTGGACTCGCAGTGTGTCGTAGCCGTGCGACCACCGGATGCTGCAGCCTGTGTTGATGTCGCCGCGCTCGAAGGATTCTTCTGTGTCGCAGGCTTTGGTTAGGTTGAGCCAGGCGTGGTGGGAACAGCTGAAGACGAGGCGGCGGTGGAAACACATGGTGGGGATGTAAGTGTGGGAGGTGAGTTGTTGGCGATGAGTTGGGTGTGGTGAGGTGAGTCTTGATCATGGGGGATGAGGTCGGGCATTGGGTTTAAATTAGGAGGATTTGGGGCTTCGTCGGTGTAAGTTTGACAATCCATAATATCCATAATCATTGTGTCTGTGTGAACCAAGAAGCTAGAATTGTTATTCCTTTGTTTGCGAAGAACATGGTGGTAGTTTCCCGTAGCTATACCGCTTTGTCCCGAACTTTAGGGTTTCTGTAGTGAGGTGCCTGAGTTTGTCAAGCCTTGTCTGCTGTTATCATTTGGTTAACAAGAGAAAGGGAATATGGCTGATAGTATACTGATTCAACACCTGGAGTAGTACCACGCTGCTAACTGACTTACGTATGACCAAACCTCTCATATCCTTTGCAGTACACTACTCTGAAGAACCTCCTCAAAGTCCCTCGCCCAAACAAGCCCACTCTCCCCCCCAGCGTCCATCACATGCGGTACCTCATACCCCACTCTCTCCAACGTTTTCAACAACTTACTCCCCCCATCATCCGCCATAACCACCCCCAAATCCGCCTCCACCAAACACGCCAAATCAGTCGTCGAATCCCCAAAATACACCACCTTCTCCTCCCCCAGCCCCCCCCTCAACGACTCCATCGCCCTCAGTTTATCCCCAGCCGTAGTAAGCGGTTCCCCACCAAGCTCCTCCGGCCCCTGAACCGTCCCCTCCGGCAGTGTGACTCTGTTCGCCACAATCCTTCTCACCTTTTTCTCACCCTGCCCTCCTCCCGCTTCACACGCCGCTTCCACAACCCCCCGGATGAACTCCCCAGACCAGTTGATGCTGACAACCGCTAGATCCCACCCGTCTTCCGCCTGCCGTTCTAGAAACGCCCCAAACCCCTTTCGCAGTCTGACCGCCCCATCCTCTCGCTCCCTGGGTTCATCATCACCACCACCAACCCCCCTCTCAAAAGCCACCCGTCCAAGCCCTTCCAACCCCCCACTCCCCCCTACCAACCCCTTCCCCACATCGCCTCCCCCTTCCTGGTTCTCCCCCCCAGCACCAAAAACCCCCCCAAAAAACCCCGCCTTCCCCACCCTCTCAACCGACGCCCGCTCTACACCCCCCGCGCTCTCCAGAAACGCAAGTTCCTCGGCCAGCGTTGTGCGGTCTTCTGCGCGCGGATGGTAGGATTCGGTGTGGGCTTTGTGGGAGGCGAGGTAGGCGGTTACGATGGAGTGCCAGTGGGTTTTGAGGGTTGTTAGGGTTGTTGTATTAGGGGAGTTGGGGGTGTCGGTGGAGGTGGTTTCGATGGCGAGGGTGATGAGAGAGGAGAGGGTGTCGTGGCTGGTGATGGTGCCGTCGAAGTCCAGGAGGAGAAGGCGGTGCGTCATTTTGGGGGTTGGGGAGGGGTTATGGATCTTAGGAGGTTTGTTGGGGGTTGAAGATGGGAGGGGTTTGGTTTGTGTGCCTTGGGAATGGAGGAAATGAATGTAATTTAACCTTGTTGAGGATGAGTTGCGGAAACGGAAAAGGCATTGGAAGGGGCTCATGTTAGTGAACCTTGGAAGTGGTTGCTGCACGTTTACTTGATTTGGACGACTCCACAATTGCTGAAACTTGTAAAAGGTTGGCCACCAAATGTCACAGGACCCGGGCTGCCGGGCTGGAAGAGGCTGAGAGTTGGCGATCACAGGAAAACATACGGTACATAATCCCATATTTTCCGCTTCGTTTTCTAATCAATGGTATCATCTAGCCCTGAAGTTCCCCGTGAAATGCAAACCCACGTATCCTCCGGTACCACCGGTAACGCCACTCCAAGGAAAAGCTCACTCCGAGAAAGAGCTCACCGATGCCATTACGCTCGGTCCTCTCCGGACAATTACGATGCCCGAGACAATCTACAAGACATCCTCCATCTTGATGTCTTCCTCGTCCTCATCCTCAGACGGCACATCGGCCTTAGGGACCGCCGCGTCATCAGCGGGCTTGGGCAGCGTGGCCATCATGTCTTGGTACTCGGGCTTGAGCGACCAGTGGTTGGCAAACGTGCCGGATCGGTGGAGCAGGGCGATCTTCTCGAGTGTCTCGCGCAAGTATGCCTCCGGCTGCGGGATCTTGCCCCGGAACGCCTTGATAGACCAGTACTTGTGCTCTGAGAAACACTTGGTGATGGCATCGAGAAGCTTATTTTCTGGCCACCGGGTCGCCTTGTTCTCCATCTTCTTCGCCTTGGTCGGCTTCTCACGTGTTTTCTGCCAAGTGTGTCAGTAGGGCTTGCGGAGGCCATAGAAGATAATGGGAAGGGGGGTCACGCACGAGGAAATCATCCCACTCAATGGGGTTCGTGGTATCGCCGGTCGGGAACCCGGTGAGCATCGTCACCTTCTTCTGGGGCTGCGCCGCGCGCTCGGCGCGAATGGACAAGAACCTGTCGGCCTCTGCATTCCGGACAGGGGTGCAGACGACCTCGTGCTTGATGCGACCCGCCACCTTGGTTTTTTCTTTGTTGGGAGTCAGTACAGTTTGGTCCGGCGGAAATCAGACCGTGGGAAGGGGGGACAGACTTGGAATCGGGCGGCGCGAGTATGGCGCGCTCTTTTTCCCCCGCTCAGCAGGTGCCTCCATCTGCTTTTGTTGTTTCCGCAAAAGATGGGCGGGAATCCCCTGGGCGAGCGCGTTGGCCCTCTCTTTGTTTTTTGCCGCGTAGCTTGGCAGGTCCTGCTCACTGAAGACGAACGTGTTGTTGACCTCGTGATTCGTCACGTCCATGTCGTACTCCTTGGGTAGTTCCTTGTGGGCATCGACCTCCGGTCTGAGGCGCATTTGAAGTCTCTAGAAACGTAGCGGCGCACGTTAGCCGTGGTGGAACAACGGCAAACTTCCAACAGGAAAACCAACTAACTATCTTCCCGGTCTCATCGGTCCATTGGCGGACCGTGCCAATCTCAATCTCGTCGTCGTCGTCAAGCTTCGACCACGCTTCCCAGACGTAATTCGGTAACCTCGTAAGATACATGCGATTATAGGCGTCGGCATCAGGAAGCTTGTCGAAGAACTCGAGATCGGGAGTTTCATCGACCTCGTCGACGAACGAGGCGCCGGTGTCAGGCTCCGGCTTGATTATTGGCTCCGACATGGCTCGCGATGATTTTCGGCGCTCTGGGGGCTGGGTGGATGAGAATAGATCGGGGATTCAGTCTTGGCCTTCAGGGGGAATTCGGGGAGCGGATGGAGCGATGGATGGCGCACAAAGAAGGAATGGATGGAATTTGTGATGCAAGTGTTGAAGCGTTCCCGCATGAGGTCAGCGAGAGAGGCCCAGCGAAATAAACTGGAGCTCCAGCAGTCTTGGCAGGCCCAGTCTTGGCATAGTTTTGCCGCTTGCAGGTCTCCTGGTAACCGCGAACTGCAGTTCACAGCTCACAAGACATCTGGGTTGTGTCACTTCTCCGTAAAGCTGACAAAAGAGGTTCGTTGCCGTTTGCCTCGGAGTTTGAAATCAAAGCCTCAACAATCGATTTGCTCACTCTGATCACACTGCTGCAGGGAGAGAAGTGCAATCGAAGGTCAACTGATTGGCTTGGCTTAGCGCGCCGACCAGAAACGGCAATCGCGGGGCTTGGCACGTGCGCTTTCCTTGCGTCGCCACTTCCTTTCAAATCCCGCCACAACACCAATCGTCATTTCCCTCGCATATAACATCGCTGGCTCTTCCTCTGCAACCACATTCTCCGCCGTTCTTCATATTTGCAACACCCGCAGGACTTATCGCGCAACAACTTCTGGATATCAACATGTCGTCTGCGGAGGATCGAGAGATGATGGAGAGGATCGGCCGTTTGGCCGGTCAAATTAATCGGCACCGAAATCAGCAAGCCGGTGTCGGCCCTGTTCGACACGCCTCGTCGCATCACCATCGTGTGTTTATCGACCGACCGACCGCCGGCCACAGTAGGGCTAATGGATTTCAAGATTCCGGATACTCGAGCGCATGGCGCCGCGGCGGGTTCTCCCATCGCGGTGGCCACCCCGCTGCTCGAATGCCTGTTTACCGGAACAGGACGCTCGTGCTCAATGGCGGCGCCCAACAGGCTCAGTCTGCTGATGGCGAGACTGGCAGCCCATCAGACTCCTCCAACTCGTCGTGGGTGACCAAGACCGACCGTCACAGGCAGCTGATCAACACGAATGTTTACAAGAAGAACGCGGAGGCGCGGACGGCCGCAATCGAGCAGACGCGGCGCCAAAAGATTGCTTTGAGGGACAAACGGGAGCGGGCCAAGCTAGTCAACCACCTGCATCATATGGTAAATAGCGGGGCATTTGGCGCAGCTAACCAGCAGGTTGCAACCGACAAGTACGAGATCGTTGTCCAAGATGTTCGGTTCACCGTCGCCAAAAACGGCAGCAAGCTTATTAAAGTTCCCGGTGCGTCGCGACCGGGTATATGCGACGATCACCACAATACTGATCTCCATACAGGCGATGGCAACTCGGCAAAGGCAACTCCTAAATCGGCACTTATTGGGGGCGTCAAGTTTTACCGCAGCAAGAACGGCAACCTCTACCGCCACGGCGTTGTGAAGGCGCAGCGGTATGTCTCCTGGGACTCCGTAGCCGGGCCACTAACCCCAGGAATTTTTGGCAGGCAATCCGGCACGGTCAAGAAGCTCGACGTGCCTTGCAAACAGTTTTCTATGACGGGTAACTCCATTTTCCCCAACCGACATCCCAAACGATTCATCTCCGGTCGGGCCGTGGTCGGCCAACGAAGATTTACTAACCGCGCGACAGGTTCCTGTGCAGTCCCTCGGTGCCGCTACGCCCACGACGCGCACAGGGTCGCCATTTGCAAGGATTTCCTGCAACAGGGTGAATGTCCCAGCGGCGCCAACTGCGATCTCTCGCATGACCCCACCCCCGAACGAACACCAGCGTGCCTGCACTTTGCCCGCGATAGCTGCACCAAGCCTGACTGCAAGTATGCTCACGTAAAAGTGTCACCAGCTGCTCCGGTGTGCCGGGATTTCGGCTTTTACGGCTACTGCCGGAAAGGCGCCGAATGCCCAGATCGGCACGTATTCGAATGCCCCAACTTCAGCAACACGGGAGTGTGTAAGATCAAGGGGTGTAAGCTGGCGCATCGGGAGAGGGCAAGCGTCCTCCGCAAGAGCGCCGGCTTGGCACAACATGATGAAGAGATGGAAGATGTCTCCAGCGACGACGATGGCGGTTCAATTGACGAGGATGACGTCGACTCGGACGAGGTGGACGAGTTCATCGGCCACGACGAGAATGGGGGTCTTGATTTCGTGGAGCAAAAGGACTTCATCGAGCTATGATGATGCTTTGCTTTTTGCTCCTGCTACCTTGATCATCCCTTCTTTTTCTCTCGTTGCATTGCCCGTCGCGTGCGTCTCTTTTTGCCTGATACCCATTTTGCGTCCGGTTTCCCTGGAAAGAGGAGGAGGAAGAAAAAAAGAAAGAATGGGAGAAGATGAGTGGGAAAGGATAAGAAAATTAGAGAGAAAAAAAAGGAAAAAAACGAGTGTTAGTGTAGCCATAGTTGGGGGTGATGATGGTGGGAAGACATCGGCCTTACGGGTTGGATGTCATAATGTTGAGCAAGTCCTGTTTGTCCATACAAAATTATTCCTTGTAGATGAATGATAGTTCACCCAGCCTCTCTGGAGGTCTTGATCGATCGAATGTGCTCGTGAAACACACACGGGATGTCCTTTCTACCGGAATGTGTGTCCACAAGTGGAATGTGTCTCCAGCAGCTAGTGACCTACCTCGGTGAGCAACAGATCTCATCGCACCAACCTGTGGGTTGCTTCGTCTGTGTGTGCCACTAAATACCTATCTTGGGGGCCGTTTAGCTTTATTTGGTCGTATACGTATAGCCTGTATCACAACCGTTCTTTTCTCAATAATAAGCCTTCTCCCATAAGCAGTTACCTATCTTACCTCGAGCTTACCTCCTCGATATTATGTTTCGGGTACACTCGGCATACAACAGCACCTGCACCACATAAATAGTAGCGAATGTATTACCTCACCTACTAAGCATATTACAGCCCAGAAAGGCACCATACTATACCTTTCCATTTCACAAATGAGTCTAGCCCGACCCCGCCCGGCTGGTGTGAAACGTAGGTCAGATTCCAGACCTGAGTCCGGATTTGGATAGGTAGCGGCAATCTGGAACCGTGTCACACCTCACCTCACCTCACCTCACCAGGGAAACCGCTCTTCTCTGGTCTGCGGTGTCCCACCTCAGTGTCGACGAGGGGCCAATCTACTGAACGGGTAATGCATTTAGTTGGTGTATGGGTGCCGCAACCTACCAGAGGGGTAACGATAACGGCGGATGGGATTCCGTTGTGTGTTTTTGTTGTTGCTCTCCGGTTGCCGGTTTTGAGCCGGTATGTGAGGAGCTGTGTGTGGATCTGGGCTGCTGAGGGCTTTTGGGAGGGGTATGTCAAGGAAATGTGATTAAATATTGGGGGGTTGACCATGTCTACTACCTACCTACCTTATGTAGTGTAAGGAAGGTTGGGACTGGTTGAGCTGTGAGAGCGAGGAATGTCGGGGTGGGTCGTCGCGGATAACGGCGGGTGGGTTATTTGTTTGTGTTGTGGAGGTCGGGAGGGTGGTACATATATACGGACTGTCTTTGCTTATAAGAATGTGTGTCGTGCTGGGGTCCTCGTTCCCTCTTGGGTTTCTTGTCGTTATTGTTCACTTCTGGCTGTCCATATGCCCTTGCGTGGGTGCGATACGGCGAGATATCAGCTTGCCACTCCGACAACTTTTACGGAATACAATAGACTCTTTGCTAAACATGGGAGACAACAGTACCAAACCCCAAGGCAGGTTTACCCTTAAAGACGCCTCTGTTGAGAACCTGCGGCCGTTCCGGGTTATTGTGGTCGGCGCTGGCTTTTCGGGGATTCTGGCGGCCATCAGGATACCAGAGCGGCTGAGGAATGTGGAACTGGTGGTGTATGACAAGAACGAGGGGGTTGGCGGGGTGTGGTATGGACTTTCGTTTGGTTCTTGGTTGGTGGGTGGCTGCTGACTTGGATGTTGTAGGTGGTCGAACAGGTATCCGGGTGAGTTTGGCAGAATTTCTAGTTATGCACAATACGTTGTTGATGCTCACTTGCTTACGTTCACCCAGGAGTCGCTTGTGATATCCCATGTAAGTGCCTGATTCTGTAAGTATGAGAAGATCTAAACCAACGAGGCATTTTAGCACACTCATATCAATACTCCTTCGCTCCCAATCCTAACTGGAGCAACCTCTATGCTCCTGGAAGCGAGATCCAGCAGTACCTCCAGGACGTAGCCGAGAGATTTGGGGCGACCAGGTTCATCAAAACACGTCATCAGGTCGAGTGTTGCGAGTGGGACGAGTCTGAGAAGAAATGGTGCGCTTCCAAAACCCTATTGCTGGATGGGTTAGAGGGAGAATTGAGAACTGACAGACCGTGAAAAAGGAGAGTAAAAGTTACCAATCTCGCCACTGGAGAGACCCTCGAGGCTGTATCCAATGTCCTAATTATGGCCCGTGGTCAGTTCAGTGACATGTCATGGCCGAGTATCCCCGGGCTGGATAAGTTTCAGGGGGCAGTCATGCACTCGGGAGACTGGGACACCAAGTGAGTCCCGTTTCTACCTCTTCAGACCCTAAGTTTAGTTTGAGCTAACGAACGCACCTTTTAGCTATGACTTCCGCAACAAGAGAATCGGGATTATCGGCAACGGATCCAGTGCCATCCAAATCATCCCCCAGCTGCAGCAAGTTGAGGGCGCCAAGCTGACCTGCTTTATGCGCTCTCCAACCTGGATCTCACCGGCTTTCGGAGACGGCGGTATGATAGAACTTGGCCTAGACCCGGCCGATACCAACTGTATGTAAACAACACACCCACCCTCCCTTAAACAAACCAATTCTTCCCAAGCTGACTTGCCAACCCCCCCCCTTAGTCTCCCCCGAACAACGCCACAAACTCGCCACCGACCCTTCCGCCCTCCTCAAACTCCGCAAAGTCTTCGAAACAGCCGGCAACACGATCCACGAAAGCACCCTCCGCGGCACGCCCATGCAGCAGGAGCATCAAGCCGTCTTCCACCAGACCATGCTCGCCAAACTCGAAACCCGGCCCGACCTCGCGGCCTTGCTGATCCCGAGCTTTGCCCCGGGCTGTCGTCGTCTGACGCCTGGCCGGGGCTTTCTTGAGGCGCTTCTTGAGCCTAATGTTGTCGTGGTTGGGGATGAGATTGTGGAGGTTACGGCTGGGGGTGTGAAGACGACGGCGGGGAAGAGGACTGCTGCTGCTGCTGCTGCTGGTGTTGTCGGTCTTGCTGCTACCCAGACGGCAGTTCATATCGAAACGCCCATCCCTACACCTCCATCCTCCCCGCCCAGCCATGCCACCCGCGAGTTCACTTCCCCCGTCTGCAACCTCAACCTCGATCCCATCCTATCACCACCCCCACCCACCACCAACCCCCCCATCACCCTCACCACCACCCACCCCCTAGATATCCTCCTCTGCGCCACGGGCTACTCCCCCTCCACCTCCCCCCCTTTCCCCATCCACGGCCGCTCCCACCTCCCCCTCACAACCCACTGGCACCCCCGCCCACAAACCTACCTCTCCCTCGCCACCAACTGTTTCCCCAACCTGCTTTTCCTCTTCGGCCCCAACTCAGCCATCGGCACCGGCAGCCTCACCCAAATCCTCGAAGCCGAAGTCGACTACGCGACGGCTTTTATTAGGAAATTGCAACGGGAGGATTATGTCGCGGCGGAGCCGAGGGGGGAGAGGGTGAGGGATTTTGGGGAGGTTGTGGATGGGTATTTTGAGGGGACGGTTTATATGGATCAGGGATGTCATAGTTGGTATAAGAGGGGGGGAAAGGTGGTGGGGTTGTGGCCGGGGTCGACGTTGCATGCGTTGGAGGTGTTGAGGGCGCCGAGGTGGGAGGATTGGGTTTTTGAGGGGGTGGGGGAGGACGATGGAGATGGGAGGGGGAAGAAGAAGAGAGAGAATAGGTTGAGGTGGTTGGGGAATGGGTGGAGTGAGACGCAGAGGGGAGGGGGGGATCCGTCGTGGTATATTAACCCGGATCAGGTGGAGGTGCCGGTGGAGGGGCGGCCGGAGGAGAATGTGAGGTTTAGGGCGCGGCCGTGGTGTTATTGAGGGGGTATGATGTGAGTTGTTTGTTGGGATGGTTGGGGCGGGTTGAGATTTGGTCGAGCTGTGATGCTTTCTTTTGAAGAGAGACGAACCTGTGATGTAAGTACTTTGACCTGTATTACATAGGTAGTGGAGCAACAGTATGATCAAGGCCGTGAGATAATTCTCTTGGAAAAGTATAATAATGTGTATTTTCGTCGGCTAGTGTGTGTCCTTCTATACGCGCCCAATCGCTTAGCTCCCCACCTTGAAGGTCCTCCCGCTCGCCGTCTTGCGCTCCTTCTCTTCGCTGTCTGGCCTGGCTCTGCGGAGAACTGTGAAACGGTTAGCTGAGAAAACTCATCGTGCGAGCGAGGGTGCTTACCCTGGAGGAAGTCTGCTGTCCGCCGTCTCATACGAGAGTGGATGTAGGCCTGAACAAGTCAGTACGCTGCCAGCTGTAACACGCCGAGAAAACCATACCTTGGACGCCTTGATGTGATAGTGGAAGTAGTCGCGGAAGGTCTGGATGTGCGAAATGACATCCGGCATCCGCTGCGGAGTGAGATGACGGGGGAAGAGCACTACGAAAGTCAGCACCTAGCCAAACAGGCCCCCCCCCAGCAAAGCATCTCATACCAAACGTAACATAACCAATCTCCCCCGCCCCCGTATCCTTAACACCCGGCACACCCTGCAGCTCCAGCGGCGGGTCATTACGGAACAGCACCTGAGGCGCGTTCTGGATGGCTCGCCGACGAGCATCAACAAACTCCTGAATAAAGACCTTGCCGAACACGCGGTCCGTCTCCTCGCGGAAGATGGTGCTGAAGATGACAGTCACGCGGTCGTGGCTGGCCTTGACGTAGATGGCCTCCTCCTCGCGGTAGTGGATCGCCTTGACCTCGCCGCCCTCGCGCACGCCCTGTGGCGCTTCCTCCGACGTGAACTTGGCCGCTTCTTGCTTGAGCGCGTAGTGCTCTTGGTACGCCTGCTCGAACGGGGCTGCCATGGCGTTGCGCTTGAGGAGTGAGACCTTCTTGATTAGCTCGTCGCGGGCTTCTGTATGGTGTTGGAGCTTGTGTCAGCTTGGGGTCGAATACGGAGTGTGGACGTGGTGTGGACTGTGGGATAGATTGGGTATGTTACGGACCTTGCTCGGCGGGCAGGTTCTCCAGGTCGACTACTATCGAGAAGTCGTAGCCCGGCTCTGGGGGCACCACGTAAGACCCATACTCGCGGTTGAGCACCTCCTCGGCACCGTATCGCAGGAGATCTGGGAAGCAGCGGATCTGGATCGAGACCTGGATCTTGGTCTTGACCTCGGGGGTCGAGATGTGGAAGGTGACGCCATCGAAATCGGAGACGGTTTGGTCTATGGATACGGGTGCGGCTCTAGGAAAGGGTGGGCAGGGTTGTTAGTCATCGTCGGTCTTCGAGTCCCCGTCATCGTCGTTCCTTGTCGTCGTTGTCGTTGTCGTCGCAAGGGGTTAGTTACAGGGCACACTCACCCAGAAAAGCGCTCCGTGAGCACTGACTGTATCAGCACATTCTGGTAGTCGAGCAGCAGCATGGTGAACTGCCGCCTGGTTCAATGGATAGCCCTGAAAACGCCTGGTGGTGATCGAGTTCTCGCCGTTGTCGTGTGGCTGTCGTGTGGTCGTGGTCGAGGTTGGCGCAGCTACTTGTGGTGGGGCTTCAACTTGGGGAGCTGACGTTGTGGCGGCGTGGGAAGCCAAGCAGTTGAAGCACCGCCAGCATTCTTGGCACCTTGAGCTGGGAGATTGCCCCGCATTCAAGTTGGCAGCCACAGTGCAGACTTGCAGGGGAGAGGTGTGGCTCGTGCTTCTCCAGCGTCTTGTCTTGGCGCAGCGACCAGGCTCCTGAATCTTTTTTATCTTATCGCCGCCAAAAAAAGTCGAGGCCGCGAATAGCCCACCACACTCGCGACGCCACGACCCATTGAGACCGAGAGACGGACAAGACGAATACCGTTTTGAGGCGGGTTGTACGCGGATAACGCCCGGTCGCAAAGATGGTCAAGTCATACCTGTAAGTTATTTTATTCTATTTTCTCTGTCATTTTTCTTTCCTTTCCTTTTCCCATTTTCTAACCGCACCCGCGACCTCCAGCAAGTTCGAGCCCTCCAAATCCTTCGGCGTCGTCGCATCCAGCAATTCGAATCTCGTCTGGTCCCCCAGAGGCAAGGCCGGCACCGGTGCAGGGCAAGCGATCGTCGGCTCGAATGAGGAGGTTCTCGTCTGGGACATCAAGAAGGGCGAATTGCTGGGCCACTGGCGCGATGAGAACTGCCGGGCGAAGGTGACAGCGATTGCCCAGAGCCGGAACAACCCCGACCTGTTTGCCGTCGGTTACGAAGATGGTAGCATACGCATCTGGGATAGCAAGATTGCCACTTCGGTGGTGAGCTTCAATGGGCACAAGTCGGCCATCACGATCCTCGCCTTCGACAAGACGGGCGTGCGCCTCGCCAGTGGCGCCAAGGATACCGATGTTATTGTTTGGGATCTTGTTGCTGAGGTGGGACAGTACAAGCTGCGTGGACACAAGGATCAGATTACGGGCCTGCATTTCGTCGAGCCAGACCCGATATTAGAGGGCGAGGGGGAGGAGGATGAGCAGGCTCTAATGGCAGTTGATACCGAAGCGGCTGAGGGGTTCCTCTTGACGACGGGAAAGGACGCGTTGATCAAGCTTTGGGACCTTGGATCGCGCCACTGTATTGAGACGCACGTTGCCCAGACGAACGGCGAGTGTTGGGCTCTGGGCGTGACCCCTGACTTCAGCGGGTGCGTCACGGCTGGGAACGACGGGGAAATGACTGTTTGGGCGCTTGATGTGGCTGCGCTCGCCTCGTCTGCGCAGACAGTCGACTTTTCACAACCCATCAACTTCCTCCGCGACCGGGGGACATTACACAGGAACAGCAAGGAGCGTGCCGTTGAGGTGATCTTCCACCCGAGGCGAGATTACTTTGCGGTACACGGGGTAGAGAAATCGGTAGAGGTTTGGAGGATACGAAATGAGGCGGAGATCAAAAAGAGTTTGGCCAGGAAAAAGAAGAGGAGGAGAGAGAAACAGGCCAAGGATAAGAAGGGGGCAGCAGACCAGGAGATGGACGATGCCGAGGACAAACCCGACGATATCACAGAAGCCGACATCTCCGACGTGATTGTTCAACACGTTATCCTTAGGACAACGGGCAAGGTCCGGTCCGTTGATTGGGCTACTAACCCAGGGAACAAGGACTTGCAGCTGCTGGTCGGGTCAACAAACAACCTGCTAGAGTTGTACTCGGTGCTCGGGAAGGACAAGCTGAAATCGAAGGGTGACGTTCCGGACTACAACAAAGCCTTGGGCATTGAGCTCCCAGGGCACCGAACAGACATCCGCTCGTTGTCCATCAGCTCTGACGACAAGATGTTGGCTTCCGCGGCCAACGGTTCTCTCAAAATTTGGAACATCAAAACACAAACATGCATCCGGACGTTCGACTGCGGTTACGCCCTCTGCTGCGCATTCTTGCCTGGGGACAAAGTGGTGGTGGTCGGGACCAAGGAGGGCGATCTTCAGCTGTACGATGTCGCCTCGGCTGCGCTACTCGAGACAGTCAACGCACACGAGGGTCACGCCGTTTGGTCGCTACAGGTCCACCCAGACGGCAAGTCGGTCGTATCGGGCGGTGCAGACAAGACGGCCAAGTTCTGGGACTTCAAGATTGTCCAGGAGCAGGTCCTGGGCACCACCCGGACAACACCAAAGCTGAAGCTGGTGCAGTCGAGGATACTCAAGGTGTCGGATGATATTTTGAGTTTGCGATTCTCCCCTGATGCCAAACTGCTGGCTGTGGCGCTTCTCGACAGCACCGTCAAGGTGTTCTTTGTCGACAGTTTGAAGCTGTATCTTAACCTTTACGGCCACAAGCTGCCCGTGCTCAGCATGGACATCTCCTACGACAGCAAGCTCATCGTAACGAGCTCAGCAGACAAGAACATCCGCATCTGGGGCCTCGACTTTGGCGATTGCCACAAGGCCCTCTTCGGCCACCAAGACAGCATCCTGCAAGTTGCCTTCGTCCCTCACAACTCGGACGGCAACGGCCACCACTTCTTCAGCGCCAGCAAGGACCGCACGATCAAATACTGGGACGCCGACAAGTTCGAGCAGATCCAGCGCATCGACGGCCACCACGGCGAAATCTGGGCCCTAGCCATCAGCCACAGCGGCACCACCCTCCTCTCCGCTTCCCACGACAAGAGCATCCGCATCTGGGAAGAAACCGACGAGCAAATCTTCCTCGAAGAAGAGCGCGAAAAAGAACTCGAAGAGCTCTACGAATCCACCCTCACCACCTCCCTCGAACAAGACCCCGACTCCCAAGACGCCGACCGCGAAGTCGCCGCCGCCTCCAAACAAACCGTCGAAACCCTCATGGCCGGCGAGCGCATCGCCGAAGCCCTCGACCTCGCCACCGCCGACCTCAACACCATCCGCGAATGGGAAGCCGCCGCCAAACAAACCACCTCCCCCATCGCCCCACCCCAGCGCAACCCCATCTTCATCGCCCTCGGCAACATCTCCGCCGAAACCTACGTGCTCACCACCCTCCAAAAAATCAAACCCGCCTCCCTGCACGACGCCCTCCTCGTGCTCCCCTTCGCCTCCGTCCCTCCCCTCTTCACCTTCCTCCACCTCTTCGCCCAGCGCGAGATGAACATCCCGCTGACCTGCCGTATTCTTTTCTTCATGCTGCGCACCCACCACCGGCAGATTGTGGCGAGCCGCACGATGCGGGCAGCGCTGGAGCGGTTGCGGGCGAGTTTGCGGGCGGCGCTGAGGCGGCAGAAGGACGAGATGGGGTATAATTTGGCGGCGTTGAGGGTGGTGGGGATGCAGTTGAGGGATCGGAGTGTGAAGGAGTATGTGGATGAGAATTGGGAGGAGGGGCAGCAGCAGGGTGGGGAGGCTGGGGGTGGGGGGAAGAAGAGGGGGTTTGTGGATGTTTCGTGATGGATGGGAAAGGAATGTTGTGTGGGGGGGTAATCTTGGATGTAATTAGGTGACTTTGGTTGGAGTTTGGGGTGTAGAAAAAGGTTTTGTTTGAATGTAACTTGTTTCTCGCAACTACGTCAAGACTCAAAGATTATTTCATTACTGTGGCAGTTGTTTCCAAGGTGTTGAAAAAAGAATGTGAGAAATTATTCCTGACACTTGACGGTGCTTCCATCCTCGGCTGCTGTGGCTACGACCAGAGAAGTAAACAAACCCCTATTCAACTCAACACCAAGCCATTTGTCCCTCATGTTACACAAGTTTCCTTCCACCCCCGTACATACATGGACATGATCAATAATGAGTAATCGGGTTTACACATAAAAGTCTGTACTTACACCTAACATTGCCAGTAATATTCTGCCGCGCTCAGTTCTATAATCATGGTGAAAAAGAAAAGAAAAGAATCAGCCAAAAAGCTCACCGCCTACCTCTCACTGTCCCCCCTATACAGGGGGCGAGGTATAGTAGGACAGCTACGAAAACCCGCAAGCGGGGTTTTGCAAAGTGCAACAACCGGGCTCGAACCTGGGCGCACAGATTCTGTGGTGTACTAGTTCAAACATCCACAGCCTCCCCACTACGCCATCCGGCCGGGGCCGGTGTTGGTTTTGGGGAGGCGGTTGGAAGGAACTGCCGGAAGGTGGGTTATAAACCGTGGGAGGTGGTGGGACGAAAGGAGGGAAGGAGCGAGAGAAGGCACGCACAAGTCATCGTCGCGGTGCTCTTCAAAATGTGTGGCAAAAACCGTGACAAATCATCGTTATCGTCGGCGACCCTCAAAAACCGGATTTTGGGTACCGTCCTCCTGGGTTGTTATCATTGTTCTCTTCCCCCGGGGCGTTAGCATATCTCGAGATGGTTGCCACACACCTCGCCGTCTCTCTTTTGATCTAATCTTAGCTCGATCATCTATCTCCACGCTGGGCAGCCATCATTGTCGGGCTCTCACACGCCCGATTGCTCGCTTACGGCCCAGACTGGGTTTAACGACTACTCCTATTGCTACTCCTGCTATTGTTGTTGTTGTTGTGACTTTTGTTTTTGTTTTTGTTTTTGTTTCTAGTTTTCGTGTGTGTGTTTTGTTTATACCTCGGTTCATGACGGTTTACTGGCTCGATAACCGCAGTGGTGATCGAGTCTCGCCGCTCATCAGATATCCTCTAACTAGCCGGTGGTTGGTTCGGCCTCGCCGATGCAAGGGATGCTGTTTACCTGAGCAGGCCCGTTGCTGTGTATGTGGCGCCGGCGGAAAGGTTGGTGCCGGCAATGTTTTGACCTTTTCTCTGTTTTCTGGGGGTGGCTGTGGAGAGAAGGGGTTCTGTGTGGCGCCCCGTCTGGGCTGTACCAGTCGGGCACCTTCTCAGAGTCAAAACATGCTGTGCGTATCATAGCCAGGGACTGGGTCGGGGACTGTGAAACATGTTGCTTCCTTCGCTCTTGGTATGCTGCGGAGAGGGGTGTCTCTTCAGGGGCTAAAGACATGTCTTTGTACGAGCCATGTGGCATTACGGGATGATCACGGCGCGATAGGAGTCGAGCCACGAGTGTGGTGCGTGAGAAATGGTCTCTCCCCCAATGAACCTGCCTTATGATTTAGGAATAGGGTTTCACAACAAACCCGGAGGGATGGTTGGGAAGTACTGGGGTCTTAAGGTGCATGCTGGGGCTTGTTGGCGGATCGAAGTTCTAGATTTCGAAGCCTAAAGCAGATGTTGTGGTACGAGACTGACAGGCCCCTCGCATTCCTTAGGCAGCGTCCGTGGCTAGATATCGCGGAGGCCGGGGACTTCCCGGAGTCGTCTGGTGCCGGTTGGGCAGTGGCATTTTGTGCGCCCCGGCATCGGGCGCCGAAGTCGGGCTTCTCAGTTTTTGTATTCGGAAATTCGTTTGGGCTGTGAGATTGGGTGATTTAGTCTGTGTCCGGTTACTGATTCTTGTTTCTGCCCGGGAGAATCTTGCTACGCCCTAGGGCGGATTCAATCTGAGGGTAAGTGTATTGTGGGAGCCACCGCGGGTATCACGGCTACTTTAAGCACCCAAACGAGAGGGAAGCCCAACATCTAGCATTGTTGTCGAGACCACTCTTTGGATATCTCGAGTAGACGTATCCGCGTAACATGCGATACCAATCACATCTCGTCGTTGGTGCGTTTAGGAGCCATGCAACTGGAGCAACTTGACGTTGGGCGTTGGGCACCTGCCTTCCCGCCCTCGGTTGCTTAGAGGGGTTCATGCTCAGCATGGGCCTTTTTGCTGCATAGCCGTTGTGGGTGGCTTGTTCTTCTCAGGCCAATATCGTTGAAGTCGTGTTAACCGTAATAAACTGGGGGCTTGTTGTCAGTGCAAACCCAAGTCGGCTCAGGCAGTTCCTTCCTTCCCCGTTGTTGAAAGTATCAACGGGCGGGATGTCGGGGACAATAATATTTACAAGAATGATGGCGACGACCGCATACCTACCCAAAGAATTGAAGACTGAGGATGACGAAGCAGAATAAAAAATTGAGAAAATGCCAAAAGTGAAACTGAATGCCCAGTAACAGGATTGAACTGTTGACCTTCGCATACCATATACGGGTATTACCGGTATTAGTACGACGCTCTAACCAGCTGAGCTAACCGGGCTCCAATGTTTCATGCCTGCTGTGTGACGTACCTTCCCTTTCTGGAAGACCGTGGGGATGCGATTGCACAGTTCGGCCCCTTGCTCCTGCCGTTCTTTGACTTATCGCCATTTCCCAATACCCCTCTCTCCTGCTCAAGCCCTCAACTTTCCACTTGTAAAGTAAAACACCAAAATCACCGGATTTCGAACCTCATTGAGAATGCGCGCGGTGTTGACTGGCCTGAGTACGTTGGGCGGCTGAACCGCCAAGGCGAACCGCCCACCCCCGCCAACTGAACGGACAGCTGAGGCACTGCCCCGCTCCATTCCGAATCCAGTTGACTCCTGCAATCTCGAGGCGCGTCGCCGACGGGCTGGGTTTTTGAGTCTCCCCAAAATGTCGTCTCCTCCAACCGCCAGGCTGGGCAGCATCTATAGTCGTTCTTTCAATTATATGAGTTTGTCCCCGAAGCTTCCACCCATCGGAGCTAGCCCCCATTGACCCCGCGTGCGTTTTCTGTGAGCCGCTGTTCCGTCTTCGACCCCACCAAGCCGCGCCAGCGTCGACACCGAGACCATGGGCCTCCGTGACAAGTTTAGGAAGAAGCACGACTCAGAAGAGGAGCCCGTTGATGCGAACCCCTCGAGCCCCGAGTTTACCTTTATCCGTACCGATACACACAACGCTGAGGTCATCTATCCTCCCAGCGCGGGCCCCAATCGAGAACCCGGCCAGTTTCTCTCTGCGGAGCCTAAAACGGATAGCAAGCAGCGCCTTAGCCTCGATGTTTTTCGCGGAAACCGGAGTCGGAGCGCCTCTGCGTCGAGCCACCAGAGCTCTGGCAGGCGCCTCTCCCAACGCCTTCACCTGAGCCGCAGTCCCGCAAGTTCCGAGAACGTGCCGGAAGATCTTCCCGAGATCCTGACGGCTGAAGGCGTAGACGACAAGGAAGGCACCGAATCGCAGTGGGAGAAGCGCGCGACAATCCTCGCCCGCGAGAATGAGAAGCACCGCAGTCGGCCCTCCACTCCCGTCCACGGCTCTGCGGCCCCCGTGATCCCGCAGCTTAGCTTGGGCGGCGGGCCGAGCAACTCGTCTTCCGACTCGCAAAGCAAGACCGTCTCCTCGAAGGCGATCGACGAGGATATCCAGGAGGCGATTCGGTTACATGAAGCGGGGGACCTTGATCAATCGACCGCATTGTTTGCGCGGCTGGCGGATCCTAAGGGGGCAAACAACCCCCTGAGTCAGGTCTTGTATGGGCTTGCGCTGAGGTATGTCCACTCGTTTTTGGGGTCATCCGGAGCACATGGGCATCACGCATGACCGTCCCGGCCGGCGCGGATGGTGTCTTCCCTCGGGAGGACTCACTGTTTGGTTATTATGCTCGCCACGCGGCCACTCCATTGTCCAATAATCGTCATGATCGCGAACTAATAAGGGGACCTAGGCACGGATGGGGTTGCCAGCCAGACACGGCAAAGGCTGTAACCTTTCTCTCTGCCGCGGCATCTAATGCAGCCGACGTCGAGCAACTCGCTCTGCAGGCGGGGCTCAAGAAGGGTGGTGCTGCGAAGGGCGAGCTCGTGCTGGCCATCTTCGAATTGGCCAATTGCTTCCGTCACGGATGGGGGATTCCTAAAGACCCAATTGCCGCAAAGCAGGTGGGTTCGCCCCCTCGTCTAACGAAGAAGAAGATTAGCGCCGGATATGCGCCATCCAGGGGCTTCGAGAGTTTCCATCGCTGACCGAGAACTGGCAGTATTACGAGACGGCCGCGAATCTGGGGGACACAGGCATGTCACCATCCGAACTCTTGGCCCGTGACCGCACCCGTCCCTCCATTGAGCTTGAGTCTAACATGATGCTGTGATAGATGCCATGAACGAGGTTGCTTGGTGCTATTTTGAAGGATTTGGCACAAAAAAGGACAAGGTCAGTTCGGTCTTTACTATCTCCATGACATGTCCCCGTCGGCCACCGCATAGTTGTTTCTATCAGCGGCTCGCCTTTTCCGGGTTCTCCGGGTCAGACCTCGTTGCGCGGGCGCTACTCTGTCCGGGATATTGGGCACCAACGGGATTCCGTGTCTGGGCGACGAATCACAGCCCCGAAACAGCATTTCCCGACGACGCAATCAATGTCCTCATGACTGGAATCCCTTGACTGACACTTCAACAACACATTAGTTTGCGGCAGCCAAGTATTACCGGCTGGCGGAGAAGAATGGGAACAAAATTATTGGTAATTCTTGGTACGTTCAGTTTCTCGCTTCCACTCTCTTTGTTATGGCGGATCTGCTTTCTCCGCAACGACGGCGGCGTGGGCCGAGTCGGACCGCGGGCCTCTCCCGATGACTTGCCGGCTGCCGACTGCATCAACATCACCCTTGCGTTTGCCTTGCCTTGCATCCCCAGGTGGGAATGCGATAGGCCGTCCAACCACGTTTTTCTCGCTCGCCCTGTTTTTTCTCTTCGTTTGTTTCAACTGGACGAGTCCCGTTCCCACTTCCCTTTGACTCTACCCACTCACAACCCGAGACCGCCGGCCCGCTTTGGCGGCCGGGCCGGGGGTTCTCCTCATTCGGCCCCGCCCAAGCGAGCGGGTGGGCGGCAATGGCGCTTGATTTGGTCAAATTCGTTATTGTCGTCGTCCTTGGCCGGGAGAGGTCGCCGTTTACGGTTGTTTTGTGTTTCGCTCAAGGAACCAACCGTTGGTGTTGTGCCCCCCGAGTTCTGTCGTTATTTCTCCATGGCTTTCTCCGTGGCTGTGTTAATTGTGTCTCATTACTGTTGGCTTTCATGTCATCCGTCTCGTGGGGGGCCATTGTTTTTGGAATCGCCGAAGCTGATCATGACGAATCTTTGTTCTTGTTCCCCATGAATAGGATATGGAAGGACAAGTACGAACCGGGGCATGGCAAGAAGTAGGATTCGCCATGTACCCCCCCACGATCCACCTTCCAACGGCTGTGGTTAGGGTACCCAACCCGTTCTGGGCTTTGGATATGGGGTTTCGGCGTCCCCGATTGGGGTGTAATGTCGCCACAGGACCATTTTTGGAGCGGCAACGGGCAAGATCAGCTGTTTGGATACGCGGCAAGGGCGAGTTCTTTGCCCTTGATCGTGTTTGTTTTCTTGGCGATCGCGAGATCACCTGTTTTGGAGTTGAGGTTATTGGTCAAGGGATACACCTCCGTTTACCACATGATTATTCATACAACCATATCCATATCCAATTCCGTATTCATCGTTCGGTAAGCACAGCAAGGGGCAAACAAACCAAAGTCCAGAGAGGGCGAGAGCGAGAGAAGACTGCGAGTCATGGTGGAGAGAGAGAGAGTGAGTGAGTCACTGCGAAGAGAGAGGACGGTCGCCATCGTTTGCCGTCCTGGTCTAAGAAGTGGGAGACCAACCCCAAAGCACCCCGAGATCCCGAGAACTCTAAAATTTTCCAATTCCAGCGCCATGACTGGCCAAACTAACGCAATGTTTCGCTCCGGCTGTTGTTGTCTTAGTTTGGTATGTCTTGATCTCTCTGGTCCGGTCGAACTCGGGGGGTCCGCTCTCGGGGGGCGGGTGCTCGGGAAGTGGTACTTGGCCGGTATGTACTCATCACTGGGGATTTTCTGTGGACTGAGAGCTGTGGGGAACTTCCAAATGTCTCCGTGTTTGACTGGACCTATTTTTTTCCCCTCTGGCCTCTGGCCTCTCGAATCTCGAATAAACAAAACACTACACGTGTAAATCCTCACTCCGGGAGTGAGATGGGAGAAAAAAAGACACAATCAAATCAACGGGTTTGAACGGTTTTGATCTGGAGATGGTATTGGGTACCGAAAAACCAGAAGCTTACACTACCTCTGCATCTGCTGCTCGCCATCGGTTTGGTTCTGAGTGGTTGTGCTTCGGCCCTGGTGTGTGTGGTTTATTGTTTTGATGTTGGTGTTTTTATTTTTTCTGCTCTTGTGGGTGGATTGCTGCTTCGCTCGGGCAGACATACACCTGCCTACCTACCTCTCTGACCTTTCCCTTTGCTCTCTTTTGGGTTGGGCCCCTAGGAGCAGCGTGACATTTCTGCACTTTTGTGTTTATGTTTTGCTTTGGTTTAGGTTTAGTTCTCATGCTGGTTGGCTCACTGGTTTGGTTTGCGTGGAATGTTTATGCTTATGTTTGGGGATTTTGAAGGGTCATCTCTCTGCCAAGCGGATGGTTCCCCTTAGTGCCTATTATCGGAGCTGAGGAATCCGTTGAGCCTGTCATTGGAATTGTTGTTGTTATGGTTTTTCATTTTAGGTTATTTTCTCTTGTTGTTTTGGTTAGTGATGATGACATTAGTTAGCGTTCGTTCGTCGGTTATCCCCCATCCCCATCGTTGCCGTCGTCGTCCCCCTCGTCGTCGTCCTAGCTTCCCGCCATAGTAGTCGTCATCATCATCATCCGTCATCATTTAGTGTCAGCGTTGTCAATGCAGCGGGGGGGATTTGCTGTTCTGTTTATGTCTCAGATTCTTTACTTGGGTTCCAGGGTCCTTGTTTGGCTGTTTGGTCAATTTGGATGGCGAGATCGGACTGCGGTAGGAACCAGCTGGCTTGGATGGGGCCTTCTTGGCTTGCTTTAGTCTTGTCTCTCTTCTTTTGGGTAAGGTAGGGACCCCCTTTGGGACCCTTTTTTTTTTCTTTATCTGTTTGGTATTGGGTTTTGGTTTGTTGGATTGGTTCTCCATATTTACTAGAGGGGGTGTGCCGGATCCCCGGGATAAGAAAGGGAATTTCTGTCAAATAAGGGGCGTGCTTGATGGTGTTTGGTTCGAATAAGACGATGGGATAAGGAGTGGACATTGGGCTCGGGGGTTGGACGAGTGGAGGTTATTGGGCCACGATGGTGGGGGGGCATGGGAGAGAGAGGGAAGAGAGACAAGAGAGATAGGGTGAGAAGGACCCTGTCAGTGTTTTGGTCTGGTCTGCGTGCCCCCGCATTGCGTCTGCATTGCAGGACGTTTTGCATGCACGCTCCTGGGAGACACGGCTCTTGGAGGAAGTACCGTGGTGTTGAGGGAAGGTATCTTGGAGAGACTGGATGGGGAGCTCCGTTTTGGAAGGGAGAAAACGGAGGGCTTGAGAGGAGAGATACTGTTTACTCGCTTCAGCTTGTGGTGTACGATTATGCTGGGCGTGAAGGATTATGGTATCTTTCTTGAGATCAATAATCAACAAGGTTGAAGAGCTGGACTTTCTTTGTTCCTATCCGAGTTTACTTTGACGACTGGCTGGTGAAGTTGTGTCCCTGGAAAGACTCTGGCCGGGCAAAAGAGCAAGATTGGGCATCTGCGGCCAAAGCCTGATGCCGGCGAGTGAGGTGAGATACCCGGCCACACCTTGGGCACCGAATGAGGAGCAAATCAGTTTAAGGCGATACTCGTTATCATCGGTGTGATCCGTGACTTTCGCCACCGTTCTGCTATCGATCGCGGTTACCCCTGATTACCCCTGAGATGATCGACCACATCGAAAAGGTTGCGGCCATCGTATGAGATCTGTTGATTGAGGCCTAATGAGGAGCCGAGGTATAACAGCTTGAGAAATCTCAAAGCAGGAGGTGCTGGACATGGTCTGATAGTGTGAAAAGTAGTAATGAGACACTCGTCGTCAGCATCAACGCACTGCCTCGTCCCAATCCCAGTCTCAGTTCCCCTCTATCTGACGACACACCACCATCAGATACGAAGCACGCACAATAGTGACTGTTATATCCGACTTATCACTTCCGCAAACGGTTTCTGTGTCTGTTCCCCGCCGTTGTTCTTGAACTACAATGCCCATCCATGAAGCTCCGGGCTCGGCCGTTACTCAACATCACCCCACAAGCATGAACCCCACGCTTCGCAAGCACATTGCTTCTGAAGATCGCACCACGGTCGTACATTGTAATTTGCTAGCATCTCGATCTAGTCATACGACATGTGCCGTGTGACGGGGCAAGCAGGAAAGAGGCATGCGACTATTGCGGGGTTCAGGGTCTTGATTCGCTGAGCCAGGCTCTCGTCTCAGTCAAGCGTTGAATTCGGTGATATGGGGAAAGTGTATGAAGCCCCGAGGTCGTTGGATCTCAAGTGGTTCTTACCCATACCCTGTACCTCCGAGCAATAGAACCTTGTCTTACCACCCATCTTTCCGCTCGTCCATGAAAAAGAGACGAGGCTGCACAACCCCCCACGAAACCATCACTTCCCATTGAGCCCTTCTCGCGAGTCAGCAGCCAGTCAACGCCAGCGTACCAATGAACCAAAACCCGACCCTGCACCTTTCGCTGCCCAATCCCCCAATAACATGGATCTCACGCACCAAGCACACGCAGCCGCAGTCCAGTCCTCCTGAGACCTACGGGAAAATCTGCCTTGAGCAATATATCTGTGAGAGAAAGCCTCACAACGGTTCAACGGGAGGCTCTGTGGTCGAATCATTTGGTTTTTGCATGAATTTGGTGTGTGATACGGTCCGCCTCACTTGAGATCTTTACGGGACGGGACGGGACCCGGGGGATTGAAGTTTCCCGATGCGAGTCTCGCGATCGCGGGACGTTTAGCCGTAGTGTGACTCAAATGAGTGAGGGAAATCGTAAAAATAGGGAAGGGATACCTAGGTACTACTGTACAGTACAGTACCCGAAGTTATGGCAGTCATCTTTTTCCATCCACGCATGTGGTCCACTTCCGAAACCCCTAGCAACAACCCTCCCTTTTCAACTCTTTTACAACCCCCCATTTTCACGTTCATGACGACATCTCATCACAATCCAGAGCAACATTCCCCAGAAAATAAATCAGCCGGCAGTAACAAAAAAGGATAAAAATCCCCACTGCGTGGTGGTAATGACCCCCTACATACCACCTCGTGAGCAACAGAAAGTGGGCGGTAGTGGTGGTGGTTGGGTGAGTTGGCATTGCAGCGCATGTGCCCCTCCCTGCCCCTCCAGCTTTTCCTGAAGAATGAATGGTGTGGGGGAGGGGCAGCATGGAAGCGTTTGTATGGATGGATGGTTGAATGGGGGAAAATGCCTTTTTTCCTGCATTTTATGTAGGTAAGTAGGTTATTGATGCATGTCTCTCCTGCAGGAGCAAGGCACAAACGAAGCACACGAAGAGGGGGGATGTGAAGGTTTCGGGGGAGAATGGTGGTCTTGACTCTTGCGCAGATGCGCAGACAAAACCACACCCAATGGCTCCTGTGCCTTGATATGACCCCTGAGTTGCAATGTAGAAGCCATTTCTAACTCGAGCAAAGGCAGGATATGCCGGAGCCTCGCTTTTGGTTCATGTAACTAGGTACCGAGGTAAAGCGAGGTAAAGCATGGTGAGCGGCTGGAGCCCTATGGAGTTCGGAACTGGTTCACCGCTTTTTGAAATACAGTGGTTCTGCCCGGCAGAAAGTCCACTGTAACCGCCTAAGCTACTTTAGGCGGTGAGCCCGTTTTTGAGCCTCTTCCTGTAACTGAAAGGCATCTCGAGTAACTCTTGGAGCGAAGTTAATTCATGACAGGTCTCACAAACATCCAGATCTTCTTTACGGAGACCCAAAATGATGATATATTATCTGCTGTCGCTGAGATTCATGCCTTGATGCTCTCAATTATGTGACAGAGAAAACATCCTCTTCAATCTGACAATAGCTGCCATGACTGCTTGCAACAATCCGTTTGTATCTATCCTCAACCGTCGCCGTTTCCGTCCAAGAAAACCTATCACCGGGCCGCCACCCCGACACCAACAACCTCACCCACGCTCCGGCCCCGTCCAGCCGCTCCTCTTCAACCACTCCTCAAACGAGCTCGCAACCACACCCAATTCCTCGACAGAGTGGTCAAGTTCCCGGCGATCCAGGGCCCCATAGGCAACCTTGTCCTTCGGAGCGATGGCGGCCCATTCCATCATCTGCTTAGCATCTTCTTTAAAACCCCGTCCGACGAGTGGGACCGTGAGCTCGGCAAACTCTTCGGCTGATTCTGGGTCGTGGATGGCTGGCTGTCCCGTGACTCTGGTGAAGGTCTCTGCTATTTCTTGTGATGTGGTTGGGGGAGTCATGGCTAGGTAGGTTTTGTCGTGGGTCTTGTCGATGCCGAGGTTGAATACTCCTGTTTTGTGGTGGGTTTGGTTAGACGGAAGTTATGCGGTGGGGGGTTCTTGGGGTTGAGATGGGATGTTGGACTCACTTGCTGCGAAAGCGCCCATGTCGTATTCTGGATCTGTCCACTGGCAGACCTGGTTTGACGGAAGTGGGAAGCAGAACCTAACCACGCCGTCTTCTACGCCGTGGGAGAAGTCCATGTTAGTTTGGTTTAATTTCTCTGAGTCATGGGTAAGGAGGGGGAGCTGGACATACCCAGGCGTCGAGAATACTGCCGCCATTGTAGATTCGTGTAAAAGAAACCCGGTATGATAAAAGTGGCTTTCCCCGGGAGCTCTTCTCTAGCAATCTTCTCGACGGCATACTTATTGTTCATGTGGTATAGCTGAGGATACCGGCCCGACGTGGCCAGCTGCATATCGGGCAGACTGCTAAAGACAAAATGCTGAACATTGGACTCCTTGGCAGCGAGAACAATGTTGCGGCCGGCCTCAACTTCGTGCTGCATATCCGCTTCGTCAACGATCTCCTTGTCCGGGTGCCGCTCGCTGGTGATGGCGAAGACTCCGTAGGCGCCAGCAAAGGCTGTCCGCAGAGTTTCGATCTGGTAGACGTGTGCGGCGACAAGCTCCAGCCGGTTGTCACTGGTCTGTTCTTCGGCCAGAAACTTTTGGGCTTTGGGCGCGGTTGGGTCACTGGTGCCGGCTCGGACGATCCATGATTTGGACTTGAGCAGTGCCCGGACGACGCCACCGCCTTGGTTCCCTGTGGCTCCGAGAACGACGATGATTCTTGGGTGACTTGAGGAGGTTGACATGTTGAGGATAAGACTGATTAGATACGCAGCCGTGTTGGGATTGAGAGGAGAATTTAGAGATGTCTGACAAGGGATCTCTAAGAAAAGATGTTCCAAGTGTTTGAGGGACGAAGTCGAAGTTGCCCAGAGGAGCAGATATATCGTTGCTTATATGTAGTCGATGGCTCGGCGATTTAGGAACACCACAACTAGATATGGTAGATTACAAATACAGATGCACACACCATCCCCAGTTTTTCTTTTGGGTCCTTTCTGGAGCTAAATTTCTGGGCCGTTGCGGTAGCCACCCTTGCACTCTAGGATTCACCCCTTTTTGCACACACCCATTCCTTTCGGGGATACTGTGCATCTACGAATATGCTGCTCGGCTTTTGCCCATGAGCATGGTTGATGATGACAAAGCTGGATAATGCCTAAAAAGATACTTGTTTCGTTCTCGTTTTGGTGAGAAGAAGTTCCGGTCCTACTATTTTCCAGCAAGCTACCAACTCAAATGTGGCTATTACAACACATGAAGCAGCTCAATATGACTTCTTACTTCAGCCAAAGGTGTCTCAAACGAGCTGATCCATGGCATCTGCCGTACCCTCCGCATGACTTCACTCCATTCTTTCCGGCTTAGTCGATGCATATCCTCTGCAATCAGGCTTACAGCCGTTTCTCGTTCGCGTGACCCGCGACGGGATGAAATCCCGCAGAGAACACTGAGCCAGAGCCTCACAGACAGGATGTCATCCGACGCACCACCCGAGGCGGTGTCTGCCGTCCACTTGGACTCCATACTGAGCATGTCCAGCAACTCGGGCACGTATGCCATGGGAGAGCCGGGCCAGGATCGACACATCCGTTTCGCCCAGATAATCCAGACGATAATCCCGAGCCGGATGGATGCCAAGAGGTGATCTAAGTGAGAAGAAAATCTGGTGCGTGTGGTTTGTCCTGCGTGGTCAAACAAACGATGCGCGAGGGGGTTGATACGTAGCCCCAAGAAGATCTCATCATTCCACAAGGCATCCCCTCTCACAGCCAGTTCCGACTCAATGGTAAGGGCTACTTGGCTCAAGCCGGCGACACAAGCCGGGATGTGAGCCAACTGCACCCCGCCTTCAGCCCCGGCAGCCGTGAGAATTCTCGAGAGCGGTCTCGGTAAACCCTTTGAGGGACATGGGCCCATGGGGAACATTGCCGGGGTAAGGTCCAGGGGCAGCGAATACCGTGGGCTCGTGTTGAACAGCAAGCACATCGTGACGTCGACCCTTGGACCCAGATTAATTATTAGCTGCCTGCAATCGAAGGGCCAGATCCGATTAGCCGTACCAGAAAATCATTAATCTCAGCTCATTGTTATTCTTCAGGGACGCTATCTCGCCTCTGGCAGCAATCAAGCTTCCGAGGCCGTCCAAATGGAGACGTGCTTGGTCAAACTCGAGGCTCAAGAGCTTGCGCGGAAGGATCATTAGTGGGACGGTTAGAGTGACGGTGACAAGCCACGCACGCAGGCGTCTCACTTACATTGTAACAAATAACTGACAGAACGGCAGAAATGACTCGATCTGCTGTGGCCAGCTCAAAACTAGGATTCGCCAAGGCCGCTTCTATGCACGAGATGGTCCCTATGGAACGTTCCAGTGCCATAACTTTGACCTTCCCAGATGACTGGTGGTAGATCCCCTTAAGCACAGACGGGTCGGAGAAGATCCCAATGGCCCTGAAGTGGCGGAGGAATACAGACGATGTGAAAGCAAACGGGAATGAGAAACCCTCGGAAGTCAATGCATCGTCTGCATTGCTGCGGAGCAGTAGTCGTTTGCCCTCGGCAGCCAATAAAGATAGCCCGTACGCCGAGAAGACATCCATCCCCCACTGCTGTTCCAGAAAGCTGAGTGGATCTTGGCTCCAGAATGGCGGCAAGAGAGAGTTTGTCTCTGGGTGATTGGCAGACACACGAGGAGGCCCGGCATCGATGTTGAATTGCGGATTGCGTTTGGGCTTGCGCCGTGATCGTCCAATGTCTTCCATGACATGACGGCGGATCTTCGTCATGGTGGGTTTATCCCGACGGCGCACGCCTCCTGTCGGTTCGGTGCAATGCACCCAAAGGAGCCGTTGCTGCTTGACGGGGCTCATGGTGGTGGTCTCATGTGGGATGGCTCGCATTGGGGTGGGACAAGGGGTATGGGAGATAGAATCCGAAGCGAAGGAGAGAAACAGGAGAGAGAAAAAGGAGACCTGCAGAGGATTCTCGTGGTGTTGCTTCTCGGTACTGAGAATGGCCGTCGTTGCAAGTCGTTAGTCAGCATCGGAGATTGTAAGTGTGTGCTTGAGATCTCCTGCCGGCTCCACACCGGCGCCGTGCCGGGTCCACCCACGTGCCGACCAGGCCCCGCTTTACCTAATTAGGCAATTGGTCCCTGGCATCTTGCAGGAACTCTCCCAGACAGTCCGTGCGGCCCCAGTTCTGGCGGTGTTATTGGGGCTTTCCCAATCGGGCATTTGGTCCCTGGTGTCTTGCAGAAACAACATGACTTCAGATTTTGATATCACAAAACTAATTCACGACCTCAAATCAAGTCAATCCCAGTCCATGGCACTCCGGTAACCAATGCCTTCCTCGTGATCTCGCACCCCGGTGAAAACCCAATGGATTTTGTACTTGAGTCATGCACTTTCTTCACCGAATCGGGCATCAGGTCCCTGGGATCTTACAGCTCCTCAGCCTGGGACCTTTTGCTTGTCTTGGGCACTCTTTCGAAAGAAAAAGACAACCCATCATGAGATAATGAAGACGGATCTCGACGGCTAGCACTTTCATTACTAATTGAGATGCAAATGATGTTCCGACCGTGTCGTCCAATTTGTCAGGCCCCGTCGAAGACCAGATCAATGTCAACACATTACAAACCAGGACGATGATGTTTGAAGTATTTATGTTCGTGGTTCTGGCACTCAGAAGTTCTCGTCGACACTGCTTCACAGCACAGACATCAACTACACCTTGACATCCCAAACTTTGAAGTGAGCGAGCCAGCATAATTCAAGATGACGACCAAGACCGACATCGTTGCCTACAGCGAGGGCACCCCTAACGGATTGAAACTCCACATTGCTCTGGCGGAACTTGGGCTTGATTACAAGGTCAGTGTCCTGACAATTCCTGTTCTCTCTGAGCCACGGCTGGAATGACGAACTGACATGCCACAGCTGGTACCAATCGCCCTGTTCAAAAACGAGCAAAAGGAGCCGTGGTTCACGGAGATCAACCCCAACGGGCGTATCCCAGCCATCACTGACAAAACAGCCGACGGCGTGGAGCTCAAGATCTTCGAGTCGGGCGCGGTCCTAGAGTATCTGGTGGCGACGTACGACAAGAACCACCTGATCTCTTATCCCTACGGGTCTAAGGAGCACTGGGAGACCATCAGCTGGGTAAGGGACTTGAAATATCCCAACGGACTTAACGCATATGGGTGAAATCAACCCTGGCTAACTCTTCCATGCCCAGCTGATGTGGCAGATGAGTGGCCTCGGGCCTATGATGGGCCAGGCCAACGTCTTCACTCGTATGTACCGTAAAAGAACATCACGGAAGATGTTGGGAATCATGTCTGACGTTATACTACAGGTTCTACGGTGGGCGTCCACCAGTATTCCATCGACCGTTATGTCAACGAGAGCCGCCGCTTGCTTCGAGTCCTGGATGGTCATCTCGAGAAGAAAGGAGCCAAGTTTGTGGTCGGCGATCGGGTAACCATCGCTGATATCGCCATTTGGCCGTGGGTTTCTGCGATCAGTAAGTGTTGACTACCCAATTCCACATACGCTCTTTATTGACCGGCTTTAGGGTACTCTGGATTGCGCTCCATCGAAGACTACCCGAGTGTTTCCAAGTGGTTCTGGGGACTGCTCGAGCGTCCGGGTTTCAAGAAAGGTGCCAATACTCCGGGCCCGAACAAGTACCTCGCCACCAACGAGATGACGGAGGAGGAGATCAACAAAATCTCGGAGCCCACTAGGGAGTGGATCGCGGAAACTATGAAGAGGGACGCCGACGCCTGATTCCTAGGGAATGCCAACGTCTGGACAGACATGTTGAACCAGGGCGAGGAACACACCGGGAGCTTTTTGTTTTCACTCTTTCTCACTCTCTTCGGGCCAGCGGTGGATATGATAGTTTGTGTGCTACTTTCTTCTTTTTCAGTTAACCCAGACATCGGGGTGCGCGGCCCATACCAGCAGCTCAAGAACAACAGCGGCTGTTCAAGAGTTGGACACAATCGGGTTATCACGACGTGGCGGATCTGTGGCGCACATGGTATATAGCCACAGCTGTAAACTTGGTGCAACCGCACCCTTACCTTCGTTCTACTTCACTTCTCTTCTTTATCACAGTATAAAAGGGACTCCATTTGCTGCAGTTTGTCTTTGCAATATTCTCCAACAGGCTCTGAATGTACTTCTAACGTGCACATCACTAGCTGCACGCATCCTATGTTCGATTAGCCGTTCTTCCTGTAGCATGGGAAGACTTTTGTCCTGTTTCAACGGCGAGAAAGCCATGCGGGACTGGAGTGCTCCAGACGTGCGGAGCTTGGAGCTTCCCCAGAAAATTAACCGAAAAGGGGGCAAAAAAGAGCAGAGACAAAAGTCAAACCCCATCACCAAAACGTGGCCTCCAATCAACACCCTTTCCTCACCGAAAATGCGATTCTCCATCCCCCTTCTCCAACTTTCCCGAGAGCATACCAACCGCCATCACCGGCCCGGTCGGCCCCGACCCAACCGAAACTCAAATCCACGTCTCCTCATTCCCTTACCAAAGACAAAAAGGTGAGAAGCGTAAGTATTCGTAATTAAAGCCATCAAAGTAACCTCGGTCAGCCAGTCCCGGGTCAGGCTGTAAACCACCCAGCTAGCTACCTCCAGCAGCTGGGTCAGTCGGTAAAGTAACAAAACCCCAAAGAAACCAATAAATGCATCGCTGCCCATCCACATGGCCCAAGACCGCATGGCCCAAAACCGCGGGGAAAGGACCGCGCGGGGCAGGCAAACCAAACCGAAACCAAGTTACCAAGGCAAGGCAGCGCAGCGTAGCGCAACCCTCCCTCTCACCCTCCCCTCCATCCCTCCATCCCGTCCACCTGCGAACCCACCTGCGACACTCCAACTGCAAGGCCAACTCATCAATCACCTCGGACTCGTCGGCCATCACACACCTACGAGACCTACCGTAGTCAGTGGCCGCCCATCCATCCCACCTGATCCGGGCCGTCAGCCCACCACCCTAGTCACACACTCACACACACACACAAACACAGGTTCCCACACACTGACTGTCCTTAAGAAAATGGAGGGTGGTGAGACGGGGAAAGTACCCAAGTCCGGAAGGTCCGGGGTCTGGGGGTTTGGGGATTGGCTCATTCGCTCATTCGCTCAGAGGTAGATTGAGGACTTGATTTGAGTGGGAGAGTGAAGTGAGGGGTAGGGCTGTGTTCTGAGGCCCCTCGTTTACGAAATCATCGTCATCAAGTCACCATCATAATCAAGTCACAACACCAGAGATCAAACATCGCATCAAGTCAAGTCACGTCAAGTCAAGTCAAACAGAGCCAAAAGTGTGTCAAAGCAAAAGATGTCATTTTAATGTTAAAAATTCTAAGAAAATTGCCAAAACTCAAAAAAAGAAACTCTCCAAGCTATATCACCAATTTTTGTGTGTGTGTTGTCAATCAATATGTGCGTGCGTTCCACCACTACCAACTGCCTGTCCCCCTCGGTTCTGTACCATCTGCCTAAGCTACCAAAGATCTTCCAACGGGAAGGGATGCCATGCCATGAGAAGTGAAAAAAAAGGTAAGAAAAAAAGTCGAAGAAGTTGGTAAAGGTTTTTTTTGGTGTTTTGTTTTTGGGTTGTTGTGTGTGAATAACCGTAATGAGTGGCGTTTGCAGAGCAAAGGGGCTGTTCCAAGTCCCCTTCGCCGGAGGGTATTGCGAGTTTCTTCCCTCCTGGGTGGTGTTTCCATGCCCCCAACTATGGTGGTGATGGAGGCACGGCTTTTTTTTCGCTTTTCTTTTTTTTTCCGGTTTGCTGAGAAGAAGACAAAACATGTCCGCGTCTGTCGCTCAGTCCATGATGTATGTGGCTGGCTAAGGCGTGGGCGTGTTCTGTGGAAAACAAGGGCCTTGTTGGTGAAGTCACTCGTGGGTTGTTGTTAGGTGGTGGGTCGGGCTGGATGGGTATTCGCACACGAGATCGCATCGTTTGGGCGATGTCGTGGCTTTCTCCATCCATGATCTCCCATTACCCACCATCCCACGGTTGCCCGCGAGGTATTCGCAAACAAGGGTAATCGGGCGCCGTTTGTGATGGTGGTCGCCCGGGTCGAATCGGATTTTTGTCGTTTGCAAACGAGTGTGTTGGTTGGTTGATGTGAAAAAAAGAGAAGAGAAGAGAAGAGGGAAAAAGGTGTTTTGGTTTCCACAAAGGAAAGGGTTTCTTCGTCAAGGACGTGTGGTGGTGTGTGCGAGATGGGTTCGACCAAGCTGGGCTCTTCCTCCCCGCTCGGTGTCCGCTAAGTTTCGCGTGACGATGTTGGTAAAATCCCTTTCCTGTGTTCCCCTTTTGCTCCTGGTCTGGAGTGAGTAGAAGGCGTGTGGCGAGACGTCTTGTGTCTGTGTGTCGACGAGAGATTTCTCCGCCCGTGGAGCTAGACATGATCGAAAAAGCCAGGCCGTTCTTCAACAAACAGCGTCGGTACAATAAGGAGAAAGTAGAAGAAGATGGTGGTGATGCGAGGGTTGGTGATCCGTCACAGTCGCCGGTCGCCCCAAAAAAGTCTTTCCGCCAAAATTAATGAGGAAGAAAAAAGGAAAAAATTAAAGCAGTGCAAAAAATCCGTTCGCCGTTGCCGGCTTCCCTTAACCCGTGTCGAACCTTCGCAGCCAAGACATTTGCCCAGAACCATTTCCAATATCCCGAACCCAGCGCCAAAAGCAAAGGGAGACAAGAGTCGAAATCGGAAAAATCAACAAGATTAGGGGGGAGTGAGGAGGAGGGTGCGCCGCCGACAAAAGCCAAAACGCAAAGCCAAGTCGAAATCAGAAAAGCCAATGCTCGCTCGCTAAAACTCTTTGTGAAAGGAAAAGGCTAAAAGAGCAAAACTGAAGCCAAGTCGATCAAACTGATGGAGGATGGGGGAGCGAAACAACAAACATCCGGTGCGTGAGCTGCGGATGTCTGTGTCGTAGGGATGTTGTAGTCGCGAGAGCGGATCAAGTGTATTGTGTGGTCCAAAGGAGAAGAGAGGAAGGAGATGAAGAAATAACCGCTCGAGGAAATAAACGCTGAAAATCAAGACCGGGGAGTGCTGTTGCATGCCTTCATTCTGTTCATGCTGTGTCGTGGAATTGTTGGGGGTCATGGGGCGCAGATTATATCGTGCTCAAACGCTCGTCATGGTCGCGACGAGGTTGAGGTAAGGGTTTGGTTTTGGTCATAAACGGGGTCGTAACTTCGTAAAACGGGTCATCAAATCGGAGAGGGTGCGTTAAAAAGAAGAGCACACTTAAGCGCGGTCCTCACCAGAGACGGCCGCGGCGTTGTTACTCTCCGCGACCATCCTGGCAAAGGTGCGGACGACGTCGCCGGGGATCTGGTCCCAGAGCAGCGACCGAGTGTAGACCTCGGCGGCAGACGACTGCTTGCCGGAGCTGCGCATGGTGGCCAGGGCCTCGGCAAGATTGCGTCTCCCTTGGCTCGTCGACCTTTCGGCGGACGTGGCAGCCTGCTGGAGGAAATCTTGCGAGGTCAGGTCATTGTATTGCGCAGCCGACAGCGAGAAGATCTGCTCGTTGGTCTGTTGCTCGGAGGGGCGCGTCAGCGCGTCCGCCATCTCGCCCAGCACCGACGGGGCGACGGCGTTGTCGACCATCGGCGCGGACATGGACAGAGACGAGGACTGCTGCGCGGCTGCTGAGGCCTGGGCCCAGTTGGCGGCGGCGGTGCCCGACGGCTGAGGGGCCATCGCCTGGAGGCTGGAGGCGACCTGCGAGACGCCGGCATCCTTGAGCACGTTCTCCAGGAGGGTGGCCGACGCGGCGCGCACATCCTCGGAGACGCGCGGGATGCTCGGGGTCGACGACCGGCTCGAGAGCACAAAGGCGCCAACAAGGAAGAGCATGAAGAGCAGACCACCTTGCTGGGCGGGCTTCTCGGAGTCGGACAGCGACACCTCGGACTTCTTGTTCGCCGCCACAATCTGCATCTCTTGCTTGACCTCGGGGGTGCCCTGCTCCATAGGGAAGTCGCCAAACATCGGCATGTTGTCCCAGGAGCAGTCCATGGTCATGCCGTCCATCTCGCTAAAAGCACCGGGGAAGCCCGACGCGGTGGTGGAGGCACGGCCCATGGATTGCACCTCGTTGGTCAGCACGGAGATCTTCTTGCGCAGCTCACCCGTCTCGATGGTGTGCTCGCTGATCATGTCCTCCTGCTTGCGCTCGAGCTCGTGGATGTACGACTCGTAGTTCTGCTTCTCCATCGACAGCTTCTGCATGTCGCGCTCCATCTTGGCGATGGTGTCCTCGAGGCTGCCGATGACCTCGGTGAACTGCTTCTTCTCATCTTCGAGGCGCTCCGTGTGCTGCTTCTTGCGCTGCCTCGAGTCAAGCCTGGATGATATGTTAGCTAATGAAACCCTCTAGTAATCACGTTGGTGATACGTACGCTGCCTGGCGGTTGCGCAAAAGACGCTTCTGCTGCTTGAGCTCCTTGATCTCCTGCTCGTCGGTGGACTGCGAGATGAGCTGGTCGATGTTGCTGAGGTTGCGCTCGGCGGGGATGTCGAAGCGCGCGTTCTTCTTGCGGATGCCGTCACCGCGACGGAGCTCGTTGTGCGAGCGGATGATGGGGCTGGCCGGACGCGGGCGCTTGAGGGCCTGGGCCTTGAGGTCCTGTCCCATCCAGGCCTCCTTCTGCGGGGAGGTCGGGATCGACTGAGGCGCGGCGTGGCCGAGCTGCTGGAACATGGCGACCGGGTTCGCCGGTGTGGTGAAGGGCGTCGCGGTCTGCATGTTGCCGGACCGGTGGAACATGTTGAGGTTGTTGGCATCATACTCGACCGGGAGGCCGTCGAACGCCTGCAGCTGCGGGGTCGCAGAACCGGAGCTGGTCATGGGCCAGCTGTTGGCGTGGCTCTGGTAGGCCGCCTGCTGGTTCTGGTCCATGCGCAAGAACGGGTTGTTGCTCTGAGCCGCCTCGAAGAAAGGGTTGTTCGAGGGCACCGACTGCATCTCAACCGACTGCCAGTCCTCCGTCTTGGGCGAGAAGATCGACGGGGTCACACCAAAGGAATCCCGCCTGCTCTCAGCCATCGGCGGGGACATCTCCAAGCCCGAGTCGAGCGCGCTCTGGTCGAGGATGTTCTCGTCAAGAATGTTGCCGTCCTCCTCCTCGAAGAACTTCTGAGCGTTCGTCTCTACCGATAGCGGTGTCCTGTAGAAGGACTGCATCTGGAATGCGGAGACCATGGTGGGCCGCTGAATGTGTGTGTTTGTGTGAGTGAATGGTTGTTGTGAGTTGATATCCCGTGAGGGAAGAAAAAAGTGTGCGAACAGATCCTATTTTATGTGTTAGTGGGCTGCCGAGCTGAGTGTGCATGGGTGCCGAGCGGTGAGGGCTTTTTATTTTCGGAGTGGCCAGGGTTGGAACAGGGGGGTCAGGAGCCGGGAGCGAGCGGATGTATGCACCACTAAGGGGTGTAGGGAAAAAGTCACCGAGGACCTTTCCGAGAGAGTGCGTACCCTTTCTAAAAGCGTTTGGATCGCGAGGGTTGGATGTGTTTGAGAGTGATGGTAATATTGATGGTGATGGGTGATGAGAACAGGGAAAACCCAAGCACTCACTGAGTGCGCTGCGGTATAGTAATGAGGAGGGGAAAAGTGGGTTGAGAGAAGCAAGTGGGGGAGGGGAGTTCCCGGAGCGGGGAGAGCGGGAGGCAGGGGCAGGGTTTTTAAAGCGGGAAAAGAAGAGAAGAGGGAGGTGTCACATACACTCTTTCGGGTGTAAGTCGCACAAAGCTGTTGTCCTTCTGGAAGGAGGGGGTTTTGAGACCAAAGCCCGGACTCCTTGGAAGAGCTGGTGACGTTGGTGGAAGATGGCGAGTGAAGCGAAGAGTTTTTGTTGCGTTGTTGTAAGTAATAAGAGAGTTTTGTGAGATGAGCTCCAACGACTGGCTGGCGTGTGAAGGTACCTCGTAAGTTTCGTAAAGCAGAGAAAAGAAACGATGGAAAAGAAAACTCTTCTTCAGTCAAGCAGGTGCAATGCTGCTTCTGTCGAAGGCGGTTGTTGGTGGGCAATGACTGTCTGGTTGCTGGTGGATGAGGGGGCAGACGGGACGCCGGGTCCTCATTCTATAAGTATGTTTTGTGCTCTGCCCGTGGTCAGGCCGGTGCTGCAGGATGCTCCTCTTCCCAGCCAGGAGCACATCCGAAGCCCGCCCAATTGCAGCGGGGCGGGCTCTTGGGAAGCGGGCTCTTGGGACTGCGGCAAGCGTGGTACCTCGGGTGCATGTTGCGGAGGACCTGCTCTGCGCGGGAACTTGTGGAGGGGGGGAGTGGCATGTTGAGCTTGGCATGGGGGTGTGCGACCAGAGACATCCGATCTGGGACCGGGGGAGGGTCTCAGGAGTGCCGTTCTGGGCAGCGCGCACCGTCGCACACCCTTGTTGGGAAACAAGAGAACGAAGAGAGAGCGAAACTGATGACGCTTGCTCCGTCAGACTCAGAGACAAGCCAAAGCCAGAGTGTGCGCCGTCGACTCACTAAGCTCTCTTGAGGAGTCATCAACAAAGACAAAGAGAGTCTGCGAGATGAGATTGGGCCTGTCACGAAACTGCCGCGTGGGGCGTTTTCCGCAACGGAGCACCGCGTGTTGCGCGATCTTCTCTCTTGCACCCTCCGTTTCGTGCGCAAAACCTGGAGGAGACCTGTTGTGACTGAGGCGGTACCCAAGTGAGAGAGCGCCTTGCCATGGCGATCGGTTGACGGTGATTTCCAATAGGAACCATCGTCATGTTGCCGCGGGCCGTCACGTTGGTCGACTGTGAAGAGCACGATGCCTTGAGCAGGCAAATACGGTAGTATCCGAGATCGAATCAGTGATCGTCCGCCGGTTGCGGGTTGCGGGTGTGAATGTTTAGCTGCCGTTGCGGAGCGGCCCAACCGGGGCTCGGCGTGCGGAATCGATGCATCGACGGGGGCGTCAACGGTCAAAGCCCCCGACTGTCCGCGGGCGACGCCCAGAGAGGCTTGCCCTCGCGTTTGGGAGGGGAGGAAGCAGAGAGGAACAAGACTACTGGGTACCAGCAGGGGGTGGATGCGACGAACGGCGCGCAGGACGAGGGCTGCTGAAGGGCGCTGCCCTCATGATTGGGCTGTCGCGAAAAGAATCACTGTGAATGGCCGCCCCGGAGCAGGTTGGGCAGAAATGGACCTTGGGGGCATCGCTACCCAAAGTCAGGAGTTGGGCCACTCGCCTGTCGCGGACCAGCGGTTGCTCCCACACCCAAAGCAACGGACTCGCGAGGGCCTGGCCGAGCCTCGTGAGCAGCGGGAGCACCCCGTGAGGAAGATCCCGTTACGGTCCCCGGGCGAACTTGGTCGAAAGGTCGCCGCCGCCTATCCAGATTCAGCCGCTATCCGAGACGGCGGTCATCCCATTGCGCAAGCAGCTACGGTAAGTGGAGTGGGGGTTGACGCTGTGATGAGCCCGAGTCGCTGAAGGCAGATGCTTGTTTCTGTTTCTCCTCTCGCAAGCACCGCGGTCCGTGACCGTGGGGGGGCAACATGACCCATTCTAACGGGGCATAGTATTGTGGTGATGGGCGTGATGGTGTTGAGGGCTGAAAACCCGGGATCCTGTGGTGCACGAGCATGGGCGTCCGAGGTGGCCAAGCGGTGAGCTGCTCGCTGATGCAATGCCAGACACTGCTTCAGCCGCGATGCGAACGATTTTCCGTCATCGTCGTCCCGCCAGCAGCCTGAATCTCCACCACGCGCGCAGAAGCGTGCAGCTGGGCAACAGCTCTCCAAGCAACCTCGAGTGGCCGCAACGTTATCCGTTTGCCCGCATCGACGGAGCCTTGCTGCTGTTTCAAGAACGGACGATTGCGGATGGGAACCAGCGGGAAATCGGGCCCTCGCGGCAACCCGTGCTCACCTCCGCGATCCAATCATTCCTAGTGCCAGAAAAAGGTGAATGTGACTGCAAGACCGGAACGGCTGGAACAACCAGTCAGGGAAAAGTGAACGTTCCATGGTTGAAAGGTGAGTGACTGTGTGAGAGTGAGAAACGGGCGGCCATTTCGCCGACCCACCCCCACATTTTGGGACGGTCACACAGCTTTTGCAAACGGTGTCATCACGTGAAGGCTCCCCACAACTTGGCCCGTTGCGCCTTCCAGGTGAGTTTCCAGAAGCTGTCAGCTGCTGCTGATACGGAAGCCGCACCCAGCAGCCAATTCCCCCCTTCCCTTCCCCAGGTCCAACACTCGCCTCCGCCGCAACACCGCGTTAGGGTCCCTCTTTCCCCATCGCGACGGGAACCTTTGACAGGCTCTTTCTGCTTCTGCCTGAAACCGCAGTCGCTGTTTCTCTTTCCTCTCTGGTGCATTGTTTTGAATCCATCACGGCTTTCCTATTTTCAATCACCCGCGCTTCCCACGGTTGGCTGTCGGACCAACAGGCTGACAGAAAGCAGAAAACGGTCGTCCATCCTCAATCCCAACGGGCGCAAAAAGATGCACCAAAAAAAATCGAGGTGGCTGGGAAAAGCGCGTCGACGGTCCAGCAACTCCACCTCTTCTCCCTTTCCTGTCTGTCGACTGGACGGAGCTCGGAGCGCTTGCAGCTGCTCAATCGGCCGCTGGCCACTCGCGAGGCCTGCCCAGAGCCGGTGTGCGTTTGGCCGCATATTCGAGGCCCGCGCTATGTCGACCCAAACAAAGCCCCGCGTCCGTCCCAACCCAACAAAGAGTCGGTGTGTTTCTGTTCTCAAACACGCGAGCGAGGGCATCGCGCGTCGTCGTCCTCCTGGATCGCGCGAGCCCAAGCAAGCAAGCATCTTCAGCAGTTCGCCAGGGGCACGGGCAGGCAAGCCCCGCGGGCCGCCCCTGGTTTCGTCCGCCTGCCTTCTGGTCAGCTGTCAACGACATCGCCTGGCCGGCGAGCTTCCCGCCCAATGATGCCCTCGACAATTCACCTTACTTCACCGGAGATGCGACTCGAGAGCATTAGTTTGCAGGTTTCTGCGACGCCCGGCTGCCCATGCCTGCTCGAACCGCCCTAGATTCAGGCTCCTCGACAGACGACCCTGCACCGCGGTCTTTGATGAAGTTGACGACTTGTGTGTATGGCTCAGGACAGCGGTCTTCTTCACAACGAGTTTCTCGGCTTGTCGACAGCGGCTCCATGGAATTCTCCCCCTTTCCTAGTGGACGGCGAGCAGCCCATGCTCCACAGCGAGAACAAAGGTGCCGGCCCGGGGCTCCATTACGAGACCGTTCCGCCGGTCCCGAAAGTGACCAATCGCCATTTCCACGGCAAAGCTCACCGTGCCGGACTGTCCCAGACCTCGAGTGAGTCAGCCACGCGCGGCGCCGCGGTACCGGCGCTCTGGGAAACTCACGCTGCCGGGAATCTCAAACAGCAGCATCCGTACTGATCGACCTGGTAAATTGTTCCATCAGCGGACGCAGTATTTGTTGGTTCCAGTCCTGAGTGTCAAAACAGTCTTTGGTCCCTGTGCGCTGCATGCAATCCGTCAGACGTCTTCCGGCCGCGCAGTATGCATGCAATGACGGAGACGAGGCTCCCATGCGGCCAACGCCCAACTGTATTGCCGAGGATTTTGGCTGGTCCATCCGTCGGATCGATCTCGAGGGGCGCATCTGGTATCGAACCAAGCGTCCGCTTTCTGCCCAACAACGCGGCTCTGCCAATACGGTCTCGTTAACAAGCTCCTTTGCCATGCCCACATGCTCGCTGCAGCAGGTCGAGGATTTGGTTGGCGGTTTGCCAGGGGACGAAGGAAGTGTGCTCCTATTTGCTCCTCATTTCTGAGGCAGAGCTCCGTGTCTGATGGCCGAGCAGAAAAATCAGTTTGAGAGGACGAATGACTCAGAGATGTGGTTCTTGCTTCAAGACAGCAGCAGCCGCCCTCCCCCCAGGGGTGCTCCAGTGCACAAGGCCACTTCGCTCATTGTTTCAAGTTTCGTGGGGTTTGATTTGAACCGTCTTACGAATATCTCCATGAGCCCCGGGGCTAACGGACGTTCACATGAAGGATTCTTCCCCCCCCTTGTGTTCACAAGCACAGCCTGTTTGCTTAACCTTGCTAACGCCTACGAGAGTATCAGAAGCTCCAACCTCGGGCCCAATATCTCACCTATGCCAGATGATCGAGTGAGCGGTGAGGGCTCGCGACTCCATTTCTCAACTCCACCGGTGTCTACCGCGAGATTGTAATGATACCCTCGATAAAGGACGTCAAGCATCGCCAAGGCCGACGCGAGTCTTTTCCCAAGCGGTGAAGTTGGATTTGTCAACGGCGTAACGCCCCCACCTTCTCATGACCTTATCCGGTGATATTTACGGACGCGCGACCAAAATGGGCTCACGAGACCGAGCTTGACGTCTCGATCCGGAAGTCTGGGTCACTGGTCTTGCGATTCCTGCAGGCCGCAGTCAACTTATGCGGGCGGGAAGTCCCCCTTACTGGATCAGAGGACCTTGCGCCAGGCGGTATCCGCCTACTAGGCGGCAAGCTGCAGCTCCTCAACGTGCAACATGCAGCGAGCAGTGCAGGGCATCAGCGCGTTTCCGGGAGGCGTTTTAAGACTCCCCTTCCGCCTCGACGTCGCTGACGCGGTGTCAGCGGCGGTGCCGGCCTTTCACGCTCTCTTTCCTCCCCATCCTAATTACTGTGTGGTTGATAACCGGACGGCTGTTTAAAGCTGTGGTCTGAGCTTTTTCCAACCCCGCCTCGAAGTGATCGCAGCGGGAGCTAAAGAAAGCGAAGGGGCTTTTGTAAGACATCAACAAGGCCGGCCGGGCTGTGGCAAGACGATGCGATGATCTCAAATCTTTTTTCGGGAGCTCTGGACCGTTTGGCGAGATTTCGCCTCCGTTTAGATCAGGTAACCACTTTTCCCGAAAATTTTGAGGTCCAGAATACCCAACCCATGTTATTGTTGATTTGCCCGCCGTGGACGGGGAGTAGCGGTGAAGAAGGTTTCGGAGCCCCAACGCCGACCAGGCGTTTGACACCCCTGGAGCCAAGCAATCCCGAGGATCGGTTTGGTGGATCTCGCATTTTGGCCTTTTTTTTTTTTCTGATTTTCTTTGATCTCCCCTGCTTGTTGCTTCCTTCACTCGTTTCGGTTGCCCTGGTCCCTGTCATGTCTTGATGGAGGCAGAAGGCTTGAGCCGATCCTTGCTGGGCGTGGGTTCGGTTTACTGTGGACGCGCGCGCCCATACCCTGGGCAGACAGATCGGAGCGCCGGCAGGGACGCTAACGTTAGCTTATCGCCAGAATGGGGACCAGGACGGACGCTTGGGAATGGAATCGGCGAATCCCCTCATGAGCCTCCCGGCAGCTTTCGGGGGAGTGGGTTTGGGACGCGAGCCGGGACGGTCGGGAGTGCCGGACTGTCGGATGGCCGGACGGACGGTCTTGGGGATCATGGGTGATCCCCCTCTTTGAGCGCGGGGTCATTGTCTCTGAACGACGTAACCGGCTGAGACACTGGCCGTGGGACTGGACAAGCCATGCTAGAAGAGACCGGATTTTCACGGGCCCGGAACGGGATCGGTGCGCCGGTCAACGCGGGGGAGGGGAAGAGTGCGCAGCGGGGGACGAGTGAACGGACAAGACGAAGAGGCGGGCTCGACTTTTTTTCCCTCACCGCCATGAAATCTCAAATTTCCTCTCGGGTTTTTTCACTCAAGCTCGCCACACCGATCAGCCCGATACCATCCGAGCCGGCTCAGCTGAAGACGCGCCTCGACAGATCCCGACCTCCTTTCTCTCTCTCTGGTACCCACTCAGTTCGCCGCCCGCCGGCTCCGAGCGGCCCCACCCCCAAACAACCTGCTCCCGGCACCGGAGCCCGAACGGACCCCACTGGACGGGGCAGGGAACGGGAGAGAAGCCCGGGGGTGGGTGGGGTGTAGGAAAGAACTGTGCGAGGGGGACGAGAGCTTGAGAAGAGAGGGGCAAGCAGGCGGGCGAAGCAGGCAGTCAGTCGGTGAACGTGAAAGGGGGGCAGCTTCCGGTGTCTGGCCAGTTCTGTTTCCCACGGGTGGTGGGGTATGGGGGTGTGTCTCTCTCTCGGAATTAACGCCCCTTGCAGTCCAGCCCAGATTGTTTCTCCATCACGAGGCCATTTGGGGTATTGTTCACGGCCGGTTGAGATCTCCAGCGGGGAAGAAGAGAGACCATAACAAGAGCACGGACGACAAGGCGGCGTATAGACTTCGCCTCTTCCTTTCGGGAACCATGGGCTAGCCGCGCGGGAAAAACAAACCACAACCCCGGGGAGAGATGTAAACACCGCACTGCCCGGCCCCGCGCCTCGGAAAAGGGGGTGCAGGATGGAATTACACAGTACTCCTGAGTCCCAACGTCCGTCGTAGACGCAGGGAGCAAGCAGCAGACGGTTCAAGCGAGCAAGAGCAAACCAACGGACGGCCAAACGGACCAAACAACGAACCAGATAGACGCAGCTGCGCCTTTTGCTCAACCGTGCCGTCCAACCGCCTTAATTTCTACTTGTGAACCGCTCGTTCGGGGTGCGGGCTTCTCACCTTGACACCGCCATACGGGAACAGAAAAGCCGCTGTGAAGGCGCCTAGGTCTCGGTTTCCACGCCCCCCGTTTCTCCGGACAACCCAACCATGACCGCGTCTAAGGCTCGTTCATCGTTCAAATCAACCCAGTCAGTCCACCGACGGACAAGCCGATGAGATGAAACTGACCGACTCCATGTCCTGTGTTCGTCTCCCGAGGCAGAGCAGGGAGGTAGGCTAATACAAGCAGGCAGGCACCCGCGCGCATACTACAGAGAGTTATGGCCAGGGTAAGGTAAGGCAGGCAGGTGGAGTCACGCCGGGCGCTTTTAGGCCCGCTCGGCATCGTTTTATTTTTATTATCCCGATTTTTAAAGTTCTGACTCCTTTCTTTCTCTCCTTTTCGCACGCGGTGCGGTGTGGTGTGGTGTGTGGTATACTCAGGGGAAGAGAGAAATGCGGGCGGTGGGCGGTGGGGGAGGGGCGGCGTTGGTGTGGCTTGACCGCTACTTACAAAGTTGAAGATTACTGCGCACTTAGACGCGGCGTGAGGCGTGGAGATTTTGACAGGGGTCGTGGGGGGGTTTGGCCGGGAGATGGTTCCGAAGGTAACCTTAGGTGAACGTTCTTTGGGGTTCTTTGATTCTCTTTCTTGGGATTGATGCCCAATGGATAAGTAAGTTGGTTGGTGGTGAGTGAAAAGAGGGATTTGGGGGTTTGTGAGCGGTGACATTTTTTTCATTTGGAAGCTTGCCAATCAATCAAGTAATCTAAGAATCACCGCTTGGAAACACTCCGTAATGAGCAAAATACAGACCACCCAAAGTAATCGATTTCAAACTTGACTGAAATTCCTAATTAGGGTGGTTGTTATCATCTCCATTGCCTATGTTGGATATTTCTTGTTGATGCTGCTGCTGATGAATAAAGCTTGGGGACGCGCAAGGCCAGGGAGGCTGAGCAATGGCTTGAGGAGTGTGGGCTGAGCGTGGATGGGATGATGGACGAGTCACGACCGAGAGTAGATGGGGGAGGGTGTAAGTGAGCCAACAGTCTCAGCTCAATACGGACGTGGGGTGGACTGGAGGAATGGGTGTGGAATGGGGTGATTTACTTTGGATGAGCGAGGGATGAGCGCGAGGGATGGGCCAAGGGTGCATGGAAAGCCAGCCGGTGTTGCTCTTACTCTCGCTCTTGTTATTGTCCTCGTTGGACAGACAGTATGAGTGCAGTGCAGTACCGTAAGCTAGCTGGAATGATAATGATGATGTCCTTCTCGAAGATCTCGTCTCCGCATCAAAACAAAAGACTGTATGTAACTGGCTAGATCGTATGTGTTATGTCTCTGATGCCTCGTGCTGATGGGTCTGGGGCCTGGGGTCTCGGGCTTGGAGCCTATGAGACCCGGAACCTACACCGGAAAGCGAGAGAGAGAGGAAAGGAAAGAAAGACATCATGATTAACATGCCGACATGCGGGGCCCGAGCCAGTTGAGAGAGGCATCAAAATACCATCATAACAAACATGATATTAGGAGAAGAGAAACAAACGAATGAATGAATGAATGAATGAGTGAATGAGTGGATGGATGGATCCCAACCCGGCAGGCAGGCAGGCAGATGTCTCTCCCAAGCAACAAGCAAGGGGTCGATCACGAGGACAGTGGCAAACCAAAGCCAAGCCAGGGGAGCTTTCTTCGGATGTGTGCGGATGCGGATGCGGGGGGAGGGGAAGAGGGGACATAGCCGGCATCGTTATGCCGAATCAACGGTTGGTCTAGTCTGGGCTATCTGAGCAAGGGGAGGAAAAGGGCTCAGGCTCACTTGCGCCGAGGGTTGATGGTCGAGAGCTTGTGTGGATGTGAATGTCTGTTCTGATACGTTGGACCGGACTAGGCACGGGCGGTACCTGGGGGTTAGGTACCGGCTGGTCGGGTCTTTGTTTTCTTTTTTTTTTTTTTTTTTTTTTTTTGGCTCTTCTCGGGTTGTGATCATCCCATGAGGGCGGGAGCGGGAGTCAGCGTGAGCGTGGGTAGTGAGTGTGAATGTGCATGGGCGGGGGAGTGGGAGTGGAAGTGAGAGTGGGCAGTGGGATGGCGCGGGGACGGGGTAAGTGAGGCGGTTCCGGGGAAGAAACACCAGTCCAGTCAAGACGGTTTCCGCTGGGGCAGCTGATGTGATCTCCGGCTCGGCCGGCGAGTCTTTACCTTTCGGGATTGTTTATGTTTATGTTTTCCCTTTTTGGTTTCCTTTGTTTGTGGTCGACAGCGGGGAGTTACGGAGTGAAAGGGGGGTAGAGGGGATCGGATCGTGTCCCGTAACGGCGGAGTCACGGCGGAGTCACGGTGGACGTTGAAACGGTTCGTGTTGGGGGTGATGGTGGCGAAGGACGCCTAGCCGGGCAGTTGGTTGGGAACGGGGACGAGTATTACTCATGAGGGGACATTTTCCATCTGAATGGGGGATTTTACGCCATTGGCGGGCTGGGGGAAGCCTTGTTGGGGTTTGACATGATCCTGGCGCTTCGGAGGTGCATGTGTACCTAGGCATACAATATCTTTCTTGCCTGAGCGGCCTTGGGAAGAGGGGAGAGGTATTGAGTGAATGGAATCATATCACGAAGGTGCGGCAGGAGGTTGCGGAACGTGCGGAAGTGAAGCAGCACGGGAACACCAAGGCGTGACTCGGTTATACATGTGTTGTGTGAACTCTTTCTTTTGATTGCGTGGCCTCTAGGCAACGGGGAAGGGTGTCTATTACCCCACGGAGGTTGTGACCAGATGCTCCTCTTCTTTGAGCAGGAGCTAAGCGTTGTAAAGTTAAGTAAGTGAAGTCCTTTATCCCGAACACCCAAACCCATCGTGTGACCGGGCTTGGTACGCCCACAAAACCATCTAGACTAGACGACCGACTGTTGTATGCGGCTCTGGTGGTCACAAAGAGGGGAATATGGAGCATGACATCAACGCTGTACCTCCGTTGCACCAAGTTAGCCCGTCCAGCATGGAAAGTAAGGCGTGGGAGGTTGCCCAGCAGATGTGTGCAACCTCGGTTCGCGTGTATCACCGGAATGCTTCACACGCCCTTCCTTCATCCATACGTTTGCCCAGTCATATATTTTCCGTGCTCGGGGGTACCATACCCGTCTGCCGTGGAAGACAACACCAACGCTCCAAATTCATGTCGTGATCTGGGAAAGTGTCATTTTGTGCTCCCGCGGCCGTAACACTGTGGACGTCGTCGGAAGTCGCAGTCTGTGGGCACCCGTGTTTTGCTATCGTTTTGCCATTCCCCTCATGGCTTCAGGGCTACCACATGGATGACATATGATCCAGCTGCCACAACGTGATGCAGTCATGCAATAGTTCTCTCCACGTCCAGGATGAGTCGGCAAAGCTGCACGTCGATATGGGCGTTTCGAGAAGCCCCTTTGGCTTTCTCGTTTAATTAGGCGAAACGGTTGGAGACAACTATGGCGACCCAAAGTCCCAGAGACTAACAAGTAAACTGTCAGTCTCCTCAGGGGATTCACCAGCCTTGGTGAATATCCTTTTAGGTATCATGTATTCGACAACAGGCGGCTTCTTGACCTCCTTGGCGATTTCCGCTTCCAACAACTGTTACATCGTTAGCCCCAGCACCTTCCACTAGCTCCAACACCTTCCAGTGACTCAAATACAAACTTACACTGCCATAGGAATGATCCAAAAAGTCCTCCAGACTATACGCCTGCTTAGTGAACTGCTCCGAGATAATCTTGGCAATCGTAGCCACATTGGGGTGGTAATGAGACTGCAGCTGCACAATCTCCCACAAGCAGCTGTCAATCGCCCGTGTCTCCATGGGATCTTTCTCATCCGGCAAGAAAGGGTCTTCCAAGCCCTGGCTCTCGAGCAGATCCCTCTCTTCCTGCGACCGTGGTACCCGGTGCATCATGAAGGTCGTCAGCGGGTGCTTCTTGAAGAGGTTGTAGAACCACGGCACGATGGCGACGATGGCGCTTGGCGGTGCGTTGAGAGCGAGCCGGGCCAGGCGTTTGATAAAGCTTGCTACCATCACGGCGGGCAAATGTGACGAGCCGAGGAATGTGTCGAGGAGGCGGAAGAAGCGCGAGCGGTGTTTGGAGTGGAGGATGTCTGCGTCGAGCAACGAGTAGAGCTTGGAGAAGAACTCGGGGTAGTCGAGGTTGCGCTCCTGGATTAGGTAGAAAACACCCGACAGGGAGAGCAGCGAGATGGAGCCGCCCGTGTTGTAGCAGTCGGTTAGGAAGTCCATGAGCAGTTCTGGCTGAGTGAACCAGGGGGCGATCGAGCCGGACATGGCTTCCAGGACCTTCTTTCTTTGCTCTTTACTCAGGCCGAGATGCATGAGCGCCAGCCACGCCTCCTGTGCGCGCTTCTTGTGTTGGGACAAGGACCGCAGCGGGTGTTTCTTCTTCTGGGGCGGCTCGATGTAGAATTCCTCGAGGTCGTCGTTCGACTCCGGCACGTCCTCCATGGAGATCAATAGCTCGAACACCGTGTCCCGGATCTCTTCGCTGACGTTGTGTTCTCGCTCGTTGATGTAAGTCCTAATGGCTGTTAGCAGGGAAATGTGCAGTCAGTCAGGGGGGGTACGGCAACTAACTTGATGGCCTCGAAAGTGTAGTAGCGAATGTCGTGATACTCATCGACAAACTTCTCCGAGAACTCCTCCATCATCTGGTCAACAGGCGACTCTAGAAGAGTAGCCACAATATCCGAGAAGAAATAGCGCGGAAAGATGGCCTCGGCCGAGTCGTTGAGGTGCTGGGCTTCCGCTTTCAGCAGGGCCATGGCCAGCATCAGAGCATTCGATGCCAGCTTCGTGCTCTGGAACATGGCCAAAAGGGCACGGCGGTAGTCCTCCAAGCGCGACCGCAGCCAATTCGTGACAGTGGCATCCTTCTCCGACGCATCCTTCCGCTTCACTAGGCTGCCCGCCGCGAGCAGGCGGATGAAGATGCGACAGAGGGCTTCGGAGGCGGCTAATGCGGCTTTCGGCTTCTCATTGTGGGCTTGCGCGAGGTCGAGAAGTGTCGCGATGTTGTTGTAGTGCTTCTTGGATTCTTGAATTTCGGATTCAAGCCGCTCAATCGTGGTTTGGACATTGTCGTCGTCGTGGGTGTTTTCGGACTTCCTCTTCTTCTTGCTCACATCCCCATTGGATGTGTGTTTCCTCTTTCCTGTGGCCTTCACACCGGAGTCACCCACTGCTGCTGGCATTGTGTATAGAATGCGACTAACACACCTGGGGTGGGATATTGATATTTCGACGTTGCTGGTGTTGACTTGCAACTTTTCTTTCTGCGCCAAAGATTCCACCCTTGTAGGTTCGCAAAATTTAAGTGGGGCACTCTCGAATCGGCGGAATTTCAGCGGGGCGCCAAGGCCAGCGCTCTTCAACCCAGCCGGAGCACAGCGGACCACGTGATTTCACGGCAAAGAGCCGGGCAAGGGTTTCCGTTAAAACCTCAATTCGCACTTGGCAGCAGAGAAGCTCCGACGACAACGTCAACCCCCGCCCCGTCACGCACCCGATATTCCACAACCCACAATGGCGTCCCGCTTGGCCCGAAGCGCAGTCGGTAAGTCGAAAGCAAGGAAGCAAGGAGTCGTGGACCAATTGAGGCGACACGGAAACGAGAGAAGAGTGGAGGAAAACGAGGGGAAGAGGAGGAAGAGGAGGAAGAAGAGGAAAGGAAACGCAACGGAAAACAAGAAAGTAAGACATATAGGCTGACCGAGGACGGTTACACATCACAGGGGCCGCCCGCCTGCGCCCGACCGTCGTCCCGCGCGCTCTCCCGGCGATCTCGTCGCTCGTCACGGCCCGCCCGACCTCGTCGACGACGACCACCGCCACCGTCCCCACGACCGACCCCAAGACCAAGGCGCAGTCGCTCATCGACGCCATCCCGGGCAACAGCCTGGTGTCCAAGACGGCCATCCTCTCGTCGGCGGCCGGCGCGTCCATCTACGCGCTCAGCAACGAGTACTACGTCGTGAACGAGGAGACGGTCGTCGCTTTCTGCCTGCTCAGCGTGTGGACTGCTCTTATCAAGTTCGGTGGCCCGCTGTACCGCGAGTGGGCGGATGGTCAGAACGCTAAGATTAAGGATATCCTTAACGCTGCGCGTGCCGACCACACCCAGGCTGTCAAGACTCGCATTGGTGATGTCCAGCAGATGTCGGGCGTCATTGATGTGACCAAGAGCCTGTTCGAGGTGTCCAAGGTGGGTTTTTTTTTTCGGGCCTCTATCAAGCCGGGGCCGGTCCAAGATTGCTAACCACGCTCTGTTTCCCTCCGTGTAGGAAACCGCCAAGCTCGAGGCTGAGGCGTACGAGCTCGAGCAGCGCACCGCGCTGGCTGCCGAGGCCAAGTCTGTGCTGGACTCGTGGGTGCGCTACGAGAGCCAGGTCAAGCAGCGCCAGCAGAAGGAGCTCGCCGAGAGCGTCATTGCCAAGGTGAAGGCGGAGTTGGAGAACCCCAAGGTGCTGCAGCAGATTCTGCAGCAGAGCGTGGCGGATGTTGAGCGTATGTCCCTCTTCTTCAAAGCTGTGTAACTTCTCCTTGGTAGACAAAGTTGCTAACACATCCCAGGGATCGTCTCTACCAAGTCGCAATAGACGGGCTAGTCAGCTGGCCAGCTAGAAAGAATTGCTACGCGAGATTCCCTTTGTACTAGTGTTTATACACACCTCTGTGCCAATATAACTCCTTAGTCTCGTACATGTATGGATTGGGTCACGGTGATTTTTAGGCAATGACCCTAAGCTCCTCCTTGGGTTTAGATCGGATGACCCGCCGAGCCTCTGCTAGCTGAGCTCTATGATGGACGTCCTGGCGTGCCTAGGTCTGCAGGGTGTGAACACTACCTATGTCAAGCACTTCCTCTCGCTCGGCCTGTCTTGCAAGAAAATGAGTGCATGAACCGTTGTAAAGCCAAGCGTATTTAGAAGTGAAAATGAAGGAATTGCCGAACCCCAATTCCATATTTTACGATTCCAGCTAACTATTTTCATCACCGTCAATTCTCGCACTCCTTTAGAAGAAAGAGCGTCGGCGGGAGTGGGGCGCAGCCATCAAGCTCTCATCCCATGTCCGATTCTCAAACACTTCAAAGACAACCCACCCCGGTCATCACGACTTCCCCTCAAACGAGGAACCCGCATTTTATGACGATACCATGAAGCTTGATAAACGCTCACCAGAACGAAATCAGGAGGTCATGATGTTGCAAATATGATGATTCATGAATGATCCGTGTCATTTTACTTATCGTCGATCACTTGAAACGCTTATCAGTTCCATCTCCAGCATCACCGCCTGATTGAGAGGGATTCCATTTCTAGAACAACCACCATTACCCGGTATATCATCTCCATCATCGCCGTCATCACCGACCCCTCCTCCCACTATCAATCCCATCAATTGCACCCAACAATCCCCATCAAAACCACACCAGCCCGCAAAAGAAAGAAAGCTCCAACCGGGCCCAATGAGCCACCAACCCAGCTCAGGGCCCACCACCGTCTCCGCGCCCGACAACGCGGCCGAGCCCCAATCCACCACCGTCGCTCCCACGACCGCCGGTGCCGCCGAACGCCAGTCCAGCAGCACCGGCAGCAGCACCCACCACCACCAAGGAGGAGGGGGCATCCGGATTCAGGAACCGCCCGAGCGCCGGCCGTTACTCCCGCCCCGCGCCGCCTTCGTCCACGCGCTGGATGGCGACATTTACTCGTGTGAGAGTTATGGGAGTATTCCTGATAACGCGCGGCGGGGGGACGGTGGGAGTGGGAGTGAAAATGGGCTTGGGAATGGGAACGGGAGTGGAAATGGGAATGGAAGTGGGAATGGAACCAGCAGCGCAAGCGGCAGCGGCAGCGGCAGCGTAACCCCAGCCCCCCACGCACCACACCGTGAATTACCAGTATACACCAACATCCACCGCATCCGCCGCGACGTAATTTCCGTAGTCGAAGACTACCTCTCCCTGGACCAACTCCGCGACGTACGCCTCAACATCTCCGTCATCCGCCCGCTCGTCGACAAGCTCTACGAGCAAGACGACATCTCCATCGTGTACTGCCTCCTCGTCAACCGCGCCCAGTTCCTCAGCGAGCAGGCGCATCTGACAAACCGGCAGAATGTCAACTTCACGCGGGCGATGCTGTGCGAGTTGATTGCGACGCGGATTTTGAGACGGTTTAATGAGGATAATGAGGGGCCGAGGAATTTGTTGGTGTTGGCGCATATTTTGATTGCTGGGTTTGAGCCGTTCCAGAATGCGCCTGAGGAGATTCGACGGGAGGTGGGCGCGTCGACGGCGCATCATCGGACGTTGCCGGCGTTGGAGGTGGCGATTTTGAGTGAGAGTAGGGTGTTTTTGGCTAGTACGAGTTGTCAGAAGATGTATGTCCCCCTTGCCTCTTCCTTTACAGCCCGGGGGATGGGTAAAAAGAGAGAGAAACTGACTTGCGCAGAGTGGACGCCATCTACGAAGGCCGGGTGGTCTACACACCCTCCAGCTTCATGGACATCATCCCCGACCGCTACAAACAACGGCCCATCTCGTTATACAACCCGCGCGAAGCGCCCCTGCTCAACCACTACCGTCTCGTGGTACCCCGGACGCGCAACTTCCTGGAGATCACGCACTTTGTCGTCCTGCTGGTGCTGTACCTCGCTTTCATGAGTGAGCGTGAGGCGAAGCGGATTACCAAGCTGGAGGTGTGCTTTACGGTGTATGCGATGGGGTGGGTGCTGGATCAGTTTGCTACGCTGCTTGAGCACGGATGGTGAGTAGCCCAGATAGGGGCATTATAACCAACTGCGGTGCGTGGTGTGTATAGCTAACGAAACATAGGGACGTCTACGCCCAAAACCTGTGGTCCTTTCTAGACGTCACATTCGGCGTCATCTACGGCGTCTACTTCGTCCTCCGGCTGTATAGCTGGGGCGCGGAGAGTTTCGAAGCGGGGCAGCAGGCGCTGGATGTGCTGGCTATAGGCGCCCCCGTGCTGATCCCGCGGCTGGCGTTCAACCTGTTGTCTGACAATCTGGTGTTTTTGTCGCTGCGATCTATGATGTCGGATTTTGCGGTGCTCTCGGCCCTGGCGATTTGGTGTTTTTTGGGGTTCTTGTTGTCGCTGGTTTGGCTGGGGAATGGACATTTTGGTGCTGGGTGAGTGAGGGTCTTTTTGGGGTAGTGCATCGGGATACTGACTGTGAGCAGGACGATCAGCAAGTGGATGATTTACATCTGGTTTGGCCTGGATGGTTCTGGCATTTCACGCTCGGTGAGTTCCTCTTCGGTATCACCGATTCATTATCGACTCTCGACTAATTGATGCAGGCCGACTTCCACCAGATCCTGGGTCCCGCGCTGATGATCACCTTTGCCTTCCTCGGCAACACCCTCTTCCTAACCATCCTCGTGTCCATGCTCTCGACCACCTTCAGCCACATCGTCAACAACGCCCCCGCCGAGATCCAGTTCCGCCGCGCCGTCATGACCCTCGAAGGCGTCAAAGGCGACGCCATCTTCGCCTACCCACCTCCCTTCAACGTCCTCGCCATCCTCGTGCTCGTCCCGCTCAAGTTCTGCGTCTCCGCCCGCTGGTTCCACAAAATCCACGTCCTCTCCGTCCGCCTCATCAACCTGCCCATCCTCCTCGTCATCGCCGTAGCCGAGCGCCGCTCACTATCCCCGCACAGCCTGTTTCCCTCGTCGGTGCTATCCTCAGTGCCCAGCGTATCCAAGTCGATCAACCACCACCCGGTCCTCCGCATCCGCCGTCGGTTCTGGGATCGCTGGCGGATTACCACCCACAGCGATATCTCGACCGTCTTTGAGATCGACCCGCCGGATTCCGTGCTCGGCGATATTGCCGCAGACGACGATATGACCCGCCACTTGATCCGCAGACAGTTTACGGCTGCGGCGCCGAAGCCGGATCCGCAGCACCAGATGCATGTGCACATCCAGCAGCCACCACCTCATCCGCGGCCTGGACTCGGCCCGTCTGCATCCTCATCTCCGGCCTTGACTAAACCCATCCAATCCCAACCTCGCACCTCCCAACCTCAACCTCAACCCCCAACCCCCGGCCTGTCCCAACACCAACACCAACAACCCCTCCCAACCCCAGGCTTCATCCCAGGCAGCTTACCCCTGGGCACAACCCCAACCCCAACAGCCACAACAACAACCCTCAAACGCCGCGACAGTATTGCACCCTTTCCCGGGTTGCGTGCCGAGCTGCAGGGGGTGCTGAGCGAGAGTGATGAAGTGAGTGATATTACCTCGAGGCTGGAGGCGTTGGAGGCGAGTATGGCAAGGATGGAGGGGTTGTTGGTTCGGTTTGTGGGGGGTGGGGGTAACGGGGGTAATACTGATGGGATGGGTATGGGTGGTGGTGCGGGTGGTGGGAATGGTGGTGATCACGGTGTGGGTGGGAATATGGATGATATGGGGGTTGGTATAGGGTTAGGGATGGACATGAGTATGAGTAGTGCGGGTGATGTTGCTGTTGAGGATGAGGAGGAGGAGAATGAGGAAGGGGGAGAACGGGATAGGGTGCCGGTTGGGGGGAGGAGGAGGTCGATGTCTTTGGCGGAGTTGAATCGGGAGGCTGAGGAGGAGTGATTATACCTTTATAGGGGGTTATTTTAAGAAAGAGACTACATTGCGTGGAGTTGAGGGGTGGAAAGGACTGTGTTGTTGGTTTTGGGGTGTGTCATGCATAGCTTCTTGGCGATATAGATATACAGCATATGAAACTGAAGAGGTTGTTAACTGGCAGGTATGTGGTGTTGGCAACTTGTGATGCTGTCAAAAATGAACTTCGTATTTTCTGCCCGCTCCTTCCCAAAAGTACACTACCTATAACACTACCTATACCCTAATTCTGCCACCCGCTGCATTCCGACAACCTCACAACCCACACTTGATTCTCAACCCCAGAATTTACCCATCGCAAAACTCATCGCCAACTTCATTCCCCCCATCAACCCACCTCGCAGCACCCACGACCAGGCAACGAGACACCCAACACCCGAAAAACAACCAAAAATCGCAAACCAAACCCAACCCTAAAACCAACCCCCATCTACAGAAACCAAACCGAGTCTCGAGCAAAACCGAAAACGAGAAAGGCAAAGAGAGAGAAAAAAGAAAATGTGCCTCGTAACGCACTACCGCGACTTCCACTGCAACCACCACTGGGCCGTCATTACCACCCCCTGCTTCCCCGGCATGGGCTTCGACAACTGTCCCTCCTTTTTCGAAGGTCAAGCACACCCCTTGCCGAAACGCTTGGTTGCGCTCGGGGAGAGGTGTCCTAAGTGGTTTGTTCTCTCTTCTGTTTCCTTTCCTTTCCTTGCCCGTTTCTCTGTCGTTTTATTATGGTTCAGACGTTTCGTTTCTCGACCTTTCTTGGCCGTTTTCTAGCAGGGAATGCTGACGCAAAGCGATGATTGCAGCGACCTCGGCAATGAATATGATCGGAACCGGATTCGCATGGTCAAGAGGGTGTCGTATGGGGTTCGTTGGGGAATGGGGCCGAGTGAGACGGATCCGGGGTGTGATTTTGTGTGTTGTGTGATGTGAGGGAGGAGGGTCATGAGAGTGTGCTAAGGAATGGAGAGAGAGAGAGTATGGTAGAGAGAATGGAGGGTTTTGACGAAGTTGGGTTATAAAATGGGAGATGTGGGATTTAGTTGTACCGCGAGCTGTGTTGTATCTTGAGGTGATATTGGTAATTCTCTGCTTGTCTAGACTTGTGCTGACCAACAATCAACCTTACTAGTGGCCAAATGACAAATTAAAATTCATTACTTGGGTTTCCGCATAGTGTAGAATACTCGGTCGTGGTAGAATAGTTATGGGTGGTGTAATAATGGAGGCCGGGCACCCGGTGTAGACAACACTACTCAAACATTGACCCATCCGACATTATACACACCACATGAATCTACCTTGTACACAATCAGGATTCGTCTCCTACATGTGCCTTCGTGATATCCCAAAGTATTTGCGAAGCTCTAGTCTCCGACAGACGTCCACATCAAACGCCCCACATTTATTTTTTCCGTTCCTGCCTACTTCACTCACTCAACAACTCAAACCATTTGCTAAATCCTTTTTGCCAAATCGGTCAAAAGTGAAGACATCACCATCACTCCGCCTCTCTTTTCAGTTTCTACCCCCCTTTTTATCCCCTTTTCCATCCCCAAAAAGGAAACCAACAATGCTCCCCACACCCTCGACCTCCCACGTCCCCTACGCCCGCGTCTACGAGCCAGCCGAGGACTCCTTCCTCCTCCTCGACACCCTCTCCTCCGCCTCCGAAACCGCCTTTCTCGCTGGGCGTTTCCCTTTTACTCCTACCTCCACTACCCCACCTACCTCACCCACCTCACCCACTACATCTGATGCTGCGCCAGCTACCCCCTCACCAACCCCCCTCATCCTCGAAGTCGGTCCCGGCTCAGGCGTCGTCCTCGCCTTCCTCACCGCCCACGCCGCCCATCTCTTTGGCGGCCGCCGGGATGTGCTGACGCTGGGGATCGATGTGAACCGGGTGGCGTGTGAGGCCACGCGGGAGACGGTGCGCAGGGCTGTTGTTGAGGCTGAGGCTGAAGCTCAGGAGACTAGTGCTCCCGATTCAGCAGAACCAGCAGATAAGGGAGCAAAAGGCAAAGCAGGCACCGGCTACCACCTAGGCACCGCCCAAGGCGACCTCGCCACCGCCGTCCGTCCACAATCAGTCGATGTACTCGTGTTCAACCCGCCATATGTCCCGACCCCTGACGTCCCGCCGATGCTTCCTAGCAGCAGTAGCACTGCCACCACCACCACCAGCAGTAGTAGCACTACCAGTGCCTTTGAAGAAGACTCCCGCCTCCTGGCCCTTTCCTACGCCGGCGGCCGGGACGGCATGGAAGTCACCGACCGGCTGATAGATGCGCTGCCGGAAGTGTTGTCGGACCGTGGGGTGGCGTATTTGCTGCTGTGTGCGCAGAATAAGCCGGAGGAGGTGAAGGGGAGGATTCGGGGGATGGGGGGAGGGGAAGGAGACGCGAGGCAGTGGAGGGCTGAGACGGTGGGGACGAGTGGGAGACAGGCGGGGTGGGAGAAGTTGCAGATTGTGAGGATATGGAGGGATTAGGGGGGAGTTAAGTGGTGATGAGGTCAGGGTGGTTTATTTGTTTGTTGGGATGGGTATTATGTTTGGCGAGTAGATAGGAAACTCGCTCGCGCCACTGGTTACATACATGCCCATCATATGCCACATCAAGCAGACAGACCCGTTGACCTTTTTTCATTTTGGTTTCGCCTTTCCCTAGAACGCCAGATGTAGTACCGTTTGAAGTCTAGATCAATCGCCAGCTTCTGTGTCGACCATGCGGACTGGCATAACTTAACCAGTCGGACCCGGTTTCCTTCGACCAGGATGCATCAAGGGCCATTCCTCTGGTTCACCAGGCCGTTTGCGTCCTCTCCTTCAGCCTAACACCCACCCGGTCAGCCCTACAACAAGGGCGTACCAATAACCACACCCTTCCGCTCGTTCTACACACACGGCAGACAAATGACCCAGCCCCCATTCCACCCACCCCAAAGTCTCGAGAGAACCCAAACAACCTTTTGTCTCCTCATTATTAACCCCTCCCCCTCCCCCGTCCCCGTCCCCCCCTTCCCATCCCCCTCCCCCTTCCCCCCCCACGTCCCCCCCGTCCACCACCAGCACCCCGATCCGCCTCCTTCCTCGCCTTATTCTTCGGCTTCGGCGCGTCATCAATCAGCAGCGTATCCAGCGGCAGCGAGTCCGGCAGGATATAGTATCGGATGGTGCTGCCGCGGACATTCAGAGTCTCGAGGGGAATGGCGTCTTGACCGCGGGGCGTCATTTTGACGTTGCGCAGGGCGGTGTTCATTTGTGGGGAGACGGAGGCGATGGTGCCGTGGACGATGGTGCCGTTTTTGAGCTCGATTGTGACGGTTTCGTTGGCGCATTTCATTAGGAATCTAAAGGCAGAGGGTTAGGAGATTGATGGATGTTTTGGAGTTAAGATCAATCGACCCGTCGCGATGGGCAATGTTTTCTCGAGCGTGTTCTCCTAAGGCAAGGCCGCAATCACGGTGCATCCTGCATCCTCCCAAACACAACCCCCCAAAAAAGAAAATTCAAAACTTACCTAACCAGCTTCATCTCGACGTACTCGTAGAGAGGCAAACGGCCTACTCCAACGTCAATGCGGGTTAAGGTGGTTGGGTTAGGTTAACTTTGGTGGAGGTTGGAATTTGTTGACGGTCGGTGTTGGGTCGTCAACTTTACCGACTTGAATGGACCTCGCGCTTGCTTGGTTCTCCCGTTGATGGAAGGCTGGCTGGTGGAGCTCCCTGCGTTTTGGAAACCAAACCAATTGATTGCCAAGCCTGAAAATTTGGGTCACGTGCCGGTGCCTTGAAGCTTGGGCTTGAAAGTGGGGCTGCTCAGCTGCGCGCCCCGCCATGAGCTCGTGAGCTTCTGGCGAGCTGAGTTTCAAGATACGACACTTTTAGTGATTGATTAGGATAGGAGCTCGCCCCTGGGCTTTAGCTATGCCTAACGGGCTGGTGGCATGTGGGAAGTGGTATTAAGGCCACCATAGGTGCTGTGGAATTCAAGTCACGATATCTGACCGATAGGCTGAACAACCACGAAATATCTCAGCTGTATCCAAAGTTTGGAGTGACGCAACGCTTCTCGAGCTATCATTTCGGCCCCCAAATCGGCCGCCGGAGTCTCATGAGACTTCTGTTGCTCCTATGTACAATAAAATCCAATGCCATGCTATGCTCCCCATACATAGTCTCGCCCACCCGCAGGTATCCTCTAAATCAGGCCATAAATGCATCTAAATCCACCTATTTATCCTTCTCGTTCTCCGACACCTTCTCCCACTCATCCTCCGTGCTGACCGTGCTCCTCGACCCCTGACTCGGGCTCAGCAACTCTTCCTCCACTGCCCTATGCTTCAGCTCCCCATGCGCCTCGGCCGCTTCCACCTCGGTGCTGACCGCCGCGGGGGACTCGGTCGGTACCTCGACTGCTACCGCAGCTGCAGCCGGAACCGCAGCCGCAGCGCTTTTGCGCAAGCCCGTCTTGGGTTTGCCAATCGTCCCCTCGACCTCCGTCTCGCTATCATCCGACGACAATAGTCGTGGTGGTGACACCCGCTTCTTCTTCTTCCTCTCCTCCGCCTCCGCCGCTGCCGCTTCTTGTTGTTGGTGCGCCTTGAGCTCGCGGGCAAACCAATTGATGGCAGCCCACAGCCCCCCGGAGAGGATCGAGAGAACCAGGAAGTGGATGCTGAAGGTCGCGTAGAGGAGAGCCGCAAGGATGATTTGTAACGCCGCAAAGGTCGCGTTGGTCGCTACGAGAAGGGTTGGTGTTGGCCCTGGCGTGAAGATGGACTGCCAGAGGTCCTCAATGAAGGACGCCATGGTGTTTGGGTTGGCTTGTTTTACGGGAGCGGGTAGTTTGGAATCGGAACAGGTAGTTTGGAATCCGGAACAGTTCGCGCAACGAGAGCCTTGCGAGGCGGGGGGAAATGATCGAGTGATCGGGCTTGTCGTTGTGTTGAAAGTACGTTGCACGGTATTGCGACTTTGCGCGCGGGGGTTCGGGGGCACTAAACTAAGTTGTGGTTCAAATGGCGCGCTGGAGGTAACAATGTCAGCGTGCGATCACGGGTTGGCGGAGGTGCGGTCATTTTAAACCAGCGGCCAAGACGTCAATTAAGTACAGATATCCTTCCCCGAAACGGCAGCCTGAAAAGGCAGAGGTTGACACGGTAGCGAATTGCGTAGACTTACCTTGGTATTTTCGCAACGTGGTGTGTTGATTTGCGCCCAAACGACAGCGTGTCAAGTTACAAAGGGCCGGTACCTAGTGATGGGCGGATGAATGGGGGGGTAGGCCAAGATGGTCGGGCAGAGATGACGACGCGAACAAGGCCGGCAAGTCGGTTTGTACTTCCAACAAGGAAAACGGGTTACTTCGCCGTGCCAAGACTCAGGGTCTTGCGTGCAGCTGCTGCTGGAGCAACAGGATCCGACCAGGGGTATGTAAGTGAGCGAGAACAATGATGGGGCCACAAGCGACCGTCCAAACACCGCCTTGGAATGAGCGCTCTTTATGAACAAGCGAACAAAGAGAGAACGGGAGGGGCCAATGTGATCTTCAATACATGCCCAGGCGCAGCTAATATCAGGGTAGCGCGGCACTTTTTGCGCACGCGGGGGATTTGGGCCGCTGTTGCCGTTGCCCGCAAGACCCGATGCAACGGTGGGGAGGAGAGTGACGGACCAACGGACGTATGAGTACGACAGAGAGTGTCCTCGTGAGGAGGTGACCAAAATGGAGCAAGCAAGAAGATGCCCCTAAAATGTGGGGGTATTATTGTTACTTCGCTAAAAAGAGAGAAATAGGGACCTTGAGGGAAGTTGCCCATGACCCCCCAAAGCACAAACTCGCTGTTTTAGGCAATCACCAGAGCTTTGAGCCAACCATTGCGAAGACAATGACGTCCCCACCTAACCTGTCAAACCCCACCTTCCGCTTCTTGCCAGCTAGAAGTGCGGCATCTCCACTGCCTTTCTGCAGCTTCGAGCAACTAACTAGGCATGTACTTACATGTATGTAAGAAGGAACGACCTCATCAACAATGTTGAACAATTTCCTGGAGCGAGGGGTACCGGGTACCCACTACCCACCGGCACTTTTAGGGGAACAGCCGTTCAATTTGCTCTCCCACAACGACCTCGTGGGACTCGCCTTTATCTTTTTACCTCACCCATCCACCACATACACATCACCCTTCATTCTTACGCTCCGCCTTCCCTGAGGTGGACCTTCGTTCGCTATGGCATCTCAAGGCGGTACCTCGGATTCAGTCTAGGGGGCAGATCTCCCGCAGCCCACCCAACCGCCAGGCCAATGCAACGATAACCGCCCCCTAACCCTCTTGAGCCTACCCATGGATGTCCTTTGCCCCATTGTTTCCAATGTACGTATGTGGCCGTCCCTCTAGGACGTGGAGGCCCGCTAACCACCCTCGACCTTGTTAGATCAAAGCACGCAGGGACCTGGCAATGCTGGTACGGACTCACCCGGTGTTCTATGACCTAGTCATCCCGCGACTCTACTCCCGCTTCGAGCTCAATTGGCCAGGGGCGCTAGGGCATCCAGAGATTCGCGAGGAATCCGGCTCCGATGCCTTAACCCGAGGCTTGTCGACTCTCTGTGTCGGGAGCAGTTTTGCCCGTACCGTAAACAGGAGCCGTACCATTCCCGGCGAGCAACAACATCAACAGCATAGGCTTCCGGACAACGACTTTGCCAAGTATGTCAAAGAGTTTTCCATTCGCGAAGTTCGTGCCAACTAGAAATATGGCCACGACGGACTTCGAGGGAGTGGTGGGCTGTTAAGTATCCTCGTCGCTGGCGCCATCCGCAAGATGGTCAATTTGGAGACCCTCGTCTGGGACATACCAACCGGTGCCTCGTCTTGTATCTTTGAGGCCTTGTCCTCGCTCGCCCACCAGCCCGGGAACGACTGTAAATTAAGCAACGTATGGGTGCGTTGTGACGACAATACCATGCGCCGGAGGCTAGCGGGCCTCCCGGGTCATTCTGCGGTTTTCAAGGGATTCAATCCAGGTATCCATTCCATGACCTATCTTGGACACCTTCCAAGACCGCATGAGGACCTCCCGCCCCCCGGGGGGCCAGTTCGCTACTCTGAATACCATTGCGAATACCCGACCTTCAGCGTTCTCCCGCCTCTCAAGAGGCTGACCGTCACCGATGTTGACGAGCTAGGCTACTTGGACGAGATGGCGACCTTCATCGGACGCTCCAAGGAGACCCTGGAGGAACTCACTGTCCGCATTTCTGAAAAGGCGTCATTCCAACATTTTGCGGAGCCGTAGGACGGCCAATCGACCCAGGTCGATCACCACGCGCAATGGCCAGGCGAAAGTACTATTGGAGATCGCCGCTTGGGAGGTGCTCTGGGCGTGCTGTTTGGCAAGGTTTACGACCTTCGACCACTTTCCAGGGCTATGTTACCCTCTGACGGGATGTCCTCTGCGGAGCCACTGAAGCTGCGAAAGTTCGAGTTTCAGGGGAATAAGTTTGTGAATAAGGTTTGCCGACATGCCCTTGACTGGTCCGTTTTGACCAGCCTCACCCTGATCGGCACCCCCTTTCTCAATCCCCTCTGGACTACGCTGCGCAACGAGTTCGGGCCTACGGTACTATCAACAGCAGAGGACACGCCGCCCTCCGACGCTCCACGCAAATACCACCTCGCCCTCAAGGAAATACGCACCGACTTTGCGTGCTTCTCCTTGCTCAAATTCGTCAAAGCCACCCTTGCCCCAAACACGCTCGAAGCTCTGTTCTTGCATAGACTCTCAGAAGGCCGTGAATCCACTTCCGAGCTCAATAGAGAGCTTCATGATGCGATCATGTACCACTCAGATAGCCTACAGAAGCTTTATCTCGAAGGAGGCTACCAGCTGAAGCCGAATTTTGATTTTCCTCAGTACTTCCCCTTGGAATCTGAGCTGCTTTCCTATCTCACCAGCGGGAGCATGGTGAACTTGCGCGAACTCTCACTTGCGCTAGATAACAATAATTTGGTACGTTTCCCTTGCCTGTTGATCGCTGGCATGTACTATTCTGCACCCAGAGCCATGGGGAAATACTGACCTCGCCCGCCTTCTCCAGAATGGCCTATATGCCCGTTTCAAAAACATTCCGGAACTGCGCGCCCTTCAAATCCAGTATGTCTACAATTACCCAGGCAGCCGCGCGGTGTGCTATGCCGGTGTTGTTCTGGACAAGATACTCGAACTCATCACGCGCCATCCAGAGAAGATGAAGAGGCTGCGTTATATCGGGTCAATGGGTAAGTGCTATGAGATTGGGGGGGAGCCAGCCCCGGAGGGGAGGCGGAGAACGGGAGAGGTGGAAGGAAATGTGGTTACGGAGGCCCGGCCTGATACTGGCGACGATAATCCTGCTTCTGAAGGAGAAGGCGGCAATGGTGGGCACATTGAGTTCTCTCCCCGGCACCACACTTTGCCGGCGGGTTCTGGTTTGCGACGGTGGTTGGTCGGAGGCGGTGATAATGCCCCGGGCGGTGATACTGGCCCGCGCGGGCTGGAAGAATCGGAACTCTGGGCTCCAGCCCTTACAGTGGAATACGGTAATGTTCTTGAGGGCGGGAGCACGTCCGGGGCGGCCAGACTTGCCACACTTTCTGAAATTGCAGCCCACGGGGGTCAGGATGGAATCGACAACCCCGACCGGCAGGACCACGACCCCCAGCAGCAGCAGCAGCAAGGAGATGGCGATGGTCACCAGCAGCAGGAACAGCAGGAAGGGGATCACAGAGGCAACAACAGCGATGTGAACAGTTCTCACAAAGGGACCGGTTCTTCTCATAGCTTGGATGAGAAGCCGGTCGACAAAAGGGACATCGTGTACAAGTTGAGGCCCATCCAGCCGGGTGATAAGCCGGTTGTTTTCAAGGCGTGGGCTGGTGAGTTGGATTGAGGGGATTTGGGAAAGCTTATCATCGCTTTTCTTTTGCTTTTGTTCTCTTCTCCTTCTGCTAGCACGGGTTCATTATGTGGGACAGCGGATAGTTTCAGCGAGTCTTTTCTGTAGAAATTGAGTTGTAGTGTTAGATAATTACACATTGTGCAGCGCCGTGTGTTTTGGAATGATCGTGTCGTTGGAACCTAGGATAAGTATTCACATGTTAAGTTGTTTGTGTGGTGCTAATGGTGTTTATGGGATAATCCATATTTGCTAGCCCCTTTCCCGTTATCGACATAGTAGCATAACTCCCGGACTACCCACCTCCGAGTTCATAGTTCACATCGGGAGAGTGTTCGTGGGTAAGGGTACGTCTACAGTGGAACAGATTCATGCTTGTAGGCTGCTAAAAAGGGGGTTCTTCGTTGATCAGGCATGGAATCAGCGTATTTTGTGCTCTCAACTTGATTATGGTAATTGTTACCCGCGATGTTTGTGTTCAGTGACTGTACGTACCTGCACCGTCATGGATTAGTGTGTCGAAACAGAGGGCTTGAATTGGATTGGGGGCTTGATATGGTGGGTTTGAGACATCTGGTTTGCAAGTACAGGCCGTGTTTATGGGGGTTGTTGATAGGGGTATCATGATGAACTGAGGCATGCTGGAGTGCTGAGGTTGGGGTAGGCCTGTACATTTTAACAATAAAGAAAAGGGGGAATAAGAAACCAGCGTAATTCTAATAGGCATTGGGATTTAAAGTAACATCAAGTGTGTCAACTTAGCTTTTACTTTTTCGAGGCGGATAATTAGTGAAAGAAAAGACGCAATTATCTTTCTGCGTCCGAGAAACCTGTGATCGTTAAGATGGGTAACAGCACTGGTTGGATGTCTAGGTTGGGTCGGCTCACTTTCGGTAGTCTGATAATGAAATTCAGTAAATTCAGTTCACGAATGAGAATACCCTCTTGAATGGAAGGACACGGCTAGATTTAAAACAAAGCTTTCTACTGACCTTCAGTGGTAGTTAAGTGGGATACATTTGTTAGTCTCGCCCAATCCTCACTCTCACCCCTGATACTCTGTAAACGCCCACAGCCCAGAGTCTCGTCTTCGTCCAGTAGCAACAAGATAACAACACAAGCATGAACAGGCAAATAAATCTTAGTAACTCACCAGAAAAAGCGGCCAGTTAACGCAGATCGCCCTGGAAGCAATATGCCACGTCATGGCTCAACAACCCCTTAACTGCTAACTCACTCTCATTTCATTCTCCTCATCTTCCCACCCCCTGAAAATAGAAGAGCACAACCCCCAAACCCCCCCTTTTCCTTTACTAATGCACCATTTCACCTTTCGACTAACTAAATTACCCCTTTCCGGGAACACCGGACCACTCCCCCGCCCATCTCACCCGCTTTACCCCCCGACTGAACAATCCCACACGGGCAGAAATAGTACGCGGCCCCCCTGAGCCCCTGAGTTACGGCATGAACAGTGGATACTTGACACCCCCCCCCGTCTCCCGTTGCCCATCCACTCGCCCTGAACCTGGGCCTGAGTACGAGTATAAGCCTGAGGCAGGGAGAGCTTAAAGTGGCAACATCCATCCATCCCCAGCTACACTAGATATGGTTAACCGACCCTGCCCTGCCCTGCCCTGCCCTGCCCTGTCCGTTCGAACCCGTTGTCAATCAAGGTTTGTGCCACACACCTACCCACCGGTGAGCCATCCATCCACCCACCCCACACCTACTCACCGGGATAGATGCTTCCGGGGAGACTGACTGGGGAGAACAGAGAGAGAGGCACGGTTGGGAGTCTCATTGGTTTGTTTCTTTTCCTTGTGGGCTTTGCCTTTGGGTTAAGCCGCTGGTTGGTTTAGATCATTGGTTTTGGAGTTTTGGGTTTGCCTTTGGGTTAAGCTGTCGGCTGGGTTGGTTTGGTCTGGCTCGGGTTGGTCCCATTTGGTCTGTCTGGTTTGGTCGGTCCAGTTTGTTTTGGGTGGGACAAACTGGCCGACCTGGCCTCGCTTGGTTTGGCCTGATCTGACCTGACCTGGCCACTCTCGCTTTCCCTCTGTCTCTCTCGCACGTTCACTCACTGGCAAGCTGGAGATCACGCCCCTCTCCCCTTGCCTCTCTCCACCTTCCTCGCCTCTCTCTCTGGCCTTAGGCCATCCGGGCTCGGGAGGAATCCTTCGAGAACGGGTGGTGGCGGGGCGTGTGGCGTGTGGTCGAAACTTTAACGAGGTGGCGTTTGGATGCGTGTGTGTGTGACCTGAGAAGAGGGACGGGATAGAGACGGGATAGGGCTGTAAGGGGGCTTAGACGGGGTTCTTTTTGTTTGAGGGTGCTGGGATTGGGATTGGGAGCTGGCTGGGGAGGTTCTTGATATGGTTGGTGGTTATGGGGGGCAGGGAGATAGAGGAATATGGAATGGGGATGGAGTGGGAAGAAACATGGCTATGGCTATGGCTATGGCGATGTGGGAGGACGGTAGGACGGCTGGAGGGTAAAACGGCTGGACGGCTGGACTAGACTGTTTACTTGGGATGATTCGGATGAACTGGGTGGGCTTGAGGGGCTTTGTGTGGGTGTGCCTCAGTTGGAGAAGCTCAATTTGCGGCGGAGATGCCGGATACCCGTGGGTTTTACGAGTATGTGGTTCAGATAGGGGGCTTAACCGTGGTGATGGTGGCCATTGAATCCGTCTTTGACGTCAAGAGGCACGTGTAGATGTCTCGATTCCCCATGATTGGGGTTGGACAAAGGGAGCCAAAGCCCCAAGACAAAGCCACCACCAACCATCCTGACACTGAGGGCTAACAGCCCGCCGTGGAGGTCGGTTGCTAGCTCGAGACTGTCTCGAACTGAAACTAGAGGTGGATCTAATTTTGACAAGAGACCGATGTGGCGCAGGTCTCCGGCTGATGTTTGAGCCCTATCGTCATCACCTTAAAGCTTCTTGTGAGATCTCCAACAGGTCTAGAAGACTGCGGAAGGACGATACAGGTGTGACGGAATCCACTATACTCAGGACTCATGAGACGGTGGATATGTTCCGTAGCTGTGTCTCCACCAAATTGATCCTCCAAAAGAACTTTCGGGAATTTTGCTGGGCTAGGGTTGGCCGAGTCATAGAAGTGGTCCTCTAAAAGTGCCAACGCCGCTGCGTCAGGATTCGTCTCAAGCCGTTTTGATGAACCGTGCCGTGTTAGCGTGTCCCAAAGAAGTCGAGAGTCGGGAGTTTCTCGTTGCTAAACCCTAGCCATCCCATGTCCCGGTGCCTTTTCTTTCTCAAAATAGCTGGCAACCCTTGCTATGAGCTAACAACGGGTCGGCATCCGCAGCAGTGGAACACCAGGGTTGACATCGGATGGAGGATTGGAACCGGTGTTTCGACAACACACATAGTGTGGAGAGGAGAGAGAGCGCGATACGCTACACGTAGATAACACACCGGAATGTGGGAGAAAGACAGGCGAGTAGGACCATTAAGGTTTCTCAGCCACGTAGAATTGCTCCTTCCCATGCTCGCCAATCTGCATCTCGGGTCAACCATCCGTTGATGTCGTCTTGTTGGAGTCGCGAGGAAGAGTTTATTGGTTTGTTGATGCAGCTTAATGCAAGCCAAGGCGAGGCAGCAAGATCGGTAAAGCGAAGCGAGTCCAGAAACACGAACCGTCAATCCCCAGCCTCAATCTAGCCCCGGGCATGCACGAGTAACTGACCCCCCGTTTCCGACATATGTTTCAACCTCTCCATAGAACACGGCATGTGGGAGCCTACCGGCCAGCTACCCAGCCCACTAACCCGCGAATAACCTTCCCATCGAACTAGTCGTCGACGACAAAGTAACAGCATGCATTTCCACGCGTTGTGTACAGCATACGTGTCTCCTGTCCTCGCTTGAGAAGCATGTCCCCTGTCTCTCCTCGGGCCGTGTACATTCCCTGCCCCCTCAAGTTCTGTACGGCCCTTTTCCGGTCCCTGCAAAAGCCCATACATTTTGCTAAGTAGTCGATGCAATCCCGGAAAACGGGAAAGTCAAATGTTGTTGCCGGGTCTAGGATCCTACCGCAACGGCAGCTTTAATCAGGGACTTAACAATAACTCCGAACACGAACACACCGGAAAAAGGTTTTCCGGTTCTTCCTGCTTCCGCTAACGTTAAAAAAAAAGCAAGAAACAAAAAACGGTTACACTCCAAAGCCAAGTCGCGGCAGACCAGGGACAAGAATCCTTCGGTTAGCGGGAAGGATCACGAGGAAGGATTTCTTTGGGGAGAAGCCAGCCAGCTGCCAGCAGAAGCCATCAGCAGCAGCAGCACGATTGCTCCTTCCCATGCAAGGGCCCGTCCCTTTGCAGTTCCGTCGTAGTCCCAATTTGGTCCGGTTCAGCCCAGTCCAATCCATTCCATTCTGCTCCCCACCCAAAATAATGAACGGGCGAGTGAGGGCTTGGAGATGGAAGAAAGTTGGATGGGATCATCATCGCTGGGCTCAATTACCATCCATCCATCCATCCATCTACACAGTGTATCTGTCCCACCGCCATGATGGCGATCCCCTCGTGTTCCAACCGCACAGCCACGAATAGACGAGCTTTAGCCTTCCTTTTGAACATTGCATCTTGGCCTCTCAACAGCTTCATTCGTTGTTGTATGACAGTCGCAGGCCGTAGGAGCATTGGGGGGGTCACAGGTCTCGACGTCACAGGGAGCTTGCCAAGTTATCCAGCACACTTCCTTGCTTGTCTATGATCCTCCCCTCGTACATACCTAGGTTCTGTACTGTGTAGCTGAACGCCACAGCACGAGCAGCCCTACGTAGCCACATAGTAGACGCAACGTTGTCCCCTCCTATGCAGAGGAAGAACCCCAGAATCCAAGACGATCATCTGAGATCATACAGCGAATGACCTCAGAATAGGGGCAAACACACTAACTTCACTGCCCTTTCCCCAGCACCAATAACCGTCATCATCAACCACCCCCTAAACAGCTTACAACCAACCATATCCTCCCTACCAACCTACCCAATCCCATCCCATTCCGCTCTGTTCCCGTTCCCCTATCCTATCGTATCACACATCATCCTCTGTCGTGTCCTTCGAGACAACAGCCCCAATTGACGGACGGACAGGAAGATAGACAGACGGGCAGACGGGATGCTTGGCGGTTCCTTCCCGCGCTGGCTGGAGAAACAAACCCGTTGCCGTGATCGTCATCCGGGTGGTGGTGCACCACATCCCGCTGCGTGAGCCCTCCTCCGCGGCCGTTGCCGTGGATTCCGCAGTTTCCGCCGGATTCGTCACCTTTGTAGGATTGGGATCGTGATTCGTTCGTTACTGTATGTATGTAGGTGTACGTGTACATGTGACCCAGAGCGGTGAATATCTGAGTCTTGTTATCTCGTGAGTTGCTGTGCCGCTCATTGATGGTTTTACCCGAGCGGCCCAGTTTCCTTCTAGAAGCCCATCAAAACATTCCACACACGTTTTCTACGCCGGTGCTCTGGAAATGCTCGCCGCCTGTGCCACCGAGCCCGCCCAGGAGGTGGCTGTTGTTGGGCTCGAGCAAAGCGAAGCGGCGTGTAAGTGCGTACAGGTATACGTGTTCTTGCGTGGGCGATATGGGGACTTTGAGGTTTCATGCTGGGATTTAATGGGGAAACGGTATCTTTTCCGTCTTTTTTATTTTGGTTTGGTGGTTGTAGTTTAGATCCCTTAATGGAAGTTAGCAGGTTTCTCCCTTTTAGTTGCATGAAAAAGGTAGTGGAGAGTTGAGATATTGAGTGTGTTGTGGAGGTGTACGGCTATCATGTGCCAACCTTGTTGCTGGAGAAGAACCCTTTAGTGTAACATCCTTGCGCTATCCGCAGTTTGCAACATGATCTCGTCTATTGAGATGATCTGACAAGATCTTACTGGCGATGCAACGATAAGAGAGGCAAAAAGACAGACTCGATTTTATTCCGACAACCCTCGGAACTGTGAATGACAAAGCAACGGACGTCCATGTCGAAATGGGGTTGCCGAAGCGAAGAGTCTCATTCGCTAGGGTCGCCTAGTCCGAGACAGTTCAAACAAAATGAGACTAACGTTACCCTCGATAAGGATACAACAAGTCACCCCGTAGCTAATCGCCACGTGATTGACGAGCAATTGTAACAAAACTCAGTGACTTGCTTTCGCCAAAACAAGCCAAGAGATGGGACGCCAATGCGCGCTGACGAGAGCACAGTCAGCCGGGGCAAGAAGGACAAGAAATGCTGAGGGGCGGGCGATTGGGGGGCGGAGTTGGCGATCTCGCTCATCACCTCTCGTGTCCCTTCCCGTCGTCTCATAGGGCTGAGCCATCAGCGCTCTCAAGGAACATGTTCCTCATCGCCCGATCTTGCATCGCGAAAGAGTGGAACAAGCCCTGTTTCACCGCTTCGTTCAACTTGATATGCAAGGTTCTTCGTTTTGTGGCGACGGATGATATGTCGGCCCCACGGTACACGGCAGAGGTTGCGTCGCGGGAAGGATGTTAGCGTGCTGACCTGGCCGGTTGAGTCCCTCTGGTCATGCGGCCACGGCGCTCGTCAGATCTAATGTATGCCACCGCAACGTCGCAGTTCTACATCGACTCGGACTTGTCGTGGGCACGTTCGTTTCGTTACTTGCCAAGGTTTACCTCCCTCTACTGATGTGTCAAGAGGGGGAAATGGGAGTAGATGTTTCTGGGACTGAACCGCTCACTCTGCTTAAAGCGCTTAGAGTTGGCGGGCTAGGACATCAGAGCAACACGGCCTGGTAAATTCTCGCTTTCCTTACCTCGGTTGGGCGGATTGGAGATATTATTCGACTTAGCATCTGGGAATATATGAGAAATCTCAAAGGGTGGCTGCTTTTGAGATTGAGTGAGCAAGTCGGCCCCTCTCCCGCCGTGCTTCCGTGCTTCCGCGGTTTCCGCCGGGATCGTTCGGAACCTGTAACGCGGGGCAGCCTTGCATTGCACTCCATGATAGGGCTGGTGTGACCTCGGTGCAACGGTGTAGGCGGAGAAGGCCCGATGAATGGCCAAATATGCGTGTGCACTTGAGCATTTTTGCAAAGCCGCGCCGGGACCGTAATTGGGGCGCCTTGAAGCCTCGACCGATGACAATCCTGGCGGGCCGCTTTTGGGGATTTCATACTGTGTATCCATAGTATTGCACAACGTCCGCCGTGTTAGTGAAAGATGGCCGATGAATGGCCGCTGTACGCCTGGCGCCGGTCCAATGGGCGCGCCGGGAGTGCTTGTAAGTGATGAACTAACCGTACGGAGTAGCCGCGTCGATTTCATCGGCCTACTTGTGACTTCCGGGTGGAGGGAAGTAGCACAGATCATGTGCTGACAAGACTAACAAGCTGAGAAGTCATCAGGCTGAAATCGGGCCTAACACGGAATCAGAACCATATGGTGCATTTTATGGGTCTTCGTAGTGGCCGTTTTCAGGGTTGGCGATGATGATTGCGAATGAGTTTCTACCGCTGGCGCACTGAATTGTGAGATAAGATAGGACGGGATTTACTCGGTAGTCAGACTTGAACTGCATTTCCGAGACTCCCCGGTGAATCCTTCGACGATGATAGTGGAGGGCGAGAGGGGAGAGATTTCAGTGGACGAAAATAAAAAACGCCTTGAGCGTCATTCCGCGTGGAGGGCTTTTCTCATTGGCAAGTCGAAGCGAGTATGCGTCATGGTTTCCGACAACCAAGAATCCCAAAGTCGAAGAACGCCGATGCGCGACCGTCGTACTCGGTGCGGGGAGGGTTGACTCTGCTGCCACTCCTGCATTGTGCCTGCAAGTACTTTGCAGCTGAATGCAACTTCGTCGTGACTGTCGAATGTCCCCAGGGGAGTCGGTGAAGCGAAAAAGCGGAGGAATGTCCAATACGGGACATACTGGCTTGTCTCTCGACACTTCAATGATTCAATAGACGGGGGACGACGTAGTCACGTTTTCTGCCTTGGTGTTCGTTTTTGATGAGGCGATCTTCGTGTCTGCCAGTTGATGCGCCTTGGGTCGGAAGCACTCGTGCGGCGCTGGCCTTGCGGAGAAATATGCCCAGCTCAAGCTCTCCTGCACCACCGGCCCGAAGGGAAGGGGTCGTTTGACCCGACGGAGGTCGGTGGTTAAGTCGCAGAGAAAAGGGTTAGAAATGGTTAGATAAAATGGAGAATGAGCGAGGTTCATGGGGTTAGAGATCACACGTAATACTGTTATAAAACCGTGAGAGAATTCGCTCTGTTGCCATCCGCGCCTTCCGATTGTGAGGGGATAAGGACGTGCCGCGGGCCCGAACTCAGTTCGGAACCGGGATAGCCCAATTCGATCTCCGCGACAGCAGCACGTCCCTTCCCCAATGAGCAGTCGCGACGAATACTGGACCAATCGGAAGAAATTACATGTTCACGCTACTCCCGTCTCGGGAAGCCGTTTTCGCCCCCACTCCATGCTGACCTTGGCGGAAAACCGACTGAGTGAGCCCGAAGGCTCCTCGGCCCGGGAGACACTTGTCTTGCACCGCTCGATGAGCTCTCACTGCGTAGTATTTCTACAGGAATCACGACTTCACGCGGATGAGTGATGGTGGCGTGGTGACGACCCCTAGTCATTCTCTCACCGCCTAGCAATGTGCCGTCCCCGCAATGTGGAATGGTGGACAGCCCTTTCTTTCCGACGTGCCGTGACACGCGCGCTTGCTGCGCTTGGTGTTGTCGAGACTAGCGCCATGCATCAACATGCGTGTCTGAGGTCGAAGTGGTGGGTGAACCAACACTCAGCGAAATTGATGCTGGCCCGGTGCGCTTGCTATTGGACTGGTAGCCGCCGGAATGCAGCCACCTCACGGTGCATCAGACCTTAGCGTGCCATCTTGATTATCTTTGCAGACGCCATGCAGGACAAGACAGGGGAGAAAGGGAAAAACTCGTAAGATGGGAGTGAGCAAAATGAAGAAGAGAGAGAAACACGAAGATAGGGTCCACGAATCAATTGCAAAGGGAGTGGGGGGGCGTCGCTGTGCTGTGCTGCCGGTAGCTATCATACTCGTGATGCCGGAAACCCGGGTCCCCGCAAAGATTCGGCGCCGGTGTTCGTGTTGTCGTCCAGCACAGCCATCAAATCCACGGCGTAGGGCCGGTTTCTGAGACAAAGAAATGCGGCACTGTGCCGCCTTGGTCCCAAGTTTTGGGTTCTCACTTGGGATCCCGCGCCGTTGGCGAGTCCGACTCCTCAGATCTGCTCCGATCTGGGGAGATTGCCGCCAGGCAGCAGAATAAACAGGCCTCTCAATCGCGACGGGGGTTGTGGCGTCCCTCGCTCGAGCTGGGCTGATTCCTGGGGCGATTCAAATCTCGTGCGCCGAATCTGTTCCATATTGGTATCCCATGCGGCTGTGGTATTCCGTATTCGAACCCTGTCTTCAAGCCATCCCTTGGCGGGTGATGATGGGGAGGTCCATATCAGATCGAGACGGGGTCCCCCCGGCACTGAGGATGTGATTTGACTTCCTCCATCCGACACCGCTGGGATATGCCTTTGGGGGGGGTTAAAACTGCTTTTTGTCAAGAAATGTCTTCCTTTGTCCAGCGGGAAGTAGGGCTACGCGATTTCCGAAAAAAGAGCTAAAAAGGCTAGACGGCCTGTATCCGGGAATACGGTTGGGGGGCCGTAGTGCAACGTTGGAGTCCCATGGCAGTGGTTGGCGGGCTCAAGGAGCGGCGGGGCTGCAAGTCGATATAACGTTATTCGTACTGTGTAGTTAGTGGACTGCAGGTGTCGGGTGGAAGCACGGCCAACAATTGGGCTAGGAACGGGGTTTGCAGATATGCACATACCGAGATCGTCTGTTCGAAGGAAATGAAAAGGGAGGCTTGGCGAACCCTGCCCATGAGTGCAATTTTTCAGCAGCTCATAGCGTCACACTGGACTTGAGACATCATTGCGGGCTTGACTTCTTCTGTGGTTAGTTAGCGGACCTTGTGGTATTTCAATCAGGGAAGCAGTGGACAGCCCGGAGATCGGCACAACATAGCCAGCCGATTCGGACCCGACCGGCACCGTCCTCGCCTAAGCTCCCGTCTCCGGTGCCCGGCTCTGCCCTGTGGGTGAGCTACTTATTGTGCAGTGACCGAGCTATAGCATTCATTAAGACGGACAGGAGCCGCAATTCGTCGTCAAGGCCTTCGTTCATGCACGCGCCGTCTCTCACCTGGTGTCTGCCGAAAACACGATGACATCTGCACAGGTTCTGCCCTTCGACATTCACGTGCCCAGGCTGGGGAAGCCCCAGTTGTTGCGCACAACCCGGTCCGGGAGGAGCAATAAACGGCCACGACAAGCGCCGGCGTTTCCGGCAGGCAATGTCAGCAGGAGCTCGCGTTCTCATTGGCCCTCTTCTTCCGCTCAAGCGGGGGATGGCTCAAAAAGGGCCACAAGTCCCAGTGATTGTCAGGACCGCCCGGTTGATGAACAATTGTCCATTGTGCCCGAAGACTCAACCGCATTAGGCAGGTCTCGGGTAGGGTGGTGCTTTGTCGTCGAGCTTTTCTCTCTCCCTATTTCCACTGCGGGGATAACTAAAGCGCGAGATGGATACGCAGGACCTGGGACCTCTTCAGGGGCCTATGAGAACTGCCGTCAAGTCACCGGATCCAGCTCCGGGGGCAATACCCACCGAGGTTCTGGGAATGTGTTCTTACAACCCGTTGCGGGGCATTCTATTCTCCAGATGTCAGCCGGAGCAACCTTCTTTTTTGAACTGGTGAATGGCACAGGTTTTGTAGTTAAATTTGTAAACCTGGGCGAACCGCAACAGTCCGAGACGAGCGGTGGAGGAGACGTGGAGGTTTGAGGAGGTGAGCGCGCCGCCAAGAGACAGACTCTGGCACACGCTGCGCCGGACCCTGGCAGCCCTGGCTGGCTTCCAGAACAAGTAGTCGAAGAAACGCGATGCTGACGGGGGAATGTGGAAACATCAAGGGCCGAGCGACACGGCGGGTCGGGATTCTTGGCGTTCCCATCCCCGATTAGGTCGGCCCATCGGCGCCCGTCGCGCGTATCAGCGCCGAGCTACACCAGTGCCGGGCGTTTGTGGTGAAGTGCTCGTGTTTGTTGGTGCCGTGAATGTCGCTTGGGCGTCTCAATCATGCAGCGCGCCAAATTACCCCTCAAAAAGCCTTGCGAAATGTGGTGGCCTAGCTGCGCCTACCTGCTTGTGCATCTGGAAAAGGGAGCAAGCGCGGGTTCTCATTTGCAAGGGAGGCGTGGTGAGGGTGCTCTTGGCTGCCCCTGCCGCCTCACCCACTTTCCCACTGCAAAGTTGTTGGTGGCCTTTCCGTTGCCGTCATTGGTCCGTGCCCCAGCCGATGCTTTGTCAGAATTTTAGTCAGTCTGCAAAGACCAGGAGATTTCACTTAATGAAGTCATGAAATTAAGCGGGCATGGCGGCACGGCGGGCAAGCGCAACCCGACCCCGACGACAGGGTTTTGAATCCTTTGCACCGCGTCAATCTCGCAGCTTCATCTCTTCACCTCCAATTGTTTGCCCCCCGCTCTGGCCGCTCAGCGCCCACCTTCTTACCCACTACCGCAGAGCACGTTGTTTTCCCCCATTGGGAGAAAAGCACTCAGCTCGACCGAACCGCCCTTGATGAGGCAACAGGATATCATACGGAGAGATTCGGCGTTCTAAGCCGCAAAACCAGCCTCCACAACGTCGTTAAGTTTACCATCTTTGTGATGATCGTTGGGCGTTTTTCTCCCTTTCCGACCCCTCGCTTTTATCACGTGCGGCAGGTTTGGTTGGCGCGACGGGCTACTGGGGGAACAATGTTCTCGAACTGCCCAACCTTCCCAACGCGTTCCCAACTTGCTCGACTGCCGCCCCCTGCTGTCGCTTGATCCTGCCCCGTTATATGACTGTCCCCTCTTCGGGTTCGCATCTTCACCCACCGGTGTGTGTGAGTTCTTGTTCATCCCTGTTCATGAAAGTCCTGCAGGTCGATGTAGCACACCGCCGAGAGCGGGAGGGTTGCGATGAGGAGAAGAGGAGGAAGAAGCAACAATGTGGACAGACGCGAGCCGCGCCAGACGAACAAACAGCCGCGAGGGGGTTTGCCGACGCTGCTGACAGGCGACCTTTGCGCGTCTGTTTGGGGACGACCTAAGAAAACGCTCTCTAGGTCGGTGGTTCCCCCGGCTGGCTTCGGAAGAACGGCGTGAGCCGCGCCATGTGTGGGCAACGTGCAACAGTGGACTCGGGCGATGGGTCCTTGCCCTGGAGTTGGCACCCACTGCACCCACTTGCTCCTTGCCGGGCGGCCCTGCTTGGCCACGGCACATTTTGGGTTCACTTGTTCCAAGCACGGCGAGCGGCACAGCTGTCCACAGGCGAGTGTGAGAAAAGCTGGAGCCTAAGAGCAGCCACGATCGTTTCGCCCCCCCGCCGCTCCGCCGACCTCTCTCATGTGTTCCTCCTGCCCTGGGGAACATCCAATCAACCGGCGCTGTGCTGGGTTAACCAAAAACGGCGACTGAGAAAAGTACACACCCCAAGGGGGTACGTACGGACACGGATGACCTGACCTCAGAAGATTTCCCGAGATCGAGTTCCAGATCCCTAATACGCCTTTTTTCAAAGTTTCTTCTCAATCAACTACACGTGTAGGAGCACTTGCTCTTGTCGGTTCATAACCCGAATGCACTGCAAACAACTTTACCAGTTTGCAGGATGTCACTTGCATGCATTCGCCTAGATTACCCTCCTCCAAGCCGTTTGACAGTGTCCAAACCATCCATCGCATGGGGTAGGGTAGGAGAGGAATGTGGGAGAGGGGCGTGCGTTTTGCTAGGTGGCGCACCCTCCCCCACTACACCCCTGGAAAGAGGTCCCCACCCCCTGTGGACATACCCTGGTCTGGATGTACTGCTTGTATCCCCTGTCATGGGCAGCCATGGATTCTCTCTGGTCGTCGACTGACATGCATGTCCCTTGCCCGCCGAACACACTCTAATTCACCCCCGGCTAACGGCCCTGACCGGGCCCCCTCCCTCGCATGCACCACCATGGCTTGTGGGGAGGTACCGCCTCTCTGAAGTTATAAGCTAAGCTCGTCCGTACCCCCTTCTCCACGACCACCGAGGCTGAGGTGCATTCAAGAGATTCTAAAACCCCCAAAGATAGATCTACGGCGTTGTTTAAATCTTGCAACCTGGTACGCAGCCTCGAAACGAAGCATCTACATTCGTCTCGACTTCATATAACCCATCACACGCCTTCACGAACGGAACCCCATTATCGACATCACCAGGACAGTCAGCAGCGTATGTAACCTGTTTTCAAGTTCAAGTCTTTCTTTCTTATCTCCTCGTCACTCCTCGTCGACCTCTCCCTCTTTCAAGGACATTGAAGGAGACAATGGACCCAACACACTCATCAAGCCAACAATTCGAGGACACATACTCACAAACACCCAGATCAAGAGCTGGTAGTCGAATCTCTACCACAGAAGGGTTACTCCAGAACTTGCATCTTGCCGAGACCGGCTCCTTCGAGACAGAGTCCTATACCACCAGCAGACCCCCGTCTTCGCAGGGGTTAGCCTCACCCACATACTTAAGTCCGAGCCTATCCCACTCGCCCGGCTACTTGACCACCCCTCTTGGTCAACCACATTCATCCTTCCCACCTTTGTCATCCGAAACCGCCATCTCGGACGCAGAGTGGTTCGACACGGAACATACCCACACCCACGGCGCGCCACTACTAAGGCTTCAACCTGTGCACGACCATCCCGGCGTCTTAACATCATCACCCCCGCTCTCGTCAGTTGAAACAGGAGCTATGAGGTAACTAACTCCAACAACAACATCACCTCTCGAGCCGCAACCCCCCGTCGGCCTTGGCCTACTCCCTAGCAGCTACTTACCTGAGAATAGTGCCGTTGCCGTTTCGTACGACCCGACGTTCAACATGGCCGCTAGATCGTCATTCACCTGGCCAGGTACGCCATCACACCCACGTCACCTTCCCGTCGCGATACAAGTCCAGTGCTTACTCGAAACAGTGATGGAGTCCAGCAGTGGTCTTATGCCCCCCCACGATCTCGGCGCCTATGGTTCGGACGTCAGCCTCACACCACCCAGCGGGTCACGATCGGTTACAGCGAGCCCGCCAAGGACAGCGCTCACGGCGGAGCAGCGGGAACTGAAGAGGCAGCGCGACCAGGCACGGCACAACTCCAAGATGCAGGCTCGCGGCCGGAGGACGGACAGCGCATCTTCTGTTTACTCGCCACCCGTTTCCCTCGCCGACATGACCTCCGCTGCGTCCAGCATGCCCGTGTACACAACCGCACCATCTCAGCTTCCCCTACTCGCCGAACCTTCAGTCCCGCAATACATGCCTCCATTCTCGCCACCATTGCAGGACCAAAACCAAGCCGCCATGTTCACAAACTCGTACAACTCTCAAAGCTACCTCGCCGACTATTCATCCTACCCGACTTCGACTGCTCCGGGTCTTCCGCCACACTACGGGTATGTGTTCCCCCCCTGGCCCCCACCTCTTTCAATATCGAAGCGCAAATACTGATTCTAGATGAGCAGCAGGCCTCTTGTACAAGATCCTAGTATGGGCATGTACCCTGTTCCTCCCGTCATTCCACCGGGCCCGGACGCCAATGGACAGGTTCGGGTGGTGCACAGCCGGCCGAAGCCGCAATGCTGGGAGCACGGGTGCAATGGGCGGCAATTCTCGACCTTCAGCAACCTTCTCAGGCACCAACGGGAGAAGTCGGGGCAAGCGGCGAAGGCGACATGTCCCAACTGTGGGGCCGAATTCACACGAACAACGGCTAGGAACGGCCACTTGCTCCACGACAAGTGCAAGAAGAAGGGCTCCAGCTAAACGATCTCGATTTGGTCCCACCACGTCCGATGTCCCCTCCTCACACACCGGCGATTCGAGAGGCAGATAAATCATCATCACCGCCTCAGCGCCCCCTCTTCACTCCGCGCTTTCTTCAATTACTCGACCATCTCAACTTCCGTATTCTTTTTTGGGGATGTATAAATTTTTCGACAGGGCAATTATTTTTTAGCCACCAGGCTGTCTTTCGTTCAGTGGGGGAGATGTATTTATTTTGCTTGGGGTTTTTGTTACTAGACCTCGGGGGAAACTGGGGTGGGCTTTTTGATTGGGATTCACATCAGGAAGGGAATGGGAAATACCAGGTACAGGGAACATATCAAGGCGAAAATGTCCTTCGTTTTTCACTTTTTGTTTCTCGCTTATATCAGAGCGTCATGACTGGGCACGGCTGGGCGGAAATGGCAGGATAGGATAAACCTACCATGGTATTGCTACCAAGTTATTACATTACACCTTAAAGGTGAAATAGAACGCTCCAAATTACGAGTTACGTGCAGTCACCTGTGAAAATTTGACCCCGTGCAGCCTTAGTAGCTCCTGCCTTTTGAGAATACGACAATCGGAAAGAGCCATCAAGACAGCCTTACCTAAGTAGCGTATTCTCAAGTCCTTTCGAGGGTTTTAGCCACGTAACCGAATCCGCATCATATTGGACGGGCCCTTCCAGATGGCCTCAACCCGGGACGAAGCGGTTAAGTTCCGCACCAACACGACGGCAGCCCGCCAACACACCATGGAAAAGAACGCAAGACCTGCCCAATTACCGACCATTGCCCACCGCCATCCCACCAGACCGGGAGAATGCCACCTCGCTGTTGGCCCAACACACCCGCTGCTGCGAGCCTGCGACCAAAGACCTTCATCTCATTCGCGGTACAAGACGCATGTTGCAAACGCAGTGCGTATGCAAAAAGGTGCTAGAACTGCAAGTTGAGGGGAATAATGGCTATCCAGACCCCTATTGGAGCAGTCGTCTTCATTTTTCAGATTGTATCAAGGTGCCCCAGCGCTTAGCATGCATGGGCGGCCAACAAATGCGGGCATCAATAACCCACCTATCCTATTTGTCCACACCAGCAACCACTGCGAGATATTGCAATTCCTTGGACCTACAGCGAATAGTGGTAATCCTGCTTCCCAGCCGGCTATTCGCACGGCCGGCTCAGCTCCATGGGTATGGTGTGGTGTGCCATAAGAGAATCGCTAGATGTCTTGGCCGAGCCACATGGAATGCCGACCCGGGAACTCAACCACAGCAGCATCCCGGCAACAATCATCGATACACGAGAGGCGGTACGGATACGGAGTACCGAAGTAAGTTTTCTCGGAATCGGCTGAATCGTTGACGTCCAAGTAGCGAGGATCTTCGACACGGAACGCCATTCTAACCCCGGCAACGCCCAGTATGATCTCGAGATTCACGACATGGTCTATTTTGGGCGAACCGGCATAGCCCAGAACTGCCGTATCGAGGGGTGCATCGCGTGCAGCCGTGATCCTGTGACGAAGGCAGGGGGGCAGCGAACCGAAAGAGTTTGTTCACGATGGTATGGGGACCGATGTCGACAACGGGAAGGTTCAAGAGAGCGCCCGCCCCATGTTCTGATGTCGAGTGAGGCTCATGGGGAGCCGCACGGTTGGGAGAAGTTGTAGCGACCAATGGGAATTGAGAGAATGCTGTTGACTGAATCCGCCACGAAAACCCCAGGAAATCTGTTTCAAAACAATCTGCTTCATTTCACGGGTCTTTAAAGGCTCGAGCAAGTCGGTTGGCCGCGCTCCCACGAACACAGCCTCGCTGGAAATAGTAAGAAGACAACAAGGCCCGCCCCCACTTCCCGCTACAGGAAATCACCGATGGAGTCCAGCTTTCGAGTGTGGGTCTTTCCAGTTGAGTGTAGCCGATTTGAACCGATGTCACCTCGGGCACGAGAGAATTTGCGACCAAAATGAGCCAAACGCAAACCGCTGGGCCGGCGCCGTGTCGGTGAGCTTGTGATCTTGGGCGCCGCGACGGGGTTGTACTTCGCGGGGCCGCAAAGGGAGAACACAGCCCAGCCTATGATGGTTCATCCTTGAAACATGGACGAACCATTTTGTGCGCGGTCGGGCGTCTCATGAACTCTTTCGATTGAACTATCTCAGTGTCAAAACCATCGACCCATCACATAAGCGGCTGTTCGACAATTATTCTTGTTTTCTTGCTCGTGGTTTTTCCGCCCGGCTTCGGATAGACTGGTCACCGTCGGGGATATCTCCATTCCGGGCCTCCCGGTCGCGCTCGGGCAATCTTCCGGAGGGTAACCCGCCGGGCCGCTACGGCTTCCCCCGGCATTCTAGTCGCCAATCTCATTCGACCAGGCCTCTTTGACCGGCAGGGGTAACCGTTGCGAGCCAAACTTGACTGGGAAGGGTTTTCCGGATTGTATATCTGGGCACGGATGTCCCGTATATGACATTTACACATTAGCTGCGGAACCAGGCCTTGGAGGCTTGAGTTATGTTCGTTGTTGGCATCTTGATGGTCAAATGGTTTTGACAGAGGACGACGAAGAAACAAGTTCGCTTGGCTTGGTTTGTGGTTGGTCCACCCCCAACTTCTGGCTGGGATCACCCCTCCCCGGTCGAGGTTCGTCCACTCCCACGGAGCCGGATCGATGGACCCATGCAGGGGCCGACTTTGTCCCCGGCGCACGGCCCTGGGTGCAAGACAGTCGAACGGGCAAGGCGTGCCGCTGCTCGCTTCCCAGCAACGCCTTGTGTGATTGGAAAGGGAACGATGAACTTGTTACACAGGTTCGAGAGTCCTCCAACATTCGTTAACTATTGTCCTAAAGATGGACCTGCTCGGACTCTTCGCCTCACTTTCACAAAGACCCAACAGCTACGGCTACGGTGTGCGTCGCACTCATTCCGTCTCTGGGCATGTACTTCGATAAAACAAATGGGCTTAGGTAATGCTGCGCGGTTTGCTCGTGTCGATGGTGTTGGTGATGTCGCTGCCAACGAAGAACCAATTGTATCGACTCAAATTCTTCCCACAATTCCCGCAAGCGCAACTGGTAGGAGCTGAAAATAGCTTTGTCATGACGGAGAAAACAGCATTTGATGGCGGCCAGGCCGGGCACCCCCGGTTGTGAGCGGCCGTACAAACCCCACTTCAACCGGCCGTGACGGCACGGAACAAAACATGACAGCCACCGGGCGAGGGGGCAAACATCGCCCCGGGTGTTCGGCCGAAACGGAAAGGAGATTTTAACTCCGGGGAAAACAAGACGACGGGGAGAGGTTGGGGTCAAACTGGGGTTGGGCATATTTTTATATAGGCAGCAAGAATTGACCCCGGTTGTGGGGCATTGCGCAGCCACAATCGAATCTCGAACTTCACAACAACAACAACCCAAGACCTCTTCTCTCTCACCGCGGCATTGACCAAACGAAAAAAAAGACCACAAACAGGGAGAGACTAGCGAGAAGTGCACAGCCTCAAGTTGGTGTAAGAGCTTCCCCGACTACGGATACAACACACGGAGCATGATAAGTTTCGGGTGTCGCTGGGCCGCACACTACAATCTGAAACACATCACCGATGGCGGGGTAGTAACGGGGGTCTCGCCTTGTTGAGACTTCTGTTTTTTGTTTTCCTTCTGGAAGGCTTGACGCCGCAGACGGGCGTTTTTTGACAGCAGAAAGGCCGGTAAAGGCCCAATCCGGCCCGTGAAGCGACGGGGTGATTGGCGGAAAAGACGTCCGTTTTTGGCTTTCGGTGGTTGGTCGCGAAAGAGTCCCTTGGTCTGTGCCGCAAGCTTCATCGGCACGTGGTTGGTTTTGGTGTTCGTGGATTTCTTGCGTGCTGCACAGTGCTTGAATTTGGGGGTTTGACGGTTGGATAGCCCGATACAACTCAAATGAGGTAGCTGAGTGACGCGGCCGGTATGCGAGGGATTTTTGGATATCTTGTTCAAGATCTCTCGTCTCCGAAGCTAACACTTGTTACTAATTGCTTTGTAGCAGCAACACCTAATAGATACACAGTATAAGGGACCAAAAACCCCCGGAGAGGACCCGAGAATGGCACGTTTCCTTGGCACGGCACAGATACCCCATTATCACATCATGTCATGAAGTTACAAAAATATTATATAACGTTAAGTTGCCGAGCCAAGGCCGCGTTTGGGGTGTTTGAGTCCGAGGAAATCTCGGGGCAGATACGCCATGGAGCTGGAGTCAGGGCCAGGGGGTGCTTGGGTTGCCGGGAAGGGTAATCCGGCAAAAACCAGGACCACGGGTTGACAGGGTTCCGCGGAGCGGCGTCCGCTTGTCTCCAATTCGCAAATTGGGGTTCCGGCCCCGACCGAGCCAGGTTTTTGGACAATATGTCCGCCTCGAGTAAAGAGTGACGACGACTGACAAATAACTGATGAACTCCGAACCCGTCTTGTCATAGACTCGGGTTATGGCCCGGGGCCACCGAGAGAGTCCGGGGTTGAGAATACCAGACACGCGCGTATGGAAGCGAAAACGAACGAACAACCCCGTGTTTTTGGGGTCGGTGAGAAACAGAACAAGGCTTTGCACTTCCAAAAAAGGACAGGTTGAAACGGGCGCGGCGGGGGGGAAATAGCGTAGTGAGAAGAGATCTCTCTCACCACAGGCTGGGAAGGATGAACAGACTTTGGGGCTTCCCGTCTGTCTGCCAGGCGGCTTCGCTTTCTCGTGCCGTCTCAGCGCACACCTCCCCGTCGCCCACCCCCCCTTACTCCACTCTCCTCTCTCTCGGGAAGCTAGGATAGCCTGTCCCTGAATCAAGGACTTGCTTGCTCTTCGACGGCCCACAAGGACTCCGCGGCCATTAGCTCAACGATCGAGTTACCACAAAGAGAAAACCCATTGGTGCGGAAGGGATACTAGTAAAAAGATGTAACGTTATCGCCGGGACTGCTGACGAATCCGCACCGGAATTCATTAGTTCCGATGTCCGTCGTAGTGGAAAAAGCATGCTCGTCAATGAGGGGCGGGGACCCCGACGGTGGAGGCTCTGGGGCCGTTGTGCGGGAATGCGCTCGGGAATAATTGGGCCACGCAGCCGAGCGTTCTCAGAGTGTACATCCACTAGTATGTTGAGGGTTCATGAGAATTGAAGGAAAACTGATAGTTAGGGATCGCAGGTGTCCCAGGGAGTGCACACTTGGCGGCAGGGCTTCATGTCCCACTTTACTGCTTTTGTCGTGGTTTGAGGGGAGAAAGGACAGGGTCGAGAGAATGTGTGGATTTGTGGATTGGGGGGATTTGGAATTCGGTTCATGGATTGTCCCAGTGAGACCTTGATGGGGATATGCATCTGTTGGGGCTTTATGGTAAATGCATAGAAAGTCTACCGCAGTATCGGGGCGCATATGATTCGGACGTCTCGGAAGGATTCGTGCATTCATTTCACGCGCCGCTAGCGCGCGTTACCGCGGCTAGGTCGATTGCGTCTCTCTTGCAACGCTGTCATTTCACTCAACAAGCGCGTTGCAGGGGGAATGCGTACCACGGACCCTCCATCCCGCGTTCTTTCCATTCGAGTTGCACAGGTTGGCCGCTCCCATTGGCCGCTTCCACGTGCACCTTTTGATCCTTCCGGCGCCTAACGCGCAGGGACCGCGCGCCCAGTGCAACACAGCAGGCGCGCTCAACAACAGATTGGATGCCACAGGTCCATGGCCACAAACCCCAGGGTCGTAACTGCCTTCGACTACCCAGTCGGTGACCACGACGACCACACATCTTGCCCGCCGAGTTATCGCACTCCTGCAGGTGACTCTGCCGATCGAGAAGGACCCCTCGCTTCCCTCCATCGCTTAGACCAACCCGCAGGAGACGCCATCGAGAATTCCATGGAATTTTCCCTCTTGATTCCAGCACGAGTGCAAGGGCCCCAGTCTGGCCCCTCTTCCCACCTTCTTCGGCTTCTGTGCAGCAACGGCATCCATCCAACCCGGACGCAGGAGACGTAGGTGCGAGTCACACCAACCCACCTCATCGCGGACCGGCACTCAAACGACGTTCCGGTTTCCACGGTCACGCCGAAGGATTCCGGGAAAAATTATACGCCGCTGACCAGCACGCGAAACATCGGTCCCCTCTAACCACCCTTCCCCGCCCTCCACCACTTTGGGCTCGCCGCGGGGACGTCTCACATACGTTCTGAGCTAGCGCAACCCTTCACAGCACCTGCTCACGCACACCACAAACACGCCCTCACCCACAGACGCACTGGCGCGCATCCGCGTACGCAACGCTTACCTGTCGCCGGCTGTTTCTGGTGACAAATCTCACCAGTCCTTGTCCACCCACAACCTTTTCCTACCCTTGCGACTTGTGCTGTTTCAGTGGGGGCCAAGACGGCAATCTCGCCCTTCTACTAGACTGTGTACAGGACATCCACACCCTGTCCTCGGCAGCAACTCTGAATTCGGCATCCCTTATTGTGGCGGCAAATCTAGCCGTTCTACGTGCTGCGGCCAGTCGACGACCCACTTACTCGACGAGGGGGGGATTTTTCTACCGACAAACGACCAACAGCAAACGGACACAAGCGAAGCGGGGCCAAGAAGTGCGCGGCCATAGGAGACACAGACGCCACGCTCACCACGTGTAATTCCCGTGGCTCGGTACCTTGGCCGCCATATTGGGCCGCCGTTCCAGCCGCCCGCTGTTTGACGGGAATTTTCTCTCGTTTCCAGCGATCGAAATTGATTTCGTCTTTGCTTGTTGGGTCAGCGTTTCGGGCCGGGTTGGGTTTGGCTTAGCCGGACCTGGTTAAGGTGTAGTGCGGCCACTCAGAAGGCCACGCCACCCGGTAGTTGCGGATCTGTGTGAGGCCGAATCTGCGGCCCACGTTGGGAGAAAGAAGGCTAGTGCTTCTGCGGGCGGGAAGAAGAAGGGTTTGGGGTGCTCTGCTACCTTATTGGAGGCCCCTTGCAGTTGCGTCTGCTGTCACGGCGGCTGGTGACGGACACGGAGCCTGATATTGTGCTTCACCAGTGTCACCACGCGCCTAGCCCGCCTCGCTGCAGCAGTCCTCAGCTGGGATTTGACGGCTCAGTTGGGCCGCCCCTCTAGAGTCAGTAATTTGGTTGGTGAGCTTGCAACAAGAGGAGGGTGTGTTCGAGGATGCCGGTTGCAGTATCATCACAATGGCGGGGCCGTCAGCGGCGGGTCTTTGAGTCTGTCTTCCAGACGGATCCTGCTCGATCTACGCCCCAGACGGCACCCGGCGGCGTCTTTTCAGGGCCAGGACACCCATTCAGAGGGCCAGCGGCGTCTTTGTCTGGCCAGCAGTATCACTCGGAGAGCTATGGCCAGTATCACCAACATGCGCCTGAGGGGCAGACTCTCCACACTCAGACCCCAGCACAGCCACCATTTCATCCCATCACCGATGTGGGAGGCGACCATCAAGCGGCATACAATCGCGCTTGGCAAATCGTAACCGCTCGGATCGCCCTCCCCTCATCTAATACGGCAAACGACTCCTTCGGGGTGTCTTCCGAGGGCGGCGGCACTGGAGTGTTTGGTGTGACCGACACGCAGCACCAACCCCAGCAGCGACCGCATCACCAGCAGCAGCAGCAGCAAGCGCCACGCTCGACCACATCGAGGAGGCGAGACTGGAATCGGGATGGAGCCCGGGCCGCTACCGCCTCATCGGGCTCTGGCTTGGGGTTGGGCCCAGGACCCGGCTCAGAATTGGAGTCTGGCTCTGGTCTTGGCACAGGCAGCAACATTGAAGGAGGCAGTGTTAGTGACGCCGATTTCCATTCCGCCTTTGCCCTCTTGGCAAGCGCCGGCTCCCTGCTGCCCCAAGCCACACGCACGGGGGATGTGATGGCTTGGCATGCGCTTCAGACACGGCGGCATTTTGCTCAACACGTGATGCCTCTCCTGAAGGGGTGTTTTGATGAAGCTGCGGCTGTTGGCAGCGGTGAGGGCGGGGAAGAAGATGGGGATGATGTCCATGATGGAGGAGGAGCGAGCAGAGAGGAGAAAGGAAAAGGAAAGGCCAAGGGAGATGCGTATGAACGGCACTTGGTTGTTGTCGTGAGCAGTATACGTACGCTTGAGGCTGCGCTGCGTCTCTATTTTCACGGGCTGAATCAGCTGCTGTCTGGGTTTGCCCGCCTTGCTGAAGCTGTCCCCGATGCAGCCAAAGATGCTGAGCTACTGAATTCTCGCTTCCGGAAAGATCTCCATGCTCTTGTGAGCGCGTCGGCGTTCGAAGGACTAGTGCCCTCTCTACGGGCTGTGATGGCACGTTTGGCGGGGATTATACTGGGCGTCTTAGACTATGACAGGACAGAAGCACAACCGGCTCGTCCCGCACCACCAGGGCCCGACGATATCAAAGTGCAGGCTGCGAGAGGACAGCTCCTGGAGCTTGTCCAGCAGCTGCATAATGTTGGGCTTACAGGCGAGCAGTTCCAGGCTCTGTTCGCGGAGGCCATGGGCACACTGATGTCTGATTTTGTTGATGGGGCATATGGTGGTCTATGGTCCGCGTCGGACCCTCGCTCGTTCTCGGCTGCGATGAATTCCGTATCACGCAACGTATCGTTGCCTACTCTCTCGCCGTGTCTTGTAGCTCTGAATGACTGGGTCGAGAACCACTTCGCGCGCTTGACATCGGAGGTCTTGAGTAGTGCCTCGGAAAACCCCACAGGGCCGGGTCCGTTGCCGGTAACGCTGGCGGACCTCAAGATGTACCAGTCTTTGGCCCAAGGCCGTTTAGCGGTATTGCGGATTCAAGAGTTATTTGACATCGTCCTAGCTTGGCCGGCATCACGACCGGCGTTGGATGATTTGAGGGCTACTCTAACTACCGCTGCTCGACGGAAGCAACTGACGGATAGCTTCTCGCGGGCCCTACGTACACGGTTGTTGCATCCTGGCTGCAGTACTCTCCAGATTCTGCAGACGTACATCTCCATTATCCGGACGCTGCACGCGCTTGACCCCAGCAAGGTGTTGTTAAGTAGGGTCGAGTCGGATCTGCGGTTGTATCTTTGCCAGCGCGAGGACGCTGTGCGTGTTGTTGTTGCGGGGTTGCTCGCCAGTCATGAGGAGATGCGTGCAGCGAGGAAGGCCAAAGATGCGTGGAAGAGACAACGAGGACAACAATCGAAGCGAGGTGAGGAGGGTCAAGTGAAACACCGAAGAAGGGATGTTGACCCTTTTATGACGCCTGGTCCGTCGAATCGGACCTCGCGTGCCGAGAGGACACCGGTCATGACGCCCGGAACGGAAGCCACACCTTCTCATATCATGTCTACCCCAACAGGGACACCGACGGGAACAGGGACACCCTCTTCTAACCCATCCCGCTACGCAGCCCCCGCGAAGCTCGTCGAACTCGCCCTCCTTCTCAATAATGACCCCTCGACGCAGTCCCGCCGCGCTGCGGCTATGGCGTCCGAGGACGGAGACCTAGACTGGCAAGACCTCTCCTGGCTTCCCGACCCCATCGACGCGGGCGCCAACTACAAACGCCCCAAGCGCAGCGAGGACGTCATCGGCACGCTGATCTCGGCGCTCGGGAGCGAGGACGTGTTCATCAAGGAGTTCTCGACCGTCATGGCCGATCGGTTGCTCGCAGGCGGGACGACAGAGCAGTTCGATCAGGAGCTGCGAGTGCTTAACCTGCTTAAGCGGCGGTTTGGCGAGGCGAGCTTACAGGCCTGCGACGTCATGGTCATGGACGTGATCTATTCTAGAAAGATGGACGAGTTCATCACGCGGGAGGAGGAGGGCATGAAGGAGCTTGTGGGCCGGGATACGGGGAGCATGGACTATCACGCGAGGATCCTGAGCCGGTTGTTCTGGCCTGGCTTGGACCGGGAGCATTTCCTTCTCCCGCAGGAGGTGCTGGATCAGCAGAAACGGTATGAGGCTGGGTATGAGGCCCTCAAGTCGAGGCGGACGTTGACGTGGTTGAACCACATGGGCAAGGCGAGGGTGGAGATTGAGCTAAAGGATCGCACCGTCACTGTGGATTGCACTACGCTTGAGGCGACTGTTGTTCATGCTTTCCAGGGGGGCGACGAGAGCGATGAGCCGGTGCGGAAGGATGTCGATGACTTGTATGCGCAGCTGCAGATGGATGAGGACCTTATCCAGGCTGCGTTGCAGTTCTGGGTCGGCAAGGGCGTACTCCGCCGTGTGGGTGGTGCTCACGGCAGCGTCTACGTCGTTGCTGAAACCTTACACGAACCCACCTCGTCCACGACAGACCAACCTACCGGCGACGATGACGGCGATGATAACCGGCCCATGGAGGCTGAGACTGCTGATGAGTCTGCTACAGGGACTGCGAAACAAGGAGACGGACTATCGGCCAAAGAACGCGAGCGCCGCGAGATGTACTGGCGGTATATCCAGGGCATGCTGACGAATGCGAGCGCGAGCATGCCGCTGTTTCAGGTGGCCATGATGATGAAAATGCTGATTCCGGAGGGGTTTCCGTGGAGTAATGATGAGTTGCAGGAGTTTTTGGGGGAGAAGGTTGCTGGGGGGGAGATGGAGATTGTGGGGGGGAAGTATAGGCTTAAGAAATAGGGGTGTAGATACCTTTGTAGGTAGGGGGGTATGCTTTGGGGAGGTTATGGTTGGGGGGGTGATGGGAGGGTTGAGAAAAGGCTGAGGAGCCTGGGCCCGGTCAGGAGCGGGCGGGCTGATTTGTTTGTTAGTGTACATGCATGGCATGGTAGTAGGCATGGTGAGAATGGAGAAGTATTTATGAACCATTACCGTTTCATGGGGGTGCGCCTAAGTGGACGGAATCGTGTGTGTGCGAGTGTCCTACGGGACGGGATTAAGGGAGTGATGCGGAAGTACCACCGGCGTCTAGGCCATACCTGCGAAAGTCTCTGGTGCCATGTATTCATCCTCCTTGTTTGTACATGTAGGTGTGTGGGTGTGTTGTGTGCATTGTAATGGCACCTGTGACTAAAATTTTGAACTCTTGTTTCGAGGCTGAGATGCAGAAACAGAGTGTAAGTGTGCTGGGAACATCTTATTTAGTCGAGAAGACCGCTGCTTTGTCGGTTGGCTTTTGTTTTGGTCGTGGACATGGGGGAAGAGACAAACAAGGGATCTGTTTTGGTCGTTGGAAGGGGAAGGGGATTAGGGAAGGGAAGAAGAGTGAGGTACGGGATGGATAAGTGCACTCAAATACAGAAAATTTCCAGAAAACAAGAGTGAAAGAAAAAAATGGGAATTTGTACTTGGCTGATTCGCTCGCTCACTCGCTCGTTAACGTTACCAACCTAGTGTACTTCAGGGGGGCCTGAGACTATTCGGTTGTTTTAAGGAGTTGATAAGACGATGACAGACAAAAGAGGTTCAGTTTTTGTCAAAGCAAATTAGCAAACCACTTGTTTGAACTGTGATAGGTAGACATAATCCCTTCAGGTTCGAATGCAAGAAATTACATCTAGAAGTAATTGAACGGGCATAAGATACAATTTGAGAGCCACTTCCACACACATTTCGGTGACAAGTACATTACTATTCTCACGGCGAATACCATCCATCAGTGTGTGTAGCGTGCTCAGCCAACCAGCCGTTTATTTCGTTGTTTTATGGTGTTTGTATGTGCGTGTGTGTTGGAGCGTGGAGAAAGAGGTGCTTGAAAGGCTGGACACCAAGTCCGGTCGGGCTACTCAGGGTGTGTGCCTTGGAGGATTGATGGTGGAGTCCTTGATAGGTCGAACTGAGTTGGATTGACAGGGGGGTGGGGTTGTTGTTGTTGTTGTTGTTGTTGTTGTTGTTTTGAGGGGTTAGTATTCCTGGAGGAGGTGTTCTTAGTATGTTTTTCTATGCGGTGAGTGTGTGGTTTGAGAAAAGGGGAGAAGGGGGGAACTCGGAGCTAGGCACAACGTGGGGGGAAGGGAAGGGGAAAAGAGAGATAGAGAGACGGGGGGAGGGGCAAAGTCATAAAGAATGCAATGAAGATGGGTTGGGGTAATGTATTTGAGCATTTTTTCAACATCCCAGCGCTGTTAAGAGAACCTCGTCTCGAGATAACTCGTTACGCTGCTTAGACCTGCCTCACCAGAGCTCGGAGTGTTTAGATCTTTAGGTCATGCCACGTTGAACCCGGTGATGAATAACATTAACTTCTATATGTGATTGTTCACTGTGAAGAGCTGTCTCATGGATTTGCTTAGCTACATATATTGATCACCCAAGTCATCTAACAGCTCTCTTGCAACCACTCAACCGAAACCCAAACGCACCCAGCCAGTTTCCTTACTTGTGATCATCAACTCACCATATTCCAGAGCCTGACTCAAGCACCGAGAAAGACAGGTAGACAGGCTATTTTGTCATTGCGTACTGGAAATCCCTATATCATCCGATCGGCGTATTAACTTACCGCGTTTTCCCGTGATTAGAGTAAACAGAAAGCTAAACCCCGAGTCCACCTCGAAGGACGGAGTAACAAACAACCAAAGCTGTCCCCACACGCCAGAGAGCCAATAAATAGCCCTTTCTAGACACAAGTCAGGTAGGCAAGCCGCTGTCTACAATAGTCTAGGCGGCATAACAACATTCTCCCGCCTCCCAACCTTTCTCCCCCAAAATCTAAACACCTCCTCTTCATTGAATCAACTTCCCCAGAGCCAAAACACGCCAAATTCCCAATCAGGTGAAAGAGTGCGAAAGAAAGAGGCGACAGGAGAGCTGGTCCAAATCGCCTTGCCCCGCCTCACCCCGCTCCATAACGCAAGCGAGTGATCGATGGTGTTACCACCCCCATCGGCAGCGCGGCCTGATGGAGCCGGGACTGACTGACTGACGGGCAAACTACGTGTCTGATTTTGGCATTTTTGGGTTTCATGAGTTCATGAGTTCATGACGCGGGCCGATCGGTCGGTTACGGCTATCTTTTTGGGTGTATGTATGTGGATGTGGATAATTATGTTTTGATTCCCCTCTTTAGTTTTTGTTGGCGATGACGCATGACTTGGAACGCATGACTTATCATGACTCTTTTTGGGGTATTCATTCTCACAGAGTTCCGCTGTCATTGACTCACTCACTTACCCACTCACCTGCTCATTCACTCGCTTACTTACTCACCGAGGCTTCGGCTTCTGAATATTACCCGCAGGCAAAATAAATGACAACGGGCCTTACCTCATCAAATGATCGCTACCAATTGTCATCGCCGTGCAGACGCGGTGATCAAGTACCTGGGTAATTGATTCGGCTCCGGGGCATGTTCGGGGGTCAGCACAGCGGGGGCTCACCGGGCTCCACTTGTACCCGGAAGTCCGGCGCTGGGGACGGGCCCGTTTTGGGAAAGTCGGCCGGCCCCGCGTCCCGAAGACCTTGATGGTTAGTTTGCCTAGGCTTACCCGGCCCTCGGCTGGCTGCTGCTACCAAAAAAAGTAAGAATGAAATGAAAGAGGATGCCAAAACTGTGGAAAAAAAAACGAGTTTGTTTCATATGCACGCCTTTTTTTGTTTTTTAGGATACGACGGTCAACGGCCGTTTGCAAAGTGGTGAATCAGGCTTAGGATCTCAATGTTCTGGATCCAAGTTGGGGGCCCGTTTTGTGGCGTTGATGCGGGCGTACTTGCGTCATGTCGCTGCTTGCGGGTCAACTTTCGTCAGGTTTTTGGTTGGAGCTCGGGACCATCGACGATGGCGGTCGGGAGAAACGGCCGGGAGCTGCAACCATGTTGAGAGGAGATTAGTAATTAAGTAAGTTCAGCCTGGTTTGTCAAACGCCCGCCTCCCAAGCCCTCCCAAGACGAGTTTTTGTCGTAAGCAAGGCTACTTCTTCATCCCCGGATGTTCCGGTCAGCCTCCGAGCTTTTTCGTCGGGTAATGGATTCTTGCTCCCGGAGATAGGCTCCAGCCTGGCGTCGAGCGGGGATGCGGTCAGCGGGTGTTTGATGGTGGCAAGCATATGCAACGAGTCGCGCGGGATCAGGGCTGGCTCGGGGCTCCGCGAGCATGCTGGAACACAAAGGGCGCTTCGGGTGTGATATATAACTTTTTGGCTGGGGCTGTTTGCAGGGCCGTGGTGTGGAAGCGGGTGGGGGTGGTGCGACGTCGGGAAACGGTCCAAAAAAAGCAATGAAAAGATTCCAAGCAGAGCAAACGGTGTCGGTTGTTCTTTTCCGTTCCCAGCCATGGATGACGGCTTTTTCACGCCTGGATCCCGACGTCGGCATAATCTCTCTTTGGCGGGATTGATTTTCGCCTGACCAGCCTTCATGGCCCAGGATGCTCGTTCAAACATGCCTGCGGTGCCCACCAAAAGCGTGCAAGCGGAGATGGGTTTTGCTCGCAGCGGCTCTGCTCAGTCCGTGGCTGGCGAGGGGTTGTTGAGGCGGCGTGAGCGGGCAAGGCGGGTAATGAGTGAGGTGGACACTTGGCTCCAACGAGACCCTCTGCCCGCACTTGGGTGAAATTGGCGCTTGATTGCCGTTCATGGAAGCTGGAGGGCCAGTACGATGCTAGGCTGGTTCGATCGAGGCAGGCAGCCGAACCAACAGAGTCGGCGTTCGACGCAGCCATGATCAAGTCATCTGCTGCAGGCTGGTCATTCGGTTCGCCAATGGCGCCACTGATTTGAAGGCTTGGTTGTCTGGGCTGTCTGGGCTGTCTAGGCTCTGAGAACTTCCGTCTTGCAGGGAGCTGGGTTCTAGGCCCATTAAAACCGGCGAGAGGGGCTGCGGAGTTGGGTCGCGGAGGGGTAACTTCGGGTGAGCATCAAACACCGGCACAGCACTACTCGCTTTTGTCGGAGGGTTTGGGGCTTTCGGTAACCGCAGTGGGAAGAGGGCCGGGAATTTGGCCGTCACCAGCAAGCCAGTGATACGGAAACTTCGGTAACCTTCCCACTTTCGTTGCCACTGCCAGCTTGCTCGAATCGAGACTATGGAACTGGATAACTATCGTCGTCATCAAAGAATACGATTTCGATGTCGATAAGAGAAGGGCACTTCGTCCAGAAGGCAGGGGTTGGCGATCAGCACTGGGGTGTGAAGTGCCTTAAACGAATCAGGAAGCCTGACGCGGCCTTGGCTTTGCAAACAGCCAATTATCGAAGTCCTAATCGCATGGGTAACCCATGTCAGCCACGAGTGCAAAGCAAGGGGCAGCTTCTCCAGGACACTCGCCATACTGTGTCTGCGTTTGTCAAGCAAGAGGGATCAAGACTGGCTTGGGAAGATGCCATCTGGCATGCTGAAAGAAGCCGCTTGTGAAACAACATCGGGGGCGAAGCCGAAGAAACGTAGAAGGAAATTGACAAAAGACTGAGTAAAACAGCCCAATGAGATCGTTTGGCCCTGCAGTAAACGAATTGATTAGTTCTTGAATTTAGTTCAAGACCGGTACCCGACATCGGCAGGTGTCCTTAAGTGGAATGAAACACGCCGCTGATAGGCGTTGATCAGCATCGACCAGGCGGAACTGACGAGAGAACCCCGCAGGCTCCGCGCTCTCCAAGGGTCGACGGCGATAGAGACTCCCATGCGCGGGCTTAGGCGGCAAGGCGGTTCGGCGGTCGTTGGGTGCTGAAGCGGCGGACTAACATGAAGCGTTTGGTGTTGGTGCCGTGTGAAGAATGGAAACCGACAGAGGTTGGGCGCTTGAGGTTGTTTAAGGTACTGTGTTCCGAATATAGAATTATTACTGTGTCCAGTTTCCGACTTGACCTGTGGACTGGAGGCAGTGTTGGGTTTCGGGATAATGGGGCCGAAAACACCGGTGCGTGATTGTGCCACTGTGACTGCGGTCGTTTTCCTTTTGACGGACGCAGCAGGTCGGGAGCCAGGAGATACGAGACATGTTGGCGCTGTGCGAAGCCAACTTGCAGTTTCGGGGGTGTTCGGCGACGTGCGTGATACATCACCCGCGGTGGACCCTCTGACTTGAGTTATTATCCTGGATGGGAACTTCCGTTTGGGGCGTTGAGAGCGCGAGGGAAGGTGCGCTGTGGTGAACTGAAGTTTAGGGCGAGGGAAAGCGCCTGGCAGCTCGTAGGCTTAACCCCACCTGCCCAACCTGGACTTGCCTGTGTAAGATACCGACCGTCCTTACGTATCAGTACACCGAGGCATGGTGCGGTCAGCATTCGACACTTTTATCCACAAGTTCCAGGTTGGTTTCGAAAGTTTTGGTGTTTGTGGTTTGGCGATTTCAATCTGACTAAATTTGGGACTTCTCTTCCGTTTTATTCCTTACCTCGGTTGAGCATTGGCATGTTCAATGAAAGGGAACCATGGAACGGAACACTCGGCAAAGCACAAAACGACGGGATCGCCAGCACAGGTCCGACCGACCAGCGTTGCGCCCGTTTTGCCTTCCCCATGTCGTTGAAGCACGCCAGGCCATTTTGATGATTCGGTTCAAAAAGTCCCCCGCCGCCCCCATTCGTGTGACCCGTCGAGCCATCCACATATTCGCCGCTGGATTGTATCCCACGCCGTCTCAAGTTTCTGACTGTGTATTAACGAAGGTTAAGGCTGTCGTTAGTAGGTGTCCGAATCAATAGCGTTCGAGCATGACAGGGCGGAACTCGGTGGATGCCGTTGCCGCAGACACCCGGAACCTCGGAAGCGAGCATTTCTCTCCGTCTGTATCTTTTCTCTCTCTCTCTCTCTCCTCTCTCAAGCGGTTATCCTTTTTTCCCGCCATTCCAGCCGTCGCAGCCACGGGACTGCCGGCCAGGGGCGCCACCTCACAGTAGCGGGTTAAAACACCTTTCCGTCCCCCCACTATCGGGTTGCTGCTCTCAGACACAAAGGCGTAAAATGCCTGTTGCACCCCGGTTCTTTTATAGGCGTGCCCTTCCCCTCGCGGCCAGCGCGCACGGCAGGTGTCCAATCCGACGGGTGACCCTGGGTCCGACCAACATCGAGAGCTGGCAAGTGGCACGTTCCTGCGACCATAGGTCAGCGGTTGTGAAGCGAAGCCCAAGGGAAAAGCAACCCGATTCTCGACAATTGATGAGGCGGGCGCTCGGCGAAAACGGACCAGCGCCCAAGCTGCTTCGGGCAACTGCGCTTCAGTCGGGACCTTAACACGCCCGGTCCTTTTTTTTCCCTCTTCTCCAGGCCCAGCCCCTCTCCTCGTTTGAGCAAGACTCGCATTGGAGAATGAAAGCTTTCTGATCTCTAATAAATCAGTTATCGTTTCCCGGCCGGCCGCTTGGACCGGGGAGACGGGGAGCGAACGAGACGCACAAAACACCAGCGATCGGCTGGGCTCTCGGGCCAGCTTGCCAGCTAATAATGAGTTGGGGGTTGCACCAATACGGTAATTACCGCGTCCCTCGCCCCTCCGTCGTGTCTGGGCACAACCTCAACTCCCATTCCACTTGTTACCCCGTCACCCTGTCATCATGCCAACATCGGCCCAGCATCGGCTGAAACTGGGAACCGGTGGTCTGCTGCATTTCAGCAGGGGTCCTCGGCCGCTGCGTTGTTACCCTGTGTCTCTAGCCAGTTTGCCAGTGTTCTGACGGGACGACTCTGAGCAAACGACCAGCGCCCTGCGGGCGGTTGGGCGCGTTGTCTTGGGGGCAGCGCAGTGGCGTTTCGGTGGTTGTCCCCTCCTTTGGCCGCATTTTCCGGTCCCTTGGCCCCAGCCGACGCCGAGCGAGAGCGAAAATGCAAGGGTTACATACCTTTTTTCCTCACCCTTCCTTCTTTGAACCCCCTGCTTCGACTGGGCGCTGACCAGTGACGCTGTCTCTGGACCTCTCACACTCGCACACACATCCCACAAGGCCGCAGTTCCGTAACTTGTTCGTTGCATTCTCCACCGACGCCGCAGCCCACCGTCCACGGCCCAACCCAACTGGTGCCCCCCGGTAAGTGATGCGAGACCTGTGAGGATCCCTTCTAGCCCGGAGCGTCCCAGGTCTGAGTGGCTGCACTTCCCTGTCGGCCTGTGGCCCAAAGCGAGCTGGCGAGGGCAGACGGAACCGTATGTACGTAGTGCGCGAAGACGGCGGGCAGCGTGGTGACTTGACTGTGTGCGAACGGGGCTTGACTCTCCCAAGATGAGTGCGCCTTGCTTTGCTCCGCTCCCTGGCGTGGTCCTTTCCCCTCCTTCCCTCTTCCTCACCCATCTGCCCATGCTCTCTGGGTTTCCTCGATGATACAAAACCCATGCCATCCCCAGCCCGCCCAGCTCGCTCCCTCTCCTCTTCCCCTCCATTTTTGCTCGCTCGCTGCTTGACCGCTCGAGGTCTTCCCCACCACATCGCCGTTCCTACGCACCCACGCCAAGCGAATGAACTCGACCACTGCACCCCTGTAATACGCCCACGCCAGCGAGATCCTCGGTCACTCATTATCTTATCGGCCGTTTCCCACCACCATCTCCACGTCCACCGTGCCCACGACATACAACGGCCGACCGCACAAACACGGCTGAGGGAAAGGTCGAAACTGGAGGAGTAGACGGGGCCAAATGAGAAAGGATCGCCGATTTGGCTCGTTTGGGTCCTATTAATGCTGTTATTTAAAGTCACGGCATAGGTTGCTTCGATCTCCCCGGCGGCAGATCAGGAAACCCGCAACCGACCACGGTCACCCGCCCATACCCCCTGCTCCTGGCTGACAGGCGGATGCAACGGCCGGCCATCCGACCCCCTCGCTTCCCCCTCGCAGACGTCGAGTCTCGACTCTTGACTTCCAGCAACCGAAACGGTTTTGTCTCGTCTGCAACCGACAACTATCGGGACCTAAATCGACTCGAATATTAGCTCGTGGATTTGGAGACAACAAGACAAGGCCAGCTTGTTTTTCTCCCTGGTACATCTAAGGACAAAGAGGAAAAGAGGAGGCCCTTTATCAAAGAGGAGTTCAGACTATTGCGGGATTGTAGGAGATCAAGGGCCACAAGCTAGTTGAGGTGAAATTGGTTCACAGGACGTCAAGGCCAGCTGGAACCGAAGTTAGGCGCCATTGTGAAGGGTGCATAGGAGGAAACAGTTCACAGGAGGAAGGTTTGGCCGCTTGATAGGACAACTTGTGGGTTTTGGGACCTTGAATCGGGGTGAAAGGACAAGAATCGGGACTCGTGCTTGGAAAGAACCACCCGCCATTACTCAACCGAGCAGGTGCATTCCGGATCTCATTCGGGGACCGGACCTCTGCCTCTCTCTCACACCGTACCCGCACCGACGGGAAGGCACGATGGCGGCCGTGGACCCGATGGATTATGTGATGCACCAGCCCGATCCGGCTCCGAGTGCGGGCCCGGGCTTCCACGGAATGCTGCAGCACCAAGGATGCCCATATGTCCGGAGCCAGCACCAACACCAGCCATACCATGGGTCGAGCTTGCCTCATCCGCAACTGGATGCCGGCATTAATCCCATGCACCACCAGCTGCCACATTTCTCGCAGCTGCCACACCCAGACCGGTCGACATTTTATTCGTCCGGGAACGGGCCTGGAAACACGCATGGAGGAAGCCACGGGCCACAACACCCCCACCATCAAGGACAGCAGCAGCCACAGCAACAGCAGCAACAACAGCAGCAACAACAACACAACCAGCCCCAACAATCACACCAACTCCCCCCTCCCCCTCCTACTTCTTCTTCTTCTCTGCCGCAACAGCCCCAGCCCCCGCAACCTCAACATCTTCCTCCTATACAACCGCCACCCATACTTCCGTTCCCGCAGTCCTATCCGCAACATAACCCTCACTACGACGCGCACGCGGCTAGCAGCGCGTGGTTCCAGACTCAAAATCCCGGCACGTCGTGGCCCATACCCTCTTTCCACCCAAACCACGGGCCAGGACAGCAACCCTCCGGTCCCAGGCTTCCAGGTGTAGACTCACATTTCGGAGGCCCAGGCAGCGGGCCTGGAGCTGTGCAGCCTCTTGGTGGTCCAAACCAGCCCTATATTCCCCACTCCCACCACCACACCTATTCTCCTTACAGCTTTCCTGGATTCCCGCGGCCGACTTCCTACGCGCGAACCTCCGCCGTCCTCCCGATACCCCCCCAAATCTCGAACCCAACCATCCGGCACGACCACTCGGGCGAGAGCCAGGCGAATCAAGCGACCACAACGAACAACACCCCGAACCAAACAAACCAGCCGAGTACGCCGGGCCAGGCAGCCCAGACGAACCAGTCGAGCCGCTCCCCGACTTCCCAGTCTCCCTCAAGCACGATGAGCGCTGATCGGGACGCGCCCTCTGCCGGCAGGCAGGGTTTCACGCTACCGTCTCTGAACCCCAATACGAACCAGGGCCCATCTTCCGGCTCGCACCCGAACCCCCAGCTACCCTCTTCGAGCTCTCAAGAAGTGGCCCCGCCTAGCGCCGTTCCATCGGACCCGACATCAACCCGCTTCCCGCAGATTTCCCAGCGCCCCGTTTCCTCTCACACAACTCCGGGCATATCGCAGCCCGGTTCCGCAGACTGGCTGGCCTTCCACCTTGGGGATTTCAGGCGCGCGGACGGGACGTCTGGGAGCATATATCGGTCGCAAGCCATGGCTTCCGACCCCGCGGCCCTTTCATCAGCACACCGGCGTCACCAAAGCGCGTCGGCGCGCCGTCCGCCACAGCCAGACCAGGATAGTGACGAAGATCTTGGCTCGTCTGCAGACGAAGCAGAGCAAATGCTACGACTCATCGACGGGTCCGGGATCAACCTGGCGCATATTAGAGCCACGTTTGCCGAGGACCATCTACGCGCCAGTCAAGTGCTTCGTGGCCAGATAACTAACAAACGTGTGGCGTCGAAGATTGCAGTGCAGCAGCTCCAGAGTGTGGATCCGGACAGTCTTCCCGAGACGGAGAGAAGTAAGCAAGCTATTCGGTTTCCCCGAGCCCTTTTTTTCCCCTTCTCATCTTGCCCATAACTTCCTTCTGGCTAGCTACCAAATCCCGTGCTATCGTTTATGAATACTGACGCTGTGTCTAGCTTGCGTCATCTGCTACAACGATTTCGGCCAGGCAAGCCCAGAAGGGATTATCGAGGCCCCTCTAAGGTTGCCGAAGTGCCAACACGTTTTTGGCGACCACTGCATTAAGAAGTGGTTTGAGGAGTCCGACAGTTGCCCTTATTGCCGTGACAAGGTGCCTAGCGAGCTTGCTATGGTTCCTAATTCGCGATATAACAACCTGCTACGGATGCGCACTCGTCTTCCAACCAACTCACACCCTGGACCGTACGTGTACCCTAATATCTAATCTGTTTCCCTGGATGCGTTGGAGAGGTAATTAGCGCTAACAACATTCTAGGGATGAGGTCTTGCGCCTATTCACGCCGCAGGACTCTCAGTACTCGCGTCATCGAGCCCGGCTGGAAGGAGGCTCTGAAGGCTCGGTGGTGCCGCGGCCCTCGCAGCGGCGGTCTCCCCCGACGGAAGCGGAAAACCGGAGACGAACGCGTGTTAGGCACAGTAGCGGTCATTACGTCCACCCGGGTGGCATGTTCACGGGCGGCCCCGCGCGCTCGACGGGTGCACCATCATCCACAGTCCCGTCCGGGCAGCACAGCCCCACAAGCGAACGTGTAACGCCCCCCAACCACTCGCTCTGGCCTGTCCCGCCCGCGGAGGATTCAGACTGGATGCTGACGTCTAGGTACACGAGACAGTTCGCCCCGAGCCAACGCCTGTTTTACCAGTCTGCCGAGTCAGGCCGCCCTCCTGCTACGGCTGCTTCTCTGTTCGACTCGGCCCTGTCGACTGCCAATCCGGGACCGTCCAGCTTCCGCCTGAGCACGAACGCGCCCCCGCCGCTGCCACCGAACCCTAACCATCAACACCAACACGGCTACTTTCCCAACACGCCATTCGGTACCCAAGCCCCGTCTTCCGTATCCCAGCAACTCCCCCCGATCAGCGCGCCCACCTTCCAGAATGCGCTAGCCGGGCGTGCCAACGCTCCCCATGTTGCCGGTCCGGAGGCCCAGGTGCAGTAGCAGGGCCCTTGGAGTAGGGCTAGGCCGAGCGATTCGTCACAGATCGCGAGGCCACGGGGAGACGAGAGGGTATGGGAAGATGAGATACCACGGGTAGATGGGCGGCCGATCAATCCGTCACGGATTGTGAGCACACCGGGAATTGAGAGAACATGGGCATGGCTGAATGAGAGACCATGGCAGGATGAGAGACCACGGGTAGATGAGCAATCGTGGGGAGATGAGGTGCCACGGGTGGATGGGCGGCCGATTAATCCGTCACGGATCACGAGGACACGAGGAGATGAGGGTTGGCCGCTGCCGAGCTGGACAGAGCCTAGGGGTTACATGGAGGGGCCACTGCAAAGTCAGACAAGGCCGGGAGGATAGGACCCAAGACAACCACCAAGACAACCACCAAAACAGCCACTCGCGTCAAGACAGCCACTAGGACAACCACCAAGAAAGCCACCAGGACAGCAACCAAGAAAGCCACCAGGACAGCCACTCGCGTCAAGACAGCCACTAGGACAACCACCAGGACAGCCACTGGCGTCAAGACAGCCACTTAGACAGCCGCAAGGGCCACCTATGAGCTACAGCCCGTTGTCCGAGGCCAATGAGTGGGCGAACTGGCACCAAACTCTTCCAGCGACAAGCCACAATCCAGCACCGGAGCGGGCGGCGACTCCAAGCACGGCGACGGGTTTTGCGTCGAGCCATTTGGGCCGATCGCGGAGCCTAAACACACTGCCTCCTCCCCCGCGCCCGGATCCAACGTCCTCAACTTTGCTGGCCCGGAGACCATCACAGATGCAGGCCCAGCCAAATAACGAAAGCCCCGCTCAACAAACCAACAGATTTTGGCCGCGCCAGGATGGCTCGGGGCCCGCACCACAGTCCAGGACCGACGGTGACCGTCCCAGTGGTGGGCAATCGAAGTGGCCTCATCTTTAGGCTGCCGGGTTGTTTTTCCTTTCTCTCATCATGAAGCGTTTTCTCGGTATTTCTCTTTCCACTCCCCTCCGTTTTTTTCCTTGCCCCCCTTTTCTATTTGGGGTTCTCTACTTTCGATTCTCGTTGATGATTACGACATGAACGCATACGTTGCATTGCACTATAGAGCGTTTACCTTTTTCCTGATTTCGGGCTTTTTGATTTTCTCTTCTCTTTCTTCCCCTCGATACACAACGGCGGATTGGGCTGGGCATTTTGACCCCTCACAGAATGGCATAACATGGAGTGGATGGAATGGCATGCGCTGGGATGGGACAACCATATGGAGTCGGCGTTTCTCCATTATTTACGTTAGGAGGCCGGTTTGCTTTTCGACGCAGGGTACGGTGGTAGTGCTTTGACTGGGGTTCTTTGCTTTGGCTTCTAGAGGGGAATGGCGGACACGAGGATCGGCCTACCACATCGTGATCTTCACCTTCGCCTTGGCCTGGATTCCTCGAGCCACCGCCTGGTGTTCCACTCACCGGTGACGCGCGTGAGAGGGAGCCGGCAGATGAGGTCCTCGGGGTGCTTTTCTCTTCCACTTTGTTTCCTTCCCCTTTTTTCTTCGTATTCTCTTCTCCTTTTGTCGAATGGGATCGGATGGGAACTGGGTGTTGGGGCGAACATGGGAATCATTAGGACACACAAGACACAGACAGGCAGGACAGACAATACGGACACGAACACACGCACACATCACTATCCACACATCCCGTAGGCGGGGGCGGACAAGGTGGGCTGGGGCGTTGTTTAGGGGGGTTCATTACATTTGCATATGTTCTCGGGCTCACGGATGGCTGGGGTGCGCTTTGCATGGGTTGGGGTTGATAGGTGGAGTTTACCTCCGTTCGATTCTGAGCCTGAGTCTCGCCAGACTCGATTTGATTCGGCTCCTCGCCTCATTCCGTTCTGGTTTTTTTTTTTCTCTCTTTCTTTTTAACTTGGACGTTGACTTTGACTTTGGCTTTGCAGCGGAAGTGAGGCTGGGGTTGACGCAGCTAAGGGGTGGGTAGTTAACGTAGTCAGTCAGTTGCCAGCGAGCGAGAGAGAGAAGGAGGGGGACATACGGAATAGGGAATAGGGAATACAATTTGCACTTTGCATCTGCTCATCTGCTCATCTTTGGTATTGTGATGATACAGGTCATCTTGAGGATTCCATTCATGTCAAAGGTCCCGTTCATCGAAATGGTCCCGCTCATCTGTAAATTTATCGATCTATCTGGACATCTGGATATCGGGATATCTGGCTGGCTGGCTGGCTCCATCTGTCTGTCCGTGTGTCCGTCCGCCTGTATAATCTTGACTCACTTCTGTAGATGCATGTGGGGGGTGTTAGTTAGGGGAATTTCTTCAGTGCTCGTGCATGGCATGACGCTTGAGGGTGATTGATTATTTCTTGATTATCTTTGGCTTTTTACCTCGTTTGGTTGGGCCCGATGTGGTAACACAATGCGGTGTGAGGTTATTATTAGTGGTTGTTGAGAGGATCTTGTACATTTTTTCTTTTAATTGCTATGTTCTTGTTGACGGGATGGTGCTTTGGTGATGATTTTGTTGTAATTACAAGTTTGGTTGGGGGACTATGTACGATGCAGTATTTCGCACTGGCTTCTGTACGGGTGACGTATCGATTATTGGTGTTTACTATGGAGGTAATCTCCCTTACTTATTAATAATTTTGATGACTGCAATGTGCTTTGGTGAACATGTCTTTTTTTCGTAGAGTCAAGTTGGTTGTTCTGTGTTGGGAATTCCTGTGTGGTGCGGTCTGTTTGAGTGATACAGGTATGTAGGTGTGATGGAGGTAGGTGTGGTGCGGTCTAGGTGTTATCAAGTGTCGGTCAGTATGTGGTGTATGTAGTATGGAGGTAGGTAAGATATGTAGGTCTAGATTGCACTGTGATGCCCGAGTACACCGTCAAGAAAGCCTCGGTTGTCGTAGTGATGAGAAGGGAATGGTTATATGATGTGATTGGTTGGGTTGGGAGTGATGTTTTGTTCGGACGGGGACTAACGATGTTGGGAGTTATCAGAGACGGTCAGATAACGAGATGGATAATAGATAGCTGGAGTGGAGGATAAACTGTACTTGACGGTGGTGGTCTGTGGGGGGAATGTGACTTGGGCAAGGGGGTTACTAAGTTTGTGATGATCAGCTATGTAGCTTAGATTTTCATACATTTGGAGCGGTTGGGTCGCTCGAGGGTTGTTCTTATTGTCCTGGGTTGCGTGGGGGTGTGTGTGTTTGCAAGTGTGCATGTATAGTTATCAAGTCTGGAATCGGTGAATAGCAAACAACGATAAAGGGGGCACAACATCCTAGCACTTAGTCATGACCACCTACGAAACGATGAGGCGCATTAAATAAGTTAAGTACTCGCAGTCCTGTATGCCAGGTAATTCTAGGTTATTTCATTGGTGGGGGTACGGGGAAGTCAGAGAGAAGAATAGCCCAAACTTTTACAATGTATTCATATCTGCATGTTGACATCGAGACTTTGATGGTCAACTCGGTTGACCTTGTGAAGGAATAGTTTTAAGGGGAGTACGAAAGGGTCTGAGCCCGGTTAAAACGACTAGGGGTAGCCAGTTAGTGAGAATAAATAAAATCATTATTATATCCGTGGGACGTCCACGGAGTGTCACTAAGTTGCGGGTCGTCTTTGCCTCCGCACTTGCATGACAACATGGATCTAATGTTCGGGTTCGGGTTAAGACTTCGAGAGTCATGCAGCTAGGTGAGCGTCGTCAAGCGGAAAAGCAAGCTGACCACGTGTCTGAAGTCGGGTAATTACCTGTAGGTGAGTCTGTGTGGAAGCGGCCATAGCTGGGGAATTGGGGAGTTAAGGGCCTGCCGGAAGAGTGTTTGAAGTTGAAGCGGTCATAGTTGGGGCGATGGGTGGATACTGCATCAGTGGTCTAGCTATGGAACACATTTTGATGCGGCTATAGGGGTCAAGGCTGGTGCGAATGATGCTCGGAGAGACTCAGGACCGAGGCCTGTCTGCGTACAGTACGAACATGCTCATGCTACCTGACCACGCTTTGATGCTACTAGCCCGTGACTGTCAAGCTTTGTACGATGCAAAAGACGAAAGAAAATGGAAAATGCAAGTAAACAAAATATACCGAAATATGTACGCCCCACAACAACATACACTACCCCAACCCTCACTCACAACTTCGACTTCTCCCCATCCTCCCTCTTCCTCTCCTCTTCACCATCACCCCCTTCATCCTCACCCCCCTCATCTCCTCTCCTCCCCACATCTCCCCTTACCCCCGATCCCGATCCAGAAGCCGACCTCCCCTCCGACCTAGCACTCTGCACCAACTGCCAAGCAAACTCGGCCAACGGCCCCCTCGCATCCCCATACCGTCTCGCCTGCTCACTACTCGCCTGCCTCCCCGCCTGCCGCGCCGCAATCCCCTGACAAATCGCAGCCAGCCGAAAAATATTAAACGCCTGCGCCCACTGCAGTTCACGGCGACGTTCCGGGGAGATGTTGGTGCTTCCTCCTCCTGAGCTGTGGTGAATGTGGTCGTCGTCGTGGTGGTTGTGGTTGTGACGGTGGAGGGTGAGTTCGAGAGAGGAGGATGGGCGCGGGGAGGTGGGGGAGGGCAAGGAGGCGACGGTGAAGTAGAGGGAGGTGATTTCGTCTGGGGTGGGCAGGCCGCGGGTGGCGCGGGGGCGGAAGCCCGGGTGGACGTTGACGGAGCGGCGGGGGTCGAGGCGGGCGGTGAAGTAGGGGGTCAGGAGGTTGGAGATGTCGGAGAGGGGGTGGCCGATTGTGGACATTTCCCAGCTGTGTTTGTCAGTATCTGTGCTACTTAATTTTACGGGGAAGGGGAGGAAGAGAGGACGCACTCAAGAATGCCAATAACGCGCGGCTCAGTCTTGTGAAAGACAAGGTTATCAATCTTGAAATCGCCATGGATGAGCGTGCCCCGATCAGCCGGCTGCTGGTTCTCATCGGCAAAAAAAGCCATGAGATCGGCGAAATGCGGCAGCGGCCCGACAGCCACGCGGGTCTCAACATCGCGCACAGCAGCCTGAGCATCACACACCGACCGCCAAGTGGCCACCTGCCGATTATAAAACCCGGTCGGCTTCCCAAACGCCTCCAGACCGATCGCGCGCGGGTCGATGCGGTGCAGTTTGGCGAGGGTGCGCACGGCGTCGGTCCAGATGGCGAGGCGGTGTTCCGGTAAAACGGAAGGGATGATGGGGTCCTCGAAGATGCGGCCGTCGAGGAACTCCATGATGTAGAAGGCGGTGCCGAGGACGGCGGTGTCTTCGCACAGGCAGTAGGCGCGCGGGACCGGGACGTCGGTGTGCTCGAGGGCGTGGATGATGCGGTACTCGCGCTCGACCTTGTGCGCCGTCTTGGAGAGGAGTCGGCCGGGCGGCTTCTTGCGGAGCACGTAGCGCTGCCCGTCGGCGGCTGTCAGTTGGTAGGTTGGGTTCGACTGGCCGAAGCCGAACTGCTGGGGTCAGTATTTTCTGTTTCTTTGTGTCTCTAGTGTATCCGTATCTGTCGCTCAACCTACCTGCTTCACGTCCAGCGGCACCTCAATCCGGGGCACATTCTTGGCGATCCATCGCTCCAGCGCGCCGACGTCAATGGGCTGGCGCACCCGTCCGGCCATCTTGCTGGATCTCGGTCGTCTTGTCGGTATCTTCTCAGTCCAGTATCCAGCCCAATATCAGCGAACAAAGGTAGATCGAGTGTTCGTCCAAGTTTCCGTGTTTCGTCTCGCAGCAGTCCAATGTGATGACGGATGTGAGATGTGCTGTCGGCCAAACCCCCGACCACTTTGGACTTGTTGTCCGACCGGGCCTACTAGGCTACTAGGTTGGATCCCCCGCCACCGCTAGTTAGCTGATTCGCCCGCGTGCACAACTCGAGGCGACCACAGCAAGCCAATTGACTGGGCAGAGTCTGTCAATTGGTGGCGAGTTGAACTCTTTTTGTTTCCGGTATGGGCAGTAGCAAGTGTTGTTGTTGCTGTTGTTTTGTCCTCGTCTCGGGTGGCTTCACTGCATGTTACTGAGGGAGGTATTGTTGGCTATCGTCCTCGGGCGGGAAACCAAAACCGAGGTGGCCGAGGCACTTGGCGCTGGCATTGGCGCTGGCGGGTGTGCTTGATGTGCCGCCGGTGCATAAAAGACCTTCCCGAGCCGAGGTTGCAGGGGTGAGAGCAGTCGCGTGCCCCGCTCGTTACTTTACTGTGTTCCCATCTTTTGGGTTGCTGTCAAGCGTCGATGAATGCATTTGGAGGGGATGGTAGAGAATGAAGAATGGAGATGGGTTTGCACTTTCGATTGAGTGTGCTTTGAAAGTCATGTTCAGACGGGGCGAGTAATTACACAGTATTGGGCCGTGACCTGTTTCAATCAACTCAACACCATCCGTACCATACCATACCATACCGACCGTCACATCACCATCAACACCACCACCACTCCCACAACCACTCCCCCGCAAGTTCACCCAAAACCCTCTCAAACCCCCCCAAAACATCCCAAACCACCCTCAACTCCCCCTTAAACCCCCTCCCGCCCTCAGCTAAAAAACAAAAACCCATTTCGCAACCCGCCAAAAATATGATTCGAATCTGGGACACCCAGAGAGGTTGTGATTCCAAAGATTGGGGATATGGAGTATTTTAGGCCAACTCACGGTCACATCCGGTAAAAGGCAGGAAATGAGTTCGGTCTGAGCGGGCCTACTCCGTTTGGCAGGACCGGAATTGGGGGATTATAAAGGGGGATGTGGGAGGGGGGTTGTGATTGGCTGGTGGTGGGTGGAGTGGGGATCATGTGGGGCTGGGGTTATCGGGGGGTTATCGGGGTGGGGCCGGGATTTGGTGGGTGGCCGTCAGGGTGCGCGGTTGGAGATTGGTTACATACACAGCAACAAGACCACACTCGAGGTTTCAGAGGAGCACTGTAGCCATTCATTCCATGGAACAGATGGGAAGTGTCTGGCCATTCAAGTTCACGTCGGAGAGAACACACACGAAGAAACCGTACCAAAAGATGCACCGAAACATATAACGTTAGAGCTGAGAGCTAAGTAGCGAATATCAACGCCTGCCTGCGATCTATCTCACAACCTTTGATTATCCCCCCAACCCCCCACCAGACCGAACCGAACCCAAACCAAACGCCGTCCAAATCAATCACTCCCCTCTGTCCGTGGCCCATTGCTCTCAAGCAAAGCAAAAAAATAGGCTAGGTTAAACCGGCAGGGAAAATTTGCCCCAGCAATCTCAGCGACGTAATAAGGTACATTTCTCCGCTCTTCCTCTTTCTTCTCCCTATACTTCCCTTCTTTCTCCTCCCAGTAATCCCCCCCCTAATCATCCTCAATATCATCATCACTAATCACCAAACTCTGCATCCCCCCCAACCCCCCTCCCAATCCCCCCACCTGTTCCCCTTCATCCTCTTCATTTACCACCCCCCTCCCACTGCCACTATTCCCATTCCCACTCCCACTCCCATTCCCCCTCCCACCCAACAACCCCCCCAACCCAACCCTCCTCCCGTTCCTCTTCTTCCTCGGCGTCCCACCATCTTCATTCGGCCGATCCGTAGCCCATACCGAATCACCACCACCACTTCCTGGGTCCCGACCGCTGGCTTGTGCGTTTTCATCACCGGCATCGGCTTCATCATCCTCGTCCGCCTCACTCGCGCCGAGAGCGCCGATACCCTGGAAGGAGACAATCCGGTCGAGGTCACGGGCGTGGATTGATGAGCCTAGGATTGTGGATGCGTAACTATTATTGGCGTTACTACCGTTGGCGGTGGTGGTACTGGCGGAGTTGAACAGCGAGCGTGCGGTGGGTGGGCGTGGACGGCGGGCGATGTGTGCCATGTAGGGCAGGCGTTCGAGGAGGAGTTCCTGGCGGGCTGCGCTGCCTAGGGAGAGGAGGGGGGTAGTTTGTTGCTGTTGGAGTTGAGATTGGGGTTGTTGCTGGGTGTTGAGAGGGGCGTTCTTGCGAGGAGAGCCGAATCCGTTGATGGAGGTTTGTGATTTATTCCCCGCGGAGAACCCATTTGTCCCGTTCGGTACAGGTCGACGGAACGCAGTCGACCCCGACGCTGATCCCGATCCGGATGAGGTGGAAGCAGATGAGGAGGATTCCCCTTTGAGCATCCTCGTCGCCCACATATCCACCAACCCCTCCAACTCCTCCTTGCTCCGCCACAGCTTCAAATACGTCGGATAAAACATCTTGTGCGCATCCCCCGCACCACCACCGCCGCCGCCGCCGCCGCCTCGATACCCCCCACCCCCCGTCGGCGTCGGATGCGTCTTCCGCTTCACAGGAGACGGCAACGAGAACAACAACCCCCTCACCGCAACCTGAAACGCCATCTCATCCTGTCGCAGGACATGACTCCCAGAGTCCTTTCCCGCGTAGCCGCCCCCACCGTTCCCGCCTAGACTACCTTTACCACTGCCTCCGCCGAAAAAGATATCCCACGACGGGTAGAGCAGGTCGCTGTCAGAGAGGTAGTCGAGACAGCCATTGAGGTAGTCCATGGAGGAGTTGGGGTCGGCGGGGCTGGTCTGCTCGCACGAGAGCGCGTAGTTCTCGTGTAGTGCGGAGATGAAGGTATGCGTGTCGGTGCCGATCTCGCCGATGAGGGAGTCGACGGCTACTTCGGAGCGTTTCGGGCGGGCGAGGTGGGTCATGTAGCTGGGGAGGATTTCGGCGTTGGCTGCTGCGTTGGCTTCTTCGGACTCTGCGGAATTCAGTGCGCCGCCGCGTTTGTTGTAGACGACTTTGCCGACGGCGTGGAAAATGCCGAGGGTGGCCTCACGCTGCGAGACCAGCTCGAGGCTGTCCTGCTCGCCCTTGGTCAGGGCCGGCACGTCCTTGGCGCCGCGCTTGGGTTTCGTGAAAGCGATCTTGGACCCCCAGTCGGCCTCGCCATCACCCTTGACGCAGAGGAACTCAAGCGACGAGATGGCGTTGCGGATGTCGCCGATTTCTCCCAGCCGCTGCAGGACCAAGGGCCCGGGTGTCCGCCGTCGTCCCGATTTGCGCGCTTCTTTCTGCACGATCAATTCGAGCGCCTTGCTGAGAAAAGTCGGTGCAACAGGATTAAACTCGATTACGCCCGTGCCTGGGTGTCGCAGGATCTCGGGCCCCAGCAGTCGATGAGCAGTGAAGCTATCCGCAGACGCCGACGTTGTGGTCAGCAGGGTCTCGGAGATGACCATGACGATCGGGGTGACGGGCTCAGCGTTGTAGCGCGAGCCAAACCCGGACAGCGCGGGCATGTTGGCGGCGAGGAACTGGATGATGGCGTTGCGGAACCCCGTCAGCCCGGTCGACGAGCGCATGAAGGTGTTGGGGAACTCCTCCACCAGGATCAGCCGCTTCTCCGCGGTGCTACTCCCGCTCGTTCCGCTGGCCGGTGCCGGCGGAGGTGCCATGGGGGGCGGTGTACCCGCGTCGTCCGATTCGAAATCCAGCTGCCCAAACTTCCCGCCCCTGCCGAGAAACTCCTCAAACTGCGCAGCAGCAGACTGGTACCCATGCCCGGCCAGCCCGTACGAGTTGGCCGGGTTCCGCCACTCGAGCACCTCGCACCGCATATCCCGCGCCAGCAGCCTCACCGTCGTCGTCTTCCCGGACCCCGCGGCGCCCTTGAGAATCAGCAGTCGCTGCCTGATGCGCCCGGAAAAGACATCGTCCAGCCACCGCCTAACATCCTGCACTTTCCTCTTGTGCACCGCCAGCTCGTCCAAATTAACGGGCGCGAACCGCTCCGACCAGGGACGGGCGTCGTTATCGTTAACATCCACCGGCTTCGTCTTGGTCGTCGTCGTAGCTATCGTCGTAGATGAATTCTTAGCAGACAGCGTCGGCCGCAGAAACCGCTGTCCCCCACTCTTAACCGAGCCCTGCGACCCAAACGACTGCGAGTTTTCGGACGCACCATCCCCATTCCCATTCCTACCCGCACTCTTTTTCCCAACCACAGACCCATTTCCATTCCCACTCCCATTCGCAGTCCCAGCCGGCGCACCAAACCGTCTCTGCGCAGCCTTAGCCCTCCCAACCAAACTCGACGCAGCCGCCGACGCAGACGACACCATCAGCGGCACGTCATCGTCATCCTCCTCTTTCTGCCCATCTCCATTCCCATTCCCATTCCCCTCCGAAATCGGATCACTAAGAATCTCATCCCGTCTTCCCTTCCCATTCCCATTCCCATTCCCATTATTACTATTATTACCCCCACTACCAATCCCATTCCCCTGCTGCGACAACCCCCCCGCCTCATCCCTAGCCAACTGCTGCGCCCTCGCCTGTTTCGAAAACAGCGTCAACAAATTCCCCGACCGTCCACCGGCTTCGGCCGCATCTTCGGCTGCTGCTTTGCGTTTCCGCTGGGTGCCGGCGCGTGTGCGGGATTTGAGTGGGCTGTTGTTGCCCGCGGCGGTGGATGGTTTGCGGGGACTTGGGGAGGCGCTGCCCTTGGAGAAGGAGGTTGTTGTGGTTGGTCGTTTGCGGGCTGGGGTTGGGGAGAGTAAGGTAGGGTTTTTTGTGGTGGTGGTGTTGGTTAGAGCAGGGGAGGATGGGGTCGTGGCGGTGGGTTTTGAAGGGGAGGGTTGGGGTTTGGAGGGCGAGGAAAAGAGGAAGCGTTGGATGGTGTTTTTGTTTTCTTGGGGGGTGGTTGTCTCGTTATTGTTGTCATTGTAGTTGTCGTCGGAGTCGGATTCGACAATGGCGCGCTTGCGTCGCTTGGGGGGCGGCGCCATGGCGATTCTGCAGGGTCAAAAGGGTCGGTTGGCATTGGCTTTACATCGGATCGGATGCGGAATTGGCGGTTTGGATCGGTGGCGGGTTCAATGGCGAAAGGTTGTGAGTTGATGTTTGATCGAAGTTGGATGTTTTTTGGGGAGGCCAATGGATGCAGAAGGCTCCAGGCAGGCGGGGAGCTGAAAGGGAACCGTTGCAGGGGTAAGGCCAGCTGCAGGGATCTTGTTACAGGCGAGCCAGGGTCCGTCTGATATTAACCCTAACCCTGGATGGCACTATGCCACTCTCGCTCTGGCCAAAAAAAGCGGCAGACCAAGTACATGGATAGGTAACTTACCTCGCTACAAAAGTGGAAAGACCAAAAAGAATAAACCAAAGAAAGTGAAAAAAGACAAAAAAAGAGTAAATCAATCAAAATTTATTAATATTTGATCATGTTAATGGATTGGACTTGAGCTATCTGTTCTAGTGTGCCGATTTTTTGGGCCATAGCGAGCCACTATGTAAGTGTGTGTAGCACAACACCTAATTAATTACTTTAGTTATCCATTGTCGGCGCTCTCTAAATGGGAGATGGAAATAATAAAAGAAAGGGACAGCCAAAAATTCAAAAGACCCAAAGCCAAAAAGCTCACTGCCCAATTTCTCCCTTAAGGTTGTTAAGGTTGTTTCCGACAATTACTCTGTCAATTACTAGACAAGAACAATCCTCAAATCTAACATCAACAAAGGAAGGAAACGAAAGTCAAGCCATATCCATCCCAACAAACACATCACGCCCCATTCACCGGGTCAAACACCAGCTTATTAACCAGATCACAACGCGCCCGCAGCGAATCCGGCAGGGTAGTCGCCTCAAACGAGTCCGTAATGTTGAACAGACGCTCATCATCCCCATACAGAGGCCACTCAGGGTCCTCGCCGTGCAAGAAAGCCAGCAGCTTCGTCTGGAACGGCTCGACCAGCTGCGGGTCGCTCACGGGGGTTAGTTGGTCGTCGACGTAGAAGTAGTCTGTTTTGTTTCTCCATGTCAGCTAGCATTCTCCCCGTTCTCTTTCCAACAGGTCTTAGTAGGTAAGTGAGTAAGGAAGAGAGGGACGTACACATCAAATCCTGCCCATGTGTCGCCGGCGGCGTCGACATAATATACCGTCTCGCCTTCCCCGGCAACCCCCTCGCCAAATTAAACGCATTACACGCAAACACCACATCCGTCGTCCAATCCCACGCCAGCTGCGGTTCCAACCCAGGCGTATAATACAAATCCAACACCTCCTGCACCGTCTCATTACTCGCATTTGGCAGCGTCCGCCGTGCCAACGCCCCAAAGGCATCCGGCATGCCCTCGTCTGACGACGTCGTCTGCCCTTCGCTGGCCATCGAACCTAGCACGAGACCCTTCAAGTCGTGGTTGACGACTCCGCGCTGGATGAGTGCGGATGGGATGTCGGGGATCCGTGTGCCGTCTGGGGCTGGGCCGAAACCGAGGATGGGGCCTAGGTTGCCGCCGCCGCCTTCGCTGGGCATTTGGTTGATCATGGCGTCGTTGAGGGCGATGAAGTCAGTCTCCGACAGGGCGCGCAGGCCGGCTAGGGAGGTGGTATTGGCTGTGTCGAGGACGAGGTCGAAGAGCTGGCGCTGGCGGGATGTGACGTTGCGGCGTTGGGGGCCGGCGGGGGAGGAGATGAAGATTTGTTGGAAGGGGAGGGGGGTGTCCAGCGTGCCGTGAGCGTCGTGGAGGACGGTGAGGTAGTAGAGGATACCCGCGCCGGCGCTCTGGCCGATGGCGGTGATGCGTTGGGGGTCGCCACCGAAGTGGTGGATGTATTTGGATGTCCATTCGGCCGCGGCGAGGCAATCGAGTAGGCCGACGTTGCCGTCGAGGTCTTCGCCTTGGGCCCAGGTGAAGCCGGAGACGCCCATTCTGTTGTTTTTATTAGTCATGATAACTCATTCAGTCACTCACTTGACTCAGGGACAACCTCCAGGACAACGAGAGAGACACAGGAAAGGGAGGGGGAAAGAGCTTACCGATAATTATTCGCAACCGCAATAAACTTCCCCCCATTGCCCTTCCCCACCGCATCAAACAACCCCATCGGATCAAAAAACGTCCCCTTACTCCCAAACGCATACGCACTCCCATGAAAATTATGCAACACCGGCACATCATCCCCTGGCTGCACCCCCTCAGGCACGTACACATCCAAAAACAAACAATCCTCCTGCCCCCACGTCGTCCCATTCAATCCCGGAAAGGGGACATACCACGGCGCGGACGAGATACACGCAACATCCTCTGCGGTGCTACCATCCTGGATGCCGTCGACGTGGGGCAGGTCGGTGTTGGGGGCGCGGAAGCGGAGGTCACCTGTGGGGGACTGGGCAAAGCGAATGTTGTTGTAGATGGCTACGCGGACGCCCGAGGCGGTGGTGTTGATAGAGGTGGGGATGTGCCGGGCGTAGCCGAGGTCGATGAGGCCGGGTGGTGATGGGTCGGGGTCGGGGAAGCAGCTGGCTTGGGCTGCGAGGGTGGTGAGGAAGAGGGTGAGGAGGGTTGATGGGATCATTATGTCGTTTGGGAAGGTAGGTCTCGGAATGAGACCTGAACAAGGGGGGAATGAAACACCGTGATAGTGAAACACCGTGACGGTTGAGAAAGGCTAAGGAAAGAGAGCCAAGCCTCGGTCGACTTCTCCCTGGGTTACCGACTCCATATAACCTTCTAGAAACGAAACCAGAGACCACCCCCATCACCTAATCCGCCCTACAAGGCATTTATTTCAATCATCCCAGCCCACGTCATATCCCTAGTCACCACCCCAGCCGGGCAACCTTCAGCTCATACCCTAGCATACACGAAATACGACGACGGTCCTTTACAATTCGCAGAACAACGCCGATCAGCAACCAAACCAGCAAATCCAGACCTCGTCTCGCTCGTGTAGTGTCCACGTGTGAACGTGTAGAAACCCCAGGAACCGCGCAGTCCATACCCGGTTCGAGCACCGCCACGGCGAACGCGTCGGGTTGCTCGTAAGTCGCAAGTCGTAACGTTCGTTGGAAGAAAAGAGTAGGTCGTTACACAGTAAAAAAGGGGCAGGGATTCCGGGACTTGGATGCATGCATGCAGCAGCGGGCCGAAAAAGGAAACCAGAGCGCCAGCCACTCACATCACACGCGTCACACAAGGACCACCGACTCGCTTGGAGACAGCCCGGATTTGATTTGTTTATGAGGGAGCAGAGGCATGGGAAGCATGGATGGGTGGATTGGATGGGATGTCTGGAGTTTGGGATCGAGATCGAGGTTTAAAGTGTACGTGTGGACATAGTAGTGACTAGTGAAGGGAATGGATTTCACAAGGAGGTCTTGGGATCGAGAAAACAGGCCATAATTATTATAGGTTGTATTGGTGCACGATACCAGACGAAACTGTGCGTTTACACGTGTTTTCCCAAACGCAGCGGCTATCTAGTTTTAATATGTCTGTTCTGATATTTATTCTTTCATTACCTTCGTACCTACTTAAAACAGATTCCTGTACCTCTATAGGCCGGCTTCCCTTGTAGATTAAGATCAAAAGGATCAACTTGCCCCATGCTCTCAGCCAAGAAAAAAAAAAGCACCAAAAGAAAGAAAAACCCAGAAAGAAAAGCCGAATCATAACTCATCATGGTATCCGACTAAATATCCCACTCCACAAACTCCTTACTCCCATACCCTGGATCAACCCACCCCTTGAACTCATCCACAAACCGCACCGCCCCAGCCAGATACCGATTATTCTCGTCCCCCCACGTATTCGCCGCTCCCCTCAGCATCCACACAGCTATTCTCACTGTTAGCCTCCTTCCCCTTCTAACATGTAACAAAGTTCTCGTTCACAATAGGGAGAAACAGAGAGAACAAGAAAAAACTCACTCTTAATATAATGCGCATCCCCCCTCCACTCCGAAGCCATCGCCTTCTTCTCCGCATACTCCCACCCTTTCCCCTCCAAGTACTCCGGCTCAGACGGAATCCACTCATCATTAATCTTCGGCCGCAACATGCCGATATACACCGCCAGCGCGAGAAGCCACCACTGGCGGAGCAGCAGCACGTGGTAGCGCGCGGGGATATGCGGCAACAAGATGCGCACGGCGTGGCTGGTGGTGAGGATGTGGACAAGGAAAAGGTTGTAGGCGGCTGTGCCCGGGGCCGCGCTGGCGATGACGACGGAGAAGGCGGCGGATTGGGCGGCGCGGAAGTGGGCTGTTATGTCGTTTCCTCCTCCTCCTGATGCTCCTTGTGGGGGGGTGAGGTCCCAGGCGTTCCAGTAGTCTAGTAATAAGTCTTCGTGGTGGTCGAAGAGGGCTTTGACGTTGCGCCAGCCGGGGCTGCCGAAAAGGCCGTCGAAACGGGTGTCGGTGGAGAGTTTTTGGAAGAGGTCTCGGGGGGAGGAGGAGGAGAAGGGGGAAGGGTGGGTGTAGGAGGGGTCGTCGGTGTAGCGGTGCAGGAAGTTGTGCTGGATGGCCGCTTGGGTGATGGCTTCTACGGCGATTGTGCGGCTGTCGAATTCGTAGGCGTAGGCGAGGTGGATTAGGGGGTGGCCGACTGGGGTTTGTTAGTGGTCACGGTTCGTTGTACCTAGTGAGTTACACCCAGTGAAAAGGAGAAGTACGTACGCCCCCCGACGAGACAGCTGACCAGCGGCCTTTCCGGGTGAAACAGAAATTCCGGCACCATCTTCCGCCAGTCGTACGCGTGCTTCAGTGCTAGCTCGTCCTCGAAAAAATCGATAAACGCCCGCTGGTAATGCTTGTCCCCCACGCAGTCCACCCAGTTGTCCTCAGCGATCTGCCCCGGCGAGTCGGGCCACGGCAGGAGCAGCTTGGCTTCCTCGTTGTAGACGTAGTGCAGCTGTTCCGGCCCGGCGCCGAGCTGGTAGGCCGTGCAAAGGGCGTAGACCATGTGGTTGTCGAACTGCAGCTTTCTGTAGAGGAGCGCGTGGTTGACGTGGTTGGCCCTGAGCAGGTGCTTGAGCGTGCGCGCCCGCTTGTCGGGGTTGGTTTCGACGTTGAAGACCTCGACCGGCGTGAGCTTGACGGCTGGTGGCTCGTTGGGTGCGGCCAGGAGCCGGTTGACCAGCGGGAGGTATGAGAGGAGTGAAGCCATTTTGTCGTCTTTTTTTTTCCTTTTTCGTTTTTTCTCTTCTTCCCTTTACCGCTCTCTCAATGTCCCCTCAGATTAATCGTTATGCTCACTGCTGAGGTGCTTAGTATGCCAATTCAAAAATTTAATAAGTGCCTTCTCACGACTGGTGCGGAGAAGTTGAGGTGGTGAGTGTGTTTAAAAGAGACCGAGGCTCATTCATGAAATGGGCTGATCAGCAACTAATAACCCTAACGGGCATCTCATACATTTGTTGAGAGCTGAGTTTCAAGGGTTGGGTTGATGCGTTGGGTGCAGGTGGTTGGGCACTCCAGCAGCTGAGCAGCAACCCACGCAAGCCACAGCACTGAAGATCCAACCCATTCCGGACCCCTGCCGCGCTAACCAGCTGAGACACCCCACCTAACCCTAACGTCATAGCACCTCCCCCGCTACCTAACAAGCCCGAAAGCTCCGAGGGAATTCACCTCCAAGCTCCCGTCCCGAATCTCCCGTTGACACAATCTGAAACCGAGACACACTTCGCCGATTCAGCTCTAATCCAAACAACCGCAGCCATGGCCCCAAAAGCGATCATCGCGCCGTCGATCCTCTCAGCCGACTTCGCCGACCTCGGCGCGGAATGCTCCCGGACCATCGCCCAGGGCGCTGACTGGCTCCACGTCGACATCATGTATGTACAATACTTCGTCTCACACATACATACACAGACACACCGGTCCCCAATCCCCTCTCACAAATCACTGACCTAACCATGCACACACCCCAGGGACGCCCACTTCGTCCCCAACCTCACCTTCGGCCCGCCGGTCGTGGCCAAGATCCGGCCCCACGTCGATCGCCCGACCGAGTCCTTCGCGAAGGGAACCTTCGACTGCCACATGATGATTGCCGAGCCCAAGAAGTGGGTGAAGGAATTCAAGGCCGCCGGGTGTGACCTGTACTGTTTCCACTACGAGGCGGCGATCGACTCGACGGCTGCTGAGTCGCCGGAGGCGCCCAAGACGGAACAGAAGACTTCGCCGAGGGAGTTGATTAGGTATATTCATGAGCAGGGGATGTTGGCGGGGATTGCTATTAAGCCGGCGACGAAGGCGGAGGTGTTGTTTGAGGTGTTGGATAGTAAGGATGTGAAGGAACGGCCTGATGTAGGTCCCCACGGAAATCCAGAAACACGAAAGAAAAGGGTGATAGGCCGGTCTACGGGAGAGTGCTAACAGGTGCATATAGATGGTCCTCGTAATGACGGTCGAGCCCGGGTTCGGCGGGCAAAAGTTCATGGCCTCCGAGCTGCCCAAGGTGCAGGCCCTGCGCGCGCGGTACCCGGACCTGAACATCGAGGTCGACGGCGGACTGGGTCCCGGGACGATCGACCAGGCTGCGGATGCTGGGGCCAACGTAATTGTGGCCGGCAGCGCTGTATTTGGCGCCAAGGACCCGGCGGGGGTGATTTCCCTGCTGCGGGAGGCGGTGGATAAGAGGGGGAAGTTATAGATGTGTCTAGAGGAAAGTATATGGTGTATATGTGAACAAAGCGTGTTTTTAGGTCTAACAGTGAACGTCCATCGAGGGCCGTGTAGATGTGGAAGCCAGCTCATGGTCTACCCCTGATCAATATCAACTCACTTCCGCTCATCCAACACCTTCTCCAGCAACCCAATCAACGTCTTGACTTCCTCCACTATCAAACACATTAGCACGGCCCACGTAGTCAATAAAAAAAAGGCAACAGAACCCACCAGTATTATAATGCACCATACTAACCCTCACCACCCCCTCCTCCCCCAACCCAAGCACCTCCTTCGCCAACCTCTCCGAGTAAAACGACCCCCACCGAATCCCAACTCTCCCACCACACTCCTCCTCCACCCTCTCCACCACCTCCTTCGCACTCCACCCCTCCACCGTAAAACTCACCGTCGGCACCCTCTTCCTCCCAATCTCTCCCTCTTCCTCATTATAACCCCGCTCCCCGTATATCGTGATCCCTCCTTTCCCCTTCCCCTCTCTCCCCCTCAACCACCCCAACAAAACCCCCACCAACACCCCCTCCTGCTTCTCAATCCCCTCCCACCTCCCCCTCAAATACCCCACCACCGCCGGCAACCCACTCACCAACTCATACCCGGCCCCAGCCAACCCCAATCTATCCTCCAACGTCCTCCCCTCCTTGAAAAAATGCCCCAACGACCTAATCTCCCCCATCGCCCGCGGCGAAGCGTATAACTGTGCCAGGTGCGGACCGAAGACTTTGTACCACGAAAAAGCGTACAGATCGACCCCGCCGAGGGAGGGGATGTGGATGGGATGGTGCGGGGCGTAGGCTACTGCGTCGACGCAGACGAGGGTGGAGGGGTTGAGGGCGTGGATGGTGGTTGCTATCGTGGGGATGGAGTGGATGGTGCCGAGGATGTTGCTGGCTTGGGTGAGGGCTACGAGGCGGGTTTTGGGGGTTATTAAGGAGGGGAGGTCGGAGGCGAGGAGGGTGGGGTTGGTTTTGGGGTTGGAGGGGGATAAAGGGTTGGGGGGCGCGTCGGGGTCGGGACGCCACCATTTGATGATGAGGTTTTGGCGGACGGCGAGGTCTACCCAGGGTCCGATGTTGGCTTCGTGGTCGAGGGCGGAGAGGACGAGTTCGTCGTGTTCGGAGAAGTGGAGGGCGTGGGAGACGTTGCGGAAGAGTTGGCTTGTTGAGGGGCCGAGGACTGATTGTGTTAGTGGTAGATACTTGTATGTATGTACATGTATGTACTTGGGAAGGGCAACTCAGGGGTAATGGGGGAATACACACCGATCTCACTGGGGGTCACTCCAATGTACTCGGCGGCTGCGGCGTAGCCTTCGTTGTACCGGGCGGTGGACTCCTTGCCGGTGGTATAGCTGGCTCCAAGCTGGACGTTGGTGTTGAGGAGGTAGTCTCGGATCCTGAGTGTGTTAGTCCAGTTTTTCTTTTGTTTTTTCTTCTTCGTTTTTTTATTTTCTGACAATAATACAGAGCAACCTACCGACCCGCTACAGCCCCTAACGCCTGGCTTCCGCCTGCATTATCAAAATACACCCGGTCTCCGGCCAATGCGGGGAAAGCCGCCCTCACTTCGTCCAGGTCTAGCGCGGGCATCGTGGATGTGAAACTGTGAAACAAGGATATCGTAATGATCGGTTATATTTGTCCAAGACGTGTTCTGTTCCTCGAATCTGACACGACGGAATCAATTGGGATGGTATGAAGCAAGACAAACTCAGTTTCATCCGAAATGTTGCAGTGAGATGAATTGAGAATCTGAGAAGGGGCCTGGAAACATGCCGAGTGGCCGAAGGGACCCGGCGAGCGCGGGGCAAGGCCCCACTCCCGGAGAGAGCCCCACTCCCGGAGAGATGCGGGTCAACCCGGCTTTACGGATATCACACTGGAAGCGGGCGAGATCAGGCTCACTCATCCGGCCGGCGTGGGGGCTGAAAATGAAACGGTAGAAATGGGTTGATTCTTCTAAGTTAGATCGGCGATGCCGATGTCCACATATGTGGTGGTGACCATGGTCCGTGCACTCCTCCTCCGTTTTAGTTACATGTTCCGTCTTTCCACACCACCGTTTACAGGGCTAACTTTACCTTTTTTTTTGGCTCCCTTGAGCGGTACATACCCAACAGTGCCTTGAGAAACGAAAGCCTTCTTTTTCCCCACCTTCTCTCACCCTACAGCCTTAATTCACAGGCTATAACGCCACAAATGCCCCCTGTTACGCGCCACACTCATCCCCCGCACCTCAATGATACGCGCCTCAACTGAGCCACGGAAGCCACACTTTCAGGCCTCAACCTAAACCGAATCGCCGAACTGTAAGGCTCGCTCTGAAGGCTTTCGAGGACCCGCCAGGGCCCGATCTCCTGTTTTTGCTCCCACAGCCGAACCCCCAAAGGCATCCACTAGTCATTTGCTCTACCAACAAACCTAACGCTGGTATCCCCCAATTTTACCAACGACAGGTACTACCAGAGAATGAACCCAAAAAAGAACTTGAAGAGCACGACGGGGGAGGGCACGCCGAAAGGTGCTGACGAAATAGAGGATGCTTGCTTCGATAAATCGTAAGTAATTATAGAGCAACAATAATTGGGAAGCTCAAACTGACAAATGTCCTGCCCAAGTCCCTTCAGCTCGGCACCTATGGTTGATCTCCAGTTCAAACAGGGCGACTACCTCAGCGTCCATCGGGCCCTCCTTCAACGAAATCCGAAGCTAGCCGTTCTTGACCCTTCATACCACAACCGCTGGGGCAGCACGAGTTCCCAGTCTCCCCCCCTAAAGCACATCTCGCGGAGTGCAGGCCACGTTCTCGTCCACTACCTCTACACTGACACCTACCACACGCTGAAGTGGATGGGTCCTACAACTGGTCGCGAGGAGACGATTGCCAAGCTGAAGACGGGCTTCGAGGTCTACGCCACCGCACGTAAGTATGAACTCGATGGCCTGGAGGAGCTAGCCAAAGAGCAGATCTCCCTCCTCAGCAAGGGGGTGGACGCCTTTACAATCGTTGATGTCGTTAATGAGGCGTACCCCTCGTCGACCGGTAAGGACACCTGGTTTCCAACTTACATGGAGGCGGTTATCAAGACCGCATTCGAGGACTCTGCGGCACAGCCAAAGCCCGAGATACATGTATCATCCGAAAACGAGTTCGAAGACGATATCCCCACTGCGAAGACTCTCCTCAGAGGCGCCTTAGAGGTCTATCGCGAGATGGTCAAGGACGCCTCCATCACAACCGACCCCTCCCAGCTAGAGGATGATGAATGTGAGAGATCCGCAACGACTAAGAAGAATAAGAAGGACAAGAAGAAAATCTCGGCAGTCGTAGGAGAGCCTAAGGTAGAGGAGCCTGTAAACCGGGCCGAGCCCAGCCTAGACACTGTCGATGACGACTGGGCCGCAATCAGCACCAAGAGGAAGGAGAAGGGTAGTGTCGCCAAGGAACCCAACATCGAGGAGCTGCCTGCCAGACCCAAACCGATGCCCGAGCCAGAAAAAGAGGAAGGTACGGCCACTGGTAACACTTCCGGTGGTCGCCCCTTCAGTGGCGGCCTTTTCAGTGGCGGCAGCACGACAAGGACGGCATTTGGTGCCACGAATAATGCGGCCGTTGGCGACCCCCCCGGCACAGCCGGCGTTGCGTTCACTCCGACTACCGAGAAGGAAGCCTACGGAACCCAGTCCTTCCGAAACATCCTGTTCATGGACGCATACAAAAGGTGGTCCAGTGAGGAACTCAGATTGGCCGACTATAACCAGGGTCGCAAGATAAGCGGAACTGCCAATTGCCCGAGATGATTTACAATTTCTGTTCTATGACACCGCGACCGATCCCTTCGTCGGCCAGTTCTCCAGGACCTCTGCGACCTCACTTCTGCCATTCTCCCTAGCAATCTCAAGCGCCGTTTTGAACGTTGGGCTTCTAGGCTCGGCGTTGGCTCCTGCATATAGAAGCATTTCAACGATTTCCAGGTTCCCAACCTGACAAGCAACCATCAAGGGAGTCCAGCCGACCTTGTATACCCGCTCTATACGTTCTTGTAGTTTAAGAGACGCAGCGGACTCATCTGCACCCGGACTCTCAAAGTCGGCTTCCTGCTCAGGCGCTTTCGACCAGTTTGAGTCAGGTGAGCATCCAGCGTCAAGGAGGCGCCGGACAACCTTTGGTGCTCCTGCAGCAGAGGCCAAAAGCATGACGGTCTCATCTCGAGCCGATATCTCCTCAAAGGAAGCACCAGCGTCCAAGAGAAGGTTGACTCCCTCAAGATCTCCTCGGTAAGCGGCATGCATCAGGGGTGCCCAGTCAGACTGAGCGCGGATCTCCGGGTCGGCGCCTGCTTCCAGCAGCAGCTGCATGATGATTTTGGAGCCATTATTTGTCGCCTCAGCGAGGGCGGTCCACCTGTCTGGCGATAGATGGTTGACATCTGCACCATGCTCGACCAGGTATTTAACTGCAGCTATGTCCATCCTCTTGGAAGCGAGCATCAACGGCGTCCAACCGTGCTTGGATGTTGTGTTGATGTTTGCACCCCTGTCGAGCAATAAATCCATCACGTCAAAATGGCTCTGTGACGAGGCAAGGAGGAGCGGAGAGCTCCCACTTCCGGCGCCCTCCTCGATATCGCAGAGAGAAGGGCCTGAGCCGTCCCCAAGAAGCCTACCCACAGACTCGACGTCCCCATCAAAGGCAGCGCGACCAAGTGGCCCAAAATTACTCGCGTTGATTCTGGGTGAGGAACCCGAAGCACCAGGTTCGCCGATAGTGACCCCGAGGTTTTCGCCTGCATATTCGCGCTCGTTCGATATGACCTTTGGATCAACTGGTTGTCATCTCCGTCCGAGTCGCTCTCTGCTTCCCGGTCTCCCCCAATGGATTTTCCATCATCTTCCTCGATAAGGTCCGAATTCGGAAGGACAAACAAGGCTATTTGCTCAAGGTGGCGGGCGAGGTGTCCTCCAAGCTCTTTTGTGGCAGAAAGAAACGATAGACGAGGCTGGCGTCACCTTGAACGACATCACAAATCGGTGCATTCGTGGAAATTTTGGACATTCGGTCATGGACTTGAACGACATCAGGTGTATAGGAGCAGTGCATGACCAAGTTGTAAAGCCACTTGAGACGATGATGGGATACATCTAGCCCGTGAAGTAGGGTTTGAGAATGGTGAATGTTGAAGGTATGTTTTGATTTTGGCTGAACACGTTGGAGAATCTTGTGTTTACAACACCAGACTCTGGCTTTCTTTGTAGCAGTAGGCTTAGTTAAATGGCGCTTCGCGTTTGTGTTGCTACTTAAGTGGTAGCCGTTTTGGCCACGGTAATTTTGTGGTCATGAATGACAATCGGTCACGGCAGAGTTGCAGCCATAAATTATCAAGAAAAAAGCAGGGCAATCTCTTTGTATTTCTCAAGGCGCAGACAAGACCTTTAAACGCCCCCATTGGGGAGGGCTCAGTTAGACCAAACCAGATTATAATTATTCGGGCGGATCATGCAGTTTGTCATGCTGGATGCACTGTAGAACTTCCCAAGAAATACACTGACTGACGAGCGACCTCTGGCCTCCCGAACAGAATGCATGGGTATCTGACCTTAACCCGCCAAAATCCCAAGAGCCTGGCATTGCCTTCTTAATTCCCCAATCTCCTTCAGTTGCCTTCATCCGATCTCCATGACGCTTCGAACCACATCCGGGTCGTGCCCACTCAGCTCCAAAAGTTCCGAAATGAGGGTCCCTGCAGTAGTACCCTGGGAAGCTCGTGCGGCAGCTAAAAGAGCGAGCACGCTGGCACGGATACCTCAGGCATGGCGACACGACCCCGCACAACTCGACGAGGCCAAGGGGCAACGCGATCTCACTGGCACTTTCATCCATCGTTTTCTTCAATCTCGAGACATTGAAATCATCTCCCAAGACTCCCTCGAGCTGACGCGAGCGATTGGCAGTGCGAAGCTTACAGCAGTAGAAGTCACGACGGCTTTTTGCAAAACTGCCGCTGTCGCTCACCAGATCAACAACTGCCTCCACGAGGTTTTCTTCGACCAGGCACTTGAGCGAGCCAAACAGCTTGACGCTTATTTCGCCGAGCATGGCAAGACGGTCGGGCCGTTGCATGGCCTTCCCATCAGCCTCAAGGATCAGTTCCACGTGAAGGGTGTCGACACTTCCATGGGATATGTCGGGTGGATCGGCTCCAATTTGGGGATCAAGGATCCCAGCCAAGCCCATCAAGTCGAGAGTCAAATCACCACTGAGCTCCTATCTCTCGGCGCCGTCTTGTACTGCAAAACCAGCCTCCCACAGACTCTTTTGTTCGGCGAGACCAAGAACAACATCATCGGCCAGACGTTGAACCCTCATAACCAAAACTTATCTTGCGGAGGCTCTTCTGGCGGAGAGGGCGCACTGCAGGCTCTCCGTGGCAGTACTCTTGGCGTTGGGACTGACATCGGTGGCTCTGGTATGTACGTATGGTCACCTCAAACGGAGGCCTGTAGAGCTGAATAGTGTGTGGCTGACCTATATCTATCGCAGTGCGTATTCCAGCTGCATTCAATGGCATCTTCTCTCTAAAGCCAACTCCTGAGCGGCTGTCGTATCGCCAGGTCGCCAACACTAATCCGGGTCAAAACACATATCGCTCAACCGTTGGCTTCCTCAGCACCTCAATCGGTGGGCTAGAGCTTGCACTACGCTCGACACTATCAACAAAGCCGTGGATTAGTAACCCAGCTGTCGTGCCAATCCCCTTCCGCGAAGACGAGCTCTCTTTGGTTCGGGAGCGAGCTGATGCAAACGGCAGGGCAAGGGAACCATATCTACCGCTGAAGTTAGGTGTACTCTGGTACGTTTTGTGTGTCGCCGCTGGTAATGTCCAACAAAAGCGCTAACCTAGAAACCCTCAGGACTGACAAAACGGTCGGGCCTCACCCCCCTGTCCTCAGGGGGGTTCACACAGTGGTGAATGCGCTTCGAGAAGCCGGACACAGGGTACTTGCCTTATACGAGTTAACATGCAAGCGAACTTGGTAGGGGCTAACATGATACTTACATTAGGTGGTCAACTGGGATCCTCCCCTTCAAGCGACGGCCAAGCGAGTCCACGTGTCCTTCCTCAAAGCCGATGGGGCTCATGACATCCATAGTCACCTTAACCTCTCCGGCGAACCCCTGATCCCCGATCTCCAGGAAGCGTTTCAGCTGCGACCCCCTCTTAGTCTTCTCGAAACCCAAGATCTCATTCTCCAAGGCCTGGAGTACGAAGCGGCTTACTCTGACTACTGAAACTCTACTTCGAATGACGGGCAGATTGTCGACGCGGTGATTATGCCGGTGGCACCCCATGCTGCAGTGATTCCAGGGAAATACTACCACACCGGTCTACGTCTCGTACACTACGTCTTTGCTTTTGTGCTCGCTGGCATGGCCTGCACTCCTGAAGGTAATCCCGGCTGACGAAACTGAGATCCCAGCGTACACAGAGGTTATAAACCTCTTGAACTACAGTGTTGCCGTCATTCCTGTCACCAAGGCAAACAAGGATATTGACGTGGTCGATCCTTCGTATCAACCATTGAACGACCTTGACAAGAAGAACTCGGAGGCATACGATCCGGAGGTCTACGACGGGGCGCCAGTTGGTGTGCAGCTTGTCGCTAGGAAGTTTGAGGAGGAGAAGATACTCGGCATCGCACAGATTGTCACTGCGGCCCTGAGAGCACATGGATAACTAGATGCGTTATACTAGTATCTCTGGAGCCTGGCAACGGAGGTAGAAGAATCCCGACATATTTCGTGCGGTATTCGACCAGTATAGTCTTTAGACTATACCTAATTGGGAAGGCTGCCGTTTCCAGATATAGCGATAGGATGTTTGACATTATAGTTTAAGCGACACCGATCCTGCACTGGCGACCTTAACTTCGGATGTGTATATATCCTCTTTGGCTTCCTAACAATCATGCATGTGGCACTATACAGCTGCAGCTGAAACTGGGCTTAGGGTGTTTCAAGGTCTTGAAATATCAGCCAATATCCAAGAGTTGAAAGCCAACAGCGACTAGAACCGCCCTAATAGCGCCAATTAAGAAGACATTGCGCCGACGTCGAACGATAAGAGCACGGCATGAATGCAAAATCTCCCACAATTGAGACGCAGCCGCAGAATAGGCGCCCCTAACACTAGCTTGCAGATGCGCCGCTGAGCGACAGGAAGCAGGCGCTTCGAGCTTCATGCAACGGCACGCCATGGCAGCTCCATCGTACACTACTTGGGTCAGCGAATCGAGAGCTGCACGCAGTTCCATGGAACACTAGAAGCCGTTCAAGGTGAACTTCTCGTTGGTGGGGTGAGGAAAGCAGGGGCCAGGGGACGAGACAGGGATTCCATCGGATGGTGGGGAGAAAAAGTTTCGGGCCCCACAACCTCGGACGACTTTCCGCCATGTCCTGAGCACGGCGTTATTTCACTTCGATATCAGCCCATTTCGAGGCTGTTCCTTCCTTTCTGTTCTTGCGCTTAGACCGAAATTCCATTTCTTGCACAAAAATACCCTCGACTCGGCAGACAAGATGAAAAGAAAGGCAGACGGCCCCGTGGACGGCAGAAAGCCGACCAAAAAGCGATCCAAAGATGGTACCTAACTTTTTCCTCCACCCACTACCTCGCGCGCAACGCTTGCGCATGAGCTAACTCCCACCAGCGCTCAGCGACAAAGACGCCAAAGCCCGGTTCCGCACCGGCCTCTTCGACAAGACCGTCCTCGACAAGCACACCTCGCAATACGCCTCATCCACCCCGTACAAGCACGGCGTCATCACGGGCCTAGTCAACGACACCCTGCTGCGCAACGTCCGCTCCGAGATCAAGACCAACGTCCACTTCACCCCCAAGGAGACCGACATCTACAAGATCCACCAAAGCGGCGACCTCGCTAACCTCGACGGCCTCGACGACGAAGCCCTCGCCAAGCTCCCCTCCCTGCTCGCCCTGCGCGACGCCCTCTACTCCCAGACCTTCCGCGACTATGTGTCGCACATCACCCGCTGCGGGCCCCTAAGCGGGCGCAAGACCGACATGGCTATCAACGTCTACACCCCCGGCTGTTATTTGCTTTGTCATGACGACGTGATTGGGTCGCGCAAGGTTAGCTATATTCTGTACCTAACCGACCCCGATACGCCGTGGCAGCCCGAATGGGGCGGCGCATTGCAGCTGTTCCCCGTAGTGGACCGCAAGGGGAAGGACGGCGAGGTCGCCAAGACGCCACTGCCGGATGTCGTCAAGGTTATTCCGCCCGCCTGGAATCAGCTGTCGTTCTTTGCCGTGCAGCCGGGCGAGTCGTTTCACGATGTGGAGGAGGTCTACCACGCCGCGACTAAGGAGGAGCTGGAGAAGAACGGCGGGCGCATCCGCATGGCGATCAGCGGGTGGTTTCACATCCCGCAGCTTGGTGAGGATGGGTACGTGGAAGGGGCCGAGGAGAAGGCGGCGCAGAAGAGCGGGTTGATGCAATTGCAAGGTAACCCGGATCAGCACGACCAGCCGCAAGCGAAGCCCGTTGCAGTTGAAGAGGAAGATGAGGAGGAGGACGAAGACAGTGACGAGTTTCCGTTGGATGAGTCGGATCTTGAGTTCTTGCTCAAATACATCACCCCGACATACCTTGCGCCAGATACCGTTGAGCGGGTCGCCGATCACTTCGAGGAGGAGTTCAGCATCACCTTGCCAGACATTCTACACCCCAGGTTTGCCGAGAAACTGCGCGCCTACGTCGAGTCTCAAGAAGCCAAGGCGCTACCAGACAACAGCGCGGAGATCGAGAAGGGCGCCTGGAAAGTTGCCCGGCCGCCACACAAACACCGTTATCTGTACCTCCAGCCTGGCCAGAAAGAGCTCGAGCCTTCACCACTGAAGGAGCTGCTAGAGGTTCTCCTACCATCACGCCAGTTCCGTCTCTGGCTACAGATGGCCACCCGCTCCCGGATCGAGAGCCACGACCTGCTGGCTCGGCGGTTCCGCCACGGACATGATTACACCCTCGCCACAGGGCACGTGGGCAAGCCGAGGCTGGAAGTAAATATTGGGTTTACCCCAACAGAGGGTTGGGGAGGCGTCGAGGAGGATGACGATGAGGAAGACGAAGGGGAAGAATCGTCGGAGGACGAGGACATCCCCAACACCAACCCCAGCCGAAAGGCCGCCGCCGCGAATGGGAAGGGCAAGGCCCAAGCCGACAACAGCCCCAAATCCAAAGGCAAAGGCAAAGGCAAAGCCAAGGCTGCTGACCAAGACGTCGATATGGACGACGGGGAAGCAAGACCAGAATCAGAAGAAGAAGAAGTCGGCGGGCACGAAGTGTACATGGCGGGCGACGACGACGGCACCGAAGACGCAGCCATCTACAAAAGCAGCGCCGACGACGACGACAACAACATCCTCTTCTTCCAGGCCGCCGCGTGGAACAAGATGTCCATCGTCCTGCGCGATAGCGGCACGTTGCGGTTTGTGAAGTATGTCAGTGCCAATGCTAAGGGGGATCGTTGGGATGTTAGCGGGACGTTTGAAATTGAGGAGCAGGATGAGGATCCGGATGATGATGGGGACGGGGGGGTGGCGGTTGGGGTGGTGAGTGATTCTTCGGAGGAGTTTAATGGGTTTTCGAGTAGCGAGGAGAGTGAGTCGGATTAAGGACCGCACGGATGGGATTTACTGTCGAAGTTATCGTGCTCTTTCCTCATTTGGCAACGGGTACGTTCTTAGTCAGACGACATACGCTGAACGAGTGTACATAGTAAGGGGAAATTGGACTTGCGCCAAGCTGTTGCAGATGCGTAAAAATCGGCTTCTCGGCATCCAACGGATGTGACACCGCCGCCCTTGTACTGTACATACACTCTGAACATCAAATCTTGAGCAAGTCAACTTGTTGCGTCACTCATATTACATGTCGGAATCAGTGGTTACACTACTATACACAGCCACACAGCCAGAACCCCGGCAACTCTATCCTCCGTGTATGCTCGCACTCACAGTGGGTTGCACGTCCGTACCTTACAGTATGTACCGTCGGCCTTAACAAGCTGAAGCCTCGGACTCAATCTCTTCGTCACTGTACCGTACCGTACGTGTAGTGTACACTAACTAGTTAGTGTAGGGTAGGTCTCTCCCAAACGACTGCCGATCACGCGCAAGATTGGGCCCGATCTAAACTGTTGGCTCCCCGGGAATGCCTCGCCCGTTCACAAGTGCCACACACCACAGTATTGAGGAACAGTGCTCGCAAGGCACACCTATGGACATACAAGTGGCAAACTCGCCCCTCTGATCAACACACACAGTTTCCGTGCCAGAGAACAAACCTCGAAATCGAGCCAATCGAGCCAATCCGCAAAGGGGGCGGAGCTGCGGAATCTCGGATTCCGTATGTACATACAACTGCAAATTGATGACTAATCCGGAGCTCCCGAGCTGGTGTTTTACGGGGCATTCAAAGTTCAAACTTCGAAAGTCACGGCTTACACTTACAGCGTTGTTGTTTCCGTCTCTTGCTCCCGCCGCACTACAACCGATCAGTGACGGGAATCCCCAGAAACCCCACCACAATGCCACCAACCAACAACCCCATCCAGTCCGCCTGGAAAATCATCCCCCATTTCCACTCCTCCAACATCCAATCCACAGTCCACTTCTACACCAACGTCCTCGGCTTCACAATCGGCGGCATCCACACCGACGACCAGTCGGGCCAGGCGACCTTCTGCTCGCTCTTCGCGGGCGACAAAGCAGCGGCCAACATTTACTTCTCCAGCAGTGTCAATCCATCATCGGCGTGGGTGGCGTTAGGCACGGAGGAGTTGGATGAGTTCTACCGGGTGTTGAAGGAGGGTGGGGTGGCTGAGATTGTGGAGGAATTGGGGGATAAGGAGTGGGGGTATCGACAGTTTGGGATTAGGGATGGGGATGGGAATAGATTGACGTTTTTTAAGTTTTTGGAGGGGGGGAATCCGGGGGTGGAGGGGGAGTGAGGGTTTGATGGGCGCGTGTCTACGCGTAGGCTAATAGGTGTTTGACCAAATCCATCCGTCTTGAAAGGAAAATCATAGAGCAGACTTGAATCCCCGGGACATGGCGGATCAGGATGGATGATTTGAGCCGCGGTTCAAGAGACAGAAACAATCAACGTGTGATACATTACATACCATGACGCCTCAAAATACCCACTCGTTTTGGGAAACTGCTTTTTGCACAAGCCAAGATTCAATCCTGTGCCAGAACGTGGCACTCAGGCACTGCCTCACTTGGTCTGTCTGATGTGGAGGGGCACAAGGGGCACAAGGGGCACGACGTGAGGGGTTAACTCGACCCAGCACAGCTTTTCAGTTTCTGGGGGACGGTCTGATGCTCCGAGGTAAAAAGGAGTTATATTCGAGGGAAGAGAGAGAATAAAGTTTCAAGCATCATTACTCTAGCCCTTTGGAACCAATTCCTCGGCATGGAAGGACAAAATCGTGGTGTTCCTGGGACGGCACTGGACGGGTGGTGGGGTCAGCCCGATGGGCCAGAGGGGTTCGTCGCAACCTGCACTTCCGGGGTCGATCACTCCACTGTGAAATCCTGCCAAAGCCCGAATTGCCGGGCTCAAGCCGGCCAGGGGTAGGCCCTGCGAATGGGGAAACCTAATGGACATCAGAAGCCTAGCGAGTTGCCATTGGCGGGAACAGCGCGGAGCGGTCGGTGCCGGTGCCGCTGGGGCTAAACTTCTCATTTTCTCCCGCTGTGCCCGGGCTGGCTGGGCTGTCCTGCTGACGAGATCACGGGCATTCACCCATGATGGGGAGAATCTGTGGTGGCTGGCCCGGAGTTGGCAAGATCTGGGCTAACTAGCCGTTGGAAGAAGAAGTGAGGTGGTATTGTTCGGTTCGAGGGATCGAGGCTTGGTGGCTTTGCATGCAAAACTTGGATCTCCATGGGGGCGATTGGCGGTTCGGTCTTCGGATTTTCGCCTTAAGATTCTGCTGCTGTACCTTTTTTCGATCCATCCTTCGGTTCCGCCCATCCCGTCCCGTTACTCATCCCACCTGCATCCCAACTTTCCCTTTCTTTCATCCCACAACTCTCCCATCTTTTCTCACTCATACATACCCAATTCAACTTTCTACACTAGCCACACCCTCAACTACGATTAATACACCACCACTATCAATTGCCAACCCGAACGTTAACACCGTCTAAACTAAAACCCACAATGCCAATTCGTAACCCGTTCGCTCGGCGTGCCGGCCCCGCTCTTGCCGCCGGCCAAGATGAGACCTCCGGGCCCGGCTCGTCCCCGGCTCTCACGCCAACCACCCCCGACGCTACGCACCCCGGTTTTGAGAGGGTAGATACCGTGGGATCACGGGCGTCGTCGTCGGCGTTCAGTATTCGCAGCGGTAGCAGGAGGAGCCAGGATACGGGGGAGTATAAGATGAGCGGTATGTGTCCTGCCCTGGCTCCCTCGGTATAATTGCCGGTTGATTCCGGTCGGCTTCGGAGTTGGGATTGGGCGGGGGTGGCTGACATTCTTTTGCTTGGGTATAGTCGTCAATGACAGCGGAGTGTACCTACCGGTGAGTTATCCACGATTTCACCTTCCTCACCGCCCCTCTCCCGGGTAGAAATCAGACTAATGGGAATCACCAGCCCTCCCCAATTGAAAGAGAAGCCTCCTGGCCCCGCCGCTACCTATCAAGCACCTCCACCGAGCGCAGCGCCAGTCTCGCGCCGGGCCACACCACCGGCGACATTGAGCACTTTCCCATTTCCCGCGAGTCGTTCGACTCATACCGGCGGTCTTTTGTATGGCCCCCAGCCTCTCCCCCCTTTTTGAAAAACCGTGTTAACCAACCCGACGCGACACAGGACATCAGCGCCAAGAGCCCCGTCGTCATAACCGCCAGCACCTACGACTCCCGCACCACCAACACCCGCCAATCCCTTGACTCGAGCCTGCGATCCTTCAACAACAACACACGGTACTACCCCCGCTCATCCCTCAGCGACCAGCAGCGCCGATGGGGCCCGCCGACCCCAGAAGAGAGCATGAGCGACGACGGACGATTCGAAGACGACGGACGCTTCGAAGACGTCGGGTTGAACGAGCAGGACGAGGAGGGTGGTGAGGAAGGTGGGAGGGGGAAACATGGTGCGCTGAAGAAGAGGGGGCTTGGGTTCTTTTCCAAGTTTGGGTCCGATAATAATGATGCGCACGGTGGGAGTGGGAATGCGGCACCGGCGCCGGTGGAGGAGAGTGGGACGGCTATGTCGCGGTTCTTGCCGGGGCTGGGAGGGCGGAAGAAGGGGCCGGGTGCGCAGGGTGCTGAGTTGGGTGCGCTGCCGGATCGGTCGGAGAGGATTCCGGAGGTTCAAGCGCAGGGGGTGGAGGTGTGAGTAATGGATGAGGGTGGGAAGAAGGGGGGGGTGTGGTGGATTGTTTTGTTGCATGGCGTGGGGTTTATTTTTGGAAACCTGGGGATCTCTGGGAATTGGGGGCGGGGGATGGTATTTGTTTGGGGATAAGCTGCGTGCCTCTCCCTCTCAGGTTTGGCTGGAGTAATGGTTTGGGTATGGGACATGATTGGGGGTATTTGTTACCCAGGCTGGTTTTAGGCGGGATGGCGAGGGAAGATTTCAGACTTTGCTTCTTATAAAGAGTCAAGAATACGCGCACGACACGACTAATGGTAACGAAGAAGAAATAATGAGGATACAATTACTCGCCATTCAAAAGAGGGTAAAAACGATAAGTGGCTCGCCGCCGGGCTCTGGCTTTCAGTCAACATATTCGAGCGGACCCAACTGTCCTTCCTATGCCATCACCTATGAGAGATTTTTACAACCCCTTGTTCTTTTTCAAAAAAAAAAAAAATCCATCACTAGATAAAATCTGCTACAGAGCGTTCTTTCCTTAGTGAATGAAGAGATCAGACAGGATCAAGGCGTGCGACTTACACCGATCACGCCTTCCGTTTTAGGAAGTCTATGCTTAAACGGGAATCCCTGCTCAGCCCTAATATCGCTGTCACTTACGAACACGAGGAGAATTTAGCGCCGTTTAAATAAGGTAGACCTATACTAAACTCTATACACGTTTAGCCTTAACGAGTGCTCAAATAGAACAAAATCACCACTCGATGCCAGCCATCCTCCTCCAGACAAGGGCTTTCCCACGCGCCGCTTCCCAGTTCTTATCCTCCTCGCAGGCTCCATCAAGACTCGAACAAGACAGTCTCCTACCGCACTCCCCTCCTCAACTCTCCGCGAGAAAGCCGTACATACAACCGCGGCAACCTATGTACAAGCAAGCGCCCGGTGGAATCTTATCCTGTTCAAAGACAGACAGGCACTTCTCCTGTCGAACCTAATTATCTCCAAGATGTCTCGCTCAACGCGGTTGTGCCGCAGGTGCTCGGGACCGTGTACGAGCGGTTGGGATCGCTCTCCCACGTGACAGCACCGCCGCTTGAGACCTTGATGAATTTGTACTGGAAGGTCGTGCCGGCGGGCAGGGTGATGGCGGTGCTCCAGAGCGGGTTGGAGCTCGTGTACTGGGAGGAGGACAGAGCAATGGCGGACGACGGGCTCCAGTTGCCGAGCGCGGGAATCGAGCCGACAACCTTGATGGTGTCGCCAAAGACCGTAGCCACCTTTTCGTTGAAGGTCACTGCCACGGAGCTGGCGGCGACACAAGAGGCGGTGGCGCTCGACGCGGTCGAGGTCGAGGTCGACGCGCGCGTGCTCGTTGCCAAGGTGGTCGCGCTGCTCGGGGTAGTGGATCCGCCGGTGATGGCAATGTCGGCGCACGAGAGGTAGATCTGGCCGGTCTGGAACGAGTTCCACTTGAACGACAGCAGCGTGTGAGACGACAAGTAGTTGGGGATCTTGATCTTCTTGGTTACCGTGTATCCGCCCGCGATGGTCGTGAAGCAGGATCCCAGGGGGGCGTTGTCAACGCCCTCGCAAGCGCGCCTGCTGTCCGCCTGGAAGGCGTTGCACGTGAACCAGTCATTCCGCCAGCACGCCTGACCCTGCTGGCAGTCTGGATTGTATCCGCAGCTCTGCCCCGACACGTCGGTGCACGGGAGCGTCCCAGCCTCGAAACAGTCCTCGGCAGCTTGCTTTTCTGCGTCGGTGGGAAGGTAGCCAGGAGTCGTGAACTTGTCGACCAGAGTCTGGTTCTGGCAAATTCGGTACGTGAACATGCCGCCGTGGTCGCCGTTGTGGTCGACACACCATTGCACATCGACGACCTGGCCAGGGGAGTAGGTCGCAACCACCGAGTTGCCCCAGCTGGCACTCGGCTGGTTATAGTCAATGCTCACGCGGGCGTTGTAGCCGCAAACGCCGCTCCGGCCAACCGGCGCCACGTTCAGATCGGGCCACGCCGACACTGGCTCAAGAATGGTGCACTCCGGGCAGGAATCAAGGCCGGCCTATTTGGGTCAGAGTCAGTCTCTCGCTTCACGCAGCCCAAAGACCGAGCCCGTGCTCTCACCTCTGAGCCAAGACGTGTTCGGCTGGACGGGATGGTCAAGTACCCGTGTCCATGGACCAGCGCGGCGGCCGAAAAGACCGTCGCTCCGTACGTCAACTTCATTGTCGCGTTCTGGAATCCGGGATGCGGTTCGACAATGGCGATGGGAAGTCAAGTGCTAGGGCAATTCGAGGGTGAGTAGGCGGAGCGTGGGGAAGAGACAACATTGTTCTTTGCTCGCGATGAGTCGAGCATTAAGTACCTGGGGTTCCAAGGCGCCTCGTGTAAGGGGGAGTGGGTAGCATTGAACCGAGGAATCTCACCTCGAGCAAACCGCCCCAGATGCGCGACCGATGCCATCGACTACGGGTCGTGCGTCTCCTATTCGGCGTTTCCCTCGGTCGCGCTAAAGGTAGTGCCACCCCGCCGAGGCCGGCCCATTGATGGGGCTGCATAGGTCTTGTAGAAGTATGTAGAAGTAGGGCAGGTAGCATCGGCAACCTGGGCGTCGTCTTTGCCAAAGACCAAGGACACAGACAGATACGTACTCTTCCCCGCACACATTTCGACCCTCGGATTATTTATAGATTTACATCCGTGGTAAAGTTGGGGTGCCTTGACAACTGCAAGAGAGGCCGCTTGCGCAACTCGGGCTTATCGGTCGGCTTGGTGATCTACTTTTTCCGCGCCACCAAGTCACTCGCGGTGTTGTTGGTTTGGGGGATGGCCTGAATGCGCGGCTGAGGTGTGGGTGGTTCGGCCCCGTAACCCTAACCCAACTCGGCCAAAATCCGGGGCCCCGCGGAGATGGGGTTCCGTTCTTAGCGCCATCGGTTCGATTATTAGCGCCGGAGGCTTGTCGGGGGGGGCTCTCAGCCTGGGGGTATAAGGCCGGCTTCGTGATGCACGAGGACCTCTGCTGGTGGAGTAAAGTTGTATACGGGCCGAGTCTTGACCTCTCACGTCGCGCGCGTCATCCTAACTCCTCCCCGCTAGAGTAGAGTCTACCGTAGACTATTGTAAGTACTTAGAAGTTCTAAAGACATCGGACCGACGACGGACGAACGAGAAATGGCCATACACTCTTAGAGAACTCATCAGGTCTTGAGAGGGCTCATCCCCAGCCGTATCGCGGGCTGCCTGGGTCATAGACAGCGGCTTCCTCCACACAATGACATTGCCGAACTCAAGGCTGTTGTCCCCGAAAGAAGCTGTGAAAGTTGGTATAAAACCCGTCGTACAAGTTCATCCGTTAAGGGGTCGAGGGCATGCCGGCACGAGCTCTCACGATGCTGGCGAAGCCCTTCTACCAGTCTAAAATAACAATCATACTCCTTGGTGTGATGATATTTCTAGCTGTGTTGATGGAATGTCAAAGGTCTGCACCAGGTCCCTTTCCGCCGTGACATGGGAACTGTTCTAGACCACCTTGCTCCCTTGAGCCAATTATCCCGCACATTAGCCATGTGGCCCTCTTCCATATTTGTTCATCGCCTCATGACCAGTTGCCCTGCACGTCGCCTATCTCAGCCAATGAAAAAAAGCTGCCCTCTATCCTGCTGCTGCCCAGACGGGACAGTGAACGATGGAATGGTGGCGGTTTCCTTTTTTACTACCCCTCCAATCTTATCTTAGGGCCTTCTGCAAGACTAGGCGCAATGTATGAAGATGTTGAGTCTGAAACAACAAACACCCGCCAAATCGACATCAAGCGCCGCTACCCTGCAGTGTAAACATGATCGTCAGGAATGGCAAATGCCACAAACACTGGTCAAAGCATATCATCGGGTGGTCCAAAGCTACTAGCCAAGTATTTCATTCCATGGTCTATGTCTTGAGCCACGTTGTATTTACTATTCCGTAAACGCCTTTTCATCATACCATCTCAGCTACATATCTCGGGCCGCCCCGATCGTCCTCCCTGCGTAGCTTTATTTATCAACGGGCACCTCCTTGCTCAACGCCTCCAGCCCCCGCAGCAAATCGTCCCGCAAGTCCTCCCAGCCCTCGACACCCACACTAACCCGGACCAGCCTCCTGTCGACCGCCGAGTCGCTCATAGCCCGCCATTCCACCAGACTCTCCACCCCGCCGAGACTGGTCGCGTGGTGGAAGAGCAACAGTTTGCTCGGCAGCCGCTTGGCGTGTTGCTCCGACTGCAGCCACAGCGAGAAAACCGGCCCGTGGCCGTTGGGCATCTGCTTGCTCAGCCACGAGTCGGGATCGGCCGCCTCGGGCTGGAGGGAGGAGTGCTGGATCTTGTAGACGAGGTCTGACACGGGATTGTTGCCGGCCGCTTTCTGAGACGTCAGCCACTCGACCAAATTCTTCGTGTTCTCGCTCTGCCGCCGCACGCGCAGCTCCAGCGTCCGCAGACTGCGCACACCCAGCCAGCCCTCAAAGCTGCCCAAGACGCCACCGATGACGAGCCGCTCTTCGCGTAGGCCAAACAGCCATCCGTCCTTGCCGGCCGCCCGGTCTGGCCGGATAGCCAAAACACCGCTTAGCATATCGCTGTGCCCGCCGAAGTACTTGGTCCCGCTGTGCATGATGATATCGACGCCATAGCGGAACGGATCCTGCAGCGGCGGCGGTGCAAACGTCGTGTCAACCGTCAGGTAGCAGCCCAGCTCGTCGGCCTTCTTGCGGTAGTACGCCAGATCACGAGCTTCGCCCGTTGGGTTGAGCGGAGTTTCGACGTGGATGATGTCACCCGGCTGCAACTTGGCCAAGTCGTCGTCGTTCTCAAGCTCGAGCTGTTCGAGGCCGTTGAGCTTGTTCAAAAGTTTGAGGATCCCATGGCACCCATGGTAACCGCCGCCGATGGCTACCCGCTTGGGGTTTAGGAACACGACCATAGCGTGGAAGGCGGCAAGCCCAGAGGCGTAGGACACGACGGGGCCGCCGAGAAGCGAGCTGAGGATGGCCTCGAACCGGACCGTGTTGGGCGACTTCTCACGGGAGTAGATGAAGAAGTCATCTATATCTTGGGGCTACCGGTATCGTGTTAGTATCAAGTGTGACAAGATGCACCTACGGGATGCCTAGACTCACATCAACATCTGACCAGGCCACCAACTCGTCGGGGTTCTCCGAGTAGCGGAATGTGGTCGACACGTGCATCGGGGGTGCCACGGCCGCATGTGAGTTGGTATAGTCATCAGCATGGACGGAGCGCGAGGCCAAGGAGAGCTCTCTCCCAAAGGCCTCGGTCAGCTGGTTCGCCGTGGCGCCCTCGGCTTTCTTCTCGGGCGAGACCATGGTTGTAAGTGTTCTTCACGTCACAGATGATCAGGTTAAGGTTTGCCTGGAGCCGGAATAGAGTTCAAGACGGAAGCTGCAAAAAGGAAACTGCGAAAAGAAGAAAATATTTTCTATTAATCAGTAAACATAGCGGCCGGACCGACCTCGGGAGAGTACATCCCGGCGCGGGGCTCCATCGATTCGTCATTCACAGGGCGTCTCCGGCAGGACATGGCGTGGTGGGTTTCTTGACCCCACCCGATCTGGACCCCTCTTCTTCACACGTGGATGTCCCGACAGCAAGCGGCCGGGTTCAGCCGGGTTTCCCCGTTATACGTGTATTGACAGATTTCTAGGATCGAGTATATATAGTATGAAGTGTCAAGAACTTGAAACCAGCTGTGCAACTTGACAGCTTCGAGAAGCTGTGTTTCTTGTCCCTCCCTGCGTAGGACAAGCTGCTGAACCCACGAATGAGATCTCATTTTGGAGCTTGTTTCTTTTCTATAAGACACTCTGACGCACGTGGCTTTCAAACCCACCCATCCCATTATCCATTCTTCCCGCTCTATTTAGAAACCACCGCCAAGGGTACTCAGTAATGTGGTTGGAGACTCCCGGCCCCCAACCGGGAATCAAGGGACCTACAGGAATAGGCCTGTGGTGGGTGGGCGCAGCCTCAACAACCAAGTTAAGTTACACAGTAGTGTATGCGTCCCAGCCCAAAAGGGAAAAGGCAAGCAAGCAGGAAGGACACACATACATAACAAAGAACAAACGTGCATGACGTGTGTGCTTCAGGTTTAAGAATAAATACTTTTTTTGTTCGGCGGTCGGGTTTGCCGCTGCCGGTATGCCAAGCTTTTTTTTTTCTTCTTCTTTTGTTTGGGGCTTCCAGGTTGTCGAGTTGAGTTCTTGTCGAATCGAGTTTTTGGTTTTGGTTTGTTTCCCCCCATCGAGTCGAGTGAGTCCCTTCGGGATGTTTCATGATGGCAGGGGGGTAGTTAGGCTTTTTTTAGTTTCCGGTTCTAATTCACACCATAGTGTACTGCCGTCGGTGTCGTGGTGTTCGTCCCCTTCATTCATTCATCTCATTGCCTCATTGAGGGGCAGCCAGGGATGAGACGGAAGAGGAAGGTAGGGTGGATAATTACCTAGGTAGGTAGGGTAAAGCTGTTGCTATACTGCTGCTGCTGCTCCTTGCTGTGTGAACGTTATTCTGGATGATCCCGTGTCAGCCCTATTTTGGGTTGGTTTGTTCCCCTTTCATGAAACGGCTTTCATCCATTGAGAGATGGGGGGGAGGATAGGCTGGAGGTTCGGGCTGGCCAATGTTGGTATCTCCGTCGACTGTCCTGCTTGTCTACCCTTGGCATACATAGATAGGTGTTTGTGTATGTTTTGGGGGGGGGGGGTATGGTATCTCAGTTTCACTCGCGCACCCCAAGCCAGTTCAGCTCAGCCCGCCCACATACCCGCGTGTCTTTCTCCTCCCATTCCCCGTCTCCCCCCGCGAAAGGAGGGGAGGTAGCTATGATGAGTGGCGACTGAATTATCCGAAACACATGCATTATGTCCCGGGACAAGAGAAGAAAGGGAAGCAGTCCACTGCTATGTGTACTGTACAGGCACCTCCACATTCTCCTGCATCGAATCGAAGGCCTGGGAAGGATAAGCCCCGATCAAGCACATAGATACCAAGATCCCAGGGACCGAACGAAACGAACGAACGAGCAAACGGGAACGGGACATACCGAGCGGCCCCGAACCGGGGACTGGGAACGGGAGGAGGAAACAAAAAACGGTTTGAAACGAAACACACTTCTGCCGCCCTTCGTGCAGGGCAAGGCCATATGCAGCCTCGATACATACCTTGTATTCACCCGCCCTTACACAAACACAACACAACAACGTGGCGGAGGCTTAATCAAGCTTTGACGCTTTTTTTTATTTTAGATAAGTCTTTTGTGGTTCTATTTTTTTGTCCGTCCCGATCGACGAATCGAGGGAGCCGTTATGATATCTAAACTGTCGTCCGTTCCTTGCTTGGTGTTGTTGGTGTTGTTGGACTGGTGTCATGGATACATATAAGTGGTTTTATTTACTTGGATTATATCACCGCAGACTCCCGTCTCACCATCACTGCTACCACCCCTACAACCAACAACTCTCTCCTGCCACCACCACCATGATAATGTGCCGCGTCAAAGGCGGCCGAGTTGCCAAACAACCCCACCTCACAACCCCCAACAGCGAAACCTTCAAACGTAGCATCACCAGTGGCAGCCTGAACAACAGCAACAGCGGCGGCGGCATGATCAACAGCCTCGTCCGAACCAACATCGAAAGTATCGGGCCCGGGCCCGTCAGCGGCGGTACCAGCAGCACCGGCACCAGCACCAGCATGAACGCCACGACCCTCCGACGACGCGGCCGACCCGCGATCGACTGGACACTCTCCCGGAAGAGACGGTTGCTGCGGCTGTACTTGTGCACGCCCGAGGCGGAATTGTCGTTGAAGAAGATCTTGACGATATTGGCTGAAGAGGGGTTTCGGCCAAAGTAGGTTGTCGACATCACCCTCCCCACGCTTCTCAGACACATTTTTAGACGTGTCTAGTTTGAGGGAGTTGCTAACCCGACAGACCGCGGCATACACAATGCCTCCTGAACGATATGCTCTCCAAATCGTACCGTCAAAAGCGGCCCAAGAACCGAGTGGCCATGGACGAGCGTCTCGCGTATCTCCGATCGATTCGTGATGGGACCGTGAAGAGAGAGCAGCACCCAGTTTCAGCCCCGATCCCGAAGCTGAGAGCCCTGCCCGGCACTGACACAACCACGATCAACGCCGACCCCGACACAGCTCCACGACGAGCAGTCATCAAGACCTGCGCTATCCTCCTCCGACCTAACCCCACAGCGGGTGCATCTAGGAGTCCTAGGGTAGGGGGCAGGGAAGGCGAAGACCAAGACTCGACCGGCGGCGAACTAGACGATGGAGACTCGCCATGTTCACCCTTGGACCTGCGACCCCGTCGAACATTCGATAACATACCGAAGCTTGAGTCTCCACTCGAGGAAACGGTTGGACACCCCAGGGCAGGATCGCTAGACGACAGCGAGGGCGAAATTTCAACAGGGGGAGGGCAAGAACCAGGACCGTCGCCCGCCATATTCAGAAACCCCTGGGGCGGGCCATCTGACGATATCCGATACGAACAGATCGAGAACCTTCGAGAGCGATGCCGGAGCCGGTCTTCGTCGTTTCTAGCCGACGTGGCGAGCCTGCTGAGTGGCCTGTCCATCCGGTCAAGTCTGTCGCAGTCGTCGGTGAGCGTGTCGTCGAGCCGATGTGGGGGGTCCATTTCGTTCGCGGAGGAAGAGCGTACCGGTTCGGTAGTTGACATACGTGGGGACTGGGGCGAAAGGCCGTCTTTCGGGGGCGGGTCGGCGACAGGAAGTTTCAGCTGGCCGGTAACTGCCGAGCATGCGCCGTTGTCGTCAACGGTTTGGACGAGTCACGCAACGAGGGACTCGTTTAGCGACTACCGGTCCTACTACAATCTCCCGCAAGACTGGGAAGACAACTCCCACACGCAGGAAAACCAGGAACTGGTCCGGTTTTGCTGTAGCAAAACAGCATGGTGCATTCACCAACGCATCAACGCCATCCTGATGCACGGCAGCCCAGCGGAGTCGTTCACCTGCACCGCAGCGGAGGCCAGCGGTTGTGATGCGCTTGGCAACACGGCCCTCCATGTTGCCGCGCGTTGGGCAGCGCCGGCGCCTGTCTTGTCGCGGATCATGGCCATGTCGTCGAACCCCAGCGCCGTCAACCACTGCGGCGAGACTTTCCTCCACGTCTTGGACCCTTCCTCACTCGCACCACAAGACATGGCCCACATCACCCAGTACCTCGTCGGCAGGAGTTTCTACTTCGCCCGGCCCGACGAAACAGGCCGAACGTGTATCTCCCGTCTGCTCTCCCGTACTTCGTTTTCGCTGGAATCCCTCGAAGCCATATTCGGCAACCTTCCGACCGCAGACCGGCTGACTCTGTTTCTACCCGGCCCGCACCGGCTCGTCGATGCCGTCCGCACGCGCCTACTGGTCGATCCGACACAAACCATGGCTTCGATTGCGGAATACACCAGATATTTCTCTGCTCGGTACGGAGAGGCGTCGGACTTTGCGGGTCGACCTCTTGCCGTGTCGAGATGACCGTTGGATAATGACTGAACGATTTGATGATGTAATGACTGAAGTTGACGATGCGGCGATGCGGTGATGAATGTGGCGTTGGGGTAGTTCGCCCACGCTCAACGATAGATATAAAGTCTGACGACACTTATAACTGTACCGCGCAACTGGAACCACTGGAGAATCGTGTTCTGTGCCGGTGAACTGCGATCATCACTGCCGTTGGACGTGACTCGACTAGCCATTTAGACGTTGGCGTCGGTTCAGATGTCGTGTCCAGGCAGGTGTTAGTTGTGCGTTCTTCCGACGGCCGACCCATTCGTATCGCAATCCTATAACCGTCCCTCACCCCGTAACCTCCTTCAACAACTCGGTCAACGTAACCGCCTGATACCCCCTCCTCCTCATCTCCGGCAACACCCTCCTCAACATCGGCTCCGTCCACGACCTCCTATCATGACAAATAATAATCCCCCCCCGATGCAACATACTCAACACATGCCTCGCATTCACCCTCCACCACGCCACCTGCGCATCATGCGGATAAATACTCCCCAACACCACCCGATACCCCAACTTCCTCGCCACCCCGCGAATCCTCTCACTAAAAAAACCCGACCCCGGCCGATAATACCGTCCCCTCCCCACCGGCGGCGGCGTCCTCCCCTCCGCCACATACGCCGCATCAATCACCTCCTGCGTGCGCTTAATCTGCTCTTCCAACTCCTCACTCCCCAACCCCCTCGCCGGCTCGTCACGCATCCCATGATTCGCCAGCTCATGCCCCTGCCGCACAATCTCGCGCAGCACGGCCTCGCGGCCCTCTGCCTGGGCACCGATCACAAAAAAAGTCGCGCGGGCGCCGCCGGCGGCGAGGGCGGCGAGGATGGCGGGGGTGTGGTCGGAGGGGGCGTCGTCGATGGTGAGGGCGATGAGGGGTTTGGTGGGGGGTAGCCAGAGGCGGAAGAGCACGTCGGTCCAGCGGTGGGAGAGGTAGCGGAGTAAGGGGGAGGGGGGTTTGTAGATGATGTAGAGGGGGAGGATGAGGAGGAGGATGAGGAGGATGAGGGGGAGGAGGAGGGTTGCCATGCGACGGCGGCGGAGACGACGGCGGTAGGGGAGGCGGAAGAGGTTGAGGGAGGAGAACATTCCTGGTTGGCGCGTGGGTTTGGAAAGGGGGGGGCGGGCGATTGTTTAGGCCCGTGGTGGTGTCGACATGAGAGATGGTGATTCGGTGTTGTAGAAGCAGCAACGGCGAGGACAAAACACTGACAAAAGCACGAAGCCACAGTCCGTTGCGGTGGTTCCAAAGTACGAATAAATGGAAGAAGCCAAGGGAAATGAAAAGGAACTGGGATGCAGCTTTGAGGGGCCAAGAAGGACCTGACAGGGGTAAGCATGCAGGAAGTGTGGCGGCAGCTTGTCGATCATGCAGTAGAGTGTGGGGATTGTGGCTTGACTGCTACCTTCACTGTGGCGCGACTTACACCGGCCGCTAGGTCGCTCCTCCCCTCTCAACTTCGACCACATGATATTAACCTCTCGATATCACGGAAGGCGCGATCAATTTGTCTTGTCCTTAACAATTCTTACAAAATTCGCCAACCCAGCCCGTCCCATCTGTAGTTGTCAGCACTAGCCAAGTTCCACACAGTCTAACTTGGCACACTCCCACATGTAAGAGGGCTAGTCCTTCACAACAAATGCATCACCAATCCATGCACACAATGCTAAACAGACGCGACAGCGCTCAATTCATTCAAGGTATCCAAAACAAAACCAATAAAAAACCAACCCCCAAGGCAGGCAGGCCCCCAAAACGCCATGAAATGCTCTCAAAGTATCCCACCCAATCCAGTCTTCCATCGCCCGCCCAAGCCCCACGCAATGCAGAGTAAAATCCAGACAACCAGCACCACCACCACCACTGCCATGCCATACACTGTTATTTATCGTGATCGTCCATCGTCCATCGTCCATCACCCCCTTTACAAAAAATCCTCCAACTCATCCTCCTCCAGCGTATTCACAAACGCGTGCCTCAAAAAATGCAACCACGTCTTATCCTGCTTCTTTTTCTGCTTTTTCTTGTCTTTCTTTCCCTTCTTCCCTTTCTTCCCTTTCTTTCCCTTCTTCCCTTTCTTCCCTTTCTTTCCCTTCTTCTTATCCGCATCCACCCCCTCCTCCTCCCACTCCTCCTCCTCCTCCTCATCCTCATCCTCCTCACTACCCTCCTCTACATCATCCCCCTCCCAATCCCCATCCCGATACTCATACCCATCAATCCCCTCCCACTTCTTCCCCACCTTCCCCCCCATCCTCCACGCCAGCTCCACATAACTATTCAGCGTCAAATCCCCCAACCGATAAATCTTATCCTCAAACGTGCTATACTCAACCTGATACTCAAACTTGCGCGGCGGCGGCGGTTTGGGATGGGCCGGCTTCTTGTTACCGTGTTTGCCTTTGCGCCAGCGGCCGAGGGGGTGCAGGAGCCAATTGGTCCATGATAGGTCGTCCTCGTCGTCAGTGTTAGCGTTGTGCTGGGGAGAGGAGGGGGAAAACGGCCATAGGGTCGATGGTGTGTCGGGGACGAGGGTGAGGTTGTTGATGTGGGTGAGGTTGGCGAAATATTGGGTGTAGCCTGTGAGGGTGAGTGGTTGGGGGGAGTAGGCTGGGCCGGGCGGGGCGGATTTGGATGGGGGTGGTGGGAGGTCTTTGGCGGGTGGTTTCTTGGGTTTCTTGCCGTGCTTCTTTTTCTTTTTGTTGGTTTTATCTTTTTTGTTTGATTCGGGGGTGTTGTTGTCGTTGTCGTCATCCGTTTCGATCACGTCGAAATCCTCGATGTCGACAGAGTCGGCGTCTGGGAGATGACGGAGTTCAAGATGCTTCTGCGTCCTATCGCTGATGTCCTGGTCCGTCTCCGTCTCTTGAGCGTCCTGCCACAGGACGGTGTTTTCGAGCCCGGTGATGTTGTACTCGAAAACGCGCAGCGTGGGAAAATAATTCGGCACAACACTGGGGCTGACCAACGAAAGATAGTACCGCTCGCTCCACGGATCCTTGCTGTGCTTGCCCTTCCGACCCCTCCCCTTCTTGCCGACCTGCTTCTCCGGGGACGCCGGTGGCGGCGTCAACGTCGCCCAGATGGAGCGCAGTTCCGTCAGGTAATCCGAAGCAGACTGCACCGACAGCTCGTCGTCCATAGCCACGCGAACCCCACCATCGGCCGACGGCGACTCAAGATCAACCTCGTCCTCGCCATGGATCAGGAAATGGTCGATATTCATGTGCCCATACAGACCCACAATCACAACATCCCGAAACTGGTTCATCCACGCCGTGTACTTTTGAAAGCACGTCTCGTCCCACAGCATCTTGCTCTCCGTGCGTGCCGGCGGCACATGGCCCGTCAAGATCGCCTTCATGCCGCGTTCGCGCAGAAATAGCAGCTGCACTTTCAACCACTCCATCTGCTTGAACCCGGGCTCTGACGCATCCTCGCAGCCGTCGACGCCCGCGTTGCGGTCGAAAAAGTACAGCGTGTTGAGGCTGAACACAGCCAGCTGGTTCGGGATGGCCTCGACGAAGAACCACCCGCCGTAGCTGAAACTGTGTCGCTGCTCCTCAGGGATAAAATGCCGCCAGATGTGCAGGTAGTGCTGGAACCACTTGTTCGGGCCAGGCAGCAGGATATTGTGCGGCAGGATGTCGTTGTTGCCGAATGTCGGGATCACGGGCACGGTCATGGTTTTCTTGCCGCCGGTCTTGTGCGCGAACATGTCCACGAACTTGTCGGCGATCCAGCTGTTGGTGCCCAGTACCTGGTCGACGTCGCGCGGGAGGCCCTCGTCGCGGTCGTGCCGGGCGCTGTCGCCGGTCCAGACGACAAAATCGATGTTGTCTTTGAGGTTCGCGTCGATCCAGTCGAATGTCGCGTTCACGAGGGAAAAGGGGCTGTCGCAGTCGGTCGTCTCGGCGCCGTACGGCCCCGCGGGGCCTTTTCCGCGATGGCACCCGCCATCTTCGTCGGTTGAGGAGTGGACTTTGTAGAACTCGTCGGGGTGGATGTCTACCGCGATTGTTTTAACGGTCAGCCCCTTGCCAATTTACATAGTAGACCAGATTGCAGCGTTCCGATGGAATCCAACAACGGATGCGATCGAGATAAGGTCGGGGCGATCGATAGCGAAAGATTGGAACACTAACCACTGATATGCAGGAACCGACCGTGCAGCTTGCGCGGGGCAGAACGCACAGCGACGGCCTCGCGGCTTTGAGGCCTGGGCTGCTCAGCTATGACGCCATGGCACAGCAGTGCTGCGACCAACAGCCTTCCCAGGGACATCATGCGACTGTGGGGATGGTAAGATAAAATTCAACCAAAAAAACAAGAGGAATCGCGCGCGGGTCGTCTTTGGTTGTCGGATCTGTTTTTACATAGTTGGTGTACGGGCGCCTGTCGGTCTGAATGGCCTAAGATTTTGTTTGGCCAAAGAAAGGAGGAAGTCGTCCGTCAGCTTTGGCGTTTGGCGTTCGGTGACCAGTTGGGCTGCCGTGGATGGACCCCGGATTTTGTTGCCTTGGGGGTTCTCGGATATTTGGACGGTGGCCAACAGGGGAATGATCGGACGAGTTGGCCCCGTCAGGATGACGCTGCAACAGACGGGATGCTCGTTCCCAGGCGAGAGTAGAAAAAAATACCACACGCCGCTTTTTCACATCGATTAAAACAGCCTCCTGTCCCGAGCTCGGGGGGGAACACATCCAAATAAAAGGTGAAGTCGGGCTTTCCCAAGACACCTCCCCCCACAGCCCGGTACCTTCGGTCTATTTCCAGGTAGACATGCGGGAGGATCGCTGGGCACCCACCATTTTGATGAGTTTCGCGGGGGTGATTCAACACTCGAGAGCCACTCAAGTCATCAAGTCATGCCCCCTCTTGCCCTTTCCCGCGGATGAGGCGCCTAGCTGATCGCATTCCCCATCCCTTTTCGTCCGATCGCAGCTGCTGACTCGCTCTGCGCCGGGATGGGATGCGAGCGTGAAGGCGGCGAGGGGGGTGAAAGTTGTGTGTGTGTGAGCCGCTGCGTGGGGAGCGGCGAGAAGCTGCGAGAGCCAATATGCTTCGAGCATCGTTCCCACGTGTTGGCTACACCGCGGCCGTCAGGGTGCTTTCTTCAACACCGTGACTGAGACATGTGGGCAACCTTCTGGATGGGAGCTGACCTCAAGCCATCATCTGCCCTCCCGTGCCACTTTACGATGTGCGTTTGTGATGATGAAACTGGTTTAACAGAATCATCGGCTCGTGGGGGTAGTGTAGTGCCTCATTCGCGAGGTTTTCTTTTGCAGGCCCCCCACGACATACTATGGAGATGAAAAGGAAGCTTGTCGTGTGGCCATCCCGAGGGTTGCCGGGAGTATTATCGGGTGATCGTCTCCGCGGGCCGGCTCTAAAAGTGCCGGTGCATTGAACGCATCGCCAAGTCACTGACCCGGACGATCTCGTTGGGCTGCCGCCGTGTTTCTCTCCAAAACTCACAGTCGGGCATTTGTGATGTGTGGGGGAATATGGCCCACAAGAGAGAATTTAATGTAGTATGTGTACAGTATGCAAATAAGTACGCACGTGCTCCACACACTGTCTTTCTGTCCTCAAACTCGGAAATTTTTTAGTGAGCCGCAAAAACGCTCTTCTTTTCTCTTCATTCAAAAACATCATATTTGCAGCCAGCGCCGCATCTAAGGACTCCCTCTCCCCGTGTCCCACGATTGCTCATTGCTAGTTGCTAGATCATCTAGCCGTACGTTTGAGGGAATTCTGAGCGCTCCGCTGTGACGCTTTCCTATGGTTTAACCGGCTACATACCAACGACATGCGCTCCCATGCATCGCCAAATGAAAGATGCAGAATGCAGAGCAGATCTAAGATCTAGGTAGGAACCAACATCTCGGTCAGATCAAGGTTGAGGCGGCTCTTCGTACTGCTTGCGGGAAATGCTCGACGGCGGCACAAGTGCAGGGAGAGGTCATGCAGTCTGCAACGGTCGCAGTCAGGCAAGATTTTCACCACACGCGATCACACCTAGTGTTTTCCCTCAGCATCAAGGAACCATGCCGAGACGGACTTTCCATGTTGGGGAATCCGACCTAGACCGCAATGCTCTCCTCCAATGCTTCCTTTCCATCATAGTGAACCCTCTGTTTCCTGTCACACGACAAGACTGCAGATTGAATAACTATGTCCGCGGTTAATCCCGGCCCGAGACGCGCTGCCCATGACGAAGGTTGTCTCAAGCGTGTCTGTATGTCTTAAAAAGGAACTTGTTCTTTTGCATTTCTCTGTAGAAGTCCGAGACATGGGGGGCCGAGGTCACGAGCGCGGGGAAGGGAGAAACTTGAGTGGTCAACATGGGTGGGAGATGTTGCTATGGTGCAAAGACGCCTCAACGTCTCGGGTCTAAATATCTTCAACAAGAGGATCCGATTCAAGCTTGGACCCGGCTCTTTTAGGTATCCCGTATCGACCTCCACGACCGTGTATTTGAGGATGGGTCCCCAACGTGGTTATACTTCCTTCTAAACAGTGAACCACGGCATTACCCACCCAAACATCTCACGGACGCCCTTACTCTAACAGAGTAAAGGGACAAGAAAACACGTAGATAGTAGTGGGTTGGAAGGGACTGCAAGGCGAGTAACCGGGCTAGTGTTCAAAAGCTCAACTTGCTTCACAGGCGCTCTAGGGACGCAGTGCCATGGTGTTGCAGTAGATGGGAAAGTTTAAAAAGCACAAAGTTTCACACTTAAGCTTATAAACATGTAGAAGAGGTGAGAAAGTAATTTACACAAAATTACATGCACACTTTAAGCTACCTAATATACATTCATCATAACTCATTAACTCTCCCGGAAGTGACAGACATATTAACCCACCAAATACAGCACGAAGCGCCAACCTTTCCACACCCACCCCAACCCCTTACTCCCCGATCAAGCACATCCCAACCCATGCTCCCCCTTCCAACCGCCCCTAGCAAACGTAAAACGTAAACCATCATTCCCCAGACGCCCCTAACCTCCTCATCTCCCTCCCAAACTCCTCAAAGCCGAACGTAAATAGCGAGACGTAAAACGCCCACAACCTTCCTCACCCCCCTCCCAGCAGCGAAACGTAACTAGTGGGAGATCATAACTAATGAGATAACATAACTCTTGAGAGAGCGTAACCCATAAAGCATAAAACACCCACTTCCCACTTCCCGGTTCCCGGCAAGAAAACTGCCCCTAAAACTGCCCCCCAACCCCAAAAAGCGACAACTCGTGGTACGACCCCGTCCGTTTTCCCACCACACATGTACATGTACCAGTACCGCTACCACCACCACTTCCATGGCGCTCGACAACACCACCAGCAATACCACCACCAACAACACCAGTGCCAACCCCAAAACCAGCGTTCCCACCCTCCTCAGCATTCTCAACATCCCTATTTCCACCTCCACACTCCTCAGCCGACCCCTTCCTCGCCCGCATGGACTCAGGCACTGAGAGCTGTGACTCACGCCTGTCTGGGGCGAGGGAAATATTGTTGTTGGCGGTGTTGTTGTTGTTGTTGACGAAAGGCATGTGCCAGGGGAGGGCTGGTAGCGGGGAGGGGCAGTGGACGTATCGGGGGGGCTGTGAGTATGAGTTGGAGGGGGGGTGGGAGTGTGAGTAAAGGTGGGAGTGGGAGTGGGCGTGTGAGTGGGAATGCGGATGGGAGTGTAGCTGAGAATGGTGGGCGTGAGAGTCGGATAGTGCAGCAGGTGGCAAAGACGACGACGACAAGTGTGGGGATAAAGTTATGGTAAAAGGGGAAACAGATGTAGGAACGGGGGACGGGATAGCAGAGTTGACCAAGGGCTTGGGAGAGTGTTGAAAAGGCAGTGATGTTGTTTTGTTGTGACAGATGGCGAGAGAGGTAGATGGCCCGGGCGGTCCGCCCCCAACGGCCATGGCGGGTACGGAAGCCGTGGTGGCGGTGGCTGACGGAGTCGATGTGCCCCCCTGGGAAACAGGCAAGGCGTCTAGACCCGATGAATGGTGGACTAAAACCGGAGTGGGTTCCGCAGCCATGGGGGAGAAAGAAGCTTGGGAGAGAATCTCGGGTTTGCCGGGGCTAGACGGTGACTTCTCCGTGGACGAGTCGGACGGAGGGGCCGTTGGCTGGAAGGAACCTTTGCCATGGTGGGTTGCTGGGGGTATTGTTAATAGGGCTGAGTTTGGGGTAGCACATGTGTAATAAAGGCAGCTGGGCGATGACAAGGGCAAGCAACGAGGAAAATGAGCGGTGGGTGAAGAAAGGAAGGGATTCAGGGACGGGTCGGGACTGCCGAAGGACATGTGGAAAAAGTAGGGATGGGGAAAACAGGCAAGGCTCTGGAACGAGTTACACACCTGGCTGAGCTCGATGGCCGCGGAAGAGTAAAACAAGGCATATAACTGCAAGAGAGCCGGCAAAAAGGCCCACCAGCATACCTTGAGTGAAGGGATACAAGGGGAAGGGGTCGCTGAGACACATCATCTTGAAATGTTGGGGTCTGGGGACTCGGTGTGGATTGGCTGCAGGTGAAGACAAGGCGACTGACACAAAAAAGGTCACACTCAAGACCAGAGCAGTAGTCTAGTTATATATTGATCCATTTGACAATCCCTCCCCAGAGTGTAAAATGCCGCGCAAGATGAGTTCGGTGGTTCCGGCGCCTGTATGCCAGGTCTGCCGGGGTCTTTGGAGGGGTAGCTTGGTGGGAAGTTGGCTTCACAAACTGATCCCCGGACACTCTCTGTCACCATGATCCCACCATACACCATCGCCATTCTTGGACGCCACTAGACCTGAGAGACCGAACCGGCGACTTCGAGCTTGGGTCGGGCATGGATGGCAACGGAGGCGAAAAGGCCAAGGATTGTGATGTGAGGGGGGGTCGCAGAAGCCAAGCCTTACCACAATTTATTCTTGACTGGCGGTCAACTGTATTGGCGTCCGGAGAAACAAGAATCGGGACAAAAGGCTCTCGAGCTCGTGTGCAGGCCTCGAGACTGTTAGTCAAAATAACGGGGGCAGGGCGAAAGCTGACTGGAGCTGACGACAAGGCGAACCAGGTTTGCCAAGCTTAGACGCCTGCCAAGCCAGTTGAGGGGAGCAGAGGCGCCCAAGCCTGTCGGTTTCATACCGAGCAAAAGGCCGGTTTGTGTTTGCACCTCGGCACTTTGCTTGGCAAAGTCTACCAGCCCCTCGCTAGCTCGACTGCGGCGGCTCTTCACTGAGAGAACCTGAACGCCTCTGACCGATAAGGAGTCGGCTCAGGTCCCGTGGTGGTGGGTCGAGAGGAACGATCATTCGGCGACGACAGGCGTTGGGCAGAGTGTCGTGCGGTACTTTTTGGCCTCAGGTGTGGTCTTGGCTCAACTGCCTTCCTAAGTGGGAGATCGGAGCGATTCTGCGCAGTCATGGCTCCGAAGAACGGCTTCCCATCCATCGATGAGAACCCGTCATAACCGCCAATTTGGAAGACAGGAACATCGGTCACACCAGCTGCAGGCCTCTCGTCACGTATATTGATTGTCTTTGGTGGCCAACAATCTCGGCGGGGTTCGTGCCATGAGGGGTACGCCAGGCAAGCGGTGAGTGGTGAGCTGGCCAAAACAAGCTCACCAAAGACAGGAATTCCCCTTCCACCTGTTGCGGACCTCGTTTCTGCCCGGGACGGTTTTGTGAGACAAACACGGTTGTGAGGTAGTAGTGTACTATGTGCAAAGTATGGCTCGAGGATGCCGTAACTGATTTCCCTGAGCTCCTTAAGCTCCCTAGTGTACACACGTGGACATAAGCCTCCGTTCCTGCACTATTAGTCAATTGGCCATGGACGATGCTGCGGGCAGAGACTGGTAAAGTGGGCCAATACCTCCCTCACTGCGGCTGGGTGTAAAAAACTTCACTTGTCCAATGTGCTGTCGAGGATTGCAATGGGGCTGAGGTTTTGGAGGTTGAAATTTTTGGCCTTTTGGCTCATTCCGATTTGTTGTCGCCTATCTCTCTTCGTTGTGTCGTGTGTCTGTGAAAGCGATCCCTTTTGTTTTTTTTTTTGTTTTTTTTCTTTCTCCAAACGGGACTTCAGACGGCCCTATCGGTACCTGAGCCGACAAAACAAAGTTTCGCCCACAAGCAGACCGGCCTGCGGGCGTGGTAGTAAGAGCTGTCCGGGCCTCTCTCGGAGGGGCCGGCGGGTTCCGATTTGGCGCAACACCAACGGGGGTCGAGTTTGCTCACAGCATCCTCTGTACCGTGTCGGAGGGCTTGCTCCCATGTGGGCATGAGGTGGGCTGGCTCGAGCGGCCCATGCTGTATACCCTTGCGAGCGGTTGGAGGCATGCAGGCGACACCGAGCTGCGAGAGCTGCAAACGCCAGGCTGATGCGGTGACACAATGGCCGGGGTGGGCAAGCGGGAGGGCTTTTCCCTGGCCCCAATCACGGGCCCCGTCCGATGTCACGCCGTTGAAGCAGCGTGGAGCCCGCAAGAGCACCCACGGTTCAGCGTCCGGGGGGGAACGAGGCCCAAAGAGAAAAAGGGCGATCCTGCCGCACACAAGCGAGCCATGCGGGATCGTGGGAAGAAACGCGCAACGGTTAACTAGCCCCCCCCCCCCCCCCGCGCTGTCTGGGCTCGGCTGGGAGTAAGTGTTGTGTATGGTGCCTGGAAAGCTACTTGCGAGCAACGATGTCCCCGAGTTTTTTGGTTTCCCTTTATCTTTCTGTTGTTGATCTCTTTTCTTGTCCTATTGCATCAAAATGCCCCCGCAGCAATATCGGGGCAGAAGCGAGTCAGCTGGCGGCTAGTCGGTCGCACGCCTTGAAGAGGACGAAGAATGGGGCAACAGCAACATTTTGGGGAAAAGCGGTGCAGTAGCGTCGCATCGGCTGTCGGTAGACATAGCGTCAGTTTCTGGTGGCGGGCATTGCATCGAGCGATTCGAATTTGCCCCGATGGGTTGGAGCTTGTCGATGAGGGGTGGATGAGAGTGGGTGAGTGGTGAGTGGGTGGGAACGTGGGTGCTCATCAAAAATGCAGTTCAGGAGCACAGCTGGGATCCGCGAGGTGTTGTGAAATGAACGTTGCATTCATCCGGATATGGTGACAACAGCTGGTACTCTCGGTCGGACCGAGCCCCAGAAGCCCGTCGACGCGATCATGGCAGAGATGATGCCAGGTTGGTGCATGGGTTGCAGTGAGTGAGCTCCGTAGTAAAAAGATGTAACGGTTGGGCGGAATATGTATTCGACGCGGTTTGGAGATTGCATTCTATTTGCGCAACCGATAACGTTAGGGACGGGAGGAAAAAAGCGGAAGCGCGGGATTGGCAAAAGACGCGAGAGGAAGGAAAAGGTTCGCACGGGCCGAACGGCTGAGGAGCGATAGGAGTGAGGAGAGCAAGCAAGGCGGGAGCTTCTCCGTTGCGTGTTGCGGCAGCTGGCCCAGCTCACGTTCCACCTTCCAACGGTCTTCGAGACCCTGCCTCTTTAGCGCGACGAACTAGGCCCATCTCGGAAAGGCGCCGAGATCCATCCTAGCTCGGAATTATGGGGCGTTGGGGCTGCCAGTTGAGTTTCCAGCCAAAAAGGAGGGTCCTCACAGCAACGAGTTCCGTTGATTCGCGCGGTTTTTCTGTGGTTGCAGTGAAAGAGTGGGCAGAGGACAGTGGGGGAAAGAGCAGCTGGAAACACAGAAGAGAAACAAACGTGCGAGAGCGGGGTTTTGCGACTTGCTGTTTCCGGTTCTGTACGCCTCCTGCTGCGAGGTTGCTCACTCACCTCACCTCGGCCCGCAGGCGGGGAAAGCTGGAGAGGTGAACGAGAGAGATAGCTTCGAGATCGGAAAGAGAAAGGGCAGGCACGACCTAGGGTGGAGGGCCTAGGTCGGCCGGTTGGTCGGGAAATGGCGTTACTTTGTAAGTGTAAACCCGAGGGAAGGAACAAAGGCGGTGGCCGAAACGGCGATACGGAGCTTGGTGACTCGCAACCTTGAGTTGCGGAAGGCTTGGCCTCCCGGGGGGTTCATGGGGTTCATGGGGTCCACGGGGCTGGAAGGGAAGGTGTGTCCAGCGCCGGTTTGGTCTGGTTCGCGGGCTCGCAGCTCTTGTCTTGCCCCGGGCCAGGCTACGCCCCACTCTCTCCAATCGACCCTTTGAAACAATTCCCCAAAAAGTGAGCAACGCAGTCCGTCCCATCCATCCACGGCCCCAAAAAAAAATCTAAGCAGGACAACGCGCGCACAGCACACACGCACACACGCACGCCCACGCCGTCGCTCACCTATCGCTGGCCGCAACCTCCATGGCCGTCGGACAGCTCCAACACTAGCTCCCGGCGCGCAGCCCCCCAGAGGCCGTTTCCCGCTGTTGATTTTGTCTGTTTTCGGTTCCCCGAGGTCCCCCTTCCGCCCCGCGCAGCCGCGCACTTGTGGCCTTGTGATGCATTCCGGCGCTGCTGGACCCCCACTACTTCCCGGACTGCGCTGCTCCCTACCATGTTGTGCCTACGGGCCGCAGGACGACCACGACGCTTTGATTGATGCGAGACGAACACGCTTCCCCTCGGAATTTGGTTGGCGGGCGAGTCCATCGCCGTGCTGCTGCCCGTGTCCGTCGCGAGCGTGCTGTCGTTGCCAGCGAGCACAGGAAGCGCAGAGAGTGCCGAGCGTGTTATTTCGTACACAGTACGGATACAGCGAGTACGGAAGACCGCGCGCGCGGAGCTAGCAGCAAGCAACACAGCCCACCTGCTCAACGCTGAAGTCTCGGGACACCGGGGCTTTTCCAGCTTTTCCATTCTTGCCCCTCTGGCTTGACTCGGCTCTTTTTTTTCATCACACGGACAAGCTTGAGCAAGTGAGAGTGAAGGGTGGCTTGAGCTTGACCTAACCCTAGGACAGGGCTGAGTTGGAGCTTGTGCTTGTGCTTGCTTGAGCTTTAGCTTGAGCTTGAGGCGGCTTGAGGCTGCGGCCGAACCCCCGGAATCTCCAGTTTGTCGCAGTGCCGTGCCGTGCCACGTCCGCCGTCTTGCCCCTGTTCGCCCCCGTTCGTTCGTGGACCTCCGCGCGTCCGCGCCGCACCTCCACCGTCCCGCTTCTCAACATTCCCGCGGACGACTAGCGCCATGGCCGCCGAGAATCTTGCGCCGCGGGCTCTACCGCCACCATTGTCCATGCCCGCTCCGTCATCACGGCCAGAGCGGGACCCTTCCGTCACGCACTCTCCGTCCGTTCTTGCCGCACCCGTCGGCCTCGGAGCACACCCCGTCACACGCTCTTCTTCGCACCAGCAACAGTATGATCCGTCTCTGGATCCTGCCATCAAGCAACTGCTGGACCAGCAAGCCGAGATCCAGGCCAGGCTGGCTGCTCTGCTTCCGCAGAAGTATGGCCCTAATGTCAAGCTCGAGCTTGACATGCTCCGGCACAAGTTCCGTGTGCTGCGGGCATACGCCGACGACCATCGTGAGCCGCCCTTGCTTCTTCCATATCCATCATCTAGCTTGTGTCGAGCATTTGTCTAGTGTCTTCTTACTCTCCCCCACCTCTCTCGCTCTGTCTTTCTCTCCCTCTTTCTCCCCCTCCCTCTTCAGATCTAACCCTTGTCGTCGAGTAGAGTTATCCGGCAGCATTACCCCCCTGTCCGAGATCGAGGAGGCGAGAGCACTACAGTATCAGTGCGAATGCATTGAAACGGCCTGTCTAGATCAAGGTAGGTTCATCCCCGCTCCCCGCCCTCGGTGTTACTGTGAGATGCCAGAGTCTTATACGTCTCCCTTCAGGTATCGACCTCCAGGACCCCGGGTTCTTGGAGACACTTAAGTCCCACTACTACCGGGACTTAGCCCCCCAAGGCTATGCGGCCTGGCTGGAACGGAACTTTGCCCGGTACGACCCCGTTGCGAGGGCGTTACGGCTGAAGGACAGCATGCCTCTAGATTTCCGCAACAGCCATTCGTTCAAGTGCTGGGACGACCGGTGCATGCACTACATCTATGGCTATCCCCACCGCGACGACCGCGATCAACACTCCCGGGAACATGTTGTCCCGCGAAAGAGAGACTCGGGTCTCTCTGTTGGAGCGAGCACGCCGCCTCTATCGTTTAGCGAACATCCAAACCGACATCACGGGCCCGAGTACAGTAAACAGGCCAATTCGCCGCTCTACCACCTTCCTCGCCCTGCCGGGGGCTTCCAACTCGCCCCTTTGGCAACGGGTAGCAGCCAGGGGAAAGACAATCGTGAATCATTACGAGGCTACTCCTTTGTGCCCGAGCATCCCACAACCGCACCGCGTAGCTCTATGGACTCCGAGGTCGACCCATTACTACCACCCCTGAAGCGAAGCCGCATGGGACAACCGCGTCTCGAATCCATCGAGGAGCTCCGTCTCCGTCGCGATATCGGGCCCTGCTTGCGTTGCAGGGTATTACAACTACAAGTAGGTCAGCCCCGGGGGATTCCCATTTCATGGCAGGCTAGGCTAACAGAACTTTTCCTTTCTTCTTTAGTGCGATTCCAACGACCCGTGCCGATCCTGTCCGGATGCCGCGACCTCGCCAGGGACGGATTTCTGGAAGGTTTTGGGCTGCCAACGCGGCCCACTAACGGCTTTTACTGAAGTCATGATTCCCGGTATGTCTATGTTGTTAAGCCCGGTGTTATGTGTTAGTGCTAAACAAGACGTAGCGTTCCTGGGCCCAAGGCATGTGCAGACGCCCATGACATCCCCCCTCGCCGTCCGCCGCAACATGAACGACGCTTTGGAGCGAGTGTTTGCGATACCGCTCGATATTGCCATGATGGTCAAGGGCCACTTAGATTTTGACGACGGGTTTTGGTGGACCGAAGACCTCTCCCAGCTACCGCCGCCCCACCCGGCCCGGGCCTCCTTTCACAAGGACGCGATGGAGCGAGCGCCGCCACTTCTTGGTGTGCTCGCCGCGAGTTGGAATATGAGCCAGACCACGTACAGCTTCTGGTCATTGCTGAAGTTGACGGGCGCGCTCGCACCCAACCGAGGCGTAGAAGATCCCATACTGTACCGCGCCAAGTTGTTACTTCGAGAAACGCTCTTCTACGACCTACAGCAGCCCGACCCGACCATTCACGCGGAGGCAAACAGCTCGACGTCGCACATGATATTCGACGATGCCGATTCGTATGGGCGTTTCCACGTGCTCTGCGGCTGCATGACCGAGTTCCTGCACGCCTTGGACGAGCAGATTGCGCGCCCGGGGCCGCTCGAGCCGAAACGCTGGCTCGCAGCCTTTTGCGCACTCTGCATTTTCAGCATGGTGAGGACGATCCTCGTGGACAGGGCCACCAACCTACGCGCTGGCTCGCTCCCGCATGACGGGATTATGGCCATGCGTGCTGTGTACGAAGCACTCGTCAGCGCCTTTGCCTGGTCTACGCCCATGCTCCTTGATAGGCAGGATGTAGACCTGGGCCATGAAGATCATGAGCTGCTGCTTTCTGCCGGCGCGCTCTTCAGGCGACACGCGTGGGCGGTGAGCGGCATTCCGTCCTCCAAGAGGTTTCTCCTGCTCCTCGGCAGCGGAGAGCTAGACGGAGCGTTCTACAACGGCTTTATCAAGCCACTGGGGCCAGCAAGGTCGGGCTCGTTTGTTCTGCCGCCCATCACAAAACCAGGAGGCGAGGACTCGAGGAAGCCGCTCCCGGATATGCGGCCGCTGATCACTAGTTGGGGGGGCGCTCACGGACATCCGGAGAGGGAAATGTACGTGTTCAAGGGAGAACCCGACCGCATGCTCACATCGCCCCAGACGATGGACCCTGGAAGGCGACACACGGTTCCAGAGAGCCCGTCGTTTATGCGGCATCCAGGGCGTGCGCCGACTTCACCCGTTGCCACGTCAAGAATGCGGTCATCGTACCAACGACCGCCGCTGCGGCGGGTGTACTGCACCAAATGCAACGAGTATCCTGAGGGATTCCGCGGAGAACACGAATTGCGGAGGCACAACGACGCCAAGCACGCCGCGCTGGTCAAGCGATGGGTCTGTACGCAACCGCCAGAGCCGCCGGGCTCGCCGCAGCCGGTGATTCCGCTGGCCAAATGCAAGGCCTGCGTCACGCAGAAACGATACGGGGCCTACTACAACGCGGCGGCGCACCTCAGGAGGGCGCATTTCAATCCCCATCGTGGCGGCAAAGCGAGCGGCGACTGGCCGCCCATGTCGATCCTCAAGGACTGGATGCGCGAGGTGCGCCAGTCGATCGATGTGCAGGACCCGGACGATGCGTCCAGCGGGGAGGACGAAGCGGCTGACTATAAGGCGTTCCATGATTTCATACCTCCGCCACTCCGGCGATCGCCCGTGCCCGAGGTTCCCCGTCTAGCTCCAGCTCCATCTGGTCCTCCCACGCCTCATGGACCACCTCCACCACACGGCGGTCCCCCACTATTGGCACCATCACTCGATCGGCTCAACCCGATCGGTCCTCCTCCTCCTCCGCCGCCGATGCTTCACCAAACGAACCAGAGCCAGATGCAGAATCAAAACGCTTTCCTAGCGCCGACGCCGACCCTAAAGAGCGACGATGCCCAACACACGCCCACCGCGACCTCCACTTCCTCGTCGTCTACCCGCAGCCGTTGCCCGCATCCGGATTGTGGGCGTGTGTTCAAGGACCTCGCAGCGCACATGCTGACGCACATGGAGGAGCGGCCGGAGAAGTGCCCTATCGAGAGCTGCGAGTACCACACCAAGGGGTTCGCGCGCAAGTACGACAAGAACCGACACGCGCTGACGCATTACAAGGGAACGATGGTGTGTCCGTTCTGCCCGGGCACGGGAACAGCGTATGAGAAGGCGTTCAACCGAGCGGACGTGTTCAAGCGCCACCTGACGGCGGTGCACAATGTCGAGCAGACCCCGCCCAACAGCCGGAAGCTTATTCTGCCGCCGGGCCGCGTCGGAGGAATGGCTGCGCGGTGCAACATCTGCCAGAGCCAGTTTGGCACGGCACAGGAATTCTACGAGCATCTGGACGACTGTGTGTTGAACGTCATCGTCCCTTCTACCCCGCGGGCGGGTGGAAGTGTGGGTGGGAGCGGGAGTGGGAGCAACAGCGCGGTGACGAGGAAGGATTCCACGACGACAAGGACGCCCACGACAGCGAGCACGGAGAAGGGCAAGGAGCTTGATATCGAGATGGACAGGGCGAGTTCGCGGGAGCAGACCACGCAGCCGCGGGTCGGGTCGGTGGATCATGTCAACAGCAGCTTTGGCGCGCCAGAACAGCGGGCGATGCCGGGGCCGTCTCGGAGCGAGAGGGATGATGATGCGATGCGGGTTGACCAGCAGCAGCAGCAGCAGCACATTGAACACGAACAACGATTCGAGCCACGACCAGCACCGTCACATCCCCTAGGAGGTACTCCAATTCCTCCTGCGACAGATGCTCGTTTCCACGAAACATCAGCCGAGCCAGCCCGCGAATCTCCGTCCCAGCCCCAGCCCCAGCACGAAGCCGAAGCAAAACCCGCACTGGGAGTCGCCGCGTCGGAAACAACCTCTTCACGCCCCGACGAAGCCATGGATATTGAGCGAACGGGCAGCACGAGCACAAGCACAGAACAGTCGCAGCCGCCCGTTCAACTCGGCCAGCCCCTGACGCCACCGAGTCTAGACGCGCTGGAGCCGAAACGGCCGTTGCTGCAGCCGGAGGTGACGCTGGGGTCGCCGGCGACGGATGCGGTGGATGGGGATGCGATGGATACTGAGCCGTAGTATGGATAGTGGGTATGAAGCTGCAGTACGATTCGCGGCTTGGATTGATAGGGTTCTTGATTCCTGGGGGTACGTTTCGTACGGGGGGACTTTTGGCTACAAGGGGTATACCAGATCTTTTGATATTCTCGAGATTCTTGATTTGTGATTTGTGGTTTTGTATATACCCTGGTTTCTGTTCGTTTATTCGTAGCCGCATGTTAGATGCATAAGCGGGCTGTTTGGTTATTAAGCTATTTATCAATTTGCTTCTTGTGTTGTTGTGTACTGCTTGCCGTGTTCTAGTGGGATATGTTGCGTGTTGTGTTGCAGTGTGTTGTGTTTTGCAATTAATAACAAGTTATAAAGAGCCTGCAATTTGGGACCGTTCGGATACTCTGTGCTCGTAGACTTTCTGTGCCGCGGTGACATGCGCATATATATAACCCTAACCCAATACTTTTTCCACATCTTCCCAGGGGTACTGCCCAAAATGCAGGCTCTCCATATTGCCTCGTCACCTATTCGTACTCATCGCATGTTAAATGTGCTCGTGGTGTATCTGATTCGGGGTTATTTATTTTATTTTATTTTATTTCGTTTATCTTGGTTTATATTGTTTCTTGTACGATGACCACAAAAGAAACAACTGAGAGAAAAAGTTTGTTTCCCGCTCACTTGTAAGAACTTTTATCCAGTCGAAGGTAAGCTGGGAGAACAAAAGAGAAGAGAATAGAAGAGTTGCGCGTTGCGCTTCGCCCATAGTCGGTCGAGCAATCCACATATGGACTGCGTTTGTCGACCATCTTGGGTAGGTTAGGTGGATATGAAAGACAAAGGAGATATCACCACTGCCGTCACTGCTAACACACTCATATCCGTCACCCATAATCCATCATCCGTTATCCATCACCATGACCCATCATCCATAACCCATCATCCAGATCCAAAAGACCCGACCATCACACCAAAGACATAGTATCCAAACAAATCCGGATCGACCCACTCCGATCCAACCCATCCGCCCCCACCGGCGAAACCATCGTGTTAACCGGCGAGACCATCGTGTTGGTCGTCCCCATCCCCGTCGTCGCTGCCATCCCCATCATCGCAGTCCTCACGACCGGTGCAGGTGCCGTCCGACCCGTCCACGAAGGCCGAGCCGGCCTCGTCCCTGTCGTCCTCACTGCTGACCTTGTTACTGTTACTGACGGTGTTGAGTCCATACCAGTTACGGGCGCTGACTGAGATCGTGGGGGGACTGAGCGGGGTGGGACGGAGACTTTGTACCCGCCACCAGTGGAAGAGGAGACCTGGGGGGTGATACACCGACGCGGGGGAGGGACGGCGGGGAGTGAACCCGTTGGGGCGTTATGCGGGTTGACCGTCGGGACCTGCTTCACCGGCACCTTCGAGGAGGAGGAGGAGCCATCCATCGGCTTCCTCGCATAACCCCTCAACATCCTAAAAGCGGACCCCATCCCCCTACCCTCCTCCACAACAGCATGCACATCAGCACTCATCTTGCCAGCGCCCTTGGTCATGACCGACGCCCTCGGGTTAGACGTATCGCCCAGGAGTCCAGACCCGGGACATCCCAGACGTAACTGCCCCGCTGCTCGCTCCATCTCGGCGCGCAGCAGCCAGCGCTCCCAGCTCCAGCTTGCGGCGAGGCCGGTGATGGGGGCGATGGGTTCTGTGGAGCCTGTTACCAGGGCGGAGAGGCGGTGGGTGCGGGGGGTTGTGGCTGCTGAGGCGGTTGAGATGGGGCGGTTGGGGGCGGAGGTGGATGTTGAAGTAGTAGGAGCAGGAGCAGGAGTAGCAGTGGGAATAGAGACCGGAGCAGGACGCGGCGTCCTGGGCGGCCGTTTCGGCCCAACAGGCAAACACACCCACGCCCGTCTGACCCCCTCAAACCCAGCCCCCTGCAGTCTCCCCAAAAACCCCCTCGTGGGATTCGGATCATACCCCAACGTCTGCAGCGCAAACCCAAACTCCACGGCCTTCGCATTCCCCAAGGGCCCCGCATTCATAATATCCGCATCCAACAGCCCAAACTCCAGATACCCGCCGGGCTTCAACACCCGCATACACTCTTTCAACACGGCATCCCACTCGTCGACTCCATTCTCGCCGGTGACTTTGAGCAGGGAGTGCAGTTCGCGAGCGGAGACGAGGTCGAAGTGGGCGTCGGCGAAGGGGAGGGGGTGTGCGAGGGATGGCACGGCGATGTTGCGGTGGTTCGGGGGGCCGCGGATGTTGCTGTTGCTGAGTTGGCGGATGGCTTTGGTGGTTAGGGTGTAGACTTTGGCGTTGGGGTATTGCAGGGCTGCGTGCCAGGCCCAGTCGCAGGCGCCTTGGCCGCCGAGGTCGAGGATGCGCGGGCGGTCTTTGGTGGTGACACTGCTGGTCCCGTTGGGAGTAGTGTAGCTCTGACGGGCGAGGAGACGTTTGGATACGGGGGCCGAGATGAGTTTGCCCCCGTTGAGCAGCTTGGTAGCGGCCACATGCCAAGTAGCCAAGTGCATCTGGGCCAGGGCCTCGGCCTCCTTATCAGCACGCAACTTCTCCGGCGCGTCGTCAACAACGACATCATCCCCGCGGACAACATTCGTGCTCATGCGCTTCTTAGCCGACTGCGGCACGACCGACAGCTGGAACTTGCCGAGCAGCTGGCTGCGGTGGGTGTCGCGGAGGCACGCGCGCTGGGCCTGGAGCGCTTCGAAGCGCGGTTGGCGGTGGATGAAGACGTCCGAGGCGCAGGTGCGGATCAGGTAGTCGGTGAAGGCGCGGTAGTAAGCGGATTCTTGGCGGGTGAGTTTGGAGGGGAGCGAGCGGGGGATCGACTGCTTCTGGACCACCTCGGAGAAGCGGACGGCTTTCTTGGGGGCCACAGTGGCCTCGGCGGGGATCTCAGGAGCAGCCATGACAGAGACGGAGACCGGGATCTCGGGCGTCGTCTTGTCCATCTCCGCTTCAACCTCAACCTCACCCTGAACCTCATCCTCACCCTCAGCCTGCTTCGCTGGCTCTTCGGTAGAAACCTCCTCCGAAAACCCCACAACCCCCTGCAAATACGCCCTCTGCGCCGTCAACCACATCTGCGTGCGATCCAGATGCGACAGCGCCGTCTCCTCCAACTGCTTGGCCGTCGCAAACTCATGGCGGCGATACTCGTCGATGATCTCGTTGACATCCACCGGCGATAGCGGCTGCTGCTGCTGGTCACCCTCTACCACCTCACCCTGCTGAGAGTGGGACTGCTGCTGAGACTGAGACTGCTGAGACTGAGACTCCTGCGGCAGCCCCGGAGTAAGCGGCACCCTCCTTGCCGTAATCGGCACGGGCGTCTCAACAACACGAATAGCAGTCGGCAAGTCCTCGCTGGCCTGGTCGCGCGAAGGCATCTCGATCACCCGCTCGACAATAGCAGACGGCAAGTCATCAAGATGCAGCGGACGCGGCGGAGGCGGGGGGACTTTTTCGGCGGTCCCGCGGTTCCAGGGGATTTTGTAAAAGTTCTCGGCGGTCGTCGAGGTCGGGGGGTTACCGTTATTCCTGTCCATCCCCTCTGACTCGGAGTCAGGCTCCGAAGCAGAGACCGACGCCGTCTCGGACCCCAAGGCCAGGGACGAAGTCTGGCTGTTCCAAGTCCGTCGACTAGCCGACGATAACTCGGAGAAGAACCCGCCCGGGGAGGGGATCTCTAGCCTGGTCAAATCCGCGAGCGAGTTTCTGTCCTTCTTCGACGATGCCGACGCCGATGAAGTACCACGCGCCAACAAACCCAGTCCACTCCCACTGCTCCCCCGGCTATGAGAATGCCCATTCGAATGATGGCCCATCAACCGTGGCAACCGTGGACTCGCCTGCGCCATCTCCACCCCCCTCGACACCGCCGGCATCACCACCTCAATAATCTGCGCCTGCTCCTCCCCGCCCTCATAATCCTCCCCATTCCCCGCCAAAGCCTGCAGCGTCTCCAACGCCCCCGGCTGTAAATGCACACCCCCCCATTCCATCACCTCCTCACCACTTTCCCCACCCTCCCCAACCCGATCAGGGCTATCAACCTGCGCCCCAATCAAAGGCGTCGGCGGCGCCGACATCTGCGCCATCTCCCCCTCCTCAAACTCATCACCCTCCCCATCCTCCGACTCAGACATTGCACTCCCATCCAACGACGGCGGCGCCGACACCCGCGGGATAGCCTGTGCCTGGTGGCGCGCCATGAAGTTTTTCACTGCAGGACTCATGGCGACGGCGGAGGGGGGCGTTGGGGGGACGGGGGAGAGGAGGTTCATCTTTTTCTTTGCTGCTGCTGCTGCTGCTGCTGTGGCTTCTTCCGGGATTACGAGGGGAGCTAACGACCTGCGTAGCTCGCGGGAGGCGCCTCGCGCTGCCGGGGAGGTTGTGGATGAAGTAGAAGCGGAAGAAGGGGTGCGGCGGAGAGAGCGGGAGGTGCCGCTGCGGTTGCGGGTGATGCCGTTTGCTTGGAGGCGTTGTTTGCGGGAGGTTTCTTCCGAGTCTGTTTCCTCGGTGTCGTTGTCGGAGACGTCGTACAGGTCATCGAACTCGGTGACGTCTGTCATGATGCTGTCGCGGTGGCTGTTGGCGCTTCCGCGGCGCTGGTTATGCCACTGCACCGACGGGTTGGATGAGGATGCCTGTGAGCTGGCGTCATCGTCTTCATGGTCCAGCTCGGGTTCCGGCTCAGTATCGCTCGAGACACACGACGGCGTGGCGGGGAAGATCGGGGCCGCGAGGAAGTGCTGACCGCGAGGGGTCGGGAAGTGGTCGCTCATGGGGGACAGCCACTGCTCGATCTTGTCGTGGTGCTCGAGGGATAACCTGCTGTTACTCCGCCTCCTTGTTGTCGTGGTCGTTGTTGGCTGTGGTGGCGCCACAAACGAGTTGCGTATTTGCTCCGGCTCCTCCTCCATTATCGGATTAAGTCTCCGTCCCGGCCTCCTCCGGCCCTGCGGAGAGGGCGGGCGGAACGTCGTCCGTGGTAGTAGTAGTACCTGATCAGACATTGTGATTGTGTGTGCTTCCCCTTTTCTCAAATGTTTTCGTTATCCAATCAACAGAAATAGGCTACTCGTAAAACTCGAGTAAACCGAAAGACGTCCTGCGCCGCGCAGAAACCGACAACCGAAAACCGTAGGAATTAATTAGGGTGATAAAAAGAGGAACAATAGGACCGGCTTCGGTCAACGAAGCACTTAATCGTAAAAGTGCGCGTGAAGGCGTGGGAGAGAAGAAGATGGAGGAAAGAAAGAGACAAGAGGAGAGAAAGTAAACGCCGTCCAGAGCCAAGCGAGACGGGTAGGGTGTATACTAGTACGGTATGAGGATCGAAAGAGATGAGCAGGGGGGACAGGAACAGTCACAAGAGACACACACACAAGACGTCAGGGTCTCAGAGGCGATACCCACCACAGCGCGTAACCACAGCCAGAACTCCAATTCCCGCCTGGGAAACCGCCGCGCCGATGCGACGGCAACATGGTGACGCCGTGACAGACGGGGGCCGACGTGACTGGGGGCCAGAGAAGCGCAGATGGGACAGCAAGGGACCGGGTGCTTGCCGAGGAGTGCCTACCATTGTCTGCAACTGGCCTTGGGAACCACCCAGACAGGCTTGAAAGGGACGCCGAGATGGGCACCACGACGGCGACGAGAGCGGCCGTGGGCGAATCACATCCCCCAAATCACGGCCTTGGCGTCCATTTCGACCAGCGACATGCGAGCACAAGGCGCGCGCCAATCGAGCTCCCGATCAGGGTTCTGGTGCAACTTGGAGAGCGCGATAGGTGTGCTAGCTCTGGCCAATGAGATCCGACAGCGCATGCAAAGGAGGTTGAGCGGGCGCTTAGAGAAGGCGGCTTGCCGCCGTCCATTGGACCCTTGGACCCCCCCTGTCTAGGTGGTGATCGTCGAACAGAGAGGGTTGCAGCTGGTTGCAGACCCGCACATGATGCGCACCATGAGCTCGAGTCAACGACACGCACTAAAAAAAGACCAAGTGGGTTCGTCCTGGGTTCGTCCCGGCGAAAGACATGCACAAAACCCGTCGATTTCGAAATCCATATCGGCGTTCCTCGTCTCGTGTGGCTCGTCCCTGACATTAGACCCCGCTGTGCGTCTCTCGGTTGGCCTGCCCTGCGTCGAGCCGCAGTCCATGTCTTGTCCCCGTCGATCAACTCGATCCGTGGCTGCAGTCGCACATCTGTACGCTTACAAACATCTGGGCCAGCTGGATGCAGTCCTTGTCCGTATTTGGACCGTCGTGTTTGTGCCGACTTCCGCTTTCGGCCAAAGCTGGATCTCCCGGTCCGTGTCGGCCACCCAACATCGTCCACGACGCCGTGGCGCTGGGCCGCAATCCCCAGGAACGGAATTCACTCTCGTGCCTCTTGCCGGCGGCGGTGATCTTGTGATCCCGGTAGGAAACTGTACACTTGAAACAGTGCTGCTTTTGTAAGTGGTGAGTTGTCCATGACCTAGGGTCTCAGCTCATTGCCTGCATCAACCTGAGCTATTCTTACTCTCCAGCAGGAGTTTGTGAATGAAACAGCGGTTCCTTGGCGCGAATGTTATCATCGGGGATGTTATCATCGCAAATGTCGAGAATTGTCGGACCTCAGCCTCCGTGGCTCCATTGTCGAGACTCGACAAGCGCTGTCGCTGAGTGAGCTTTACAGTTACGGATTCGTGCTGCAATGCATCACTAGCTCGAGATGAACCGCCGTCGACAGTCGGGAAATTAAACACTCGGAGAACACTGCATTGCGACGCCACTGATGACACTCTGGTCGCGACGCGCTACGAACCCAGCGCGATGACCGCGTGATGGATGGTTGAGGACTCGGAAAGAGTGAGAATGTGTCGAAAAGAGGAAGCGCCCGCTTGCCGCTGGTGCAGCTTTCGAAACGCTGTGGCAGAGAGGACCCACTCAGCACCCTGTCCAAGCTCATGATTGGCTGCCATCTCTCAAAGCATCCCCAGCAACAAGCCCCGCCATCTGGACCAGTTCCAGTGCACAGCAGAGAACCCCGCAGTCAATTCAAGGAGGGGCAGCAAGAGAGCAGAGCATAGCATCTCGGCGCGACACGCTACGACAAATTGATACCTCAACCTGGTGGCATACATACCTTACCGAGGCCGCGATATACGTAGCCACCACCACGACGACACAACACGCGCCGAGATTCACTACCGTTCATTGTATTGGACTACCACACAGTCTAGCGTTTCAGAGTCGAAAGTCGAGGAGACTCAGGCATGGCCGAGCCGGTGCTTGTCGGCAGGGAGGTTGTTTACTGCGGTGGTATGTCCTTGGAATCTTATCGTGTGACCACTCGTTTGTCATCTGGGACAAGACAACCCGTTCAACTCCTGAGCCGTCAGTGCATTTGAATACGAATGCATGTCAATGACATGATCTAATATTTGTTTACTTAGTCTGCACACTCCCGCCCGAGGTACGATTCCCGAGCCCAAACACCCTGTCGATCGACAACCGTCCCGTCGATTTCGAACACCTCGGGCGTATCATACCCAACATCCCAAACATATCTAACACCCCAATAGTACTGCGAATACGGCGGCACAACCAAAAAATGCCAAGAATGGCTCGAAAAGAAGCACCCCAGCCTCTACTCCAGGATATGGTCTCCTGGTCCGTCTCCTTTCCCCCCTTTAGTCCCTCCCCCCCAAAACACCCACAACCTCATATTAACCCCCCGGCCCCCTCAATAGAAGCCCTCTCAGCAGCAACAGCCTCCCTCTCGCTCGAAGCCCAAGAGCGCGCCGCCAAAGACGCCGCCAAAAAAGCCGCCAAGGCCGAGGCCGCCGAGCAGAAGCAGGCCGACCGCCTGGCCAAGAGCGTCATCACCATCAAGCGCATCGAGCGCAACAAGCGGAAATATGTGACGTCTGTTACGGGGCTGGAGGCGTTTGGGTTGGAGTTGAAGAAGGTATTTTCTCTCTCTCTTTCTCTCTGCTTCCTTTCTTCCCCCCCTTTCTACTGTGTGGATGAGGAGGGAGGCGTGGTGTTAATAGGTGGATAGGTCGCGAAAGATTTCGGCAAGAAATTCGCTACGGGCGCGTCCGTGACCAAAGTGCCGAGTGGTGGGGAGGAGATTGTGGTGCAGGGGGATGTGAGTGGGGAGATTGAGGAGTTTTTGTTGGAGAAGTATAAGGATATTCCGGAGGATAATATCGAGTTGGTCGAGGATAAGAAGAAGAAGGGGTCGAGTCAGGCTTAAGGACCCGTACCTTCAGTCAGAGGCGTGGGTGAGGACGATGGGTGGATGGAGATATAAACAAGGCGATACACTGCATTAACTGGGATCAGTTTGGACAGGGAGAGACATGATCATCTGTCGTGTTTGACGGCACAATGCAATAAACAGCAATCCTAACATCTATCCTGGCCTCTCTCTACCCTACCCGCTCTGCTCATCCATCCAATGCTAAACCAAACCAAACCATAACGCCAACTCTAAAAACAACCAACCCATAAAAAACACAAACCCATCACCCCCTCTTCCTCAACACTCTCCCCGTCCCCGTCCCCCCAGCAGCCCCCCCAGCAGCAGCCATAGCCCCCTTAACAGCAGCCCCCGCCTTCCGTCCCAGCGTCCCCCCATTCCCCGTACCCGCCACACCTCCCCTCTTCAAAGTCCCCCCTGCTGTCCCTGTCCCTTTCTTCCCTCCTGCCCCAGTCTGCTGAACAAGCGACGCAGCAGGCGGTTTAGGGTGCGCTCCGGGTGGCGCAGTCATCGGCCGCTTGCGATGGATCACCGTTGACGTGCTCGCTTCGCTGGACTCGCTTGTGCCACTAGCACGGCGGGCTGTGCGCGTTGCGGGACGTGGAGGGTGTTGACTTGCTGTTGTGGTAGCAGTGGCGGTGGACGCAGCGGTGGATGTAGCCGCGCGTTTGCGTCGTGCTGCTGCTGCGGCGGCGGTAGCTGCGCCCGGTGTGCCTGGTGCAGCGATGGAGGGTGGTAGGCCGGCTTTGTTGCGGGGGAAGGTGCCGGCGGCGGTGGTGGAATAAGTCCCTGTTGCGGTGGTCGGACGGCGGACGCTGCCACCGGCGCCTTCGACCATGCGGTTGAGCGCGTTGGTGGCGGCGGTTGCGCGACTGGGTGTGACGTTTGGTCGGCCAGGGGTTGAGGTGGGTGGGTTGCTGGTGGTGTTGCCGCCGCGGGTGAGGCGGGTGTTGGAATTGGTTGGGGAGAGGACTTGTTGTCGGTTGCGGGACGAGCCCTGGTTGCCGCGTTGTTTCTTTTGTTGTGGTGTACGGACTTCGTTCTCTTTGTCTCCGCCGGTCATCTCATGGCTGGGAAGTGTCAGCGCGTCGATACATAACATAGGCACTCAGAAACAACAATAAAAACATACCTTCGCCTCTTAACAGGCTGTGATGGATTTCCCGCGCGCGTCGGCGGCCGGGACGGGCCATCCTTCGCAGGAACGGGAGGACCCCGTACAGAGCCCGCGTTGGCAGTCGACTTTTGCTGTGGCTGTGGTTCTTTCGAGTCCGAGTACTTCTCTAGCAGCTCGCCCATGGTGAGCTTGCGCAATGCCAGCGGGATGCGGTTGACGCGGATCTCAATTCGCGTGCGCAGGCTCTGCGCGTGAATGTTGTAGTTGGCTCGCAGCTTGCGTGCGCGCTCGGTGACTGTATAGAGTAATTAGCTTCACATTTTTTTCAGGTGTTTTGTTGTGTTTGTGTTGAAACGTACGCTCAAGTTGGAGGTTGTCGATCAACGCCTGTTTCTGTGCCAGCGTGACTCCCACCCGCTGTCTCTTGGCGGGACTTTCGTCGGGGTGTGTGCTATCGTTCTTCGTCGTCGTCTTCTGACCAGCCTCGATCGCGTTCTGGTCGTCGTCGGACACTTCCAGCTGGTCGGATTTGCGCTTGACGCCGCTGAGGCGTTGCATTGTGGCCATGGTTGGAGGGAATCTCGTGAGCGAATGAATGGGTGTGCGTATTGCCGTTTCCCTTTGCGAGCGCGAAGCTTTTGAGTAAGTATTGGAGTTGTGTTGAAAATGTAGAGTCGGGAATGAACGATTGTGGGAGAGATCGAGCGCAGAGCAACCTGAGTGGTCCGCGTCTCGAAAGTAAACAAACCGACGCTGGCGGGGCCACCCGTTTTGGAGATGTGGGTCCAATCAACGACAGTGTAACCGCACAGTGCAAGTCTACAATCGACGTCCAGATCGTGTGATTCTATCAAGGGATTCTGTCGGAGACTCTCGAGAAAGCAGGAATCGGAACTCTTAGAAATGTCTGTCTGCGCTGAATTATCTCATACACTGATGGAGCCTTGGGTTGCGAAGCTAATAACAAGATCCCACCACGCGGCATTCCTTGGGGCAAATTCGGATATTATTTCTCTGATAAACTTTATTGACTTGCAAGTCTTGCTTGTTTATAATAACTTCACCACAGCCGTTGAAAAGACAAATACCGTCCTATAATCTTGTAGCAAGGCCGTAATGAATGCGTCTATCAAAAACCCAACCCCTCTCGCCTGCAGGCTCATGGCCTTGCGTCAGGAAGACGCTCAATACCAGTAGCTCATAGTTCGTTGATTATTCACAGCCAAAACATTACGAGGTTTACTATTTAGGAGGTAGTGTGGTGTCTATACCAGGTCCATGTATCGCGCCGGCCCAACGAATATCAACTTGGTCGAGCACTCACCGGGAGCGGAACCTCCGACAAGGCGGCAATGACCTCGCAGAGCGGGATGCGGGGTGAAGGACGCGTAGCAGCTCGCGCGACACCCCTCAGCAGATGCTTCTGCTCCTCGTCATCACAGGCATCTGCCATAGCCCGTATAATTTGCCCCAGAGCCCAAATATCATTCTGTTGCTGTTCCGCTATGGTCCACGACAGCGGGTCTCTCTTGCTCTCCAACATCTCCGGACAAAGCCACTGACGAGTAACGCCCCCAATCCCGCTGATATCAATCAGTACTGCGTCCAACTCGCCGCTAAGGACAACATTGGAAGGCTTCAAATCCATATGAGCCAGTCGAGCGCGATGCATTTCAGCCAGGGCTGAGGCAATCTGGAGCGCCCTTTGACACCAACGCTCTCCGGCTTCCGGGGTTGGCGATTTCAGCGCAGTTTCGAGTGTGCCGCGGGAGTGGTACTCCAGGAGAAACCCGCGCAAGACGATGGGATCGTGTTGTTCTGCATCGGCCTGGGCCGTCTGGTAAGGATTCTGTGAGACAACGGCCGCGACGAGCTGGACAATCCCGACTGCGGTGCCACGGAACTTGTGTAGGTTCTGCAGCTCCTGTTCTAGTACGTCGGTGTCACGGGGGACATAATGGGCTCGTTCGATCTGCTTATAGACGTACGGTCTCTCGTCATCTTGGAGGAGGACCTTGTAGACGGAGTCCCCGTTTAGCTCTTCTTTTTCTTGGATTTCTGAGAGCCGTCGAGTGGGGATGTCGTTGGTGTTGTTGTAAATTGGGAAGCGGATTCGGAGTTTGTCCTCCTGGGTACGAACCTAGAGGTCGCTGATCACGGAGGCGTATTCACTGTCCGCACTTGGCTGTGTCGTATAGGGCAGCTTGATACTCTCCGGGCTGGCGTTCAGCGACACAATAACCTCAGTCACTGTATCGTCCAAGAGCGGTATGCGGCGAAAGTCAATGCAGTGACAGAGATCTCGGAGGTCGTTTCGTCGCTTCATGCCCTTGACGATAGGCAGGCGTGTGCCATCCCAAATGGTAGATCCGGAAAAGGTGAATTTGATGTGCCACTTTGAGTGAGCGGACCGTAGAATAAGTTTTATCCAACGCTTATTGCCAGAAGCGCTGTCCGATTCGTACGTCCTTGGCAAGAACTCGATGATCAACGGTTCTGTTGTCGTTGGTTTCGGTAAGTCCCAGGCCGTGGTCATCCTGAAAGAATTAGATTTCGAAATTGGGGAGTACAGACAGGTTTGGTTTATGTCGGGTCTGTGTGTCGTTGGTTTTAGAGTGATCACCATATTGACGGGTTAGTGTAGCTCGCTGTGGCCAAACAAAAAGCGGCAGACTAAAATAGAAGCCTTACGTCCAATCCATTAACATTTGAGACGGGGTTTGATTTATTTACTCTTTTTCGTCTCTTTTCACGTTTTCGATGTTTTATTTTTTTGTCTTATTTCACTTTTTTGATTTATTATTTTTGGTCTTTTTCCACTTTTTTTTTTTTTTTTTTTGGAAAAGTAAGCTATCGAGGGACTTCCAGGTTGGTGTGACGCTTTTCCATATCGGTTATTGTGCGGGGGTCAACTACCTACAGAAGGCCGGCCAAGATCCTGCCGTAGGACCAGTGCCTACCCAATTGTCCTGCAGTATACCCTCCGAACATCACTGTAGACCTCTGCTATGCAACACACCGCTCAACCCACCCACGAAACTCACCGGCGACCCAACCCGCGAGCAGTCGTAGCACCTCAAGCAGGCGGTATGAGTCGTCGATGGATACAGTGCTCCCGATATCAAGGGGCCCGCATACCTCGAATTCGCTGCCCCTGTCGAACGAAAAGTACAGATGCCAGCGCTCGCATACGACGAGCAGGACCGGGAGAAAGGGCAAGTTCGTTGATGTGTCTGCATCAGCTGAGGGCAGCGGTGCGAACCTGGCCACGCGGCCGTACCACGACGCTAGCCAGATTCCTAACTGGGCCATCCCCTCGGCACGTCGTCGGATGTCAACCTTAGTCTCGATCAACACGCCCGTTGGCTCGTAACACAACACGCCGTGCGTCGATTGGTTGAAGGTCCGTGGCGCCTCGAAGCCGTCCACGAAGTCGGCGATGCGGAGAGCGAGGGGTTTCTCGGGCCGGAGAAGCAGTGCGTAGTCGATCATTTTGCCTTTCAGAGTCTCGAGCTCCCCTCGTGCGGCCAGGACGAAGGCTTTGGCAATGGCGGCTTGCGTGATGTTCTCTGCGCCAACATGCGGTATACCTGAGACGGCAAGGCGCAATATTGGACCCTGAATCCGGTCGTTCCATGTCGCTTCGGAGCGGGGCGTATTGATGAACTGTGTAGTAGTAGCAGCGATGTCGCGGACAGTGTTGAGCTCGTGATAGAGAGAGAGAAGGCCGAGCATCTGGCCTTCGTCGGCGCCGAGTGACGGGAAGAGGTGACAGGCATCGTCCCTCTCTTTCTGACTCGTCACCATAACCCGGTCAGTTGGTGCAAATCGTGCATCGTTAACCATCAGCTCCTCCTTCAAAATCCCCTTCAACTCCCGCGGCAAGTATCCTTCTCCCTGTATGACCCTCCAAACGTTGTCAAAGAGTTGTAGCGCCTGGGCACTCCCTGTCACCTTTACCGTCTCCCGCAGCGTGCGCGGATCTGGAGTCACCCAGCTCACAGGCTTTTCGAGTTTAAGAAGGTCATCAGGATTCTTGACGGGGCTTGTGGACCGAGTGCGGCCACTAGCGCCGGAGCTGCGTTCTCGTGAGCCTAGTGTGGAGGGTCTGTCGCTTGCGCGAAGCTTAGCGGTATAGGACATTGGCGCCGGAAATACAGGAAGGTGCTCAGAAAGCACTCTACGTGGGCGTGCTGTCCCTTGCAGATCTGATCCTTGTAGGACTCTACTGGCAAACGGTTCTTGAGGGCCGGGCTGGTCCGAAATCCAGGCCGCAACGGCCTCAGGGTCCATTTACACTCGTACGGGTAACACTCTAAACTAAACAGGAAGATAAAAAGAGAAAGAAGGAAAAAGTATAGAGAAAAAAGAAAACGGAGCGTTGAGGTGTGAAAAGAGATGAACAGGGAGACTTGAAAATAGTAACGCTGCTGACCATTGTGCGATCGACCTAGCGTTGGGTTATATGTCGGTGACGGCTGTGTTGTCGTTGCGGAGTGAGAGGTTGTTTGTTTCTGCGGGGGCTTGGTCGTCGGTGGTTGAGCTTGTACTTCGTACTTGTTATTCGCACTATGTCCACTAAACCCAAACAAATGCCCCACTTTTTCAGGTTGCCGCTGCAGACGCCAGCTTGCCTTACCTAAGCTTAAACGAACCGCGAGAGCTGAGCCGGTTGGCAAGGCGAGCTCCCCTCGCTAGCCTTAGCACAGTACCCAGCAACGAACATCCCACATCCGCCACCAAACCCACCTCCAACCATACCCAACGACTACCTTCTTCCTCCGCAACAAACGAAATCGACTACCCAAACCCAACAATCCGAGCGCATAAAACAAACTGAACCCCTCTCCCCGCGACCCACACCAACAACTTCGCCCACGATGGGTCTCGAGGCGGTCATGATCGTGGTGGACAACAGCGAAAGCAGCAGGAACGGCGACTACACACCGACCCGGTACGATGCGCAGAGCGACGCCGTCAATATCCTCTTTCAGAACGTCGTGCAGGCCAACCCGGAGTCGTCCGTCGGCCTGATGAGCATGGGCGGCAAGGGCCCCGAGGTGCTGGCCACCCTCACAACCGACCAAGGCCGTATCCTCGAGGGTCTGCATCAGACGAAGAAGAAGATCCGCGGGAACGCTCATGTGTCGACCGGTATCCAAATAGCCAGCGTGCGTAATTACATCGCCGGACTCTCTACCAGCCTCAGGCCTGCTACTAGACTCTCTAATTTGGGTTGAAAACGAAGTTCACGCTTAAACTAACCGATTTCTTTACCATTCTCTAGCTCGCACTCAAGCACCGCCAAAACAAGTCCCAACGCGCGCGCATCGTCGTCTTCGTCTGCTCCCCCATCGAAGAGGGTGAGCGGGAGCTAGTCGTGCTAGCCAAGAAGATGAAGAAGTTCTCCATCAGCGTCGACTTCGTCCTCTTCGGCGACATCGACGAAGACAACCAGGCCAAGCTGGAGGCCTTCAACCGCGAGATCAAAGGCACCACCGAGTCGTCCCACCTGGTCGTCATCCCCCCCAGCTCCAAACTCCTCAGCGACCAGCTCATCTCCACACCCATCATGCTCGGCGAGGGCGCGGCCGGTGCCGGCGGTGGCGCTGGTGGGCTGGGTGGTGATGCTGGTGGTGCGGGTGGTGGTGGTGCCGGGGCTGGTGGTGGCGCGAGCGAGGACTTCCCGTTTGGTGTCGACCCGACGCAGGACCCGGAGCTGGCGCTGGCGCTGCGGATGAGTATGGAGGAGGAGAAGGCAAGGCAGGAGAAGCGGGCGCGTGAGGAGGCTGAGGCGTCGGGCAAGTCGGGGCTGGAGAGCGTGCAGGAGGAGGGGGGCGAGTCGGCTGCGCTGCTGGATAAGGACGGGCAGCCGGGCGGTAGCAAGAAGGATGATGATAAGATGGACACGTCGTAGGGTAGATACCTATACACTAGCGGAGTTCCAGTGGGGGTTGTGAATGAGGAAATAAACCGTTGGGGCTGTTTAATAACTCGGCGGCGTGGTCTCCTCTTCTCAACGGTCTGGGTCTGTAGAAAATAGACATTTTGCTCTCCGGGCACAAAACAATGACCTATACAATCGACCGCCCTCTACGCTTCCCCTTCCCCTTCCCACGGCTTCCGTCCTCTTCAACAACCACCCACTCATCCCCTCCCAACCACTCAGCCCCGCTAACCAACAGATTCTACCTGTTATTAATCTCCCTAATATACGACCCCAATTTCCTCTCAAACATATCGCACCGCACCGGCATCTCCAACTGGTAAAACGGATTCTTCATCACATAGTCCGCATACATATCATACACCCGCCGCATCGTCAAATCCACATTCGCCTGCGTCGTGTCGGTGAACAGCAGGAATTTGGTCCCTGTCAGTGTCGTGAAGCATTGCATGCGGAAGTTTTCGGTTTCGAGCACTTCGAGACCTGCTGGGGGGTCGGGGCGGCTGAGGTAGCCGCCGCCGCTTCCACCGCTGCTGGAGGGGATGGAAGCGGGGTTGGGGGTTGCGGATGGGTTGGGCGTGCCCGTGTTGGGGTTGGGGGTGGAGGATGGGAAGGTGGAGGTGGTGGAGGTGCGATTGGGGTTGGTGATGGGTTTGAGGGGGTTGAGTCGGGCGGTGATGGCGTGGACGCTGGGTGGGGGGTTAGTTTTCGTTTGCAGGTCTGGGAACAGGGAGGAGTGATGATGAGGCTCACCCGTGAAAGGTTCCCGCGAGAACGAGGTAGTCGTTGGTGCTGATCTTGTTGAGACCGCCCTCGTGAAAGGTCCGGTTGTAGATCAGGCCGCCCGCCTTGTTGATAATGATGAGGGCGAAGACAGTCCTAGTGGCGCGGTTCCTGGTGTAAGTATAATACCCCTTGAATTAAGAGTGAGAGGAGATGCGCACATGATGATAATGGCAATTTCATTTCGTTTTACTACCGGTGGCGAAGGCGGGGAACGGACGTTTTGAACTGTGAATCGCCGTATTTAATCGGTGAATGAATGTAAACGTCGCCGGCGACAAATGCGGTTGCACGATATGAGGATCGCGTTGTTGATATTCCGATGATGTTGCTCTGAAGTGACTGTGGAGTTGGAGCCTTGCAATCAGGCCGAACTATCGCTGGGTAAGGGTTAGGGTTGATTAAGTTGGATTTGCTGAGACTTCTCCTTTTGCCAGTTTTCTCTTGGGCAACTCTTCGAGAGAAGACGGGATTGACTAAGCCCGGGGAATAAGCGCTTGCATAGACTCTTGTAGATCAGCTTTATTGTTAAATATTGACTTTACTCAACTACTTTTCAATATCTCCTCCCACTAGTGAGGAATGTTATTTCCTTGAGCGAAGCCGGACAACAAGCAGTCGTTTTCCATCCATCCATATCAAAAAATGGGCTGGTGCATTCGAGTGAGCCCTGAGCTTTTCGTCCCAACTAAACCCTTAGCACGTACCTAAAATCGAGCCCTATGCTTGTAATCACCGCCCCAAAGATATCATCAGCACTTGATTGAGGAGCTCAACTCTTTAAGATCATGAACCCGGACATTCGCGATCCATCGCTCGACGGAAGCCGAATCAGATCTGTCCCGTTTCCAAGCGCCTAGATCTGAGCACGCAGGTCCAACCACGGCAGTTGCACCCCACTGGGAATTTCCTTTCCAGGTCCACCGGGCGAATGATGCGAGTTTTCATCGGGAACTTTACCGATTCCCATCCCGATTTAGCAGTTCGCACGGGGCGCCAACCCGGTTTTGCACCGGCAAATGTCCAGAACCAGTGAACGACTGAAATAACGTTAACGCTACTTCATACGGAGTATCCTTACTGGGAACTCCCGACCATACACCAGGTACCATTCTTCCCGCCCGATCCGGCTGGCCCATTTCTCACTGCTTCCCGCTCTTCCGCCCCTGGTCTGCGACAGTCTTCTTCAAGGCTGCTGCCGTGAGCGCTGCTGTTACAGTGGAGCTTTCTTTGGGCCTCCACTTCATCTCCACCACCCGCCCCTGCTTGTGGCCACATCGAAGCCTCCACGGAAGGTTCGACGAATGAAGGTCGAGGTAACGTCGCCCGCGGAGTCATTCTGCAACCAGCCGGGCACACCTTTCGGGGTTAAAAGAATGACAGGAAGAAAAGAGGCGGGCGAGAAAGAAAGAAGCCTGGGCTGGGGATGCAGAAGATGCACGGGCTCATCCGCGGGGCGTGCCACGGGTTTGAATCCAATATGAATACCACTTAAGGGAGGGATTGGCGCTGCTTCTTGTTCTTCTCTGCTTGGTCGCCCGGTCGCTCACTTTCTTGTCTTGTCGTGCCTGGCCTTGTTTCGGGCCTTGCTCGTGCGACCTGTTTACTTTGAACTCTGACGGAAACTAACTACTTCGTATTTTGCTTCGTGCCGGCCTCCTTCCGGGACCCGGGCATTGGTGCCAAACAGGAGCATTCTCTCTCTCTCTTTTTTCCTTTGGCCGCCAAAACACGAACCCGGACGATCAGCACCCACGGCAACCGGCCACCTCGAATGATCTCTGCTTTTGGAATTCTCGATTCCATTTGTTCCGAGAAACCGAGTTTCGCCCTGCCCACGGCAAAGACTGGGTACTCGATCCTTTCGCCTAGGTTGTCCCGCAGCAGCAAACAGCCACACAAGCACCACAGACAGCGTAAAAGCTCCGACTCCAAACTCTTGGCTCGGCCCGGCCCTTTAGAAGGCTCCCTGACACTTTTTTTTCATGCGCGTGTAGCAAGCTGTCAGCAAGGGGAGAAGTGAGGAGAGCAGAACCCAAAAAAAAAAAAAATACGCGGCCCCCGCGCCACAGACCCCCCTCCAAAACCCCTGGCCATGACGGCTCGTCGGCGCCCGGCGCTGCACAAACATCAGCAGACGCCGCCCAACCTCCACAGCACCAACAGCAACGCCGGTAACCACCACCACAACAACAGCGGCAAGGACCGCGGCGACAACAAGGCGTATGCCATGTCGGCCCCGTCGCCCCGCGTCATCAATGCCGCGCCATCGCTGGAAAAGGCCGAGATGTACGGCATCGACGACGACCGGCCCGTCTTCAGCCGCGCCATGGCGCTCGCCGGCCGCATGTTCATCGAGACGATCCCCCAGTGGCTGGCCGTGGGCGCCATGCTGTCGCTGATCTTTGGCGGGTGTTGCTCGAATGTGTTTGCGCTCGAGTCGATTATTAAGGTTGAGCCCGCTAGTGGTACGTTTTGCTTGTTTAATTATTTGCTTGCGCGCGCGCGAGCGCATGGACAGCGCAACGCTTTGATTGCTCGCTAGGTAGCTAACAGCCACGTTTTACCACCCGCAGGAACCCTCTTGACGTTTGTCCAGTTCCTCTTCGTCGCGACGATCGGACTCCCCTCGCAGTTCGACCCCAAGCGCCCGCCGTTCTTCCTGAAACCGAACAAGGTTCCGATCCGCCGCTGGCTCATCAACATCGTTCTCTTCTTCAGCATCAACGTGCTCAACAACCATGCATTCAGCTACGACATCTCGGTGCCCGTGCACATCATCCTGCGATCCGGCGGGAGTATCACGACGATGCTGGCGGGGAGTTTGTATGGGAAGAAATACTCGCGCATTCAGGTGACGGCGGTGTTGTTGCTGACTGTGGGTGTCATTACGGCGGCGTGGTCCGATGCGCAGACTAAGGTACGGCTGGGGTCTGGACTTCCATATCTAAGGCTTCGCAGGAAGCGTCAAGAAGGGAGTAGGGAAGAAATGGAATGGGAAGAAATCAAGACTGACGAGTAACAATAGGGCTCCTCGGACAAAACGGTTGCGCAAAGCACCAACTTCGGCACCGGCCTCACCATCCTCTTCGTCGCCCAGGTCCTCTCAGCGATCATGGGCCTCTACACCGAAGAGACCTACCGCATCTACGGCCCACAGTGGAAGGAGAACCTCTTCTACTCCCACCTCCTCTCGATCCCGCTCTTCCTACCCTTCCTCCCCTCCCTAATCAAACAATTCATGAAACTCGCCAACAGCGCCCCGCTCGCCCTCCCCCTCGCTACCCTCGAGGACTACCCGAACCTGTCGCCCAACCTGCACCAAGGCCTCGCGCGCGTCCAGATACCCAGCCAGCTGTTCTATCTCGTCCTCAACGTGCTGACGCAGTATGCGTGCATCCGCGGCGTGAACCTGCTGGCGGCGGCGTCGTCCGCGCTGACGGTGACGATTGTGCTGAATATCCGCAAGCTGATCAGCTTGTTGTTGAGTATTTGGCTGTTTGGGAATCGGCTGGCGTCGGGGACGTTGGCCGGGGCGTTTATTGTGTTTTTTGCGGGCGGGTTGTATTCCCTGGATGGGAAACGGAAGGCTCCTGTGAGGAGGGCTGCTGCGGCGGCTGCGAAGTCCTGAGGGGGGATGTTTTCCTTTTTATCATGTGTAATCCTTAGAGCAGACTTGTGTCTGTACAAGACTATTTTATGCTCAGAAATGACGAATGTCGCAGACCCGATATGACATCTTTGATTGCGTCGTTCCAATGTGTCTTTTGCTTGCATAGCAGTTATGCACATGAAACCCGGACGTCCATACATCACCGGTGCTTCACTGCAAGCCCCGAGACGCTGGAATAGAGCGCGTTCTAGCGGCCTTGGCTGCGCCCCTAGCGGGCAATCATCGGCTGTCATTCACCCCACCTCTGCACCAGCGGCACCCTCCGACTGCGCAGGCCGCCACTGATTGGACGGCTGTCAGCGGGGACAAGCGGCCTGTCAAGCCACGCCCGCCCAGGCACCCCTCAGTCCCTCCACTATCTCGCCGTTTCGGGCAAGTTTTTTGTTGGGCCGTGAGGTGACTCTTACGGCAGAACCTTAGAGACGAAGGTCACGAGCAAGAATAAGTATAAAAGCCGGCCCGACCCCGGACCACCTGAAATATTTTGAACGCCGGTGGGGTTGGGAGAGGGGAACAAAAAAAGGTCAGCTGCAGGAAGTTGGCAACACAAGATCGTTGACAACTTGCCTTCGATTCGCTTATCGGAACCGGCCCAACTGCTTCTTTTCAAGGATCAATCCATTGATCTGAGACCTTGATCGTATCATGGCTGGTGAGTGTTTATCATGAGGACTCTGTCCCACTCCCCGCACAAAAGCCACTCCCAATTCCCAATTCCGAACCCCCGACTACCCTACCAACCACAATTCCTCAGTCACCTTGCACAGAGACAGATATTTGGGGTATCTGGGGAAGCACAACAGCACAGCACCTTTCCCGCCGGCTTATATACCCCCTGATCGTTCTGTTTCTGTCGTGAGTGGCGGGACACAGCTTGTTGACTTGTTGACTCCCTTGTCACCACTCTCTTCTAGAACACTCTCACTCGTCTTATCTGCCTGACGCAGGGTCCAATTCGACCTCGCCCAGGATCTCGGCCACCCAGATGCCCGACCCCGACTCGGATCATGAGTACAGCATCCATGAGCAGCATCACGAGGAGCACCAGCGGGACCATGACGATGATGTCGAGGAGGAGGAGGAAGGGGAGGAGCTAGCGGGTCTGGGGATGCGAGCCGGACGTCATGGTTTATCTGTCTCCCACAAGGAGGACACCTCGCATAACATCGAAACCAGCCCAGATGACCATGAACACGAACACGACCCTTTCATGGAGGAAGGCATGCTCCCGCGTGACCGTCCCCGCAAGACGGCCATCTTCGACCCCGTCGACGAGCGCCAGATGAGCCAGGCCGACGCCAAGATGTTTTACCAGCGGAGCCAGGCTGAGAGCCGTACGCAGCTCAGCCAGCTTGCTCAGTTGTCCCCCCAGAGCAGCCCGATGTTGTCTGCAGGAGGTGGTGGGCTGGCTTCGTCGTATGCGGACCTGGCGTCGATTGGGCAAAGCTTGAGTCATTTGAAGTTGTCGGAGCTGGATTCGCCCGCGATGCCGGAGCAGGCGTTCGATCCATCTGTGAGAAAGGAGCCGAGCTATTTTGGGGGGGATAACCTGCCGAGTCGGGGTAGTTACGCCCAGCTCCCCAGCGCCGGAGTGGGGGCCGGGAATCCTACACCGGGCCAGCTTGATCCGGGTCTTCAGCAGCAGATGATGCTGGGCGGTGGTGTCCCGGGGCTTGGAAGCAACAGTTACCTGGACGCGGACCCCCAGATCAACGCTGAGCTTGGGACGATCTTCAAGGATATTCAGAAAATCATTGATATCCGGACCAAGTACATTCGGCTCTCGCTCCAGGGACCCAACGACAACCCCAAGGACGACCCGGCCTGGAACATCTACCCGGCCCCTCCCGAGCCCGCATGGACGGAAGACCGGGAGAAGGCCGCGCGGGGCGGAGCGAGTGCCGGGAACAGCATGGCTAACAGCCTGGTGTTGAACGCGCACGACAGACAGCAGTCGTCCCACCACAAGTCGAACGCCAAGAAGCGCAAGCCGGGGCAGGATATTGGCGAGGACTTTGACATGGAGGATCTGTTGCCGCTGCCCGAGGCCAGCGAGATGACGTACCACTTGGATGATATGGGCGTGTATCAGGTGTATGAGAACGGGACGTCCGAGGCGGCGGATACGCCGATTGTCAATGTCCCGACCATCAAGGAGTATTATCTTGACTTGGAAGAGATTTTGAATGTATCGTCCGACGGCCCCAGCAAGAGCTTTGCCTTCCGCCGGCTGCAGTACTTGGAGGGCAAGTTCAACCTCTACATTCTGCTCAACGAGTATCAGGAGACAGCGGACAGCAAGAAGGTGCCTCACCGTGACTTTTACAACGTCCGGAAAGTCGACACCCACGTGCACCACTCGGCGTGCATGAACCAGAAGCATCTGCTGCGCTTCATCAAGAGCAAGATGAAGAAGTACCCGGACGAGATTGTGCTGTTCCGCGACGGCAAGCACCTGACGCTCGCAGAGGTGTTTAAGAGCATCAACCTCACGGCATACGACCTCAGTATCGACACGCTGGACATGCACGCGCACAAGGACTCGTTCCACCGGTTCGACAAGTTCAATCTCAAGTACAACCCGATCGGCGAGTCGCGACTGCGCACCATCTTCCTCAAGACGGACAACTTCATCAAGGGCCGGTACCTGGCCGAGATCACCAAGGAGGTGATTGCCGATCTCGAATCGAGCAAGTACCAGATGGTGGAGTGGCGCATCTCGATCTACGGCAGGTCGCTCGATGAGTGGGACAAGCTGGCTAAATGGGTCATCAACAACAAGCTGTTCTCGCACAACGTCCGCTGGCTGATCCAGATCCCCCGGCTGTACGATGTGTACAAGGGCAGCGGCCTGGTGAACTCATTTGAGCAAATCATCAAGAACATCTTCCAGCCGCTGTTCGAGGTGACTCAGAATCCGGCGGCCCACCCGGAGCTGCACATCTTCCTGCAGCGCGTCATCGGCATTGACAGCGTCGACGACGAAAGCAAGATCGAACGCCGGCTGTTCCGCAAGTTCCCCGTGCCGACAGCCTGGGACTCGAAGCAGAACCCGCCCTACACCTACTGGATCTACTACCTGTTCGCCAACCTCGCCTCGCTCAACCACTTCCGCAAGCAGCGCGGATTCAACACGTTTCTACTGCGCCCACACTGCGGCGAGGCCGGCGATAGCGAACACCTGGCCGTAGCCACGCTGTGCTGCCATAGCATCAGCCACGGCCTGCTACTGCGCAAGGTGCCGCTGCTGCAGTACGTCTTTTATCTCGAGCAAATCGGTATCGCCATGTCGCCGCTAAGTAACAACGCGCTGTTCCTGGCATACGAACGCAACCCATTCTTCCAGTACTTCAAGCGCGGGCTCAACGTGTCGCTGTCGACGGACGACCCGCTGCAGTTTGCCTTCACCAAGGAGCCGCTGATTGAGGAGTATGCCGTGGCCGCGCAGATCTATAAGCTCAGCCCGGTGGATATGTGCGAGTTGGCCAAAAACTCGGTTAAGCAGAGCGGGTATGAGTTTTCGGTCAAACAGCAGTGGCTGGGGCACAACTTCCATTTGCCGGGCCGCAGGGGGAATACCCAGGTCAAGACGAATGTGCCGGATCGGAGAGAGGAGTTTCGGTATCACACGCTTATGGAAGAGCGGAGACTGTATGTTCCCAGAACCACACCAAAGCCGATATCCGCCCGCGCTTTAACTAACTTAACTCGTTTCCAGTGTCGAAAGATACACCACTCTTCCCACCGAAGCACCCTCCGTAGTGGCAGACCCCACCCCAGCCACGACTGCCAACTTCCCTCCCCGCTCACCAGCCCTGTCCACATACACCAACGTGACCACGGGAGCCACAGCCCCTCCACTACCCGAACACCGACATAAATTCCACCAGCAGCAGCCCCAACAAGCACCCACATCTGTCCCCCCCGAACTCGACACCCACTCCTCCACGTTCGCAAGCAGCCCGGCCCCCTTCAGCAGCCCGAATCGGAATCAGATTCCGGTTCAGAACCAGACCCAGACCCAAAACCAGAGCCAAACCCATGGTCCAACCCCCTTTTCAGTCGGCACGAGCCCCATCATCGCAACCACCCCCGTCGCACCCACATCCGCTCCTTCTGCATCGGGCGCGTCTACGGCTGCGTCTGTGGCGACAACGGCGATGGCGGGTGCGGAGTCGGCTGCTGGGAATGGAGTGCACTTGTCGGGTCATGAGCCGCGGTACTTTCCGGGGGTGGTGTCGAGGCGGGGAGGGGTGAGGAGGGAGTCCGGGCATGAGAGCGATCGTTAGGGGGTTTGTTATGAAGGGGGGAGCGGGTATTAGACTAGGGTTAAGGAGAAAGGGGGGTGTTGATTGTGTCCCACGCGTTGTGTGGTTGGGACATGAAAGGGCGGAACGAGGCCGCATGAAAGGGATTACTGACTAAATTGTGTAAAGGGTGGCTAGGTGATGGTATATATAGTTTTATGGTCTCTTCTTGAGCATCTTTAGCATCTCTAGCATCTTTTGTGGGCGTGGGTGAACGGTAGCATGTTTATGGAAGGTTCGAGTTAAACATACTTTTCCTGACTCCGGCAAGGAGATACAGAAATAAATTAAAACTGGTGGCATTATAGGCCTATCGATAGCGGTGTTCAACATTTATTGTCAATCTCAAGCCAGATTCTCATCCTAGTTATCCTCTGTTACTTGATATATTAACTCAGCTATATACGGCGCTAGATGTCTTTGTGGACTCGTATGTTTCATCATACGCAGAATGGAACCTCCATCTAAGAAGCAGCTACACCACCATCGCTGACTTGTTTTCTGACATGTATGATGCTGGTGATCAATTCCTTCGAAATGAAATAAATCTAGTACGGTATCTAGAAACAAAAAGCCAAAAGCTCACCGCCAAGCCCTATTCCCATCCGGAGGAATAGAGGTTGGTGGTTACGAAAAACCGGTGTTTTTCTTCGCTGGTCCCGGGAATCGAACCCGGGACCATTTCGATTTACGACGGAATTGGCGGGACCAGCGCCCCTCCCAATACCGCTGCGCCAAACACGCTGTTTGGCGAATTGGGAGGAGATGGTGACTGGAGCAGTGGAAAGGGGAGTTATATACTTGAGGAGGAGGGAATGCGCGGAAGTCTGGTTGTTGGGTCTTGGGAATAGGGTTGTTGAGTTGGCACTGTGGTGATAATTCAGGACAGAGTGCGCCCTAAACGAAATAGCCTGCACTGCTAGAACTGCCTCATCTCTTGATATATGTGATGCCCGTGGTCTTTCGCGGCTGTGATAGTGTCATTCATATGCGCAACTCCTGGTTGGACTAGACAGTTCGAACCACGGCCCTCTTTTGGGGTGTTACGTAGCGGTCACAGCAGTTGCGCCAACTCTTCTGACATGATCAGTTCCTCAGAAATGAAATCCAGCGCAAACCATTCCGACACATTGCTTTGTCGCGAGTCAACACCGAGGTACAGCCGCACATCTGGTGTCGAGAGAAAGATGCAGCCTGTAACCGGGTCTTCCCAAGCAGGAAGATTCACAATCTTCTCGATGAACTCGATCTCCAGGGTTGTCGGCTGCAGTGACTGTGAACTGATCTGTGCGATGAAGACCCCCTTGTGGCCTTTTGAGAGATGAAATCGAGCGCGTTTCTCAGCGTCGGCTGTTATTGTATGAGGTTAGATCAGAATGGGGCGCGTATGTTTCGACAAACCAACGCTATCTAGCTCCCTCACCTTTGTTGTCGAAGACGGAGATGAAGGGGCTGTATTCTGCTTCGCCGAGGACCCTGCTCTTCCAGTCAAGATGTTGGAGGAATTTCTTCGCATTGACCCAGTGGTGATAATTCATCACATAGTGGGCTCTAGACTCGAATCCTCCATCGTGATACGCCGTGAAGGACTCATCGTGTTGAACTCGATAAAAGTTTGGTGGAGGGCGCGGAGAAGTCATCTTTTCTTTGTAAGAGCGTGGATTTCGATTCTCAGGTAGCTATCAACGGTACATGGAATTGCCGAGAAACAAACAAAGAGGCGATGTGACGCAGAGATTGGCAAACCTGAAGCATAACTTTGCGTTTGCTTTCTCAGGTAGCCATGCATGATATGCCATGCTCACCACGTGCCTCTCCCGTCTGAGACAGCCGGGACGGCTGGCCGTTTCGGGGGTATTTATGCAGGTGAAACTGTGCAAGATGTTGCGATATGTGAATATGCCCCTGTCCCCCAGTTGACCGAGACCCCGATAGTTGAGCTCCCCTGCGCCGCTGCGCCGCTTCGATGGTCTGGACCCACCTAGTGTTGATTGATGACCCGCTCGCTGGGCTTTCCCCCTCAGGCCCGATCCCGACCGCCCGACCTTGCATGCTCAATGTGCGAGTTCCTCCTATTGCTTCCATTGGAACCCTTTTACCAGGGAAGAAACTAGCCAGCTAACCAACCGTCCCGTTGGGAGTCGGACGGAAAGCCTTGGGTGTTTTCTTTTCTTCACTTTGTTTGATCTTAATTTTTTTTTTCCTTTTCCCTCCGGTTACTCCAACTCTAAGGGGGGTTTCCGAACCTCGGGACATCGGCCGCTCTCTGTTTTCTTCCTTGGAAGAGGGTCGAACAAGCAACCAGGAACGGCCAAGCTTGCCTTGCTGACTGTGCTGTCCACCTCCACTGCTGCGCCAGGTTCTCGGAATTGGGACCTCTCAACTCCAAACCCCGCGACGACAACACCGCACTCGAGTGCACCTTCACTGCACCACGCAGTCAACGACACCATCCACCGCATTCATAGACACCGTAATTCCTTGCATCGGCCGTCCGATTTGCACAGCCATAGGCACGACTCGCGTGCGAGCGAGCGAGTTGCCCGGTCGCACAGAACCAACAATTCCCGATGCTGTCTGCGGTGGTTGCAGACCTCCTTTTTCTGCGACCACAATAACCCGCCCGGTTGATTCCAAATCTCTCATTTCGAACCCCAAACCTCGAGTCTCCCACAACGAGCGATAAACAGCGTCACCATCTGATTATCCCTCGACAGCGCCCGTTGCAACCGCCGTCATGGGGTTTGTCGGCGTTTACAAGGCCGTCTACGACTACGCCCCCCAGGGCGAGGGCGAGCTGCAGATCACCGAGGGGGATCTGCTGTATGTGTTGGAGAAGAGCACAGACGATGACTGGTGGAAGGCAAAGAAGAAGGCGACAGGTGAGGATGACGATGAGCCAGTGGGGTTGATCCCGAATAATTACGTCGAGGAGGTATGTTGCTGTTGGAACTTTCGCGCTTGTTTCTCTACTAGGGTTGGATGATAAAAGGGGTCAGTGGTAACATGGGGGATGTGTTAGCTAATTCTGGGTGCTTCTTTTGCTGCTTTCCCGCTACAATAGGTCCAACCCGAATCCCAAGCCCGCGCTCTTTACGAGTACACGAGACAGACCGACGAGGAGCTGTCGTTCCCCGAGGACGCGCAGCTCGACGTTTTCGATGCCTCTGACCCAGACTGGATTCTCGTCGGGCACGAGGGAGACTATGGTTTTGTACCTGCGAACTATATCGAGCTGGGAGAAGGCGCTGGTGGTCAGGCGGCAGAAGCAGAGGAAACGACTGCTGCTCCGGCGGCCGCACCTGTTCCTGCACCGCCACCGCTCCCTGCGCGCACTCCTAGTAGCGAGGTCGCCAGCCCGCCTCTTCCAGCCCGACCGCCCTCGGAGCCGAGTTCGCCCCCTGCGGCCCCGCCTGCCGCGCCCAACCCGGCCAACATGATTGCTGGTATGATGGCGGCTCGCGCGAATTCGGCCCAGCCAGCGCCCGCGCCGCTTGATCTCCCGGCCCGTAACCAGTACGCATCTGAGGGATCGGATACCGAAGTCAAGTCTCCCCCGCTTCCGGCCCGTCCACGCGGCGACTCGCAGCTCTCGGTGGAAGAACCCCGTCGGGCCTCTCCGCCGGTGCAACAGCAGCAGCATCAGCAACGGCAGCCGCAACGGAGCCGTAACGACCATGGCAGCCGCTTGGACTACCCCCGCGAGGATATCGATTCGCCGCGAACGCCTCGAACTGCCCCCCTTACGCCAGGCGACTTCCACATGTACAACATTAACGAGATGGTGTCCATCATGGGCAAGAAGAAGAAGATGCCGACGACGCTGGGCATCAACCTGCGCACGGGGATGATCATGATCGCGCCCGAGCACGCGCAGGACGGCCCATCGCTGGAGTGGACCGCTGATCTCATGACGCACTACTCACGCGAGGGCAAACATGTGTTCATGGAGTTGGTGAAGCCGAGCAAGAGCATCGACTTCCACGCGGGGGCTAAGGATACCGCTGAGGAGATTGTTTCGATGCTCGGCGAGCTGGCGGGCGCGGTGAAGGCTGAGGGCCTGCGCGAGGTGATCATGGCCGCCACGGGGCCCAAGGCGATACAGCAGAAGAAGGGCGAGGTCATGTACGACTTCATGGCACAGGGGGATGACGAGGTGACGGTCGGCATCGGAGATGAGGTGATCATCCTGGACGACACCAAGAGCGACGAGTGGTGGATGGTGCGGCGCGTCAAGAACCAGCGCGAAGGTGTCGTGCCCAGCAGCTACATCGAGGTCACGGGCATGCTGGAGATTGTGCACCCGTCGAGCAGCGCGTCGGGCCTGAACGCGGGCAAGTCGACGATCGAGCAGAACAGGCTGGAGGAGGCGCGTCTGACCAAGGAGGCCATCAAGGCGGGACAGCGCGAGGACCAGCGCGAGCGGGACAAGTCGCGAACCGAGGTAGGCCCTGGATTGCTTTTGCCCGACCGCGTTAGTAGCCTGTCGGCAACAAAGGGTAACACTGTGTCGCAACAGCGGAGCAGCAAGCGCGAGAACGGCCGCGCCGAGGCCGCGGGGTCGTCCCGGGCGAGCGCCAAGTCGAGTAGGTCCCCCTTGGATTTAAAGATAATGGTTAGTCAGACAGAAAAACAGACTAACGAACAAACCGCAGAACCCGACCCGTCCAAGGTGCGCACCTGGACGGACCGCTCCAAGTCCTTCACCGTCGACGCCCAGTTCCTCGGCATCAAGGACGGCAAGCTCAACCTGCACAAGCTCAACGGCGTCCGCATCGCGGTGCCCGTCGCCAAGATGTCGCTCGAAGACCTGGAGTACGTCGAGCGCGTCACCGGCATCTCCCTCGATGAGGACAAACCCCTGTCCGATCTCAAGAAGCGCGCTAGCAGCACCAACGAGACGGCTCGCAGCAAGCCGCCGTCGGCCAAGGTCGGCGCCTCGCTGGAGTCTACCAAGTCCGACTACGACTGGTTCCAGTTCTTCCTCAACTGTGAGGTCCAGCCGGGCCTGTGCGAGCGTTACGCCCAGGCCTTTGCGAGGGAGTCGATGGAGGAGAGTGTGTTGTCGGGCGTCGATGCGTCGGTGCTGCGGAACTTGGGTTTCCGTGAAGGGGATATCATCAAGGTGATGCGATACCTCGATACCAAGTATTACCGCGGGAAGGGCGACGAGGGTGCTGGTGGGTTGTTTTCCGGACCAGGAGGTGCCCTGCGGAATAACACTGCGAGGGGACGGCCGGCACCCCCGGTCGAGACGAACAACACCGTCGACCCCAAGGCTTTCTCGGGAGACAAGGAGTCGGCTCCTGCAGAGGCCGCTGCCAAGCCCGCAGCTTCTACCGCTGCGGCCCCGTCGTCGGGTTCAAAGCCGGCTGGTGGATTCGACGACGATGCCTGGGATGTTAAGCCGTCCAAGACTCCCGAGCCTGCTCCCCAGAAAGCGCCAACTCCGCCGGCCGCTACTCCGGCCCCGGCTCCCGCTGCAGCGCCTGCTGCTGCTGCTGCGGCTCCTGCCACGGCCAAGCTTACCGGCTCGCTGCAGGATCTGTCGTTGCTAACCCAACCGTTGACACCGGAAAAGGCCCAGCCCGCGGCTCCTCCACTCGCCCTGACCCTAGCCCCCGCGCCAGCTCCCGTCCCGGCACCCGCGCAAGTCCCTCAGCCTACCGGTGCCACGCCCGGCTTCTTCAGCGGCATGCAACCCCCGACCGTCAACGGCCAGCCCCAGCAACAACCATCCCAATACGCCCAGCAACTCCCGCAAAACATCGCCCGTCAACGGCCCGTAGCACCGCAATACACCCAAGGCCAAGGCGGCCTCATGCCCCCGCCTCCGCCCTCTCGTCCGCTCTCCGCTCCGCAACAGACCGGCCAACCTAGCGCTTTCGGCCCGCCGCCCCCTCTCCAGCCCCATATGACGGGGTACGTGCCGTCAGCCGCCGCAGGCCAGGTCGCACCGCCCGGTCAGAGCTTGAACGATATCACGCAGCAGCGCCTGCAGCAGCAGTATACCCAGCAAATGCAACAGCAGCAGCAGCAGCAACAACAACAGCCGATGATGCCGATGATGACGGGCCTCCCGCCTCAGCAGGGACCCTTCCTGCCGCAACAGCCAACGGGGATGGTGATCGGGGGTATTCCCCAGCAACAAGGGCCTTTTATCCCACAACCCACTGGGTTCGGCCAGTTCCCGCAACAGCACCAGCCGCAGATGACGGGGATGGCGGGGATGAACACTGGGGTTGGGATGTCTTCGATTCCACCCCTGCCGCCGATGCCGACTGGGTTTGGCGGTGGCGGTACTGGTACTGGAGTAGGAGGAGTAGGAGGAGGAGTAACACAACCGCTGGTGCCGCAACAGACGGGCCCGGCGCCGGCGGTAAGGTTTGGCGTGCCGGAGGGTGGGGCGAAGAAATTGGCGCCGCAGGCTACGGGGAGGAGGGCGAATTTGGCTGCTGCTAGTGAGTTTTTCTTTCTCTTTTTTCTCCTTCATCAAGGTGACCTGCTGTGTCGTGTCTCTGAAATTCGGCCCGTTTTGGTCTGCGTTCAACTGGCGAGGGCAATTTCACAGCTGTCAGCGGACCGATTCGGCTCGATATGCAGAGACACAGGAACCCCAGCAAAGCGATTATATTATGTATTGTCTCAAGAAGTACTGACTAACCGTGCGCAACAGCTCCGGACAATCCGTTTGGGTTCTGATCTATCTCTCCGACCTACCGAGAACACGTGGATATCTTCGCTCGCTTGGGAAGTTCCAGACAGTGGGCTGCCATGTCAGGGTGTATGCTACAAGGCCAATGCTACACGAATCGATTTTGATCTCCTACTTGACACCCTCCCTCCCTTAACCTTCTAACCCAAATTGGATAGCCATTTGTCTTGGCTACGTGTGCCGTTGGAGTGAGTGGGCTTGCGACTTGTCTTGGTTGAGTCTGGGGTTGACTATCGGTCCTGCGGTGGTGACTTACCTGGGTTATGGATGCACAGGCGTCGTGAGCTTGAATGGAAGGTGTACGCGGAGATTTGTCTTCGGTAAAGGGGTTGTTGTTTTGGAAATGGGAGTGTCTCTTCTGGACAGGGGGTATAGAGAGGAAGACGGAAGCGGATGGGAGTTGGAGAGACAGGAGATGGAAAGTAGAGGATGAAAAAGGGATCCTAAGACAATTGGGACGAAGGGGTGAATGGGAAAGGGAAATGGGAAATTGCACAGGGAAGGGAAGAAGGGGCGGCCTTTTGAAACTGTTTCTGCTTGCGACTTGTTGCGTGCTGTTATCTCGTTAACGTGCATGAGCGCTGCGGGTCGTTGTTTTCTCTCTCTCTCTCTGTTTATCCCTTTCTGTTCTCTTTTCCTACCTACCTATCCTGGGTTGTCCACCTCCCTTATTTTAATATCTTTCTCTCTCCCTTCTCCTTTTTCTTGGGTTGGTTGTCTTGGTTTTTTTGGTTTTGGTTTGTTGTAGTTGTTTTGTTTTTGTCTGTCTGTCCTGTTGGTCTTTGTAATTCTCGTATACACTTATTCGTCGTCCTGCGCACTCTGACTTACCCTACCTACTTGGCCTACGTTGTCCTATAAATCATAGCCGTCGCTTTCCCCTAAATATATTATCAACAGGTCCCGTCTACCTGCTCTGTTTTATCGTTACGTAGCTTAGGTATTTTGCGGTACGCTTTGCCTTTATGTAGTTACGTACCTAGTAGTTGCTTAGATAGGACATTGTTTAATGGGTATTAACTTTCTGATGGTATTTGCTTTCCTTTTTCGCGTGCATTATACCTGGGTGTCAACTCATAGACGTTCGTGGGACCTTGAACGTAATAAAGCAGTGGGCTTGCACAATGCCCCCGTTGCAGTTAATGGGAGTGGTGTTGCCTCCGACTTGGTTGGTCTTAGACCCAGAACATATATGTGGGGTCACCTTTGAAGGGTATAACGTTATAGACTCCGTATATTTAGATGATCATTTCGTTATGTAGATGACTTCCACCCAGTCGAGCATCTTTCAACATCTTGCCTACTCAAAACTGCGACCCCTCATCTGGACCGGATTCGCCCACTCTACCCCAAAACGTAATTTGTCGAGACCAAAGGGACGGGAGCCATTGGACCTGTACAGTGCCTCCGTACTGTGTGCAATCCCAAGCGTCATCCGTTCGTCCCATAGTTATGGAAGGTACCAACCAGCCTGGGCATAACCCGGTGCTCTCCTTCCCTTTAACCACGCCGTTGAACCCGACGTTCCTTCCTTTTTGTTAACATCAGTTGTTCGCTGTGAAAAAGTTTTCGCACCTCATGTTCGACTCATCTCCCTCTTACAAATCCAACTTCAACTCTTCTCCCTCTTACACACTCTTCCCCACCATTTTTATACATCCTCCCAATCCTCCGGCCTACTCCTACTCGCTTCCGCCGCCAAGTAGGCACGCAATGGACGTCGCCCACGCAGTCGTCCGCGAGGATAAACGAGTCCCGATCTCCCAGCCGAAGTTTTGGCCCGGGCCCCCTGTTCTGGTGTGGCATAGCCACTTTCTGTTGCTAGCTTGAGCTTCTTCGTCTTGCTTTTGCTGCGTGACTTTTCTCGTTTCGATACTGGTGTTTCTGGTACTGTGACGGCCGAAATCACGTCTGGGGGGGAAAGGTTGCGCCAGCTTAAGAGTAACACCCCAAGCTGCCCAAACCAGTGCAGCAGTACGGCAGTTATACCGAGCCATATTGCCCCGTTTCCATTGATGTTCTTCGGGGGTTGATCCCTTATTTTCCCCACCCTTACTCTTTGTCGCTCGCCCTTCGGGTTTAGGAGGGTGTTTGTCTTTTCTGCTTCCCCTTTTTCTGCTCTTCTTTGAGTGTCCGGACTGGGTGTAATGCTCCTCCGGCGGCGGCTGCTGCTAGTGCTGCTACCTCCCTCTCGAACGCTCACAGCTGAGTTTACTAGGGTGACAGTGCTTGGAGGCCCTACATCGAGCAGTTCTTCCGCGTTAGCTTCCAAGGGCTGTGGGGTTGAGATGGTTGGGGGCTGTGAAGTCGAGATGGCTGGAGGCCGGCCAGGAGGCCGTGCCGTGGGCCGTGGTTGTTGTGGTGAGGCAGTCCCAGCCACATCCAGATCCTCTAGCACGAGCCCGGGGAGGTTCTGCATCGGACCCCCTACAGTTGGCACTGTTTCGGCAACGCCCATGCCCATCGAGGACTCGAATGCGCTGGAAGTGAGCCACGGATGATGGCCTAGTGGCGGTAGTGGCGGTCGGATAGTTTGGGGCAGGTTGCTTAGTAATGGTTGGTCCTGATCATGGTGCTGGGCTGGTTCGGTGCCTGAAACTGGATTTGTTGTGATGGCGGGATGGTAGTTCGCATTCATTGCGCCGGGGATCTCTGCCGGAACAATGGCCATGTTTGCGTACTCCATCGCCACGCGCAAGCCCTCGGCCGTCTTATCCAAGCGGCGCGGGCACGAATATCCGTCTGCCCACTCGATTTTCGTCACAATTTCCTGGTCTCGACCTCCCTTGTCCCCAAACTTCAGGTTTTTTAGTTTGTTGGAGAACTTGTCCGAGAACTTGGCCAGTTTTCCGCTGACATGGACGGTCATATAAAACCTCTCCGCATCATGCTGGAGGGCGAAGGCAGTGTGGAAGAGGTGGTTGTGGGTTGGCGCCCACTCGAGTGAGTTTGGCGCAAGTTTCCATTGGAGGCAGTTGTACCATCTGTCGTCCTTGGTGGCCGGGCCGATATGGCCGGAGAAATCCCAGCGCGCGTGAGTCTGGACAACCCGCTCCTTATCGTTTCCGAGGCCGCCGCCTCCATACCCAAACATCTGCACTTCCGGAGTGCGGTGTTTGACCTTTTTGGTCTGTACCCATGATTCCTGGCCGCGGACGCACTTCGGGCCGTAGTGATCGGTGAATTGGATCGGATAGACGGACGTTGACGGGTTGCCGTCCGGGTGGTCAGGTTCGTCTCCGTCGGCCTTCATCAAGGTCACCGTAATGGTCGCTGACGCCAATTTGCAGTCTGCCGGCTGGTTGAAGTCCAGGTCCAAGTAGATGATCCCGCCCGGGGCCGATCCAGCGCCAATGACCCCCCACTGCGATTTGGTGAACATGAACCGGCAGTCGACCTCGACCTTGCCAATACTCCCATGACCCGCTCGCATATGTGTCGAGGCGAGGTGGTCGAATCGGTGGTAGCCGTCGCATCGGCCATACTTGTTGCGGACGCCGGACGACAGTTGGGGGCGCGTGCCGTGTACGTCCATTGTGGCCCACGACGAAGCAATTGAGGCCTGAGAATCCCGAGCAGCGCTTCGTCAGTCAACCGCGGCCGCTCACGGGAAATACTAAGTATTTGGGCTCCGGAGGCTGGGGCCGAAAAGGCGGCCGGACAGCCCCTTGTCTTGGCTGCAGCTGCAGCAGTCCTACAGGAACCCCACGGCCCGAGGCCGCCAGCACTGCCCATCTGCAGCATGTAAAATGCCGCTGTTTTGATTCGCCATTACACAGGCCCCTCCGGCTCAACGCCACACGAGGCTCTCACGACGACGGTTGCGAATGGGCGTATCGTCGCAATGTGCTATCCCCAAAAGAGAGCTGTCAGACCCCACCTTTACAGTTTAATCATTCTGAATTATCACCGAGTTTCCCGTCGCGGGATGAAGTGAAGGGAACATATTGATTTTTACTCCCGTTTTCTGTTTATGATTATTTTTCTCTTTCCTGGCTTGTGCCGCTAACAACAATGCCACTGACCAGACGTACAAGTGTCTCGCTCACATCCTCCAGCAGCGAGGCCTTCTCTCCCTCATTATCGGATGACGGCAATGATGAACCCGGTGACGGGGAAGGTAGTTCACACTCACACGCACCCGATAACGGCATCTATCGCATTCGTAGACGCGGATCACGAAGGGAGGGGGGGTCGCCCGCGGCTCAGGATCATGGCCATCGGACGACACCATGGACGACGCGGGCTCAGAGCAGCCAGCGGTCTCGGAGTAGGCAACGGGCTCGGGCATCACCTGGACCCCCGTGGGCGCGCCAACGACAGCCACACTTTTGGGAATGGATGGATCCATGGGGTCGCGGGCCCGGTGAGCAGTCCGGGCAATCGCTTATTCCATCGCGACACCGACCACCTCCGCCTCACAACTCTAGTTACCCAGGTCGCCAAAATCCTAGGATGCTCGAAGGCCACGGCGATGGGACTTATATTCCGTCGTCATCACAGCATTTGAACTCTTCTGGCTGGGCCGAAACTATCGCCTCTGAAAAACGAGCCGGACAAGCTGAAACTCCTCACGGGTACCCTCCATCGATGGCGCCACCGTCGTTGACTACCGGGACCGGGCGGTTTGAACAACGCACGTTCAAAACACGCTCTCCGGATAATGAGCTGCCCCAAGGGGCGCAAGGGGTCTTGGACGGGAATGGGCCGAAGTCTGGTCCCGAGTCGATTCATTTTGACTTTGTTTACGACCCCTCTTCGAAGGCACACAAGGACGTGTCCGCCCGCCTGCAGTTGGACATCGAACCTGACTGGGAGGGTGATCTGGAAGAGTTTTGCCGGCTCAAGAGGATGGGGCTTATAAACCAGGCCAAGAAACATTTCTGGTCTGCTCTTGGGCATGTCAGCACGCTGCCCTACGTCCGAGTACAGTACGCCGAGATGCTTCAGGCCTGTGGCGACTACAAGGGATTTCAGGCCCTTCCTTTCCCGAGTGAATGGTACCCCTCGCTGGTGGATGGTACCCTAGCCGACCGCAACATGGGGAAGCTGGTCGCCAACTATGCGCTATTAGATCTCCTCTCACAGCGCCACTCTGGCGACTACCTCCAGAGGGCATGGCAAGTTGTCCGCCATACATTCAAGGCCCTCGCCCATGAGCTGTCTATGGGTTCGACAGAGGTATGTTCTGGCAAGGATCTCTTCTTTTCTTTTTTATCGCCCTCATCCCTCATCATGCTTAGATTCGGCCCCTCCCCCCCTCGCCTTTACTAACAGATATTCCCGCCCACTAGATTCAACTTGCGGTCTTGTGTCTGCGTGTCTTGACACGCCTAGAAAGATGTAGCCATAGCGGCGTGGTGGAACCAGCAATCAATTATGCAAAATCCGCGCTCGACTGGCGGAGGCTCTACCATGACCTCTTAGGCGATAAATGCATCTGGGACTTCCGGGACCTCTTTTTGGCAACTGTTACCCTCTTTAGCTGGCCCGAAACACTAACGATGCTTCTCGGCACCACCCACCTACCCGAAGCCGTGAACACCATAATGGAAGACTGGAGTTGTTTCCCGGCGTTTGATGAAGCCCTCGTGCTGGGGCTGCTCGACCTGTTCACGTCCCTGATTCTCCAGGACCACAGCCCGGGGATGAAGATCCGCAACGAGCTGCTGTGTCGCCACGCTGTCACCATGGTAGACTCCATACGGCAGTATGGTCGGGACCTTATGAGGACTCGACCGTACGTTCAGTGGTTGTTAGCCAAGACCATTTGCGAACCCGTGCCTGCCTCTGAAGACCTGGTCGGCGTCCGTGCCGCGGACTTGAACGGAGTGACGATCCACCATGGCGATGGTGTCGATTTACCAATCTATATACCACGTCGGCGTTCTGGGAGCCCCACATGGGATATGTTCCTCGTTCACTCTACCCCGATGCAGCAGTGGACTCTGGAGATTGCTGCTAAAGCGGCAGAGGAGATGGGTGACGGGAACTTGCTCACGCAGACCCTGAAACTTCTCATTCTTCGGGCCCGGGATCCTAAGCCTTGGGTGCAGACTCTGACAAAGCTGCAGTCGGAGATCCAGGGAGATAAGGAAGGGCATCTCGCCACCTGTTTGTCCACATATATCATGGCCGCTGCCGACCCGATCCAGGAATCCGCCTTGCTGAGAGCGCTCCAGAAGCCCGGGAACGGCAGCCAAGGCGCCCTTCACTTCGAGGATTGTCAAAACGCATCCTTGAAATGGGCTTGGGCTATGCTCCGCGCTCTACTGAAGTCAGAAAACAAAGCCGACGGCCCCCTTCTCGGGGCCCGTTCGTCCTTCTTACCCCAAGGCTTTTCGCTGGACGGCTCGAAACTCCCTCCTTACCTGGCAGACTTTTCCCGCGAAAAACTGCAAGCTTCAGTTTCCCAGCCCATGAGCCCACTGCCAGCAGATGCGGACGAAGAAGTGAACCCCAGTAAGAAAGAAGAACCTGGGGCAAAGGAGCAACATGCAGGAGCCCGCGCGCCCAGCCCAAACCCCAATTTTTCTGAACACGTTGAAGTTCCTCCCAGAGAAGAGACACAAACTGCTCGGAGTTGGGATCCCTGGCGCTATGAGGGTTACCGCCCTCCCAACCCTTTCACACCGCACCCGACCCCTTGGGACCATCCTGACGGCCTCGGGGACGATCCACAAGCCGGAACGGGGGATCCGTATACAAAAGTAAATGACTGGATGGGGGGCAGCCCCCAGCAGGGTCCAGAAAACCACCACAACCCAAGCGGGAGAAGGAGTCAGGCTGGATCCAACGCAGCTGCGAACGGCTCGGACTTTGTAAACGGGGATCCGAATGGTTATTCGCATGGGTATTCAGATGAGTATGATTCCGGGGCCGAATGGGAGGACTATGATTCGCTTGTTTCCTTGGAGCATTGGGAAAGCGAACATGGAGAACAAGCCTCGGCTCCATATAGACCATATCCTAACGATTACCCATTTTCTAACTACGACTGGAACCATGGTGGACCACCCGAGTATGTGCCGCAGACGCGGACAAAGGTGCGGTTCGACAATAACCCGCCATCGACCCGACAACACCGCAGGGAAGAGTCCAGGACAAGAGGGATGCGCCGGACAAGCAACAGAACAGTCCACAGGGCAGAGTCCAGGAGAAAAGGGAGCGACCTGCCAAGTCACATAATCATCGACGTGGCGGAGTCCCAGGGAAGAGATGTGGATGAAACAAGCGACAGGATCTACACCACCAGTCCAAAGGCTAGCGATAAAATTCACATCTCATTGTCCAAGGAGGATCAATCGACCCAGGTTGACGCTCGGGAGCGCGATTTTAAGATCTCATTTCTAGAATTTCTCCGGCAGAGCGAGCGCGATGGCGAGAAGATCAGTCGGAGATCATGGTTATCGGCGGCTGAGCAATTGGTCGATGCGCTGCACGAAAACGAATATCCCGAGCCTGACAAAAAGTATCCCGAGCCTGAGGATAGGCGTCCCGTCGACCCCGCTCATGAGCAATCCTCTGCGAACAAAGTGAAAGCTGCTGAGCCGTCGTCCGCCTCTCACCCGGCGAAACCTACAAAGGGGATCCTGCGCACTCCTGGTGACCGAGCTTCGAAACAGAACAACACGCAGAAGAAACCAGATGTCACATATCATTACGCGCGGGGAACCAAAGCGGGCGACGGTGCATATGACGGCGACGAGAGTTCATGGGAAGTCGTACCATCTTTGTCGGGATCGGAAACTGTGGGGGAGGAGGAAGGGGAGCGGAAGCTCACGACCCAAGAGAAGTTGGAGATGCATCGGAAGATACTGGTGAAGATGCAGCAGGGTGTCCAGCGGAAGATAGAGAAGGAAATCGAGCGAGAACGAGTGCGCGCGAAAGTTGAAGGGAAATCTTCCTCTTTTTCTTCTGGCCCTAACCGCCGATCAACGAGCAAGAAAGATCCAGGGCCGTCGAGGTGGACTAAAGACAGTCCTGCATCTAAACCAGCGAAAGGACCCGTGCCGGCCCAAACTCAGCCCGGAACCGATGCCGCGGAAACAAAATCAGCAACGACCACAGCGCCACAGCGTGTACCGGCGTCGCGAGCACGGCCCGATGGCGCGCCAACGTCCATGCCGAAAGCACCCATGCCGCCTCAGCCAGGCGAAGCAAGCACGAACCAAGCCCCTGAGCTGATTAGTGTCGACGACCTATGGAATATGGTTTTCCAAGCCACCAGGAAGCGACAGGGGAAGGACAACCCGATTCCCGCCGAGCAAAAGGGAGTGCCTCCCGTTGTGTCCCCGATCCCGGATCCGGCTGTACAGGCATCGCCGGCTGTGGCAAGCGGATCTGGCGGGGATGGTGAGAAGGAGCCACAGAAGACGGCCGAGAAACTGGACCTAAGGGCTACAGTAACGGATGACCATGAATCAGAGTCTCCGCTAGACTCCAAGCTCAAGCAGGTAGAAGCTGAACCCGGCATCGAAGAACCGGAACCTGCACCCGATCTGGACGCCAACGACTTAACGACCCCGGCACAAGGAGAAACATTGATGGGCGAACCGTCGACTGCTGAGTATCAAGTCCGAGCCGAGGATGCCGGCGACGATAAGAGCAAGAACGACGTACCACACGGCGCACGGTGGACTAAGATTAGCTGTAAGCTCGTGCACCCGGACGTGCTGAAAATTGGCAAGGAGCGTTTTAAGGTCCGCGATGACTCTATCGTTGTTCTGCGTGTACTCAGCAAGCAGGAGATCCAGGCCTACATAGAGGCGACGGTGACGTTGAGAGGTATGTTCTCGTAATGGGGCTGGTGTACGGGGACGTATGTGGCTAAGCTAACACGATTTAATATAGAGCGCCGAAAGAAAGAGATGGAGCGTGAGATACGGGAGGAGGTTGGGTATAACGAAAAGCGTGACCGTAGCGGCGACGACGACGACAGGCACTCGAAGTACAGGGAAAAGGATCACGAGAGGGAGAAAGATAGGCACCGCCGTCCCGATGGCGACGGCGAAAACGGGGATGATCAACAACAACATGAACAGATCGACGATGGCCCACATCAGCATGAACAAATCGACGATGGTCAACATCGGCATGAACAGATCGATGAGGGACAAAACCAACATAAAGAAATCGATGATGGGGCGACAACCGTCTTTTCGCCCCGACCCAACTCGATGCCATCCTGGCTGAATATCATTTCTATAGAGGAGTTGGATGAAACAGAGTCGAAACCGGAGGCGAAAGCAGAGGCTAGGGAAGAAGGCGAGGCTGAGGTCGAAGGGAAAGGGAAAGGCAAAGACGAGACTAAAAGCGAAGACAACGGGTTGATGTCCCTGATCTGGGTTGGTGACCAAGGGAAAACTGGGGAGGATAACGACAAGAACAAAGGCAATGACGACAAGGATAACGACAAGGATAACGACGTCGAGGATATCGACTACAAGAAAGCCACCTATAAGGACGACGACAGTGTGAGCATTGGTAGTGCGATCGAGTTTGGTAGCAACAGGTTGCGTCGGCGTGCAGCAACCATAGGGGTTGCTGGAACGACGTCGTCGCAAGACCCGGAAAACAAGATAAAGAAGAAGCACGATTATGCGACGGAGTATATACGACAAGCACGGGGCTCATTTTCAAGTGGTGGGAAGAACTAGGGAAGGGAGCGGGTTGGGTCTTGGAAGGTGTTCCGGTGTTGGGGTGTGGGAGGGATGTTTTTTCGATTAGGAGAAAGGTTTGGTTAGGAGGAGTTTCTTCATTTCCACGTCGATGACATATTGGGGTAATTGTTACATATTTTTGAGTTGATATCCTGCGTATTTTTATATCAATTTGATACCGTATTCATACACTCACTACTTGTTGTTAGGGAACAGTTCTAGCTGTATAATATCGCATTCTGGTTCCTTGCAGAATATTAGAATCCCTACAACGTCCCTCTCTCTTCGCCAGTTCTTTGTTCGACTAATTACTGTGAGTGTATGTTGGTGGAGAGTTCCAAGTCTGTTGGGAAACTCCAGGGGAAGAATAACTCCTGGCATGTGACAGGCAACCCCATGTCAGCGGATCAGTACCACGTTGGCCTAAGCGCCCCGCCCATTCCAGGCGCCCCAGAGGCCCAGACACACGCGACGCCCTGACCCCGCACCTCTTGGAGTCCCTGCGTGCCAAGGCGCTCACTTGGCTGGCGAACAGCTGACAGCGGGATAGCGGGCCCACCTTGACAGCCCGTCGACTGCCAAGCCGTTTCTCAAGGTGCCCTCGGTCCCCAACAAAAGCACGCGACGCCAGCTGCATTGCTGCGACTGCTTGCCCAGACTCTCGTGCTTCTTTTCCTTTTAAGCAACGCACGAATGACGAGGCCGCACATGGCGCAGTGACCCGTATCGAGCACTGTTGCCGAATAAGGTGCAACTGACTGTCTGTGTGGATTGATCAATCGGGTTCTTTGTTCTGCGGTTCCCGTTTCATTCCAGTTGGTTGGAATCCATCTCCTGACCGGGTAGCTCCGTAACTGCCTGGCGAAACAACAGCAGCGGCTCGTTCTCTTGTGTCTGTCTGACGTCTCACGCGCCGCAACTAGTTGTTCTTTTTCTTCTGCAGTGGTCTCTGCCTTAACTTATTATATATATTGCCTGCCCGGGACTTCCCCCTCGTGACCGCCTGCAGCTTACGGACTAGACTGCCTGCCTGCCCACCTCAGGGCCTTTGTTATCCGCCCTCCGATCAAAAGGGACATCCTCCCTTTCCACTTCCTTTCTTCGCCGAATTCCCATCTTCGGCCGTCCGATCTCCACAACCACCATCGACGACAACCACAATCCAAACCATGCGCGACCCCTTCCCGATCCCGCCGATTCCGGCGCTAAGCCGGGCAGTCGAGCCCCTATCCGAGTACTTCAACATGCAGACGCTCCCACTGCACATCCACGAAGTCGTCGGCGCAGCACTCTTCTACACCGCCATCCAGGTCGTCGTCTCCCCCGTGCTCTCGTCATGGCTGTTCCCGCAGCACTACCCGCGACACAACCGCGCCAAGAAGGCCAACTGGGACACCCACGTAGTCTCGCTCGTCCAGAGCCTCATCATCAACGCCCTAGCGCTGTACGTCATGTTTGCGGATGAGGAGCGCAATGCGATGGATTTTGAGCAGCGGGTGTGGGGGTATACGGGCGCGTGCGGATTGGTGCAGGCGTTGGCGGTGGGGTATTTTGTGTGGGATTTGGGGATTACGCTGTTGAATTTGGATATCTTTGGGTTTGGGCTGCTTGCTCACGCCCTCAGTGCCTTGGCGGTGTATACCTTTGGTTTCGTACGTTACCTACTTACCCTCCCTCTCTCCTTTTACACCCTCGTAGAATAACCCGCTAACTCTCCATGTTCCACAGCGCCCCTACCTCAACTACTACTCCCCCGTCTTCATCCTCTACGAACTCTCCACCCCCTTCCTCAACTTCCACTGGTTCTTCGACAAACTCAACATGACCGGCTCCACCCCGCAACTCATCAACGGCATCTTCCTCCTCTCCACCTTCTTCCTCTGCCGTCTCGTCTGGGGCACCTACCAATCCGCCGTCGTCTACACCGACATGTACCACTCCATCTTCAGCCCCCCGCCCTCCCCAGCCTATCTCACTTCCGCCTTTGCCGACCCCCTGACTGCCTCGAACCCGGATACCAACCCGCTCTTTTTCGCCCGGGACCCGGCGACGCTGCATGCTGCTGAGGGCCCTGCGGTGCTGCAGGTGCCGATTTGGTTGACGCTCGTGTATCTGGTCAGTAATTTGACGCTGAATGCGCTCAACTGGCATTGGTTCCACAAGATGATTGCGGCGATGCGCAAGCGGTTTGAGCCGGCTAAGGATGGTAAGAAAGAGGAGCCTGTTGCTGCGGCGGCTGTGCCTGCGAAGGAGAAGGCGGCCAGGGCGACGGCGGTGGAGGGGATTACGGCGCGGCCGCGGAGGTCAAAGTCGATTGTGGAGGATGTGGTGCCGGATAGTGAGGAGTTGAGGGAGGGGACGATTCAGTGAGGGTTTTCTGGAGGGATTTGATATTTGGCAGATGCAGGGGGGTGGGAAGAAGATGGATTGTAAGCTTGATAGACTTGGGTGTGTGCGTCTAAGAGAGAGAGGCCCAAACGGACAGATCGGATCCAGTGGTGCGGTTAGACAGGGATAAGAGGAGTTTGAGATGGATGAGATATGGATGGTAATAATAACCTGGCTGGCTGGCTGACAACATGACCGACCACTGGAGGCGTCTTGAAAGAACGGGCGTACTGGGGTGTACTGTACTGTACTAATGTACTGAGTATGACGATGTTTTATTGGTACCATTTTGCATTAAAGATTGAGGATCTTCAGGGGGTGATGGGTATTATGTCTGTGGAGGAACTGTAGCTTTTTTGACTTCCGCTCCCGAAGGACTGTTGTTATCTTGGAGAGAGAGATAGGAAAGGCGAAGGTGCCTTTGGTAGAGGAGTGTCGGCTGAGGGCCGGTTCATCCTGTTGATGACAATAATAGTCTTAGTTAAAAGGGTTCGAATTTCTGCCATTTACCATCTTTGTTATGTGAGTCGGTTGGGAAGGATCGTGGATGTATCTTGGCGAGTGATCATATGGGCCTAGAAGATGAGAACGGGAGGTTGATAGGACATACAACACACGGGGTAAAATGTAACGTAGGTGTAATAAGTGGTCCCGGATGCTTTGGTGGGGGCTTGTTCGTATAAGTGAAGGCTTCTCGTTGCTACTTCACGACATCTTGACTCCGCTTTTCTCATAAGACTGTGTCAATTCCAATAACTCCATTCTTGCCTCCTGTTGGCCGTCCTGTTTTAGCCGTTTGAGATGTTTATATTTGTCGCCCGGTCAAGGTCTCATTAGAACGGGCTTCCCATCATTATCATCAAAATCGTCACCGTATCCCATGATCTGGCAACGAAACAACCCAACGAAAATTACCATCCACGAAACTCGCAAAATAAAAATCAAAACCATTGCCCATGATGTTGTAGTTTGCTACCACCTCACCAGCACGCAACCTAATGACCGAGGAAAACAAAAACGCCGGACCTGACAAACCATGTTTCAACTCCGCCCATCCAATGCCATATTTATCCTCTTAAAACTGCCGCGTTCTTTGGCCGTGAGGCCGCCAGCGGAGAAACACTTCATCCCGATGCTGCATGTAAGCCCAAGATCCCAGGTGCATGTCTAGTTTGAACGCCTTATCACTACGACGCCTCGACACTGCTCGTTGTACCACCTGTACCTGCTCCTGTTGTTAGGGCAGCCAGATCCTGTGTGGATGCCTCGTCACTGCTCTTTGTATCTGTTTATAGATCAGCCAAATCTTCTATGCCTGGGGTTTCTGACTGGGGCCTCACTCACCCTGGACGTTTATCGGCTCAACCGGGCGGGATCTTTTCCCTAAGCCTTCGGCCTTCTTAAGTGCTTTGATTCGCGGCCTAACGTCATCTCGAAGCTCGAACCACAAGACCTTCACTTCCTGGACAACGGTGATCGTCATCCTGTCGACATTGGTGATGAGACTAAGCCGTGCCTCGAGATAGGCCTGCCTCGCGACGAGTGCCTTGTACTCGTCCGAGGGCATGGCGACGGATGTGTGTGTGTGTGTGACGACGAGAAGAGTGATGGTTTTGCTCACGTTTCGCTTGTGAGTGGTCGGGCGTTTGATGAATGTACAGTGGGCGGGTGGGTTAGTTACGTTTTCAGAGAGCGGAGAGGTCGGGGATGCCTCCCAAGCAGCAGAAAGCCAGAAAGCAAGGGTCCCAATTTGAAGGCGAGGCTTTGTTTGCACACACCCGTCACGTGAGTGAGTCCCAACTGCATCATCTGAGTTGGGGGCCTGCGGGGTGTACAGTACGGCTGAGTCTTCCTTTATTAAAACCAGGTTGAAATGGGAAAGTGGAAGGGAAGGACCAAACAACGAGTTAGTTTGTTGGATGCCAAGCATCATGGTTCCGGCCTTGGATGACATAGGCCGTAGCTGTTCAACCTACATAATGGCACGTACACCTAAAATTACCACCCACGAAACTCACCTCACTGAGGCCGAAAAAAAGTGGCAGACCAAGCCCCTGGATGCCCTACTTTCCTATAGAAGCGAAAAGACAAAAAAGACTAAATCAAAAGGTGAAAGAAGACAGAGAAGAATAACTCAAAAAAGTAAAAGAAGATAGAAAAGAATAAATCAAGCCGTCGGGAGTGTAAAATAAGATTTAAATAGGAGTATTACAATTATACATCAAACCTATCGTCCGTTATCCTAGTAATAATTGTTTACATCTACTTAGATTTGATCGAATGTTGACGGATTGGACTCAAGCTATCTATTTTCGTTTGCCGCTTTTTTTGGCCACAGCGAGATTTATATAACAAAACAAAACAGCCGCCCATGCTAGTGTAGCTGGCCTCCGCCTCGCCAATAACCCCTCTCCATCAACAGGAGCCTCCTTCCGCATCCTCACCTTCCATATCCTCATCTTCCATATCCTCATCTTCCACATCCACATCTTCCACATCCTCATCTTCCACATCCACATCTTCCACATCCTCATCTTCCTCCCCTGAATCTTCTTCCCCTGAATCTTCTTCCCCTGAATCTGCTTCCCCTGAATCTTCCTCCTCTGAATCTTCCTCCCTTGAATCTTCCTCCCCTGAATCTTCTTCCCTTGAATCTTTCCCCCCTAAATCTTCCACCGGCGTGTTCGACACAGGCTGTTCTACGTATTCCATGATAGGGTCATACAGGGCCAACCCCTCAAGATTATACTCAGACCGTGTGCCCGAGTAGGTGTTTAGGAAGGCATAGATCATGTCAACGTCAAGCCCGGTTTCGTTGTCACCGTAGTCGGTGTCTCTCAGGTTGTTTCTATTCAGGGGTTCACTGTCGTGTTGAGCGGGTGTATTCCCCCATGCCTACGAGGCGGCTTGTTTAGACTTGGCTGTTGGTGGCTGTGGGCGGATGCGGAGGAATTCGCTAGCATGAGCCTCAAGTATTGGGTGATTCTTTTAGACATAGGGCTCGTCCTCTAAAGATTCCTTGTCCAGAGGTGATACGTGGGCTCCGAGCTCATCGCGGGAAAATTCTACGAGCGCCATTTCGAGGTTGGATCCGTCGAGAGATAATCCTCGTGAGCAAAGCGTTGCGGCGGGTCCTCCTTGTCCTGCTTGTGTACCGGTATTCTCGGCCGTTTCGGCCTCGAGGACAGCACGGAGAACGCTCCACGCCCATTTCATGGACACACACTCGCAATCGTCAAAGTAAAGTTTGTTCTGGTCGGATTCGTGGGGCCTTTCCAACTCCTTCAACAGGTCGGCTTTCTCGCGTCGGTCGTGGGCCACGAGGTACTTGGACAGACAGGTTACTAGGTACCCTTCTTTGTCGCCTTGAACCTCAAATTGCAACCGTCCAAGCTTTTCCATCCAGGGTTTGGGGTCTTTCGACTGGAAGATGGCCAGCTTGAAGCCCTCGGCCAGTGTGCTGTGGTCGCCCGTCGTGGAGGCCACCAGCTCGACCTGTTCCGAGATCCGGAACTGATGGGGCTTCGATGGAGTCCTGAACATGTCCCACGCGGGTTTCCTCAGATGGCGGTTGGGCACAAACACGGGCAGCCTGACCCCATCGCCCGGCGGCAACAGGGCAATCCCATACTCTTTCAAGCCATCCCGGCTTGGGAGCCTCGGCGCCAGCTCGCAGGCGGTCCGGGCCAGCAGCCATTTCAGATAGGGCCGCGTCGTGACGAGCTCCATGTTGCCCGTTTTTCGTATGATCTTGACCATCGCCACGGCGTGTCGCGCCAGGAGCATATTCTGATCTTTGGACTCGGGGTGGTGGTCCATGAGGATCAGCGACGAGAATAGGTCCAAGAGTCCCAGGGCCGTTGCCTCATCGAGCTGGGGAGCACTCCAGTCCTCGACCATGATTTCTAGGGCTGTTGACGTATCATCCATGGCATAGAACAGGGATAATGAGTCTGGCAACCCGTGCCACGAAGCGAGGACGAGGAAAAGGTCCCGAAAGTCCCAGATGTAGCCCATGTCAAGCATACTGTCGTATATCTTCGTCCAGTCAAACCCAAATTTGGGTCTTGATTTTCCTGCGTAAATAGCTTGGTTTAGAAGGGCCTTGAACGGGCCACTATGACGCGCACCGAACGCGAGGAGTTGAAGCTGGAAGGTGCCATTAGAAGTGAAAGAAGAAGAAGAAGTAAAAGAATAGGTAAGAAAAGAAACAAATAAAACAAACCAAGAAGGCGGGAGAGCTGGAAAGAAAGAGATATAACTTACCTCCGTTGAACCCATGAACGGTTCGTCGCGTAGGACCTCTAGCGTCCGAGTAACCGTCCCCCGTGCTATTGCGATATCATCAGGCGCAAAAGACCGCTGTGACAGCAGATCCAGCAACGCATAATTCACCACCAACTTCCCCGTCCTCCGTCTCTCCTCCACATCCGTACCCGTAGCCCCTTCTACCTGCGGCACAGACGGCGACGAAGAAAAGAACTCCAACTCCCGAAACGCGCGGTACTCGCCCGCATCCAGCAACATCTCAGCATACTGCACCTGAATATACGGATGCATCCGCACATGCTGCAGTGTGGACAAAGCAAAATGCCGCTTCGCCTGCACCACTAGTCCATACCGCGCCAGCCGGCTGAACTCTTTGAGGTCGGCGTCCTCCCAGCTCGGCTCGATGTCCCACCACATGTTCACATTTATGTCCCGGGCCTGTTGCTGTTGGGATGGGTCGAACACGAGGTTGACGTGGTTGGGGGGGCGGTCGTCATCGTTATCGCCATCGTTGTTGCCCTGTAGGTCAAAGTCTTGGTCGTTGATGATGGCGATCTTGTCTGGAAGTCTTGGTTCGGGACTGTCGGGTCGATCGCGGCGGTGCGGTGGCCTTTGATGTTGCTGTTGACTCTAGGAAGAGGACTGTGGTTGGTCATATTGCTGTTGATCTTGTAAATCAGACATTTCCTCCTGAGCACTTCAACGGAAAGCTAGAGTGAGACTGGATGTAGAAATGAGAGTAGATACGTGCTGTGTTGATGGTGTGCTGCTAGATGAGAATGAGCAGGAGTTCCTAGGGCCGGGGTATGTGTGTTGCTAAAGAAAAGGAAGAGTATGGAAGCACTTGCTTCGGGGTTCGCATTAAGCAAAAGTCAAGCTCCAAGGTACACACGTCCGACCCCTCGAGGCAGCCCGATCAAAGGCTCGGGATGGCCCAGCGCTTGCCGTCTCAAACCCCATGACAAGGCTCCAGCCGTCCTTGACTGATCAGTTGACATTTTCACGGATCCAGAAAACCAAAACTAAGCCTTGGTACGGAGAACACTACTTGAGTGGTGTGGTGTCCCGTCCTCCATGCTTCTCTCCAATAATTACCCGAGCGTGGGGGCTAAAAAGTTGTACGTTGAGGCCGTTGACTAAAAGGGTTTATACGCGCTGGGCCTGGCGGTTACGATGTGTGTCGTGGATGACGTAAGCCGTCTTTAATGCAATACCCCGGACACTTCCGTTCTCTGCTGAAGACACCTGAAGAGAATCCATCATAAAAGTCTAATACAAGACCCTAAAGTATACGAAAAATGAGTGATCAAGAAAGTGCAGAAAGTGAATGAGTGATTCAATAGCCCACGAATCTCAGCTCATGAATTCTCCCATGCTCATGGCCCTAGAAGTCATTCAAATGAATATGCATTTAGGAGGTATCACAGACCAGCCAGTGAGACCGGCGAGTGAGACCAGCTTCCGCAACAGCTCTAGCGAAACTCAATCCAAAAACATATAAATCTTGGATCTCCGAACAACACAATTCACGATCCATCCCAGCCCAACCCGGTAGATCCCAGGGTCAGAAGCATACATATCGACTTCTGCACCACACCGATCGTTTCGCCATTGTTCTCAACCCCATGACTCGGCTTCGTCAAGTGACAGACCCTTGACGGCCACCATGGCCGATATCCTCTACGACCTCTTATCGCCGCCAGGCTCCTCATCCTCACCATCACGACCCGCACCCGACACAGCCGCCCTAGAATACCTCACCACACTATCTTCCCAACCCCTGTCATCACTCGAGTCCTCCGAACCCCAAGCCCTCGCGCAATCGTCGCACGGCCTGCTCCTCTCCCTGCAAAGCCTCTCCAAGAAATCTCACAAGCAAATCATCGAGTCCGCCTCCCACCATGCCACGCTACGCACCACCCTACCAGCGCTGGCAGCCAGCACGGCCGACCTGCGCCACGCCATCCCCAAGCTAGACAGCGAAGCGGTGCGCTTCTCAACGACATACAACAAAAGCAGCGAAAGCGAGGTACTCGCCCGCCGCAAGCAGGCGCTGCTGCTGTCGCGCAACGTCGAGCGGCTGGTGGACATGCTGGAGCTACCGACGCTGCTGTCGTCGACCATCTCGACGGCGCCGGTCAATTACTCGTCGGCGCTGGACTTGAACGGGCACATCCGCCGGCTGCACTCGATCTACCCCAAGTCGCCGCTTGTGGAGTCCATCTCGACACAGGCGGACGAGACGATGCGCACGATGGCGGCTAATCTTATTCTCTCGCTCAAGGCGCCGGGGTTGAAGCTGGCTGCTTCGCTCCGGACGATTGGGTGGCTACGGTGGGTGCTTCCGGATCTTGAGCAGCAGCAACAATTATTACAACAGCAACAACAGCAAGCATCGACCGCGGCATCGGGCACGGCGCAAACAACAGCCAACCCTGCCAAAACCCGAGAGTCTCAAGAGCGTATTCTAGGCGCGCTATTTCTAGTCTGCCGCCTCGCGACGCTTCTCACAACACTTGAGGCGCTCGAACCACTACGCGAGCTAGCGGACCAGGAAAAGGCACGACAGCGTGCTCTAGGCAGCGGGAACGCCTGGTCCGGCGGACAGCAGACAGAGAGGTACCTCAAACGGTACCTGGAGATCTTTCGCGAGCAGAGCTTCGCCATCGTGTCCATGTTCCGCAGCATCTTCCCGGCTGCTGCGACGGCCGTAACCACCACGGATGGGCCTGCGACACCCACCACTACGACGACAACAAACACAAACACAAACACAAACAAAAGCGAGGCCAACGACGACCCACTGGAACCCATGCCCTCGGCACTAGCTACATTCCCACTGTACCTAGTTGACATGCTCCTCGAGACGCTACGGCTGTATCTGCCTACGGTTAGGGACCAGGCAGCACGGGACAGCTTGCTGACACAGGTGCTGTACTGCGCGGGGAGTCTGGGCCGGTTGGGAGGGGATTTTGGGCTGTTCCTCGCGACGCTGGATGTCGGGCCCGAGGCGGAAGAGGAGTGGGTGGAGGTTGTGAAGAGGCATCGGGCGTTGGCGGGGAGGCTGGAGTCTATTGTTGGGGAGCAGAGGAGGGGGAGTTGATATATATGTATCCGTATGTATGTACAGTTGCAATGCCCGGACACAGGGATATGACCGCCGTGGAAGGTGAAAAGGTTCAAACAAAATCGAGAAAATAATCCGGGACATAAACAACGCACCAGATCACAAGGACAATGACTCCCATCTGTTCCCATCTCTTTTCATCCCCGAGTAAGCCGGACTGCTGAATCCCCCATCCATGGTTGGCTGCCGCGAACGCCCGGGGCCGCTGAGATCGGGTCAACCCGGCCGGACACAGCGGGACCCACTAACTAACTGCCCTGCCCACTGCAGCAGTAAAAAATAGCATGCCGTCATCAGGTAGGCCGATCCCTGCACTGCAGCTTCCCACTGTCCCACTGTCCCGCAGCGACTTTGAAGTGACTCCTTGTTTCTAATTCCAGGCATTGACGACAAGAGCAACCAGAGAACGAACCAACCAACCCCTGCCGACCATTCCGAACCCCCCCCCCCCCAGTCAATTGAATATGGCTCGTTTTGTATAACTGGAAGCCGTCTTTGGACAATGGCCAGCCCGGACCTCAGACGCACAGCACTACATAGACACAAAATATTGCTAGACAGGAATGCTGAGAGGGCCTGACATTTCGAGTGCGCCTGAGCCACAATCTGGGACGACGACAACAGCTGCGACAGCTGCGAATACGGCGGTGGTCTCAACACAGACGACGGCGGTACCAACACACACACATAGGCGAAATTCCAACGCCGCCATGTCCGATGGCTCCCGCACGGCGCTTTCGAAGTCGAGTACGTCGTCGAACCCAACTCCCTTGTCTCTACCACCCCATACACAATCACAGCTAACCCTGAGAAACAACAGCCTTCCACTTCGCCGCCGGCCTCGGCTCCGGCGTGCTCTCCGCCGTCCTCCTCCAACCCATCGACCTCCTCAAGACCCGCGTCCAACAATCCGGCAGCCACTCCCTCGCGGCCGCCATAGCCGACATCCGCGCAGCCCCACGCCTATTGCCCGCTCTCTGGCGCGGCGCCGTGCCCTCGGCCCTACGCACCGGTTTCGGTTCAGCCATCTACTTCACCTCGCTCAACGCCATCCGCCAGTCCGCCGCGCGGTGGAATTCTTCCCATTCCGCTACGGCCCTCCATGGACAAGCGGGAAAAAGCAGCAGCGCAGCAGGCAGCTCCTCCCTCCCCAAACTCTCCAACACGTCCAACCTCCTCGCCGGCGCCGTGGCCCGCTCCTTCGCCGGCCTCCTGCTTATGCCGTTAACCGTGCTCAAAGTCCGGTACGAAAGCACCCTATACGCCTACACATCACTCTCCGCCGCAGCCCGCGACATCTTCGCCCGCGACGGCCTCCGCGGTTTTTTCGCGGGGTACGGTGCCACTGCCGTGCGCGACGCGCCCTATGCCGGGTTATACGTGCTGTTCTACGAACAGGGGAAAAAACGCCTGGCTGCTCTATTCCCCGCTACCACTCCCGCCACTACCACCCTCAACAACGCCAGTAACAACCAAGACAAAGCCAAGGCTCCCATGGCCCTAACCCACGCAGCAAGCATCAACTTCGCCTCTGGCGTTCTCGCCGGCATCATCTGCTCCGTCCTCTCCAACCCCTTCGACGCCGTCAAGACGCGCATCCAATTGCAGCCGACACGCTACCGCAACATGGTGCACGCGGCACGACGGATGGTGGGCGAGGAGGGGGCACGTGCGCTGTGGGATGGGTTGGCGCTGAGGATGAGTCGGAAGGCGGTGAGTTCGGCGTTGGCGTGGACTGTGTATGAGGAGTTGGTGAGGAGGATGGAGAGGGGGTTGGTGAATCCGAGGGAGGGGAGGGGGGAACGGCAGGGGTTGTGAGGGTTTTAACTCACTCATTGAAAGCTTTGGTGGGTGGATTAAGTGGTTGTGGGCGAGTGGGTGTTGATGGACTGTTGCGGGTTGATGATGATGATACATTGCATGATAAGCATACAGCATAACAGCATAACAAGCATGATAAGCGGAGTTCAGGGAAACGGGCTCAAAAATGGGTGATGATTGTACGACTTGGGTTTTAGGATTGGATTGAGTGTACGATATTGACACTGTACTGTATGATACAATACCCGTTCCACTACCATACTGCTCAGCACTACCATCATGTTTACCCTGAGGTTGATGTAATAGGGCTTCTTACTCCAGCATTAGAGGTGTGTTTCATGCCCTCAGCAATACAATGGGAATAAAGATGCCGCGAGGTAATAATCCCTCACAGCAGAGCGGCAGCTCGAAAATCATAGTAGTAATCACTGGGAGTACATGGTAAGTCATTTACCACACAACTGTACATTGGGACGACAACCGCGACATAAAACACACGAAAACATCACATCAAAAAGGAAGAGACAATCCAAACTTGCTTCTGCAAACCAGAATCGCTAAAAAGTCCAAACATCATAACCAAAACGTAAACTAAATCATAGCTAACTCAACAAACTAACTACCCACGACACCACAGAACACAACACGACGCAAGTCATGGCTCGTCACTCTCATTCCTTCATGCCTACGTAAACGTTTCCCTTGTTCCACCCGTTTGTCTTTCTTTCTTTCCTTCACTTTGTTCATTCATATACCTGTCTGCCTGCCCCTATAACGTCCCCGATCCATTCAAAGGTCTGAAAAATGGAAAAGAAAGCATGAAGCCGAGAAACCGAAAGAAAAAAAAAGGAAGAAAAAGAAGAGGAGAGATCCGCATTTCAATCCTTAAAATTCTCGCCCAATAGTCATGAAAGACGAAGAGGAAGAAGAAAAAGAAGGGGGTATCCCTCAACCGCCACACCCTATAATACCACACCACACGACCCCAAACCCCACCATATCTAGATATAAATTTACCGCGGCCGACCGCCAGCAAGATACATCAACAGACCCGGAGACTTGCTGCGGTGACGGCTCTTAGACTTGCGGCGGACAAACTCGTACTCGCCCGAGTGGCCGTGGTGGTGGTGGCGCGAGTGGTGGTGGTCGTCAACCTCGAGCATGACACGCTCCATTCTGCTGCGGCGCTGTCGCGTGTGGTCCCACCAGAGGGTTTGCTCCCACTCGGGCACCTCGCGCAGGATGACGACGTAGTTGGGGTCCTGTAGATTGCTTATGTTAGTTTCGGGTATAAAACGTATGGAGGGACAGGGTGTGAACGGGGTACGTACGGCATCCCGTTGATATTTGACGTTGTAGTACTGCAGCGTCTCAAGGTCAAGATGGGCGAGGGTCATGCGGGTGTACACGGGCGCGCCGGGCTGAGGCGGCGCCGGTAGCGCCGGCCGGACCTCCTCCTCACGCTTGATGCGCTCCTTGTTCATGACGGCTTGGATCTCCTTCTCGTCCAGGCCCGAGGCAATCAAGCGCTCCTGCATCAACCGCTGGAACTCGCGCTCCTGGGCTTCCTTCTCTTCCTTCTCCTTGATTGCTCGCTCAGCTTCTTTGGCCTTGTACTCGGCGATGGCCTCCTCAGCCTCGCGCTTGCGGCGCTCTGCCTCCATCGCGGCCTTCTTCTCCTCCTCGAGCCTCTTTAGCTCAATCTCACGGCGGATGCGCTCCTCTTCCTCCTTGCGCTCGCGCTCGGCGTGGATGCGCTCGAGTTCCGCTAGGGCGGCCTTGGCCTTGGCTTCTTCCTTGGTCTGCTTGTCGCGGCTGGCCTCCTCCTCGGCGCGTATCCGGCGCTCGAGCTCGGCCTTTTGCTTTTGGTATTCGGTCTCGGCCTCGGACCGCTTGCGGCGATCCTCCTCCTCCCGGTCGCGGCGCATCCTAGCTAGCTCGTCGCTGTCCTTGACCAGTCGCTGCTGCTCCTCGCGCATGTGCTCGATCCGCAGCTCCTCCTCCCGGCGGTGGATGCTCGCGAGCTGCCGCTTGAGGGATTGCAGCTCGTGCTCATCGCGGAAGCGGTCCTGGCGGAGCGCCTCTTCTTCCGAGTGCTGGCGCCTCTCGATCTCGTCGCGGGCTCGCGCAAGCTCGAGCCGTTCGCCCGCAAGGCGCTCCATCTGGCGCTCACCTTCGCGCTTCTGGGCCTCAAGCCGGAGGAGGCTGAGTTGCTGCTCGGCCGCTTCGAGCCGGATCCGGTCCCCCACGCCGCTGTAGTTGCTGTGCACGCTAGACGACCGGCTGCGGTGGTAGTGGTGGCGGCTGTGGGATCGGTGCTTGCGACGGCGCCCGCCCCGGTACGACTCGTCGTCCGAGGAGCTGTCCGAGTCATGTTCGTAGCGGCGGCGGTCGAGCACCGGCTGGTTGATGACCACGCTCTGGCCGGGCGCGGGGGCCTGGGCAGGGGCCGGAGGCGGTGGGGGGGCCGGCGCGACATGCATCACTCGAGCCGGGGGAGACCGGCGCTCCCTCGATCGGGACCGGACCTGCACCATCACATTCTCCTGGGTCGGGCGGGCGATTTCGTGGTAGTAGCCGACGGGCCCTCTCCGCGGCTCTCGCTGGGCTTCCCGGTAGCGGTGGATAACCTCAGGCCCACGCCTATAGTCCCGCTCTCGTTCTTCGCGTAGGTTCATTCGGATCTTGGTCTGGCTGAACTCCGAAGAGTCGTCGCTGTAGCTCGACATGTTGAAGACGGGGCAAGGGCCCTGGTTGTAGCGGGCGGGGATTCAGCGGTCTTTTCAATGAGGTTGGTGTGATCTGGGTCTCCTGGTCGTGCGCCCGTCGCTGGGGTCAGACGAGCAAGGCAGCTGGTATCTCAATAGGGGGTAAAACAATGTTGTTGGTTGTCCAGTTGGTTGTCCACAAGTTGGTTGCGCGAGGAAATGCCCCAGGCCAAGTGTGAGAGAGGACGACAGAAGGCGGGGAGACAGGAAGAAAAGACAACAATAACTAGCTAAAGCGGCACAGGGAGGGGGGGGTCAGGAGGGATTGCGAGCCGCCAACGGAGCGGGGGTGTGACCCACCATTTATTCCGGCCGCCAGGACAAAAAACTCGATGGGCACGATCTCTGCTGCTTGGATTGTCTAGCCCTCTGGCTCCTCCCGTCGGCCCCCACCTCCTCTGCGCCCCTTCATTCCCTCTTTTCTTTCCTCTCCCCCTTCCCAGGTCTTCCCTGCCCTGCCCTGCTCGCTGGGACTGCACATCAGCACGAAACCACGGCACAAGCGAAAGGCTGCATGCACCTTTCGGACGCCAGACAAATCAGGACGCACGGCGGCCTCCCCATGCCTGTACAGTGCGCAAGGTGTGACCCTCGTTCTTGCTCCGCGCAGGTCTCGCAAGGTCTCCGGGACCAGCGCATGACGGCAGCCTGGCCCTGGTGTGCCACACGGAACACCTCCGGTGCGAAGTACCGTTTCTCGGCTTGAAAGCAAAGCTGCAAGCTTTTTTCCCACGGTGGCCGGTTGTTGGTTGGTCCAAGACACGCTGGCCGGGGTGAGCCGTCCAAATTCGTCCCCGCTGGCCTGGGGTGGAGGGGTAACGCAGGTGAGCGGCAAAGCTGTCCAGGGCTGAGGCTGTGCGGGAAGACGGGAGCGTTGTCGCTGGGTTGAGACGTTTCTTTTTTTTTGGTTCTTGCGGATGGAAATTTTAGTATCAAGAAATTACGCTAGCCGCGATGCCCATCGCTAGAGTTAGAAATGGGACCGAAAATAGCGAGTCATGAATCCCGTCTTTGCCTTCAGCCTTGTCACCATCCGAAGGGAACCGCTGGCCCGTGTTTGCTCGGCCGGTCAGGTCAGCAGCCGAACCCCGCGGCAACGAGCTCTACCCGGCTGCTGATTCATTCCATGACTTCTAGTTATTGTAAGTTATCGCCTTCCGCCAACAAAACTCGCCAGCGACAAACTCCCAACCACCTGACTTCCAATCTTCTCGAACCACTCGAAACGTTGTCCGTCCATGTGAGAGAAGGCGCCCGGAGCAAGCGTCATCAGCCGAGAGATGAGGGGCTGGGTGAACGGCTTGCCTTGGCGACCGATGGCGGGGATCACCGGGGTGTCTGCCGGGTTGGTTCATTCGTCGGCGTGTCTGGACCGGCTCATCTTGAGAGGCTCCGTCGGGCAGCAGCAGCAGCACCGTTTCGCCAATCTCGTCTGCACGGAAGCGCCGTGTCGTACATGCGCTCGGGTAGATCTCGCAGCACGTTGTTTCGGGGCATTGGGCCGGCCAGAAAACGGCCCAACGATTGAACAGAATGAAAGAAATCACTGGATGAGAGCAGCTGATGATAGCCCGTACTGCAAAAAAGAAGGCTTCGTAGAGGGTTGCAGAGCAAACGGCGCTTGTCGAAACTTTGCTTGGCGCGCCAAGAATACTACCAATCTTGGAAAGAGCCACTGCACCCATCCAGGCATCCGAATTTCTGCCCCGCACCTTGCAGCTGCCCAGTTTTTTTTTGTGCGGTTCGCGGGGCTCTGGTACGTGCACAGTGTTTTCACAGTGTGTCATCAAACGGGAATGTCGCCAGACGTTCCATCCCGCCTGCCGTTTATTCTCAGATGGAAATAAATAGATTTGACTTCGCAGTAGCGCTGCTTCTGAAGGGTAAGCCGCATCGACAAGACGTTGTTTCGTTGGTTGACCACCGATTTTCATGCTTCAGTGGAGCTACCAAGATGCCCCAAGTTAAACGCCGAGCAACGACAGCGGGCCAACCTCACCAACCTCATCAACCTCGAAACCTCCTTATGCAGTTGGCTCTGTTCTCCCGAATCCCATCACCGAGGAGAAGATCACAAGCTCTGAACTCATTGACAACCCAATTTTTTCATTACGGGCTAAATAAGGCAACCTCCAGTCCAAACCCCCGTACACTACCCACACATCACCCTTGACCAGCCCCCTTAAGCATCTTCTCAATATGTTCCTGGCTGTTCTTCGCCGTCGTCTCCAGATAATGTAACCGCTTGCCCAACGCGTCCACCTCGGTGTCGATGTCCTTAATCTGCGTCCCCAGTTTATTCTGGAGGGTCGAGACCGGGATGGCGACGAACCTTGCCCGTTGTCAGCCAAGCTGGTATTCAAAGTCACAAGAAACAGAAACAGCCCTGGGGAATAGGAAAAAAAAAGACATGATAGAAAACATACATCTTCCCAACCCCCTCATACACAGCCGTGTCGGACGGCAGCGAGCCAATCTCACTCCGCGTCAGCTGGGCCAAGCGCATCTCGCGCTGCTTGCTCGCGGCCTGCTGGCGCACGAGGCTGATCTGCTGTTGCGCGGCAATCGCCTGGGACTCAATCTCCCTCACTAGCTAATAATGCGTTACATGTAACTGTTAGCCTTGGTTTGTGTTTGTGCCCCGCTCTCTGTGTGCCTAGATATAAAAAGGGGGGGTAGATGGTTGATGCCCAAGCTGCGGCTTCGGTGTTCACGAACCTTTTGCAGAGCCTCGTTGGACAGCGACATTTTTTCGGCTTTGAAAGTTGCCTTTTGGAGATACGAAGGCGGACGTAAAGTGTAATCGGGCGGGTGAGTAACGGCGAAGAGTCAACGTGGTCGCTTTGTTATGGGTGAAAGGTCATGGACGATATCGCCGTCGTCCCCACATTCGCCTTGCCTTGCGGTGAGGTTGGTTTTAGAGGGGCAAGTGTACAGTGTGTATATGTATTTACACACCGTGTCATGACAACGGGATGGTGCAGGAGGCCTTGGAAGTACACAAAAGGGGCAGATGACTGCATATGCGGACTAAAAACTACGAGACAAGCCTAACAAGTCATGGGAGGCCTCTATAACGGTATTCGGTTTTGAAGCTGTTCTGACTCACAACGAGAGGAATATTCTAGACCTTCATGTGCACCAGTTGGGTGTCCGCCTTGGACCGTAATGCATAGAATAATGCTAATAAATCTATTTTCTTGAAACTATATTTTCCCATGCCGTAGAACGCACCGCACCGCCTTGTATCACTCCTCTATATGCCCGATCGCCCCCTGAATCAGTCGTACCAAGTAACCGCAGTTTCAGACCACCGCAGCCACGAAACCTAACCGGGTTACCGGATCTTCTTCTGGCCCCTCGCCGCCTCAGGCTTGGGTACGACGCGTGGAACGGACCGCAAAGGCGCCCAGTCCAACACGAAATCGTCGCCGCCGTCTAGGCAGCGGTTCATCCAGACCCTCCAGACGATGAGGTGGTACGCTACGTGGATTGGTTAGCAACAATTCTTAGGCTTTAGGTAAAACTGTTGTTTCACATACCTCCTATTCTCATGTTAGCAACGCGGATAACTCGGGCTCAAAACGGGAAGGGGGAATAAATCAGAACATACCCAGACCCGTCAGAATATGCCACCACCCATGCCCTTCCAGCACTACCGACCACGGTAGCAGAATCTGGTTTTTAGTCGCAGTCAAGTTATGACAAAAGATATTGTCCATATTCCAGATAAAGAAACCACCCAGAAACATGACAATGCCTAACCGGGCGGGGCGGGCGTACATACAACCGTTAGTAGCAGTCCTTTCAAGTTTGACAAAGACATAAAACGCCGGGAAACACGGGAACACCCGAGAGGTGTGAGTGTGTGTGTGTAAGGTAAGACGAACCGGTCAAGGCTAACTTGTACATGGTCCGCATGCACCGTTGGCACGCAGCGGGTTCTTGTTTCCTCAGGAGTTGCGGCCGCAGATCCCGCTCCATCACGTAAAACCCGCGGAAGATAGTGCAGGCTGTTAGGAGGCCGTAGGCTACTTGGTGGAAGACGGGGTCTTTGGCGTAGAGGTAGTAGACCTAGCCGTTATTGCGTTAGTTAACGCCCCTGGGTTGCTAGACTGTGGGGGTCGGGACATACGGTGATGAAAACGGCCAACCCGACCAAGCCCGCTGCAACGAGCGCCTGAACTTTGGCCGGCCGTTTGTACGAGAATGTGGCAAATGCCATGATACACACGGTGTATATCATCGGCAGCTCATCGGCAAGCTGCATCTCATCTGGAGCCTTGGTGTCAGACAATTCTTTGTCAATGTGGCAGAGTACAAAGGAGAAGAACACGGCAGATGCTACACATGAACACAAAGAACGGGAAAACAACCCCGATTTAAAGAGACAGTGACAGAATAAATGAAGAAAACTAAGAGGTATAACCAAAGCAGCAGCCGCGGAAACTTACACTTGAGCGTGGTATGAAACGCCATCGACCCTACACCCACGACCATGTATCCCAGAAAAGCGAGGATAAAGACCCTCGAGTGGCCGTAGGAAAACACATCGCGCAACCCTTTAGCCCCGAGCCACATGAAGATTAGGTTTGTCAGGGTGTTGACAACTTCGGCGCAGTAAAAGGAGATGTTGTAATCCTGTGTATTCTTTTGGTGAGTTTGGGATTTTGACTTTTGTGTAAATAAGTACACTTAGAGACACACACCTCCTCGCACCAGTTGAGGGTTGAGGTTTGTTTACCCCAGAATCCGTCGCGTGCCTCCCGGTAGGGGATTTGGAGTGCTGGTATTAGCGACATGATGCTGTGTTTTGCGAGCTCCAGCCTGGTCACTAAGTAATCTAATTATGCCGGTGGAGGGTGTGGAACGGTGTTCATCAGTTAAGGTAGTTGCAAGAAATGATTAAATAGGTTTATGAATATCTTTGAATTGCGAGAACAGCACGTTTTAAAGGTTCTAGTTTGTAAACATAGGAAAATGAGGCTCGGAAGCTAAAAGTGAGGAACTTCGGATGAGCCGGAAGCAATTGGGGCAGCTATGGGATATATGGAATTAACATTGAAACAGCTAGGGTCCATGAACCTTAAAAAGCGCAGCCCGTCGCGCGTCATGAATCAGCAATCTGCAAATTAAGCCACGCTAGAAAGTGCAGCGTAATGCCCGAGTTTGGGAGGAGGCCAGGGCGAAAGCGCCCATGGGATGCAATGCCTCGCGGCTGTGGGGGCTGAGGATCTGAGACCTCCCGAGGTCCTGCAAGAAGAGTGCAGCAGAATGGAGGGCTGGATCGGGCTGGTTATCGGGAAAGATAAAGAACTGAAATTATCATTGGACGGAAGGCTTGGCCCACTCGAGAAACGGTGGTCTAGAAATTCTACTATAAAGTTTGGTTTTAGAATTTGGAAGACGGTTGAAGTCTTTCTTGGGTGACAATGGGCCAAGTTCCCACGCCGGATGGGATGATGCAAGTGCTCGGGAATTGAGCGCCAAGCACCCGAGCGCCGAAGCTTCGGCCCCACTCTTGCACTGCGTTCCCAGGCCTGGCCGGGCCTGACCGGCCCGCCAATCACCTGAAGACAGGGGGCAGCCGTCCACTGTGGCCGGCAGCTGCCTGACCTGGACAGTTGAGACGAGAGATCATTACGAGGCTTGGCTACGAGTGCAACAGAGGCGATGCCAAGAACGCGACGTTGGAAGAATTTCGATCCGAAGTTGCTGCAATAAGCATTCTCGCTTCGTAAATCGCCCCGACTAGTTCCAAGGCACAGCGACTACTCAAACGAGACACCTTGCCAGAGTTGCTCGGATTCATACCGATGCGCCCCCGCCGAATCTTTTAAAAGTGGCATACGAGAAGTACACAGTAAGGGAGGAACAAGGTTGAAACAACAAACCCCTGTCGGCCGCGCAACGGCGACACACGATTCCGAAGTCGTAACGTATTCGATGGATCAGATGTCACGAACGACGCCCGCCCGCACTCGCTCATCCTAACTACACACGCCCGCGCGAGCACCAGCTCCAACCACCGACTCCAACAACGGTTGATGGCCACATCCCGCTAGCGGTCTGCCGGATACTACCATTGTTCGCCCTGAAAGAATGGCGGCTCGATGGGGCTCGTTCCTTTCCCAGGCTGTGGCCGGCGTCGAGGCTCGCCTGGATAACATCCTGGCCGAGGACGAAGACGGCCAACCACTACAACCGCAGAAAGAGTCTTCCAAGCCGTCGACTCCCACGCCACCGGTCAAGCAGAGTCCTGGTATGTCGAGGTAGTAACAGCTGACGTCCCGCATTTGTTGGTTGCTGACAGCCTGGGCTGCTCGCAGGTCCCTCGAGAGCCGCCTCGACCACGCGCACCAATGACCGACTTCAAGAACGGCTCGCCCGAGCCATGGCTGCTAAAGCCGCCGCTCGAAACTCTATGTCTGCTCAAGGGAGTCCACGACAGAGCTTCGACGCACCGAACCGCAGTTCGATCGATAGTGTAGATCGCCCGAGCCCGAGCCCGACTTCGAAAGAGTTTCCGAAGGATACACCGTCGCCTAGGGCGTCGCAAGATATTGTCAGGACCTCGCAGGACGGGGGGTCGCAACCAGATACGAAGGAGGAAACGGCCATCAGCGAGGGGGGAGCTCGAGTATCAGGGGAGGAAGCGAATGGCGCGAGAGCCTCTCTAGACGAAGCACCGCCCAGGCCCCCCACGCCGAAAACAATACCAGACACCGAAGCCCCAGTGGCCGAGCCACAAGACGAGACGAACACGACTGCCGACGCCCCCGACACCCCCGACAGGACGGCCGAAGTTGAAGTCAAGGAAAGCGAAAAAGCCCAGGATCCACAGTCGCTACACCAAGAGGAGATCCACGGGTATGTGGAGCGCATCGATGCACTGGAGGCCAAACTGCAGTTTCTCGCGAGGGAAGCCTCAGACTCAGCAAGGCAGGCTGCACTAGCGGCACCAGCCGGGAGTCTCGAGAAGAAGCTGGCAGAAAAGGACCAGCAGATCGCCCAGTTGATAGAGGAGGGCAAGAACCTCGCAAGCACAGATCACAGACACCGCGCGCTGGTGAAGAAGCTACGCACGAATATCGCAGAGAACGAGAAAGAAATCGGGGCCTTCCAGACGGCAAAGGCTAAATCGGACCGAGAACTCGAGGCGTTGCGCAGCCGTGCGCGTCGGGCGGACGAACTCGAAAAGACACACCACGAGCTGCAGAAGCGATTCGACCAGACACAGAGGGAGCTCAACAGCCACCGGTCCGACGTCCGCTCCAAGGACAGCACCATCTCCGAGCTACGCTCACAACTACGCAAAGCCACCGAGCAAGCCGACGCCATGACAGCCAAGGTGAACGACCAGGCGCGAGAACAGGACAAACGAAAGATTGCCGAACTAGAAGAGGAACTAGCCGCCGTGAAGGTAGAGAAGAACCTCGTCGCCGACCGCGGCAAGGCGCAAGCCACAGAGCTACGCGAAAAGGCGGACCGGGCCAGCGAGCGGGCGCGCGCGTTGGAGATCGAGCTCAAGGGCGAGGTGCAGGCACTGGAGGGGAAACTCGAGGCGATGCGCATGCGGGCGGAGGAAGCGTCGTCGGGCGTGGCGGGGGATTCGCAGGCGAAACTGCTGCGGCAGGTTGAAACGCTGCAGACGCAGTATTCGATTGCGAGCGAGAATTGGCAGGGGATTGAGACGTCGCTGCTTGCGCGGATTGGGGGGATGGAGAGGGAACGGGATGAGGCGCTGCAGAGGGAGTCGGACATGCGGAGGAAGGCGAGGGAAGCTGTAAGTTTGGGGTTCCTGGGATTCTCGGATTTACATGGTTTGATATGTGCGGTACTAACTTGTACAGGCTGTCCGCGCAAAACGCCAGGCGGAGGAACTGGAAGAGGCCAAAACCCAGATTCCCACCATCCAGGAAGACGTCAAGTCCTCGTACCAGAAACAGCTCGATGCGCTCAAGAAGCGCGCCGAGGAAGCCGAAGCAGCCCTCGCCAAGGCTAGGGCCGAGTTCGAGCAGCAGAAACAATCGTGGGACGCCGAAAAGGAGGAACAGCGCCAACAACTCCGCGACGCGGCGCCCGAACGCCCACGTTCCTGGCTCGAGGGCCTCCCAGGCAACTCGTTCCTCAAACCGGACAGTCGCCCAGCCTCACCGCAACTCGCCACCCCGCAACGAACCTTCAGCACCGACTTCCTCGGCATCTCCTCCCTTGGCAGTAAAGCCCGCAAGGTCTCGGGCAACCCATCCAGCGCCAGCGACGCAGGCGCCGCGGCCACCTTCGACCCGCGCTTCTCCCGCCGTCCATCCGCCCAACACCCGGCTGTTCGGCCCACCATCGCCTCTCCACCCACCGGCAGCGGCGTGTTCAGTCCGCTGAGCATCCTCAGCCCAACCTCCGAAGCAACCCCATCTTCCGGCCTCGGCCTCGGCCTAGGCTTGGGCCTAGTCCACAATGGTTCCGGTCCTACCACAACCACAACCACAGGCAACAACTCCAACCCCCAACAACAACAACAACCCCCACCCCTCGACCTAAACGAAGTCCAACGCGGCGAAGACGCCTTCAGCCCCAGCCCCACTCTCGAACACCACCACCACCAACCCCCCCACCGCACCTCCTCCCCGCAACCCATCCTCCCCCAAGACCTCATCTCCGTCTCCACCGTCGCCGCCGGCCCCTCCGTCCAACTCGTCGAGCGCATGAGCGCCGCCATCCGGCGTCTCGAAAGCGAAAAAGTCACCGCCCGCGAGGAGCTCGCACGCATCGCGCGACAACGGGACGATGCCCGCGGGGAGATAGTCGCGCTGATGCGGGAAGTGGAGGCGCATAAGGCGGCGGTGCAGAAGGTGGAGGGGTTGGAGGGGGAGGTGGCGGAGGTGAAGGCGAGGTATGGAGCTGCGTTGGAGTTGTTGGGGGAGAAGAGTGAGGAGGTGGAGGAGTTGAGGGCGGATGTGGCGGATGTTAAGGCGATGTATCGGGATTTGGTGGAGAGGACTGTTAAATAGGGGTAGTATATCTTGGGGCTTATTTCAGTTTCTTATATTTTGGAGGGGGGGGGGGGGGGGGAATGGGGGGAACATTGGGGGGGTTCATGAGGTAGCGAAGGTATGATTTTGTGATTTATACTTTGCATGAAAAACGCGGCGCGAAGCTAGGCGCTTGATACCATCATGTTGCAGCACAACATCACCAATGACCAAGTGTGAACTGTGAAGTTTACTGAGTCTGATACACCACTGACTTCCTATGCTGCCTGACAGGTCAAAGTATCGGAACAATGAGCAACAGTACTCGACAGTATCCTACCACCTACACCAAACACAACATAGGTGATCCCGACATGTTTGAAGATGGATGAGATGGATGATCACAACTCGATGCCCTCCTCTTCAGCCTTGCGCTCGATATAAGTTTTGATCTAAAACGGTGTCAGCACGATTGGTTTGTCTGGGTATCACCCTTGCTAGGGTTTGTCGGGTTGTGGAGGAAGTCGAAACGACGGGTAGCGAGAGCAAAAGAAACAGGAAACGTACATCCTTCCCCGGCGCCAAATCCAGCGCCAAAAACCCATCAACATCCTTCTTATCCGTCTCCGCACCCGCCTTCAACAGCGCAACCGCCGCTTCACCTACACATTTTACACACCGTTAGTCTCTACCCCTACTCCACTACATCAAAGGACAACAAAACATACCATGCCCCTCAGCAACAGCATGATGCAGAGGCGTCTGCCCCGCCGAGTCCGCCGCGTTGAGTGGGCTGCGGTGCTTGATCAGGAGGGTGATGAGAGGTACAGACCCGACGGCTGCGGCGCGGTGCAGGGGGTACTGGCCACGCTTGTCGCGGACGCGGGTCGAGGCTGCCGGGGTGTGGGACTCGAGAAGTTTGCGGGCGAGGTCGAGGTTGGATTTGGAGGCTAGGAAGTGGAGAGCTGTCTGTGGGGGGTGATTAACTTCTGGGGAGGAAAGGGTTCGGGGATGGGGGGTGGGTGTACTTGGCCGTTGTTGTCTGCAGGAGGGTTAGTGATGCTCATTTTGAAAGATAAAAGAAGCGAGAAAAGAAAGAAAGGGTCCCACTTGTCTGATTTACATCGGCGCCCCGGGCGAGCAGAATGTCAGCGACCTTGTCGGCATCCTTGACGCTGGCCGCGATCATGAACGGCGTCCAGCCGCTGTCGTCCTGCAGCACAGATTTCGTTAGTAAGACCATCCGGAAGAAGCGGAAAGGGTAAGAAGAAAACAGGAGATAAATATAAAAGAGAAAAGAAAGAAAGACCATACCTCTGCATCCGGGTCAAACCCCTTTTGGTTGATCAACAAGCTGACAATCTCGGGGTGGTTGTATGAGACTGCCCAATGAATAGGCAGGCGGCCGTCATCGTCCTTGAGTTGGGCTAGTTTCGTGTTGGCCTGTGGTCTTAGATCAGTAATTAAGAGCTATAGAGAAAGAAATAATGATCAAAATGATATAAACAATAAACTAACATTCAGAAGCGACTCAACCTCGGTGACTGGAAATAACCACTGTGAGCACGCGACCAGATATTTTAACCTCAAAATTATAAATCGATACGACTCACTCCGGCCTTCACGCGCGGCCGCGTGGATGGCGTACTTGGATTCAGTCTTGTCGCCCATGGTGCTGTGCGGGTCCGAAAATGTGCTGTAAATCCGGTTCCGGGCCTCCAAACGGTGGGAGTGAACCCCGCGATAGTTACAGTCTGGAAACTTTTCCAGTGTGCAGCTTGCCGAACGTCATGTAAGTGATGCCTTCCGGAATCGAAGGGTGCTAGGATTAACTAGCCGCAGCGATCTGGCAGGGTTTATTTCCAAAGCGGCCTTGCAACCCTGCTGCACCGTGCGGGTCTTGACATTGTCGCTTACTGTAGAACTGTGGCTGCAGCTCCCTGAGCCACAGGCCTGTTTTCACAAGTGGCGCATGCTTTCTTCCAAGTGCAAAGTGGAGCCAATCTTGAACTTGGCATCAACCATCAACGCGACGGACCAGGACAGGAAAAAAAAAAGGCGAAACCGAGCAACCTCAAGACAAAACGACCAACCCAAGAAACCCATCAACCCGACAGCATCATCAATCCCCAACCCCCCCAGAAACAACAACCATGGCAACAGAAGTGGCTGCCGCTCCCGGCCCGGACGTATCGCGCCTGGAAGCCCTCGTCCGCGACAACGCGCGCAAGACCAAATCCATCTACGCCAACACCTCGTCCGACCCATCAGCCGGCTCCCGCAAGCGCATCAAACTCGACCCAGGCCTGGCATCTGAAGACCCCGACCTCACGAAATCAGCCCTCTCCCTGCGCCTCCACGCCGAGTATGCCGACGTCCAGACCCTGCCCGAGTCCATCGCGAAGAAGTTGCCTGCGGCTGCTGCCGGTGCGCGGAAAAAGAAGGCTAGGCCCGGGGCTGGGGCTGGGGAGGAGGCGCCGTCGAAGTCGGAGGAGCATGCGCGGAAGTTGATTGAGGGGATACCGACGACTGGTGGTGGACCTAGCGGTGGTGGTGCCAACTCCAACGCTCTCGTCCTCTCCCGCAACAGACCACCCTCCGGCACAAACACAACCAAATCCCAAAACCGCAACGAACCCACCACCAACCTCTCCCTAGCGCGCCGCACAGACAGCATGCTCGCCCAACCGCGACCCGACTGGCACGCGCCATGGAAGCTGCAGCGCGTCATCAGCGGACACCTGGGGTGGGTGCGGGCGTTGGCGGTGGAGCCGAACAACCAGTGGTTTGCGTCGGGGGCCGGGGACCGGACGATCAAGATCTGGGATTTGGCGTCGGGTCGGTTGCGGTTGACGCTGACGGGGCATATATCGACGGTGAGAGGGTTGGCGGTGTCGCCGAGGCATCCGTATTTGTTTTCGTGTGGGGAGGATAAGATGGTGAAGTGTTGGGATTTGGAGACGAATAAGGTGGTGAGTATTTTCTTCCTTTTTTTCTATGAATTATTCTTCTTGGAGAAGTTTGCCTGGGATTGATACTAATAATGTATTTTCAAGATCCGCCACTACCACGGCCATCTCTCAGGCGTCTACGCCCTCCAACTGCACCCCACCCTCGACGTCCTCGTCACCGGCGGCCGCGACGGCGTCGCCCGGGTCTGGGACATGCGCACCCGCAGCAACGTGCACGTCCTCTCCGGTCACACCGGCACCGTCGCCGACCTAGTCTGCCAAGAAGCCGACCCGCAAGTAATCACCGGCAGTCTCGACTCCACCGTCCGCCTCTGGGACCTAGCCGCAGGCAAAACCATGGGCGTCCTAACCCACCACAAAAAGGGCGTTCGCGCACTCGCGACTCACCCGACGGAATTCACGTTTGCCACGGGGAGCACGGGAAGCATCAAGCAGTGGAAGTGTCCCGAGGGGGCGTTTATGCAGAACTTTGAGGGGCAGAATGCGATTATCAATACGCTGGCGGTGAATGATCAGAATGTGTTTTTCTCGGGGGGGGATAATGGGTCGATGAGCTTTTGGGATTGGAAGTCGGGGTATCGGTTCCAGGCGCTGGATACCACGGCCCAGCCCGGGTCGTTGGATGCGGAGAGTGGGTTGATGAGCTCGGTGTTTGATAAGTCGGGGTCGAGACTGATTTGTGGGGAGGCGGATAAGACGAGTGAGTTTTTCTTTTCTTTATTTTTTCCTACCCCTCTGCGTGTATTGAATACGTGCTAACAAAATCACAGTCAAAATCTGGAAGGAGGACCCGAATGCCACGCAGGAGACACACCCGCTCGAGTGGAAACCGACGCTGTCGAGGAGGAAGTTTTAGATGTGGACGGAATCGAGTAATAATGAATGTCGATGTACTAATACACACACGAATCCAATCATAGAATAGGAATCAGAATGGGAAGCGAGCGAGCGATATTTCAGCTTGGTCCATGCCTACTTTACTATTATCTGCTTGTGTCTATGCCTCTATGTCTGGGTATCTATCTTTCCTTCTTCTTATCTTACTTCATCCTCTCCATTATTGCACCCCTACAAAATCACACCCAACCCCTTAATCTCCGGATCATCCCGAAACGCCAATCTCACCTCCTCATCCCCCACCGCCAGCCGCATCTTGCTCGGCCGCTCCGCCTTGTGTGCCTCCAAATTAATGATCCCAGCCCCCGTCAAATCAACCGCTGCCGCACTCAACCCAGCCGGCCGGATCATATGCGCGTTGGCCCCGCCACTGGTAGCACTAGCTGGCCGGCCCCGCGGGAGGGTCATCAACCCTGCCCCGGTCCCGTTCCCATTACCATTGTCGATCCCGGGGTTGGTAACGGTAGAGATAGCATTAACAGCCTTAGCATCCAACACCCCCAACGCTCGACTGCCACTGTCTCTATCTCTCCCGCCTACGCGAGCAAGTTTGACAGCGCGCTGCATCTCGTCAAGGACATCACCAAAAGTGCTTTCGGCGAGACCCGTGCGCTGGGTACGCATCAGCAGTGCGGCGAGAAGCAGGCGGGCGGCGAAGGGCAGGGCGCGCAGGTATTGTTGGAGCGGGTTGCTGGTGGCTTCGGCGATGGCGCGGCGGATGGTTTCGATGGTGACGCGGCCGGTGGGTTTTTTGGAGGGTTTTTGGGGGGGTAGGGATGATGGTTTTGAGGGGGTTGGCGGTTTGTTGGGGCCGCGGTGTTTTTTGCTGGGGGTGTCGGGGACGGGGAGGTCCTCGGTGTCGTTGTTCTTGTCGTTAGAATCCTCCGCAGCTTTGGCGTCGGCCTCGGCCAGCTCGACCGCACGCCGGCAGATATCCAGCGCGCGACGCGCATCGCCGCTGACCGCAGCCACTTTGCGCGCAGCAAACTGCACTGCATCCCCGTCGACAATATCCCCCGGCACGCCCTCCAGCCGGCTCTGCACGATGCGCATCAGCTGCTCGTGATTATAACCGGGAAACGTGATGCGCGTCAGACCCAGCCGCGAACTGATCTTGTTGCTGAGCGTGCGCTCCGGTAAGTCCATGGTGTTGGCCACGGCCAGCACGATCAACCGGCTGTGGCGCAGACCGGGCCAGTTGAAGAAATTGTACATGACCCCTTGGTTCTTGGTCACCAGCTGGTCGAGCTCGTCCATCAGCACCACACAGGGCACACGTCGCGGGGAAGGGCGGCTGAACTCGCGCTCTAGGAGGTCAAGCGCCTGCGCGGGGCTGACACGCTGCCCGCGGAGGGCTTCCCAGAGTAGGGAGTAGGACTGGTGCGGGTCGGTGATCTTCATGCCGTTGATTTCGACGAAGATGAAGTCGTCTAGCTCGTCAGCGCGGACAGCTGCGTCGAGGTGGGCGACTACTTCACGCACGGTGGCGGTCTTGCCTGTCCCGGGGGTGCCGGAGATGTAGATGCAGGTGCCTGAGCCGTCGGTGATGGCGGCTTCGAGATGGGAGTACACGAGGCTGAACTCGGCTTCGCGGCACGGGAGACTGGTCGGTACCGAGGCGACGTGGAGCTGGCTGCGGGCGAGCTGGTAGGGGGACGCTAGGACGTGGTGTGGTGAGAGCACGCGCGTGGCTAGCGGGGTGAACTCGAGGTGTTTCTTCACGAGGATGCGGCGTTGCGAGGACGGGGTCACCAGCTTGCCGCCCCCGGGTGTCCTGCGCTTGCTGGTGGGTGTCACGGCGTCCTTGGTACGGGCTTTTTTCGGAGTACGCGGCGCGGTATCGCCATCGCCATCATCATCATCACCTCCTGCCTTGTGTTTGTAATCCTGATCTGCCGGCTCGCTCTTGGCCGTCCGCCGCTTGCGTGTTTCCTTGGTGTTCTGCTGGACCATGTCATGTAGACTGTCGAAGTCGTCCCATCCTTTGTAGATGTCCTCCCAGATGAATTCTTCGGTGTAGCTGCACGTCCGCGTGTTGCAGCCCCGACGGCAGACAAACACCTTGCCGTGCTCGCTCGACTTGCGCGGTACTCGGCCTGTTGGGTACTTGGCCATGAACTCGGCCTCGGACATGACGTGCGCCTTGCCGTTGATGCTAACCAGGGGGTTTACGTCGAATGCTGCCGTGATGTACAGCTCGTTCTAAGCACAACCAATTGTTAGTCAGAAAACCATTTTGATGCCGATACCCATGTAAACAAACCAACCCACCTCAAGAAAATCCGTCCTCTTCTTAGGATTCCGAATCTCATGCGCCGACGAAAACCACATAAAATTCGCCGCCTTCTCCCCATCCTCATCATCCTGAAACTCGCATATTATGCCCACCCACGCCTCACCCGACCCCTCTGCCTTAAGCAGCGTCGTGTCACCCAGGTAGCACTCAAAGCTGCCCATGCGCGCCCCAATGATCTGTACTTTGGGAGTTGCCGCCGCCGCCGCCGTCCGCTTCCGTTTCCGCCCGGTTTCCTCTACCGGCTCGTCGCTCGTCGGTTTTGGTTCTGGTTCTCTGCTGCTGCCCTTTTCGTAGATCCATTCCCACGGCAGGTCATCGGTACCGAGTTCGTCGTCTGAGTCGTCTCGCACGACGCCGGGCAGCTTGCGCGGTTTGCGGGTGCGTCCGGGTGTGCCGGCCATTTTGATTGCCTAAAACTCGTGTGTTTTCTTGTTGTTCTGCTTCAATGGCCGTTTTGGGCGGTGTTATCTTGTTTGGGTGGTTGAAATTAGCTTCCCTCGAAGCTTGGCTGTGATGCTTGCTGTTGAGTGGAGACAGGGACGGCGCTTGCTGGGACTCTGCAAGACGCGTCGGGGCGCGATTTCGCGCGTTACCCCATTAATATCCCTGCCCGTAGCAACGGACCCTAACCCTGAGAGAGTAAACACAGAAAAGGGGCATCCGCCATTCTGGCCAAAACCAACACATGCCAGCCTGAAGTCCAAAACCAGATTTACAGAAAGGTTCAGAATTTGGTGATAAAGTCCAATAGGTTAATCGTAAAATCTGGTGCTTCTTTGTTTAGGCAAGTTGATCGGCGGGCACCTTTTTGCCTAGACTTGGGTCTATTCTTTTTTGGTTGTTTTTTTCGCTCCCTTTCTATTTTCAACATGTCGGCTAGAGTCATGGATTATGTTGTGTCCCGAATTCTAGTACTTAACCCACTCTGGCTAATTGCCGGTGTGCCAACCTCCAAATACCAATGTTGGCCAATCGATTCCGATTGTTGTTGCACTCCCACTTAGCTTTTACATCTGGAGGATTGCGTTCAAGAACATACAGACTATCTCCAGTGCACGGGTGCTCTTTTGCAAATGAATGGAACTATTACAAGTGAGAAAAACGGGCCACGCCAATGAGGGAGGGGGTTTGAACAACATACTGGTTCTTTCTGTGCCGGTCATGTCTCTACACGCTGCTTTGGGCGCTCTTCACTGATGGTCGTCGGTTGCAATGGCTTGTCTTTGCCGTCTCAGAAATGATGCTTTCTTGTGGAAGCACCAGTAGGTTCTTCTCTCTTAGAGCATATTGTCTGCTGGCTCAGTAAGTCGTGTGATTAATATTGAGTATAGTTTTGTGCCTTGAAGATACAAAGTGGATCGTGATTCAATGGACTTGAACTGGTTATTCTCACAGGACCAAGGACAAAGCCACATGTGGTTAGATTCCAATACATTGGTGCCCAGACATGGTTAAAGAAGCATCCTATGTTCTATCCAAGATGCTAAAGTGTGTAATGTGTAAGCAACTCCTAGTAGTTCTGCTGGAACGAACGAGAAGGCAAGGAGTAGTTCTGATTTGGATATAAACCGAGACACGAACCGTCCCCTGGGAAGAACAAAGCATGAATTCCCTTTGTTACTGTTGAACTAGCTAAAGGATAATGGGACTCAGACACCGCTTAGTTGTACTCTTTGGTATCCTAAGCAGCGCGTGGGTTTGAGTATGCGAAGTTGATATGCCCCAGTACTTTAGCACTCCGGATTCTACGTTATCACGTCCGGTGCAAGTATCGACACTACACCCGCCGTCGAAAATGATGTCTCGGCGCTGGGCGGTCGTCTTCCCCTTTAACGCCGATCGGACGCATTTAATTGCTCCTCACCCGAATCTTAATCTCCGGCTTTCGAGGCGAGAGATCTCGCATGACGTGAAGTTTTACAAGTCACAAACGGCCTCCTCCCCCCGTTCCCCGCGTGTGCCTCGACCCTTAGGCACCCACATGTCTGCCCATACTTTGCACGCCTTCCTCCCACCTTCAGACTTCCACTTGAACTCTCCAACTTCCGCCTGAACTCTCAGATTGGCGCCTGAATTCTCAACACCGTCACGGGACTAAATATTATTCCTTTTACAAGGTCCGTGCGCAAGATTCAGGTACTTTCTTCCCGACTGCGTTTCCAAATTTCAATTCCTCTTTTTGCACGCATCACAAACACGACTGTTGTTCTGGTTGTTCTGTTTGTTCGGCCGCACCATCCCGTAGGTTTACCTGCCCCCTCGGCTACATGCAGCCGACTAGTCGATACGGTATCACAGCTAATCTTCTTTTCCAAGAGTTCGACCGTCCCTCGCCTTCGCTTTTTTTCGTGTTCTTTTTTCAAGGAAAAAAAGAACACCACGATGGCCAGAAACGGCCGCCGCGGTGGGGGGACCAAGCCCCCCCAGAATCCGACGCCGCGGACCAGGTGCGCATTTCGCGACTATTTTTCGTCTTTGCGTTTGCTTTTCTGCTTCGACGTTTTATCTACCGTTAGCTTCTTTCCCCTGCGTTCTTCGCGTTGCTTTTCTGTCTGCCGCGACTGGTTTGGTCGACCCAAGGAGGGGCTCAAAGCTCCGACCGAGGGGAATGTCGCTTTTGGCCGAACAAATTTGCATTTTCGCGCGTTTTGCTTTTTTCTTCCCATCCTTCTGTTCTTTTGCCTTTGTCTTGCTACCGACTGTATCTCTCAGCGTTTTCTGCTTCAGCAATTCCCTTCTACGAGGGCCGTCTTCTGTCCAGACAAAAGGGCCCGTTTGAAGACGAGTTTGCAACACAAGTTTTGTTTTGCTCTTCATTTCGCTGTTTTTATCCCACATACCTTATTCCCAACACATAACTAACCAGCATCAACCAGGGCGGCTGCGTTCTCCGGTCCCTTTCCCGCTCCTCCCTCCGGGCCTGATGCCCGCCCTCCCCACCTTCGTGGTCTCCCGACCACCACCACCAACACTCCGGCCGGCGCCAACCCGGTCAATCGCGGACCTGACCCCCCCCCCCAGCCCGAGTAAGTCACAAAGAGATCTTTCAGGCCTTATCTCCTCCCCTACACCTGTGCCTTTCTCTCACGGCCTTTGTACTGCCCTCTTTGTGGCGTTTTCTCCCCTGTGCAGCGTTGCTCGCCCGGCGGCTGTGGTGTTCACCCTCGGTGGGAGGCTGTCGGCGCGCCGATAGCTGTCCTAACCAAGACGGGTACATTTCCGGCGCCGACAACTGCACTGCCGGGTCCGGCGTGCTTTTGGAGGCTGCATTGACGGCATGACGGGCGTGGACCCGCGTGGTCCTCGCTTTATGCTTGCCCTAGCCCTCACTACCTAAGCGGAGCCACGCGGGAGAATTCTTGTTATTTCTCCGCCTCATCGCTTCCTTCTCTTCCCTTCTCAATTTTCTTTCTTTCTTTTCTCAAACTTCCAGGAACTTCGGTTCCTGGGATGGCTTTGAGAACTTTGCATTTCTTGCGCTCGGCTTCCAGGTTCATGCTTTCTATTTTATATGGTTGGCTTTTGTAACTGATACACATTTCAATCTTTTTAGCAACGCTGCGCGCAAGGCAGCTGGTGCCGCGGTCCGGTAAGTCGCTCTTTCTCCATATTCCCTCCGGAACTCCGGATCACCGGCTTCAATTCTGCATCGCTCTTTCTCTTCCCACCACACATTTTTACTAACTCCGGCGGCAGCAGCCACCGAGGTGGTTCGCAGGCCAAGGCCTCTGCGCGGCCGAACCCAGGGCTTTCTGTGCCGGTTCAGTCCTCCGTTCATAGCGGAGGATTGATCACCTCACAGAGAGCCATGGACGACGCCGCCAGAAGAAAGGTGTTCACGTCGGGAGCGGACCAGCTGGTCCGCGTGGGCCCTGCGCCCAGGCTTTTTGTTTCGGTAAGTGCCTTCTCTCGTTCACGAATTTAGCCAAGGAAAACCGTCGTTTAATTAATCAATCGGTTCAATCGCACAGGTGTGTGTGTCGTGGCCCGCTCCCAAGCGCGGCTTCAAGGACGTCGACCCCGCGGACGGGGACATCAAGAGACTCCTCTCGCACCTGGCGGGGGAGCACAAGGCCGTCATCCGGGCGGAGGAGACCGACTCGTCGGTCATGATCACCGTCAAGACGACCAACCGGCCAACGGCCCAAAAGATCATCAAGACCCTGCGGGGCACGCTCCTCTACCAGGCCGGTGAGGATGATATGTGGCGCACCAAGCTGCTATTCAATCCTCCCGCCGATGGTGGTCGCCCTCTCGTCGCCGTCCTCGAGCCTGTCGACGGCACCACGGGCCGCAAGATCTTGACCGCCGCGCCCAAGCAGCTCGCCGAATTGGTCGATACTGCTTCGCCCTCGGGCGAATACAAGGAGGAGCTCGTCAAAGTCCTCGACGGCAAGGCCAACGTCATGCGACACACCACGGCTGGCATGAGAATGAAGGTCCAATTCGGGACCGTCATTCTGAACCAGTGGAGGAAGGACAAGACTGAGTACACCTTTGCCGAGTTGGAGACTCTCTTGCAGCGTGCCGGCCCCCGTGGCACCGCCCAGATGCAAAATCTGTAAGTTTCCCTTCGTTTCGCTTGGTTATAATTTACTAACGCCGCTTGTAGGGTGAGCGAGTCCTCCGCTCGGGCTCTCATCAAGTGGCTCACGCCCTCCAACCCCGAGCTGCCTGAGCTTTTGACCGGTTTCCTCAAGGACGGCGACCCGCAGCGTTCTTATTCCATCATGATGGACACCAAGAACTTGCACATTGAGGCCACGTTTGAGCCCGTCTATGGCCAAAAGAGTCTGGATAGAAACAGTAACAAAGGCTCAAAATATGCCCTCGGTCCGCTCAGCACGTACCCTTTGGAGAAGCAACTGGAGGCCGCTGAGATCATCACCGTGTGCCCAGACAGGTAAGCCGACCCAAGAGTTTGGACAATGTTCTTCAATGCTGACGAAATGTAGCACTTACGACTGGACTCTGGAGATTCGCAAGAAGGCGGTCGCTGAGAAAGACAACAAGACTTTGCCGCCTTTTACCGTGGGCGAGCTCCAGCGGCACATCAAGTTTACCGGCGAGTTCTTGGATCAAGGGTTTCCCAATTTCGGCATTGCTGATCACTTCCTCCGCCAACACGACGTCAAGAACATTCACGGAAAAACGTCTCTGAAGTACACGCTCGGTTTCAAGTACATCCTGGAAGTCAACCTGTTCCACCGCTGGGCCGCCAAGCAGCCCGGTCAAGGTGCCGACACCACTGCCACTACCACGACCGCTGCCGTTCTTCTATACTGCGATGATTGGGAGTACCAGATGCGCGCTGAACCGTCCGGTAACCGCGACTGGAAGGATACCTTTGCCGAGCAGTTTCTGGAGTACTTCCCTGATGATCCGGCTCCTGGTGGCGATGCGGTCGATTCAACAGGTCATTTCCTGCAGTGGGTCGACTTCATTCGCAAGGCTCTGGACAGCGACGACAGCAAGAAAGATTAACTCTCCAGCGGCGGTGCCTCAAAGACCGCAACGGTGGAAATGGAGTGGCCAAGGGGTTAGGGAGGATTTTCTCGGGATGCTTTACAGTTCTCTTCTTCCCTTTCTTTGATCGCAACGGGGGCACTGTTACTTGGAAGGATTGGGTTCTTGCCTGTGTTATTATTTTCCCTCTCCAGTTGGCGCAGCAAGGTTGTGAGAGAGTTGGCTGAGCGCGGAGCTTTTATTGGGGTGTAATGATGTACGACTGTAACGAATATTATGAAGGATCGAAGGGTTACTTGATTGAGTTTCTCATGAAAGCACATTCGCTCGGAGATTTACTTGACTTACTTTCTCAATGGAAGCACATTAAGTCCGTATTTGGTTCTCAACTCAAAGTGACACGTGATTTTATACATATTCCATGTCTTCAACGACACAACATCGCATTTACTCATTCGGTATCCTGGAGGTTTGTGTGACCAAGAGGTTTTGTTTTAATCAGTTTATATCAGGTAGGTTGTGTATATCATGCGGCCGATGCTGCTTGCCCAGCTGATGGGCCTGCTCCTGCTCCTGCTCCTCCTTGTGCGATGACCTTTTGTCGGAGGACTGGGGGTGGGGTGTTGGGGTTAGCAAGGTGTTGGTTTAGTAGTAGTGTTAGGTAAGCAAAATTGTATGGGAAAGAAGAGATGGTAGATGGTAGATGATGAGCTTTGTAAGAGAGGAAAGAGGGGGGGGAGTGGGGGGATAGGAGACGAGTGGGATGCTAGGGGTTGAGGTAAGGTGGATAGCGCGGTGTATTAGGAAGAGAAGAAAACAAGAAAATCAACGAAAGAACAACAGAAGCCGGCGATGTAGATGGTGAAAGTGAAAGAAGGAGGGGGGAGGGGGATAGGAGAAGGGAGTACAAAATAAATACTGACCTTCTTCTACCACACGCAGGTTGTTGGTCTTGGCCTGGACGATCCCCTCGAGCCCTTGGATGTTGGCAGCGAGTTCTTTGACTTTGGCGTCGTAGAAGGTCGTGGCGGATTTCGTGTCCTTTTTTGAGAGAGGGTCTGTTGTTAGTGTGTGTGGCTAGGAATATGGGAGGCGGATGAGACAGATATGCCTTTTCTACGTAGAAGCCCGTCCCTACATCGACAAGCACCCGGTCGGGATCGGCCAGGTTCCCCTTGACGTAGAGTGAGGAGGTGAGCGGGACGAGGATGGATTTGGATTCTGTTGTTTATTAGCCATTATTCATCCCACATCCCATATCAATCCTCAAGACCCAACGAGTCACCACGACTCCCTGGCTGAGTCACGAAAACACTAGGGTAGACACACTATCGAAAGACGACGACCCCGACTGGACAACGCGCAGGCACTCCTTGAACTTGGCCTGGGCTGCGGCAAGCTGGGCGTAGGAGTTGGAGAGATGCTCGACTTCGCCGTCGAGCTGCTTCTTGACGGCGCTCAGTTGTTGGGCGGTGAGCGTGGCGAGGTCGACTGGGGGGTGTTAGCCTGGTCTCTTCAGAGTAGAATGGAAGTGAATGAGAGGTATGGGAGGGCCGTGGTGGGGTATTTCGCTGAATTGCACTGAAGCTCTGGATTTGTTTCACTGCTGGGACCATCGCAGGAATAAATGAAATAAACTGACCGCCTTCGCCTTGCTGTTGTTGACCACCACGGCTGGCCATTTTTGAGGTTCCGATACCTGTCCTGGATAATCTTGGCCCAGGGCTGCTGGGAAAGTAAATTCTAGGACTTCATTCAAACCCAGGGGTTCAACCAAAGAAACAGGCTGCTGCCCCGCCAAGACTGTCCTGGTGTGCAAGGTGGGGTTGTTTGCAGCGAGTGCGGGGGGGTTCCAGGGCATTTTTCGCCGTGGGCAGACGACAGCTTTGGTGGGGTTGTGCAGGAAGCGAGGGTACAGGTATGCATTTACGGAGGGTGTTGATGTGCTTCCCTGGGTCAGTCAGTGTGATCAAGAAGATTATGATGATGCAGTGGGGTTAGAAATAGCGCTAATGAGTAAAACGGAGCAATATTATATTTTGTTAAAGTTTTGTTTTTGCAAATGTACGTCTCATGAGGCTTTTGCTTGGGACAACGGCTGCAGAACAACCCGATAAATCTGGTGAGCCCCACAGGACTTACTTTCTCACTCTCAAGTTCACAACCAAAAGGTTCTACAACGTAAGCAGGGATCTTTTTGGATCCAGTCCTAACTTTTATGTCACAATAGCTATAAAACCGCCCATCTCACGTTACCGCCGCTTCCACCTCCCTACTCATTCCCACTCCACGTCATCCATCAACCCGCCTTCAAAACCCAAGCTCAAAAAGACAAGAAAATGCCCCCCTCACTCCCCCCCAACCTCCGCATCCACCACGATGCCACCATCTCCCGCAGCAGCGGCGGCAAACACCGCTCCCTCCTAGCCACGACCACCTTCCTGCCCGGCGACCGCATCGCCACCTTCTCCGACCCCCTTCTCGCTCTCCCCGACGGCGCCACCATGCGCTCCGCATGCAACTACTGTCTCCGTCCTGCCTCTTCAACCCTCCCATCATCCTCCTCCTTCCAACCCAAACCTTACCAACCCCCTCATAAGAATCACTTCCACCAACCCTCCCCTTCTGCGTTAGCCGCCCAGCAACAGCAGCAACAGAAGGAACAGCAGAAGCAGCAGCAGCAGAAAACAGACCTCAAAGCCTGCACAGCCTGCAAAGCAGCTGTGTACTGCAACCCCGTCTGCCAGCGTGCCCACTGGAAAGCCGGCCACCGAGGGGAGTGCGCCATGTTTAAGCGGGTGAAGGAGAGTGCGGGGCAGGACTGGATACCGACGCCTGTGAGGGCTGTTGCGCTTGTTTTGACGGCTGTTTTTGGGAGTGAGAACGAGAAGGGGAAGGACAAGGAGAAAGGCAAGGAGAAGGAAAGGGTGGAGGCGTATAAGCAGGCGTTTGGGTTTGATGAGAAAGGGGAAGGGTTGGAGGGGAATGTGGAGGGGTTCAAGAGGGATGCGGATGGGTGGCGGGATGTGGAGATGATGGGTACGGCGGCGGTGGTGTATAGTGGGTTGAAGCCTGAAGAGGAGGTGGTGGAGAAGGCGAAGGAGGTTTTGTGCATGGTGAGTACTGTACCTCTGCCTCTTCTCCATGTCTGAGCTGGGTTGGTTGGGAGTGAGTGAGACTGACGAGACAGATCCAAACGAATGCGTTCAACCGGCTGGATCCGGACACGGGCATGGCAGGGATCTTTTTGGATGCTGGGTTGGCAATGGTGAATCATTCGTGTGTGCCGAACGCGTTTATCGGGTTTGATAAGCGGACGGCGGTGTTGCGGGCGGAACGGCCGATCCAAGAGGGGGAAGAGATTACTATCTCGTATATTGGTATGTATTTTTGACGCCACTCATTATGATTCTCGATGCGAGAAACATCCGCTAACAGCAGTAGACACCGCCCTCCCCAAATCAGCCCGCTACGAAGCCCTCCGACAATACCACTTCCAATGCCACTGCCCGCGCTGCACCGACGACCTAGACGTCTACCAAGTCTGCCAAACCACCCCCCCAGCCGTCATCCGCCTCAACACCTTCAGCCTCCAAACCGACCTCACCAAACTGCGCCACCCAGCCATCGACACCCCCCGCAAAGTCTCCCAATCCGAAATCGAAACCATCCACAAACAATGGCTCGCCCTCCCCCCCGCAGCAAGCGACGACGAAAAAGACCACCTCAAGCTCGCCCAAGCCCGCTGGGCCCTCTGCCAGCCTCTAATCCAAGCCAAAATGTGGGGCATCGAACCTTTACCCACCACCATCCTCGAACTGGCCACGCGCTGGCAGACCAGCTACCACATGGTCGTCTACGCGCTGCCCCTGATGTGTTTCCTCGCGCTCGAATGCGACCCCATCAAACTCGTCGCGCCCTTCCTACGGTGGCGGGTAAAAGGCGTGCTAGCCATCGTCAAACTGCTCATGGTAACCGGGGAATTCACAGCCAGCGGGGAGCTCGCGAACCGGTGTACACATGAGGGGATTCTGGGCACGTTGGCGATGGCGGACCAGGTGAGTATGTGTGAGGCGCTGTTGCGGTTGGTGGTGTATCAGGGAGGGGTGGGGGCGTCGGAGGAGTGGGAGGTGATGAGGGAGGCGAGGGAGTTGTTGGCTGATTTGGAGACTTTGCGGGGGAGGGAGCAGGAGTCGAGGTTGGTGAGGTTGTGGGCGAGGGATTGGGAGGATGTGGAGGGGGGTGCGTTTGTGGAGGAGATGGTGTTGAGGCCGGTGAGGACGTTGGCGGGGTTTGCGGTGGAGGGGTTGGAGGCTATGGTGGGGGGGAAGAGCTTGGAGGGGTAGTTGGTGATTGTATCAGGATTTATAGAGGTCTCGGAGATGAAAGAGTAGAATATGACTGTTGGGATACTCTGTACTCTGTAATGGATTCGACGTGGGCTATCAAGGTCCTCGCCCAAAGCGGCTAGCGTAATGCCCCACCAAATATTTGACGACCTGCAGTTTCGTCGCACAGCAACTTTTACAGGTACAAGTAACTTTATTTCTTCGACTTTCATCTCGTCCCGAACGTCCGTTGCGCTCAAGCAACAACCCCTCGTTCTACCCAATTGACGCTGCCCGCCAGCGCCCCGTCCAGCCATGGGAAAGAATAGGAAAAAGGGCTCAACCCGCGGCGTCGCAGCCGCCATGGCGACATTCGCGACGGACGCCGGCAACGAGGAACCGACAGCCCATCCCTCGAACGGCTCGACCTCAAGCCAATCCACAGGCAGCCTGAAGCGGTCCAGCCCCCACGACGACAACGAAAACGAGGACGGCAATGGCGAATGGCAGACCATCGAGCACGGCCGACCGGTCAAGAAGAAACACAAAAAGATCCCCGGCGCCAGGTCGAACCGCTACCCGGGCATCGACTTCTCACAGCAACACGCGCGGCTACAAGCCAAGATCAACGTCTCCAACCTCCGCGATCTGATTCTGTACATATTTGCCGACGGCCCGGCGCCGCAATGGGTTTCGGTCAAGCACCGGCCCGAGTTTCGCAAGATTGTCACGATTATGGTGCCTGGTCTGGAGGAGGCCATGTTCCGGCCGGATGTCGATTTCGCGACGTATAATAATGATAATAGTAATAATACCGACAGCAACAGCCGGGAGGTTGCGCCGCCTGACGACTACTACCCGCGCGAGCTCACCAAGGAGGGGCTGCCTGAAGCGCTGCGGCCGTTTGCGGATATGTTCCCGCTTCTGTGGCCTGTAAGGGCGCCCGGCGACGACAAGTACGCGAAACTGCACTCGCCCGTGCAGGCCATGCTCACGGTGCCTGCCAAGGAGAAAAAGGCCGGTGTCAAGCCGGTGTCGGACCCGCACGGGTGGAAGGATGTGCGGACGCGGATCACCGAGTTCCTGGCCACCCCCGAAGAGCTGGTCGAGAACGGGTTCCCCAAGCACCCGGCCTTCCTGCGGGGCGGAGAGCGGGACGCGTTTCGTGATCCCGAGGGCTGGGTGCATACGCGGGTTGAGTCGTTGACGGATGGGGACGTTCCCGAGGCTGAGATCGAGCAGGGCAGTATCACGGCCGGCCGGCGGATCTTGGCGCTCGACTGCGAGATGTGCATGACGGGGGAGGCCGAGTATTCGCTCACTCGCATCAGCCTGGTCGCCTGGGATGGGGAGGTGGTGCTGGACGAGCTCGTCAAACCAGACAAGCCCATCATCAACTACGTCACCCAGTTCTCAGGCATCACCAAAGAGATGCTTGACCCAGTCACAACCACCCTCAAGGACATCCAAACCAAACTCCTCGACACCCTCGACCGCCACGCCATCCTCGTCGGCCACTCCCTCGACTCCGACCTCAAAGCCATGAAACTCGCCCACCCATTCATCGTCGACACCTCCCTCCTCTTCCCCCACCCCCGCGGACCCCCGCTCAAATCCTCCCTCAAGTTCCTCGCCCTCAAATACCTCAACCGCGAAGTCCAAAAGGGCGACGGCACAATCCACGGCCACGACAGCATCGAAGACGCCAAGACCTGTCTCGACCTCGTCAAGAAAAAGTGCGAAAAGGGCAAAGCCTGGGCGGCCGGCGAGAACCAAGGCGAGAATCTCTTCAAGCGTCTCGCCCGGGCCGGAACCGCCTACCGCGCCACCGCCGGCCCGCAGGCTACAGGCGGTGTATCCAACGGCAAGACCAGCGCGGCCATCGACTGGGGCGACGCCACGCGCAGTGCGTGCAATGCAGCGACCGTCACCATCTCCTGCTCGTCTGACGCAGAGGTCGAAGCGGGTATCATCCGCGCCGTGCAGGGCGACCCAGACGGTCTGGAAGTACCTGGCGGGGGTGTCGATTTCGTCTGGGCCCGCATGCGCGAACTCGAAGCCCTCCAGGGCTGGTGGAATCGAAACAAACTCACTGACCCTTTGTCTTCGGGCGCACCACCACCCGTTGTGAACCCTAACCCTACCACACCACCCCCCGACTCCGACTCCCCAACCTCCTCCCCCTTATCATCATCATCCCCCCTCAACACCGCCCTCCAAACCCTCACAACCCGCCTCCAAAAAATCCACGCCGCCCTCCCCCCCTGCACAGCATTCATCCTCCTCAGCGGCACCGGTGATCCGCGGGAGATGAGTCGACTGCAGGCGGTGCAGCAACAGTTTCGGAAGGAGTATAATAGTCCTGATAGTAAATGGGATCGGTTGAGTGTGCAGTGGACTGACGTGGAGGAGCAGGCGTTGAGACGAGCGGTTAGGGTGGCGAGGGCGGGGGTGGGGTTTGTTGGTGTTAAATAGATTTCTTCTCTCATGACTGACTGGGGATTTTGGGGGGTAAGTGTATGTGTTATTCTAGCTCGATCGAGGGGTGGTGGATATTCTCTGTCGGTTATATATCAAGCGGAACGGACAATGTGATGGGATGGGATGGGATGTACTAGATCATGTACTGATATCACTGGTCTTTACCGGGATCACTGACAGATCAAGACCTCTGCGGTCACACACCTGGTTAGAGTAGACTAGACCCTGAGGCGGGAAGACGGAGTCAATCCTGCCATACATGAACAAGACACAAAATGTCAGTCCAGCGAAATACAACCACATCTTCTAACCGCTGACCATGCGAGCCTTCCTTACAAATGGCCCATCGCGTTGAACACACACATTCAATACATTACATAATACACCATCCGACACGATAGCACGCAGCACTTCACCCAACCATAGATAGTCCACAAACCAGGCCATACCGCTCAAATCGTCAATTCCCATCTATCTATCCTACCCGCTTCGTGTGTTATATATATCTGCTCACTTTTCTTCTTTGAAGAAAGCATCTCGCGTGGTATAGGGATTTATTAGGGTGCCCCTCTCCTGTATCTGCATCTCCTGCGTCTGGATCTCCTGCAGTTGGATCTCCTGCATCTGATTTGCCTCCAGGCCCAGTGCTTCGGCTTTCCTCGTGGGCTTGATGGCTGACTTCTTGGGCTACTTTGACGCCTCTGATTCATTTCCGTAAGCGTGTCCAGCCGGGATGCAAGTTTTCGTATCGTTTTCTTCCTGATCTTCCACCAGGTCGAGGCTGTTGCTCGTTTGTGTTCGTCGGCCCAGAGCGAGAGGATCGTCAAAACGTAGCGCGTAGCAGAACAAGAGGGGAGAGGAGAAGGGAAAAAAAAAGAAAGAAAAACACATCAGAAAACCACCCTCCGTTCCCGAATCTTCCCATTCCCTTTCAAATGCCAGACCATATCCCCACTATCCCCCGTCCCATTTTTATGTGTCTCTCCTTCATCATCATCAAGTATCCCCTCTTCCATGCCCAGTGCTACGCCCACTGCCATGTTCGCTGCCACTGTTATTGCCATCATCGCCCGCCCTGAATCACCTCCCCCGTCACCTCCCCCGTCAAAAATCAAACTCCCCCCTAAACACCCCCGGATCCACACCAACCACCACCTTCTCCGCCAAATCCCGCCTACCCATCTGCGTAAACACCCTTCTTAGCGTATCATACAACGTCGTGCTCCTATTCTGCGTAGTCATCGCCTCAATCCGCGCATCCAACCCCTCCGCACCACCTTCCCCAGCACCACCACCAAGCAACTCACGCGCCTTCTCCCTTCCGCTAGTCTCCACACTCTTGTGCATATCCAGCGAAGCCAGCAAGTGACCCGCCGCCTCGGCGTGACAGCCAATATTAATACACGAGACGCCGAGGTTGTAGCGGGCGCGGACAAAGTTCGGGTGCATGGACAGCGCCTTCTCGTAGGCGGCGATGGCCTCCTCGGAGCGGCCCGAGTTGGCCAGCGTGGCGCCGAGGCGGTTCCAGAGCAGGTGGACTTGCTCCCGCTGGTTGGAGGTGCCGAGCTCGGAGGAGTGGAGGGCTGCTTGGAAGCAGTCGACTGCTTTGTCGTATTGCTCTGCGCCGTAGAAAAGGACGCCCAGGCCGACTTGCACGTCGGGGTCCATGTGGTCGCCGTCGGGGGCGAGGCGGGCCGCGGCGAGGAAGAGTTGTGTGATGCGCTGCTGGAGCTGGGCGCGGTCGGTGAAGCCCATCTCGGCGGCTGCGGAGAGTTCCGTCGGCGCGATGATGGCTGGGTATTTGACTGAGAGCCAGCGCTCGAGGGTGCGGTAGGCGGTGCTGTCGTAGCCTTCGTTGGTGTAGGACACCGCGAGCGCCATGAGCGCGGGGAGGTTGTTGGGGTCCAGCTTGAGCGCGTGCTCGAGCGCCCGGATCGCCGCCTCTTCCTTCTCGTTCTGCGCCTGCGCGCTGCCGAGGTACACCCACGCGTCGACGTGGTCTGGGTTCTTTTGCACGGCCGCTTCGAACGCGAGCGCCGCCATCGAGAGGTTGCCGCCCTCGTTCATGATCCGCACACCTTCGTCGAACGGGTTCGGCTGGTTCTGGAACAGGTTCTCCTCCTCGAACATGTAGTCCTGGATGACCGGGTCCGCGCCGTACCGGCCGCTAAGCCCCCAGTCATTGAGGTTGTCGTTGTTCATGTACGAGCTGTCAAACTTGGCAAAGCTCTCCTCCACGTCGTCCAGGTTCTTCAGCTCGTCCTGCTCCGC